>OX381582.1:6051448-8451448 GCA_947458855.1 Monopis laevigella
GAAAAAGGATTAAGGAACTTAGGTGTGACAACGGCGGAGAATATTTAAACAGGGATTTCTATAATTTGACAAAACAAGAAGGAATTTATATTACAACGTGTCCTCCTTATACACATGAATTAAACGGTGTCGCTGAAAGATTTAATAGAACGATTATGGACAGATCAAGATGTTTATTAGCTGAAGCAAAGATTGATAAGAAATATTGGCCACTATGTGTTGATAGTGCAGTTTATATTGGAAACAGATTATTGACAAATACACCTATAAGAAAATCACCTTTTGAGATATTTACTGGAATAAAACCAGATGTGAAAGACTTAAAAATATTTGGAAGTACAGTTTTTGTGAGAGTACCTGAAGAAAGAAGAACAAATAAGCTAAATCCAAAAGCAGTAAAAGGTATACTAGTGGGATATACAGATACGGGATATAAAGTATTAATAGATGATAAAATAATTATAAGTAGGAATATAAAATTTATAGATGAAACGGCAATATTTATTGAAGACACAGATAATGAAAAAGAAAATGAAATGGATGTAAAAGGAATAGATAATAATGTAAATAATATTGATGACAAAAAGAATGAAGAAAGTGACGTAGAAGCTGAAACAGAAGAGAGTATAAATAATAAGGAAATCAAACAATATAAGAGACCACAGAGAACAAGACATATGCCAAGAAAATATGATGATCATGTTGTTTATATAAATTTTTGTAACGCATGTTTGCCAGAGACATGAAGACGCGATTAATAGTCTAGAATCAAGAAAGTGGATAAAGGCAATGAATGAAGAAATAAGTAGTTTAGAGAAAAACAGAACTTGGGAGATAGTGGAAGAACCAATAGACAAAAATATTATAGAAGTGAAATGGATTTATAGAATAAAGTCCAATGGAACTTATAAAGCTCGTGTTGTAGCAAAGGGATTTCAACAATTATACAATGAAAATGAAGAGATATATTCACCTGTAGCAAGAATGACAACTCTAAAATTATTATTAACTGTAGCATGTATTCGTGGATTGGAAATTCAACAAATGGATGTCGAGACAGCTTTTTTAAATGGACCTATTAAATCTGAGGTATATATTTATCCACCTGTTGGTTATGAAGTTAAAGAAAATAATGTTTGTTTATTAAAAAAGGCATTATATGGATTAAGAGAAAGTCCTAGAGATTGGTATGAATGTTTTCATGATTTTATGTGTAGTATAAACTTTAAAAGATCTAGACATGACTATTGTTTATATATAGGATCCATAAATAATAAAAGTATATATATAATTTTATATGTAGATGATTTATTAATAATTGGAGAAGATATTTTAAATATTTCTGAAATAAAACAAATGTTAAATAATAAATTTAAAATGAAGGACTTGGGAAGAATAAAACAGTATTTAGGAATAAATGTAGAATATAGTTTAAGAGATAGAGAAATGTTTTTATGTCAAGAAGAATATATTAAAAGTCTAGCTGAAAAATATAATATTATGAATTCAAAACTATACGAAACTCCTATGGAAATAAATTTAAAATTAGAACCGGCTGAAAATTTAAATGAAAATCTGAAATATAGGAACTTAATTGGAGCATTGATGTATGTTGCTAATGGAACCCGTCCAGATATTGCTTATGCAGTAAATTATTTAAGTCGCTATCAAAATTGTTATGACAGTCGTCACTATCAGTATGCTCTTCGTGTGTTAAAATATTTGTACTTTACTAAAAAATATGCATTACATTATGGCACACAATCCAATGAAGTTTTAGAAGCTTACGTAGATGCTGACTGGGCAGCTGATATATTGGATAGGAAGTCGACAACAGGAATTGTAATTAAATTATTGGGAAACACTATATTTTAGAAATCACAGAAACAAAAGATTGTATCTAGGGCATCAACTCATGCAGAATATTATGCATTAGCAGATTGTGTTGAGGAGGTGCTACCTATAAAAGGAATATTGTCTGATATCGATTTTGCTTGTGAAACAATTAATATTTATGAAGATAACACTGGTGCAATAGCATTAGCTAAGAATGGTAAATTTTGCAAAAATTCTAAACATATTGATATAAGTTATCATTTTGTGTATGATTATGAAAAGAAAGGATTAATTAATGTTAATAAAATATCATCAGAAAATCAAATAGCGGATATTTTAACGAAGTCTTTGTGTAAAGTGAAATTTCAAAAATTTAGAGATTTATTAAATGTTAAAATTATAGATTGAATAAAATTAATATTAAGTAGTTAGGTAGGTAGTTAATAATTGAATGCTAGTTAAATGGTTTTGAAAGTTGGAAGTTGTTGTAAGTTAATTTTTGAGGATTATAAACTGTTTATGTTATATTATTTAGAAGGTGATTAATATGACCATAGAATGTAAATCAAGGAGGTGTGTTGATAATGTGATTTGCATTCAAAGCTTGTTTGTATTTTATGAAAGTAATAAAAAAAGAATACTTATGTCTGAAAACAATTTGTCAATGTCATTAAAAAAAAAATGAATTAATTAAATATGTTACGTAGATTTATTATAGAAATTATATGGAATTTGAGTCAATAAAGAAGAATAATTATACTACAACTGAGTATTTTACTTAAATTAACAGACACATCGCCTCGCCTGGTTTTTCTCTAAGGCCCCTTGCCTCACACATAACACGCTATGATATAAAGTAGATGGATATGTATATGCTTTAAAAAGGATCAAAGAAATAGTTTCGCTAAAAGCACGTCTGTTGGCTTATAATGGTTGTGTCGTCATTGCCGCTCTATGGGATTATTTTAAGGGGAAACTCTGTTGAGGTAAGTAGAGCGTTCCTGGCTGAGAAAAAGTGATTGCCCTTACATATTGATGTCTTGCACATTATTTGGACAGCTGGAAACCATTATTTAAACAACTAAACGTACTATCGCCACCATTACATACCATTTAACAATTTTTGTACACAAACATCACAATATATTTAAAACCTTTAAAACCAACGGTGACATGGAGTAGTAAGAGAGGTAAATTCATAAATTATATATGCCTTGACAATGTCTAACTTTATGCACAAGAAATTGTTATTATATGGCAATTAAAATATGTAATCATTTACCTAAACCTTATATCGAATTAAATTTAAGACATCTAAAGAAATCACTATTCGACTTCTTATTGGACAAAAGATACTACAGCGTTAATCAGTTTTAGATGAAATAGTAAGATAGTAAGATAAAATGAGTAGTACCTAAATATTAAATCCTAATAAATCTATTTAAATAATAGTATATATTATTATAATAAATATTTTGTGATGTTGTACAATTTCTTTAATATCAATTCATTATTATCCTTACCATGATCAGATTGAAAAGGTTCTAAAATACGGTGCAATTAAAAGTCTCCGAAATCGGCGTGCATGTATGCGAAGAGTTATCACTGTGGATGAGGCAAAAGAAGAATGTAGAGATAGAGACAACTGGCGCTCGGTTGTCTCTGCCTAACCCGTAAGGGACCTGGCGTGAAGATAAATATAAATATAATATATATATATTTTAAACGTTTTATGTTTTTTTTTTGTATGTTGTTTTAGTGTGCTTTGTTGTGTCTTGTTGCATTGCGATTTTTTTGTAATTTGTTAATTAATTAATTAGTGATTTAACAATTTGCATGCCAAAACTGGCAGAGTAAAACTTCTTCAGCATTGGGTGGTTTGACAATTTTATGCCTTAGGGCACATCCGTAATTCTTATGCGTAAGACAATATTCCAGTAAAGTAATATATGATTTATGGGAAATTATCTTTGTCTTTTTTCCGCGGTATAGATTAATGTTAGAGAAAAAAAAATGACAAAACAAATTGAACTTGAGAAACCCGGCTTAAATTCCAAATTCCGGTTTAATTTCTAGGTCAAAGCTATCAATAAACCTAAGTTATTGGTATTATAATTGGGTTATTATCTCGTATAAGCGAATGCATACATAATTATGTGACGTAAGTACTGTTACCTTACCCGTGATCGAATATGCCATGAAAGAAAGTTGTAGTGTATCTAGCTACTTCTTCATTTGACTAGTAGGTCAATCGTGTTCGTCGCGTGTAGTCTGCTGACGTCGGCACTCCGCGGACGGCTCAAATCAACAAAGTCAACAAAATTCCAGTTAGTCGATTTCTGTTGCCCGCGATCGTACGACGTACCTACGCTCTATTAGTGGAACTCGTGAAAGTTACATTAACATCGCGTGTGCTAATCTAATAAACATGGGAGGAAAAGTCGAAAATGTTGGCATACTGGCCATGGAAATATACTTCCCATCGCAATACGTCGACCAAGTGGATTTAGAAAAATATGATGGGGTCACAGAAGGCAAATATACTATTGGATTAGGTCAAAAGAAAATGGGATTTTGTACTGACAGAGAAGATATCAACTCATTATGCTTTACTGTACTACATAGTATGATAGAGAAGAATAATATTAACCTACATGACATTGGTCGCTTGGAGGTGGGTACTGAAACCATTATAGATAAAAGTAAAAGTGTCAAAACATTTCTTATGACCTTATTTGCCAAGGAAGGTGCCACAGATATTGAAGGTATAGATACTACAAATGCCTGTTATGGAGGTACTGCAGCTCTATTTAATGCAATCAATTGGGTAGAATCTTCATCTTGGGATGGGAGAAAAGCTATTGTTGTAGCGGGAGATATAGCAGTGTATGGTAAGGGTCCCGCTCGGCCCACAGGAGGTGCAGGAGCTGTCGCTATGTTGATTGGTCCAGATGCTCCATTGGTATTTGATCAGGGAGTAAGAGCTTCTTATATGAGACATGCTTATGATTTTTACAAACCTGATTTATCATCGGAATTTCCCTATGTAGATGGAAAACTCTCCATCCAGTGTTATTTGAGTGCTCTGGACAACTGCTATCAGTTGTTTTGCAAGAAGATGAGACATATTGAACCAGATTTTAAGGGGTTGCTTAGCTTAGATGGCATGTTGTTTCATTCACCATATTCAAAACTTGTTCAGAAATCACTGGGGAGATTGTGTTTTAATGATTTCCTAATGGCCACTGCAGAAGAAAGAGAGACACAATTTCCTGGGCTGTCTCAATTTAGTAACCATAAATTAGAAGATACATACTTTGATAGAGATGTAGAAAAAGCATTTATGACATACAGCAAGAAGATATTTGAAGAGAAAACTGCACCCTCACTGCATTTAGCACAACAAATTGGTAACATGTACACTGCATCACTATATGGTGGTCTAGCATCATATATGGTTAGTAAATCTTCAGATCAGCTGATAGGCAAGAGATTTGGTCTTTTTTCATATGGGTCAGGCTTAGCATCCACTATGTATTCTATAAATATATGTAATGATGCAAGTGCAGGATCTAAATTAGATAAGTTAATTAATTCTCTTCATGATGGTGTGGAGTTTTTAGGTAAAAGACAGTGTGTAGAGCCTTCTAAGTTCACAGATTATATGGATGTGCGGACACAAAATTACCACACAGCACCTTATGAGCCCTCAACTACTATAGATATTTTATTCCCTGGAACCTATTACCTCATAAATATTGATGACCAAAGAAGACGTACATATGACCGTAAATTATAATGAATGTTATTGAAATGTATTTTTTATTGTTATAATATTATTTAACTTGTGTGCCAGGTGTTGGAATTTATATATAGTTTATTTTATTTGGTTTTCCATTATTTATTCTACATTTTTTTTGTGTTGTTGGTCTACAGCTTTATAACTAGGTAAATATTTGTTTTTAAGATAATGACTGTATTATAATAACTTTATTTCTATAGGCATAGGTAGTTATTATGATTTGTTTATTTAAATTCAATGTAGGTACATTTATATTTTTGACATTGTTGTTTAATAACTATAATAAATAATTTATATATCGTCACACAATAATTATTTATTTTGTCAAAATAATTAAAAAATATTTATATTATTTTATAAATAAAGAGCTCTTTAAAAAATGTAAATTATTAAACAGTAATTATTTGAGAAATAATAAGATAAGTACCAATAATCTTATAAAATAATTTTCTCAAATTTTATACTTGTTGATTAACCTAAGTCTAAGTGGGACTAACTTATATAATATGTACTTTTCCTGATTAAAATGTTTAAATGTTGCAATCATAGTACGAGTCTACACCAAATTAAGTGGGTAGCTTGTTGCTGTGTATGGTTAGACTCAATGTCCCATCATTAAACCGTCACAAGTTGGTATAGTGAAAATAGGAAACAGCTTAACATGTTCTCCGAGACACTATTGTGATGTTGTCAAACATATTTATTTATTAACTCATTGCTTTAAACTGAGGACCTAAAAATTGTAGTGTCTTGAGGTTGAACCAACTCGCCTATTGCATATATTACCTACTTATGTTACGAATGTACTTATATTTTTATTATGTTGGATCTACAAATGCTATAGTGTTAAAAACAAAAGTAAGGTACTTTGTCCAAGGCATGAATGGGTGTTCTCTGAATATAGGGTTATTCTGAGAATTGAAAATTTCTGTTAATCACAATGATAATTGCTAACACTAGTCTTCACACTATTCTAATTGTACACTTTGTTAAACACTAATGGCCTTATTCATAAAACTTATTGAGTCCTTGAAAATTGCTTTAGAAATATTTTGTCTCTTACACATATTTATTTTTGTTGCTAAAAAAAGAGACAAAACACATTTTAACTAAAATGTTTTTCAAGAACTCAATATTTTTTTGTGAATAAGGTCATAAAGTGTGTAGTTAAATTAAGTAGACACAGGTAATACAAATTGCAGTAAATTTAAAACTTGGTACTATAAATAATTTACCAAAATATGTAGTTTTTCAACTCGTAATTATATAAATTTTATAATTAATATATATAAATGTTCTTGTGAGAATTACCTATTCCAATGAACAATAGGTACCTGTTATATTTTAAAATAATAAATCTTACATAGATAGTACCTACAGATGGGGACCAACTCATTGAATTTGGGCGCTGGGGAAATTGGATAGTAAATAATGATAAAAATATGTAGGACAATTTATAAATATTGCTCTAGTCACAAACTAAGCTCTAAGATTATACTATGTGTACCAGAAACAACGATATAATACATATTAAATTTTATAAACACCCAGACCATGACATACAAATGTACTAGTATTTTTTTATAATGGGTGGGAATCGAACCCACGACCTCCGGATACAACGCCAAAGGCTAAACCACTAGGCTACCGAGGTGAAAGTATATTCAAAAAAACAAACAAAAGTTCATTTTATAATTCGCATAAAATATACCTTTGTGGAAATTTTTCACCTAAGTATATAGTTACACATGACAATCTAGTATTTTAATTTATATTTCATTTAGATATATAAATTGAAGTGACATTGAGTAGTTACAAATTGTAAAGACTTAATTTAAAATAATGTAGGTAATAGATCTATCAGTAGCTGAGTATCTGATTGTGAGTAAAAAATGGCATCAAAAATAATTCAAATAGCATGTTCAGCACTAACATGCTGGGCCGTGTTCGGAAACTAACACTTTGACACTGGGTAATGTCACTACACTATATGCATCCCTTGTTCTCAAAGCATTTTTCAATATTTTTATCGCACTCAACATTACCCAGTGTTAAAGTGTTAGTTTTCGAACACGGCCCTGATACCACCAAATACCTAGGTAAATATATACGAGTAAATAACTAAAATTAATGACTTAATGAAATTAATTGCAATGGTGCTCTAAATTATATATTTAGCATTACACTTGAGTGATTAAATGTCCTACAAATTAGTTGATGTATTTTTTCGTTTCTTCCATCTACAATAATAAAAATATAATGAAGGTTTGCCCTGGTCACAAACTAAATTCTAGGCTTATAGATAGTTTTACTAGCTGACGCTTGCAACTTCGTTTGCGTACCTAACTTTAACCGTTTACGTACCCAGGTAACATTTTGACGTCCCTATGACGTCATCTTGGTGTCATTCCCGACGTAATTGACCTAGGACGTCAAAAAGCTATGCTGGGTAGCGCACGCAACTGAAGCTCTCGAGGAATAAATTTTCCGTTCTTGCAACATTTTTCATTGATGCTTCGTTCCTATTGGTCGTAGCATGATGTTGTACAGCCTCTAGCCTCCCTCGATATATGGGTTACTTAACACTAAAATAAATCTTTAACTCGAACCAGTAGTTCTTAAGATTACCGCGTTTAATATACAAAAATAAACACTATTTAGCATTATACTATTACTATATGAGTACCAGAATCAATGATAAGTAGGAACAATGTATTTTTTTTGGAGAAACCTAGAATGGGGTCGATCAATTCATTGTTGTTTAACAATATTGATCGCTCCCACTGTATCGGCTTAATGATTCGGTTACGAAATGGGAGATAAAGACGTATTTTCATAAATTAATTTAATATTCTCGCTGCTTTATCGTCAAATTAGTCGTCTGCTTCGTAACCGCACCAAGAAACGAGACGAACAATAAATCGGTGCAGTAGTCCCCGGTAAGCCGGTGAACTCACAGACTATAACCGAAACCCAAAAGATGACTAGGGGCCTTATCACAACAGTATCGGTAGTCTAGATATATTGATACATATCGATTTTGTAAATGTTCTGCATTCATAAACTTCATTTTATGTGTGTATATTTCAATCACATGGGATTCTATATTGAAATACATGATTCTATATACCTATAAAAATGACAATTGAAACTTCGGACACCGAATAACACGGACCGTTACCGTATATTATAGAGGCCTTTATCAGAGAAGATATAATAGTACCTTTTTGTTAGTAATTGGTAGATTATACTGTACTTACGTGGTGACCAAGTTGGATAGACCTTGGACGTAAAACATAATATCTACTAGTGATTCTTTAGGTCACGAATTTGATTTTAGGTAGTTCAATCATGGAATAAGGCAATCTACTAAGAACAATTCTAAAAAAATTAGGTACTATGGTGGTCGGTGGGGGGGCGGCCAGATGTAGTAGCCCGGGGCGAGACTGAGCCTGAATACGCCCCTCGGTGGTAAGAACTCATAAATTAATAATATGTAGGATGATTTTACACATATTGCTCTATGACAATCTGTACAAAAAAAAACGTAACTCCTATTTTTTTGCCACGGGTGGGAATCGAATCCATGACCTCCATATTCATACAAATATTCTCTAAAACTGAACTTGTACTATGTTTTTTTTATTGGAACAAGACATATTTGACTTTGTATCTGCCTAATGGTAAGCAGGAAGAAAATGGAATCCAACTCTCGACCTACATATACTACGTTCGTCGTTCATGTTATATGAAAATATGGAACAGTCATAAAAAACAAATTATTATGTAGGCTTTTGTTGCTAACACTGACTTAAGTTTACGAGATAGTACCTAGGTATATCAAAATATTTTACTACGGAATTGTATCTTTTATAAAGATCTACGAAAGAGTTCGAAACGTCAGGTCAGTACTGTAGGAACCTAGGAACATCGTTCTGTTGGAACATTAAATGAAAAGAAACTTAAAAAATACTGGCACAAATAATGCTTAAAAAAATTAAAAAAATTTTTTTTACTATATGTTTTCAATGAGTGTTTGTTTGCAGTGTATAAAAACTACATTGTTTAAGTTTTAAAATTTGACAAAAAATAATTATATGTATAAAGTGATTTACAAGGTATTTAATTTAAATAAATAAAGTTCCACAATAGTTCCCCCACAGTACCTACATTTCACCCGCGCGCAGCCGAGGTGCATCGCTAGTAATTTTAAACCTCTATCTCCGACGTCGTTTTCCTTAATTGTCTTTCATATTATTAAGATTTATTGCATTATATTTACTTAACGTAATAGGATTCAGGGTATCTCCCAAGTTCATCTAAGGTTACACATATGAATGCTAGACAAAGTACAAAGACTAAAGTATATAATATAAATAATACATTGGAATTCTACGTAAGTAAAGCATGCATAATATAGATAGATATTATAATTATCTTATTCATTGTTTATATCTATATACATAATAATAAAGAAATACAATAAAAAAAAAGAGGTAGGAGCTGTGGGTAGGAAGGTTATAGTCCATGACCTTCCTACCTACATTTCTTTTTAAATTTTTGTAAGTAGGTCGGGCCTACTTACAGTGATTTGATAAAAATAAAACGACCTTATATATTATTATATAGGTTGGATCTAACCAGTGCTACTTGTACTATTATTTCTTCTGTGCCAGTGCGCAATGTTGCGTTTTAGCTCTTTTCCCACCAGGGAACTGGTGGATACTGTGATCCTCTGGCGCAAAAAAAATAGGATTTAGCGGGTTATAAATAATTAGCGTTTTCTAGAGGATTTTCCAACTTTGAAAACTGTTAAAATGAGAGGTACCTATAATAATACTTATGCATAAATGAGTGGCGGGACTAAATACAAGTGAATGGTGTACCTAATGCAATTTTACAATGAATTTGACGATGGCGTTTTTTTTTTTGTTTTTTGCTCATTAAGGTAAATTGTAGAACAGAATTTCGTAAAACTGGTTTAGAGTTTTTTTTACTATAAAATATTCATATCTCGCGAAATTTTCATTCCGATGATGTAGCGCTTTTCTAATTTATAGAACGGCAACACTGGATCTAACGTTTATTTAGATCCATTTCTGTCTGTCTTTGTTTATTTATTAGTTACAATTTTTTCAAAATCGGTTCTCATTATGGCGGGACTCGGTTGTCCGTCCGATTAATTTGCTTATATTAAAATTAGTTTATTTTTTATATAGGTAGTTTAGTTGATTAGTAGAAAAATTGCCATTTGGATGACGACTCTTAGGGGAGAACAGGTAGGATTCGTACACTTTTTACATTAAGTCATGTAAAAGCAAAACTAATAGCTATTTTAAAATAAAATAATTTCAATGATGATGAATTACCTACATATCTGTCCTAATAATAATATAGTTCAGTGTTGATATAAAGTAACATGGCTTGTGATGAATTTCCCAAATAATGGAAATCGTGTGGTATCGCGGGGTAGCTTCATACATAGTAATTAAAAAGTCTATAAATATTTTAAATTAAGAGGAGTGTCTGATGACTCTTCGATGCTCATGCTGATTCAACTGCAAAGTATTACCTCTCCTCGCGCACGAAGATATACCTACATGTATGTAAACCTTCCCCTCGACCCTCAATAAGAGAAAGAGCTCGTATGAGAGTATACCTGCAATTTAGGCAAAACGACTTTCGGGTCAAAACTGTTTTCTACCCCTGGTGGGCAATTCTCGAGCTTTCATCTCGATTCGAGATTTTTAAACGAAAAATAACTAAATCATTTTTAACTATAGTAACGTAAACTATTCATCAAGAAACCGGCCATAAGGGCCGATTTTTCAATCGTCTGATAAGTCAATAGAACTTATCGGTTAAAAATAGATAGTCATCTCGACTAATTGTTAAATAATTACAGTTATGGCGTCTTTTATATGAATTTGAAATATGTTTTGACAAAAGCTCATAGAGCACCCGCCATTTTTAACTATAGTAATGTAAACTATCCATCAAGAAACCGGCCCTTAGTCATGTAAAAGCAAAACTAGTTATTTTAAAATAATTTTAATGATGCTGAATTACCTACATATCTGGCCTAATAATAATATTGTTCAGTGTTGATATAAAGTAACATGGCTTGTGATGAATTTCCCAAATAATGGAAATCGTACAAAAGTACACCACACGCGGGGTAGCTTAGTAATTGAAAAGGCTATATATATTTTAAATTAAGAGGAGTGCCTGATGACTCTTCGATGCTCATGCTGATTCAACTGCAAAGTATTACCTCTCCTCGCGCACGACGATATACATGTATGTAAACCTTCCCCCCCGACCCTTAATAAGAGAAAGAACACTTATGAGATTATAGGTACCTACAATTTAGGCAGCAAAACAACTTTCGGGCCAAAACTGTATTCTACCCCTAAACTTTAATGGATTTGAAAAAAAAAATGGTCTCATTTTATTAAAGAGAAAATAAACAATGACTGTAAGTTTTTTTTTTAATTTTTTAGTTGTTCAAATTTCAGGGGTATATTTTTTTGTTTAAAAAAAACTAATAATATGTTTTGTTTCTTTAATTCTAATCGACGACCTTGTAATCACAGAATTTGAGCAAACAAATATTTTTTATTTTGGAAGTACCTAAGTAATATTTGCAGAGCCATTTACAATTATTTACCAATGTACCTACAAAAAAACGTATGTGTAAATATTTTATTAGACCGAACGCTACTCCACAATAAAGTTTCGTTACGTCTCAGACATAAATGGTATTAAATATGTACCTACCTATCTATTATGATTTTTTTATTGCTTGTATTATGATATGTGATCGGACCATATACCACAGAAGAAATAATAGTACAAGTACCTATACTCATAAAGTGAGAATCGAACCAGCAACGCTTTCTGAGTAATAGCTAATATAATATAGCTAAGATACGAGTAAGTAAAAGCTGCTTTTTCTTTTGGATCTTTAGGCTAATAAGCGAATCATATTTTTTATTGCTTTATTTGCCAGACTACGGTGCAGAAGAATGGTATAGTGGATGTGCATAAGGATTGAGGGGCCACATTTTAAAATACGAATTTGCTAATAATTCTTATGCCAGCAGTTAGTAAAAATCGATCTAAAGTTTGTATCTAAAGTCTGAAGTTTATAAAACTTAAAATAAAAAAGTTATATGGGGTTTTAGGTAGCCCCTCCGTGCTGACGACGACAGAACCACAGTATTTCTTCTGTGTTAATATGAAGATTTATAATATTTCCGTTAATATTATACGGATTCAATTTCAGGTTTGCGTGGTTCGAGAGTATATTTTTACAAACTATAGACATATTTTCTAAGTTTGCAACTAGTAAAGATTTGGAGATATTGAAGTTTACTTTAATGAAAACGTCAGCACGGAGGGGCCATCTACAGGGTCGTAGCTAGAGGCTGACCAGACGCATACGGGCTATTATTTTTTTTACTTGGGATAAATTACACATATTGCTCTGGTCACAAACTAAGCTCTAGGCTTGTACTATGTGTACCAGAAGCAACGATATACATATTATATTTTATAAACACCCAAACCATGACAAACTGTACAGAAAAAACGTACTATTTTTTTTTTTTTGCCATGGGTGGGAATCGAACCTACGACCCCCGGATACAACGCCAAAGGCGCAACCACTAGTCTACAGAAGCTGTATTGGGGCTCAGGTACACAAAACATGGTGCCAATCCATATTAAAGGAAACCTCAAGAATGAAACGAATGAGGAAAGGCACCCCAACTTAACACACAACATTATACTGAAGCCTAGTTTTAAAAAATATTTAACCCTTCAGCACTCGCGCTATGAGATTTTTCACAAGCTTTACATTTTTGAAACTTATTTTTATTTCAATAATTTCATATGGGAGGACTATATGAAGATATGTTCCATATCTTCGTAAATGCTCTATGTTCTTTATAACTAGGGTCGTTCCACCAGTTCTCGACCAAATATGTGACCCGCCAAATTTGAGTAGCAAAATTATGTTTTTTTTTAACGAAATCTGTATTTAAATTAACTTCTTGTATTTATTTTAACTAAAAGTAAAGTTTTTTGTAGTCGTGTGGGCTACTATTTTTTTTAATTATTATAAAAAGCTAAAAATAACGATTTGACCAGTTTTCGTCCAAAAATTCCTGTCTTCGACCACTCGTCAGCTAGTTTTCGACCATTTACAAAATCTAAGTATTTATTAAATAATATTAATTATTATAGTATGTATACCTAATATTTCCACTGAATGGTCTGTCACAATAATATAAAAGTCAACTTAAACCTTTTTTTTTAATATTGTCACGTTACACCCGCTCCATATTATAGTTATGTATTTTATTTTATTAGTCTTCATATCATTTCATATATTTTTTTTAAATAACGAAAATAATGGAATTTTCCCAGAAAACGGTGTATGATGATACATTTGGTATCATCATACACCGTTTCTGGGAAAATTCCAGGTAGTAAAAACATGGTTAAATTGGTTAATATTTGTATGTACCTAATACTCCAGAATTTTGACAGCTAGAAATTTTCCTTCTGTGAACGTTCCAAATTTTTCATTTAGTTTTCACGAAAAGTTAGGCTTTGGTTATCAAATCAGATTCCTAACATTTTAAATTTTAATTATATAAACTATGTATTAGGTAATATTGTAAATTAAAACATATTCTTTAGGTATTTTCGCATTTTTAGACACTTAAAACACTAAATCTTAGCGTCTCCTCTGACCGCTAGGTAGCTTCAAAAGTTCCCATACTAACCCAAAAAATACTGGCACTCTATAAATTAAAACTAAATATGAATTTTAATCGTAAAACTCTAAAATCGTCTATAAATATCTCGGACCGGCGATTTTTCGTCATTCTCGAGGAAGCTTAAGAAAGAAGAAAAAGTCTAGCTACAGTGGCAGTGATCGACTGGTTCTCATCCTTGAAACCTTGAACCTGCTACATCGAGAACCAGGCCCTATCCTGTCACACTTCCTTGAAGACTCCGGATCCTGGAGTTGCGGCCTCCGGGATTTGCCTAGACTCCACTTCGCTCGGGCGTCTGCTCTGAGGGTTGGAGAACCTCCTTGTGCTGCAGGACCTCGCCTCTGGCATCGAGCTTTGAGTGACGAGGCCATCTGACTTCTCGTCTCAGGCATTGGCCGTGCCGTCCGCTGTCTGCGTGCTACCGTCGTGCCGCCGCCTTCCCCTTGCTGCCGTCATCGTGCCGCAAGCCACTGCTTCACGGACCTCATCTCAGGCCTAGAGCCTTGAGAGCCGAGGCCATCTGAGTCCTCGTCTCAGGCATCAGCCTGAAAGACGAGGCCTCGCCTCATTTTGTGCGGCTGCTACAGTCGTGCGTGCTTGCTGCTGCTGCCATCGTGCCGCCGCCTTCCTGCTTGCCTGCCTACATCTGCTGCCGTCGCCTGCCTACGTGCCAGGCTGCGTGCCAGTCGACGTGCCAGTCCTCGAGCCTGTCCCTCGTCACTCCCTCCAATCTTCCCATACTATACGGTCAGAGTTTTAGTTTATAATAGGCATATCCATTGTAGGCAGGGCCAACATTTATTAAGTAGGTCTCTTATATAGTTACTGTACTCAAAACCAACTTTACTTGTAAATATATCTATATTTAATAAACTTCTATTTAACCCATTTAACTTAATCTTTTCATTTTAATTATTTTAAAACCCCCCCGCTACAATAGTAATATTCCTACGCAGAGCTGGAGAAGACAGGATAACCCAGCAATCGGGCCATCAACTTTACTTCCGGGAGGGAGACCACCCATCCTGAGGCGGGGTCGTGTTCCTTATCAATAAGGTTCTCAGGAACAACCTTGTAGAAGTCTCCAGTGGGTCAAGTAGAGTCGCGTACTTGTACTCAAACTAACCGAGAGATATTCACTCAAGGTAGTACAAGTGTATACACCAACTTCGGCACACTCTGACGACGAGGTAGAGGCTATATATGAAGACATAGCCAAGGCCCTTTACAACACCACTAGGGCCCACAATAATGTTGTCATGGGGAACTTCAATGCCAAAGTGAGAGTACAAACTGGCATCGAATCGAGTGTTGGACCGCAAGGATATGGAAGCAACAATGTTAGGGGACAAATGCTGGTCCACTTCCTCGAGAAAGAGGGACTCTTTGTAATGAATACGTTCTTTGAAAAAAAGCCCCACAGGAAGTGGCACTGGAAAAGCACTAACAGCAAGGTCAGAAACGAGATTGATTTCATTATGGCGGATACAAGGCACATATTCAGAGATGTTTCGGTGGTCAATAGGTTCAATACCGGAAGTGACCACAGACTTGTTTGAGGTACTCTGAATATCAACTACAAGCTTGAAAGGCACTGCCAAAGGTATTCGGTAACTTCTTTAGAAAAACACAAACAAGCGCTCACCAAGCTCATACGAATCAAGTCTGTTCGGAAGGACCTCCGTCGGTTCAATACTCGTCGCATCGAGAAGGCAATGGAGCTGAACCGGGGGTCCAAAGTATTCATGCAGAAGTTTGGAAGCCCGATGACGAAGCTGGAAGCCACGATTGAAGAAATGTCACCTCCAAAGCAGAGATCCTCGCCGAGATCGAATGTCTTCTACAACCAACTTTATAAATCACGCGCTGCAAAATCTGACCCTAGAAATGCCTTATTAGGATGTCTTCAGGCAACAATATTCACAAAAATATTTTTTATTTTGTGAATATATATTGTTGCCTGAAGACGCCATAATAAGGCGTAATATAGCAAGATATTATTTATATATTGTGTTTTTATTTATGTATATAATTGGATAACCTTTGAAAAATAATAAAGCAGCTAGTTACTGCTAATAAAAAAATATTTAATTTAAATACCTACTCACAATAGTAAGAACTAGTTTTAAACTTAAATGTTTATAAATAATAAATTTCACTTGCAAAGTTAGGTGATGTTTTCACAGAGTTATAGTAAGGTTGTTTTGTTTTTCATAGAAAATAAGGAAGAAAATAAAGGCGCGAAATTCAAATCTTGCCAGGGGCGCTCGTGCGTGACTCTAGCTACGACACGCTGGCCATCTAAAACCCCATATAACTTTTTAATTTTAATTTTTACAAACTTGAGACTTTTTTTACAAACTTTAGATCGATTTTTACTAACTGCGTGCTTATGCACACAGTAAAAACCAATTAACAATTTCTTATTTAAAAAAATGTGGCCCCTCAATCCTGACGGACATCACTAAAGCACGTTATTATAGAAAAAATACTGACGGTTTTGTAATGCATCTACCTAATCCATACACATTATGGAATTATGAATTTTAAAAAAACTGCACCCACATCGCTTTGTTAAAAAAAAATATCGAAATGGGTTATAGAAAAAAGCCCGATAAAAAAAAACATTACCATTTTTTTATTGTTTCAAAATAACACCCACACGAAGCTGCGGGCAACAGATCGATAATAAATATTAATAACTAAATGAACAAACTATCACTGCTGTTATTTTTTCTAATGAATTGTCTGTTTTTCAGGAGCGGGTAATCAGTTCTGTCCGTTTTACCCATTATTATTTAGGTATTTGCCAAATTATTATTATACAACCTTCTAATTGCTTGCAGATAATTTTATTCTTTTACGATATACGATTGTCTATTATTAATCTTTATTGATGATTAGAGGGCATAAAATATGTGTGCAAAAGTCCGAAAATAGTAGATAAGTATTTGCCTTCTATTTCTACCAATTTATAGATAACTTATAGGTTATTAAAATTATAACATATAAAGACGATTAATTTTAGCTACCAAAGGCTGTCAAAATAACTAATCTTACGTACATGCTTTGTTTAATAATTATTCACGTTTATTGTCTAATTAATTTTTAAAGGAATTCGTTATTTTGATAAGCTAATGTTTCGTTTCCATTATAAAAAAACAGAATAATTATGCTCTACATGTTACTTTTTATATGTTTACAATTAAATTACTATAATAATAAAAGAACCTAGACCTTTATCTATTATCTGTGCACACCTGATACTTTGGAATTGTAAATTTTAGGGCCAGTTAGAGATATAGAGTTATTTTACAATCAATAATAGTAATCTTTACGGAAATCAGGCGATAATAAACAATATTTTATATAAAAGCTGAACTAAATTAGGATCAGTCATCAGTTTGATCAAGTCTCTTGTGTCACTTAAAGTAAGTAAATTGAATACAAGTTTTATTATTGTTTATATTTTTCTAAGTACTATAAGTTTATATATATATTTGTTTTTTTTCCAGAATCAAAATGAAATTCTTCGTTGCCTTCGCCGCCGTGGTTGCTGTGGCCCTTGCCACTCCTCACCTCCACAAGCCTACCCCGGACGCTCAGCTGGATGCCATCATCGCCGCCATCAACAGTCCCAGCACCGACCCCGCCACCGCCGCTCTCCTCGAGCAACAGCTGCAGCACATCATCGCTGAAGTCACCAAGCCCGAACCTATCCACGTCGCACCTGAACTAGTCGATGTCATCGAGCCCATCGCAGTCCACCCCGATATCGTCGAAGATTTTGAACAAATCGCTGTCGGCCCCACCATCATTGATGACTCTATCGTCTCTGCTCCAGTCAGCGCTACCCCCCAGGCTAGCTCTCCCCTCGTCCAGATCATCGTGAACGTCGCCTCCGCCGGTCAGACCCCCGGTGCCATCGGCCCCATCTTCGATGCCCCCACTGCACCCGAATCTGTCAATATTGTTGACCAGGCCCCCGAATCCGTAAACGTAGTCGACCAGGCCCCCGAATCCATCAACATCGTCGAGGATGCCCCAGAGGGCATCAACTTTGTCGACCAGGCCCCAGAGACCGTCAACATCGTCCAGCCCATCATCCCAGTACCCGTTATGAACCTACCCGAGACCCTCAACTAAATAATTAATAAGAAATTGTGATTCGCTTTGTAATTTTAAATGCAAATAAAATAATTTACTAACAAGTATTTTTAATTTTTATTTTGTTAGAGGTGGCAAAAAATATGTATAATACTAGGTAGGTATGTATAATGCAAGGTCTCTACTAACTGGGCCCGCGGATCACCCGGGCATTTAATTTAAAAAGAAATCGGGTCTAAAATAAAATATTGCGTAATATATACTCGCTGAGCTTTCTATCAGTGAATGATTTTTCAAAACGGTTCAGTAGTTTTTGAGTTTATCCGGTACAAACTATCTTTATAACTTACTACTTGTCTAATGGCCAACATAGTTTATCCGGTACAAACTATCTTTATAACTTACTACTTGTCTAATGGCCAACATAGTTTATCCGGTACAAACTATCTTTATAACTTACTACTTGTCTAATGGCCAACATAGTTTATCCGGTACAAACTATCTTTATAACTTACTACTTGTCTAATGGCCAACATAGTTTATCCGGTACAAACTATCTTTATAACTTACTACTTGTCTAATGGCCAACATAGTTTATCCGGTACAAACTATCTTTATAACTTACTACTTGTCTAATGGCCAACATAGTTTATCCGGTACAAACTATCTTTATAACTTACTACTTGTCTAATGGCCAACATAGTTTATCCGGTACAAACTATCTTTATAACTTACTACTTGTCTAATGGCCAACATAGTTTATCCGGTACAAACTATCTTTATAACTTACTACTTGTCTAATGGCCAACATAGTTTATCCGGTACAAACTATCTTTATAACTTACTACTTGTCTAATGGCCAACATAGTTTATCCGGTACAAACTATCTTTATAACTTACTACTTGTCTAATGGCCAACATAGTTTATCCGGTACAAACTATCTTTATAACTTACTACTTGTCTAATGGCCAACATAGTTTATCCGGTACAAACTATCTTTATAACTTACTACTTGTCTAATGGCCAACATAGTTTAAGTTGCAGTAGATCTGCAGGAAGAGTATCCAGACATGCAGCTCTCAACTCTATTATAAAATGAGCTTTATTATCAGCAGAAATTCCGAGCAGCCTCGAGCCTTCCGGCTTGTTCAGGAATGATGGAAAACGCGTCAATCATTTCTGTCATTCCTTGGCAAGACGGAAAGTATTTATTATGGGACGCTGCATCTGTGGACACTTTGGCACCCTCGTATACCTCAGGGTCTTCCAAATCGGCCGGATTTGCTGCTGAAGCCTATGCCATAAAAAAACAAAAAACAAATACACTCAAATTTCAAATTCCAACATTTTTGTCCCATTCATTGGCGAGACAATGGGCTTTAGCGTAACCACATCGATATAATTTGACATTCGATAAAATGAAGTTTATGAATTCATAAAATCGATACGTATTGATTTTGTCGATTTATCGAGCCTATCGATGCTGTTGTGCTAAGGTCGAAAGGGTACTTGGTCTAAGTCCGCAAAATCCTTTAGGTAAAAAGCTTAAACAGGTAACAGGGGATCCGCGTTCAGGTTTTCTTTTAGGCCAAAAAATATCAATGGCCATACAACGCGTAAGTGCAGTGCAGTGCAAAGCGCAGTTAGTGCTATGGGCACATTTTATGATCCTTCGTTACCTCCTTAAATTTAATTAAATATAAATTGACAAGTAGTATTGATATACCTGTAGGTGTTTATATTTTTTGGAAACACTTCTGCCCCATAAACTTTATATTTAATAGTATAAACTGTTTAGTTTATAGTATTTAAAGAATATAGTAATACTAGCTGACCCGCGCAACTTTGTCTGCGCGTTTAAATTTAACCGTTTACGCAGCGTACGCTCTTAAAAGGAATAATTTTTCCCCGTTTTTGCAACATTATTCTTTGTTACTCCGCTCCTATTAGTCGTAGCGTGATGTTATATAGCCTATAGCCTTTCTCGATAAATGGATTATCCAACACGAAAATATTTTTTCAATTCGAATCAGTAGTTCCTGAGATTAGCGCGTTCAAACAAACAAACAAACAAACTCTTCAGCTTTATAATATTAGTATAGATATTAGTATAGATAATGTATATTCTCCTCAAAACATAGACAGTAGGAGCCAACTGCACCTACATCACAGAAGAAATAATAGTACAAGTAGTTAGTAAATGCTAGTATAATAAATAAAGTAGAGTAGGTACATTATTATTATACAGAGGCACAGGGGCCTGACCAAAGAACACAATCGCCAATCGAATCGCCGCATCGATCGATAAAAATGTATAGGAATTTTACTCTATGGGTAGAGTCTGATCAGTGAGAAACGTCAAATCCCATACATTTGGCTTTCGATGGGTATTTCGATTCGATTATCGATTGGCTCTTTGGTAAGGCCCCTGAAGAAATAATAGTACAAGTAACAGAGGGTAATAAGGTACACCTTATAGGCTTTATATCATTTTTTTTTTAAAAATAATTATCTCATAAAGCCGGCAAGTTTGCTCTTTGTGACTTTACATATTTTTTTTAATGCATCATTTAATAAATGATATATTTTCATGTGTAATTAATTAATATAATAATATAAACAAAATAGTAGTACTATAGTACTATATAGATAGTCTATTAAAGTCCGGGTTGTTTATTAACGCCCAGGTTTTTTTAATTTTTTTAAAAATAAAACATTGAAATAATTACAAATAATTTATTTAAACTTATCAATTTATGCTTAAATTTATGAATAAAATATTATCATTTTTATTTCAAATTTACTTAAATTATTTACAAGTATTTAACTAATTTCTACATAAAACAGTGTATAAATTGATACATTTCAGCGCCTTTTATTTTCAGCTTTGGAAAATATTACATATTGAGAAAATTATGCAAAGTTAGTATATTGAATTTTGACAGTTAAACGTACATAATAACACTATAATATCATTGTTTGGATGATTTGTGAAAATCACCACATATTTCACCTATATTATCTCTCTGAAAGAAAGAAGAGGAATAACCCATAATTTTGAAGAGTTATATACATACCCAGCTTTAACGAAATACCTATACAAGGACTAACGTGTATTGATACATCCATGCCAAAAGGTTACGAAGACTGAGGAAATATTTAATGAACACATAAGCAGTCCCTATAATTTTCATTGATCAAACTAAATTCTCCCTACCAAATACCTCTAATAACTCCAAATCCAAGGACACCAACTAACTGCAGAGCCTCCATTAATACAAACTACCCTTTATGCAACGCGGCATTTACCTGCGACATTTTTTTTTGTTTACTTATTATTTCAATATTCTAATTTTAATTTATATAGGTTTATTACATACATATTGTTAGTTAAGTTTTTATTAACTTTTTTTTAAATATTTTACGAGATAGTCAATCGTGTAACCGTGTGTTTACACGGTTGCCCTTATAGTTTTGCTAGTTAAGTTATTTAATTTCATAATATCGTTTTTTTTGTTTTAAGTATTATTTTGTGTAGGTATTATATGTACAGGTTTTAGTTTTTATTTTACCTTTATAAACTTAGTTCTTTGTAATTGAATTTTATGTCCCAAAATACGACTACATTGGGTGACTCCCAATCTCAGTCTGAATATATTCGTTGCCCGAAATGTGATGTACCAAAACTTTTTAAAGGTATCAGGGGCTTAAAATTACACGATACTAGAAAACATAAAATTACGGTAGTTACAAATTTAAACCAAACACCGAGTGTAATTTCAACCAATTCTACCAGATCTAATATCCAATTTTTCAGCGACCTTCTATATAGTTTAAAGTCCTCTATACCAATAATCAAAAGAATACCAAGAGGCGCCAGAATAACGGTAGCCTCTAGTTTATCTTCCCATATTAAAAGATGTCTTAATAACTCTATTAATGACTGGCAATCTTTATTTACATTTTCTTATAAGGTTTTTTACATAGATAAGAATGACAAAATTTCGGTAACACAACAAATTAAGAATAATACAATAAAATTGAAAATCCCAGATGTATCTTCTTTACATCCTAAAAAAAAGAACAGACTTACACAAAAAACAACAATTATAGAAGAAAAAGTTTATGAAGGCGATTTGAAAGGTGCGACAAAATTACTATTTTCGGATGACGCTATTGCCACTGACTCCTCTGAAACACTGACGATTCTAAGGTCTAAACATCCCGAAACTAATTCATTTTCTCAACAAACTGCTGCTTCTACTCACTTTCTTCAAATCTCTGAAAAAGAAGTTACTGAGGCCATCATGTCCTTTCCAGCTGGTTCTGCTAGTGGAATGGATGGCATATCTCCTCAACATCTGAAAGATCTTATTTCTAAAGGTGCTGGAGATGCTGGGGTTGAACTCTTATCAGATATTACAAAACTATGCAATTTTATGTTTTCAGGAAAAATTAATGTTGAATTTCTTAGTATTATGTTTGGAGCAAAATTATGTGCCTTTGCCAAAAAGGATGGCGGGATCCGGCCTATCGCAATAGGATCAACGTTTCGTGGCCTTTCTTCTAAAATAGCGTGCCGATTCGTTCAAAAAGATTTAGGCACTCTTTCTCTTTCAGCCTATACAATTAGGGTTTGGAAGTAAAGGTGGTTGTGAAGCAGCGGTCCATTCTCTTCGTTCATATGCGATGGACAGTGAAGCTGAATTTTTTCTTAAAATAGATGTCAAAAATGCATTCAACACCTTAAACAGAAATTGTTTTTTAAACGAAGCATTAAATCATATCCCAGTTCTGTACCCATATTTAAACCAAAGCTATAATCAACGGTCCAACGGTATAATTCCAATATTATTAGTTCGTCAGTTGGTTGCCAACAAGGTGATCCTCTGGGACCAGCCATTTTTAGCCTTGCCATTCATCACATTATATCTGTACTTAATTCATCTTTCAACGTATGGTATCTTGATGATGGCACCTTAGGAGGTGAGCATAACGTAGTATTATCAGATTTGGTTAATATTATTGATAAGTTTGACAAGATTGGCTTACAACTAAATTTCTCAAAATGTGAATTATTTATAAACAACACTGTTTCGGATGCCGTAAAAGAACAAATTATAGACAAATTTTCTTCAATAGCACCGCTTATTAAAATTTTAAATAGGAATAATTTTAACCTCCTTGGATCGCCAATCTTCGAAGATGCCATACCTAATTTAGTTCAAGAAAAATTAAATAATTTTAAAACAATTTCAGAACGTATTCAAAAATTAAATTGTCATGTTGCGTACACTTTAGCAAAATATTGCCTTTTCGTCCCCAAATTGACTTATATTTTACGCACTTGTCCTTTATGGAAATATTTGGATTTAATGGATTTACTAGATACTGCCATAAAACAAATACTTCAAAGGATTCTAAATTTAAATTTACACGAAAATTCATGGACTCAATTATTTTTACCTATTCGTTATGGCGGTATCGGTATCCGCAAAATTTCTAGTGTAGCTCTTCCAGCATTCTTGTCTTCGGTCCACAGTGTTTCAGGGATAATATCTAAGATTTTAAAGAAAAACTGGTCTGATTTGAACATTCCTTTTTTAGACGAAAGCTTAAATACTTGGTCTTTGGCTTGCCCAAGTGTGGATATCCCGATGGAATGTCATATTCAAAAACATTGGGATACCCCACTCGTACAAGCCAACTATACAAGTTTATCTCAAAAATTTTCAAATAGAAGTGACCGTGCTCGTCTTTTGGCCGTCTCTACAAAAGAGTCGGGGCAATGGCTTCATGCTATTCCAAACAGAAACCTCGGTACCCTTTTAGATGATCAAACTTTCCAAATTGCCATAGGACTGAGATTGGGAGCCGCCATTTGTCAACCTCACAGATGTCCGTGCGGATGTGACGTTGATCAATTTGGGCTCCATGGTCTCTCTTGTTAGAAAAGCGCTGGGCGATTTTCGCGGCACAGTCTCATCAATGACTTAATCCATAGGGCTCTTGCTGCCATCAATATACCGTCTGTGACTGAACCTTGTGGGTTGTCACGCGATGACGGCAAGAGACCTGACGGGTTGAGTTTGATTCCTTGGAAGTTAGGTCGCTGCTTAGTGTGGGACGCAACCTGCGTCGACACTTTGGCAGTTTCACATCTTCCAAGGACATTAGATGGGGCTGGAAACGCTGCTGCTTATGCGGAATACCTCAAACGGCAAAAATACTCGCAAATAGTTAATAATAATATATTTGTGCCGTTTGGGGTAGAGACAATGGGTCCATGGGGCCCAGAAGCAAGAAAGCTTGTAAAACAGATTTCTTCAAAATTGATCGACGTCACAGGTGACCAGAGGGCTGGCGCATTCCTCTCTCAAAGATTAAGTTTGATAATCCAAAGAGGAAATGTCGCTAGCGTTCTGGGCACTATGCCGCGCGTTCATTGTGAGGATTTTTTATTTTTTTGAGTAGGTAGGATTTTTTTTATTATTATTTTGTAAAATGTTACTTTGAATAAATTATTTATTTTAAAATTTATGCTTATATTAGGTAGTATAATTTCTGTAGGAATGATATATTTTAAGCCAAATTAACTTTTAACACAAACCGGACTTTATTATGGGCTGCATGTGGGCCTTATTATCTGCGATTTTTAATATTATTAACATAATATTTCTTATTAAAATATTAATAATATTTAATATTATTATCTCGCAATTAATACGTATAAGTAAAACCAATTTTTTATCAACATAGCGAAATCATCAAAAATATAAAAATTATCTTTAATTTCTTCAGTCCAGTGGTTTGATTTTTAAGATATAGGTATGTATTTAATTTATACATGTTATGACCGTGACTAATTTTATACAGTTAGGTATTTAGCTCTCCTGTAAAATAGCTATTTATGACTTACTCACTGTTAGAACTTCACTGACGCTATGTGTTTTTTAATTAAATTGTTATGCTATTCCATACCTTGCATTTTTCGGAGATAAAAAGTGGTCTGCCTGCAATCACTCTCCAGTAGATAAATGTATTATAATCGCTATTCATGGAGTCCGGTAGGCCTTTATAGGTACAAAAATATTATAATTAATTCTTTTACTGAATAAATGATTTTGAACATATTTAGATAGCTATCTGAATAACTTTTTAAAATAATTTACAATATTTACATTTAGGGAGGTGACGAGGGATCAGAAAATGTGCCCATAGCACTAACTGCATTTCCGCGTTGTATGGCCATTGATATTCGTTGGCCTAAAAGAAAACCTGAACGCGGATCCCCTGTTACCTGTTTAAGCTTTTTACCTAAAGACAATATAAAGGATTTTGCGGACTTAGACCAAGTACCCATTGTCTCGACAATGAATGTGACAAAAAAATAGGAATTTGAAATTTGAGTGTATTTGTTAAATTTTTTTATGGCATAGGCTTCAGCGGCAAATCCGGCCGATTTTGAAGACCCTGAGGTATACGAGGGAGCCAGAGTTCCGTCTTTCCGTCTTGCCAAGGAATGAGAGAAATGCCATCGACGCGTTTTCCATCATTCCTGAACAGGCCGGAAGGCTCGAGGCTGCTCGGAATTTCTGCTGATAATAAAGCTGATTTTATAATAGAGTCGAGAGCTGCATGTCTGGATATTCTTCCTGCAGATCTACTGCAACTTAAACCGTGGTGGCCATTAGATTGCACTGCACTGCCACAGTTACAGGAATGAGGGTGACTAATTGGAGCACCTAGCCTGAGGCCTATGGCAATTCGAAGAGAGTTATTATCTAAATAAGAACCAAAAGAGGGAGATGGGATTGCGTGAAGCCAAAGGCCTGCTTCTGGCTGTGAAACTGCGCGCAACCTTGCCAGATCAGTGCCTGATGATGTGTGCAAAAGATCAGTAAAAACGGTTTTAACAATAATATTATCCCAGGCATGTTGACACGATGGGTCTTATGGCGGAGAAGAGTTTAGGCTTTTTAAATCCCAGGCAGATTTCGCCTCATCAAGGTATGAAGTCTCTAACGAAGTATCCTTAGATTTAGAGAGAATAAAAGATACTAGATTAGACACTCCATAAGATGACGAAAGGAATCCCGGTAAGCATATGTCTCGAGCCCACCTCAATACAAGTCCACCAGAGTTGATTGGTAAAGATGATTGACGCCACTGAAAATTATTTAAAGAAATATTAAAGATTGATTCTATAGAGGATTTAATTATTAAGTCATACTCTTCTAAAAGGTTTGGAAATTTAAAAGCTGGAATAGTTCTTAAGGAATAAATAATTTTTGATACCGAAAAACAATGTTTTAAAAGGGTATATGCTACATGAGAATTCAAGTTATTTAAATAATTTACAAATATTTTTAAATTATTTAAACAATTGGTTAATTTTTCTTCAATGGCGTCGAACATTATTGGAGAACCTAACAGACAAAAGTCGACATTAGAAATAATTTTTAAATTGGGGAGAATATTAGAAATTGATAATAAATTTTGAGAATCTACCGATTTACACCCGAAAAGTTCACATTTTGAGGTATTGAAAGTTAGACCTAATTCCTTAAAACTTTTAACAAGTTGCTCTAAATCTTCGGTTAAATCTTCAACACTTCCTGCTATTATGCCATCATCTAAAAACCAAATATTTAATTCCGATTTTAATTTAGTTATAATTACCCAATTATGCATAAACTAAAAAGTAAAGGGCCAAGTGGGTCTCCTTGTTGAATGCCAACTGCTGAGTCTATTATTTGGTCGTAAAAAAATAATTTTGAATTGGAGGAATAATTTTGCCAAATAAATGGGTAAATTTCTGGTACGATTTCCAAAACTGATTTTAGAATAATATCTCTTTCTACAGAGTTGAAAGCATTTTTCAGGTCCATTTTGATTAAAAAATTATCTTTATTTATGTTCTTGTAAGTATATGTCCGGACTGCATGGATAGCTGCTTCACATCCAAATTTAGTTCCAAATCCGAGTTGAATAGGCCTGAGGTAATTTCCTGTTTTATCCCTTACCAGGCCACATGCAATTTTAGCTGAAAGTCTGCGAATGGTACACCCAATTGCGATGGGTCTGATGCCTCCATCTTTTTTGGAGAAGGCTAGAAGAGAAGCTCCATAAATAAAAGGGCAAGCCTCTTCGACGACTGAACCTGATAGCATGAAATTGCATAGGTTTGTTAATGATGTTAATAAACGTTGGCCTGCTTCGTTGGCATTGTGGGAAATCATTTCTTTAAGATGTTGAGGACTTAGTGCGTCTATGCCTCCGCTTGAACCAGGGTGAAAGCTATGAACAGCCTCCTGAATTTGAAAAGGGTTATCAACTAGTGAAAAACATTTTGATAAAGGGGCTGGAGGAAAAGATAGGTCGCGACTTGGACTAGGATGCTTATCAGAAAAAATAGAAATCGTATTTTGATTTGCAGGTAGAATTACATTATTATTTAATAACAATTTCGCAGCTCCGCTTAAATTTCCTTCGGCTACTTTTAGTTCCACTCTCCTGAAATGATTTGTATTTTGTCTTATACAGGTTAAGTCTACTGAATGAAAGTTTATATTACTATTATCTTCATTGGATATAATTTGTTTAACTTTTGATGTTAAAGATCCGTTTTGATTGTGATCAGGAACCTTTAAAAATTTATATGAAAACGTTAAAAGTTGTTTCCATTCCTCAAATGTGTTTTTATTTATACAGCTGTTAATAATAGTGGAAAGCTTATCTGCTGCAAGGTATCTTGCGCCCTTCGGTATGTGTTTAAGGATCTTTGTAGTTTTCTTTAATTTTATTAAAAGGTCGGAAAATAAAACGTTCGAGTCTTGTTGTCTATATTGGAAATTATTAGTTGGTAAATTATCTTGGGAAATGAAAGGAGCTACCAATTCTTTGTGAATTTTACTAATATGGATCCTAAGCCCTCGAATTGAAGAAAAAGTCCGGGAAGATAGGCAGTAGTTACATACAAAATTAGAGACACTTGTATCTGTAAAATTTGTTGGTGAAGGCATCACTTCATGGTATTTTTTTTGCACAGCACTGTTTAAAACTATTCAAAAATAAATACTAATCTAAAAATAAAGCTAATTTTAGAAATTAAAATAAATATACTATTGTTGTTATCTGGTTGACGTATTATTCTTTTACTTATATTTAAAGTAAAATAAAAAAGATTTTTACTTTACTTTAGATATAAGTATTTTGTAAAGCTTTAAAGGAAATAAACGACATATTATTATTATTAAATAAAAATATTTTGTGTAGGTATTAAATTTTATTCGATACTAGTTTTTTTTAATATATTTTTTTTAATTAAGATTCTTACAAGGAATAGGCAAAATTGCTTTACACAATATTAACAGATACAGGAGTTTTATCTACAAATTGACGGTTTCAGGGGTGGTCAACGATGTTTACTTTCTCAAGCAGACACCGGGCTTTCAATAATATCTCAGTCTTGATTCACATTCACAACCATCTGGACTAGCGGAGACTTAGCAGCGTCACTTAGAAAAGCGGTCCCGAAAGCTATTGGTTTGGCAACAACAGCCGGTCTTGTAGAAATAGGTTCTGAACGAATGCTACGGGGTTTGCGAGGAAGAACATCAACTATTTCGGGGCCGATGTGAACTTCTTCATATCCGTTATTATCTGTCCTAGGCACAATATCAACAAATTCAGGTAGAGTGTTGATCTCTTCGTACTCGTCATTTTTGGCTACTTTAGGGACAATGTCGACAAATTCAGGTAAAGTATTGATTTCTTCAAACTCGTCGCTTTTGACTACTTTGGGGACAATATCAACAAATTCAGGTAGAGTGTTAATTTCTTCGAACTCGTCGTTTCCGGCTACTTTAGGGACAATATCTACAAATTCAGGTAAAGTATTAATTTCTTCGAACTCGTCGTTTTTAGCTACTTTAGGGACAATGTCGACAAATTCAGGTAAAGTATTGATTTCTTCAAACTCGTCGCTTTTGACTACTTTAGGGACAATATCAACAAATTCAGGTAGAGTGTTAATTTCTTCGAACTCGTCGTTTCCGGCTACTTTAGGGACAATATCTACAAATTCAGGTAAAGTATTAATTTCTTCGAACTCGTCGTTTTTAGCTACTTTAGGGACAATGTCGACAAATTCAGGTAAAGTATTGATTTCTTCAAACTCGTCGCTTTTGACTACTTTAGGGACAATATCAACAAATTCAGGTAGAGTGTTAATTTCTTCGAACTCGTCGTTTCCGGCTACTTTAGGGACAATATCTACAAATTCAGGTAAAGTATTAATTTCTTCGAACTCGTCGTTTTTAGCTACTTTAGGGACAATGTCGACAAATTCAGGTAAAGTATTGATTTCTTCAAACTCGTCGCTTTTGACTACTCTGGGGACAATATCAACAAATTCAGGTAGGGTGTTAATTTCTTCGAACTCGTCGTTTCCGGCTACTTTAGGGACAATATCTACAAATTCAGGTAAAGTATTAATTTCTTCAAACTCGTCGTTTTTAGCTACATTAGGAACAATGTCGACAAATTCTGGTAGTGTATTAATTTCTTCGAACTCGTCGTTTTTGGTTACTTTAGGGACAATGTCTACAAATTCAGGTAAAGTATTTATTTCTTCAAACTCGTCGTTTCCGGCTACTTTAGGGACAATATCAACAAATTCAGGTAAAGTATTTATTTCTTCAAATTCGTCGTTTTTGGCTACTTTAGGGACAATGTCGACTAATTCAGGTAAAGTATTAATTTCTTCGAACTCGTCGTTTTTAGCTACTTTAGGGACAATATCAACAAATTCAGGTAGAGTGTTAATTTGTTCGAACTCGTCGTTTCCAGCTACTTTAGAAACAATATCTACAAATTCAGGTAAAGTATTGATTTCTTCAAAGTCATCGTGTGCCGGTAGAACATCAACAATTTCTGGGCCGATATGAACTTCTTCATATTCATCAGTTTTAGTTTCTCTGGGAAGAATGTCTATAAATTCTGGCAAAATATTGATTTCTTCAAAGCCATCATTGTCGTTGCGTGTTACGACTTTTGCAGCAACTACGGCTAAAAGTGCCGCGGTAATCAGGAAAAATTTCATTATAATGTAACTGAAATATAATAGCTTTTTAGTTGTAGTTGTAGAAGTTGGTTACATAAATTTAATTTCTTAATAAAAAATAAGAATTTTTAATTGCTTACCTGTCTCTTTTCTAATCAAACTGTTTTAATTTCCTTTAGATGTTGTTTTATATATGAAAAATTATCTATAATATAATTATTACTAGTCTTAATTTTAAAATCCTTTATTAGTTCAAATCATTTTATCATTTCTGCTCAAAATAGAAATATCTTACAAGATCTCTATCTAGATAAAACTAATCCAATCAGTCTAATCTTGATATTAATTAATGTATTTGGTCAAGTTTAGGAATTTCCAATACGTGAAAGATAAAAATTAGTACAGACAAATAAATTAGTTGTGATTTAGGCAGGTCGCATATAATAATATAGGTCATTTCACATAAGTAGGTACCTACCTACCTAATATATTGCTCTCGTGAAAAACTAAGCTTTTGGCTTGTACCTACTATGATACTAGAAACCACGACACTACTTAGGCCCAGTTGCGTCAAAAGTGTCCGTTAAAGTTACATATTTTAAATATTAAATGATTTTATCAGTAAAAGTTGACATTTACATTTACTCCAAACGGGTTGCACCATCAAAAAATTTCCTAGTGTTATCGTTACGGACACTTTCTGAGTTTCTGATACACTAATTGATACTAAAATTGGCGCCAAAAAAAGACGAATTTGACGCCTACACAATCGGTAAATTTTGCTGGAGCCGAACACACCCTCTTGTGATTTTTTTTAAAATTGTATTTTTAGCTTTAAATTTAGCACATTTTACTTTTTACATAATGGCCACATTTATTAAATTGCCATAATTTCCACTTTTTGAAAAAAACGGGGAAAAAATCTCACTTTATGAAAAAGTGAGGACTATTTTCCACTAAACAAAGAGTGGAAATAAACAACAAACTTTCACGGTCTCAAAAATACAGACACAACTTTATTGTACGGGCCCTTTTCATACATTTACTCCATACCTACTGGTTGCACTATCAAATTCTGTTACTCTTACTGCAATCTTTATTTAGCAAAATTCACCGGTTATGGTTAACGTTAAGGTAAGCGTCGAATTGAACAACTTTTTGATGCAATCCAATTTTAGTGTTAATCATAAAATGTATTCGTTAAATCAATCAGAATCAGCTGGTGCAACTTATCTATAGGTACTAAAATTATAAAGAGAAGAAATTTTTTTTTTGTTCCGATTAAACTACGGAACCGATAAAAAAAAATGTCAACAATAGAAAGTTGACACGGCTAGTATGTACAAACACTGTATAATATATAGGTACTAATATTGTTTGACGATAAGTGGGATACCCATACAGCTATGTATTGAGTTAAACTATAAAAGAAGATTAAATAAATTATATAGTAACTGGAATATTTACTCTTTTGTTTGACATTAGGTATTACCATTTCGTATCTTCGAGCAAATTTTGGAATTGAAATTGAATTTTAGAGCGAAACGTTTTAGCATTTTGAATCGTTCTGCTTTTGAGTTAGGTATGTTATTAGGCCAATTGTTTTCTAACAATAATTAGCACTATAAGCTGATTTGCACCAAAACGAACTTTCTGTATCTACACATATCATCCGGGTGCTTTCCGCCTAGACGGCCCCAGAGTACCCAGCGGAGGGGTTTTAATCTCACCTCGTCGTAGCCGATGGTATGAGTCTACACCGAACAAGTGGCTAGCTCGTCGCGATGTTTTGAATAGTCTCAATAATATAATAATAATAATAAGTTTATCGATACAATTACAGAAAGTTCTTTTGGTGCAACTCAGCCTGCATCAATAAAATATCTACCTACTTATTCGCATTTCGTTTTTATATTACGGATATTACGGTAAATTATACGAAGGTACAAAGCGTGAAATTACCGTACATTTTGTGTAATTTTTATTGATTTCTTAAAATTACCGTACTTTTGGCGTACGGCGTTACGAATGTTGCAATAGATTACCGTACCGGTCATGAAATTACCGTACACATACGGTAATTACCGTACGTCTGGCAACGCTTGTTGCGGATGGCGAGTGGAGTGTGGAGTGTTCGTGTTCCCAATTTCCGCTCTCCCGTAGTAGTAGTAGGTATCTATTTTTGCATAAGTTTATTAAAATTAATCACCCAACTTTGAATACAATCAGGTAAATACAAAAGGTTAGGACAATTTATTTTTCCATACAAACTAGTTCTGTTAAATAATATTGTATAAGGCCTGGCCTAGATTTTGTAAAATGACCAATTGGTATAGGGAAGCCAAAAATATTTTTCATTCGAGTCACATAGGTAGTTCCATGGAAAAATTGCTTCGATTTGATTAGTAGAGCCCTGAGACGAAATAACTATAATCGAATATAAAGCCTCATATTAGCCCAAAGTATAACCTTTAAACCACCATGTATATAATATTGTATAACCCTCGGGTGGGGACTACCGACAACAATCATCACCAAGTACCTTCAGTGACTCTCGTGTATAAGAGGGCTCATTCTCATTCTTACTTGCCTAGAGTAAGTAACCTACAAACATAACGAGCGCTAGAACTATAGGTATATTGATTGGCGCAGTACCTACTCGTGATAACACATCTATACAAATTAAATCTACATTATATACCGATGTTCATTGTTAAAAAGTTGTGTATAGCATAAAACATATCGTGTGAAACATAATTGATTAGTATTGATAATCTGAATTACAGACCATAATATAGATTAGACTGGATATTAGCCATTATCATCATCAAAGTAGGTTAGATTAAAATGGTAAGCTACGTAGGATACACAAAAATAACTAAGTGTTCTAAAAATCAAGAATTGAAAATGGTGGCTAAACAAACAAAAAACATTGAAGTACAATTTATCCTGCATATTATTATATATGTACCTGACTAAAATAACTAAGTAATATTTAACTTAATACCTATCTTAATTAGATATGTATCACTGAGGCTAAAAATACTTTGCGTGAAGAGCGGTGACCCCCGACACAAAATTTAAAACAGAGAACCTGTAAAAAATTGAATATTTGCTTCAAATACACCTAATTTTTTTTTATCATCAGGGAGCTACACTTTTTATAAATTACTATATACTCGTATCATATTATAAAAATGTAAAGTTAGTATATGTAGGAGGTAATCTTCAAAATTACTCACCCGATTTTAAAATATCTTTCACTAATTAGAAAGTACATATAGAAAGTACATTACTTTTTTTAATTTTTTTACATATATTATTTAAAAATTGAAAATGTCAACAGTAATTTTTTTCATTCGTTTGTTTTAATTTTTCATTCATACATCTCTATCGACTGCTTCGAAGTAGATTTTCTGTTTTCGTAAAGTTCATAAATTCCATTTGAAAAACATTATATTGCAGTTTTATGAGACTTTTGTGTTTTCTTGCTTATTGATAAGTTACGAACATCTAAGTATGCCTGATTTAACGCTATCAGAAATCATCGGGGCAGACGAAATGAGAAGAAATGTCAATCCTACAGATCGATTGAAACAAGACTTCGTCGATCGTTATTAACGATTCATCGTAGCATCAAACGGTACAGATTAACGCATTCTCTAGTGAAGAGAAGAGGACAAGGCAGGAAAAGGTGTACTTCAAGGAGATATGACCGTTTTCTACAACTTCAAGTTCGTCGGAACACGAGTCTTACGGCGGTGCAGTGGGCAATTCTCGCGCTTTCGACATTCATCTCGATTCGAGATTTTTAATCGAAAAATGACTAAATATGTCATTTTTTGCAGAATTGCCCACCAGGCCTGAAATGCATTGGAGGAAGGAGGTTCGAAGAGTAAGAGTGAGTGAACGGACAGTTCGCAGAAGATTCGAGGAAATTGGTATAGGCTCATTTATACCCGCCAAAGCACCAAAACTTGAGAGACACCACCGCACAAACCGACTATACTTTACTCGTGAACATCATCATTGGGACTTTGACGAGTTCTCTTTACTGGTGAATGTAGAATTTTGTTAAATCAGATTGATGGAAAGAAGCGAGTATGGAGACGCAAAGGAGAGCATTATTTACAGTCTAATTTTGAAAATAATAATTATGGTCTGGGGAGGGATATGTTTAGGAGCTCGCACGGAGTTAGTGGTAGTCGACGGCGGGAATCTAAATGCTGATCGGTATATCAGGGAGATTTTATAGGAACATGTTGTGCCATTTGCCCCATTTATGGTAACGACTTAATTTTAATGCAGGATAATGCTCGGGCTCGCTCAGTACAGGCATACCTAAACCAAGTTGGTGTTACGGTGATGGAGTGGCCAGCACGGTCCCCGGATATGAATCTGATTGAACACGTTTGGGACTTGCTAAAGAGGAGTGTCAAATCAAGAATGCCACCTCCTAACAATCTGGGTGAGCTGAAAAACACATTAGTTGAGGAATGGCAGAGGTTGCCCCAAGAAATCATTGACAACATCAGCATGCCCAGACGGATGGAAACCTTAATCAGGGCACGGGGGGGAACACTCGTTATTAAACATTAATTTAATTAATTTTAAACAGTCATAAAATGTAAAATTTTTAACTGTTTCTCTGTCACTACGAAATGTAATAAAAATACATACTGTTTAGTTAAGTTTTTTTTTTTTCATTAAACTTTAAGTATGGTGTTAATTGGTGTTGCAAATTAATGTCAAAACATATTAATTTAATAATTATTTTTTGTTTAAAAATAAAGCCAACTATTAATATACCAAATAGTAATATGTTGAGTTTGATATATTACATACAATGACATAAAAGTAGTAGATACTTCATTTTTAGAACACTACGGCAGTAAATTCCATGGGCAGCCTTTTCTTCATACGTTTTTATAGAAAAAAATGGTGACTTTAAATAGTTATTGTAGTTTATCTATCAACAAAAATAAAACTACCAGTGGCAAATCCAGGGGAGGGGGGGTTGTTTTTTTTGCTCATCAATGAAAATGGTAGGAGTTTTAATTAATAGTATACACTATATTTTTGACCAAAAATGGAATCCTGGATCCGCCCCTGAACTATACTTTTTTTTTACCTTGAAAAGACATTTACTCTAATAAAACTATATGATAAGTTACGCTTTACTTAAAAACAAAAAGAATGTTGAAAATAATGTAAAAACTTCAATAGTTAAATATAAGCCTTAATGGTGCGTGAACGATTCGAACCCACAAGTTGAACTATAAGTATATTTGGGTCGCTGAGAAGAGGGAATTTGATAAAAATATATTTTAATGTAGGTACATTACTATTAAGTTTTTACTTAATTAAAATAAGTAAGTCATCGTAATAAGTAAAATATAGTATAAGTCGTACAATACCTACACTAATTTTATTTACGAAATCTTTCTAAAATCATTTTGATTTAAAATATAATAAATTTGAACCTAAAAATAACTTTCAACAATCACAAATGTCAAAATATGATCACAATGCCTCACCTATCGACTTGGGTCATTGTGATCATTCTGCGGTAGCATTCTGGGCCAAAAAAACGACCAATATGGCAGATCACAACGCCACTTTTGCTACAGAAATCTCAAAAAACGCATAAATATACATCGTGGTAAGATTGTGGTCATTGTGAACATGTTTCTGTCCCAAAACGAAGCGGTGTTCTTTCGAGTTTGTATGGCGGCGGCCATCTTGTGTTATCACGTTTGGCAAGGCTTATTTGGTACTAGGGCGGCTCTCTAAATACCATGCCTGAATGAGCCCTTAGAGCGCTACCAAGTGTGAGGCCATAAGTATTAACAACTTCTAATAATGTTTGTAGATCTATGTCTCTATAAACAAAAATGACTGTTAATGATTACAATTGGATTTTATTTAGCAATATCTCCTTATAATGCTTATGCTTATAATGTTGGTGTATAAAATTATATGTTACATGTAACAACACAAAGAAATATCACCAACAAACGAACAGGGGCCTGACCAAAGAGCCGATCGATAATCGAATCGAGTAAAATTCCTATACATTTTTATCGATCGATGAGGCGATTCGATTGGCGATCGTGTTCTTTGGTCAGGCCCCAGGGGCCTTAGAGAAAAATCAGGCGAGGCGACGTGTCGTGTCGCCTTCAATCAAAACTGTATTGACTTTGGCAGGTGACAGCGTACCTCACGCCTACTGTCACTGTCAAAATACATACGTTTTTGACTGAGGCGACGCTACATGTCGCCTCGCCTGCTTTTTCTCTAGAGCCCCTGGGCGGCTCTCTATTATATTGCCTATGGTCCAGTACCGGTTTTAGCACTACTAGCCCCCGGGCGCGATTTCTACGGCGCTCCCTATCTACTATCCAACCCCATGTAAAAAAGAGAGAATAAAATTTAAATATTAGACGAAAAATATTCACATCAACTTATCCCATTTGTTAAGTATAATAAACTATTTGGCAACCAAAGCGAGTTTGGGATTTATTGGGCTGATATTAGGCGCTTGTCTTTATGTTTTTTATTTATTTTTGGGTTTGACAGATGTATTTATAGTATAAAAGAAGTGTAGGGACCCTAGCACAACAGCATCGATAGGCTCGATAAATCGACAAAACCGATACATATCGATTTACGAATGAATGTTCAATCCCAAACTTCATTTAGGGACTGTCAAACTATATCGATGTGGTTATGCTAAATCCCTAGGTATAAGTTTGGGTTTCAAATGTAAAGCTTGTTAAAGATTAGAGCGGTTTCTAAAGTTCACGTTACCCGTAGGTTTTGAAGATTTCACGACGGCAAGCGAAGCAGGAGCGAACATATTTTTTTTTGTTTTTTTTTTTGATTAAACTAAAGGTATTTATTGAGTATGCATGAAGCATTCAACTAGATTTTTTTTACATTTATTTAATAGAGAAATTATAGGGATAATTCCGCACTGTTTCATCAGATTGTCATTTAACACATCGAATTCTTGTTATAAGTTTAGTTATACAGGTTCAATCACAAGTCCTTCGCTGTTAAAATGGCGCCAACTCCTTCGCTGTTAAAATGACGCCTGCCTTTCTATAATCTTTGGCGCCCCTTTATTTCTGGAGCCCAACCGCGCCGCTACTGCTCTGGTCCAATAAAATAAAAATATAATTTAATACACCAACATTATAAGCCGAAGATATTGCTAAAAAAAATCCAATTGTAATCATAAAAAAAATGACTTTCGCAAAATAACGCCTGTTTCAATTAAAAATTAGTGCCTCGGAGAGCACGTTAAGCTGTCGGTCCCGGTTTCACTATACCAACTTGTGAAACTGTTTATAGATGGGTTATTGAGTCTATTCAAAACATCGCGACGAGCTAGCCACTTGTTCGGTGTAGACTCATACCATCGGCTACAACGAGGTGGGATTAAAACCCCTCCGCTGGGTACCCTGGGGCCGTCTAGGCGGTCTCGGGCGCCGTAAGGCACCCGTGATGATATATATATATATATATATATATATATATATATCAATTAAAAATGACTAGGTAAATATTGTTATTACAGTTTCATAAAACAAAACGCAATGTACTTTTGTTGTCTTTTGAAACTGTAAACCGAAGTTCAAATATAATATTATTTTATTTAACGGCTGAATGTGTCTAAATTTTTTATTAGAATGAAGAAGAAAAAACTGTGAAATCATAGGGCTTACCAAAAAGCCAATCGATAATCAAATCGAAATACCCATCGAAAGCCAAATGTATGGGATTTGACGTTTCTCGTCGATCAGGCTCATGAAACTAGTAATAATAGGGAACTGTTACAAATTGTCTTATAAAGTAAAAAGTCACGTACATGTATCTATCTCGCTCGCACTGATTTAAATCTACTTAAGGCAAAGAGATAAATAGCTATTTTTTGTTTCTTAAAATTTTTAATGAAATGTCAAAACTGTTCGTTGGCGCCATATTCTGTTCTCACATTTTTTTTTAAATATGACTGTTCTCAGCTTGGATCATAAAAACGTGGGCTATGTTCTCATTTTAATAATTGGTTTAGTGATGTACGTACTATTCTTTTTTTTTAACGAATACTTATTTATATATTTTTTTTGATTACACATACTTATTCGCGCGGGAAAATATTTGTCCTAAGTATTCTAAAATAAATGTCAGACAAATAAATATATTTAAAGTGATGACTCGCGACTCGTGGTGATGACAGAAGGCGGGCTATGAGCAAATATCAAACATTTTGGATCGCCGATGGACCTCCTCTAACAATATGGCGGCACGAAAACGTTTGACATTTTGTTTTATATGCGAATAACATAGGCGGTTCCATATGCGATTAACATAGGCGGTTCCAAATATTATTTTTAGTTCCAATGGCAATTTGAATTCTCGTCGCTCCTAATGCCAATGCAATAAATGCTATGATAGAGATCTATCCAAGAAATCGTTTTATAATAAGACCAATGGGTGGTAATTGCCAAATAAAGATTTTATTATTATAATAAATATAAGTTATTATTGTCTTTGATGATAGTTACAAATTTGTAATAAAAAAGTAGGAGAATTACATATCATAAAGAAATTCATATTACAATAAAATTATTTTAAAATTTACATTCTCAAATTTCCAATATGCCAAAGAATACGTGTAATAATAAATTTGTCAAACTAATACAAATAGTCTGATGATCGCAATAGAGATGATATTCCTAAGGCTGTGATGCATGGATATATATAGAGAGAGAGCCGCCCTAATGGCTAAAATTGCCTTTCTAAATATGAGAACTGAAGATATCCTCCACCATACAAACTCAAATTAATAATTTTTGCTGTCACTTTTTGTTTTGAGTGTTCAACCAATCATTGAGCGTTGATTTGTTGAAGTGAGCTCACAATATAGCGACAACGAATACGTTTGATATTTCGTTGTAAAGGCTTTTTATGCATTTATTGGAACCGCCTTGGTTCCATATGTTTCATGCTATAGTGAGAGCCTAATAATATTATATACATACCTAGGTACATAATGTAACAACTATTAAAGATTTACTTCTTTTAGACCAGATAGATATTAGGTTACTAATACAGGTCAACCTACAGTACCTACATGGAGTGTAGGTTGACCCGTATTAGTTTCCCTCCCAACAATAATTACAAAATGCTAATAAACATTTTCAACTAACGACGATGATCGCTTTCATTTTGTAATGACGCTTTATTTTAATTTTCTTGAGACTTAACGTTGAAAACGACCGCATTATAAGATGAAGTTAAAAAGTGAATTTTTACTTTCGAAATTAAACTGTTAATATTTTTTTATTTTAATAAAATAGTACGAAAAATATTAAAGAAACTTACAAAACATAAATAAGTACTACTAATAAAATTAAAACTATACCTAATTTAAAACATAATAATAATAATTTAAAAAATATACCCTATATAACAAAGATCCTATTAAAAAAAACAACTGACAATATAATATTATTTTAAAGTTGTAATTTTCATGAACATTGGACAAAGATGAAGAATTCGTGTTTTCAAGTTGACGGCATTTTTATAGTATGAGAATTTCAATTAAAATAAAACTTTTTGAAGTAATGCTTCTAAAATAGAATTAAATATTAGCTAAAGAAAAAATCCAAAAAATAATCGATTATTGAAAATTCAATTAGGTAAAATTATTATCAACAAGTGTCCCACCTCTAATTGTGTGGCCGCCATCTTCTGTTCTCACTGGAGAGGCGATTTAAGGCCAAAGGGCGCCTCCCTATTATATTATATACCTCCATGATCAGGCTCTACCCATAGAGTAAAATTCCTATATATTTTTATCGATCGATGCGGCGATTCGATTGGCGTCCGTGTTCTTTGGTCATTTCATTCGATGTGACAGAAAATATTATTACTGTATGTTCATTAGGCGAACATAGGTGATTTTAATAAATAAAACCTCCAATTTTAATGTTTTTGAGAGGCGTGTGCCGCCTTTTTTTTGACATTATGCAAAGACGTGTGGTTGCCTCGATTGCCTACAAAAATGTGTGGTTTTTCTTTGTTCGCTTTTTCGACGTTTTTACGCGCGTTAATTTAAACGTTTCGAATACCCATATGACTTCTCGGCTATGTGTTCACACGCGAGCGCTTTTTTACGCCGGGAGTTTTTTTATCCGTCGCGCTCCATTTTAAACGCCGAGTGGAAAGCGCTGACACAATGCAACAAAGGAAAACATGCCTATATGTTCACACGAGCGTTTTATTAAACGCAAATAGTGCGTCAGTTGCGCCGGCCGGCGATATCGACGAGTAAGCGCGTGTATGTGTATGCAATCTCATATTTGGCTAGTAATTCGTCGAACGTATTCATGTCATTCTGAAGTAGTTAAAGTACTTCTCAGGATAATATTATTAATACTTTATTTCATTAAAAAAAACAATAATAAATATCTAGGATGTTTTTTTTCAGTACGGTTTTCTCAAAAATTGAAAAGGCTGTGTTGTGGGAAACAAGCTCTTGTAATGCTACAATAAAACATTGAGTGAAATGTTACCTACTACTACTTATAAAAGAAGAAAATGATATATTTTCTTTATATAGCGTCACAAATTGGCCTTTTATTAACCATTCATTAATAATTGGATGAACCCAAACTTTTGTTTTTGCCTTCTTACAATGTAAATCCCGATTGCTGCAATTTCATCTGAATACATGGTGCGTCCGTATCAAGCGCAAGCTGCTACAAAGTGGTTATTTTAACCCTCGTTTGAACAGCGTCGAATCAAGACGGTAAAAAAAAACTCCCAACGCTTTAATAAACGCTCGTGCGAACGTAACCTAAATGGGTAGTATGCGCGGCGTCGTCGTCGATGCAGGCGCGAACATTGTATTTTTCTTTTTGGTATTCATGATAGTGTATTTAACTTAAAATGTAATGGGGGATTTGCACCTCTAATAGACATAAAATAATATACTTGAACTATATATGTCCTAAATCAAGAATATATTAAAATAGTCTAACTAACGAAATGTCGAACATGTTCGCTCCCAATGCTCAATTGATTGGTTATAATAATTTTTGATTTCACTTTTTGTTTTGGTATTGCATGAAGCTAAAAAAACGCGCCCCGCGCCAATGGAGTAAGCATGATACATAAATTGTTTCATAATAGTACTATACCGGTGTCGCCAATTTCTGAGGCGAACAAATGAAGAACAGGGAAAAAGGTGTGGCTTCAAATAGCAGCTCAACGCGTCTGACACTTAAAAAACTGCGTGAGAAAAAAAGAGATACAAGTTAGCTATTGCCAAACTTGAATGTGTGCGCGTGTCTATGAAGTGTAATATTTTTTTATTATAAAAAGTTAAATATTAAATTGCATACTTAATAGTTTCGATAGTGTTGCCACCGACAACAAATATTATAACTTATCGATATAAACCATCAAAGATTAATAATTATTTATCGATATACAATTGTAATATACACACATATCATCACGGGCCCCAAGGTTACCAGCGGAGGGGTTTTAATCGCACTTCGTCGTAGCCGATGGTATGAGTCTACACCGAACAAGTAGCTAGCTTGTCACGATGTTTTGAATAGACTCAATTACTTTGAAAGGATATACTTTGGGCTAATATGATCAAATCAAACAACCATGAAACCATGTATCGCAAAAGTATTGTAATGTATTGTATGGGGAAGTTAATTTATTTTTTCATTTGCGCATATGGTTCCATAGAAAAAGTTGTTAGATTTTATCAGCAGAACCTCATATTAGCCCAAACATCCTTTCAAATCCACCCTGATAGACACTTTCGCATTTATAATACTAATGGATTTAAAATATGTAGGTATATATAACAATAAATTAAAATACCTACTTTATTAAATTAAATTATTTATTTAATTAAAACACATGCATAACTAACTACATGTTACCTACTAAACGCAATCTCAACATTTTTGACCGACCTCCAAGAGGAAGTTATAAAAGTCGATGCAAACTACAAAAGGCGAAAAACAATTAAATCGTAGCTTGATTCCTCAAAATTTCCGACATACAGTTTCCCGAAAGATCCGGCATTAAAACGTAAATGGGCAGAGGCAATTTTCTTTCTTTTAATTGCCATTGTATGTGAACATACAAGGGTATGATTGTTGGTAACCAATTTTCTTCTCTTTTAATTGCCTCTGCCCATTTACGTTTTAATGCCGGATCTTTCGGGAAACTGTATGTCGGAAATTTTAATACATTATAACTATAAAATCACATCACTAAATTGTAACTGACAAACCTCGTTGGACGGTTCTGTTGTCGCCATACCTTTTGATTAAATTAAATTTAAATGATTATAAATTATTTTAAAGTATCGAAATTCTCATTAAAAATAAAAACACAACACTAGTTCTTCAACTTTTAACTGATACACATAGTTTAACAGTTACCCTTAATTTTTTCTTTATTTTAATTATGGGTTTTATTATTATCTTTTATTAAGGTTTAATATAAGAAAAACATGTTAAATACATACTTGAAAAACGTGACACTAGGTACTTTTTTTTAATAGTAGTTCCTACATAGCTTTAATGCACAATTAACCATTTTTCCGACAATAAAAGCGGAGCTCTTTTCTTCTTTCTCCACCGAACGCACAAATCAGACTGAGGATGTAAAAAATGTGAAAGTGTGCGTGAGTGACAAATTTGTCACTCGCACGGCATCATGCAAATTTAATGATGCTTACTCCAGTAGCGGCGCGCGGACGGGCACGGTTTTTCGGCGCGCGGACAGGCACGGTTTTTACCTTCATGTGGTATTGTTACTAACTAAAATGACAGAAGTTCAACATCAAGATTGAATTGAATTTGTTTGTATGGATATCTTCTGTAGGCTTAAGGACAGCTCTCTATTATATTACCTCAGAAAATAAAAACATCTATTGGAAGCAAGGGTACTAAGAAGCGTCATCTAGTATCGGGAGGCATAAATCTCAGATTAGTATAAATTATTTTTTTGGAACACGAGTGGCTTATCTTTTCAAATTATATTTACTGTATTCTATGACTATTCGACTATTGTGAATCAGTGATGAGATTCCATCAGCAAATTCTGGCCATCAGCGAATGCTGATAACAGAATTTGGTACTACGCTGATTATGAGTAGAGAGACCTCACTACAATAACAAACAGATTGAGATGTCATTGCTTGGTGCCATCACATTTAAAAAGATTACATGCAATAGAATGATATTTGTAACAACTGTAATAAGAAGAAAGGAGGCCTGAATAACATAATATTAGAATGCTCGTCATTTAGTATGGAAAAATAAAATTAGCTGCTAAGATAAATGATAAAATGAATATTGTTCCCCGCCATATCACAAATATTTTATCAAATCCAAGTATATTTCAATATATCTATAAATATATAAAGAACACTCTCAAGAAAATATAAATATATGAAGAAGATATTTAAATGAAGAAAATATTTAAATAAATACTTCGGTTTAAGGACATAGTATCCATGCTAGGAATTTTAACTAAAAATAATATTGAAACGCCAACCTGTGAATATTGTCTTGAAGAAGATGAAACAATAGAACACATATTTTTTCAATTATCTCTCTCTCTTATCTTTGAATATCAACAATCTGTATTATACTCGGAACTACAAACGAACTATAAAAGAAATGAAATACCGCGCAATATAAAAAGACTTCTACAACTTCCCAGCAATTACTACGCTATCTACAAATTTATTAAAACTACAGTGAAAAGAATTTGAATATATAGAAGACAGAACTGTATGGGCTTTCATCCCTTTGCCCGTTCTTCTTACGAAAAACTAATAATAATCATTGATCTGTGCTCTTTTTAGTCTGTGGTTACATTATAACCTAAAACTTTTGTATTATTTTTAATTTCCTTCTATTTCTATGATTTTTAATATAAAAGTTACTTGAAATCTACGAAAAAAACTACTAAATAGATCAAAAATGAGGGTGAATCCCTTATTATTTGCTTCTCGGAGAGGTACGGCCAGAGCTGCACAAGAAGAACCAGTTCCCTTTAAAATGCTTCTACCATTAGAGCTTAAAAAATCAGTATCTGGCAAAAGTGATAGAACTAAGGAAACCGCTTGCATTCAAGAAATGACTTTAATGTTTTCATGTTTTAAGAAAAATGAGTTTGATCAAGCTAATTGCCTGAAGGAAGTGGATGCGTTCCAAACTTGTTATAAAGGATTTCATGAGCGGTTCTTAAAGCAAAAAGAGCATGATAAAAAGGGTATATTGATTCCAGGAGAAAAGAAATTATCTCACAGACAAATGAATCAATTATTAAAGAGATTTCCTGGTTTTAAAGAAAAGGAACCAAAAGTTTAAATTATGTTGTGTAGTCTTAATTTGTATTATAAATAAGTATTTAATTCATAGTTTAGTAGTATATGGCAGATATTGACTAAATAAAAATGTTAATAATTGTTATTAATTAGAGTTTATTTACTACCTATGGTTCTTTACCTATTTAAATTATATTGTATGTACCATTACCCTATGGTCCAAATTGCGCTTACATTGAATACAGTCAAATATGTTCACGAATGTATTTGATCTCTGGTCCAAATTGGGTTTATTCAAATAGGTATGTGTTGGTTTCTATATTCATTGGTGATATACACTGACAGCTAGGGTTGCCAGCTCCTGTTTTGTGTTATATATATGAGATATTTATTAAATAAATAATTAATCTTTATAACTTATTTATTTACTTTATACACATTAACAGTCATGTTTAAATTGTAACTTAAATGAATTATAATTCTAGATTGTTATCCACAGGTGTGTAATCACAAATACAATCAAATATTTTACAAGCTAAGAACTAATACAACACAATTGAAAATATAAATTAGAATACAGAATATTGTCATTAAGCTGAAAATGCATATATAATAAGTACCTGCACACTACTCCTTTTTTTTCTCAGTGCTCTACCTGTTTTCCGTGTGAGTCTTATTCGACCCAGACAATAACATACACTACACCACTTGAAATTACAGCATATACAGATTCAACTAAGCGCAAATTGGACTGTGGGGTTACAGATCTAGATGGATTTAATGTGCTCACTGTCGTAGTGTTGTCAAACAATGTACACAAATGTACATCTGTTTGACAACACTACTAGGTAGGTACTTCATTTTTTTTTACTAAAACCTGAGGTCTAGGTTTTTTTATTTTTTATTATTACTACAGTACACCTATATATATATATTTGTTTTTGGACTAACCTGGATAGTAATAAAAAGCTAAAATATTATTTATTTATAAAATTTATTCAATAAAATAAACAAAAACAACGGCTTTACAATTCCATTAAGTGAATAATATTCCTCTTTTTAAATGAAAATCAGTATTAGATCTGTCCTCAGTCATATACTGGTTGCAAATGAAACCAAATATACAGGAGTGTTGTACTCATTAAATTAACATTTCCACTATGGGAACAACTCTTGTTAAAGCAAAATAAAAATCAGCTGTTCCATACATTTTCGTAGAGTTAGTTACTGAATTATTGCGTAAATTGTTAGTCAAAGCAAAATAATAAAGTAATTTAAAAAATATTAATTAATAATGCCAATATACCATAATTCATATTAAAAAAAAACATCATTTGGTAGATTGCCTACTTTAAGTTATTTGATTATAAATAACATACAATAATAAAAAAAAAATATGGCCAGTTTTGAACAAAATAGTTTAATACACAAAAATGTTGTTTATTTATATATAATTGAGTAAAAAATATCTACAATATATAAAATATTATAAAAGTAGAGATTATTTAGGGGCGGTGTGTATCCACTGTGGCGACGACACCTGAAGCTCGATTCGACTAATTGATATGAATTCGTCATCCATTTCATGTACGTTATAAAATCTCTCTAGTTCCTCTATAGCTTTATCTTCCAGCTGCAACAATATTTAAATAATATTATAAATAAATAATAATATATATAATATGACCTTTTTACACACATGGTCACAAAATAAACTTTTACTATGTGTACTAGAAACAACAATACATATTATATTTTATAAAGACTCAGACCATGGCAAACTGTACAGAAAAATGTACTAATATGTTTTGCAAAAAAAACTGTATCATTTATCCAACATAGGGAGCAGCCAATGCTGTTGAAACAATAATGTATTCATTGAGAGTACAGCATGTGACACTGTATCCACCTGTTGGTAGATAGCAGGCCTACAGTCTTATGACAACAAATTATATTTTTATGACCATTTTTACACCCTGAAAGAAGACTATACCTAATCTTCTCAAAAAAAATTATGCCTTTGACTTTGTAGATAGAGGTTGAGATATTTATGTACAATTTGTCATAGTCTGGGAATTTATAAAATGTATTAATATCATAGTACAGGCCTATAGCTTAGTTCCTGACCAGTGCCTGCAGTCTCAACATAGATAGCGATCATAAAGAATATTAGCGATCATTAATTTTTAACGAAAATAATCGGTTGCCATAACAATGTCTACTTCAAAAGCAAGTCTCTACTTCTGAGATAGCAAGTGAAATCGTAAACTAATATGTCAATAAGATAACGAACCGAAGCTATAGACACTTTTTTTTACTTATTTTGTTTTAATTTAATATAGCTTGAATAATAATTCTCCAGTAAAAAAATATTACTTGAATATGAAAAAATGTTGTATTTATATACCCAAAATATATCATTAATAACAAATAAATATAACTTTTTATTGAGAGAATTATGCCAACAAATCTTCATGTCGCCAAATAAAATGTATTTTTCCGTCCATAGTATTATTTATTACTTTGTAACACTGAGAGTAAGAGTCAGTTGTTAAGTGTCACTTTTTGTAAAAAAACGAAAAAAAAAAAATGTGATAATTATAAAAAAATGTGGGGCGAAAAATAGGCAATTTGCAATAATTTCACATTTTTCAAAATTTTGCTTACGCAACGTCTTGTCCTGTTTAGCGGTTACAAACTTGAAATAAAGCCCAAGGCAATGTGTTAGTGTAATGTTCTACATATTATTATGATCTATGCTAGCACACCATTACAATGGCATTTTCAAATTATAGAGTCAATAGGCATTTTATAATTTACTGCTTACCCAGTAAATGCATATAAATTTGAGCTTTTTGATGCTTTTCATTAGCACAGTTCAGGTAACACATTGTCGCTACCATTTATAAAAAAGAAAATCTACAGACAAAAACTATAAAATGAAGTACCTGAGTTAAATTCAATGGTTTTGTCATAATTCTTGATGAGTCATCTCTTTGTTTCTTTTGATCCGCTAGAATCTGATTAAACTCCAGAGTTTTCGGCCGCAGAGGGCTGCAACTAGCGACCGGTACATCTGATATCTTCCATGGATTCTTGGGCTTCGAAGGACTTTCCAAGTTAACACCATCAGAAAAACTCCTTTCCAAGCTTAAAGGGGACAAATCTCCTTGTAAGGCCAATTTTTTTCTTTGTTTTTGAGATAATTTAGGTCCTTGTGTGATATGAATACTTCCTTGAGGTGAATAAGCAAAGTCAAATAATGGTGTATCTTTAGGAGAAACGGACATTCGAGAAGAAGTGTTAAGTTCTGGTGAAGGTGGCTGCATTTTTGTCAATTTAGTAAATGAAGCTTGTGGTTCAGGAATATCTTTGGCAGTACTAATAGCTTTCAAACGAGCTTGAACAATCTTTTGCTGTTTTTGATGAGCTGTTGGTATTTCTATCCATTTGTCAGGTTTTTTTTCTGTTACAGTTATTTTGCTAAGAGATAAAGTTATATCACCAACATTTTCTTTAGACATGTCAAGGGAACTCACAGAGCTGACTGATTCGTACCGCATTCTAGCTTTTTCGCTTTCTGTATATTCTATCTTTTTAGAAGTTTTATTTCTTTTCTTAACTTCAGGAGTATTATCGGCCTTTAAATCTTCATCTATAATTTCTAAGTCCACTGGAGATAGCTTGTAATATTCATTGATAATATCATCATGGGGCGCAATAGAATAAGGTGTTATAATTCTTGATGACATAATAGGGTTGAAATCACAATAATATTTAGTAATATCTTCTAAAAGAGAATCGTCTAGGATTTCCAAAGATTTGTTTTCTAAAAAGTTACTCATGTTGAGAGATATAAATTGCATACAAGATTCTTTTAACTGTGGAGCGTTATAGGTATGGGCAAATTGGCATAGTTCATTGCAGTTTTTGAGGTTTATGAGGTTGGCTAGGGCAACTTCGCAGATTTCCCTTAGCCTGGATATGAACAGCTGGTCGGCCACTATGAGAAGACTGCAGATGTAGTCGAGTCGGTCAGAGTTGACTATTTCTGGACAAGTGTCGGTGTAGAGAAAGTTTATGACTGGCAGCAGGATGCCTTGGTTGATTGGCAGGGTCACCACTGACTTCGTGTTACTCTGAAATGTAAAAAAAAAGTTTCACTGACAGCTTGAAATCCCTATATTATAAAAAAAAACTTGCACAAAAAAAAACAGTTGTCTATAGGATTTTGTTACGCCAAAAACTCGATAAATGCGCAAATTCGGCATGATCTTGTTTTAATTTTCTCAATAAACATAATATTTCTGAATTTATTATTTGTGTCATACCCATATATCTTGTTAGCGACATGGTAGCAAAAGGGTTACTCAACCTATGTCTATCATGTCGCTCAACGAGATATATAACTATTCTAAATTTAAATTCATTCCAATTCCGAATTATTTTATTTTTAATTTCAAAGTAGTTCTGGAGATATTCATGTCAACACACACCAGTAGCCCCAGGGTGAGTTTTTTTAACATTTACTTTCGCGTTAACTATACTACTGCGTTAACATTTTGACCAATCACACAGTTAGAAAACTCACACTAGGGGCTCTGGTGCTTATACGTTTAAAAAAGAGCGGAATTCTACTTTAGAAATTTAACAGTCTATTATCATAGATTTAAAACTCCCATACTTCAAACATGTTAAAATAAGACGAAGATTTCGTGTATTAAAGATGGCGGCATTCATTAGGACCCTCCTGAGTCTTACAATATGTTTTTTTTTCGGAGCCTGAAAAATAAACTAACCTCAGTCCAAGAATGCATGAACATGCCATGGAAGTATTCCAACCTCGCTGCCAACACACACCGGTGTGCCGGGACGAGTTCTCCATCCTTACTACACACGCTGGTGTCACACAGCTCTTCCCGCGCAGCCTCACTCCACGGGGGAAGCAGGTACAGTGGGGCCTCTTCTTTGCTTCTAACTAACCCGTCTTTGAAGCTATAGAGAAATTCTTTATTTGGTGGGAGGAAGGTAATACTTTGTTTACTAGTTTCGATAAAACCATAGATTAGTCTGGGTTAACTGGTTTTCAGGACACAGGTAGCCTCCTACTAGGGTGTGGTTACGAAACAAGAACTTAACTTGATGATAAAGCAAGGCGAGGCTATTGAAATAGACTCCTAATATATTTATAGTATTTGCGATGTTCACTTTATAACCTTTAATTAGGGAGCCATTAATGCTGCTAAATAACAATATATTAATCGACCTCATTCATGGATTTTGTAGGTCTATCTACTCGGACTCTGCCAATATATTATAAAAAGTAATATTACATTATAAGTAATAAACATAATATAACTTACAAAAATCTCTCGAGTGCCTTATGCAGAGACATAACTTGCAGTCTCTTAGCCGCAGCCTGCACCAGTTTCACAGGATCACAGAACGATGGTCTGATCACTTCTGGTCGAATTTTGTTCTTCTTGCCTTTATCATTTTGTTTTTTGTACACCTCAAAAGCAGATATTTCTTTCGGGTTTTCTAAAATAAATCGTGTTATACAGAAACCATATTAAACTCTTTTAAGTACATCCCATCCTAAGGGGAGATAAAGATAAGTGACATACGGTCGACTCCGCTAATCCCACCTAGGGACAACAAGTAGTATGGAAGAAAATTAAACCTAAAAGTCAGTCTGTTTAAAAATTACAATAGAAGATGACCCAAAAGTGACCCAATGTTCACGTTTGACATTTTCAATTCCTATATAATTGTTCTTAAACAATATTGATCGCTCCCACTATGCCGGCTAAATGATGCTATTACGAAATGGGGGGCGACAATGACGAATTGCATTACGAGTATATTTTAATATACTGGTGAACCTACAGACTAAAACCGAAACATGACTATGTCACTTGACGGTTTTTTCATATGTATGGGCGGTGGTAATGAGACCGGTCGGTCGGCCTAACGAAGTTATAGAGACCTTCCTCCCGCCTAAAAAAGTTATATAACATTAAGCCAGGGACAGAGTAGATAAAGGCAACTATGTCTACTACTTTTGCAGTCCACAGACATAACACATAACGAGGCTTACTATGCACTGTCTCATACATTCCACGTTAATACTTTACCTCAATTAATTAATATTGTCTGTCAAACCAGCAGAGCATTTCCCTCTTGTTCTTGAGTTACATCATTGTGGAGATAAATCTCATAAATAATTTAACATTACACACATTCAATGAGCTTATTTTTACTGCATTAACTTTGCCTTTATCTTTCTCCTTTCATACACATAACTTTCAAACATATATTTAGCTGGAAATTTCACTTACCAATAACTTGATCATCCTGAACATCCTGTTGTTCTTTCTTGGCACTATTAATCTGTAGCTCCTCTTTACTGATCTTCAGGTTGCACCCTCCCGTCTCCATAACGTCACAAGTGCCCGTGTACAGGTACTTAAGGACACGTCTGAACACTTCTGGGTGCTCGCTGCTTAGTGGTATGATAGGTGTGGCTTCTTCGTCTAACAGCTTTTGCTCTTGATATAGCTTGTATAAACGCTCGCTACCGGAGGCTATTATAAAAATGTGGGCAGGAAATAGTTTTTGGCCGACCTGGTGGATAAAAAGTCATTTAAGGCGTGTTTGCTGGTACCTAAGCGACATTAAGAGGAACGTCTGATGACAGATATTCCATACAAAAGTGGTGACTGGCCCCTCTAAACATTCATGGATATTAATGATTTTTGGGGGCGTCATAAATATGACCGATATCTAGGCTCGTACGTTTTTCTTTGGTTTTTTTAAGTTTGGTATAGGAAAGAAAATATCAATACCTAAAATAAAAAATCTCTCTTAGGGTACTTATACCAAGATTAGTAATGTCAAATCACATACAAATTATTATTCTGAGTATTAATAATTTAATCTACTTACGAATCGGCCCTTATTTAATGAATTCCTATAAAGTTTAAGACAGAAAATTAAAAAAAGAAAACATATGTCGTCTTTTTTTTTCTTTAATAAAATGAGACATTTTGTTTCTTAAAGACCTATAGCCTTATTCATAAAAACTTATTGAGGCCTTAAAGAACACTTAGTTACGGAATCTTTTGTCTCTTTTACTCATAATAATTATTGTTGCTAAATAAAAGAGACAAAACCTTCTATAACTTAAGTGTTCTTGAAGGACTCAATAACTTTTTATGAATAAGGCCATTAATGTTTCTATTGTGAAAGGTGTAATGTCAGTCTGTATGAACGGTTCAATATGACAGACACATGACCGTTTATGACGTCTACCGTTACCTTAAAGATGACGTCATGCAGGATGTCGTCCTCGGTTGCCGTCTCCATTAGCCCATCCATGTGCTTGTGGAAGCTGGTCGGGGATAACTCTGGGAGAGAAGTTAGGCCGTTTGCTGGTTTATACTGAAATACAATGATAATTATTTTGAGGATGTGCTCTAAGACAGGGAGCCAAGCATCATACATCTGTATGGGCGTTGGTAACGAGATTGGCCTAGCGAAGTTATAGCGACTAGGGCTTGAATATCGGACCATTTTTCATTTCCGGTTTTGGGTTTCAGTATTAAGCTATTCAGTTCCGGAATTCCGGAGTTCAAGGCTTTCTTTAAAAATGTTATACAAGGGGAAGCTACATCGGAATACCGATCGACGCAGCGTCGATTGATAAAAATGTATAAGTACTCGATTGAAGAGAAATGTCAAATCCTAAACATTTGAGTTTCGATTTCTATTGATCGACACGTGGATGGGTGTGTTGATGGGCTTCCCGGTAGAACCCCTGATCCACGAAGTCTTAGAAATTTGGTTGGTAGTGAAATTTTAAGAACGTCAATGCGTTTAAGCTGTTGCAATAAGGCGCTACGCCTCAAACCGTGACAAAGTTATATATTTTTTTCGATATCGAAATTCCGGTTTTGAATCACCAATTTCGGTATTACAAATGATACTGAAATATGTCGGAGCTCATGCCCCAATAGAGACCTTCCTTACACCTAAAAAACACTTGTTTTGCAGGTAGTTTTTTTTAAGTGTAAGGAAGGGTCTCTCTAAGCCACAGTTGCTCCAAAGTACCAGTTAAAAATGGCGTCGAATGTACCAGTTTTATTTTTTTTAAATCGAATTACAGTTGGTACGCCATTTTTCACTTAAGTCGTTACAATTACTTTAACGGACACTTTGGCGCAACTCAGCCTTACTTTGCTAGACCAACCCACCGGTTACAGATGCAGATACTACCGCCCAGATATAATACATAAATTCAAAAACAGTGACAAATAATATTTAGTGTTTAGTCTACTAGTTCAGTGTTTTATAAAAGCCTATTGCTACGATTTCTTGTAGTTACCATCGTGATAATGACGTATCACAAAAATAATAGATCAAATACATCAAACATGAATAACTTAAAAACCATTTTTTTTTAAATTGATAAAAACGAAATTAGTTTCTTATTTTGCCTATATTTTCAAAATTAAAAATAAAAGTTACTAGTTTTATTTTTTCTTGGAAGCCCATTCGTCTTTGTCATAGCTAATTACGAAGCGACTAATGATGTGGTTTTTAAAATAAACAATACTTATGTTAATGAAATTAAAAAGAATACGTTTTTGATACCAAACAAAATACATAAGTACTATTGTCAATGCACATCAAAACATTATATAACAAAATAATAGGATATATGACTTCCAAAAAAGTTACCTGTATACAAGCAAAATTGAGTCCCTCCACATCCGAAGCTATAGCTAACGCGCGATGTATATTCGGGATCTTGACGATCTTAACCGAAGTACAATCTTGTTTCTCAAGGAATTTCACAAGAGATTTATTGTTGCTGTCCTTTTCTTTCTTAATAGGGACTGGTGGAGGGGATGAAGTCTTTCTAGAAACGGTCCCTACGAAGGCTTCACCAAAATTTGTAGTAAAAAATAAAGCGTCATGTGTGAGGCTTATGTGGGTGACCAAAATTTGATGGCTGTAGCCGAAAACGCACCTGAAATTTTATTTTAGTGTTATTAAATATAACTTACGTGGTGGCTGTGTTAGTTAGACCTCAGACTTAAAAACACTATAGTTTTATAATAATTATGATTGTTTTACAACATTACTAAGTACTTCAAAGCTTTAAATAAACAGCTCATTAGATTTTGTTTTAACGTTCAAAGAAGAGAACATTTAACTCCACGTTTCGTAACCAATAAAAATGAAGTAGGTACCGATTAGAACTTCACATTCTCACACCTTATTTTTAAAGATATAAGGAATAAGACACCTTTGTATTTGCACGGTAGACTAACATATTTAAGTTCCAACCGAAATGGCCTTAAAACTAGTAAATACACAGGTTCATTTATCTTGACCTCTTCCAGGTTATGGAATAAAATACATAATATAAATAATCATTGAAATATCAAAAATCCAACTAGTTTTAAAATTAATTTAAGAAAATGTTAATGCAAGCTCAGAAAAAGGAAATGGAGGACAAGTTTATTATTAAGTAGGTATTAAATGAGCAATTTATCAATTCTATTATGCACAAAATCTAGATTAATAATCATTTGTTCATCATGAAAATCAGCGCGAGGCACTATTATATTACGCACAAGCACCATTTCAATAAAATGTAATATTTATTAGCATTGTAATCAAATTTGTTTTATTATATTATTGTGAGTTTATTTTTTATATAATAAATACATATTCTATTATATTCAAAGAGCATGTTAAGCCGTCGCGTCGTTCGGTCCCTGTTAACAATTATTGTAGGTACTAAATTTAATTTAACGAATCAAGCTTCTAAAGAAAATTTTCCTTATGCGTGAATGAGCCAGTTTGCATGACATTCATTAAAACGTATTGCACATGTCTGTCATGCAAACTGGCAATTTTTTTAGTATAATCCGTTGCACGAAAAAATTCCCGTGGCAAAAAGTGAAACTAATAAAATTGAGGGTTAAAAACTGTTTTAAATTAGTACCTACAATGTCAACATACTTTTCTTATTTATATAAATTTATTAACTAAAAAATTTTTTTTAGTAAATATATTATATTTTAAAAATAGGTTAGAGTTGTAATATTTTTATTATTCACCTTGTCAATGAGTTAGTCATGTCCTGCCAAATTTTTAGTTGTCCTGTATGAAATAGAAATAGGACCATGACTCTGGAATAAGCCCCGTGTTCATTGATTTTAGCATCCACGCACAACTGCTTTAGGTTCAATAATCTATAATAAAAAACAAATAATGAAAACTTATAAAAATAATACAATGTTCTTAGCTTTCCATGAATTCTCCGTCCATTGTATGGTTGGGAGGCAGGGGAGTGATCTGCAGTGTTTCTGGACTTGAGCACGGGAAGCAGGGTTAATAGACTTTCCTGATATAAAAAACTCAAACCTTCCCTTCACTGTGTTTACTACCCTCTCTACCCGATCATAAGATCCTGTCAGCGCCATCTTGGAAACGCGTTCCAAAGAAGTTTGGACAGCCGATCTGAGAAGGCCAAGATTCTTTAAATTATGATGAATTTTATGAAATGCAAGAGGCATTTGCACCACTGCTAAGTTAAGTATTGTAACAGTTTCTAGTATTTTTTTTGTTGTTTTTTTTTATAAGTGTGACCATGCATCCACCTGATGTTAAGCAGTATGCAATGTCCAGGAACGATAACAACAAGCGGATACATGCAGGTGCACCGCAGGTTGCCATCATTATGCCGGCTTAGGATGCCTATTCACGCTTCGTTTAAAGGACTCTAGGTTATAAGAGGAAGGAAACACGCAAGCTGGTAGAGCATTCCACATTTTAATAGTACGGCAGATGTATGGATCGCCAAAACGTTTAGTACGAGTTGGCACATCCGTCACGGTATACATATGCATTTTGCAACCAGTGCGTGTTGTCCTTTAAAGAGCACGGAAAGGGGGAATAATGTTGAAAAACTCTTCAGAGCACTGTAGATGGTATAGGCGGCAAAATAGGCTCAACGATGCCACATTCCTGCGAAGCTGCAACGGCTTCAAGGTTTTATTGAGCTTTTCGACTACAATAATTCTAGTCGCTCGCTTCTGCAGAATATCGAGAGCAGACGAGATTTCGCTTCAATTTAGATTATTATTGCTTAAAATTAAAATTGAATTATTAACATTTAAACTATTTTATGTATATAAGATATTGGGTGCTATGATGTAATAAAGAATTTTATTACATCATAGCATCCAATGGTAAATTGAATTTTAGAAAATAGGTATGGTAGGCAATAGCATATTGCCCTGATCACAAACTAAGCTAAGCATATTATATTCTATAAACACCCAGACCACGATAAACTGTGCAGAAAAATGTACTAATATTTTTTTTTGCCATGAGTAGAATCGAACCACGAACTCCGGATAAATTTATATTTAATACATAATAAAATAAGCAACGTACTTGGAAGCGATTCTCTTGCACGCGTGTTTGTGTAGCATATAGACGTCTCCTCTGTCGCTGCTGACCACGGTGGCGGCGTCCGCCACTACCACCAACTTCAACCGCGACTGCTCCGGGTTGCTCATCGCTATTGATACCTATAACAAATACAGTAGGTAAGTATCAAAACTTTATACAGCGTGAAAGAAAAACTCAACAGGCGGTAACATAGGGTTGCCACCTGGGACTTCTTGATTTAAGGGTTGAAAAAAAATGAGTTTTTAGATCTTTTACGGGAAACAATTAAAAAGGCATGCCAGACTGAATTCCTGCAATCGACTGCGCGCCAGCTCCGAAAGCCTTCTAAAAATACGAGAGCCCGTATTTAATTTAGCTAAATTATGGGTTCCCATATTGGTGTAAGCCAAAAAACAGGGTTACCCGAAAAATAAACATAATATATAAGTCAACATCTTGTTGTAGTTTGAACTGAAACTACAACAAGATGTTGACGGAAAGTTATATTACCCTTTTAGGTGCCTCCAAGTATTTTTCCAAGGGAGAAGAGTATCTTAGCTGGTCCCACATGTAGGTCGCGTGACGTATCTAGGTTTGAACCGAAATCACAACAAGACGTTGATGGAAAGTTACATTATTACCCTTTTAGGTGCCTCCACGTATTTATCCAAGGGAGTGGAATGTCCTAGTTGTCCCATATTAAGACCGCGTGATGTATCTAGGTTTGAAACGAAACCACAACAAGACGTTGATGGAAAGTTACATTACCCTTTTAGGTGCCTCCACGTATTTGTCCAAGGGAGTGGAATGTCCTAGTTGTCCCATATTAAGACCGCGTGATGTATCTAGGTTTGAAACGAAACCACAACAAGACGTCGATGGAAAGTTACATTACCCTTTTAGGTGCCTCCACGTATTTGTCCAAGGGAGTGGAATGTCCTAGTTGTCCCACATTAAGGCCCCAGGTGTAGGCCGCGTGCTCGTTCCACACGGCCGCGTGATGTCGCGAAGCACAAACTCCGAGGGGTTCAGATAGCTTTAGGATTGGCTTCATGGAAGGTAGCTTGAGAATTGATGGCGATTTATCGTTTGTTTGCTTCATCTGGGTATCTGTGTTGTTGAGTGTGTATTGGAGAACCTGAAATAATGTACTGTTTTTGTTCGAGTAGATACTATTTTATATATACCTATAAATATCATCACGGGTTCTTTACGGCGCTCGGGAGCGCTTAGACGGACTCAGGGGAGGTGTTTTTAATCTCACCTCGTCGTAGCCGATGGTGTAATACACTGAATAAGTGCCTAGTTCGTTACGATGTTTGGATAGACTCAATAACCCATTCAATAACAGTTTCACAAGTTGATATAGTGGAACTAAGACCGACAGCTTAACGTGCTCTTCGAGGCACTATAGTGGTATTGTTAAAGAAATGTACATAAAGTTTTCGATTAAAAACTCATTGGTACACACCGGGGCTTGAACCAGGGATCTAAGTATTTTTAAGTCTAAGGCCTAACCAACTCGGCCACCACGTACTTATTATTTTAAATGTTTAGAAAAGTCCACGTTAGAAGAAACGTTGCCATAATCTCTTTTAAAAGTAATGATAATGCTTACGTGGCGGGTAGGTTTTTAGCAAAAAGAAGAGAGTAAGAATTGTACTGCGCGGTGACAAATAAGTAAACGTTTACAATAAAATAAAAGGGGAACTTATAGTCTTTGTCTTAACTCACCGATCCACTCTGCAACAAGAATATGGTAGAATCTAGAGTGACAGCAGCTTGAACACACGGCTCAGGTAACCTCATGGGCGTGGGTTTGAGGTTCATGCCTATTGGCGCACCAGCTCTGCCGGTCTGACCGCAAGCCCAGACCTCTCCTATGTTAGTGTTTGTACTGCATATCCAGATGCTGTGGAACTTACCTAGGCATACCTGTAAAGTGTTTTTCAGACTTGAGAACATCAATTTATTAAAATTAGTTTTGCTCACTTTTATATATACTACCATTTTTTAAGCGCTATAATTTCGTATTTCCATGCACGAGATTTTAAGGTAAAATATTCTTTATATATTTTTTATCGGAGCACGGCATGTGAATTTGTATCTACCTGATGGTAAGAAGACCTACAAAGTCCATGAATGGATCGATCAATACAATGTTTAACAATATTGATGGCTCCCACTATGTCGTCTAAATGACGCGGTTACGAAATGGGCGGCGACAAAGACGTATTTGAATTACGAGTCTATATTAATATCCCCGCTGCTTTATCGTCAAATCGATCGCCCGTTTAGTAAACGCACTATGAAAGGAGACTACAATCGACAAGAAATCGATGCAGTAGTCTCCGGAAAACCCACAGACGAAACTTGATTAGGTCACTAGATGGTTTTGCACTTGTATGGGCGGTGGTAATAAGTACAGTCAGTATACTATGAAATCTTAATAAAATTAAGAATTTATAAGTAAAGATTTATAAATAAAGATATTCTTAATATTATATTTAAGGTTTTTATTTCATATAGGACCTGAGGCCTATTGTAACTCCACATTCTTGCAAAATCAACATATTTCATTTCAAAAGTGGTAATGGAAGAATAAAGTTTATTTACTTCATCTACAGTTAGGTTACAGCGATATCTCAACAGTATCATGTTGGTGTGTTTGAGTAGAAAGTGTTGTTAGAGAAAAAAATCATGCCAACTACAAATACCTACTAAAAATACTAATAAAAATACACATTAATTACAATTAGATTTATTTCACTTTCCATTATAATATCGATAGGGGTAACCATGATCGCCGGTTCCATAAAAATGTGGTTCCATTTTATATGAAAGGAAAGGATTTACAGATGATACAACTTTAACAATTTTCTTAGGGGTCTCGTTCACAAATCTCATGTTTTCTATCGAAGTTTTAGATTGCGTTGCTTTAGGAGGGACTGTCTCTTCATTACCTGCATTTTTTTTCGTCAACAATTTAGGCATTTTACCAGTAATAGCAGTAATCAATGGCTCTCCTCTAATTATACAATAAGCAAACAATATTATTATCGAATAAAATAAACCAGTAAAAACTGCGTAAAATATATATTTCCCTTTGTTGCTATCAATTAACTTCTTAAGAGCATAAACACATCCTATTTTAGAAGAATATGTGTAAGATTCTTCTCCAAATGGACAACTTCTGTATGTGAAAGCAGTTTCATTGTAAAGTAAGCAACATTGGGCTGGAAATAATTTATCCAAATTATCTTTTTTCCAATTAGAATGAGAAAAATCCTTGTAGCTTTTAGCTCCACAACACTTGTAGTTCACCATGACATAGTTCCACATAACGGTAATCAAATCATTTGGCCTTCCATAAGATTTGTGTATAGTAGTCTGAAGATACTGCGCTGTACTTTCTTTTTCAGTATAGATGTTATAAAGTCCCATTATGAATAGCAGATAGAAGAATGTGAATGTAGAAAGAGTTACTAATAAAATATAAGATTTAACAGCACACTTGGCTCGACATGCCGCACTAAAAATACCACAACACGAGGTTACCATAGCAAAGATACTTATAGGGATTAAAATAGAAGTTAAGGGAGTAAACCAAACGTTTAAATTAACAAAATTTGCAATGGAAGAAACTGTGGAAGTTTTTGTGACAGTGGAGTTGACATCTTTGAAGTACTGTGTGTTTATTGCGCACCATACACATATTCCACAGCTGATGAAACCGATAAAGAAGAATAGAATATTGGTGAATCCAAGACAAGTTCTTGGTAGAGCTGTTGTATACATTTCAATTTAGTTTTAGAAATGACATTTCATTAGAAGTGACATATTTGAAAGTTTTTTTTTAAATGTTGAATAATTTTAGGTGGTAGGAAGGTCACTATTATTTCGCTAGGCCGGCTGACCGGTCTTACTACCATAAAAATCTTTACACATACAGATGCAAGAACCGTTAAGTGACCTAGTCATGTTTCGGTTTTTATGTGGGTTCACAGTTTTCAGAAGACTACTGTATCAATTTATCTTGTTGAGGTAGTAGTCTTCTTTCACGGTATGGTTGCATAACCGGCAGTTGATTGTCAAATCAGTAAGCATATTAAAGTGGACTCATAATGCAAATTCGGCTTTGTTAGCGTCCATTTCGTAACCGCATCATTTAGTTGGATCAATGTATGTATGTATCATCACGGGTGCCTTACGGCGCCCGAGACCGCCTAGACGGCCCCAGGGTACCCAGCGGAGGGGTTTTAATCCCACCTCGTCGTAGCCGATGGTATGAGTCTACACCGAACAAGTGGCTAGCTCGTTGCGATGTTTTGAATAGAATCAAGAACCCATCTATAAACAGTTTCACAAGTTGGTATAGTGAAACCGGGACCGACAGCTTAACGTGCTCTCCGAGGCACTATAGTGGTGTTGTCAAACAAATGTACATAAATTTTTAAATTAAAAACTCATTGGTACACACCGGGATTCGAACCAGGGACCTAAGCGTTTTTAAGTCCAAGGTCTAACCAACTAGGCCACCACGTATATTTGGATCAATGTTGTTAAATAACAATGTATTGTTCGCCCATTAGATGTGAGTATCTAATGGGGGATCAATTCATTGTTATTTAACAATATTGATCCAACTGACGCGGTTACGAAATGGACGGCAACAAAGCCGAATTTGCCGTGTTTGCTTAAATAAAAAAAATGTATTGATTTGAAAATTGTCCTTCTATTACACTGTTGCTGATACTGTTTTATATTTATGACAACAGAGTATTAGCTTTAGACTAAAACCTCTAACCTATGCCCTCTTTTGACCTATATGTGTATGCAGCTGTATTTAGTTACTATGTTTATTTTAGTATATATAGCAGCAAACAACTCTGAGTATTGCAGAGGTTTTGAAAATATATTTCTACAGTTACTTGTATATGCAATGTGAAATTTGCCAGTGGCCTATTTCATAAACGTGACAATTGTAATTTACCAAGTCAATTCATACTACATACGTTGCTTAGTATACTAAAGTAACAGTTCTAAGTAAAGCAAGCATTATATTATAAATTGTCATGGTATAATACAATTCGTAATACATTGCTTAGTTTACTTTCATTTATTTACTTTTAACAAACTGAACCAAGTTATGTACTATGAATTATTTTATTTATTTAAATCTTTATTGCATATAAAATACAAAGGCGGACTTAATGCTGCTAGGCGTTCTAGGTAGGTGCAATATAGTAACTGAGTATATAAACCAGTGAATATTATATAAAATACTTTATATACATAAACTACATATACACAATACTACCAACTACAAAATGAGAAAGAAGAAGTAACAAAGTGGAAAGGAATAGAATAATTAAAAATAAATAAAAACTACCTATGAATTTAAATAGTAATCATATACTTTTTTTTTTAAATATGACTATTTGGTAATTGTCTTATTTAATTATCATGGTAATTTACAATTGTCACATTTATGAAATAGGCCCCAGGTATTATAGCAGTATTTATTTACCTGTCTAACAGACACATTGTTTCGATTAAAACTATTAAGCATGTCAGGTGTTTTTTTCTGCTGTTGGTTGCCTGTACCGAGGGTGTAATTTGAGTTTGTCCCCCACACATACACATCGCATGGCTGTGATAACTTTTCAGATGTTTTGTACACATACTGACGATCCAAAAGTGCATGGTCGAGGGCTTTGTAGTCATCTTTGTCAACTATATCTATATTTACACCTGAAATTATTTACACAGTTGTTATGAAATTTATGGTACAACAAATGAATTTTGAATTTTTGAATTCAATTAATAAATTCAACCAATAGAACAAGGCTACAAACTAAATAAACCAGTAAATTAATTTTACTTTATAATATTATATAGAGTAGAAACAAATATTTATTCAATAAAATAAACAACAATATTACAAAATATATAAAATAGAACTTAAGTAAATAAAAAAACTGGATAAACCCTCAGATCTTATGCGGTGACCATGCAGGTTTTTTTTCAGATAGTACACTAGCTCACTCTCGCAACTTTTTCTAGGCTTACAAACATCACACTATGACGTAACAATGAAAAATTGTTGCAAAAACGGGGAAAAATTATTCCTTTTGAGAGTGTAGTCTAGGTCACTCCCACTATGCCGGAACAAAATCAGCAGTGACAAAAATAAGTTGCAAAAAGAGTATATTTGAATAACTTTGTTCCTATTAGTCCTAAGAGGAGACCACTTTGATAATTTGACATAGAACACCAGTAAGCCCATAGACTACAACCAAAACATGACTAAATCAACTGCCAGATTTTGCATCTCTAATGAAAAACTATCGAAAATCTTAGTTCATGGGAATAGAGCATATATGTTAGTTTGAAATATATATAAATAACAAAAAAATCTACTATTATAAAACATACCCATTTGAATTAATGACACAGCAATGTGTATTTGTCCATAGAATATGCTCCTATGTAATGGTGTGTACCCAGACTCTCTGTCTCTGGCATTAGCAAAAGCTTCTGTAGAATGATGTAAAAGCCATTCCATCAACTTTTTACGTCCTCGGGACACAGCCATATGTAAAGCAGTGCGGCCCTTAAAAGATTCATATCAAAAAAATATAATTTTATTAAAATAAAAAATAAGGTATTAAAGAAAACAAAATAATCTATCATAATTAAAACAGGTATAGATAATCTTATCTTACATAATATTTACTACAGAATAAGATATTGTTAAACTATGCAGGATGACATCATGTATAAAAAAAATCTTAATTAATTTTATACTCTGCTTGCATTCAGGTCGATTGTTTATTTTGCCCGAGAGATGAAAAATTTACTATCATTAAATAAAGTTTTAGCTTAATATTTTACATTCATATCATAATTATTACAAATTGCATCAAAATAGGAAACTTATTAGAGGTAGTTAATTCTAAAAAAGCTAGTAGACTAAATAACTAGGTACTCAATTTTAAATTTCTGCCCAAACAGGGTTCATGTTAGTAACGGTAACATATTTAAAACACCATGTAATTAAAAATCTTAGGAAATAACAAATAAAAAGTAATAATACCAATAAGCAATCATAAAACTTAAAAGTATGTTTTCTTTTACTTTTAAGTATTGGTTCCATTGTAAGAAATAACATTTAAAATATGATTATGAATTTAGATAACCTTAACACTCATTTTACCAATTAATTTTTACTGATATATTTCTCATAAATAAGATAACCTTCTCAAAGGCTTTCCAATTTAGTGAAAATATTATTCAATATACATAAGGACCTAAGAAGGGATAAATGGGCTTTCAAGAAAAATTCAAAAAAAAATTTTTTATTCTTGATTTCGAAAATATAGGCTAAAATAAGAAACTAATTCTGTTTTTATGAATTAGAAAAAAACTGGTTTTTAAGATATTCATGTTTAAACATTTTAATCTATTATTTTTGTGATACATCATTATCACGCTATCAATTTGAAAAAAAAACATCTATAATTGCACCACAATTTCCAATCACTATTTATAACACTAAATTGTAATTTAATCTTTGCTTTAAAGTATGTTTGTATTTTTTTTAGGAGTCAATCCAACTGGAGAAGCCTTCATATAAAATAAAAGTAGACTTACCTCATGATCAAAAGCTTGAATAAAGTTAGCACACGTTCCCCGAATAAAACTAGCAAGACCTTTATCTGTTACACATCTTTTTGTTATTGCACTAGTCAACATTTGTCCATGTCTGCGAGACCTGCACTTCCTTGTACAATCCACATCTATTTGCCCTTTACTCATGATTATTTATTATACAACGTTAATTAAATATATTTCTTAAATAAGACACTTTAGTGCTTTAGCCCTATATAGCGTACGTAGCCCCCTTTAAGGGGCTACACTAAATCCTTCCTCAACAGAACATAATGTACGAAGGGAACACCTGGAAATTGGTAAAAACATTACACCGGTTATAAATCTAGCAAAGTGGCGAATAGATTTACATCTTGTGCAATCAATAGGTACTTACGTTTACATAAAAATACATATTTCAATAATAGTATACAAAAATATATCTGAATTATAATTCATTTTCACCTCAAATTCAGATAAACTTGGAAGATCATAAATTTAATTATAGATTTTAGCAAGAATATTAAAATACGTTGAGCTTCGCCGCAGCTTCCTTTTCTTTTGATTTTCCGATTTTTATTTCGTAAATTTCGTTCGTTCTTCTTCGACTTTCTTCGAATTTTCTCGATCAGAGAGTATTAAGTTCCTTGTTCTCGATGGTCTCGATTTCAATGACAGCACAACCTTCGGCAACAACAATGATGTTCGGATTAATAGTCATGGCTAAGCACTGGCTCAAGTCGTGCTCACGAAAGTAATACTCAAACGATGCTTAGCCGAGCAACCACTTCGCACTATAATAGTCGAGTAAATATACGCAGCTAAGCCAATCAATGCCCCAAGCGAATGCTCGCTGAAATATGTATATTACTTGGAATCCTGGTGCAAAAAACCTCAAAGTATTGAGAAGTTACATTGATAGGTAACCCTATACTGTTGAAGTTTTATAATATAAAATGTTTAATTTGCACTGAAAACAGAAGAAATCATAGATTTTGTATTAATAAATTATTAAATACACACAAGAAATAAAAGAAAACTAGAAGAATAGGGAACAATATTTTTAAAACAACAAAAAATTTCATAATTACATAATCAACAGAAACTTAAAAAAATAAAAGTCTAACATGAAGAATCTAACGCTGAGCATGACTTAAGTAAAGGAATATCGAGACTAATGCTTAGCCGAGCAACGGCTCAAGCTTTAGCCTGAGCCACCGCTCGGAGCACCGACTATTATAGAAACAACTGTCACTTTGATAGTTCTAAGCAATGGCTCGTGCTAAGCACTGGCTTAGCAACAACTATTAACCCGGACATGAGAGTATGGGCCCGTTCGTTTTGGGAATGAGACATGATCACAATGATCATGATGACTTGCGTTTTTTTTGGTTAATTTCAATCACAATGCCACAATTACCACTATCCAAATCGAACGCATTGTTATCACCAATCTGTCAACTGTCACTTGTCAAGTAAAATATAGGTTAAATCGTACAATCCACTAAATTTTATTTGCGATATCTTTCTAAAAATCATTCCGATTTAAAATACAATAAATTTGATCCTAAAAATATAAGACAGCTGCGATGTTTAAAACAACAACAACTGTCACAACCACAAATGTCAAAATATGTTCACAACGCCTCACCTATCGACTGGGGTCATTGTGATCAGTTCACGGTAGCATTCTGGGCCAAAAAAAACGGCCATTGTGGCAGATCACATCGCCACTTTTGCCGCCGAAATCTCAAAAAAAACGCATAAATATACATCGTGATCGTTGTGAACATGTTTCTGTCCCAAAACGAACGCTATGAAGTCCACGGAATAGAAAAAACAACTTGTTTTTTCTATTCCGTGATGAAGTCTATGTAAGTGTTATAATATACTTTGTAGAAATTACAAATATTTCTCGCTCACACTCACTCAAATCTGCACAGAAAAGGAATACTCTTTTAATTTACGAAGTAAATCTCGCGATGATATTAATAATGATATTTTAATTTTGTATGGCAAGCGGCTATCTTCCGTTACCATATTTGGAAAGGTTATGCCTTAGGGCATTTCTCTGTTGTATTAAAATCCATGTAACAATGTTTGTAATTTGTAACCAAACCCCTCCGAAACGGCTTGCCCAATTTTCATGATTTTTATTGGGTCCTTTTCTTGGCAAAAAGTGTACTATTTTGCAAATTGTCCTATCATTTCCTTTGTTTAGCGGTTGCAATCTTGGAATGCCTCCGCTCTAATATAATAAGTTAAGGGTAACCAAAAATTTATTTTTTATTTTGGATATTTTCTTATTTTTATGATTTGGCTTGAAAAAATACATTTAAACCCATAATTCAGGATTGTTCACAGTAATTCCATTGCGTTGTTCCATGATGGAACTAGTGCGATTTTTTTTGTGCTATTTCCATTTCTTATGTGTAATGGTAGTAATGGAACTTATATTATTATTATTATTATATTATTAGTTTTTTTTAATGCAATTATTCCTTTTCTATCAATGATATTTTAAGTATAGATATGTTATACGCTTACAAAATAATAGAAAATAATGTTCCGAACTAGCGGCGCCGTGTAGCTATACATCTATATTATAAAATTGTGTAAGAGAGATGGCATAATTATAAAAGTGAAACAAAAGAAAGAGACCACTAGCGTTTGTCAAGAGTCACCGTGGCCACCAATCACGGCGAGTTATGCATAGAATAAAATCTATGAAGAAAAAACAGATGGTACAGAATTAATAGGTTCACTCAATGATATTGTAAATAAATTACGTTTATATTATATTCGTTTTAAATATGATAGGGTAACATTAAAAAAGTGGACACTTGATTAAAAAGTAAGTCCATAGATAAGAAATAAAACATCTTATGAGAGTAAATAATATTTATTGAATATTTTATTAATAACAATGAAACACATGAAATAAAATACATTTATTATTTTAAAAACCTTCAAAAAGATTTAATTTATTTCTATTTTGTCTCTTTGAGAGTTTTTGTATTTCGGGGTTATTTTTATGTGCGGAATGGAGACGAATATTTGTGTATTTATGAATTATGGTTTTTATCAGGTGTATGCGATGATTGAAAATTGGTGCCTGATATTTTGAATGTTCGATAAGTGAGTCAAAAACATTAGAATTCAAAAAGGTTTTTAAAATTCGACATTTTAATTTGTCTACGTCTTCACAACTAGCAAAATGTACTCCTTTTTCATTTAAATGAGATTTTATGACAAATTCGGCTTTTAAACACACAGTAAATAGACTTTCTGATGCATAGCACAGGCCTCCCATATCCCTAATTGTAACTAATTTGTGGAACCACAATTTTTCATCAGTATACAACGCGTCAACACAGATTTCACACTTAATAGCTTTAGTCAATTTTCGTGCAATCCAACCTGATATATATCCAGTTATTTGTTGTATTGATTCTGAACAATTTTCGGTATTAAGGATATCAGCTAAAATAGTAACATTATTCTCAGAAGTTTTATCACTAAGTATAGAAATATCAGATTTTTTTTCATCTACGTTGATGGCACGAAGACCTGAAGAAGAGTTAATATTTAAAATTCCAGACGATGAGCAAGTGAGTATTGGAATATGTTCTAAAGGAATACAGTTGCCACTAAAGGAACTCCGTAATTCTAAATGATTGAAAATACGTTTGTACAATGCTTTGAATTGTTGGTATTCGGGTTATTATTATATCCACCTTGACGCCGAATAATACCAAAAAAACATTCTATATGATCTTGACTTAATCTGTATGTCGCGATGTACCTTAATGCGGGTGTTGCTGAAATGACATAAGTTGTAAAAAGGTGTTTTAAACTCTGAATAGAAATCAAAAAGCCCAAAAATCCAGTTTTAGATTTGCATTCTACTATTGCTTTTTTTGATATATTAAATACTATTCTATTTCGTACAATCCGCCTTGTTTAATTATAGATCCGCAACGATAAAATATAATCTTTGGCTTTTTCTAAAAATAATAAAATTTGTGTAGCATTACTAGGAGAGATAGGCTTTTTGAAATCATATTTTCCTGAGGACCTGGAGTTAAAAACATCAAATAAATCATTAAAGATAGTTATAAACTCTACTGTTGGTCCAGTATTCTTAATTTTAGATGAAACTATTAATTGATCACAGAGTTCTAAAGCACGGGATATACTTCTGCTCAACAGCTGGGTGGCAATTTCACTTTCCTAATCTCGTTTCGGAAGTTTATATGTCGCTTAGAAAGTTTATTAGCAAAGTTTAAGCCTTGACTGCTTTGAAGCTGATTTAAAGAAATTATTAGGTTCCATCTTATTTCTTTATTTTTATTATCGAATATAACTTTTTAGGCTTCGAAGGTGTTACGAACCAATTTTATCATATGGCATGGGTCCAAAATTACAGCTACTTCTATGCCACACTCCGGATGTAAAAAGGTAGTTTTTGAATTATTTGGTCTATTAAGATCACAACCTAAAAGATTAGCAGCAGCTAAATTACTAGGGCAACCATCAAATGTAACCGCCACAACGTCAGCACCTGAATCGTAACATTTACTTATACATGTATTAATTAAATTTGCCCGTGTTTCCGCTGATAGACTTTTAATAAAAAAATACCCTACTGGCATCTTCCAACTTTCATTTAGACCTACTAAAATAAATACGTAAACCTGAGTTGCAATTTCGTTAATATGGTTACATTCAATGCCAAAATCGACCGTCAGTTTTCTTGCCCGTCCACAAAGTTTGATGTCGAAGCGCCATTTCATCGGCTACAAGGGTACATAATAGGCGTTTGCCTGATAAAGAGCTCTCTTTCATTAAAATATCAAAAGCTGGCTGAGTAAACCCAGGCGAGGAAGAAGTATTTTCATACCACTTGGATATCACACGTGGATGTGGCAAAGCAGTGTGAAACACGCTTCTTACATATTTGTAGGCAGCAGGAGAATAAAAATTAAGTGTTAGTGCAAATTTTCTAAGAGCTGGGGGATACTTTACACGATAAGACTTTTTTGATTTTTTTTTTAAATATATTCTATTAATTAAATCAATGACTTATAACTGCAACGCTAGCAAACCTTTTCTTCAATCTTTTATTACATTGTGTAAGGGGTTTGTTTTTTTTTGAAGCTGTTTTTTTTTAAATGTTAATTCACGAACACGTTTTCTAAGCGCAGACTTTCTTGGTGTTTCTAGAATTTCTTCCAACTCTGGCAAACTGACATTGTCTAGACTCGTCGGAGATTTCTGAACATAGTGACTTTTTTGATCCTGAAAAAGATAATATTATTACCACTTTGTCGTTTGTATTCAGCTTAGTCTATTTTATTTAGAATTATCAAAATTGAATAGTGATTATGGCAATGAAATAATTTTTGAAAGAAGTCACAATTTATGGTCCCGGCTGCAGTAGTTAATACCTCCTGCACCATGTTATACTATCCTGGAGGAAGTCGCGGATAAAAAGCTTGTAATAAATAAATAATCACTTTCATCAATTACCTATACCTATATAATATATGAACAAACATAGAACTTTGCTGAGCAGCAAAGTTCATCATTTACCTCGACTGTACTTATGAATGAAATTGAACGTGAATCAAAATGCAGGTAAATGCTACAGTTTTATAAAATGTTGTAGTTACCTCAATAAATGGAAGAGCATTTTTTTTAAGTAGTGTTCGTCCTTTTTTCGAAGCATATTTGTCAGTAGTTTTGAAGTGATTGCTACAGATTCTGCTACTTTTTGATGGTATCCAGTCTGATTCGCTTCTTTGTTTACGAATAATTGCAATCCAATCATGTAGTCTGACCTGATCACTCGGAAACCTATTTTAATAAAAGAAAAAATATATCATTAATTATCAGTAGGTACCTAATTGAATGATGAAATGAAAATAAAATAATGAATAAATTATAATACCTAGTGGAAAAACGAATTCAGTAAAACTATTTTAATATTATTTACATTAATCCAGTCATTACATATAATAGCTATTATAAAAATGAAGTAAAAATAAACTGTTATTAAAGGCATTAAAGTCACCATCAATATTCACTTCTGCACAAGTAAACTTAAACTAATCTATGTCCGCAGTGCACGCATCCTTATCGCTCACGCGTCAAAACTAATTCGCTCTCTCTTTCTTCACCTGCATACGGCGTCTTTGCGCTTTTATCAAATTGTTTGGAAAAATAATTGAATTATAGTAAATAATATAAATATTTTTGCATACTCACATGTGGTATGAGATCCCTTGTATTTTATTTACTTTGGAGTCATAATTGGTACACTTCCGAAACACACACGATGGCATTTTGATAAATTTTGGTAATAGACACAGGTATCTACGGGACAACACGCTCGTGATTGCGCTAGAAGCCGACTAATTACAAGACGTCCCAATTGGGACGTATTTGAGTCTTCACGAAGCGCGCGCTTATAACATATCTGCTTTTGTTTTTTATAATATCATTGTTTTCTATACTATAATGTTGCTGCGAATAATAAAATTAAGTTTCTCTCGTCTTTTCTTTCGTTTCTCAGTTGTAATGACGATTATGCTTTCAAAACAAATATTCCGCAATGCACAAAGGAACGGATCCAGGAACACGTTTTGAGGGGGTGGGGGGCTCGAGCTTTTTGACAAGATTTTTTAAGGATTTTATTGCCTGTAACTGAAAATGTCCTAAATGGTAACGTAACGATTTTTTTCGACGCGCAGCAGTTCGAAATCATCTTTACGTATTATACATTCTTTTGGGTTTTTGGTTACAGATTCATAATTTTCTACTAGCAAAAAAAGTAGTTTAATAGTTTTTTTAAGTAGATAATTTAATAAGGGTTTTTTGTAGTATTCTTCTCGGTATGAGCCTATTCCGATTCCTACATTTTCTTGTTTGCATGTAATAAAAAACAATTGAAATGCGTTAGTCTTCATAACGTTATATATTCTATAATCGTTACCACCGCCCATACAGATGCAACAAAACAAGCGTCAAGTGACCAGCGGCCACATTCTATTTCTTATAACGTAAGCGTTAGATTGTCAAAATAACGAATTCCGTTATTAGCGCTCTTTCCTCCAATAAGCGAAGGTTAAAAAACGGTTCTGACTAAGGCGACGCGACATGTCGCCTCGCCTGATTTTTCTCTAGAGCCCCAGCAGTGACAGTAGGCGTGAGGTACGCTGTCACCTGCCAAAGTCTATACAGTTTTGATTGAAGGCGACATGTCACGTCGCCTCAGTCAAAAACGTATGTATTTGGACAGTGACAGTAGGCGTGAGGTACGCTGTCACCTGCCAAAGTCTATACAGTTTTGCTTGAAGACGACACGACACGTCGCCTCGCCTGATTTTTCTCTAAGGCCCTAGGGCCTTAGCACAACAACATCGACAGGCTCGATAAATCGAAAAAGTCGATATATATCGATTTTGTGAATGTGTTCATTCTAAACTTGATTTTATCGTCTGACAAACTATATCGATGTGGTTATGCTAAGCCCCCTTGGGCCTTATTCTGAGTTTGCAACCGCTAATCACGACAAGACATTGCGCAAACTATAAATATGGAAATATAAGCTCTATTCCAATAGTTATATAGTATGTATTAGGTTGGCTATTAGAATGCAGCCAGCTTGAAATACACGAATTCTTCGCAAGTTTGAACATGTATTGAGCATTGGAATTTCTACTTTATAATTAACAGGATAGAACTTACATTTCAATACCCGTAATTTACGCAAAATGCGCTACGGTGAACGTGTCAAAACTCGGAATAAAACCCCTTGTCATGTTTCGGTTTTAGTCTGTGAGTTAACCGGTTTTTTCATTTCATTATCTGTGATTTTCAACCTCTATATCATATATCCCTCACGGTCCGAATGGAGATTACACCGCTGTCAGCGCTGACGTTCATAATCACCGGTCCGATTCAAAAAGCGCGATGAGACCACTCACGGCGCTATTAGCGTGATAATGAATCGGACCAGTGATTAAGCCCTCTATCTCGCAACTAAAACATATGCTCCTCTCACTCTGTTTGAATGTCAAATAAAACGTCATAAAAAAATTATGAATTTTAATGTATTTTGTATACATTAATATTAAAATAAATGAGAACACAACACTTTTAACTATCTACTTAATAATTATTTAAGGAATTTTATTACTTTCCTTGAAACCACTTTTCTAGATAAATGTCATTCTGACAGCGCTCACAGCGATTTCACCCACAAGCAAAATCACTGTAAGTCCAATATGGCGTCTGTAATGACGTCACTATCTATGGGCCCGTTCGTCTTGGGAATGAGACATGATCACAATGATCATGATGACATTTTGCAAACTTGCGTTTTTTTTGGTTAATTTCAATCACAATGAACCATCCAAAATACCACTATCCAAATCGAACGCAATCGTTATCACGAATCTGTCAACTGTCACTTGTCAAGTAAAATATAGGTTAAATCGTACAATCCACAAATTTTATATGCGAAATCTTTCTAAAATCATTTCGATTTAAAATACAATAAATTTGATTTTAAAAATATAAGACGGCTGCGACGTTTAAAACAACAACACTGTCACAACCACAAATGTCAAAATATGTTCACAACGCCTCACCCATCGACTGGGGTCATTGTGATCCGGAGCCTGACCAAAGAACACGATCGCCAATCGAATCGCCTCATCGATCGATAAAATTGTATAGGAATTTTACTCTATGGGTAGAGTCCGATCGCCAAGAAACGTCAAATCCCATACATTTGGCTTTCGATGGGTATTTCGATTCTATTATCGATCGGCTCTTTGGTAAAGCCCCAGTTCACGGTAGCATTCTGGGCCAAAAAAACGGCCATTGTGGCAGATCACATCGCCACTTTTGCCGCCGAAATCTCAAAAAAAACGCATAAATATACATCGTGATCGTTGTGAACATGTTTCTGTCCCAAAACGAACGCTAGCTAAGTCACATCATCTATCGTTAGCGCGCTTACGCCCAATCGGACCGGTGATGACAGCGCTGACATCGATTTTGCCGTGAATCGGACCGTAAGGTTTGTCTGTGTAATGTATATCGTCTGTGGTGGCTTTCATCAAAAACGACGAAAATTAAAATTGATTGAATAATCGTTCAAATTCTAAAGCTAATAAAATTGTAAGAAGAAGTTATGTTAAAAGCAGTAACCAGATTATCCAAAGTGACTCTATCGAGGTAGGTTTTGGAATGATGTTTAAAATTATCCTATGCAAAAGATCCTACATTTTTTACTAATTTATACTGGTGCCTATATTATTCATGTATTTCTCTCTTATATTAGAGCCATGTGTAGCTGCATAATGTATCAAAAAGGATTCATTTGGTGGATATCCTAGGAAGCAGCTTAGCTTATAATATTGTTGTAGTAGTAAATCTAAACAAATGTTGCTTGTACTATTTCAGTTGAGCTATCTATCTAGGATCAATTGCCTTATTTGTGGCAGGAATGTAAATAGGTAGTAATGACTATAGTTTATTTGTTTCATAATTAGATTGTAGTGTTACTAATAAAGATCAAACTGGAAAGTAACATTAAATAGCAAATTTAAAGAAAGTGCCTATTATAACTAATAAATTGTTTAAAATGATAGGCATTATGATACATAGTTGAATTAGACATCCCAAGGTTTGTACTGCATTTCTCATAACATTTATCCTATACTATAAAGGCCCTAACTAATTAATTGTTTAAATCGATAGCCATTTTTAATACATAGCTGAACTAGACGTCCCAATGTTTGTACTGCATTTCTCATAACATCTATATATTTTTTTCAAAATCAACAAACAATGTTTGATTCCAGCCAGGCCAGGATAATAAATTTTTCAATAATGATGCAGTTTTAGTTTTTATCAAAATCGGCCCTGAGACTCGTTTGAGCATTTATCGCTTTTCCTTGTAGTGTAGTAGCCTTGAAGGCACACTTGAAAAAGTCACCCTGCATTCCTCTGCTTTTTGTATATCATTGAACTTTAAAATTGACATCTACAACACAATCAATACAATTAATAAGCCAGGAAATGGATTTGGGAACTTGAAAATCTAAAAACGGCTAAACATCGCTTTCAGTAAGATATAAAAATAATAATGTGGAGGTGCAAATATTATTTACTCTATCCTAATTACATAGTCTCTTTATAACAAATCAAATAACTTTTGAAAAGACAACTAAAGAACAATTTTTGATTTAAAAAATCCTCCCTTAGTTGTAATTTTGTAAATTTTAGTTAAGTCAATATTTATTTTATGAAGAGACCATGTAATAAGTATAGAGTAAATAGTATTTGCACCTCCATTTTTTTTTTTTTTTTTTAAAAAAAAAACATTATTTTCACTGAAAAAAAACTTTTAAATATTTTTTGACACTTGAGTTCGTGAATCCTTTTCTTGTGCACTTTATAGTCTGTTTTGTGACAATAATTGCGAAATCATATTTTTTATAGGAGCACAGCATGTGACCTTTTATCTACCTGATGAACAGACCTCACCAAGATCCTCAGATATGAAATGATGTGACATTATTATTACTCTTTGATTTCAGGTCACTTCCAGCATTGTCAACATGTTCAGTTAACTTTAGTAGTAATGTGGACCCCACATCTATCAAAGAGGCTCCAATTATTGACAATAAATCAGCTCTAATGCTGCCTGAAGAAGCAGAACAGAAGAAAGCATTGGATGGCTGTATCAGTGTTCCAACTAAGGTACTCTACCTTTGAATTAATGAAAAAATATTTATTTCACAAAAGCTTAATACTATTGTACATAGGCAGGCTTAATATTTAGGCATTTTCTAACAACTAAGTTACTTTTAATATGTAACTACCCTATTGAGGGCCGATTTTTCAATACCCAGTTAAACAGTCTGATAGCAGTTATTCTATAGTTAGCAAGAAATTAGATTTTTCAATGGTTGGATAGTGTCAAAGTGACAGATAAACACACTAACAGTGGAATAAATTTATCTTGTACTTCAAGCGTCAGTTAAAACTTATCAAGCTGTTACTGTGGTCTGTCATGGTTATAATTTTAAAGTATTTTTGTGTGTTTTCCTTTTAAATTCGGAAACATGGAAATGTTTGACTCAATTGAAGATTTACTTATCGAAGAAGAAATTATGATGGTGAATTATTTAAAACCAAATTGGAAAAAAGAGTAGTCAGAGAAAGATTTGACCATACCAGCTGGGACGAGGATGAATTTAGGAAAAGATTTCGTCTCCAGAAAGAAACTGTCAATATTTATACTTGCAATGATCAAAGAAAAAATGGATAATCCAACGGAAAGGTACCTAAACGATTTTATTTAACTTCCTTTTTTCTAACCTAACAAACCTACATACTCATTAGTAGCTATTTCTAGCAATGATTGTTTACTTTAAACCCATGAAGATATAATAATTTAAACATTAAGTACCTACCTATATAAACATTTTTTTTTCTCAATTTTCAGAAACCAATGTGTTCCACCCATCCAGCAATTACTCCTACCTCCTGCTTTTTCGTAATATCATAGGAACCATGTACGATTGGTCTCCGGTACTTATTAAGTTCTATCTTAATGCCTTTCAAATGTCCCTACCTGACCAGAGTAATCTTGTAAAATAGGGGAAAGCAGCAGATAAGACATGTACATTGTGCGTAGTTACTATAGGGACTGCCAGACATATACTTGCTGGGTGCAAGACTACTTGAAAAAGGCCATTATTCGCACCGACATGATAAAGTTTCAGAAATTATTCGTGAAGCTGTCTCAGTATTGCAGCCAGAAAAGGATTATCATCAATTGAAAGACTAACTACTTTTGTAAAGGAGGGACAACTCAAGAAAACTCTATTGGCAATATTTATTGGTTTTTCAAATTAGCTCTTTTAAAATTGTTTGATTATCATTATGTAACTTATATTATTTTTAATTACTGTCTATTATGTATTGATTTTTGTGTAAATAATTAAATAAAAAACTGAATACATTTATTATTTTGCTTTTATTTCTATTTATAAAGTATGAACAGACTTGAGACCACGAAGATGTTTAAACCACTGTGACTTCACTGTGTTCACTCTCTCTACTCAACCAAATACTATATGATCCTATTAAATGCGCAATCTTGGAAACACGCTCCATAAAAGTTCCGACGGCTGATTTCGGAAGGCCAAGATCCTTCAATAGACGATGCAAAGACTGCTGGAATACCTCTTGCACCAACTTCCACTGCATAAAGTTGAGTTTTAAATCCGTTTCTAGTAATTTCGTTTGTGGTACCAAAATTTTTGTTCAACTTGATGTTGTGGTCCTTAGGAATGTTTGTTTCCCACGAAACGGTGAGTTCTATAAGTATTACTTTCTTCAAGCACCGAGAGTACACCAGTATGTCTGGTCTATAGGCTGAAACTGCTAGTTCGTCTGGAATTTTGTAACATATCCATGTATATTTTCCAGTCCTGTGCTTTGTCCAGGATTAAGAAAGGTTTACTTTTGAGTTTTCTTGAGTTGTCCCTCCTTTACAAAAGTAGTTAGTCTTTCAATTGTTGATAATAATTTGCTGGAAAGGACTAGGTTAGAAAAAGGAATGGCGACATAACCGTATGAAAGCATACGGTATAGTCTTGCCAATATTAAGTAAAGGAGAAAAGTATCAACATTAAAATAGGTACCGCGACTTAAGATCACTATGAATGCTTATTCTACAAAATTGGTAATTTGGTACACTTTTGCATAATAATATCCTGTAAACTTAACTATGAAACATATAATTTAAACACAGGTCTAGTCTTCGGGCTACCCTCAAGGGATCTTCTCCCCTATATCATCTGTGGGAATCTTTTTTAATAATTAGAACATAACAATTTACAAAAATAATACATCCTAACCTAAAATACATGTCAGTCATACGCCACTGATAAAATATCACGCTCTCTTTCTAACATGTGCAATTTTTGGTAAGTCATTCTCGCTCTGACAAAGTTAGCTACAACAATCCTCAGTTAACTAGCTGACTGAATAAACGTGATTGAAAAATTTAAAAACTTTATTCCTCTGTTAAACAATCAAATAAATTAAACAGGCTGATAACTAACTAGCGACTTATCAGACGATTGAAAAATCGGCCCTAAGTATGGTACTACTACTAAAGCAACAAAAAAATATAGGATGGTGTCCGGGGTGGAACTGAAATTCTATTAGGAATAAATTAAATTAAAATTATATATATTATTACTACATTTTGTTAACCCACTTGCAATATTGTTTGTACAATAAACATAATATAATATAACATAATTTAATTTCCTTATATATAAAAAAAACCTTTATAAATATATGTATCTATTTGTTACACTTTTTTATTCAATCCACATGCTCTTTACTGAAACTTAAAAAGTGGTAAAACTTCCATCAATTGATTTTCAAAAAGTACATGTTAACAAAATTTCAACCTTTCTAAACGTTCAAAATTTCAGGTAGACTTATCTTCAGTGACTGGTGTACCAGAGGAACATGTCAAAACTCGGCGCGTCCGCATCTATCAGCCATCCAAAAATGCTATGCAAAGTGGAACCAATAATATTCAACATTGGGAAATGGAATTTGATAACAGACAGCGTTGGGAAAACCCTTTGATGGGCTGGACATCCACTGGAGACCCACTCTCTAATATGAAGCTACAATTTGTGACCCCTGATGATGCCATAGAGCATTGCGAGAAAAATGGATGGATCTGGTTCCTTGATATCCCAAAAATTGAGAAAAATTTAAAACCAAAAAGCTATGGAGTTAATTTCTCATGGAATCGCCGCACTCGGGTCTCTACTAAGTAGAGAGTTAGTAAAACTATGAATTTTGTTTTGTTTTTATTTGAATAATATAGATTTATGGAATTAAATAGAGAATTATTCTGATCAATATGTATGTGTTAGTATTTTTTTTTAATCACAATCAATATGTCATTGTTTGTTTTTCAACCATTGATTGGGACCATTACAGATCTTTGGGTGATGTCCCAAATATCTTTACACTGTCAGCGGCCATATTCTGTTTTTTAATTGGTTAATTATCAGTGGCGTGCAGTCCATATAGGCACAAAGGCACTGCCTACCCCAGAAATTTGGTAATAAAATAATATTAAAATCCTATTATTTTTTGTTTGTCAATGATATTATTTTTATTTTATTTATTTGGAAAAACATACCGTCGTTAACAAACATTACAAAAGAAGACACTTTGAATTTATGTGCATCTGGATTGAGAGATCTAATCAAAACCAAGCAAAATGGCTATGTTGGCATTTCGTAGCATAATGTAGAAACTTATATATGAAATATTTTAATTTGTAAAGGCGAGGAAAAAAAGTTAGCGTCCAAAAATAGGAGCTCTCATTCCTGACGTTTTTGAAAAAATATAAAAAAATATTTTTAGAAGTATTTACTCTATGTTATATTTTTTTGTACTAACATTCAGTACACACATCGTAAGAAATAATCATAAGAATTCAAAATATTTGGAGGTAAAATGAAGAAGATATAAGGCAAAACATGGATCTCTCAATCCAGACGTTTTAGATTGAGTGATCCTTTGAAACACCATGTTAGGCTGAGTAGAAGCAAAAGTTGATTATCCCAGCATTTAATAGTACTTCTCGACATTATCGCAAAAAATAAATAAATATCCAAATGATAACCGTTAAAAAGTTATAGCAACTTCGTCATTTTTTAAACATCAGGACTGAGTGATCTATATTTTTACATATATCTACTTTTACTTTCATCGCACAGAAAATCAAAAATTCTACGAATAATTAAAAAATCATCTTCTAAATCCTGGCATTTAAACTATTTGTGTAAAGATTGCACTTTATTATATTTTTAGATTTCAATTTTACCCATACAGCAAGTCGTGTAGGGTGACCATGTTTTTTTTTGTTGGCACTTGGTATGAACACATGCCAAACCATACAAATTCAGATTGATTCCGAAACAAATTTTAGTGTTTACTAATACCAGTAAATCCATAGACTAATGTTAAAAAACGGTAAACCCACAGATTGATGCCTTAAAAATAAATTTGGATACCGTTATAATTACGACTCAAATTTTCGAGCTACCTGAAAAGCGGTACCTAAACTCAGACTAATCCCGTAACATAACCGTCGAATCTCCTGAAAACCCGTAAACACTAATAATGTGTTTAAAAAAAACTTTTTTTAAACCACATACATTTAAAACCTAGTCATTTTAAATTTCTTAACGGTAATGTTAAAAAAAAAAAGATATTATAAATACCAGGAAGTACCCTAAGCCCCAAAATAGCCTGTCTAAAAATGAGAACACAATATTCGCGACACAAAGTCAATACAAAAAAATTACAAGTGCGAAAACTCGCCCGCGGAGTGTTCCGAAGGTAGCGGAGGGGTTTTATTTCCACCTCGTAGCAAATTGTGAGTCTACACTACACTGAACAAGTGGTAAACTCATAGCGGTATTTGTTTAGACTTAATCACCCATCGGTAAACAGTTTCACAAGTTTATATAGTGAAACTAGGACCGACAGCCTAACGTGCGCTTATCTTTGACTTGGACCCTTTTACACCTACACCTATTAGGAGATATTTTAGTATATATATATATATATATATAAGTACCACAAATTTCAAGTATATCCGACCAGCGGTTCTCGAGATATTCATGCCGACAAACAAACAGACACCTAAGAGTAATTTTTTTGAAAAAATAAATAAATTCGGAACCCTAATGAGAACACAAGTGATTATAACCATTCAATGCTCAAAAAGGTGATAATCCAAAATGGATTACTGGACACAGAGAAACGTTTAACAAGTAATTTGTACTTTGTGAAAATTATTACAGCATTTCCTTGATATTTATACTTCCATAGTACCTTCACACAATATAGTATTCCAGTATTCTGTGCTTAAATAAACGTCAAAACGAAATATATTAATATCTAAGTTACTTCGCTTCTCAGGGGAGTGGCGTCATCAGTGACAGTAATTTTTAGTGATGAAATCCATACACTTAAATCAATAGGCAAATCTAATGGTTCATTATGTATTTTTTTAGCATTGATTTACACACAACTTGTAATTTTACTGCATTAAAATGAAAGTTAAACTATACATATTTACAGAATAATATGCCATGCTTCATAAAAATTTAAAACAAAACATGGTCACCCTACACGACTGCTGTATGGGTAAATTTGGAATCTATAAATCTAATAAAGTGCAACCTTTACACAAATTGTTTAAATGCCAGGATTTAGAAGATGTTTTTTTAATAATTCGTAGAATTTTAGATTTTCCGTGCGATGAAAGTAAAAGTAGATATATGTGAAAATATAGATCACTCAGTCCTGATGCTTTAAAAATGACGAAGTTACTATAACTTTTTAACGGTTATCATTTGGATATTTATTTATTTTTTGCGATAATGTCGAGAAGTACTATTAAATGCTGGGATAATCAACTTTTGCTTCTACTCAGCCTAACATGGTGTTTCAAAGGATCACTCAATCTAAAACGTCTGGATTGAGAGATCCATGTTTTGCCTTATATCTTTTTCATTTTACCTCCAAATATTTTGAATTCTTCTGATTATTTCTTACGATGTGTGTACTGAATGTTAGTACAAAAAAATATAACATAGAGTAAATACTTCTAAAAATATTTTTTTATAGTTTTTCAAAAACGTCAGGATTGAGAGCTCCTATTTTTGGACGCTAACTTTTTTTCCTCGCCTTTACAAATTAAAATATTTCATATATAAGTTTCTACATTATGCTACGAAATGCCAACATAGTCATTTTGTTTGGTTTTGATAAGATCTCTCAATCCAGATGCACATGATCTCTCAATCCAGATGCACATTTTGAATTTCAAATAGCGCCATCTATAGTTTTTTTTGTGGTACTATCATCATATGGTACTAGCGCCATCTATCGTTATTTTTTGGTACTATTCACTCCGTATTATTTTTGGTTGCCTAAGTTTTCCTTACAATTCTTCAATTATTATTATTATTGGATTATGCTAAATGTAGACAGAGTTAGCCACTTTACCTCACCTTTACTACTGCCTTTGTACCCCAAACAATCAAATATTTGTGATAAACTGAAATCTGTGCAGCGCAGAAACTGTAGGTAGCAAATCGGTGGGCACACAGAATCAATAAAAGAACGAGAACTTCTCTGTACAAAACTGCTGAGAAGTACCAGGAGCGCAGGAGTCCTTAGCGGTACAAATACGAAACTATACATGTGTCCCGCTCACATGACGCGTGCAGAGCGAGATCGCATGCATGTGGGTGGAACTTGAAGTCGTGAGTTATTAATATTATCCTACTAATTTGCAATGTTACGTAATTCTAATAAAATTTACCCAAAGTTGTGATATTTTTCTCTTGTCATTTATTAATTTTAAAGGAATTGTTTTTTTTGTCACTTTCGCATTCTTAGTCGCGTTACTTGTCTTGTACCATATTTATTGTATATTTCTTCTGTGGTCGCTTGCTAGACGTTTATGGTGATCATTTTAATTTGTTTGTGTATTGCAAAACCTTTTAATAATAATAAGTACCTAATGACTTTTTAATACTGTTTCAACTATCCGCAAATTTACTATCTCGCGAAATATAAAAATTTCATTGTAGTCTACGTTGTGATTTTGTAGACATTTAAAATTGCTAATTTCAAAAATTAAAATCAAAGAAAACTCATTTCTTTGGTATATTACTATAAGTTCTGCCTACCTTATATTAAACCCTGTGCACGCCACTGTTAATTATAATGGAATAGTTAGCTTGTTAATACAAAAAAAAACTTAAAAATAGGGTATTTGGCTCCTTTTTGAAACCCGTTTTATATGATTCTCCATTATGTAGTCATTCCGAAATATCAATGTAGTGTGATTATTATGTAATAATCACACTACATTGATATTTCGGGATGTCTACTCTATTATAAATAAAAATCAAAGTTAAAGTTTGAATTTCCACAATGGCGCTAAAAAAGCTGTTTTGCAGTCTGTGACGTCACACGCAAGTAACAAACAAGCACAGATTAAATAATCTATATATTATACTCTAATCTATTTCATCCACATGTTTTATAATCTGTGTATTGTTTTGTTTACTTGAGTGTGACGTCACCAGTCCTCAACCAATCGAAAGATGTTTTTGTTATAAATAAAATTGTAAAAAATATTCAATTTTATTTCGTGTAATCTACAAAAGATATACATAATTTAGTTTAAAATGAAGTGAAATACCCATGTTTTTTACGCCATTGTTTGATAGGATGACCACAATTTATAGTATATTTTTAATGTTGTCAAATAGCCTATTAGTAACAACAATTATTAAGGACACTGCATTTGCGGTCATGAATTCTGCGTTCTCCATTACTGTTTGTTGAAGAATTACAAAAAAAAATCTGGTCATTGTACTTCATAATCATTCTGCATTGAACATTTTTTTTAAATAAGATAAATAAACTATATTTATTATAAAATAAAACTCTTTACATTTACCAACATAAAAATAAAAATTTAACTACGACTAACAGCCTAGTTGTAATATTTGTTTGCGTTTTGTATGGGCGTCAACACGACTGCAGAGCCCTAAGAAAGTGATGGACTTTAAACCCTTGTGTTAAAAATGGTTTTGCCTTGAAACTTTTTAGCAATTCTTGGGGTGGCTATAGTACATAAATAATTATGTTATATTGTCCATCTAACATTACCTTTTAAAGAAACAGCATATTGCCGCAGTGGTAGCAACTACCTATTAATATGATTTTTAACTAAAATTTGCAGACAACCCAGATTAGAAGATCGTGTCAGCAAAGAACTGCTTTGATTCATTGTCATTTGACGTCATCGTTCTTTATTAAAAAAAAAAAAAAAAGTTTTTTGATGATATAATATTTACCTGCGAAAACTTGTTAATAGCTTTAAGTTATTTTTTAAGTAATTTACATTGTTCTAGATCTAGCTGATAGTTTTCCAATACTAAATAAATAAATAAATTTATTAACAACCATAAAAAGTTAGTAGAGCTTTTGTCCAATGTAAAAAAATCTCGAGTGTCCTAGTCATATTTCTGGTTTAGTCTGTGGTTTCCGGAGACCACCGGAACCCACGTACCGGTTTTTAGGAGACTGCATAGATTTCTTGTCGAGATGGCTCTTTTTAGGTGCGGTTACGAAACGGGCAGTTGAATTGACGATAAAGCAGCGCCTCGTAATGCAATTTTTTTTCGCCGCCCATTTTTTAACGTCATCATTTAGCCGGCATAGTGGGAGCGATCAATGTTGTTAAATAATAATGTATAGATCGACCTGATTTATGGATTTTGTAGGTCTGTTCATCATCAGGTAGATACAAAATCACAAGCCGTGCTCAAATAAAATAAAACCCGTGTATTATAGAGATTCATTTTGAAATATAAAATAAAAAATATCTCATCAAATTTTATTAAAAAGGAAGCGAGAGAATGTCCTACTTGGCTAGTCCTAACTTTGATACCCTGTTTATATAAAATTTAATTTAATTGTAGTAGAATTAGGTCCAAGCTTCGTTACGATCCATACGCATGCCAAAAACCGTCAAGTGACCTAGGGGTCTTTAGGAGAAGCACTTGATAATCGTCGCGCAATTATCTTTTTATGGTGCGGTTAAGAAATAGCCTGTTAATTTGAAAACAGCGAGGAAATTAAGAGTCGTTAAGCAAACACCTATAAGTATCTTGTTGCCTACTATTTTAGCCGGCATAGTGGGAGCCATCAATGTATTGAACGATATCATTATAGGTCTTTGTAGTCCAGTAGCCCTATGATGTGAGTTTTTTTTAACATTTACTTTACATTTGCATTAACAATTTGACCAATCACACGCTCGCATTTTTAGTTCCCAAAACTCAAAATTTCCGCTTGAAGCGCTGAACTATTTCCCATACAAATTTTAGTGAACTCAAATGCAAAGTAATAGTTAGAAAACTCACACTAGGGGTCATGGGCGTAGCCAGGATATCATATCGAGGGGGGTTTAAGCCTCGTCAAATAAAATTTATTTATTTCTCCGTCAATTGTGGACCTATTTTCAAAATTATTTTTTTATTCGAAAGAGTGCACTTCCGAGGTGGTCCCATTGGAACCAAGATCAAGATCTGATGGCGGAATCCGGGGTAATCGATGGAAACCTTAAAATTTTAAAGGCACGTACAATGTTTTTCATATATTTTTAAGTACCTATCGAAAGAACTCTTTAACGGATAATAGCATAATAGTGGGGTATTTAGTGCGATGTACCCTGCATTTTGTGAAACTTGGCACAGTTATTCCTCGGGTAGTATTGAGTGGATTTCGCCCGGTAGCCATCGGTAGCAACCGCGCGGGTGGCGAGGAGAAGGGGGGGAAGTTTGACTCCGCCGCGCTCCACTGTGAGCGCTATTGTGCTAAAACTAATGCTATAATGGCAAATTTGGTGTCGTTTTCAGATAATTTGATAAATAATTCATTTCCATAACAAAAACAATACTCGTCCATAGAAAAAAACAAAATTATTGAACAAAATAACAAAATCATGAACTATTTTTTTTTACATCAACGTCGTTTTTTTTAAACTGTAAGAATGATATGAAAAAAATATATTGTAACGTTTATTAGAATCCGACTGTAAAAAGTAAATAAAAATATTACTCATCACAAGGCAGAGTAGCCAAAGTGGCAACTTTTTTCGGCTACGAATTTCTCTTGACTTTTCTAGGTTTTCCAAACACATTTTTCCAAAGTATTTTTTTTTCCTACAAAATACATACGTAAATTAAGTATTAAAAAAATTTTTAGGGTTTTTGAGGTAAAAATATAATAAAAAATTCAAGAAAATCTAAATTGATTGTTTTAGCTATATTTTCGGACAATAAGGTATCAAGTTTTGTTTTATTTTCTTCGAAAGCCCTTTATTTTAAAATACCTATTCATCAATTATAGACAAGTCAAGGAAAATCTGCCAATTTGATACAATACAACCTTGATATTTTCCCTCACCTTCTAGCGTTTTCCCTGACATATCCCATAACTTTTTCAGATTTCAACAATTCTTTTCCCGGTTTTCCAGAAAGTGGCCACCCTGGTAGTGTATAGTCTTCGTTCAACAATTTAACTGTTTATCGAAGTAACTGAGTGAGTAGTAGACTGTTCTAACTTATATCGAAATTAAATGTCTTGAAAGACAATAAAATAGTTTTTTTTTAAATTAAAGTTTATTTGTGAACTCTGAACAACTTATTTGCATATTAAAACAGTTGAACCTTGAGCTATATTGGTTTTTAACTATAGCAGTTGCGGTAAGTCCGTCCATATGGGTGTCATCAACTTTAGTCCACAACTAATTAGATGGACAGGGTAGTTTTTGAGATGATGACAACTGGTCTCATACATGGACCCCATGGTAAAAAGTTTCAGATTTGTCATTACCAATAAAGATGTGTTCACAGATCCTCTTCAATATATTGTTAGGCTATTTCAAGGCTGTTGCCTTTTACCAGTAGCTTTCAACATTATTATCAACATTGTAATTGACAAACCTAATATACCAACGTAGTGAAATAGATGGGTTAATAGATGCCTATCTAAACACAGCCACGTCGAGCTGACTACTTGTTATCTTGACTCGCTGAGAATACCTTTGGTTACGTACGACGAAGTGGAAATAAACCACACCCCTGTGTACACTAAGGCCGTCCAGGTGGTCTCGGGCTCCTTAAAGGCATCCGTGATGGTACATAAGTATATTCGGAGATATATGCTAAGATGAGCATTTGCGAATCACCTAGCACTGCTAACACGCAATCCAAAATATTGCCCGAACCTGCTGTTTTAGTAGACGAGTTGTGTACGGTTGAAATGCATGAGAATAAAACCATCAAAATACAATTATCTGTGTGAAGGCATATGAAATACTAAGTTTACGTTATACGACCTAGGACGTTCTTCAAGAAAATAGGTTCTCCCATGTGTTTCAAATTCTTTCAAAGATTAATTTTAAAGAAATAACACCATCCTTAGATTTAGTTGTAGAATGTTTTAATATGAAGAAAGCTTGGATTAATGACATATACTTAACCTCATCTAACATGGCATTTTCTTGTACACTTTCTTGTAACTTCAACAAAACTTTTTTTATTAAATTATGATGCAACTGTCAGTCTTATACAAACTCTCGTAATAATCTAATCGCATCTCTCCCAAAAGATCTCTGAATAGCGTCTGAGATGGAGTCAAGACTTCAGTTTCATAAGTAATTGCGTGCCTGTACGCCACTCATAATTTATTGCACAGGGGGTTGGAAGAAAAACGATTGTCATGTATGTATTATGTTTTTTCTTAAAGACGACAAGGATCATGGCTACAGAGTTGACGCGATGACCGTATAAAACCCTCGTCACTATTTGCCTTATTAGTCGCTTAACAAAAGTAGATATCCGTAATGCAATAATTGTTTCACGAAACCATGGATACCACACCTGAAGAAGCCGCTCAAGATGCTGCTATTTTGCAACAAAGGCCAGTCAGAGAGCAGTAGCTGCCCAGATTCACTTGAGCCAGGCTGCAGTATCCCGAGTATAGAGACGATTTCAAAAGACTTGTGCTTTCAATCAACATTGAGACAACAACCAGCCGGTGTAGTTCTGAGAGAAATGACCGTTTTATACTTCGTATTTTCTCAACCTCTCTGCGCAATCGGGTGTTGATGTGCAGCAAGAACTGAGACTCGTTCCAGGAGTAGCAAATGTCATATCGTTATCAGCAAATGGATAGTAAAAAGAACCTATAAGAAATCTTATCCAACAATTCCTACAACTGACCCTAGATTGACTGCAGGCCACCAGTTTCTGTTCACTGACGAGTACATAATATGCCTGCGACAGGAGAGGCCGGGCCTAAATGTGTTTGAGGGAATGATTTCCCCTATGTCTTTTTTTGAAACGGTTATGGCAGCGCTTCCTGTTTGATGTGGGCTGGTATCTCTGGACGGAAAAACTGTGCTCGTTTTCATGCCTAAGAAAGGCCTAGGGGATGGGCTGACAGCAGACCGGTACATCGCCGATATTCTCCAGGATCATGTTGTTCCCTACGAGTTTGTCGGCGGAGATTTAATCACGGTAACCGATATCTGGTATTAGCGTGAGGTAACGCTAATCCACACGTTGCGTATGATTTTGACAGTTTCTTGACGAAACAGAAACACCATGAAGTTAAAAAAACGCGGCGCGCGGACGGGCACGGTTTTTACCTTCATGAGAAATACGTACTATAGACTGGCCTACACTCAGTCCAGGTATTAATCCCATCGAGCTAGAAATTCATTCCATTCGTCCATTCGAGCGCAGAATTCAATGAGGAAATCATGTTCTACAACCGACAACTATATTCTATATACTTATTATAACCTACATAATATATAGCATTAAATCCCGGATGCTTTAATAAATAATCGTGGTCATTTACATCGATATTCTTGTACGTTGGTTTTCCGGACAGGGCAGCCCTTCTATTTATTATGCTTTTTCAACAGATTGTGTTTAATTTATATAATAACTAATTATAACACACATGAAGCTAAAAAAACGCGCGGACGGGCACGGTTTTTACCTTCATAATAACACACATTCCCAAATTCTCATGTTTCCTTTCACACTAATAGACATTATTCATTAATAACATATTATTGAATGGATATTGATAATAATGGTATATGGATAAATTCATACATACTATCACTATGGTTTTTATACAACGGGGCTATTTCATCATAAACACCGCAACAAGCTCGCCACTTGTTAGGAGTTGCCCTCGACTACCATCGGCGAAATGAGGATTTTTTTTTATTTGGACATTAAACATATCAAAATGATTATGGTTTTACCAAGTAACCAACCCATCCAAAATGGATTACTGGACACAGAGAAACGTTTAACAAGTAATTTGTACTTTGTGAAAATTATTACAGCATTTCCTTGATATTTATACTTCCATAGTACCTTCACACAATATAGTATTCCAGTATTCTTAAATAAACGTCAAAACGAAATATATTAATATCTAAGTTACTTCGCTTCTCAGGGGAGTGGCGTCATCAGTGACAGTAATTTTTAGTGATGAAATCCATACACTTAAATCAATAGGCAAATCTAATGGTTCATTATGTATTTTTTTAGCATTGATTTACACACAACTTGTAATTTTACTGCATTAAAATGAAAGTTAAACTATACATATTTACAGAATAATATGCCATGCTTCATAAAAATTTAAAACAAAACATGGTCACCCTACACGACTGCTGTATGGGTAAATTTGGAATCTATAAATCTAATAAAGTGCAACCTTTACACAAATTGTTTAAATGCCAGGATTTAGAAGATGTTTTTTTAATAATTCGTAGAATTTTAGATTTTCCGTGCGATGAAAGTAAAAGTAGATATATGTGAAAATATAGATCACTCAGTCCTGATGCTTTAAAAATGACGAAGTTACTATAACTTTTTAACGGTTATCATTTGGATATTTATTTATTTTTTGCGATAATGTCGAGAAGTACTATTAAATGCTGGGATAATCAACTTTTGCTTCTACTCAGCCTAACATGGTGTTTCAAAGGATCACTCAATCTAAAACGTCTGGATTGAGAGATCCATGTTTTGCCTTATATCTTTTTCATTTTACCTCCAAATATTTTGAATTCTTCTGATTATTTCTTACGATGTGTGTACTGAATGTTAGTACAAAAAAATATAACATAGAGTAAATACTTCTAAAAATATTTTTTTATAGTTTTTCAAAAACGTCAGGATTGAGAGCTCCTATTTTTGGACGCTAACTTTTTTTCCTCGCCTTTACAAATTAAAATATTTCATATATAAGTTTCTACATTATGCTACGAAATGCCAACATAGTCATTTTGTTTGGTTTTGATAAGATCTCTCAATCCAGATGCACATGATCTCTCAATCCAGATGCACATTTTGAATTTCAAATAGCGCCATCTATAGTTTTTTTTGTGGTACTATCATCATATGGTACTAGCGCCATCTATCGTTATTTTTTGGTACTATTCACTCCGTATTATTTTTGGTTGCCTAAGTTTTCCTTACAATTCTTCAATTATTATTATTATTGGATTATGCTAAATGTAGACAGAGTTAGCCACTGCCTTTGTACCCCAAACAATCAAATATTTGTGATAAACTGAAATCTGTGCAGCGCAGAAACTGTAGGTAGCAAATCGGTGGGCACACAGAATCAATAAAAGAACGAGAACTTCTCTGTACAAAACTGCTGAGAAGTACCAGGAGCGCAGGAGTCCTTAGCGGTACAAATACGAAACTATACATGTGTCCCGCTCACATGACGCGTGCAGAGCGAGATCGCATGCATGTGGGTGGAACTTGAAGTCGTGAGTTATTAATATTATCCTACTAATTTGCAATGTTACGTAATTCTAATAAAATTTACCCAAAGTTGTGATATTTTTCTCTTGTCATTTATTAATTTTAAAGGAATTGTTTTTTTTGTCACTTTCGCATTCTTAGTCGCGTTACTTGTCTTGTACCATATTTATTGTATATTTCTTCTGTGGTCGCTTGCTAGACGTTTATGGTGATCATTTTAATTTGTTTGTGTATTGCAAAACCTTTTAATAATAATAAGTACCTAATGACTTTTTAATACTGTTTCAACTATCCGCAAATTTACTATCTCGCGAAATATAAAAATTTCATTGTAGTCTACGTTGTGATTTTGTAGACATTTAAAATTGCTAATTTCAAAAATTAAAATCAAAGAAAACTCATTTCTTTGGTATATTACTATAAGTTCTGCCTACCTTATATTAAACCCTGTGCACGCCACTGTTAATTATAATGGAATAGTTAGCTTGTTAATACAAAAAAAAACTTAAAAATAGGGTATTTGGCTCCTTTTTGAAACCCGTTTTATATGATTCTCCATTATGTAGTCATTCCGAAATATCAATGTAGTGTGATTATTATGTAATAATCACACTACATTGATATTTCGGGATGTCTACTCTATTATAAATAAAAATCAAAGTTAAAGTTTGAATTTCCACAATGGCGCTAAAAAAGCTGTTTTGCAGTCTGTGACGTCACACGCAAGTAACAAACAAGCACAGATTAAATAATCTATATATTATACTCTAATCTATTTCATCCACATGTTTTATAATCTGTGTATTGTTTTGTTTACTTGAGTGTGACGTCACCAGTCCTCAACCAATCGAAAGATGTTTTTGTTATAAATAAAATTGTAAAAAATATTCAATTTTATTTCGTGTAATCTACAAAAGATATACATAATTTAGTTTAAAATAAAGTGAAATACCCATGTTTTTTACGCCATTGTTTGATAGGATGACCACAATTTATAGTATATTTTTAATGTTGTCAAATAGCCTATTAGTAACAACAATTATTAAGGACACTGCATTTGCGGTCATGAATTCTGCGTTCTCCATTACTGTTTGTTGAAGAATTACAAAAAAAAATCTGGTCATTGTACTTCATAATCATTCTGCATTGAACATTTTTTTTAAATAAGATAAATAAACTATATTTATTATAAAATAAAACTCTTTACATTTACCAACATAAAAATAAAAATTTAACTACGACTAACAGCCTAGTTGTAATATTTGTTTGCGTTTTGTATGGGCGTCAACACGACTGCAGAGCCCTAAGAAAGTGATGGACTTTAAACCCTTGTGTTAAAAATGGTTTTGCCTTGAAACTTTTTAGCAATTCTTGGGGTGGCTATAGTACAATGTTAGATGGACAATATAACATAATTATTTAAATTATGTTATATTGTCCATCTAACATTACCTTTTAAAGAAACAGCATATTGCCGCAGTGGTAGCAACTACCTATTAATATGATTTTTAACTAAAATTTGCAGACAACCCAGATTAGAAGATCGTGTCAGCAAAGAACTGCTTTGATTCATTGTCATTTGACGTCATCGTTCTTTATTAAAAAAAAAAAAAGAAAAGTTTTTTGATGATATAATATTTACCTGCGAAAACTTGTTAATAGCTTTAAGTTATTTTTTAAGTAATTTACATTGTTCTAGATCTAGCTGATAGTTTTCCAATACTAAATAAATAAATAAATTTATTAACAACCATAAAAAGTTAGTAGAGCTTTTGTCCAATGTAAAAAAATCTCGAGTGTCCTAGTCATATTTCTGGTTTAGTCTGTGGTTTCCGGAGACCACCGGAACCCACGTACCGGTTTTTAGGAGACTGCATAGATTTCTTGTCGAGATGGCTCTTTTTAGGTGCGGTTACGAAACGGGCAGTTGAATTGACGATAAAGCAGCGCCTCGTAATGCAATTTTTTTTCGCCTCCCATTTTTTAACGTCATCATTTAGCCGGCATAGTGGGAGCGATCAATGTTGTTAAATAATAATGTATAGATCGACCTGATTTATGGATTTTGTAGGTCTGTTCATCATCAGGTAGATACAAAATCACAAGCCGTGCTCAAATAAAATAAAACCCGTGTATTATAGAGATTCATTTTGAAATATAAAATAAAAAATATCTCATCAAATTTTATTAAAAAGGAAGCGAGAGAATGTCCTACTTGGCTAGGCCTAACTTTGATACCCTGTTTATATAAAATTTAATTTAATTGTAGTAGAATTAGGTCCAAGCTTCGTTACGATCCATACGCATGCCAAAAACCGTCAAGTGACCTAGGGGTCTTTAGGAGAAGCACTTGATAATCGTCGCGCAATTATCTTTTTATGGTGCGGTTAAGAAATAGCCTGTTAATTTGAAAACAGCGAGGAAATTAAGAGTCGTTAAGCAAACACCTATAAGTATCTTGTTGCCTACTATTTTAGCCGGCATAGTGGGAGCCATCAATGTATTGAACGATATCATTATAGGTCTTTGTAGTCCAGTAGCCCTATGATGTGAGTTTTTTTTAACATTTACTTTACATTTGCGTTAACAATTTGACCAATCACACGCTCGCATTTTTAGTTCCCAAAACTCAAAATTTCCGCTTGAAGCGCTGAACTATTTCCCATACAAATTTTAGTGAACTCAAATGCAAAGTAATAGTTAGAAAACTCACACTAGGGGTCATGGGCGTAGCCAGGATATCATATCGAGGGGGGTTTAAGCCTCGTCAAATAAAATTTATTTATTTCTCCGTCAATTGTGGACCTATTTTCAAAATTATTTTTTTATTCGAAAGAGTGCACTTCCGAGGTGGTCCCATTGGAACCAAGATCAAGATCTGATGGCGGAATCCGGGGTAATCGATGGAAACCTTAAAATTTTAAAGGCACGTACAATGTTTTTCATATATTTTTAAGTACCTATCGAAAGAACTCTTTAACGGATAATAGCATAATAGTGGAGTATTTAGTGCGATGTACCCTGCATTTTGTGAAACTTGGCACAGTTATTCCTCGGGTAGTATTGAGTGGATTTCGCCCGGTAGCCATCGGTAGCAACCGCGCGGGTGGCGAGGAGAAGGGGGGGAAGTTTGACTCCGCCGCGCTCCACTGTGAGCGCTATTGTGCTAAAACTAATGCTATAATGGCAAATTTGGTGTCGTTTTCAGATAATTTGATAAATAATTCATTTCCATAACAAAAACAATACTCGTCCATAGAAAAAAACAAAATTATTGAACAAAATAACAAAATCATGAACTAATTTTTTTTACATCAACGTCGTTTTTTTTAAACTGTAAGAATGATATGAAAAAAATATATTGTAACGTTTATTAGAATCCGACTGTAAAAAGTAAATAAAAATATTACTCATCACAAGGCAGAGTAGCCAAAGTGGCAACTTTTTTCGGCTACGAATTTCTCTTGACTTTTCTAGGTTTTCCAAACACATTTTTCCAAAGTATTTTTTTTTCCTACAAAATACATACGTAAATTAAGTATTAAAAAAATTTTTAGGGTTTTTGAGGTAAAATTATAATAAAAAATTCAAGAAAATCTAAATTGATTGTTTTAGCTATATTTTCGGACAATAAGGTATCAAGTTTTGTTTTATTTTCTTCGAAAGCCCTTTATTTTAAAATACCTATTCATCAATTATAGACAAGTCAAGGAAAATCTGCCAATTTGATACAATACAACCTTGATATTTTCCCTCACCTTCTAGCGTTTTCCCTGACATATCCCATAACTTTTCCAGATTTCAACAATTCTTTTCCCGGTTTTCCAGAAAGTGGCCACCCTGGTAGTGTATAGTCTTCGTTCAACAATTTAACTGTTTATCGAAGTAACTGAGTGAGTAGTAGACTGTTCTAACTTATATCGAAATTAAATGTCTTGAAAGACAATAAAATAGTTTTTTTTTAAATTAAAGTTTATTTGTGAACTCTGAACAACTTATTTGCATATTAAAACAGTTGAACCTTGAGCTATATTGGTTTTTAACTATAGCAGTTGCGGTAAGTCCGTCCATATGGGTGTCATCAACTTTAGTCCACAACTAATTAGATGGACAGGGTAGTTTTTGAGATGATGACAACTGGTCTCATACATGGACCCCATGGTAAAAAGTTTCAGATTTGTCATTACCAATAAAGATGTGTTCACAGATCCTCTTCAATATATTGTTAGGCTATTTCAAGGCTGTTGCCTTTTACCAGTAGCTTTCAACATTATTATCAACATTGTAATTGACAAACCTAATATACCAACGTAGTGAAATAGATGGGTTAATAGATGCCTATCTAAACACAGCCACGTCGAGCTGACTACTTGTTATCTTGACTCGCTGAGAATACCTTTGGTTACGTACGACGAAGTGGAAATAAACCACACCCCTGTGTACACTAAGGCCGTCCAGGTGGTCTCGGGCTCCTTAAAGGCATCCGTGATGGTACATAAGTATATTCGGAGATATATGCTAAGATGAGCATTTGCGAATCACCTAGCACTGCTAACACGCAATCCAAAATATTGCCCGAACCTGCTGTTTTAGTAGACGAGTTGTGTACGGTTGAAATGCATGAGAATAAAACCATCAAAATACAATTATCTGTGTGAAGGCATATGAAATACTAAGTTTACGTTATACGACCTAGGACGTTCTTCAAGAAAATAGGTTCTGCCATGTGTTTCAAATTCTTTCAAAGATTAATTTTAAAGAAATAACACCATCCTTAGATTTAGTTGTAGAATGTTTTAATATGAAGAAAGCTTGGATTAATGACATATACTTAACCTCATCTAACATGGCATTTTCTTGTACACTTTCTTGTAACTTCAACAAAACTTTTTTTATTAAATTATGATGCAACTGTCAGTCTTATACAAACTCTCGTAATAATCTAATCGCATCTCTCCCAAAAGATCTCTGAATAGCGTCTGAGATGGAGTCAAGACTTCAGTTTCATAAGTAATTGCGTGCCTGTACGCCACTCATAATTTATTGCACAGGGGTTTGGAAGAAAAACGATTGTCATGTATGTATTATGTTTTTTCTTAAAGACGACAAGGATCATGGCTACAGAGTTGACGCGATGACCGTATAAAACCCTCGTCACTATTTGCCTTATTAGTCGCTTAACAAAAGTAGATATCCGTAATGCAATAATTGTTTCACGAAACCATGGATACCACACCTGAAGAAGCCGCTCAAGATGCTGCTATTTTGCAACAAAGGCCAGTCAGAGAGCAGTAGCTGCCCAGATTCACTTGAGCCAGGCTGCAGTATCCCGAGTATAGAGACGATTTCAAAAGACTTGTGCTTTCAATCAACATTGAGACAACAACCAGCCGGTGTAGTTCTGAGAGAAATGACCGTTTTATACTTCGTATTTTCTCAACCTCTCTGCGCAATCAGGTGTTGATGTGCAGCAAGAACTGAGACTCGTTCCAGGAGTAGCAAATGTCATATCGTTATCAGTAAATGGATAGTAAAAAGAACCTATAAGAAATCTTATCCAACAATTCCTACAACTGACCCTAGATTGACTGCAGGCCACCAGTTTCTGTTCACTGACGAGTGCATAATATGCCTGCGACAGGAGAGGCCGGGCCTAAATGTGTTTGAGGGAATGATTTCCCCTATGTCTTTTTTTGAAACGGTTATGGCAGCGCTTCCTGTTTGATGTGGGCTGGTATCTCTGGACGGAAAAACTGTGCTCGTTTTCATGCCTAAGAAAGGCCTAGGGGATGGGCTGACAGCAGACCGGTACATCGCCGATATTCTCCAGGATCATGTTGTTCCCTACGAGTTTGTCGGCGGAGATTTAATCACGGTAACCGATATCTGGTATTAGCGTGAGGTAACGCTAATCCACACGTTGCGTATGATTTTGACAGTTTCTTGACGAAACAGAAACACCATGAAGTTAAAAAAACGCGGCGCGCGGACGGGCACGGTTTTTACCTTCATGAGAAATACGTACTATAGACTGGCCTACACTCAGTCCAGGTATTAATCCCATCGAGCTAGAAATTCATTCCATTCGTCCATTCGAGCGCAGAATTCAATGAGGAAATCATGTTCTACAACCGACAACTATATTCTATATACTTATTATAACCTACATAATATATAGCATTAAATCCCGGATGCTTTAATAAATAATCGTGGTCATTTACATCGATATTCTTGTACGTTGATTTTCCGGACAGGGCAGCCCTTCTATTTATTATGCTTTTTCAACAGATTGTGTTTAATTTATATAATAACTAATTATAACACACATGAAGCTAAAAAAACGCGCGGACGGGCACGGTTTTTACCTTCATAATAACACACATTCCCAAATTCTCATGTTTCCTTTCACACTAATAGACATTATTCATTAATAACATATTATTGAATGGATATTGATAATAATGGTATATGGATAAATTCATACATACTATCACTATGGTTTTTATACAACGGGGCTATTTCATCATAAACACCGCAACAAGCTCGCCACTTGTTAGGAGTTGCCCTCGACTACCATCGGCGAAATGAGGATTTTTTTTTATTTGGACATTAAACATATCAAAATGATTATGGTTTTACCAAGTAACCAACGGTTACTTAGATCAGTGCTCGTATAAAACATAAATATGCTACTCTGCCTTGTGATGAATTTTTTTTTTTTTAATTTACTTTTTACAGTCAGATTCCAATAAACGTTACATTTCTAGAATCCTAGTAAATGTGGGTTTTAGAATATTTTTTTTTCATATCAATATCTCTTACGGTTTAAAAAAAAACAACGTTGATGTAAAAAAAAATAGTTCATGATTTTGTTATTTTGTTTGCTTAAAATCATGTCCTATCACATTAAAAAATGTAAAATAAAAACTTTTTGACAAAAAAATATAACCGACTTCAAAAACACTAAAAAGTATAAAATAATGCATATTTACAAGTGTTAGTTTTTTAAGAGTTTCTTAAGAGAAGTTATTTAAGAGTTTCTTTTAGTGCTTATTAGAAATCCAAAAAGGTTTAAGCAGCTTTGTGTAAATGGCTTCACGAAGCGACAAGGTACAAACTTTTAAAAACTTAATGTATCAGAATCTATTCTTGTAGTTCTAGAAATACTTTGAAAACAGCACTCGAAAATTTCAAAAGGATTTATTATAAGAAAAAGGGATTTGGTCAAGGTGTAAAGGGCCCACTACATGTTACTCTTGATAATGATTTTAAGTGACCGATTGGTGTAGTCAGTTTAGAATGAGACATGTCATGTCATGTCTTAAAAGTTGTCTTGCTGTAAAACAGAAACATGTCTACCGCGGATATAGTTAGTTCAGCCTCAAAGTGGGTGTGGCTAGCGAAAATCACATTTCTAGTTGTGACCGTTCTATTCATTGTATTTAACGTTGACAGCTCTATTTAATTCATTTGTTACAAAATCAATGTGAAATAATCACATTTCTTTTGTGAGAATTTAACACGGAATAGAAAAAACAAGTGGAAGTGCAAAGTAGGCGTGTTTAGTGTGCCACAATTAAGCGTAGGTACGCTTATTTGATCCCAGTCGTTATCAGTCGTGTCTAACATCGCTTCGAGTTGGTAGTCTCGCGTCGTTCCTGATTTTTCCGCATAATTATTGTTAATATGCCGTATTGTTGCATTCTGGAGTGCAAAAATGATAGTAGGATAAAAAATCTTCGTAATGGAGGTGTTTCGTATCATCGGTAAGTACGATTTTGTTAGTATTCTTTAAAAACCTTAGCTTATTTTAGTTTATATATCTATGAAGAATTTGCAGTGTTCATATATTTCACAATATATGAACACTGCAAATTCTTCAAAAAGGCAAGGTGGTTTGGAGAGTTTCGAGTTTAAGGCACAGCCGAAAAAGAAGAATCGACTTCATAAAGATTTTACAGAACAACTTGAACAGTTTCCTGTGCAGCAACATTCCGCTAATAGTATAATTCAGCCAGAAAGAGATGATGAAGTTAAAAATATAGAACCAACAGCCAGTTCACATTCTTTAACACCGAGAAAGAAGAAACTCAAAGGTCAACTAAGATTTTGCCAAAGCAAAATTAAAAAGCAAAGCCTAAAAATAAAACTATTACAAACAAAAAATAACATTGATGAAATATTATTAAACTTGGAGAAAAAATTTGCTATGACAAAGGAAAACTTGGATAGTAGATTTTTATAGCTTCAAGAATTGGTTGCCAGACAAATCAGGAACACGGAATCTGGAGTCAAGGACAAAATATTCGCCAGCACTTCGCAGTTTTGCCCTGACCTTACACTCGCCCAAGGCATATGATTATGTGTGCACAACTTTTCATACAAGCCTACCACATACCCGTACGTTAAAGAGTTGGTACTCGAAAGTTGGTGGGGAACCCGGATTCACAAAAGAGTCATTAGCAGCTTTAACACGAAAATCTGAGTTGTCTGATCAGCCATTATTAGCCACCTTAGTAATAGATGAAATGAGTATTCGTCGCCGTGTTGAATGGGACGGGCGCAAATTTCACGGATACGTTGATATGGGCACGGACATAGAAGGTGACCACTTAGCAGAAGCAAAAGAAGCTTTTGGTATTTTTAGTTACGGCTATAAACAGTAACTTCAAGGTACCTGTTGGCTTTTTTCTAGTAGATGGTGTAAGTGGACAAAGGCGCTCCGACCTTGTAAAACTTTGTTTGGAATTTATTCACCAAACTGGAGTTAAGATAGTTGCTCTCACATTCGACGGTTGTGCGGCGAATAGTGCGATTACATCATTTATTAAAATTAAAAATAGGACTTTCGAAACGCCAGTTTCTTAACAAATACGTATTATTTCAAGGACAGTAAAAAATAATATTTAATTTAATAATTTTTAATCTATTTTCCTCTTTATTTGGAGTTGACGCATGAATCTAATGTTGCTTGGTTACTAAAGTAAGAAAAGTGCCCTCCTATTTCTTGAATTTCCAATTCTTCACTTTGGGGATATTGTGATATATCTTGTGTTATACAGGTAGTTTTATTAATTCTTTCAATAGCTGATGAACAGTCTAGAATAGATATCTATTCTAGCGCTAAACAGTTGCCTTTATTGTAATTGTATCTTGCAATTGTATAACCCAGTTTTGACTATTTATCAATTTAAAATTTCGAATATTATTTGATGCTTCACCCAAGAACTCAAAAACTTGATTCGTGTTCTTCCTATTTAAAGCTTTTTTAAATCCGTATAAATGTAAATTTCTTAAATTAAATATATCGAAAAGATTATTGAATATAATCAAACATATTGCCGTGGGTTCATGAAAACAATTTATTCCTGATTGTCTGCAAAAAATTATAGCTTCTGCGACACTTGAAAAGTTGAGTAGCTAACTTGACTTTTATTCTTTCATGTTGGAGGTTAATATGGCGGTCGCGTAATTTATTTGTTAAATGAAAGGTTTCATCATATTGTAATTGGAAAAGTTCAACGAGATGTTGACATTTAATTTTATTTCCATCCTTGTTCACTAAAATTTTGTACATTTCTAAAGTATTTCGTAATAATTTTATTATATGACAGGGATGTTTAAACTTAACATTTTGTTCTTCAAAAGAACAACCAAAATGTTTTGAGATGGAAATATTCGCCGCACAACCGTCGAATGTAAGAGCATCATCTTAACTCCAGTTTTGTGAATAATTCCCCATAAAGTCTCATTCAACACGGCTACGAATACTCATTTCATCCATTACTGTAAATGTGAACAGTTACAGTGAATCCGGGTTCCCCACCAACTTTCGAGATAACGTACGGGTATGTGATAGGCTAGTATGAAAAGTTTTGCGCACATAATAATGTAAGGTCAGGGCAACACTGGGTAGAGCTGGCGAATATTTTATCCTGGACATGACTCCAGATTTCGTGTTCCTGATTTGTCTGGCAACCATAAAAATACATTTTTATAATAAAATATTACAATTCATTTTATTTTACAAATATAAATTATGAATAAGATAAAAAAGTTTTACCTCTAAATTAGTATTTTTGAGACTATCCAAGTTTTCCTTTGTCGTAGCAAATTTTTACCCAAGTTTAATAATTTTTCATAATTTTTTTTTTGCTCTAACACAATGTAGAGCAAAACAGTTGCACATTGATAAATTTTCATGCATCCTGCCGATAACAATTTTACAAATCAATGGGCTTCCGAAAAGATTTCCTTTCTTGTGAATATACCTAAATTATTATTTTTTTAATTAAAAAAAATGGTTTCTGAGATATATATTTAATTAAGACTCGTCACGTATGCACAAACAAAATTGGGGTCTGTACCATTGCGACTAAAAACTCATTGTTTTTCAATAACGATAAAAAATATTTTTATAAAATAATGTAATATTCCAGGCAAAAATAATTTCTTCATTTTGCCTAATTTCTTTATTTTTATTACAAAAATACTAGTTATATTAAGATTGCGTCCCAAAGTTTTGTTTCGTGCTAACGTCACGATAACGTCACCCAACTCAACTTAAAAAAATATACTTATCTCAAAAATCAGTTTTTTAAGCCTTTATATTTACTAAAAGTTTTATAGCTATGTTTTCTAAAAAGTTTTCCCTTCCATCCTGCGTTTAAATATATAGAGCGTATTTATATTTAAAAAAAGCATCGATATCGATACTTTAAATATTTTATTATGTCGCCGCCTTTCAATTATTATATTTTTATGCAAGGAAAGTTCTAGAATAAACTAAAATACTTTTTTATATAAAAGATAATATGCCTTATGTCGACTGAACAAAACATTTATTCGAATGTTGTAGTAATCACGCCATCTGTGTAGGCATAACCTTTTATAGGAGGTTCTTACTACTTTATGATAGATGGCATAATTATTTTTTTATATGAATTTAAATCTAATTATTTGGAGAATAGTGTTTAAAATTGCTGTGTATATTTGCAACCAATCAGGACGAAGTGGTTATAGATTCAATACTTATAGATATATGATTTTGGCGACACCGGTTCTAATACATTTGGTGCTTTATAGCATTTCCACTTGTTTTTTCTATTCCGTGGAATTTAATAGTTAATGTCTTTGACAGTTTCATTTTATTAAATTGTCTCATTTATTTCGTAATAATATCAAAAATAAAAAGGAGTCCTAATATTTTCTATTTAGCGCTCCCTTTAAAGGATCCTAAAAGCGGGATTCTCGAGCAAAAACTATTTAACACGTTCGCTATGGTGTGATTCGTTATTAATATTAGGTGTGATTTTTCAAAAATCACACCTAATATTAATAACTTGGTTGTGCCGACTTCATAAAGTACTAAATAACTGTAAATACTGTAAATACTGTAGGACTAAATAACACTTGCAAATATTCATTATTTTATACTGCTTTGTGTTATAAATAAGTAGGTACCTATATATTTAGTAAAAATAAAAATATTCCATTACATTATAGAAATAAAGTAGTTAGGTAGGTAGGTAGCCTCCCGAAAAGTTCTCACTGACATCTTTTCAGGCTCTCTTAGCCTGAAAAGATGTCAGTGAGAACTTTTGGTTGCAAAATGAAATAAAACTAAGAATAGATTTCTATTTTTTCATTTAATCATAGTTCTCAACATGGTTACTTTATATTTGTACCTCGGAAGAAAATCCTATCTCGCAGGTCCCACTTATTTACATATGATACACGCACAGATTGTATGTTACAATTCTCCTCAACACCATGGTCCTCATTCCAAGATTGCAACCACTAAACACGACAAGACGTTGCGTGTGCTATAAATATGGAAATGAAAGTTCTATTCCAATGGATATATAGTCTGTATTAGGTTGGCTAAAATAATGGCCCCATCTTGAAATACACGAGTTTGAACATGTTTGGAGCATTGGAGTTTCAACTCTTTAATTAACAGTATAGAACTTATATTTTAATATATATGTGCTTACGCAACGTCTTGTCGTGTTTAGCGGTTGTAATTTTGGAATGAGGCCACATATCGTAATAAATAGCATTGTCTAACTACTGGTTGTTTTACATGTACAAATTATACATTATAGTCATAAACTCTAACAATTAATAATACTTACACTAGATAAAATTATAAAAAAATTATTGCATCTTATTTATTTACATAATAGTATAATTATTATTAGTCTACTAGAATAAAACGTTTTAAAATCCTGTAACCCAACAAGAGAAGTTATTTAAAATAGTTTTTTTAGTGTTTATTAGAAATCCAAAAAGGTTTAAGCAGCTTTGTGTAAATGGCTTCACGAAGCGACAAGGTACAAACTTTTAAAAACTTTATGTATCAGAATCTATTCTTCTAGTTCTAGAAATACTTTGAAAACAGCACTCGAAAATTTCAAAAGGATTTATTATAAGAAAAAGGGATTTGGTCAAGGTGTAAAGGGCCCACTACATGTTACTCTTGATAATGATTTTAAGTGACCGATTTGTGTAGTCAGTTTAGAATGAGACCTACATGTCTTAAAAGTTGTCTTGCTGTAAAACAGAAACATGTCTACCGCGGATATAGTTAGTTCAGCCTCAAAGTGAGCGTGGCTAGCGAAAATCACATTTCTATTATGCAAAAACATTTAGGTGTTCATTAATGGGTACATGTTCATATTACGGTTCAACTACTAGACACTTTTTGTTAAAGAAAAGAATACCGAGAAATTATCGTACAGTGTACAATGTATCAACTACCCTAACTACTGGTTGGTCTTGAATCGACAGTTATTGTTTGGATTACACGTAATGATTTTCGATTTCTATCACCAATAAAATTTCGATAGTTAAGAACAGTATTGAGTCATAAAACTGCCATAATATATTTTTATTTGATTTTAATCAGATTGAAAAAAGCGAAGTAGAAGAAATCCAGAAGTAACGAAACTAATAAGAACCTTTAAAAGGTAAGAGAACAAATATACAATACACTACTTAATATGACTAGTTTAAATGACAATTTAAAACTTATGGTTTGACCCATATTTCAATGCAATGTTTGACAGTTTAAGGGTTAGCTAATAACATATTCCAACTTTTTTTCTAATAGAATATCTTTAATAACCCTTTTAATTTAATTGCATGCATTTCACCATCATTAATATTATTAGGTATGGCATCTTGTTTGACGGAAAAAACTGTCATACCTGGCATCGAATTAAAATTTGAACTATACCTAGTAACAAAACATAATTTATAATTACACAAATGAACTCTAAATACGTCTTGGACGGGTCCAATTGTGCAAAATATAAATTGAAATAAACAACTATAAAGAAAAAAAAACATTAGAATAATATAGGTGAGTAGGTAGGTAGTAAGTATATTGGGCTAAATTACGTTTTTTTTTTAAATATTGGAATTCTTAATCATCATCTACAAAAGGGACAGAGGTTCTACCATGGGTTTGCGCATTGTAGAAACGTAACGTACCTATTCATTTACGTATACGTGAGCAACAACCAATAGAATCGCTTTATTTAATCTTGTTACCAAAAATAAAGCGATCCTATTGGTTGTTGCGCACGTATACGTAAATAAATACGTTACGTTTCTACAATGCGCAAACACATGGTAGAGCCTCAGAGAGCCCGAAGACATCTTGCTCGTATTGTCAAATATGTCAAAGCGTACAAAAGAACACCTTATGTCTAACCTTATAAAGCTAGTTTTTCTGTAAAGAATATTTGAGTCATCAGTCATATTATTATAGATGCTACGTCAATGGGGGCTCTTATTTGTATCGGCATTCTCCCATTTATAGTGATCCAAGTCTTACACTATTAATAGAAATGATAACAGAAAGTTAGTTATCTAGAAAGATAACTCGTTACTTCGAAAAATACTAACAGACTTCAAAAAAGAAGTACTATGTTTGTCTGATATTAAAATATATAGGGACACCGATTTCTCCGTCAAACCCTCAAATTTCAAAGGCACGTACAATATTTTTCACATATTTTTAAGTACCTATCGAAAGAACTCTTTGACGGCTAATAGCATAAATATAGTGTGGTGGCAAAAACGGTCTTATTCATAAAAACTTACGAAGCCTTTATTGATGCTTTATAACAGCTCAATAGCAAAACACCTCAAAACGTTATTCATAAACGCACAATAAACCTCTAATAGTGATAAACGTCAAATAACAGCTCCATAACTTTATTGAAGGCAGGAGCCCACTATAAACCTATTTTAACCTCACTTTTTATACATATTTTATTTTTTAATTATAAAATTTTATTAAATGACTTCTATTACTTCATAAAATTATATTACAAATAAAAATAATAATGCCCAGTCGTCTTCCGATCAACAAATTCTCAAAATTTTACAACTCGAATGGACTTGAACTAAATTAGGTTGGACGCACACTGACAGAAATTTGTAATAAAAAAATATTAACATTTAATCTTGTTTCACCGCGGTAATTTGTCCAAAAAGACAAAGTTGTGCCGTTTCAAACTACAAAAATTGCCGCCACATCTGTTATTTATTTATTTATTACACGACATGTGATTTTGTATCTACCGGATGGTAAGCAGACCTACAAAGTCCATAAATGGATCGATAAATACATTGTGGTTTTACAATATTGACCGCTCCCACTATGCCGGCTAAATGATGCGGTTACAAAATGTCAAAGAATCAAAAAGAAAGAAAAAAAATCAAAGACGTTTACATTACGAGTCTATTTTAATATCCTCGCTGCTTTATTGTAAATTCAGTCGCTTATTTCGTAACCGCACCATGAAAGGATACTACCACCTCAACAATAAGTCTATAATCAGTAGTATAAGCAGTAGTCCCCGGTACCAACCAACCGATGAACCCACAGACTAAAACAGAAACATGACTAGGTCACTTGACAGTTTTTGTTGTATGTGAAACAAGTATTGCGACTTGCCAGTTACATATTATCATACAGAGATGCAATCATAAAAAATCACATAGGTACAGATATAGAGAGATACAACATACGCGATAAACAAAGCTGTATTCTATTTTTGATACAAATTATTTTAATTTAAATGATAGCTGAAACCGCGGGGCATAGCTAGTGTGACTGATTTTCTATCAGTGTGCGCCCAACCTTATTATAATTATTTCATTAGAGGTGTCAAAAACGTTTTTTTACTTTTATGGTCTTGGTTTTCCGCGATTCAGCCAACTTTCTTGACAATCAATTATTTTTTTCTATCAACACATCACTAATTCAGCTAATAAACGTCAAAAAGTTATAGGAGCTTTATTGAAGGTTTATGAATAACAAAAAAGTTATCGAGCCAATAGCCTTATTGAACGTTTTAACTATTGAGCTCTTTAAGAGTGTTTTAAGGTTTTTTTATGAATAAGACCGTTAGGATTTACCATATTTGCTTAAACTCATGTCACATTAAAAAATGGGAAATATTTTTTTTTTTAACAAAAAAATATAACCGACTTCAAAAACACTAATAAGTATAAAATAATGAATATTTACTAGTGTTATTTAGTCCTACTGGATTCTACTTTTGAAGTTGGCACCGCTTAATAAAATAATTGCATTTAAAATAAATGTCTGGTGTCACCTTAACGTGTCATATGGATGGCACACAATTTTTAACCTAACAAGTATTCTGAATAACCATAATATTAATAATCATATTATTAAACCAACCCGACAGAATTCTTGTATAGATTTAATTGTAAGTAATATTAAAGATGTAAAATCGCAAATTCATCTGTTGGGACTTTCAGACCATGAAACCGGACAGTCTATAACATTTCGGGTGGATATTAACTTAACCTCTGAAGTACTCAACTTTTGGTTTGAGACGAGACGAGACTACAGTGATGAGAATATAAAGAAATTTCTCCAGTGTATGAGTGCCTTATCATTTAACGATGTTTTAAACGAAATGAGAACAGAAGAATCTTTCAATATTTTCCATGATCTATATACATTATTTTATAAACTATGTTTCCCTACAATTAGAATTAAAGTAGTTAATAAACATATTAAGAATAAGTGGCTTTCTACAAATCTAAAACGATGCTGTGTAAATAAAAGACGTTTATATTTAAAATACAAATTATCATCGTCTAATAAAAAAATAAATAAAAATCATTATAACAAATACAGAAAATTTTTAAATGAATGTATATAAAAATCACAAAGAATACAATATAATAATTACATAGAAACAGCTCAAAATACATGCAAAGCGGCTTGGAATATTATAAAGAACAATGCAGACGGAAAAACAAAAATAAGTGAAATAAAGGAAATCAAAGTAGATGAATGTATTTATACAAATCCAATAGAAATAGGCGAGTTATTTAATAGATATTATATCGATCTACCGACTAGAACTGAAACTAAAAATATTGATCAAAATAAAAATAGTAAATATAAAATAGAGAACAATCCACATAGCATGTACCTGTCTCCGACAAACGACAATGATATACATAAAATAATAAAAGGACTTAAAAATAAAAACTCTACTGGCTATGATGAAATCAATACAAAAATTTTAAAATTAAGTTCCATGTATATATCTTCACCACTCAGCCACATAATTAACTTATCTTTTGTGGAGGGATATTTTCCATCTCGTTTGAAATCGTCTGTAGTTAAACCATTATTTAAAAAGGGTAAACAATGGGACATGGGAAACTATAGACCTATAATCTTAATTCCTATTCTGTCTAAGGTATTTGAAAAGGCTATTTACAGTAAGATATATTGTTTTCTATCCCAAACAAAGGCTAACAAATGAGCAGTATGGATTTAGAAAGGGTCATTCTACAACTTTAGCTTGTTTCATTCTGGTAAAAAATATCACTGATAGTCTGAATAATGGCACATATCCTGTGTCCATATTCCATGACATGACTAAGGCCTTCGACCTTGTTTGTCATGACACTCTCTTAGACAAATTATATAATTATGGTATAAGGGGTCAGGTATGGAATTGGTTACAAAGTTATTTAAGTGATAGAAAGCAGTGTACTGAAATAACTAGAATAAACAATAAAAATAATAAAATTAATTTTAAATCTCAATACAGATTGATCAAATATGGGATACCACAAGGCAGTGTGTTGGGACCTTTGTTGTTCTTATTATACATCAATGATCTACCAAGAAATGATCTACCACATCCCATGATTGTATATTATTTGCCGATGATACTACAATTACTATAAAGTGTAAGAATAATAATGACATATTTAGTAGTGTAAATGATTTTTTTATAAATATTAATAAATGGATGAACGAAAATAATTTAATAATAAATTTCGATAAAACCAAAATAATTCAGTTTAAAAGTAATAATACTAGACAAAATGATAAAAAAAATATTGAATATAACACTAATATAATAGAAGATGTAGACTCAGTAAAGTTTCTTGGAATTCAAATTGACAGGTTGTGCAATTGGAAAATACATATAGATATACTTTGTGGTAAGATCGACAGGTATATTTATGTCCTAAAACGCATAAGAGATACTGCATCACAAAATACTGCTGTCCTGGCATACAATGGATATGTTTCATCCCTATTACGTTATTGTTTGCCTGTATGGGGAGGTTCAGTAGATATAAATAGAGTATTTGTTGCGCAAAAAAAATGCATTAGAGCGATCTGTGGTGCCAGCTTCTTGGATAGCTGCAAACCTCTATTTAAAAAAATAAATATATTACCTTTGCCCTGTCTATACATATATGAAATCGCTATCTTTGTTTATACTCACCCTAATTTATTTCCTACAAACGAAGAAATGAAATACCGCAGTGAACGATATAAACACAAGCTATATATGCCACCCCAGCGCCTAACGTTACATTCTAGAAGTTGTTATTGTATGTCTGTCCGTATATTTAATAAACTACCAACATCTTATAAAAGTTTAAGACTAAGTCAATTTAAAAAGGTTATATTTAGTCTGTTATTAGATAAGTGTTATTATTCCACAAAGGACTTTTTAAGTGATAAAATTGACATATAATTGGAAAAATGTTTTCCTCTCTATAATGTTTTCATGAAATAATAATAATAATATGTTGTATAATTATGTAACCAATATTATTGTAATTTGCACACCGCAAGCGGTAGAATATGTAGAACACTAAACTATATTTAAGACCTAAATTTGTAACATATTTTGGCAAATAAAGATTTTATTTATTTATTTATTTAATATAGGTATATATGGCTTCAAAAATCACACCTAATATTAATAACTTGGTTGGTGCCGACTTCATAAAGTAGAATCCAGTAGGACTAAATAACACTTGTAAATATTCATTATTTTATACTTATTAGTGTTTTTGAAGTCGGTTATATTTTTTTGTTAAAATGTTTTTATTAGGGCTATAAGTACCTATATATTTAGTAAAAATAAAAATATTCCATTATGTTATAGAAATAAAGTAGTTAGGTAGGTAGGTAGCTTCCCGAAAAGTTCTCACTGAGATCTTTTCAGGCTAAGAGGGTTGCAAAATGAAATAAAACTTCTATTTTTTTGACTTTATAGATTTCTATTTTTTCATTTAATCATAGTTCTCAACATGGTTACTTTATATTTGTACCTCGGAAGAAAATCCTATCTCGCAGGTCCCACTTATTTACATATGATACACGCACAGATTGTATGTTACAATTCTCCTCAACACCATGGTCCTCATTCCAAGATTGCAACCGCTAAACACGACAAGACGTTGCGTAAACTGTTAATATGGAAATAAAAGTTCTATTCCAATGGATATATAGTCTGTATTAGGTTGGCTAAAATAATGGCGCCATCTTGAAATACACGAGTTTGAACATGTTTGGAGCATTGGAGTTTCAACTCTATAATTAACAGAATAGAACTTATATTTTAATAATGATTAAAATTGGAAATTATTATGCAGTTTCTTCCGCTTATAATGTTGGTGTATTAAATTATATGTTACATGTAACATCACAAAGAAATATCAATAACAAACGAACACTGTAGTCTTCGACACGTGTTTCGCCTCTTAACGAGGCATCTTCAGGACGGAAGAAACTGCATAATAATTTCCAATTTTAATCATTATAAAATGGACTTCCGCAAAATAACGCTTGATTCAATTAAAAAAAATATATTTTAATATTTATAGCTTACGCAACGTCTTGTCGTGTTTAGCGGTTTTAATTTTGGAATGAGGCCACGTATCGTAATAAATAGCATTGTCTAACTACTGGTTGTTTTACATGTACAAATTTGTACATAATAGTCATAAACTCTAACAATTAATAATACTTACACTAGATAAAATTATGAAAAAATTATTGCATCTTATTTATTTACATAATAGTATAATTATTATTAGTCTACTAGATTAAAACGTTTTAAAATCCTGTAACCCAACAAGAGAAGTTATTTAAAAGAGTTTTTTTTTGTGTTTATTAGAAATCCAAAAAGGTTTAAGCAGCTTTGTGTAAATTGCTTCACGAAGCGACAAGGTACAAACTTTTAAAAACTTTATGTATCAGAATCTATTCTTCTAGTTCTAGAAATACTTTGAAAACAGCACTCGAAATTTCCAAAAGGATTTATTATAAGAAAAAGGGATTTGGTCAAGGTGTAAAGGGCCCACTACATGTTACTCTTGATAATGATTTTAAGTGACCGTTTTGTGTAGTCAGTTTAGAATGAGACCTACATGTCTTAAAAGTTGTCTTGCTGTAAAACAGAAACATGTCTACCGCGGATATAGTTAGTTCAGCCTCAAAGTGGGCGTGGTAGCGAAAATCACATTTCTAGTTGTGACCGTTTTATTCATTTTATTTAACGTTGACAGCTCTATTTAATTCATTTGTTACAAAATCAATGTGAATTAATCACATTTATTTTGTGAGAATTTAATAGGTAATGTCTTTGACAGTTTCATTTTATTAAATTATCTAATTTATTTCGTAATAATATCAAGAATAAAAAGGAGCGCTAATGTTTTCTATTTAGCGCTCCTTTTAAAGGATCCTAAAAGCGGGATTCTCGTGCAAACACTATTTAACACGTTCGCTTGGCCCCGATTACTCCGAATACACGAAACCGAAAGTTTATATTTATCGAACACGAGATCTAGATTTCTGAATTGCTTTATGCGTCCTCTCAACTTAGTAAAACCTTACCTTACTATGCAGACCTACAAAATTCATGAATGGGGTCGATCAATACATTGTTAACAGTATAGATCGCTCCCACTATGCCGACTGAATGATGCGGTTACGAAATGGACAGTGATTGCACAACGAGTGTACTTTAACAGCTTCGGGCTGCTTTATTGTCAAATTAACTACCCATTTCGTAATCATACACTGTAAAGAGATTACCTCCTCAACAAGAAATCGAGGTAATTGGTTCCTGAAATCCGGTAAAATAAATAAATCGGTTAATTTCAAAGTTTCAGTTTTTTGCATTCAGAGTAGGGCCCCTGGATCCTGAATAACAGTTCCCACAACAACTAGGATGCTGCCGTGAAATAATAAAATATTTTTAATTAATTATTCGTACGTAGGTCTTTCCAATACAACTATCTATATAATTACACAAAGGTCATAACTTGTAAACAAGTGGTGGTACCCTTAAGGTTAAAGGCGGAAATTTAAAAAATGAATCTTAATAATATAAAATATTTGGTCCATACTTAACTCAACGTACTTGAGCCGCGTTCCGTAACTAACACCGCGTAGGGTTTCTAACACCGTGTAGCGACACTGGCCGTCCGTTCGGACTTTTTTTTTGTTCGGATTTCTCAAATATAGAGAAGGCAAAGGTCTCTATGAACCATACAGCCTAGACTTTAGTATCCGTTCGTAAACGTCAAAAACTGTTTGTAAATGTCAGTGTCGGCCGATGCGAACGCGGTTCTGGGGAGAGAGTAGTAGGTAGCAACTTACTACTTAGATTATTGTACTCATTTGCATTTTATAACTATAATAAAATAATTAAAATTAGACCATTATGTCTATTATAGAGTAGGTAATTAAAAACGAACGAGAAGGTAGCGAGAATTTAGAGAAAGTGGACTAGAAAAGGATCTAGGTCGTAAGACGTACGTACTTTGTGTTGATTACATGAATCACATTGTACGGTAACTTCTTAATATTCTTTTCTTTAACAAAAAGTTTTTAGTTTATGTACTTACCGTAATATGAACATTCACCCATGAATGAACACTTATATGACCGCTTTAAGCCAATATAAAATTAAGATACCAACATGGTAGTTTTTTACGGTATTGTTATTACGAGTATATGCAAAAACATTTAGGTGTTCATTAATGGGTACATGTTCATATTAAGGTACAACTACTAGACACTTTTGTTAAAGAAAAGTATACCGAGAAGTTACCGTACAATGTACAATATACCAACTACCCTACCTACCAGTAGTTGGCTTTGAATCGACAGTTATTGTTTGGATTACACGTAATGATTTTCGATTTCTATCACCAATAAAATTTCGATAGTTAAGAACAGTCTTGAGTCATAAAACTGCCATAATATATTTATTTTATTTTAATCAGATTGAAAAAGCAAAGTTGAAGAAATCCAGAAGTAACGAAACTAATAAGAACCTTTAAAAGGTAAGAGAACTAGTATACAATACACTACTTAATATGACTAGTTTAAATGACAATTAAAATCTTATGGTTTGACCCATAATTCAATGCAATGTTTGACAGTTTAAGGGTCAGCTAATAACATATTCCAACTTTTTTTCTAATGGAATATCTTTAATAACCCTTTTAATGTAAATGCATGGATTTCACCATCATTAATATTATTAGGTATGGCATCTTGTTTGACGAAAAAAACTGTCAAACCTGGCATCGAATTAAAAGTTGAACTATACCTAGTAACAAAACATAATTTAGAATTACACAAATTAACTCTAAATACGTCTTGGACGGGTCCAATTGCGCAAAATATAAATTGAAATAAACAACTATAAAGAAAAAAAACATTAGAATAATATAGGTGAGTTATTAGGGAGCTCTTAGACATTTTTATTAGAACTATTAGTTATGTCAAATATTGGTTCGACAAGAATAGCAAATGGGGAGAGGTAGCTCCTTTTTCTTCTCCGTACCCTACTAGATTTTCGTTCTATTTTCAAATTTCTTTTTTTTTTACAAAAACCGAAAGTGAAAGATTTTAAAAATTATGACTGAATGAATATGTAAGTAAGTAGGTATATTCGGGTAAATTACGTTTTTTTTTAATTATTGGAGTTCTTAATCATCATCTACAAAAAGGACAGAGGCTCTACCAAGGGTTTGCGCATTGTAGAAACGTAACGTACCTATTCATTTACGTATACGTGAGCAACAACCAATAGGATCACTTTATTCAATCTTGTTACCAAAAATAAAGCGATCCTATTGGTTGTTGCGCACGTATACGTAAATAAATACGTTACGTTTCTACAATGCGCAAACCCATGAGCCTCAGAGCGCCCTAAGACGGCTTGCTCGTATCGTCAAATATGTCAAAGCGTACAATACAAAAGAACACCTTATGTCTAAGCTAATAAAGCTAATTTTTCTGTAAAGAATATTTGAGTCATCAGTCATATTATATAGATGCTACGTCAATGGGGGCTCTTATGTGTAGGCACAAATGGCAAAATGCCGATCGCTTTCTGAAACACTTTTCTATTATAATATAATATTCATTGCTACACTTAATACTGAGATACTGTTTATGCATTACTTTGACCAAATATCAATATAAAAAATTTAGACGTACATAATGAGAATACAAGAAAGCTAATGTATTAAGCTATATTATAAAAGCGTATTAAATTCATGGCCAAAAAGCCTTTAAAATATCGCTAATTGTTATTTATTTACTAATTTATCTATCGATCAATATTGTCTTTTATAACAAATAACACTAGCTTATTATTAAACAAAATTTTAACATTACGAGATCCGTAATTTATCACAAGAAAATTAAAATATTATACTACATGACATAATTCTTGGCAATTTTATAAAATTAACAATCATCAGGCACTCTTCGGAACTGCCCCTTACAGCAACTAACCAATTCGACCAAACAAAGTAAGTTTTTAAGCGTTTAAAGAGGGCGGATAAAAGCAAATAAAACAGGTGAAATAAAAGATGCCTCAAAGCGTGCGAGTGAGAATCAAATCTCGCCCGGAATTCTTGGAAAAAATACAGTTTTTTTGCTATAAATTTAAAAATATGTTGAATTTTACAAAACTACTAGGCCATTTACTAGATCTTATACATTTTCATAACTCATAAATAATATGGCTTTATAATCTGCTCTATATTAAAGTAATAGGAAATATCGATAAAAAATGGAGGTATCTTTGCAATTTTTTTCTGTCGAGGCAACTTTAGGCTATTATATTTTTCAAAAAGCCAGTTACTTCTAAATATCTTGTATTATTACTATGATTTTTTTTATATTTGTTGAGTTTTAGGTATTCTCATAATCGGAGATCTAGATTTTTGATTTGCTTTAATCGCCCTCTTATTCAGTTAGTTATGTGATGGTTTATACATAATACTTCAGTTTGGTCTCATTGGACCTTAGAATGATAACATTGTTTTACAATTTCTATTATGTAAGAAAAACAATTGACTCTTATTATTTCTAAGACTATTGTTTCATAAGGATGTGTTTTTGCTCCAGCTGCACCAAAGTGTCCGTTAAATTAATTGTAACGATTAAAGTTAAAAATGGCGTCGCATGTACTAGTTTTATTTTAAAGGTTAAATGACAGCTGGTACATTCGACGCCATTTTTAATTTTAATTGTTATAATTACTTTAACAGACACTTTGGTGCAACTCAGCCTTAGTATTACTATTTGTCCTATATCAAATTACGTTTGCGTATTGTAAATAAGTCTGGGGCAAATAATATACGCCTTTTTTCAATTAAACTTATTTTTATTTGAGATAGGTCTAATCAATTTTGTTGACTAATCTGTCACCTCAGAAATGAGCTCGTAGATAAGGGGCCATTAGAATATATAGCCATTAGGGCCTCATTACGAGCCTGTACAACGTTTTACGTCGCGTAATTTGCGTGCGTCATTTTCGCTTATCGGTATTACGGGTGTGGTTATCTCATTCAAAGGAGACGAAAACGAAAAAAACGTGCACAAATTCGTGGCAGTGAACCTGTACAAGCTATAGATACATGTTCAGCGAAATAGTAAAAAAAATATTAGTATGTTCCTTTGATAAGTTTTCACTCCAGTTTATTAACTGGAGCGAAAACTTATAAAAGATTAAATTCATCACGAAATGTACAACGTTTAACGTCACGAAATTTGCGTGCATTAATTTCGCTTATCGGTATTACAAGTATAGTCATTCCATACAAAGTTGAAAGAACGTTGAAAGCGAAATTAATTCATGCAAATGGTGTGAATGTGAACGTGTACATTTCCTAATGACCCCTCAGTCGTTTCAGAGATACTTTGCGCTAGCTAAATGAAACAGTATCCACGAATTATTTGTGACTATATGGAGTTTATTGTATTGGTTTATCGCACTGTACATATTAAAATCATTCATAAATTCAGTCAACAAAACTAAACAATTATTTACATCTTTATTTTAGTTACAACCATCATCGAGACTAAATTCTCCAAATAATTATTTATACAATAAAATTAGAATAAGATTTAATTTACTAAACAAGCGTAAGGCTAGAAAATAATAATAATAATATACCCCAGTGACTATTACTTATAGTTTAATTCTATAGTATTTTTACAAGTGGGTAGATACTTAAATGTTTAAGTCACTGTTATTTTTCTTGAATTTTCGGCCAGCACCCCTAGCACGGCCAAGCCAAGACAAGATATAAAGTCGCGAACCAATGTCGAAAGTATCTATTTTTTAATATCAACCAATCAGAGCGCTGCAAAGTTGCACCTGATTGGCTGATATAAAAAAAAATGTTTTGTTTGACATCCGCTACCGACTTTATATCTTGTCTTGGCTTGGCCGTGCTACGGGTGCTGGTACAAAATAAGGAATATTCAATTGATCACATTTTGAAATCTAGGAAACTATAGATAAAATAGCAACTATTTTTTTCCACTAAAATCTTATTTTTAAAAGAAACAAGTAAAAGTGCCTTTAACTCATCAAATGAAGAGATTGGAAATTGAAATTATAAGGGGCGGGCATTCCTTTAAGAAATGGAAATGACGAACTCTAAAACTAATTATCTTAGAGATGAAAAGAATTTGCTTAAGATATTTGCACATTTTGTTTTTAAAATGTGATAGGTACTTTTATTATTTACCATTATATTTATTTATTACGATATGTAAACGTTCAACGTCACGCATTTTGCGTTCATAAATTTCGCTTACAGCGTTTTTCTTGTTACTCGTTTCTTAAAAAAATTGATTAGAGGCTGGTAAGTTTATGCTTTTTGAATTAAAAATTAAAAGACAATTTTAGAGATTTAAGGCTGCTGATTGACATTCGTTAACACATCCTCACCGCCTTAAGTTAGTATTAATTAAATTATTTTACTAATTTTATGGTGTCATTAGAATTTAGGAAGTATAGAATTCCCGGTCCCAACTAATATCGAAAATTTAAAAGGTTATTTACCCAAATAAAAAAAAACCAGTAACTTATTATTTCAAACATTGGATCCTCTTATATTATTTATTAGTTAAAGCTATATTTAAACGAACCAAGAGGAATTAATGTTTGAAATTATTGTAGCAAATCTTTAGGTACATGGAGAGGGTAATCTAAAACCTGATGCTATAGGTATACTTCATACATTAAATGCCATCTAAATAGCTTATTTATTTCAGTATTTTAAAATTATTGTTCGTCGTTATTATGAAAAAAAAACTATTCTAATTGTCGGAGTCACACTATCGATTCGTGATCGTCTTACATTACTCTTTTACCTACGAATTAAAGTAAAATTGAAATTCCTAAGAATTTTCTATTACACGTAGATCACATCATTCGTATCACGAAAACGAATGTCTTACCTTCAGTCACAGTACTGTCAATCTTAAGTATCGAATTCTCTCGTTAAGATAAATTTGTGCTACTCGAGAGCCTGTTCAGGCTCTTCATATAGTCTGCATCAGCTGGGTTGTTCGTCGCTCTCTCTGTGGACCAGTACTTTGACGACAGTGGGTGGAGCATTAGGCAGCGTAGGCGCGGCGTCAGGCGATGCCTCTGTCACAAGAATGCTGACAGAGCTGTTAGCATGGGGGGACGGGCTTTGCATCGGCGCTGGGGAAGTCGCACGACGAGCTGAATTTCTACGAGAACTTAGTCGAAGTGATCCTGAAAGCATAGCAAGGGGTTTAGGCGTTTGTTTTATCAAGGAGTGGAAATTGATAGTGTTGATATTGGTATCTTCACGTACACATTATCTGTTGAATAACTTTATATCTGATGATTAAAAATTTAGACTTAAAAAGACTAGCCAGTTGAATAAAGTGAAGTTTTCTGGAGCCCATTTCATCTGCATGACAATTGTAATTTACAATGACAATTCGTAATACATTGCATTATTAGTTTAGTTTGTATAATTCACTTTAAACAAAATGAACCAATCAATTTGAAATTATATGCCCGGGCCTATTTCATAAACATGACAATTCGTATTATATTACTTTATTAGTTTAGTTTGTATGATTCACTTTAAACAAAATGAACCAATCAATTCTATATTTGAAATTATATTTCATAACCGTATTTTCATATAAGTTATTTGTTGGATAAATTTATCTGACGATTGATTAAACGGCCCTAAGTTTAGTTTAATTTATTCACTTTAAACAAACTGTTGAGGCGCTTTGCGGTAATGCTGGTAAATTGAGTCGTATACATTTATGTACTGATATTTATAATATGTAATTTGCCCGTGTTATACCTGACCCCAGCTATCCCTTTCTTTCTTGACCACTGGCCCATATACCTTACCTTTTCCTATAACTATCATTGGTCATTTTCGCTCGGTACCGATGAGTGTATGGAAGAAAAAGAACGAGTCGTTTATGAGTTCGTGACGCAAGCAGTAGTGTATGCCTAACAAATCTCGAAATTCGATATAAAAACCGCCGCTCTCGTTTTACACTACCGCTCCGGACTCCCACTATACCCGCTCGCGAGAATAATCGGAGAAGTCGACCAAACCCACAATCTTAAGTGCTATCACTCGTGCCTGGAACCCACGGATACGACTTACAAGGATTTGAACCCTGGACGTGCCTGGAGTGTTGAATACCGAGGTAGGTCCTTTTTTTCATCTCCTTAACCTTATTATATATTGTTTGTATCAGTGCATCTTTAGGTACGACCTATATATCTACCACAGCACCCGCATCTCGATTATACAGTCCACTTACGCGCAACCATCAAATTGGTCAATTCGAGCCAGGATTCTGGTTATCGTGAATCAGGATTAGGTTTTTATTCGTTAGTGTGTATTCTGTAGGTATATTTTGGTAAAATGGCACCCGTAGAAAGGACTGGGTTAGCATTAAAAAAGGTTAACGCGAAAATGGCGTCTCATTTTATTCAGTTACAATCGTGTTTCGATTGTATTACCAAAGATATCTTTAGTAATAAATTGCATTCAGATAACTTTTTGGCTAAAGCATCAGGTTTGGAGATAATCCGTGGTGAGTTCATCGCTATGTTAGATGAAAAGATCGACTTAGAATTCGCCGCGAACCCTGACTTTGAGCCAAATTATAATACCCTGAATTCTTTTCAGGACTTATATTCGCGGATTAAATATACAGAGAATTCTATTTTGGCACAAAACAGCACAGAACCCCCAAGGCACTCGATCGTAGGTACTAGTCGTGCTCACCATCTAAAACTACCTCGGTTGGAGTTATGTTCTTTCGGCGGAGATATTGAATCCTGGCCAATGTTTTATGAAAACTTTAGGACAGTTATTCACGAAAATGCTGACCTTTCTGATGGCGAGAGGGTTCAGTATTTAGTGGGTAAACTGACCGGAAAAGCGCAAAATATTTGCCACGGTTTTCTACCTACCGCTGAAAACTACACTGTTTTGTGGAACGCACTAGTTAATAAGTATAACGATAAACGCTTGTTGGCCTCGTCGTATTTTGAGAAGTTGTTAAACTTGCCAAATATTAATAACGCGAACGCACTCGAACTGGAAAATTACATCGACAGATTTTCATGTTTAATATCGGCGATCAAACAACTTAAATTTGATAACTTGCTAGACTTCTTATTTATTTATATAGGCTCTAAAAATCTAGACATCGAAACTGTAAAAGGGTTTGAATCTTCGATTCGCGAGTATACCAAACTACCCACCGTAGACGATTTTGTGGAGTTTGTGCGTGAGCAATCGCGTATATTGCAGCGCGCTGGTAATATAATAAAACCAGTTTCGAAACCGCCCCCTAGCGGTAGGAATTTCAGTCAGCCTAAACCGTCTACTTCTAAAAGTTTTGTGAATTTAGACAATAGTAGCTTTATTTGTACCTTTTGCAATAATAGTGACCATTCGCACCTATATAAATGTGATAAATTTAATAGCTTGACGCCTCGTAGTCGGTATGATTTTGTAAAATCAAAAAATCTTTGTTTAAATTGTTTTAGTTCGTTACACCGATTAAATAAATGCAAATCTGAAAATAAATGTCGTACTTGTTTAGGTAACCATCATACCTCGCTTCATTTCGGTGGGAACGTCTCCGATGCGCGCGCCACTACGGACATATCGACTTCGCTTGCGCAGGAGGTTAATACTATCGTGCCGGCTTCCAGTACGGCTTTAACTGATAATAACGTGAGCGCTGTCTCATTGTGCGCCGTCAATGAACAGTGCGCCGCAGCGATGCCCGACTCGATTGGGGCAAACAATGGAACTGTGTTACTGGGCACCGCGTTATGTAATGTTATTGACAGGCGTGGGAATATTATTCAATTGCGTGTTTTGGTAGATAGTGCATCGCAACGAGACCTTATTACTACTGCTTGTTGCGACTTACTTGATCTGCAAATATTTCCCCCGGCTGTTAAGCATGTCGCGGGTGTTGGCGACATCGCCCACCCCATTGAGGGCACCACCTGTGTGACCCTCCGCTCTCGAGTTGACGACACAGTTCGTTTTACTATTCAGCCATTCGTAGTAACGCGTATTACGAATGAGCTGCCCACTACTTATGTAGATATAGCGCGATTGGATTACCTAAAGGACCTGCCGCTAGCTGACAAGGAATTTCACAAGCCTTCAGCTGTCGACATGATTTTAGGCGCCGAAATTTTTGCTCGTATTTTACGCAGTAATTCTATCACTCGCGGACCCGGCGAGCCTGTAGCTATCGAGACTTTGTTAGGTTACATCGTCGTAGGCGAGGCGCCGGTCATACGGTCGAATATTGCCTTGGTTAGAACCTTTTGTACTACCGAAAACACATTTGAAATAAATATTAGTAAGTTTTTTGAATTGGAAGACGTCCCTGACGTCGCCCCGCTCACGGTCGAGGAACAGGAGTGCGAGGCTATTTATTGTAGAACTACTACGCGGGACTCGGACGGTAGGTATACACTCACACTTCCGTTCAGACGCGATACCTCTTTATTGGGAGATAGTTTTAAATTCGCCGCGCAGATATTATTCTTTGGAACGCAAGTTGTTGTTAAACGCGTTTCTTAAAATGGAATATGACAACATTTTTAGAGATTATTTAGAAAAGGGGTATTTATCGCCGGTCGCGTTCGCCTCGGAGTTGGAGAACGATTATCAATACATCATACCCCATCACGCAGTAGTACGGTCGGATAAGACTACGACGAAGGTGCGAGTAGTATTGGACGCGAGTATGAAAACGTCCTCCGGGGTTTCGATTAATGACTTGTTGTTTACCGGCCCTAATTTACAAAATGACCTTTTTCGAATTTTATTAAATTTTCGTACGTTCGCTGTCGCTTTAAGCGCGGATATACGTCAAATGTACTTGCGCATAATTATTCAAGAGAGTTGTAGGCGCTTTCAAAGAATATTATACCGATTTGATAAGAATGAACCTTTGCACATTTTCGAAATGAACCGCGTACCATTTGGGTTATGTTGCAGCCCATATCTCGCTATTAGGACCGTTCGTCAACTCGCATCGGATGAAAAATCCCGATTTCCTGATGCTGCTTTAGTAGCCGAGAGAGACATATTTATGGACGATCTTGCCACAAGTTGTACCAGTATCGCCGAGGCTACCGACCTCGCCAAACAATTGATTGGAATGTTTTTGGCCGGAGGATTTGAGTTAGTCAAGTTCTCGAGTAACTCACCTGAGGTTATGGCTTCGATTCCGGTCTCTCATCGCGTGTCCGACGCTAACGAGTTTAGCCCGGATAGTCATTTAAAAATTCTAGGTATTCAATGGTTACCTGCCGAGGATTTGTTTACATTTACTGTCAACTTAGAACCTCGTTCGTGTACCAAACGTAATATTTTGTCGGTAGTAGCCCGTTTATGGGATATTATAGGATTCGTAGCGCCAGTTACTTTATTAGCCAAATTGATTATTAAAAATCTTTGGCAAAATAACATTGATTGGGATGAAATGCCGCCCCAAAATATAATCGCACTCTGGCAGAAAATTGAAATGGAGCTTCCACTTCTTCAGCGCATTAGACTTCCGCGACACGTAGGTATTTCGAAAGACTGCGTGGTTACTGTTTTAGGCTTCGCTGATGCGTCGGAGAGTGCGTACGGTGGCGTAGTTTATTTACACATTTTCGACCCTGTTTCTAATAACTACGTCATAAACTTGGTCTGTGCTAAGTCCAGAGTCGCGCCGCTTCGTACCGTTTCGCTCGCTAGACTAGAGCTGTGTGGTAGTTTAGTTTTAGCTAAATTAATGCGCATTGTTATCGACACCTACTCCAAACGCTGTAACATTAATAATATTTTTGCTTTCACCGATAGCACGGTGGCGTTGGCTTGGATACATTCCGCGCCATCACGCTGGCAAACATTTGTGGCAAATAGGGTTGCAAAAATACAAGGATACCTTGACCCTTGTAATTTTTTTCACATTACGGGAAAGGAGAATCCAGCCGATTGCCTTTCTCGTGGCTTGACCCCCGCACAGCTTATTGAGCATCCACTATGGTTTAGTGGACCCCATTTCGCTCACGCGTCTGTCCACTCATGGCCAGTGGATGAATTTGATGCCAATATCGTTAGTGAGGTTCCCGAAGCAAAATCCACCGTGTTGGTGAATATCGCCGCTCATGAACCATCGTTGCTATATACGCTTGCCTCCAGAATATCCTCTTGGAGTAAACTACTAAACATTGTTATTTACGTATTTCGTTTCATTAAGAAAATACCGCGTAAATTTGAGGTATCTCAGTTAACTTTGGCGGAAATAGCAATAGTTAAAGAATTACAACTTGTGCATTTCTCACAAGAGTTTAAAAATGTCCAAACAGGGCGTTTATTATCTCCCGCTTTTCAAAAATTAAATGCGTTTATTGATAAAAATAATATATTTCGCGTCGGAGGACGTCTTTCTAATGCAGACTTGGATTACGAAAGTCGACACCCGATCTTACTACCGGGTCGCGATCATATTGTCAACTTGATAATAGACCATTTTCATAGAAAATATTTACATACTGGACCTCAACTATTAATGTCATTAATTAGACAACAGTTTTGGATTTTGTCTGCTCGCAATATTGTTCGCAAAAGGGTCCAGTTATGTAACATATGTTTTCGTAACAAGCCTAAGTCAACTTTTCCATTGATGGCGGACTTGCCTGCTTGTCGCGTGCAGGAAGCCAAGGCTTTCTGTCATACCGGCGTTGACTACGCAGGGCCTTTACAAATCGTGCCTTATCGTCGTCGTGGCATACGCAGTATAAAGGCCTACATTTGCTTGTTTGTATGTTTGGTTACAAAGGCCGTACATTTGGAACTGGCTTCGGACTTGAGTACTGAATGTTTTCTCAACGCTTTTAAGCGTTTTTTATCGCGTCGCGGTCCAAATTCAGTAATGTACTCGGACTGTGGTACGAACTTCGTTGGTGCAAAAACTTGTCTTGATGATATGCACTACCTAACCACGTCCTCAGAGTATAAGGACCAGATTAACACCGAACTTCGTAACAACCGCATCGAATGGAAGCTCAACCCCCCCCTCATCACCTCATTTTGGGGGTATTTGGGAGAGTAACATCAGTAGTGCTAAGACACACCTCGCTAAAATCGTCGGCAATCAGCTTCTCACGTATGAAGAGATGGTCACGATTCTGACTCAAATAGAAGCTATTTTGAACTCGCGCCCGCTTTCAACTTTAAGTTCAGACCCCGCGGAACCTCTTGCATTAACACCCGCGCACTTTCTTACCCTAACACCGTTACAGTCGCTTCCCACTCAAGGTCCGCTTTCGGAAAATATTAATCTTCTTAATAGAAAACGCCTGGTAGACAATCTTGTTCAGTCGTTCTGGAAAAGGTGGAAACTTGAGTACCTAAATACTTTGCAATCTCGGAACAAATGGACAAAATCTAGTCCTCAAATCGAAAAGGGTACTGTTGTGCTGCTAAAATCAGACAACACCGCACCGCTTAACTGGCCTCTCGGTATCGTAGAAGATACATTTCCCGGGACGGACGGCGTAGTACGCGTGGTAAGTGTTCGAACCAATTCTGGTCTTTATCGTAGACCGGTAGTTAAGATTTGCCCTTTACCATCGCAATAGTTGGTGGATTCTTTATTTTAGTAGTTTAATTTTATAATGTTGTATACACCGCTATTATTTCATATTTCGTTTTTCATTTCGTCTATAATTTTATTACTATTCTATATTGTAATTGTTGCAATACATTACAATCGCTATAATATCGTTAATAACGTTTCGTATAAATTTTCCAGTTCGGGTAAAATTTCGCTATTTTTTTGTTCGCTATTGTATAAGGTATATAATTTCGTATAATATTAGGTAATTTCGTGTATAATTTCGCTTTTACTTTCGTATACATTTAATATTTAGTGTAATTTCGCTATTATTTTCGTATATTTTTTTTATTTCGTGTATGATTTAGCTATTGTTTTCGTGTATAATTTCGTTATTATTTTCGCATAAATTTGATATTTCGTTTATAATTTAGCTGTTATTTTCGTGTATAATTTCGCTATTATTGTCGTGTATTATTACGCTGCTATCTTTATTGATATTTCGCTTTTGAACTGGGTCAGTTCAAGCGGGGGGGCATGTTGAGGCGCTTTGCGGTAATGCTGGTAAATTGAGTCGTATACATTTATGTACTGATATTTATAATATGTAATTTGCCCGTGTTATACCTGACCCCAGCTATCCCTTTCTTTCTTGACCACTGGCCCATATACCTTACCTTTTCCTATAACTATCATTGGTCATTTTCGCTCGGTACCGATGAGTGTATGGAAGAAAAAGAACGAGTCGTTTATGAGTTCGTGACGCAAGCAGTAGTGTATGCCTAACAAATCTCGAAATTCGATATAAAAACCGCCGCTCTCGTTTTACAGTGTAAAACGAGAGCGGCTGTAAAATTTACACTACCGCTCCGGACTCCCACTATACCCGCTCGCGAGAATAATCGGAGAAGTCGACCAAACCCACAATCTTAAGTGCTATCACTCGTGCCTGGAACCCACGGATACGACTTACAAGGATTTGAACCCTGGACGTGCCTGGAGTGTTGAATACCGAGGTAGGTCCTTTCTTTCATCTCCTTAACCTTATTATATATTGTTTGTATCAGTGCATCTTTAGGTACGACCTATATATCTACCACAGCACCCGCATCTCGATTATACAGTCCACTTACGCGCAACCACAAACTAAGATTCAAGTATTATGTATTGTCAGTGTAAATTACAATTTTCGTGCATATAAAATATGTCCCTAATTGACACTTGTCAATAGATAGGTATGCATATAATGTGCAGACTTTTCTGTACTTTAAAATAATAATGTCTAGTAGGCCCGACCCTATGTCTAATAAAATTGTCATTTACAAAAGCATACGGTTGCCTACAAATAATTATAATACGTAGAAACTACATACATAAGTTAACTTGAGCCTTCGACATCAATACAATTTGAAACTCATTTGTACACCAGGGTTTGAACCAGGGACCTAAAATTGTTAGTTTTTTAAGCCACTAAGGTCAATGCAACTTCACCACCAAGTAGGTACATTTACAATATATAAGTTACAAAACAAAAGCATATCTTATAAAATATTAATAAATATATCTCGGTACCTTCTTATAGTTAAAGCAATGGCATGTCCAATGTATGTCGGAGAGGCAACCGGATGGCGAGTGGTAACCTGGGCCTTGGTGTTGTTCAGAGTCCGCGCGTATCGGCAGAATTGACCTCAAGTGGACTGGGGGGATATAGAGGTGGGTTTTTTTTAAACAAAGCAACCAAATAAAAATGCGGTTGCTTGAAAGGCAATCTAAATAATAACAGTTTAAATTTCGAATGCCATCCGATTTAACCAATGTTTACTGTGTTTTTTTTAATTATTGTTAAAAAAAACGACAAAAATGGTTCGTATTCGGCGACTTTGAAGGGCTGTCTGAAACTGCGCATTAGAATCGGATTGCATTTTTTCCAACGTTTGGTGGTGTCAATAAGTATGCTGACCAATTTTGAAGCGATTGCCTCACGACTTTTATTTTATTTTATTTATTCGCTAGTCGAAAACGGCCCGTATTGTTCGGATGGCAAAAATAATAATAATTATAATTAAGGTAAGGTAAATTTCAAGCAACCGCATTTTTATTCGGGTACACTCCCATATCACCGTTTCAGTCCACTTGGGGTCAATTCGGCCGATACGAGGGGACTCTGTACCACTCCAAGACCCAGATTACCACTCACCATCCGGTTGCCTCTCCGACATACATTCGACGTGCCATTGCCTTGAATATTTATTAGGCATTGCAAGAGGAAAAATATAAAAGGATATGTTGAGAGAAATAAATGAATAAGTTTGTAAACCTTACTAAGCTAGAAAAATGTATTAAAGAAGAAAGCTAATACTAATAACTAATAAATAATGAAGGGATTATAAAACAACATTTAAAGCTAAGCTATTTTTTTAATAACAGATACCCACTATAAATGTTAATAGCTTCAGAAGAAGTTTAAATATATATATATATATAATATTTTTAGACCAAATTATTATTAAATTATTACAATAAATAAAAAATTTCGTTGAGATCCTCCGATGCCGCATCCGTACACGTACCGAGGACGCTGGCTGCATTTCCACGCTGAATTTCTATCGAAATTTTTTGCATGAAGAAAGCTCTACTCGGCGGTCTCCGGACTTTTCTATTAAAAATTTTCCCAACTTTAAACCAAATTTTATTGAGTCCGAAAACCATGGTCCAAGAGTTTTTACAGCAAAGGCTATAAATTCAAAATTTTGAGTGATATTTGTATATTTTTCCTTTTTTTAATTTTCTGCTTTAAGGGCTGCGGCACCGGAGGTTATAGAGGTGATATATATATAATGATAATGATATAGTGTCCGAGTGGCAATCAGTCCTCATTTTATAAAGAAAAACAGTAAAAAAATACTTATTAGCATGTAGGGTCATTTTTCATGTCATCAACAAATTGTCTAAACGACTTTAAAACACCTTTATCGTACCAGGTGATTTGCAAGAAATATTTATGTAAGTTTTAATAATCTTAAAACGAACTTTCGCGTTTATCAGCGGGCGGCTTAATTGTATTGGGTAAGTAGCACCTACTACTAAACAATTCAACCCAAGGAATCTATCTGAACCTGGACCAGCTGTAACAAAGGAACACTTTGTTACAGTTCCTTTGTTAGGGTTCCTGGCACGGGAAGCCCTGCAAAGTTTAATATTCGTATAATATGAATATGGAAACTGATGAAACATGTGCTGCAAAGGTTGCAACGGGGTGGCTACACAGTGGGCGAAAATGCTCGGAACACCAAGGTCGCTTCGTAAGGTCTGTAGAAGCCCCGGACTTGACGCCTCATGGCTAATTGCGGACAACGAGCCCGCCATGAACATGATGAACATCATCTGAATAATTAGCCACAACTTTACTAAAGCACCCACTTATTTTTTTAAGGGACAACTGATCGCCATTTTGGAACACTCTAAATGCCAAGCTTAACACAGCATTACACCCATGCATTGGCAAAATGGCAATAGACAGGCACATAAAGGGAGTTTCTATCTATTTACAATACCAGATACATAGCGCTTGACAGAAGGTAGTAGTCTAATAGAGGAAGAGACACAAAAGCCAAACATTACATATGAACCTGCGCGTTTTGGTCCTGAGACATCCTCATCCACGGCGTCCTGATGCCGCAGGAATAGTGGTAGACCGTATGCTGAGCGGCGCCGTGGTTGTGCATCCTGAAATTATGAATATACAGGGTGAATTTTGAAGATTGTACTTTACTAATAAGAGGCTCTACTGATCAAATTGAACAACTTTTCTCATGGACCCATGTGTCGCAAATGAAAAAAAAATTGGCTTCCCCATACAAATTGAAATATAAACCTCATATTAGCCCAAACTGTACATCCTTTCAAATTCACCCTGTATATACATAGTGACTTTAAAAAGTTGTACTTTGGTAAAAAAAACTATATACAGGTATATCGTTTTTTTTTTATTGTAGCACGGCGTGTGATAGATAACATGATGAATTAACTTGGACGTGTTTAGTATGTCTATGGGCTTAAAGACCCTGGTGGGTGGGTCTAGCGATTTTTATGGCTTCGATAATTCTATGGCTTTCGACTTACGTGGTGGTTCGATAATTACTTCGATATTACTACGATGAGCGAATTTTCCCCAGGTTTAATAAATAAATAATATCTCTTCACCTATGTATATTTAATTTTTTGGTCAATAAAGACTCATTGTAAACATTGTACCGAAAATAAGCATTACCTGTTCATTCCCTGTATTCCCTGGAAGAAGAAGCAATGGCAGATTAAGCCAAGCTCCTCCCAGTTCACTCATATCAGAAGCATCGGATGCCCTCGAAGACTTACGGCTAGAAGCATGAGAACTTCTTCTTACGTGCAATAGCGCACTTAGTTTGCCACCCCAGCCACCACCTGGTGACCATTTGGTACTCTCTTCTTCGATTGATGGGCTACGATTTTTTCTTCTGAAATTCGATTAGTTGCTTTTACAATATTGTGTCTGCCAACGATGAATCAGTCCGGTATGAAGGAATATTGATGGTTTTTAAATTAATTGAAAAAAAAAATTCGTGATCAGTCACTGTTAATCTCCCAATAATCAGGGTTGTGATTAACTAATTTTATTCATTAATAATTCTGATCACATCTCTAGAAAAGTATTTTTATTTAAAGTGTTTATAATTAAATAAAGGTTTTTACTGACTATTAATTTAAAACTGACAATCTTCCGTATACCAGAACTTTTATTATCTAAGTGATAATTAGAATTTTAACTTCGCTAACTAAATAACCATTTTTTTTAGCTTATACTAGTTTTTTTTCTATTGAGACAATATCCCAAAGCGTTTGATCTAATTAGTGATTGACGGGAAGCAACGATAAGTTCTAATTTAAGTTAGACTCTATAAATGCCTGTGTAATCGAAACTTTAAAAGAGTTCCCACATTATAATTGGAAAGATACGAGAATTTAGCAGAGGCAATTTCTAGCCTCTGCTAAACAATTTAAAAGAAAAGCGCTCTGTGTGTTTTGGTAATCTAGATAGAGAAGTTAAAATAAAAGGACATATACTTGTGGCCATAATTGTAATTTTATACTGTGTATATAATAAAGTAGAAAGTAAACGTGCTTTCTTATTTACACGTGTTAATAACAATAAGCTGTGCTTAGATTTATTGTTAGGAGTAGGTAAGTCAATTGTTGGAATACCCTTTCGGTGTCCGGTGTGTAGATCTGATAAATTTAAACAAAATTGATTAAAATCGAGCATTATACATAATATTTTAATTTAAGTAAGTTTTTTGTTTTATTATGTTTACCAGAAACTTCGATACTAATACATATTTACAATCACCCAGACCATGGCCAGCTGTACAAAAACTGTACTTACTAATAACTTATTTTGCCATGAGAGAAAATCGAACTTTAATAAACTAGTAATAAAAAAAATACATATACCTAATCCGAAACGGAAATTTTATAATAAGAACTTTCTATATTTTTAAGTATGACTTCTAAATCTTAAGTTGTTTGATGAAAGTCTTCAACTTACTTAATATAATCTCTCCAAAGACGTTGAATTGTCCTCGCAGCTTTGTCTTCTCTCTTCCATATCCTCGTAGAAGAGACGATCTCCAATTCCTTTCTCGTCGGGAACTGTTTCTTAAACTTAATGTCCATTTGTTCCTGCAGCTGCCTAAAGGTATCTGTTTCCTCTACGTGCCCTAATACATGTTTGACTAAAGCATGTAGGATGTCGAGGCAATGAATTTTGTTGCCTTTAGCAATTGGTAGATTGAAACTAACTAGGGCTACTGTGTTTGGCTTTGAGATTCCGAGTGGGGGATCGAGAGATGCTATAAAATCTGATAGTTGAGCGAAACTTATGAATTGTGTTGCGTGAGGATCGTATCTGAAAAAATATTTATCGAATTTATCATTTTTTATATTGCAATTTAACTGGAGGGTGCGTGACAGAACCCTAGCTTTTCGCAGCAACGTACTTAAAATATTTAATAGTTTTTAAGGTGTTACAGAGCTTGTAAGTATTTTTTCTGTTGTTATTATAATTTGGATTAATTTACAAATTTAAAGAAAACCAAAAACAATACTCACTTAGACCATCTAATATAAAACATCTCCAAATCATCTTCCACGATACCAATTTCTTCTTCCTGATGGGCTTGATTAAAGTTCTCCAGGATGATAGCGATGTACATGTTAATCACAATCATGTAGCTGATGATGATGAAGGATGTGAAGTATGTAATGGCTAGCAGAGGGCTTCCACAGTTCCCGTTGTGCTGGCCAGGTTCTCCGAGTGTGCAAGCTGGTGGTTGAATCATTAGAGATTCTAGGACGTCATTCCATCCAGCTGATGTCATGAGGCTGTAAGGAATTTGTTAGGATTTATTTAGATGAAAATGTCGGTTATAAAAATTGTAAAGTAATACAGATTATTTTCTGTATAAAATGTTATTCCGAGATATTCATACACAGAAACATGCAGGTATGCTTTTTCTACATAATAAAACTTGATTATAAGGATCTAATGTTATTTGCCAGTTATTCTTTAAAACTTGTAACTATTAGGCCAAACTTCTTTATGGTATCCATTTAAGAATGTTTTTTAGGTAGATATTCACTACTTAGGTATAGAATCTATTTTTAAAAACATAAGTAGGTACTTTTCTTAAAAAATATATTAGAAAATAATTAAAATAACTCCTATGTGGTTAAAATAAATCCAATAAATATAGGATGAACATACTAGTATACAACTTGAAGTGATTTGAAGGTACGAGGGAATAAAAGAAAAAAAAATGTCCTACTTAATTGTACCTATTTTCATGTTGAAACACAATATCTATTATATTTTCGCAATGGATACCAAAATCATCCGGTTTCACATATCAGATTGTTTATCCCGTTTTACTATAGATAATATACTAACCGAAAAAGCAGCTGCATACTCCTTCCAAAGGTCTGGAAGTTGACCAGGTCATCGAGTGCGCCCTGCTCCTTCACATGACCAAACACCGACATCCCAATGATTGCGTATATGAACGTAATAAGCGCAAGCAGAGCCCCAATGTTGAACAAAGCTGGTAGGGAGACAACTAGAGCGAATAGTAACTTCCTAATTCCCTTAGCGGCCTGAAATTAATATTTAAAACCATTATAGACATTAATGGTTAGACCTTGAACTTAAAAACACTTTGGTCCCTGGTTCGAATCCCGGTGTGTACCAATGAGTTTTTAATTAAAAAAATTATGTACATTTGTTTAACAACACCACTATAGTGCCTCGGAGAGCACGTTAAGCTGTCGGTCCCGGTTTCACTATACCAACTTGTGAAACTGTTTATAGATGGGTTATTGAGTCTATTCAAAACATCGCGACGAGCTAGCCACTTGTTCAGTGTAGACTCATACCATCGGCTTCGACGTGGTGGGATTAAAAACCCCTCCGCTGGGTACCCTGGGGCCGTCTAGGCGGTCTCGGGCGCCGTACGGCACCCGTGATGATATATATATATATATACATTAATACGTGGTATACCGAGCATATTCGATAGGTGGTGACCGAGTATACGTGTGATGACCGAGTTGAAGATCTTAGTTTTATCCACAGTATATAGAAGGTTACCTAATTAAACTAATCTATGAACGAGACACAGAATGGCGAAAACTTTTCATAACGTGAAATTTAAAGTTACACATGAACATTATTGTTTCTGGTACACATAGTACAAGCCGAGAGCTTAGTTTGTGATCAGAGCAATATATGTAAATTGTCTTATATATTATACTTACATTATAGTAATTTAAGTGTATACCATCGGCTACAACGCGACGTAGCGGTCTCGGACGCCGTAATTAATGGTCATATACCTACTCGTATTTTTATATCGTTTACGTTTCTAAGGTCTAGTTACACCAAAGTGTCCGTTAAAGTAATTGTAACGATTAAAGTTGAAAATGGTATCGAATGTACCAATTTTATTTCAAATAAAGTCGAATGACAGCTAGTACATTCGAAGCTATTTTTAACTTTAATCGTTAAAATTACTTTAACGGACACTTTGTTGTAACTCAGCCCAGTAAATTTACTATAGTATGGCAATTGTGCCTTTTGGATTTTAGAAGTCAAGTCATCCTACACCTATCATAGAACTTAAGTAACAAACTACATTTAGAACAGGAACCTGTTTTACCGAAAACTTGTCTGAAAAGCATTATACTCACTTTAATCAGTCTTAAAATTCTCCCTATACGAAAGACGCGGACAACCCTCAGCAGCGTGGGTGAGATAGGCAGGTCTATCATTATATCCTCCATGACGATACCCAGAATAGATGCCAGCACCAGGAGGAAGTCGAACACGTTCCATGGTACGGTGAAGTAGTGATAACGGAGCCCTATGATCTTCACTATTGCTTCTGTTGAAAGAGGTTTTATGATTGTTATAAAGTTTAAAGAGAGCAATTATCTATAGTATTTTTTACTCTATGTACTAACAAAGCTTCATCAGATATTATCATCATCAATTCTTTTTTTAATAGTGGTTGTCCTCCGTATGTTCACTTATGCCGAATCATAATTTTATAATTTTTGCTTTTGTTGTAACACCTGTCGCTCCAGATTTTTTAACTTTTTTTTTTACCTTTACCTTTAAGCTTATACTTAATATCTATATAATATCATGTAGCACTTATTTCGAAAAAAATATTAGGACTATATTTTTCATTAGATAGATAGAGGTATATATATATATAGTTTTATCCCTTATAAGAATAATAAACATTCAAAAGATTAATATGAAATGGTTAGACCTTTAAAAACGTTTTCTATCACACTCAATAAATAAATAGCCAGTTAAACAGAATAAGTAGATATTTAAACTTACCCAATCCGAAAACAGTAGTAAAAAACGCATTACTGACTTCTAAAATGAAGAAAACCGAATGCGGTTGGTCATAATGCTCGATCCCCATCGTGAGCATGTTTAAAAAAATCAAAACAAAAATGGCGATCTCGAATCTTCTCGAGTTTGATAGATCGTAAAACATGGCTAGGAATTGATTTCGTGGCCTTTTGATTACTTTCTGTGGCTTTTTCCTTCCAAGCTTTTTCATTGCTGTATAATAATGCTTTTGGCTTTCCGTTAGAAACATTTCTAGAACACCCCCTTCATACTATAAAGAAAGTTAATATTATTTTATGTATTCCAGAAACAATAAACAATTAAAGTAAGTAAAAATCTTACCTTTTTCTTAAGCATATTAAAATTATCAATAATAACTCCTATAAACAAATTCAGAGTGAAGAATGATCCACATACAATAAATATAACAAAATAAATGTAAGCATAAAGGTTAGCTTCTCTGGCAGGCTGCAAGTCTACCCCTCTGGCATCTACAGCATCAGCCATGACTTCCATCCAACCTTCAAATGTGGCAACTTGAAATAAAGCTAAATAAGCTATCCCAACGTGGTCGAAAGATATTTTAGAATTTATCCATGTAAAATTATTATAAATACATTCCCATTTATCATTGACCACCTGAAAATTTATACAAACAAATATATAAAATATTATTAATAAACGAAAAGAAATGTTTTAATCGACAATAACATACCTCCAATGGTAATAACTCTCCTATATCATCAACACATTTATAGAACTTTCCCCCAAAAAACTGAACCCCCATTATAGAAAATATAAGCCAAAATACCAAACAAACGAGCAATACGTTGAAGATACTAGGTATGGCATACATAAGAGCATTGACAACGATCCTCATGCCTTGCCATCGAGATATAGCACGTAATGGACGAAGAGCTCTTAACGTTCGAAGAGATCGTAGTACTTTTAAATTTTCATTTTCTTCTATTAACAAACTAAATACAGAAACCTGTAAAACAAAATAACATTTAATTCTAGAAAAGACTACTTTAAACACAACAAATTATATTTAATGTGATTGTCATAATTAATACTTACAAAAACTATTGTAAAATCTAACAGTGTCCAGAAACTAGTGAAATACCTAAAAAACCCCAAAGCGATCCATTTGAGAAACATCTCTATAACGAATATAAGGCAAAATCCTAGGTTCGTCCAATATAATATTTTCTTTAATGGTTTATTCTTTTCTAGATGGATATCTTCAAAACACAATGTTATGCTTGATGCAAATATGAGTACCAAAACAAACCACTCGAAAGCTGGCGTATCAACATAACGTAAAACAAATGTTCTTATTAACATCCATCGCTGCCCAAAATTGGTTTCTATACACGTGTCCCAACATGGACATCTGAAAATGAAAGAAATTGAAAATTATTTATGGACTTTTAACAAAGGAAATTAATTAAGTAAAGAAGAAATTCGTATTACTTATCGTAACATTGTCTTGGGTAACAATCTTGAGGAACTTTTGGCTCTTTGCTTTTACCAAATCCAGGAAATTTTCCCATCGCATCAGCGTACCGACCTTGTGAATTCTTTCTACCTCCCACAGTTATTTCGTCAACATAAGATACTAGCGCTTGCCATGGATGTTTCATTTCTATTTCACCAGGTAATCTATCCACGTCTTTTCCTAGGATTAGAGGTTGTTTACAAATATATCTATTTACTTTTTCTGGTGTCGATTTTGCGGAAAATTGTACCATTTCGAATTGTTCATTTTCATCTGGAATATCTATTAAAATGTTTTTGTTATTGTAATGATTATTATATTATATTACATGTAAGAAAAACCAAGGTTTGAAACAACAATGTTACCTTTAGATTCTGAATGTTGAGTATGATATCCAGACGACATTTGGTTAAGAAGTCGTGGTGCTGATATACGATCATGAAAATCGCATTCGTCTAAATTTTCCTTAGAATCTTCTCTAATGCTTGTAATTTTATGTTCGATAGCTAGATCTCGAACGTCCTTTAGAGTTTCCTGACTACCGTGGTTAAAATTATTGCCGGATTGGTAAAGTTGTGGAAAACAGAAATCTGATCCCGAGACCGGTCTGAAATAACTTTTAATTTGTTTATTTGGAATATTAAACATTTAAAATAAACAAGAATACAAATTGTATTAATTATGTAGTAATTTACCTATTTAATGCTTCCTGATAGCTATGACTGTAAATATTATCGTGAGGATAAATCACTGTTTCTTGAATAGATGTGGTATACGGTTGTTCTATTGTTATGGATGCTTTTTCATTTTCTTTCTTCATAGCACGATGTTGTGTCATAAATTCGTTAACTAGTTCCTCTAACTTTGATTTCTTTTCAGTCTCTTTACTCTTTGTTACAAGAAAGCCCTTTTTTCTTACTATTGAACGTATTCTATCGAAACTTTTTGCTAATTTAGAATCTTCACCTACTTCCTAAAGGTTAAAAAAAAACAATTTTATTCTGTTGTTAAGCTAATTAATATTGTTTTATATTACTTATTTGTTATTAATTACCTCTTTTCTGTTTTTAAGTTCTTCACTATTAAAGCTGTTAAGTAATAAAGCAAGGAAAAGGTTTAGCACCATAAAGTTTCCCATAACTAGTGCTGGTAAAAATATAAAAAAACAACTTTCGGCACCGGTTACGCTTTCTGCCCTCATGCAGTCCCAAAGAGGTTCAATCCATTCTCCACAAAGGATTCTGAAGATCATCATGAATGAGTGAAAGAAATCATTGAAGTTCCACCTATGTGTAAAAAAATACACATTATAATACCACTCATTGTATGACATTATTTCTAAACACAAAACATATTACAATGACATAAAATATTACGACATGGTCGAGTTAAGACTTTAAATCTAGAATTCTGTTGAAATATCTGTTTAATGTATTTCTTTTGCTTGATTTTGATGTGATCGTAGCATCTATATAGTTAATTTATTGTTAAGTAAAATCTTGTATGGTCCTTCGAGCCGGATTTATGTCCTATTTTATTTTACAAATATTTTATTATAAAATAAGAAGTAGTTTGTTAATAATTATAAATTATTTATTACTTACCGAGGCACTGGATCGGGATCAAATTTATCCGGAGTGTAGGACTTGGAGAACAACTGCATTCCGATTACGGCAAATATGTAAATCACTATCACTAACACGAACGTCAAGTTACCCAAAGCACCGATTGTCGATATGATTATACTTAAGAGCACTTTCATTGTAGTCCATGATTGAGCTAACTTTAACACACGGAGCTGAAAAAGGAAAATATTTGTTTAAATTTTAGCAATAAGCAATAAATAAAAATGGGGGGTAAGTTTAAGATTATTCATTATTATTATAACACTATTTATAATACAGATGTGTCACCGGTATTCATAAAAACTTATTTAGTCACCAAAATCAGATATGCGTAAAAGAGACAAAATCTATTTTAACTGAATTGTTCTTGAAGGACTCAATAAGTTTTTAAGAATAAGGCCATGGTATTCGTCATCGAATAAACAAATATTTCTAATGAAACATATTAAGAAAAAACAAGCATTTAAATTTTATTTAAATATTCTACTTCTATATATGTATAATAGACATACAAAGAAGTTGAGTATATTAAATTGACATAAAACTGCATAAAATATTTTGTATACTATTTAAAAAAAAACTTACTAATCGAAGGCCACGTAGGACAGACAATCCGTCGACCAGCTCGAAAATCAAATCGAGTAAGCTAGCGGAGACGATGATCAGGTCGAAGATGTTCCAACCACTGTTGAAGAACTCTTTTCCCAACGCCATAACCCTTAGGATACACTCCAATGTGAAGATGGAGGTGAACACCTACAATTAGAAATACTACTAGGTAAAAGAAATACTAGTCATGTTTCGGTTTTAATATATGGGTGTGAACCCATAGACTAACCCGCCAATTTCGTAACCGTCCAATTTACCCGGGATAGTGTATTACTTTGTTATAGTAATACAACATCGATATTAATAAAAGAATCAATAAACTGAAACATTTATAGCAGATCACCACAATGCAAATATAAACAATTCTTACTTGGGGCCGATTATACCTTTAATGGTATTTATTTATATTTAAGGACAACCAGTGATGGAATACATTAATACTTTCTTAAAACATAAATAAAATTTTGAGGTAAATGTTTCACCTTTAGGAGCCACAACATGCAAAATTAGTGTGGGTCAAAAAACTATTCTTATGAAATAATAAGGTTAAAATAAATAGGGGAATAAAATAAAATAAAAAAATATAAAAATAAATATAAATACCATCACGGGTGCCTATTTGGCTTCCGAGAACCGTTTAAACGACCTCAGGGTACCCAGCGGAGGGACTAACCCGTCCTCATTTCGCCGATGATATTCGGAGGCAACACCTAACAAGTGGCGAGATTGTTGCGGTATTTATGATGGTATAGCCTCGTTGTATAAAGCGGTCACCCATCCCAGGCCGGCCTTGTTGTCATTTGCTTAACCTTGTTATCAGTTGCGCAGCGACTTAACCACTAGGTTGGGGCCGTTTTTTTTAAAAACAATTATAATATATTTAAAACCAACGACAATGTAAAGCTAAAACGAAATAATAATATAAAATAAAACTGGTACCAGTATACCAATAAATGTAGGTAAATCCCAGTTATACTATTGAAGTATTTTTCTACTATATGCATATCCATACTCGACATTGGTCCCAGCTATACTATTAATGGTATAATCAGTCCCAAATCTTACCTTATTTCCAATATCCAAAGCTTGCCTGACGTTTTCACTCATCCCATGATGTTCCAAAGCCAAAAACAGTGTGTTAAGAACTATACAGGTGGTGATGAACAACTCGAATAGAGGATCTTGGGCTATGTTATGCAGGTAGTTCTGGAAGTGAAGCCAACCCTCGTAATCGATGCAGCAAGACGCGCAACAGTCGCAATTCCTATCCACCAGTTGATCTGATAGAATATAAATAGGTTACATTGAAATGCGAGCGAAATAATGCTAATACATTTAAAGCTTTAAAGATTTCTACAGAAATGTTAATAGATAATAGTATAGCAAAAGCAGAAACAGTTCGTTAGTTAATTAAGCATTTACATTTATTATTATTAATAATAATATCTACTTCATTGCTAATTGGAGTTAATAAAAAAAAATAACGTGCGATTTTAAGCAAATAGGTAGAAAGGAAAACGCAGAAAAATGCACGGTTCCATGTAATTTAGTTGCCAATTAGTTACCATTATTTCCCGTGTTTTTGTTGGTAGTAGTGAAGATATATTTGTTTTATTTTTAAATAAAAATTTTGTATACGTGGACAAAGAAAGTTCGCATCAATTGCAAGTTGTATGATATAAGTAGATGTGTAATACTGTGCACTTAATGAGTGATTTGGATGCGATCTTTCGTTGTGCCCCATATAGTAGAGTAGTGACCCTGCAGTCTTCCTGTGGGAACAGGGGTGGACTGGGGGAGAAAGCTTACGCTGTGTTGTACTAACCTGCTAAGTAAGTGCTATTTTGCTCGTAATGGCCCATATGCGATTTGTGCGTGGCTGCCAATAAACTGAGCTCATTAATGTTCGTCTTATCCGCTGGAGGGAGGTCGGGCGCGCGCTTGTATGGCCAGTCCGCCCCTGACGATATTAATGAGTGTAGAAGCGAAATTTGCAAGTGTAGTAAATTGCTTACCGAGGCGATTTGCGCCTTCACCCACGAATGGATTTTAGTGATCTTAGTTACAAGCTATTGGAAGCAACAGGTTGTCGATATCGTCAAGTAGTTATACTTGTTGTGAATGAAAAAGTGATAAAAACCGATCAACCTCTTGCTTCATTTGTAGCTACAGTTAGATTTGTTATTGTTATTGAATAATGAAATTGCAGTCTACAAATTTGAAAAAGGTAGCTTTCTGATTAATATATTATTTTAATAGTTATATAAATATTAACATCGTTTGAATAGCAATGTTTTATAAAAGTTTCTAAAGCTACCAGCTTCATTTTGACATAGTCAAATTAGGACGGCTTATGTTGAATTCTTCAACAAATTGTCTTAATTTAACGTGCCAAAGGTTCTATCTAAGGGAAAGAAGAAACCTTACATAATACTTTTAAATCCAGAGAAGATATCATCTTTGCAAATGCAGATTGAAACAGAGTGGCATATATTAGAATAAAGATTTTGCCTAATTATTAACATATAAGATAAAGAAGAGTAAGGAGGAGTATGTAATGTCGAGCTGTAAAAGAGTAGACTGTACAGAAGAATAGTTTAGTAAGAGTAGATTTTGCAGAAGAATAAAAGCAAGTAGAAAAAAGTAATCATTATGAATTTAGCATCAAATTTACTTTTCTAATGCCAATATTTACATGCATTATTGCTGTTTCTAATTTAAATTCTAATGCAGGCTAGTTCACTCTGTTTAACTTAATTTTGTTTAAAAAAAAATGCCTTAAAAATAAATATGATTAAAAAATTATAGACCTTGTAGGACCAAATCCCAGGATTTTCGAGCATAACCGGTGTTTTTCAGTGTAGTATTTAGCTGTGCTTTGAAAAGCCATTGAAGTGTCTTTGGAAAAATTTGCAATTTTGACAGCCAATTTGAATGGCATCAAAGCTGTGCAAGGAATATTTAACTATAATTTATTATTACCTAGGATGACGATCTGGTTTAAGTAGTCAGGATTTAGAGGATATTTCTCTTGTATTTTGCATTTTTCGGGTTTTTCCCCATTTTTAGATTTTTCTTTCCCACAGTTTGTAATTGATGTTTCTTGAGGTGTTTGAGTTTCCTGCCAACAAAATAATAATTAATCAAAGTCAATAGGGTATTTGACTCCTTTTTAAAACTCGTTTAATATGATTCTTTATTACATAATAAGCACACTACATTGATATTTCCGGGATGTCTACTCTATTATTAATAAAAATCAATGTTAAAGTTTGAATTTCCACAATGGCGCCAAAAACGCAGTTTCGCTGTCTATGTCAAGTGTAACGTCACACGCAAGTAAACAAACAAGCATAGATTAAATAATATCCTATATATAATACTCTATTCTATTTCATCCATATGATTTATAATCTGTGTGTTGTGTTGTTTACTTGCGTGTGACGTCACCAGTCATCAACCAATCAAAGATGTATTTGTTATAAATAAAATTGTAATTTCGTGTAATCTACAAAAGATATACATAATTTAGTTTAAAATAAAGTGAAATATGTTTTTTAACGCCATTGTCTGATATGATGACCGCAATTTATATTATGTTTTTAATAGTCTATTATGGGGCATTTACATTTAATGATAAACTATGGAGAGCTTGCCTCTTGTTCGGCGTAGACTCAGAATACCATCGGCGACGAGGCTACGACCTGGTGTGATAAAACTACAGGGTACGCTGTCTATGTCGCCGCATATCATTTAGCCGGCATAGCAGGGTGTTATGCCGGCTAAATCTATACTAATATAATAAAGAGGAAAGATTTGTATTTTTGTATTTTTGTGTTTTTGTGTTTTTGTATGTTTGTAATGAATAAACTCAAAAACTACTGGACCGATTGCAATAATTTTTTCACCATTAGAAAGCTGCGTTATTCAGAAGTAACATAGGCTATATAATATCACGCTAGGTCCTATAGGTGTGGAGCAGTAACCAAAAATGTTTTAAAAACGGGGGAAAAGTATCGTTTCTGAGGCCTTCCGTGGCGTGCGCTGAGCATATAGTTAAAGTTATACAAACCTGTGCGAAGCCGGGACGGGCCGCTAGTATTAAATAAACATGTATTGATCGACCCTATTCATGGACTTTGTAGGGCTGCTTACCACCAGGTTGATACAAAATCACATGCCTTTCTCCAAAAAAGTAACAAAAACATTTATCTTCAGATTCGTCATTTTTCCAACACTCATTCTTTTATACATCTCATACAAATATAAACAAAACTCACAGCTTCAACTTGGGGCAAAGGCGTAGCAGGAATAGGCGGAAGAACAACTGTCGGTGGCTGTAACAGTGGAGCATGAAGCAAAGCCCTTCGTGGGTGTAGCGTGTGAGGAGCCTGATCATCAGACGTATGCTCTCCATCATCATGGTCATCCACCACCCCGGAGTCGTCAAGGGAAGACTCCCTATTGTTACTATGGTCGCTTAGTTGTCTGCCTGCCGCGCCTAGGGCTCCTCGACCTGGGAAAGTTTTATTATTAGTTTATGTATTGAAATTATTGTTATATCATATTCTGTACGGTGGGGTACGAACCCAGCACCATCATTTTTGCCACAAGGCAGTCAACCGCTGTGACATCCAGGTGACCCTTGACAAGTGACCTTTCCCGAAATTTGTCATTGATTATTTATTACCTATTTATTTACACAATAAATAATAAAAAAAAACATATTAAAATATGTTGTCATGAAAAAAATATAGACCACTGATGACTCGTTGAATCTTAAGCCTACCAATAAAGTGTTCTCGAGTTCCTCTTGCGTTGCCGTTGGTATCTCTATACAACGTATCCTCGAATTAACGCGAAATATGAGAGTATTTATTTAATAAAATATATATTTTTGATTTAATGAGGATTTAATAATATCGTCATTAAATCAAAAATATATGTTACATTCAAACATGAAAGGTATGACAATTATGCGAAACATCCCATCCCACCGCGTCGGGCCGTTTACACAAATTATTAATTCCTAGCAGAATTGATAGAATGATATAATTTTAATTAAAATAAATACTATTCGAATCTTTTTTAGACCTTCTTAAAATAGAAATAACAAAGCGGGTATATGAGGTTTTGCGTTAATTCCGGAACACGTTAGGTAAAAATAAACGTTTTAAAGCAACTTGGGTGGTTGTTAGGTACAAGTAATTTACCCTAAAATAAATACCTAAAGCGTTCTTAAAAATAAAATGGCAAGAGTTATAAAGGTCCAGCCGAGACGATGTGACGTTTAATGAAAAACAAATAAATAAGTTTGGTCTGGCTTGTCACATTCTCTTTATGGTAGAAGATAACGTCTAACTAACATATAGGAAAACGTATGGCGCGTCGATAAGGACACCAGAGGCTCTACCATGGGTTTGCGCATTGTACTCACGTATACGTAAACGAATACGTTACATTTCTATAATGCGCAAACCCATGGTAGAGCCTCAGTATCATATTATTGTTATTCCAGGTTGCCGTACTTGTGCATTTACTCACTCGTCCTCTGACACCACACCGACTCTCTCAGAACTTGAGTACCCACTTTAGAACTTAGTTAATTAAACTAATTTAATTAGACTTTAGATTATTCCGCAACTTTAAGTTTACCGGAAGCTTTTAGATATATTTAGATTAGGGTAGAGAAGATTTTATACTACGTAGGAACGCATGTTGTCGACATTCTTCACTTTATACAGATGCAAAAGCCTCCAGGCTTAGGTGGGTCATGTTTTGTCAGAGGTGGTCGTCTCCTCAGAGTGCGTTTACCAATGGACAGTTGATGAAAAGCTTGGCGTCATCGAATGAACTATTGCAATGATAAATGTAAAACAATTTACCCAACGCATTATCTAGGTGTAGTGGTGGTATGTGTCATGAACAAGACTATTGTAACATATAAATAGTGATAACGCAAATTTTATGCATTGTACCAGTGTAATATGTGGTGGTTAATGTCATTAAATGAGACTTTTATAGTATATAAATAGTGATAATGAAATTGTGATACATTATTCCAGTATTTATTATTAGTATGTGGTGGTTGGTTTCATTGAACGAGACTATTGTAGTATATAAATAGTGATAATGCAATTGTGATGAATTATCTCAGTGTAAAGTATGTGGTGGTTGGTGTCATTGAACGAGACTATTAAAGTATATAAATAGTGATAACACAAATGTGATGCATTACCCCAGCAGTCCCAGTGTAATGTATGTGGTGGTTGGCGTCATTAAACGAGACTGTTGTAGTATATACACATACTGATAATTCAAAACAATTTACAAGATACATTATCCGAGTGTAATGTATGTGGCGATTGGCGTCATCTAATGATAGTATATAAATAGTGACAATGCAAAACAATTTACTCAATGCATTATCCGAGTGTAATGTATGTGGCGATTGGCGTCATCTAATGATAGTATTGTAGTATATAAATAGTGATAATGCAAAATAAATTACCCAATGCATTATCCGGGTGTAATGTATGTGGTGATTGGCGTCATCTAATGAGACTGTTATAGTACATAAATAGCGATAAACCAAACAATTTACCCAATGCATTATCTGGGTGTAATGTATGTGGTGGTTGAGGCGGGGGCGGCGGCAAAGGCGGCGGCGGCGAATTGCTCGGCGTCACTGAACGAGATCGGGAACGTGACCGAGATCTGAAATGGAAATCATTCATTAAGCAAGAGCGTGGCTAGAATTTTTAATATAAGTCTCCTTTCTAAATAATTCTTCCTTTTAATTAATTATTATTTAATATAATTCTTCCTTTAAATTTGAAAAAAATAGGCGTAAAACTTTATTGTTGTTTAGCTACAATTGAAATATAGCGGGTACCACAATTCGCAAGAATACACCAACATGTGTAGGACCTTATTTGCGAATCTATACTAATATAATAAAGCTGACCAGTTTGTTTGTTTATTTGTTTGGTTGAACCACAGAGATATAGGAAGTGAACGTGCTAATCTCAGGAATTACTGGTTCGAGTTAAAAAGTTCTTTTTAGTGCCGGAGAGCCTATTTACCGAGAAAAGCCTTTTTAGATCATAGCCTATGCTATAGATTCTATAGCAATAACGGTACGACCAATAGCATCGGAGCATCAATTAGTGACTCGAAGAATTACAAAAATAATACGCTGTAGACAGTTTTTCTTTGACGTATTCTTACATATAAATTTTGGTTACGTTTTCTAATTTTTGGGTGGCCAAGTTGGACCTTAGGCTTAAAAAAATATTTAATAGGTCGCCGGCACAGAGTTATAGGTCGCCGGTTTCAATGAGTTATTATTAAGAAGAAAAAATGTACATTTGTGTGACAACACTATTATAGTCAGGTGTGCCAGTCCCCGTTTTGTGTTATAGAGGATTTGTTAGGAGAAAAAAAGTACTAATAGACTATAGACTAGTGGTTGCGCTTTTGGCGTTGTATCCGGAGGTTATGGGTTCGATTCCTACCAATAGTAAAACATATTAGTACCTTTTTCTGTACAGTTTGACAGGGTATGGGTGTTTATAAAATATAATATGTTTTATATCATTGCTTCTGGTACAAGCCTAAAGATTATTAATGTTATGATCAAAATATGTAAATTGTCCTACTCATATTATTATTAATATTAATAGTGGACCAAAAAAATTAATGCCATATCTATTAGTCATTATAATACAGTACAAAACGCCGAAAAGGTAGGTAACTATAAAAGTGTTTATGTCACAAGTTGCACTATAGATAGAGCTGTAGGTATGTACATAGGTACTACTCAGTCCCTGATATCAATCTCTAGAGGCTGTGTTCCCACTTATGGTATGCTAATCCATTCCTCAGGAAAACTGCATTGTCATGGTAATTCCGACTAATTTGTATGCACTGTGATATGACGGCAACGGGCTTGATCTATTATATGCGTTGTTTAGTTAAGGCAAACTTAATTATAATATAATATACATATTTGCTTTGTTATGGTATATTATATATATATATATATATATATATATATATATATAGATATAAAGTCATATGCAATGCTCCAATAAAAATAAAAAAAAGTTTTGTTAAAATTACCAATTTTTATGGGGAAGCCTAATTTAAATATATATATATATTTAAATTAGGCTTCCCCATAAAAATTGGTAATTTTAACAAAACTTTTTTTTATTTTTATTGGAGCATTGCATATGACTTTATATCTACTTGGTGGTGAGCAGACCTACAAGTCCATGAATGGTGTCAATCAATAGTTGTTCTTAAACAACCATTGATTGCTCCCACTATGACGGCTAAATGATGCGATTACGTATTCGGCGACAAAGACGAATTGCATTACGAGTATATTTTAATATACTCGCTGCCTTATCGTCAATTCAACCACCCATTTCGTAACTGCACCCTGAAAGGAGACTACTACCTCGACAAGCAATCGATGACTAAAGCCGAAACATGACTAGGTCACTTGACGCTTTTTGCATCTGAATTACTAGTTTGTATGAAGATTTTTTTTTTCATTTGGAACACAGTACCTGTAAACAGTGGTCGGAGACAGACGTGTTTTTAAATTATTGCAAATTCGAAATATTATTTATTCTCATTAATAATTAAAGTTCGTCTTTAAGCTAAACAATTTAAATTATTTATTTCACTAGCCACGCAGCAAGTATATTACGGCTTTTTGGAATACACTACTTGAGGAACACCGCGATCGAGTTGTTGGTTGCGCCCCTCACACCCTCGAGGAAAGAGGTCAGAAACTATTTTTTCATCTTTCGCACATAGCAAAAGCGAAAAGTGTGTCACAGTCAATTACTACTTAAAACTTATCATAAATTCGTGAAACAATTATATACCTTAGAACACTAGCACTACGGTTTAAAATCCAATATGAATATTCAAAGATCTCCAAACAAGAAAAAAATAGCTTGTGTGTCATCAAATTCACAGCCTGATTTAACACAATTAAGCGATAAGGAGACTATTACTTTTAGAAAACGTAAGGGGATGGATTTAGAATTCGACATTAAGGGTGAGCTAAAAAGTTTCCGAGACGAAATAATGTCATTTTTGAGTGATTTTAGTTTTAAACAAAATGAAAAACTCTCGTCGTTATGTGTAGATGTAGGCATGATAAAAAAACAAATTGGCGAAGTAAAATTGGCAAATGGAAAGCTGACTGAGGAGCATAATAAATTAAAGTCAGAGTTAGAAAAACTAAATAATAATTTTGGAAAAACTTGCAACCAGGTGAAAACCTTAGAAACCGAAGTAAATAAATTTAAGAACCAAATTCATGAAATTCCGAATAAACAACTACAACTAGACCAGAATACGTCAACATGCGATAATTTTATACACGAAATTGAGGAACGACTAGTAAGGGCTAAAAATATTATTATCCGAGGTTTGAAGGAACCAAATAATACTAACAATATAGACAGAATTACCTACGATAGACAAGAAGTAGTAAAAGTAATAAAAACCATAGATAAGGATTGTCCAGATCCAATAAAAATATTCCGCCTCGGCAAATATGACGAGCAGAAATCACGTCCAGTAAAAGTCTGTTTCGATTCCCATGATATAGCGAAATCATTACTTCGTATGAAACCAAAGGATAAAAACGATTTTGTAATTACCTCCGATCAAACTCCACTTCAAACAGCCAACTATAAAAATCTACGTGAACAACTAATTAAACGTCAACAAGACGGCGAAAATAACATTATTATTAAATATATAAGGGGTGTCCCAAAAATTATTTCAACAAAAAACTTAAACCTAATACTATAAACTCAAGTTACGAAGTTGATCCCGAGAAGAATATTACTTATCAATTAACACATGATTATGAACAATTACCAATGAATACTTCTGTGCTTAACTTTCTTTACATAAATATTCGCAGTTTGGTAAAAGAAGGCAAACTAGATGAATTGAAATGTATACTGAAATCAACAAGAGGGACAATTCATTTTTTGTTATTGGCAGAAACATGGATTAAAAGTGAAACTGAAGCCAAAATCCTAAAACTACATAACTATACACATTATTACAGCTATAGAACAGACCGCATTGGAGGTGGAGTGTCGATTTTTGCACACAATAGCATTAAACATCAGATCTCAGAAAGTAAATATGTTGGAAATAATAATTTTCTTTGGATTAAAATAGATATGTTGTCGTTGAATATTGGAGTAATATACAAACCTTAATATACAAACATTGATGACTTCCTGAACTTATATAAAACGCAGCTGGAGAAGAATAAAAGAACACTAGTATTTGGTGACTTTAATTTGGATCTATTGGATACAAATACAAAAATCAAAAAATATAGAGCCATACTTTGTGAAGCAAATTATAAAATATTAAATAACATAAATGAAAAGTACTGTACACGAATAGACAAAGGAAAAAGAAAGTCAATCATTGATCACGTATGCTCTAATTTAAATAATAATGAATTCCATATGTCAATAATAAATTCCTCGATGTCAGATCATAACCAAATATATATAGGATTAAAACATATTAGACTTAAAAATAAAGACAAAAAACATTATAAAGCAATTAACTATGAAACATTACATAATCATATAGAGAGTTCCCCATTTAATACCAATATTAATAATTATGAAATATTAGAACAATATATTAAAACGAATATAAGTTTGAGTCAAATCAATAAGACTAAAGTTCTAAATCAACCACGTCAAGAATGGATCACTATAGAAATTGTGAATGAGATTAGAAAAAGAAATAGAATATGGAACACACTTAAACGCAATAGATTGGATGATGATGTTAAAAAGGAATTTATAAAGCAAAGAAATAATGTTACTAAAATAATAAAATTAGCAAAGTTGAATTACTATCAAAACGAATTTAAAAAGAGGATGGCAAAACCGAAGAAAATGTGGAGATTTATAAATGAATTGGCTACTAACAAAACTAAAACTAATACTATACCTTCAAAACTTATTGTAGACTCTGTAACTATAACTAATATAGGCCAGATTTGTGAATGTTTTAATAGCTTTTTTGCTACAATTGGCATTAAATTAGCAAATAAATTACCATCGAATAATTTTCTACCACCAATAAATACACTCTGCAATCCAGACACCCCAACACTCTTAAAATTGCAACTTTCTACGCAATGTGAAATAAATAAAATAATAAATGAACTAAATTCAAATGCAAGCACAGGTATCGATAGTATTAATACAAAAAGCTTAAAGTGCATAAGCAATCTTATAGTTAAAAACATTACAGACTGTATCAATGAATGTCTAACTAAAGGAACTTTCCCAGATAGCCTGAAAGTAGCAAAAGTCACTCCAATTTATAAGACCGGCAGTAAATCGGACCCTGGAAACTACCGACCTATTTCCGTTTTACCAATTATTTCAAAGATATTCGAAAAAGTAATTTACCAAAGGATTAACGACTACTTAACTTCAATAAACTTTCTTTGTCCAAATCAATACGGATTTCGACCAAAATCTAACACATTAACAGCAACGGTAGATCTAATAACAGATATAAGACAACACATTGATCAACAAGGAATGGCTCTGGGTATTTTTATAGATTTGAGAAAGGCGTTTGACACGGTGTCTCATGAAATACTGCTATATAAACTTAATAAGATAGGTATAAGTGATTCAGTATACAGTATCATTAAATCCTATCTTACAAATAGGTATCAAGTCGTACAAATAGGTGACTGTAGAAGTAGTATGCAGCCTGTAACATGTGGAATACCTCAAGGATCTATCTTGGGCCCATTGCTATTCCTCATATACATTAACGACATTAATAACATTGGATTGCAAGGTAACATAACGCTTTATGCCGACGATACCTGCCTTTTTTATTACGGTTCAACTATCCAAAGCATAATTTTGCGAGCACAGAATGATTTGAATATAATATCAGCATGGTTTAAGCAAAATTTATTAACTATTAACACGACTAAAACTAGTTACATGATTTTTACAAATAAAAATAAACAAATTGACACATATAATGATCTCACAATAGATGGAATTACTTTAAATATTAGTAATGAAGAAAAATACTTAGGATTAATTTTAGATAAAAACTTAACTTGGCAAAAGCATATAGGTCATATCAAAGATAAATTAATCCCATTAACAGGTGCATTGCGAAGAATATCTAACGATCTACCACAACAAATTAGATATATTATATATAATTCTCTTATTAAACCTCACCTAGATTACCTGATAGCGGTTTGGGGTAACTCGGCAATTCAACACATTAAATTATTACAGACTGCGCAAAATAAAATAATAAAAACCCTATTTAACTACAATTTTTGGACCCCAACTGCAACACTATATAAAAAAACAAATCTAATGAATATTAAACAACTATACAAATATCAAATATGTCTTCTAGTAAAAAAAATCCTAGACAAAAACACGCACTCAAAGATAACATTTAAATTTAACTACCAAATACATAAATATAATTTAAGGAGCGCATCTCATATATCGACTTTTAATATTAAACCTAGAACTGATCAGGGAAAAAAAACAATTTGCTATGAGGGAGCAAAAATTTACAATAGTTTACCAAAACAAATTAAACATATGCAATCTACTATTCTATTTAAAAAGTGTCTCAAGACCTATATTATTAACAATTGCACTATATAGATATATGTAAGCATATAATATATTTATGTCTACAGTCTACAGTCGTATAAGTAGTAATAATAATGCATATACAAAACTATAAATAAAAACTTTACATATATCTAAAATAATTAGTAAAAATAAATAAATGTACAAAATAAAAAAATAAAATAAAAAAAAAAGTAAAGAAAACTAATGTAGAAAAATATTAATAAATACAACAATATAAACATCATACTGTATAAATTCCATCGGACAGTACCTACTCATTCACAAATTCCTATACAAAGCTGGTTACAGAGATCGCCCGCCGACAAATACAACTTGTACTTGTTTACCTACCCACATGATTTACACAAATAATTAATAAAATTAGTAAATAATAGTTTTGTTTTGTTAGTAAGCGAGCAGTTTGCTGTTTCATCTATTGTGAAATTATTTGTTTTTTGTTTGTGTAGGTACCTATATTATTTGTAGTTTCTAATCTTGTCTGACCACTGAAGTACTAACTTTAATTTTAATATTATCCATCTTAAGTGAATTTTATAATTCTTATGGAAAATAAATTTCTTTAAACCTATAGTTCCATGGGAAAAATTGTTCGATTTAAGTAGTAGAACCTCATATTAGCCCAAAGTTCAACCTTTCAAAGTCACCCCCTTGTTTATTCAGTTCCAAAAAAAATAGACTTGTCAGCAGTTAATATTTCCGCCCGGTCGATTGACGTCTAAAGTACTTATTGAAAAGCCGTAAAAATTAGAACGAATTAGTCTGGAACCACAGGAACCAATTGAATTAGTTCTGCTTAACGAACGCAATGGTTCGGCGCGCTGTCTGTCTAAACTGGCCGCAGTGTTTTGGTGCAGGCCGGCGAAATTATATTCTGATGGAATAAATCACTAATTAAAATAGAGAGCGGGAATTTATGTAATACTAGGTGCTACAAAATCAAACCCCGGTGTGTACCAATGAGTTTTTAATCTATATGAAAGAGCACGTTAAACTGTCGGTCCCAGTTTTACTATCACAAATTGTGAAACTGTTTATAGACGGGTTATTAAGTCTATCCATCCGCGACGAGCTTGCCACTTGTTCGGTGTAGACTAATACCATAAGCTACGACGAGGTGGGATTAAAAACCCCTCCGCTGGGTACCCTGAGGCCGTCAAGGCGGTCTCGGGCGCTGTTGCCGTACAATATACCGAGGCGGTTTTAAATGACGTTAAATACTTACATATCTCATAACTACACGTATGATATTTAGTATTAATATAAAAAAACATATTTAAAAAAGGAAAACGTAATTACCTTGTATTGAAGACTAGGATCCGTATTATTATTATTTTTTTTTTTTTGATAATAATATAATACTCGTAAAATATAAATTCTATTGCATTAAAAACATATCATACCCTCTCTTTTATGACGTTTTAACTCTTTTCTGTCAAAGATGTTCTTTAGGTAGGAAAGAGGCGAAACACCAACTAATTGACTTTACAGCAGGATAATGGAAAAATCATTTAATTATTTTTTTGTATTACCTTTTTTTTAACGTGTATCTTTCATACTTGTCATTGGCAAAACAAATGGCTTTACCATTATGGCCATAAATAGGAAAAAAAAAAAAAACACCAACTAAAATATAATCATTTATTTATTATGGAATTGTTGATAATTGAGAACATCCCAATTCAGGAGGCTACTGCATCGATTTCTTGTCGAGATGGTAGTCTCCTTTCAGGGTGCGGTTACGATATGGGTAGTTGAATTGACGACAAGGCAGCGAAATATATTTAAATATAGGTACTCGTAATGCAATTAGTCATTCCGTAATCGCATGATTTAGCCGGCATAGTGGGAGCCATCAATATTGGTTAAGAACAATTATTATATACAAGACTTTGTATGTCTGCTCACCACCAGGTAGATACAAAATCAAATGCCGTGCACCAATAAAAAAAAATCAAGTTATCTGGATCCTATGATTTATAGTCTTACTCGTTGGAAATATAGGCTATACTAACTATTGTTTTGGAATAAAGCAGCTTGAATTTAAAGTGAAGCGAATCCAAAGTTCTATTACGGGTTTAGAATTCTTTTTTTTTTTTTTTTTTTTTAATAATATTTAGGACAAATTTCACCATATTGCTCTAGTCACAAACTAAGCTCTAGGCTTGTACTATGTGTAACAGAAGCAACGACATAATACATATTATATTTTATAAACACCCAGACCATGATAAACTGTACAGAAAAAAACGTACTAATATTTTTTGCCATGGGTGGGAATCGAACCCACGACCTCCGGATACAACGCCAAAGGCGCAACCACTAGTCTACGCAGGCTGTCATTACGTTAAGTAAACGATGCGCTTTCTATCTTGATTTCTTTACCCACGCTTCATGAATGATATCAGGCAATCTGATTCCGTCCTGCCATATTTGAGCGCTCATTCAATATTTGTAACTCATCAACCTGATCCGTGGTATTTGTCGACAAATACACAATTCTAAATATTTGATTAATCAAACAATATTAACTTTAATTACTGTGTTGCTATTTGCATTATTCAATTTGTATGTTTAATTAGGGCTAAGTAAATATATCAAGAACTGTAACAGATGCAATTTTGATTTCCATACCAATGATATTGATATCACAAATGAGATATATATTATGGTTTTGCAGAAAATATGGTAACATCAAATTTCAGCAGTCTTTGCATCGTCTATTGAAGGGTCTTGGCTTTCCGAGATCAGCCATCGGAACTTAAGGAACGCGTTTCCAAGATGGCGCTAACAGGATCATATAGTATTTGGTTGAGTAGAGAGGGTAGTGAACACAGGTGAGAGTTCAAAAGGCCTTTATCTACTTTGCGGTCTCAAGCCCGGGAACATTGCAGTTCATTCCCCTGCCTTCCAATTACGCGATATATTCGGCAACCGCACGGAGTATATTTGGATAGCTAAGAACATTGTCTCATATCTTGTTATGTTTGACAACAAAACTAAAGTACCTTGGAGAGAACGTTAAGCTGTCGGTTACAGTTTCACTATTCCAGCTTGCGAAACTATTTATAAATGGATTATTGATTCCATAAAGCTGGCCAGTTGTTTGGCGTGGACTCAGAATACCATCGGCTAGAGGTAGAAATTAAATACCATCGCTGGGTACCCCGAGGCCACTGTCTACCTTAACAGGGATCACCCTATAAATAAATACACATTTATAGTTATATAAGAATAACTATAAATGTGTATTTATTTATAGGGTGATCCCTGTTAAGGTAGACAGTGACTAAAACTGTAATAATAAGAAGGGTATCAGGATTGAGGGGCCACATTTTTTATAATAAAAATTTGCTAATAATTCTTATTCCCGCAGTTAGCAAAGATATAGTTTAAGTTCATAAAAAAATCCTTAAATTTGTTAAAACTTAAAATAAAAAAGTGGGAATTAAAGTTAATCCCTCCGAGACCGTGCTGACGTTTATATTAAAGTACACTTTAATTTATCGAAATCTACACTAGTTACAAACTTAGAAAATAGTTTTAGTTTGTAAAAAAAATATAACTCTTGAACCATTCATCCAAAAATAATCGATTTAGTATTTAAGGGAAATATTTGAAAAAGGAAAATCTCAGGTAACTTTTTTTTAACTTTAACAAACTTGAGGTTTTTTTTACAGACTTAAGCTCAATTTTTACAATATACTGGTAAAGATTATTAGCAAACTCGTATTATCAAAATATGGCCCCTCAAACCTGATGCTCATATAATAAGTTACAAAAACCTACACTAAACTTATGTTACCTAAGTATGCCCAGATTCCCTTACAATAAAATTCATTACAGCATTCTTAAAATGAATAAAAAACGGTTTCTCCAAAATATATTTTAACAAATTTCACATGCAAAATGCTTACAAAGGGTTAATTTAAACGAGGGACCCCTAAAAAGATCTACCTGAATCAGTAGAAACGATGTTTATTCGTCTCAAGAGTAAATAGTGCGTGCCAGTTTTTTTTTATTGGGGTACTGTATGTGTCTTACTGTCTACCTGGTGGTAAGCAGACCTATAAAGTTTATGAATGGAGTCGATCAATATATTGCTGTTTAACAGCATTGACCGATTATATCGGCTAAATGGTGCCGTTACAATATGGGCCGCGGTATTGCATTACGTGTCTACCATAATATCTTCGCTGCTTTATTGACAAATCAACTGCTCATTTCGAAACCGCCCACTTAATGGTAAACAAATAAATACCATAACGGGTGCTATTTGTCTCTTGAGAAACGTTTAAATGGCCTCATGGTACCCAGCGGAGGGATTAACCCGTCTTCATTTCGCCAATGGTATTTGGAGGCAACTAATGTATGTTAATGGTAACTACTACCTCGTTTTAAAGTTTAGTTTAATCAATATTTAAACACTTAACATCACTCTGATTTATAAGTCGTGGTACAACCACGCGCGACGCTTAAAGTTTGTTTTTCTGATTTGTGTTCTGTGATAAAGCTCACGTTATATATATGACCAACTGTTTCCATTAGCATTCAATTACCTGTATGTACAATCTGCCCTGAGGTACGGTATAGAAAAAATATTATAACGAATTAACTAAGAGGGTTCTGGGTTAAATGGAAAAGGAAAAAAGCGACAAACTGCAATAATGTTTTTAGAACATACTTACTAAAATAAAGTGTAAATAAAACTCCTTAAAATGAATGTTTTGTCTATAAAAAAGTTAATTTGTCTCAAGTTATGCTATGTCGTATAAATAATACTTGTAGACCTGCTATATAACACTCGTAAGCGTGCTATAAATTATTCGTAGGCCTGCTAGTATATTCATAGTTCTATAAACTTTCTTATGTCTGCCACAAATTATTTATAGGCATTTTCGATCCCTAACTATTAATTTATTACACTACTATTTGAAGACTTTTTCTTAGGCTGATATTTTTTGGTAAATTTGTTACGAATTACTCGTAACCCTGCTACAAATAACCATAAGAAACCTTTACGGATAACTTGTAGGCTTGCTACAAGAAAGTTGCTAGAAATTACTACAAATTTCTAGGCATGCTACCATATTCTCGTAGATATTGCTATGAATTACTCCTAGGCTTACTCCAATATTCTCGTAGATATTGCTACGAAATATCCTAGGCTTGCTACAATATTCTCGTAGATATTGCTATGAATTACTCCTAGGTTTACTACAATATTCTCGTAGATATTGCTACGAATTACTCCTAGGCTTTCTACAAGTTTTTTGTTTATTATTCTACAAATTACTACAAATACCTATGTTTTCTACAATATTCTCGTAGATATTGCTACGAATTACTTCTAGGCTTTGTACAAAATTATTTTAGATATTGCTATGAATTACTCCTAGGCTTAAAATATATATGTATTATTTAAAATATATATTTATAATAAATAGAATTAAATACACTTCTATTCTTATTACAATATTCTAGTAGATATTGCCACGAATTACTCCTAAGCATGCTACAAATTATCGTAGATATTGCTATATAAAAAATGTGTTATTTCAAATAAGGAGGTTGGCCGAGAATAGGCAAGATAGGCGATTGCTCCATTGACAAGACTCTCTTAAATTTAAAAAGGTTAATTATTACGAGATGCTACGATACTATTTCTGTACTACTCTGTACTACGAGTACATCGTAGCATCAAGTATATTTAACTGGTAGCTTAATAATACTGAATGCTACCACAGAATTCTGAATAATATGCATCTATTAACTGCCTTGTAAACGTAAAAGCATATTTATCAAACACTACACTAATTGGGGCCCTGTTTGTCAATGAAAGTGGCAGTTTCGCCGCGAAGTTATGTTTCGATTCAATATGAAAAATATAGATATAACATTTCTAGCATTGACATTATGTATGTACGTCTAAAAGATTTAGATGAATTATTTAAATGAACATTTAGAATGAACGAGAAAACTTACAATGATTTGTTAGCGATAGTTGGCCTTATAATCGATCAAAATATACTTTTGTAGAGTCTGTGGCCCTAGTGCGTTTTTTTAATGTTCTCATAGTAGTAAGTAAGCACTCTGCGCCAATCAGTTTAGTTTATTTTGACAGGCTTAGAAAACTAAGCGATCCTATTGGTGGAGAACGTTAAAACAAAATCGCAGTAGGACCACTGTGCTTGCTATGAATTACTCGTAGACCTGCAACGTGTATTTAAACTACAAAAATATAAATTAATTTAATTCCATGACCAATAAAATATGATGAAAAATAAATAACTAATTCAAATCAAGTCAATTCCCTACATGCTCTTTAACACGTACGTGGCTAAAAGCGTAATAGATCGTGAGACAGCCACTTTTAGATGGAACTAGGTCGAAATAAGAGCACTGAAGTGCACTAGGATATGCATTGTCAATATCCGCTTATTAGATTTGGAACACCGCAAAGCCGGATGCTGCTTTGAAAGAGAGAAACATTTGTACAATTTTGCGATAGGTGGAACGCGTTTCTCTACTCAAAGAAGTGTAATATTATTTATTTATATATCAGTTTGGTTTCTGTTTATTGTATTGTATTGATAGAGAAACGGGTTGGTTTATGCAGTATATCTTTTGATGTCTTTTAGAATTATATTCAAAGTATAATTTCAAAAGACGTTTTTTTATAGTAACAAATTGTTTAACAACACCACTATAGTGCCTCGGAGAGCGGTCTCAGTTTCACTATACCAACTTGTGAAACTGGTTATAGATGACGACGAGCTAGACACTTGTTTGGTGTAGATTCAATCCATCGGCTACGACGAGGTGGGATTAAAAACCCTTCCGCTGGGTACCTTGAGGACGTCTAGGCGGTCTCGGGCACCGTAGGGCAACTGTGATATATATAATATATATATAAATATTAAATAAGGCATAATATATAAAAGCACACGCGATAGTCCTATAAAACACGAATAATATAGCTGAATAATTAACAAATAAATAAAATAAAAAAACTAATAAAAGCAGTGAACCTGAAAAAAGGTAATTGCCACCTTTCTAAAAAACCTGATAGCAAAAACATTTGACCCGTATCTGAACTTTTAGTGTACCAGAGAAGATTAACGGGAAAATGAAAGTCATTGTTTACAAAATTCTGTTCGTGATTAATGATATATTGAGCCCCGAGTTCTCACTTTATAATAACACTTTCAAGTCATTTAGGCAGTTAAATGCGGTCGAAATTTCGAAGCTTTTCGTTTTCCTAAATAATCCGTCAAATGACCTAGTTTTGGGATTAATCTACAGGTTTTCCGGATCTTAGGACCGATTTCTTTGCTAATATTTTTTTTCCCAAATACGCGCTTAACGTGCTCCCTGAGGCACCTATTTTTTTTAATCAAAAACTCATTGGTACATTAAATACGTGACCTAAAAACTATAGTGATTATATTTTAATAGGAAAGAATGTGACTCTACACCCATCTGGTGGTAAGCGATGTGTAAAGCCTGAAAGAAAACAACAAACAGTCGAAATTAAATAATAAGACCATTGGTTGTAGTCACTATGCCGGCTTGAGATGTCGATTCACGTCATAGATAACTGATAGAGCATTCTATTTTTAATAGTGATTATACAGCTTCATTGAAATTATCTTATGTCAAAAAGGCATTTAATCAGGCGTGCGTGCCTTGGGTATGGCTCCTACACGATTTGTCTGGCAACTTAAATTGTCCCCTAAATTTCATAATTATATAAAAATCAGCTCTCAGACTTTAAGTAAAGTGAGTAACATTTTTACGCACCTTTAGCACCTGGTACCTGAGAATTGGCCGTCGGCCCAAGCTAGCTGGTATGTGTACGTTTATTGTACGTATTAATACTGCTCTATTGTATACATTTTGTGCATTAGAAAATAAGTAAGGTCAGGGCCCTATTTCATAAACATGACAATTGTAATTTACCATGACAATTTATAATACATTGCTTGATTTAGTTTGTTCTAAACAAATAATTCCAACTAAACAAAGTAATGTATTATAAATTGTCATAGTAAATTACAATTCATAATACATTGCTAGGTTTAGTTTGTTAAAAGTAAATAATTGAAAGCAAACCAAGCGATGTATTATGAATTGTCATAGTAATTTACAATTGTCACGTTTATGAAATAGGGCCCTGGTGGCCCTGGGATCTTACTCTATAAGAATTGACAAAAGGTTTAGTACGAGAAGTGTACTTAAGTCTAAGGTCTAAACTAGGTTTGAGAGCCTCCGCAGACTAGTGATTGCGCCTTTGGCGTTGTATCCGGAGGTAGTGGGTTCGACTCCACCCATGGCAAAAAAAAAATAGTACGTTTTTCTGTACAGTTTGTCATGGTCTGAGTGTTTATAAAATATAATATGTATTAAATCGTTGCTTCTGGTACGCAAAGTACAAGCCTAGAGCTTAGTTTGTAACCAGAGCAATATGTGTAAGTTATCCTACGTATTAAAAAAAAAAAATCAATTCGGCCTCCACGTGTATTACAGTCAGGTATTCCGGGCCGAATTAGTGCTAAGAAATAAGGTTCAAAATCGCTAATAAAGCTGCTACGGCTTAAAAATTCACAAATATTTTGATTAAAAAATTAAAATATAATCCCACATTTTTTAGTAAAAGATGTGTATTTTTATTTGGTATATTATTATTTTGACGTAGACTAAGATTTAAAAAGCTATTTATTCAAATCTTTAAAATATTTTAATTTATTTTACATACAGAATAATTCGGCCGAATATTCGTATTCGGTTGAACACATATTCGGCGCATCTCTATTTTTAACTCTCGCATTCCAAAAATGTAAATAAGATGCAGTAGTCTAGTGGTGATAGAAAAGTGTAAAGTTAGCGGTCCAAGTTTGAGCACTTAAAGTCGGCGAGCTCACGAAACTAAAAACTTGCAACCTATATGTGTCAGGAAACACTTTGAAACGTACATATTTTAGTTTTCTATTTAAATAACTAGGTATTTTGATATTGTTATTCCCAGATGAAAGAGTTTTGTTTCCCTTTAGCTATAATCGCATTGGGGTCGTTTATATTTAACTAATTTTATTATGTTTGAAATAACGGTATAAGATTTATAAAAAAATCTCAAACTTACATCAAATTTTAACATTTATATAAAAATATTTTTATGTATAGTTCATCAATCGATGACGCGATTCGATTATGTTTACAGTACAGTTGTACTGTGTAATTTCTTATCAAGAATATTGAAATAGTCTTGTAATGCAAATTCGTCTTGTCGTCGCCCGTTTCGTAACTGCATCATTTAGCTGGCATACCGGGAGCGATCAATGTTGTTAAGCAACATTGACCTCATTCATGGACTTTATAGGTCTGCTCACCATGAGGTGCACATTCACGTCGTTCTCCAATAAATAAATAAAAAATACTTATAAAAAATCTTAAACATTAAACATACAGTGTTATTTTTAAATAATATAGGTGAGTTTTTTTTCAAATTCAACAGGTTCGATTCCTGGCTAGGAGAATAATTCAAAAATATATATAATTATGCAGTTTTAGCTTTTATCGTATTCCTTGTAGTTTAGAAGTTGGCCTTGAAATCACACTTGAAAAAATCACCTTGTATATTATATTGATTATATATTATTATCATTATTACTATTACTAAAGGTTTTTTTATACTGATAGACAAGTAGATGATCTTTATCGTTCTATAACATGGACCCCAAATTAAAAAAATAATTACACTCCTATATACCTACGTGGTGGCCGAGTTGGTTAGACCTTGGACTTAAAAACACTTAGGTCCCTGGTTCGAATCCCGGTGTGTACCAATGAGTTTTTAATTAAAAAATGTATGTACATTTGTTTGACAACACCACTATAGTGCCTCGGAGAGCACGTTAAGCTGTCGGTCCCAGTTTCACTATAGGTACCAACTTGTGAAACTGTTTATAGATGGGTTATTGAGTCTATTCAAAACATCGCGACGTGCTAGCCACTTGTTCGGTCTAGACTCATACCATCGGCTACGACGAGGTGGGATTAAAACCCTTCCGCTGGGTACCCTGGGGCCATCTAGGCGGTCTCGGGCGCCGTAAGGCACCCGTGAAGATATGTATGTGTATGTATGTACTCCTAAATAGGTTTAAACCACGGTTTTGATAATAATAAAAAAACAGGATCAAAAGCAGGTAGAAATAGAGTCAAACATCGAACTCTATTGTTAAACTTTTGTCCAAATATAAATGAATAAAATAAATTAAAAGCGACCAGAATGCAATAAAATTTATCAAATTTAGAATTTGCAGGTACTGCACAACCAACTGGTAAAGGTTCAGTGATGCAGAAATCAAATAGAAATAAAACCGAAAATAAAACCTTACTCAAATAAAATTATTCGGTTTCAGAATGTCAAACTGTACGGTGAGGTACGAAAATCTCTCGAAAACGAATTTCATTTACGTCAATAGAAAATAGCGAATTCGTTTTATGAATTTCAAAATATTTATTTGCTTTACGAGGGGTTTTATTCCCGCCTCATCTATACTGAACAAGTGGCAAGCTCGTCACGGTGTTTTTTAACAAAATTACTAATCTTAGAAACATTTTCATAAATTCGTTTAGTAAAACTAAAACCGACAGCCGAGCACTATAGTGGTATTTTTAAACAAAAAGTATTTATATACAAAAAAAATTATAGGTTTGAACATGTGGCCTAAAATCATAGTTTTATTAATAATAATAATATTTGGACAATTTACATATATTGTTCCGGTTACAAACTAAGCTCTAGGCTTGTACTATGTGTACCAGAAACAATAAGGGATACCTAATAATAATATAAGTTTCTAGAGATAGTCGGTCTAACAATTATTTATAACAGAAAAATAACAATAGCAGTGCAACGTGGGAATGCAGCCATTGTCTGTTCTCGGTATTTTTAATCAAGTAATTTTCGTTGGTAATGATTTTAATTAGAAACTATTTATCTGTTAAAAAACAAAAAAAACGACCGCAAAAACATTAAAAAATATAAAATATTTACAAGTGTTATTTAGTCCTACTGGATTCTACTTTATGAAGTCGGCACCTGGTTATCAATATTAGGTGTGATTTTCGAAGCTATACAAAAAAAGAAAAACACGCAAAAATACTTTAAAATTATAACCTTCACAGACCACAATAACCTAAGATAAGTTTTAACTGACGCTTGAACTACCAATTTATTCCACTGTTAATGTGTTTATCTGTCACTTTGACACTATCCAACCATTGAAAAAAAAATTTTTTTTGTTAACTATAGAATAACTGCTATCAGACTGTTTAACTGGGTATTGAAAAATCGGCCCTAAGTAAAGTAGAATGCAGTAGGACTAAATCTATATCTATATCAACTTGTGGCACTGTTTAAACATCGCGACGTGCTAGCCACTTATTCGATGTAGTCTCATAAGGTGAGAATAAAACCCCTTCACTGGGTACCCGTGATGGTACATTAAAAAATACATTACTTTACTTTTATTTTTTTTATTTTTTTTTATACACCTGTCTATTAATTTCCCCATTATATTTAAAAAATAAACATATACAATCAGTCGTTGCGGTATTATATTATATATCAATAACTCATATATAAACACTTTTACAAGTTTTGCTACTTGACGCCCATACAAACATACTTCCAATATTACAACTTGGCTGTTAGTCGCAGTTCAATTTTCTTTTTCATGTTCGTAATTGTACGCAAAAATATTTCTAATACATATTTTTGTATTATAATATTAAAAAGTTTTTTTTATTCGAAAAACATAAAAATAATAACCCAACACAGAAAGATTAATAAATGCAATGAAAGAAAGAAAGAAAAACTTTATTTGAACGCCACGCACATAATACACACAAATAAAATTACATTATTACATAATATATAAATAATTAACAAAATACAAAATAAATTAGAGGTCTGTTACGTGGCGACAAACAGGAAATCAGCTCAGCACAGGCTACAGCAATATATTGCTGTAACGCTGATTTTCAGCTGATGCTTTGACCGACAAAATTATAATTTTAATTCTGCAACAAACAATATCTAATTCTAATATTAATAATAATAATTGTTAATGCTTAACCTATTACGATGTTTTCTATTTATATATATATTATATACTTCTACTTGTAACTGTCATATCTCTATGTTAATTTTATATTTATGAAGACCCTCAATGTTCCTTAGTTTTATGTGCTATTTTTTTATCTGTTATCTTTTTACCAATGGTCTTCCTATGAGTAAATAAATAAAATAAAATAAATTACTGGAAATGCGAACGCTCATTTTATATGGAGAACGCGGAGTTCGCGATTACGAATGCAGTGCCCTTAATGTAGCTCTCTGAGTCATGCTAAAATTAGTTAAATCTCATTCTGATATACCAACTAACCTTTCTACAAATTGAAAATAAACAGAACACGCTGAAGGTTTAAGTATAAGGACTACCTTGAAATAACATTTAAGTTAGTATGCCATGAATTAATTAGCTTTGAACTTGATATTAAATTATATTCAAGCCATAAAAACAACTAACATTATATACACTATAACTAACCTATATCCTACTAATATTGTAAACAAGATAATTATTGATAAATATTTATTTATTACATTATATATTTTATTTTTATCGGTTACGAAACGGGCCATTGAATTGACGATAAAAGAGATAATATCCTCGTCATAATACCTTCAATGACATAATTCGGCGTACCCTAAAAACTGTTAAAATTCCCTGTATTTTTGAGCCTCCTGGAATCAGCAGATCCGACGGCAGGCGCCCTGACGGTCTTACACTGGTGCTGTGGGTCAATGGAAAATCCCTAATCTGGGATGCCACTTGCGTAGATAGAACACAGACAAATGTTTCCGGCTCCTCGTCTGTCCCTGGATCATCCGCTGGCGCTGCGGAAGCGCGTAAGCGGTTGAAGTATAGGGACTTGACCCAAAATTATATGTTTATGGCTTTTGGTGTCGAAACTTCGGGTACAGTCGGTCCCGAGGCTAAAGAATTTCTCCATGACCTCGGAAAACGTGTATTTTTAGAATGCGAAGACCCCAAATGCCACAACTACTTCCATTCAACGTGGCAATGCTGCCAGTGTTATAGGTACTCTGCCATGTGGTATCCCATTTAAGGAGATTTTTTGTTTAATCTAATTTATTTTAAATATAGTTTTAATTTTTAATTATTTATTTATGTTTTGTAAGTTTCTTTGTGTAAATAAAATATATACTTAGTTATTGTGTAGAAGGTATACAATTATTGATGTTTACAATCCTGTATTACTTTATTCTATTTATATTAATATATAATAAATAATAATGAAATCTTATTCACGTATTAGTTTTGTAGTGTGATACAGCAGATACGTTATTGTTATATCTTATATAGTTTTTATGTAACAATGCCTCTTTACAGCAGCAAAAAAAGATCTACGTTTACTTTTATGATACCTAATACCATCACGGGTGCCTATTTGGCTCCCGAGAACCATTTAAACGGCCTCAGGGTAACCAGCACAGGGATTAACCCGTCCTCATTTCAACAAGTGGCGAGCTTGTTGCGGTGTTTATGATGAAATAGCCTCGTTGTATAAAGCGGTCACCCATCCCAGGTCCGGCCTGTTGACATCTGCTTAACCTTGTTCTCAGTTGCGCAGTGTCTTAAGCACTAGGCTGGGGCCCCTTTTTACTTACCTACCTACTTACTTTACTGTAAATTTGTAAGTATTTTCACCTAATGTCTTACTTACTATAGTTCTTGTAAATTTTGACGTGTCCGAGAGTTGCGGGGTTGACCAAATAGCTGTAAAAATATGTAAAGAATATGCGCTTGTTGAAGTATTGCTTACCTTTCTGCCACAGCTGCAACGGCTGCAACATGGTGTATAGCGCTGCGTCCTCGTTTGCGTCGCCTGGTTCGTTTCCTTGAATACGATGCTAGGAGAAGTCCTTTTCTAGCGTCTATGCGCTTCTTGGAATCCTTGCCCAGGGTCTTGACGGCCAAGGACGTGGGATCGAAGCTGAATGTGGAGTCATCACGGTGTTCGTTGAGGTCTTTTTTTCTTTCCTAGATGTGAAAATGAGTATTAGGTAGGTATATAATAATAATAAATATATAAATACCATCACGGGTGCCTATTTGGCTCCCGAGAACCGTTTAAACAGTCTCAGGGTACCCAGCGGTCCTCAGGTCGCCGATGGTATTCGGAGGCAACACCTAACAAGTGGCGAGCTTGTTGCGGTGTTTATGATGAAATAGCCTCGTTGTATAAAGGCCTTGTTGTCATCGGCTTAACCTTGTTATCAGTTGCGCAGTGACTTAACCATTAGGCTGGGGCGGCTTTTGTTTTTTTTTACTGACGTTGACAAATTGCACAGAAAAACGTACACTTATTTTTTTCCCATAGGTGGGAATCGAAGCACGGTAATTCAGCGGTTGAGTTTTATTTCCCATCCTGTCGCCAGTGGTATTCAGAGTCAACACAGAACGAGTGGAAAGCTCGTCGCGTTTTTATTAATAAACTAGTGACATACAACTTTTAACTTTTATAGTTTTATAATGCACGAATTAATTTGTCGACTCTACAATAGTTTGTGGCCACGCGCGATATATTGGCTCCACAAATCCACAGGTATCATAATGTATAATATCTTACATCAATTGTCGCGATATTATCACCTACGCTGTGTTTTTTTTTTGGATAAAATAAAATAAAAAAATGTAGGGTGACGGATCCAGATGCCGAAACTGCACCAAATTATCAGCACTTCGGTGAAAAATTTAAATATTAAGTATTTTTTTATGGTTTCTAAATTGCCAAGTTATTAAAGAGTTTAAATTGATTCTTAACTTCAAATCTAGCAACATTATACAACAGTGTCACTTGTTGATCGTCGTGTAAATTACTGTAAATTTGAGTGGCAAAATTTTCGTTTGAAATACTCTTCATCAAGTATTCGCCGGTAAGTTTGTCGAATTTAGTGATTCATATAACAAAATTTGGTTAAGATTTAAAATCGTTGCTTTCTTTATAACATCTATCCAAATAGTTAGTATAAACTAGGAATAGTTTTTTATTTTATAAGAGCCTATATAGATAATTTTAGAAGTATACATTTTAGTTTTATAATTAAACACATCAGAAATTCAAAAAAACACTTGATTTTGACTCTGTGCTGATAATTGGTTACACGACTGCTAATAATTGGCGATAGAGGTGCTAATATTTGGATATAGGGTAATATTTCCAAAAAATGTTTTCTATGGATCATAGCATACACTTAGTTATATAATACTATATAAATAAACAATATTTAATGTCTATTGTATCCCCTTGACACTGCAAATATGACATAAATTGTAGCCTTTAATGAAATTGTAATTAAAAATTCTTGCCCTATTAAAGTGCTGATAATTAGGACCGTCACCCTACATTTGTTTGACAACACTACTATAGTGCCTCGGAGAGCACGTTAAGCTGTCGGTACCGGTTTTACTATACCAATGTGAAACTGTTTTTAGATGGGTTATTGAGTTTATTCAAAACATCGCAACGAGCAAGCTACTAGTTCGGTGTAGACTCATACCATCAGCTACGAGGAGATGGGATTAAAACCTCTCCGCTGGGTACCCTGAGGACGTCTAGACGGATATGTATATGTCTGTATGTATTTTCAGAAGATTTACAGTAAAGTAACATAAGTATATTTACAGTTAAGTTAAAATAATAAATACCATCACGGGTGTCTAATTGGTTCCCGAACACCGTTTAAATGGCCTCAGGGTACCCAGTGGACGGTCTTAAACCGTCCTCATTTCGCCGATAGTATTCGGAGGTAACAGCTAACAAGTGGTGAGCTTGTTGCGGTGTTTATGATGAAATAGCCTCGTTGTATAAAGCGGTCACCCATCCCAGGACCGGCCTGTTGTCATCTGCTTAACCTTGTTATCAGTTGCGCAGTGACTTTACCACTAGGCTGGGGCCACTTTTTTTTTTGTTAAGTAAGTAGAGTCAAGTTAACATATGTATATTTCACATATAACAACTATGGACTAATTATTTTTATCTTTACAAAATAAATTTAGAAAATCAATATAATAATATAAAATTTAATATTTAAGGCGTGGATATGGTTGGTGAGGTTGTTCACCCCGGAACCGAAAAAATCGGTTAACCGACTTAATTGAAACCCGGTTTTTTATTATCACAAAACCGGTTTTTACGGTTATTTTTGTATTGTTTTAATTATATATATAAAATCTTGAATATATAAAATTTGCTATGAAAAGTCACTTATGATAGAGGTACGGGGGTTGTGCCATTATATGAAAATCATGAATGTATACCTAAACGAATTTTGCATATATAAAGAATAGGGTAATAACTACCATGTTGGACTCTTTATTTTATATTGACCGCTTTAATTGTCAAGTTGATTAAAGTTAATCCTTCTCATTGGCCCGTTTCAAATAAATGTGGCGAAAAGTTTAGTGAACACACCAACGGTTTTGCTTCATATTTAGCCAAAAATAATAAGGTGACGACAAAATAGACGTTACTACAACGGTTAATTTCTTATTATTATAATTAAATAAATGATAGTTGTATTAAAAATTCCGTGACATGCCTCTACCAAATATTCTGATTCATTTATGGTGTCAGCTGCTCGCCAGTGGAATTTGCTCCCTCTGAACATCAGGCAGTCTCCGTCTCTCGCCATTTTCAAGAAATTACTTATTTCTCATTATCATAATTTAGGTTAGGTTACCTATATTACAATTTTCATTCTCCTAAAGGTTAGCTGGTAGATAATGCCTAAGGCATTAAGCTCGCCTTTTTACAAACCTTCTTAGTGCAATAAAGAATTTTGAATAAATAAATAAATTTGTATATTGTAAAGGGATATGTTTTTTAGTGAATTTTCACTTTGTTTTATCAAAAAATTGTTCATAACTCAATTAGTCTGTGGGTTCACCGGTTTTCAGGAGACTACCGCTTCTTGTCGAGGTGGTAGTCTCCTTTTAGGGTGCGGTTACGAAATGGGTAGTTGAATTGTCACCCCTCATTTCGTAATAGCGTCATTTAGCCGGCATAGTGGGAGCGATCAATATTGTTTAAGAACAATTATTGATTGACCCCATTCAAGGACTTTGTAGGTCTGCTCACTACCACGTAGATACAAAGTCACATGTCGTGCTGCAATAAAAAAAATAAAAATAAAACTATAAGCCCACCTCTTGCGTGATTTGAGACTCTTCCTCGTAGCTCAGGGCTACGACGGCCAACATCAGGTTGATCAGGTAGAACGACCCGAAGAACACAACCACAGTGAAAAACGAAACGGACATCGGACCGCACGATGATAGCACCTGTGGATAGAACGAAATGAAATGATATCCATACTAATCTATATTATTCGTGGTGGCCGAGTTGGTTAGACCTTGGACTTAAAAACACTTAGGTCCCTGGTTCAAATCCCGGTGTGTACCAATGAGTTTTTAATTAAAAAAAAAAAAGTACATTTGTTTGACGACACCACTATAGTGCCTCGGAGAGCACGTTAAGCTGTCGGTCTCGGTTTCTTTATACCAACTTGTGAAACTGTTTATAGATGGTTTATTGAGTCATTCAAAACATCGCGACGAGCTAGCCACTTGTTCGGTGAAGACTCATACCATCGGCTACGTCGAGGTCGGATTAAAACCCCCTCCGCTGGGTACCCCGGGGGCCGTCTAGGCGGTCTCGGGCACCGTAAGGCACCCGTGATGATATGTATATATGTATATGTAATCTATATTAGTATTATAAAGGTGAAAAGTTTGTTTGTTTGGTTAAACGCGCTAATCTCAGGAACTACTGGTTCGAATTGTAAAATTCTTTTAGTGTCTGATAGCCCATTTATCGAGAAAGGCTATATAGGTTATTAAACATCACGCCACGACCAATAGCAGTGGAGTAACAATTAAAACTGTTGCAAAAACGGGGAAAACATATTCCTTTTGAGAGCGTACGCTGCGTAAACGGTTAAAGTTACGCAGACGAAGTTGCGCGGAACAGCTAGTATTATAATAATTATAAATCTGAAGATTGTGTTTGGTTGAACGCGCTAATCTCAGGAACTACAGGTACTTATTTTTTCTGTGCTACTGTATCGAATTGAAAAATTAATTTAGTGTCGTATAGACCATTTATCGAGAAAGGCTATACATACGTTATAATATAACATCACGCTACAACTAATAGGATCGGCGCATCAATCAAAAATGTTGCTAAAAACGGGGAAAAAATATTCTTTTTGTGAACTTCCGTTGCGCTGCGTTAACGGTTAATGTATAAATTGTTTATAAACTCAAGTCCTATTAAAAATTCCGTCACATGCCTCTACCAAATATTCTGACTCGTTTACGGTGTCAGCTGCTCGCCAGTGGAACTTGCTCCCCCTGAACATCATACAGTCTCCGTCTCTCGCCATTTTCAAGAAATTATTCATTTCTCACTATCATAATTTAGGTTTAAACATATATTTATGTATTTATTTTTGCTATACTATATTATTTATGTATTTTATGTAGTTGTATCTATGCAGTTTATGTATTTTGATTTCTCTTTACCCTAATCTGTGCAACCTATATTAAAATTTTCACTCTCCTAAAGGTTAGCTGGTAGATAATGCCTTAGGCATTAAGCTCGCCTTTGTACAAACCTTCTTAGTGCAATAAAGAATTTTAAATAAATAAATAAGTTTGTCTGGCCCCCATACTAAGAAAACCTTTGGGTAGCCAGTTTACAATTTATCAACAGTTTGATTGTCTAATTTAACAAAATACAAACAAACATGATATTTAATTAATATTATGAATATAATTTATATTTTATTAAAATGCCTATTTACATTGATAATAAATGCGTTATACGTTTATGATTAGTAAAGCAAGTGTTTACCAATTTTATGCATGAAATTATGAATAGGTACTATGGAAGTGAACATACCATTTTATTTATTATACACACACCAGCAGAACACAAAATAAAGGATGAATTAATATATCTTGTATATTATTTAACAATAAAAAAAATGATATAATTATTGATAAAAAAAATCGGTTAAAGAATATATTTTTCGATTGATAAATATTTGGTTTAGCCTCTTTTATCTCTTATAATATGCAATTAATAATAAAATAATATTTTTCGTGAATGTAGTTTAATTTACACTACTTTTATAATGAAATAAAAATCTTTTTTTAGAAATTTAAGCCATTTAATTTACATACCAACAATAAATATTATTTTACTTAAAGCTCTACTTTTTACCAAACAATGAACCGGCAACAAACATAGGTATATCCTTCACTAAAGTGTCCGATTAATACTAATCCTGCGACTAAAACTGGAACTAAAAATTTTATGCTACAGAAGCGCCATGGCTATCAAAGTTGAGTGGTGAATAAAGAAAAAACATTTTTGTTGTAAAGTCCATTCACAAGATTGTATTGATCGATCAATACACTATTGTTTAATATCATTGATCGCTCCCACTATACTGCCTAAATGATGCGGTTACGAATAGGGTAGCGAAAAAGATGAAATTCCATTACGAGTCTATTTTAATATCCTTGAATGAATGAAAAAAAAAATTGCACAAAAGATAAAACTAAAGCTAAAACATAGGCATTATCTATCAGCTAACCATTTGGTTACTGAATATATAATATACGTGGTGGTCAAGTTGGTTATACTTTAGACTTAAAAACCCTTAGGTCTCTGGTTCAAACCCCGGTACCAATGAGTTTTTTATCTAAAAAAATATGTACACTTGTTTAACAACACCACTATAGTGCCTCGGAGAGCATGTTAAGTTGTCGGTCCCAGATTCACTATACCAATTTTAAAACTGTTTATAGATGGGTTATTGAGTCTATCCAAATATAGCGACGAGCTAGCCATATCATCAGTGTAGACTCATATCATCGGCTACGGCGAGGTGGGATTATAAACCTCTCCGCTGGGACCCTGAGGCCGTCTAGGCGGTCTTTTATTTATTTATTTTATTTTAACCTTTCTTTAATCAACGCAATAGTCATAAATACGTTAATGTAAATAATTTTAAACAGATCCTATAGTTTACAAATTCAAGTTTCTCGTTCAATTACCATTTCCAGATTAGACAATTAGTTAGTCTGCAATTAACTTCAACTTATTAATTAAAATAGATCTTGTGGGTTCTGAGATTAATTACAAGCTTTAAGACCCTCTACCACAGATATAAATCATTAGATATGTCGTCGAATTGCCTTTAGGGGTAAAGCATTTTCTTGTCGACCAGTGTTAAAACCGCCCATACATATACAAAACTGTTAAGTGACCTAGTAACGTTGGTTTTAGTCTGTTGGTACACAAGTTTTCTGTATCAATTTCTTGTCGAAATGGCAGTCCCCTTTCAGGGTGCGGTTATATAGTTTATTTGACGTTAAAGCAGCAAAGATATTAAAAGACTAGTAGTACTAAGTAGACTAGTGGTTGCTCCTTTGGCGTTGTATCCGGAGGTAGTGGGTTCGATTCCCACCCATGGCAAAAAAATATTAGTATGTACAGTTTGTCATGGTCTGGGTGTTTATACAATATAATATGTATTATATGATTGTTACTGGTACACATAGAATAAGCCTAGACCTTAGTTTGTGACCAGAACAATATGTGTAAATAGTCCTAGATATAAAAAAAAGAAACTCTGGAGCATCAGAGAGACACAATTTTATGCTTTTTTATGATTTCACTAACTATGCTATAGTATGGTAAGTATAGTGACGGCAGGTATTGCCGTTCCTAGCTTATTGGCAGACATATTAGTCGTATACAAATGTATTTTACACATACAGACAGGGTTGTGTCAGGTATGTGTTATGTTAAATGCATCTATCTAACGATTGTTAATACATAATTTCTTCTATTGAGCTACCTGGATTTCTCCCACATTTTGTGGATAATTAACGACGTATGGTGATGAAGTGTAATTTGTTAAACGGAAATGATTTAAATTGGTCTCGATTTTCTGGCTTTCTTGTTTGATTTATATATATAATAATCTTGTTTTTTTTTTCATCCATATTTTAGTTTAAATTTTGCATTGGGACATTGTGCGTGTAAATTCAATTTAACTACAACGTTTTTTAAATATGACTTCAAATGATTAACGGGAATACATAAGTAAATAATGAAAGATTGTTGAAATCGAAGTTTAGGAGAACTAGATCGTTCACGGTTAGATTTTGAGTTCTAACCGTGAACGAAGATATTTTATGTTTTATTTATAGTATGTTTTGTATTACATACAAAACTAAGAAGTATAAAAGTATTACAAATCTATACTAATATTATAAAGCTGAAGAGTTTGCTAATCTCAGGAATCTAAAAAATAGCGTGGATAGCCCATTTATCGAGGAAGGCTTTATCAATATAAATATCACGCTACGAACAATAGAAGCGGAGAATCAATGAAACAAGTTGCAAAAACGGGGAAAATTGATTCCTTTTGAGAGCTTCCGTGGCGTACGTTGCACAAACGAAGTAGCGCGGACCAGCTAGTAAAGCATAAATGAAACAAATTAACTATTTTATTTGTAAAAAAAAGGTCTTACGTTTAGTAAAAGCAATCATAATAGTTTATAAATAATTGAACACGTTAAATACATTTAAAAAATTAGATAAATTACCTTGTTGTATAAGGTTTAGAGCTTTCAATTGCTTAGCAAAGGCGTGGGACGTTATTAATGAGGTCTGGACCGCGGTTTGTCCAAAATGAACTGTTTACTCACATATATTATTAACCCTATGTTTTGTTCGTAGACATAATTAATTTCTAAGCTCGGGTTTAGTTTGTATTTTACCGTGTTTAGGCCGCAGGTTATCAAAACATACAGACGTATTAAAATAAATTTAGTGTTATTTAAATGTGTTATACATGGTGACTTTGAAAAGATGTACTTTGGGCTAAAATGAGGTTCTGCTGATCAAATCGAACAACATTTTCCATGGAACCATGTGTCGCAAATCAAAAAAATATTGCCTTCTCTATACAAACTAGTAATGTTAAAATGGCCAATTTGTATGGGGAAGCTAAACCTTTTTTTCATTTGCGACACATGGCTCCATGGGAATAGTTGTTCGATTTGATTAGGAGAACCTCATATTAGCCCAAAGTACATCCTTTCAAATTCACCCTGTATAATGCTACAAATGCTAAGACGATTGTCACGAATGCTTTAAATGCTACGAATGATATAAATGCCACAATTGGTATAATTTCCACGAACTCTACAAACCTAAGCAGATGCAACCAATGCAATATTATGATGGTCACAAATGAAATAGTCGCTACGAATACGAGTAACGAGTAATATAAATGCTACGAGTAAATCTACAATTTCAATGAGTGAATCGGATGCTACGAATTTTATAATTGTTATGAATGAAAAATCTATATTAATAATAATATTATGTAGGACTTATTGGTCTGGTCACAAACTAAGCTAACCTAGGCTTGTACTATGTGTACCAGAAATAACAATATATTATATTTTATAAAGACCCAGACCTTAACAAACTGTACAAAAAAATAATCTAATATTTTTTTGCCATGTGTATCCGACATGTGTATGGAAGTCAGATATGGGTATCTCAGGATTAAGATGAAAGCAAAATAAATGCAATAGAAGAGCGCTCATTGCGACGAATGTGGTGTTAAAATAACAAACCGAATCCGCAATGACGTAATTCGAGAACGAGTGGGACTGAAAGAAAGTATAGGTATGAAAATGAGAAAAGGTGTGCTCCGATGGTTTGAGCACATTAAAAGAATCAGTGATGAAAGACTGACGAACCAGATATATAAAACGAGGTAAAGGGTAAACGTGGCCGAGGGAGACTAAGACACACATACCATGATCAAATTAAAAAAGGTTTTAAAAGACGCGAGTTTGCAATTAAAAGTCTTCGAAATCATGCACGCCGCCATTTCGGAGAGTTATGGTTGTGGAAGAGGCGAAAGAAGTATGTAGGGAGATGTGACGATCTCGATTTTTTCGAACCGAGTTACGAGTAGGTCGATTAAAAAATAGGGATAAACCGATTCGCAAACCGAATTGATAAATTCAACTCAAAATGGTTTACAAACCGAGTTAACAAATTGGGTCTGACAATGTAAATTGCCTACTTAATACACACGGTTTGGTATGATAAAGAATCCGGATTATGAATGACATGAAAGCAATTAAACTGTTCGCTACTATAATATAAGCTAGTTATAAAAAAAAATGTACGCATAATTTAGCTGGCATAGTGGGAGCGATCAATATTGATTAGGAACAATATATTGATCGACCCCATTCAAGGACTTTGTATGTCTGCTTACCATCAGGTAGATATACTATGAATATTACGATTGGCATGAATAAAATTAGCGTTACGAATGCTAACGCGAAATTTCTTTAACGTTCACTAAAATTATTCTATGATCAAATATTTTAACAAGACACTTGATTGGTAGAATATCACGTAACGAGTAAACGGATGTCACAGTGTTACGAATGCCACGAATGGAATAAGCAACAAATGCTACGAGAGAGACAGATGCTACAAATATTAGGATTAAAGTTAAAATCTCTACATTGATACAAGTAGAGTGAGATTACTCTTTTAAGTTTAGCTGATAGAAAATTAAGTTGGCCTATGTACAATTTTGTACAATGAAGGATTTTATATAAATAAATTAGAATTATAAATGATACTATACGATTGTCACGATGACATGCTATAGATTCCATAAATACTACGAATGGTATAGATGCTACGATTTACCAAGAATGAAATAAGTGCTACGAATTCCACGAATGAAATAAGTGCTACGACTGCTACGATTGTCACGAGAGAAAATTATATCCTTATAATGTTTTAAAAATAATACAATAAAAAATATTACTTACCATATTATATACATTTTCCCAATAATCTAGCGTAATAAGTTGGAAAGTAGTGAGCATGGACCAGAGAAAGTTGTCGAAGTTGGTGTATCCATGGTTGGGGTTCGGCCCCACACAGAGGCATGTGAACTGCATGGGACAATGCCGGGCCCCTGTCAGGTTGCCGCAAATGACGGGCACGTCCTCCTCATCTACAATCCAGTGCGACGGATCTCGAATCCATCTGTGAAAAGAAAATAAATCTACATAAAACCTAGTGACGTATAGGAAAGGATTTTGAGCTAATTTAGGTAATTTCTATCATCTACCATACCATCATCACGGGTGCCTTTTTGGCTCCCGAGAACCGTTTAAGCGGCCTTAGGGTACCCAGCGGACGGATTAACCTATCCTCATTTCGCCGATGGTATTCGGAGTCAACACCTAAGAAGTGGCGAGCTTGTTGCGGCGTTTATGATGGTATAGCCTCGTTGTATAAAGCGGTCACCCATCCTAGGACCGGTCTTGTTGTCATTGCTTAACTTTGTTATCAGTTGCGCAGTGACTGAACCACTAGGCTGGGCCACTTTTTTCTTACAAGTATATACTAATATATACTATAATATTTTAAAGAGGTAAAGTTGGTGAGTTTGTGAGGATGTAGGGGGTAATCTCTAAATCTACTGAACCGATTTCGAGGAAGGCTATAGGCTATATAACATCACGCTACGACTAATAAGAGCGGAGCATAAATGAAAAATGTTGGGAAAACGGGGAAAAGTTCCATTTGAGAGCTTCCGTTGAGTGCGCCGCGTAAACGGTTAAAGTTACGCAGACAAAGTTGCGCGGGTCAGCTAGTATATAATAATATTAGGCATATTAAGTTGGCATAATGGGAACTTGTAAGTTACGATTTGTATCCTTTCTGGGACTTTCATACTGCTTCCTTCGGGTAGATCGGTATTATCCTAGGTAATACATTTACTATACTTGATCACTAACTAGGTTTAAATTACTTTGTGTGAATACCCAGACTATGATAATAGTACTAATACTAACTATTTTGCTATCAGTGAAGATTGAGCCTACGATACAAGCAACGAACTAAACACTAGAAAAGAGAGATATAGTTATGATATTTGTGGGAATCGAACCTATAATTTCCAGTTTATTTATTTTATATTCAGAAGATTCAGTAAACTTGACTTTAGTATATTTCACCAAATAATTTCAGCATTATTATATAAAAAAACAAAGTTATTAATGCAAGCCAAAAAAAACTTAAACAAATTATATGTGAATAACAATAATTAAAAATTGGGCATAATATTAATAAAAATAGAGTTATATTAAGGGCAAAAGAAATTTTAAATAATTCATATCATAAACAAAATAATAACAATAAAAATATAATATATGACTAACATTGTCAAAAATTACACTTAAGAAGCATAATAGGGAATATGCACGATTTTTTATTATTTAACTACTTGATAGAGTAACTACATTAGACCCTCAAGAAAATCATTTTTAAAAGGGTGATAGATAACACAATAATAAAAGGGTTCAAACTTTATCTGCAACTACTGCAATAAATAACGGAACATCACTAGCCACCATTATGCGACGTCATTTGTGCTAAAAAAGCACGCGTCCGCATATAAGTTAATTGTATTTTTTTGAATTAATATGCGATATAAGTGCTGTATGTATAGTCCCTTTGTGCCAAAACACATCAGTAACTCCACCTCAAAAGTTAGTCAAATATTAGTCGAATGGTTTATTTATCAGAAATTATTGTATTAAAAAACAATAAATACGCTAGAAAACAAGAAACTGTAAGGACTACAGAACATACGTTGACGTTTGTTGTGCACGAATGACGTCACAGGTGGTTTTTACTAATGTCGGAGCTTCTGAAATGCGTTCCGATTCTACAAAAAAAAAGATTAAAAAAAATATGAAAAAAAATCCTAAATAAAATATTAATTATGTTTAAAGACACAAAAGAAACATTAAATATAAAAAATATATAATAATTGGCGTTACATGCATATTCCCTATTGTAAGTAAAAACGCTTACGCTTTATTTGTCAAAGAAATGTATTATAGAAAGACTATTGATGTTTACACCTCAGGTTAACACACTGTGTATAAATATTGCCGATATTAAAAAACTTAATCTACAGATTGAAATTGTGCACCTTCTATTTTTTTAAATTTATAAAAAATTATAAACACGCAGGAAAAATATAATAAGCTTATTAATTTTCTAAAATTGTACAGAATTTTTGTCGTAGCTACTACGACGTAGTAGCTATGAAATTTACATATTAAAAATTTTCAACAAAAACGTGTTACTTGAAAAGATAGAACACGAACATGTTGTATGAACGCGGAGTTTTTTGCTTTTATTTTATGATAACGGGGATAGCGACTGTGATGAAAAACAATATTTTCTGATTGAAATAAATATTGTTTTCGTTTGCCAAACATGTAGCTATTTGTGTTGGTCGCTGTTATATACATTTTTACTATGACGAAATGATTTTGTGTAGAAACCTTTATGAAATTAAGATGGTTTATCGTATTTGAGATTTTGTTAGTCAAAAACCACTTATTATCTATTTTCGACTGGTGGAATAAATGATAACAGCGAGGCCACTACAATGAAATACATAAAGATTAGTCTAATGATAGTTTGCTATGAAATTAGATATTAACTATTTGGCTATTTGGCTAGACCTATACTATCTAATAATATAATGCTTAGGAGTTTGTTTAAACTCGCTAATCGCAAGAATTTAGCATCGGTACAAATGAAAAAATCATTTTTGTTTGTAGTACCTATGCTAAATTCTTGAGAAATTTTATAGGTAGCCTATTTAACACCCTAGAAAAATACGACCTTTAGGATGTAAAAAAAAATTGCCCAAAAAAAACGCTATACGAAAAGTAATCCTATTTATTTTAAATTTAGCGGCGGATCAATCTCACACCTTATATTGAACATCTTATATTGAATATTTATTTTATATTATTATATACATATATACTTTGAAAGGTTGTACTTTGGGCTAATATGAGGCTCTATTGATCAAATGGAACAACTTTTCCCATGGAACCATGTGCGCGAAATGAAAAAAAATAGCCGTCTCCATACAAACTAGTAATGTTATGTTTATGTTAAAAAAAAACAATTTGTATGGGGAAGTCAAAAATTTGTTTCTTTTCGAAATGTCGATTAAATGAGCCTCATATTAGCTTAAAGTACAACCTTTCAAATTCACCATGTATTTAAAAGTATTATTTGTTTCGCGAGTAAAAGAATTGACGATGTCATCAAATGAGACAAGATCTACAAAAAGGCTAATTAAAAATATAAAACCTTGGAAGATATCAATAATTTAAAAAATCCACTTACTGCAACCACAAATCATCAGTGAAGTTCTCTCCAGGGTTCGGCACAAAGTTCTGGACGCACTTATTCCTAAGCTCCCCCATATAGACCTGCAGCGCGAACAAAGCGAACACCATGAGGCAGAAGATGGTCAGGGTCATTACTTCTGCAAGCTGCTTAAAGGAATGCAGGAGGGCGTTGATGATAGTCTTCAAGCCTGAATAAAAAAAAATATTTTACTACATACAAATCATTTTTAGGGAAGTGGAGATATTGTTGTCTTTTATTTATGAGATCCTCTGTGATTTTCGATCCGGATACTACTTTGAACAGCGAATATCACTGACAGTACAAATGCTAAATGCTGCCAGTATTATGGGTACACTTACATCAAATAAAATTAAATTATTTCATGTAAATATTTACAGATATTTATGAATAGTCAAAAAAGGATCGGGACAGAGTTTGGATTTAGTGGACTTATAATTATTAATGTTTACTTTATTACGTATGATCTATGTTAGGTATTATAGTGTTAGTTAATAATTTATTTGTGTTTACTTTATATTTTGACCCGCTACTATCTCGGGGTAGGGCTTTTTTCCCACCACATCGTAGTCGCTAGCTTTCTGAGTCTAAACCGAAGTTGCAAGCACGTCGCAGAGTTTTATAGACATAAGTTGGTATAGTGATACTAGGACCAGTTAAAAGCGTGCTCTCTAAGTTTTTAAAAAATTAAAATCTTATTTATACACTATGGGATTTAAACCCGTGGTCTAACTGTTTTACTAACTCGGCTACCATGTATAGTGCAAAAAAAGAATCAATGAGACAGTATTGGCTAATAATATATATCTATGGGAAATTAGCCTTTAGTCTTCTTCTTCTTTTAACTATATGCCTGTTAACTATAGCCTTTACTCATTTCCTAAGGATTTTTTTTAATGTGACGGTATAAGTATAATCCTACATGAACACAAAAATAAAATGTAAGTTATTTCAAATATTATCCCTGATCATAAACTGACTAGGCTTCTTGTACAAACAGGGACCAGACATATTAATAATTCCCAGACCTAAGCTAACTGTACATATAAACTACAAAGTGTACATACAAAAAATCGTGCTAATATTGCACATTATACATATATAAATGTGGTCATCTAAATTAGATTAGCCGTTTTGAATTGGTATACATTAGTCCAGTCACTGAATGGAACAGGGACCTTAGAGATCTTAGCGAAAACCCCTAAAGTGATACCTTCATTGAACCGCTCCCCCCCCCCCCCCTCTCCGGCTCACTATAAGATGCCGGTACTTTTCCCACTCTCTAAGGACCCTGAGCAATTAAAGTTTTTAAAGCAATTGCTTAGGTACCTGCTCATGCACTTACACCTCCTTTATTGACTGAACTATATCTCATATATACAGGAACTTTTCCCTAAACAGGTTTAATCAAATCATGAGTTCCAATTCTCCTAAATATATTTACTTTAATCGAATTGTAATTGCATCATAATAGAATCGTGCTCGATTTTTTTAAACTATATTTATGGGAATTTGGTTACCAGAATATGATAAATATGTGTCAAATTAAGCGATTGTGATTCTATTACAATGCGATTGAACAAAATTTTAGGAACTAAAATTAAAGAGGTCCTGGTTGTGTGGTATCAATATAGCCTATTTTTTATCTTTGGGTAAAAGAAAATATAATTAAATTAGTAATTTGTATACTTCTCCAGTGGTGACCCCGATACTAAAAGTTTCTTAATAATCAGCGCTTGACGTAATTAGTATTGTGAAAATAATTTTCTTCTTGTGATTTTTATTTATTTACCCACCGATTCATAATAATATTATAAATGCGAAAGTAACTCTGTCTATCCATATGTTACCTTTTTATGCCTAAACCGCTGAACCGAGTTAAAAATAAAATACTTTATATAAATGGTATAAAGAAAGTATGAGATCCTGTAAAAGATATAGGGTATATCACTTCTCGACATAGCTGCAGGGAGTGCAGATATACAATAAACCATTTAAAATATAAACCAGATATAAAAAAGTAATCTATGAAGCGTATAATATAAAACTACATTTTAATAATTTAGAATTCTTGCATTTTTAGCGATTTTTTCCTTTAAAAGTTGTCATTTTAAAAAGTTATCAATGGTAAGAGTAACAAAAACTAAAATCACGTACATATTCTTTTTGTTCCTATAAAAATAGTGATCAAATGTGAATTCTGTTCGCGCACTTAGGGTTCCGTACAACAAAAGAAAAAAGGGGAAAAAAGATATATAAAGAAGGAGATTTTAGATTGACAGAATGTTAGAATAATAAAGCAACATTAAAAGTCTGTTTAAAAAAGTTTGTTGTTCGAAGCCTCGGGCAAAAAAAAGCTAGTAATATATAGAGACTATATACAATACCAAGACTAAAGAACCAAAGTTAAAAGCAAAGGTATAGAACGTTTTCGTATAGAACAGACATAGTTTTAGTATAATGAACTCTAATTGCAAATGCAGGAGCTAAATCAAATCCTGAAAAATTAAAAGGAATTGAAGTTTTAAAAATGGTACCAATTTCAAATAAAATATTCAGAGAGAGAAATGTAGTCATTAGTGAGTCAGCAAATCGTGCGCCATGTTGAGTGGAGATAAAATCAGTAATAAGCACAGAAATAATAAAAATATAGAAGTGACATGGGTGTTGAGCAATAATCTTTGGTGGGTGGCCTCTATAACTTCTAGGCCTACCGACCAGGTGGGCAATTCTCGCGCATTCGACATTCATCTCGATTCGAGATTTTTAAACGAAAAATGACTAAATATGCCATTTTTGGTTTAAAAATATCGAACATTAAATGAAGTAAATAATAAATATGAATTAATAAACAATAAATATACAAATATTGAACAAAAATAGAAATATTTTATTTGAAATTGGTACGATTTTTAAAACTTCAATTCCTTTAATCCAAAACATTAAACGAAGTAAATAATAAATATGAATTAATAAACAATAAATATACAAATATTGAACGAAAAATGACATATTTAGTCATTTTTCGTTTAAAAATCTCGAATCGAGATGAATGTCGAAAGCGCGAGAATTGCCCACCAGGCTCGTTAGGGCCCATACAAATGCAAAAACCGTCTAAGTGACTCAGTCATGTTTCGGTTTTACTATGTGAGTTTACCCCGGTTTTCCGAAGATAATTACATGATTTTTTTTGTCGAGGAGGTAGTCACCTTTCGGTGATTTGACGATAAAGCAGCGAGGATATTGTAATCTGGTGAAATTACAAAATTTAATTTCATTCTCTCGTTTAAAATTTAATATAGCTTAAAAAATCTTATTAAATTTGTTGGTGGATATATTTTGGTAGTTAAAACTCTTTGTTTACGTCAAAAATACTTTTAAAAGATAATATCATGGATCTTCACTAAAGGTCTTGAATATGAGTAGGTATACGAGTAGGGATGCCTTTATTAATATCACATAGGCTACACAGCTACTTTATAACAAACCGCATCATATAGCCGGCATAGGGGGAGCGATCAATATTGTTAAACAATAATGTATTGATCTACCCCATTCGTGGACTTTATAGGTCGGTTTACCATCAGGGATACAAAGTCACATGCCGTGCTCCAATAAAAAAATTCCTTCGTGAATTAATTAAAAAATGTATTTTTAAAATTCGGTAACCTCTATATTCCTAAAATGTCTGTGGTAACGAGGTCGACCCGTTGTAATGCGAGGTGAGGTGATAGTACAGATGTTAAGTACTCAGTGATAGGGGGCAAAAAGTTTATTGCGTTTCTGAACGTTTACTACCGGCGGCATCTCGCAACTAAGTACTTGATTGAGATCGTGCCTTTATATGTACGAGATTTAAAATTGGGAATTTTCAGGTTTGAGATTTATTAAATACTAGCTATGCTAATCGGCGCACTTTGCACGGGTAGAATATTAAACTGCCAAAAATATAAATGAATACCTAGACGGCCTCAGGGTCCTCCGCTGGGTACCCTTACGTGTTTTAATGCAACGTCGTCGTAGCCGATGGTACAAGTGGCTAGCTCGTCGCGATGTTTGAATATACTCAATAACCCATCTATAAAGTTTCACAAGTTGGTATGGTGAAACTGGGATCGACAGCTTTACGTGTACTCTCCGAGGCACTATAGTGGTGTTGTCAAACGATTGTAAGTACATATTTTTTTTTATTAAAAATTGATTGGTACACACCGGTTTTTGAACCAGGTGACTGTAGTGTTTTTAAGTCTGAGGTCTGTCCATCTCGGCCACCACGTATATCATAAAATAAATAAACTAAGTACTCTAAACTATAGTGCCTCGGAGAGCACGTTAAGCTTCACTATACCAACTTGTGAAACTGTTTAAAGATGGGTTATTGAGTCTATTCAAAACATCGCGACGAGCTAGCCACTTGTTCGGTGTAGACTCATACCATCGGCGACGACGAGGTGGGATTTACCTCTCCACTGGGTACCCTGGGGCCGTCTAGGCGGTCTCGGGCGCCGTAAGGCACCCGTGAAGATATATATATATATATATATGAAAGGTGTAACCAACTAAGCTACAACGTAGTAAAATTTTATCACTACTGTGGTCTAGTGGTTGTGCGCTGTTGGCGTTATATCCAGAGGCCGTGGTTTCGATTCCTACTCATGACAAATTAGGTAATATTTACCTAGTACGTTTTTTGGTGCAGGTTGCCATGGTCTGGATATTTATAAAGTATTAGTATCGTTGTTTCTGGTACACATAGTACAAGCCAAGAGCTTAGTTTGTGACCAGGGCAATATGTTTTTATTTTATTGGAGCACGGCTTGTGATTTGTATCGCCCTGATAGTAAGCAGACCTACAAAGCCCATGAATGGGGTAGATGTTGCTTAACAATATTGATCGCTCCCACTATGCCGGCTAAATGATGCGGTTACGAAATGAGCCACGACAAAGATTTATTTGCATTAGGGGTCCTCGCTGCTTTATCGTCAAATCAATCTTTATCGTCTGTCTCCTTTCATGGTGCGTTTCGTTTTCGAGACTACCACCTAGAAATCGATGCAGGAGTCACCGGAAAACTGTGAAATGTGAATATTGTTATAAAAATAATAAATAAATACCATCACGGGTGCCAATTTGGCTCCCGAGAACCGTTTAAACGGCCTCAGGGTCCCAGCGGAGGGATTAACCCATCCTCATTTCGCCGATGGTAATCGGAGGCAACACCTAACAAGTGGCGAGCTTGTTGCGGTGTTTATGATGAAATAGCCTCGTTGTATAAAGCGGTCACCCATCCCAGGCCGGTCTTGTTGTCATCTGCTTAACCTTGTTATCAGTTGCGCAGTGACTTAACCACTAGGCTGGGGCCGCTTTTTTTATTGTTATACTTAATTATTATAAATGGCAGCTTATAATTTTAAATGTGCTCTCTTACATTGGACTTGCGAATGCCAACTTCTGCAAATAATAAACCCTGAAACCCCATATCATTAAACGTTCATTTGCAATGGCCAAGGCCTGAAACCCCATTTTGTACATTTGACATACATTATAAAAATAACTATATGTATTAAGAATACGCAACTAAATTAAACCTTATTAAATGACAATTAAGCCACCAAATTGCACGTAGTTTATGTACCATCAATTATAGTTAAACTAGGTGCGCAAAGTTACACGTAATGATATGTAATTAGCAATACTCGACGTGTTAAACGTACGGGGAATAATCATATTATAGCTTTAACTACGGGTAAAGGCTACGGGTAAATTTAATTTAGGTGGGTGTAAGGTCTCTATAACTTTGCTAGGCAGACCGACCGGCCTCGTTGACATGAACCCGTCAAGTTTTTTATTTAAATAATTAAAGTTCCAGAGGCTCTAACATGGGTATGCGCGTTGTAGCAACGTAACGTATTTGTATATATACGTGAGCAATAGGATCGCTTTATTCAATCCTGTTACCAAAAATAAAGGGGCCCTATTGGTTGTTGCTCACGTATACGTATACAAATACTTTACGTTGCTACAATGCGCAAACCCATGGTAGAGCCTCTGGAGTCGCAATCGCGAACTCAGCGTTCTTCATACAAAATTATTTTTTGCACTTCCAATAATACTCAATTTTGTAGCAGAATTAAAATAATATTTTTGTCGGTCATTTTATTAATCTTTCTGTGTTAGGATTTTTTTTCGAAATCAGAAAAAAAAACTTTTTTAATATTATAGTACAAAAAAAAAATTACCCACAACATTAAGATTTTTAACATTCGTATATATAAAAAATAATTAAACTAGTATATTAAAATATACTCGTAATGCAATTCGTTTTTATCGCCGCCCATTTCGTGATTGCATCATAGCATATCAATGTTGTTTAAGTACAGTTATTGATCGACACCATTCATGGACTTTGAAGGTCTGCCCCCTACAAGGTAGATACAAAGTCACATCCCGTGCTCCACTGAAAAAAAAACATCTTTCTGTTGTGGGTAACAAATGGGAATACATGGAGTTCTATTGAGGTGGCTTAAATCCTTCTCGGATAATCGGAATCAAATTGTGGCACTTCGAGGGCACTATTCCAACCCAGTTTCTATACTGTTTGGGGTGCCTCAAGGATCCCACCTTGGTCCTTTGTTATTCGTGGTATTCATTAATGACCTTGTGGATCGCCTTGCCTGCCCGTGTCTTCTCTATGCGGATGATTTAAAGATTTTTAAAATGATAAGGTCAACAGCAGGATTGTTTGCTTCTTCATCGAGATCTCCAGGCCGTTGTGGAGTGGTGCTCACAAAACAAAATGTCACTGAATACCGACAAGTGTCACGTGGTGTCGTTTTCCGGTAAAAGAAACAGGATCCACTACGGATACTCTATTAATGATAAAATATTGAATCGTAGTGCTGTTGTAAAAGACCTGGGAGTCTTATTTGACGATGGTCTCACTTTGGGCCAGCAATATAATAATATTGTTGATAGATCGAATCAACTGCTGGGATTTGTTTTGAGATCAACCAAGGAATTCAGAAATCCAGACTCGGTAATACTCCTTTTCAACAGCCTTGTGCGTAGTGTGTTGGAGTATTGCTGTCTGGGCTCCATATTACACGGTACACTCAGACAGGATTGACGGCGTTCAGGGAAGATGCCTCAGAGCACTCTCTTATAGATGTGGGTATGGACGTTTGTTGGTTGATTACTCTTCTAGGTTAAATAAATTTGGGGTCCTTTCTCTTAAACGTCGTTGTATACGATATGACCTATTGTGCCTGCACAAAATCTTGCACTCCGTCATTGACTCGGGCTTATTGCTGTCGTCCATTAGTATCAATACTCGCTATAAAGCCAGAAATCCTAATACATTCTCCCTTCAAACTTACACTAACAACACATCCTTCTACAATCCGTTGGTATGTATGTGTCGTACCTTTGCGGGATGTAGAGATTGATATATTTGACAGTAGTTTTGCTCATTTTAAAAGGTCCATTACACCGGATGTCCTCAGCCGTATTTAGAATAATATGGCTTTTTAATTTAATTTGGTTTATTTTGGTTGAATGTCTTTGTAATTAATTGTGTTTGTTAATATGTGTAATTTTTAATTAATTTTATTCTTTGTATAATTATTGTTATTATTTTTAAAGTATAGTATTCTTAATGTTTATTATTAATAATTTAATTTTTAATGTAAATTTAATTTGCTATTATTAATTTAATCCTAATTTTTATTTATTTATTTAAGACTTTATTTATTACAAAAGGGCGGACTTAATGCCTCTAGGCATTGTCTACTAGTCAACCACCAGGTAATTTAGGAATAATCAGGTAGTTGTCAAAAATGAGAGTTTACAACAAGTTATGAGATAACAAGCAGTTTATATATAAAATCCAACATACACACAATATATACATACATATATTACATACCTTCCCACAACAAATAGCAAAATGATTATGATAAAAATACACATAGACAAACAATTAACACAACTTATGGATATAATAGACAAATAATAAAACATTAATATTGTAAAACATTTTATTAAGCAACACAAAATATATTTAAATTTGAATCTAATCAACTTAAACCCCGACTAGGTACCTGCACAGTAGATTTTTGAAAATTGGTCTGTTAGGGGCCTGCCGTATAGACTGAGGAAGATCATTCCAGAACTTCCCAGCCATTAGAAATTTGTTTTATCGCATGTATCTTAACTTGTAATGAACTGGGATCTGCTGGTGCACCAAACATTAAATAAATAAATAAATATTTTTATATTATAATATATAAAAAGTGTTTTTTATGATATCGAAAAAAAAAACCCAACACAGATTAACAAATACAATGACCGTCTAAAATGTTATTTTAATAATGCGACAAATGTTCACAGCTACCCTAAAAAAAAAACACCAAACAAAATTTTATATTTTTTGTTAAATTAAAACATTTCACAGCTCATCGCGCCACCTACTGGAAAGGGCAAAACAACATCTGCCGGTCCAGACAGTAGGTACATAATTTATGATTTGATCCCAAGAAGAGATAAAGAATAAAATAACAAAGGAAATGAAGAGACCGGTATATACTCGTATATATCGCACGGCTACGCCACCTGCAGGGAAAGTAACTTTAAATATTGAACATTTTACCGAAAATAAAGAAATCTTCATTTCATTTTTTAAATAAGTTTTGAAAAATCGCCAGTCAGAACGCATAAAATCTGAAAAAAGAACACCCGTATTTTTATGATTGAAATCGAAAAGGATAAGAATAAATTATTCATAAGTTACATAATATCTTAAATAACCCAAAGATAATGAAATTTATCATTTAAGTTTAATAATAATACAATCAATAAGCAAGCGTTTTTAAAAGTATATGTGAATGCAATGCTACTTATTTTATTTTATTGAATGAATATATCTTCTTTCATTAAAGTATCATATTTTCAATAAAGTGCTTCTATCTGTGTGGCATAGCCGTGGGCCCTTATAGTATCTATGATTTAAGGACACTGTAATCGGAATCGAGAAATCGGCGTTCTCCATACAAATACTCGACTACTGTTTGTAGCAGAATTAAAAATAACATTTTTGTCGGACATTGTATTAGTCTTTCTGTGTTGGTTATTATTTTTTTTAAATCAGAAAAAAAACTTTTTAAATATTATAATACGTAAATATTTATTATTCACAACAGAAAGATTTTTACGCTTACAAACATAAAAATAATAATTAAACTTCGACTAACAGGCAAGTTGTAATATTGGACGACTACAGAGCCATTAATATAATTTATCTATCTAATTAATGTGTCTGTGTATAAACACAGAACATATTAATATTTAATACATAATTGTTAAGGAAGTAAGGAAGTCCGCATAAACTTCATGCTTTTATTCAAAGATAAGATACCTACACAATTTACAAAAGACAAAAGGAAATACCTATATATCTAATTTATCATGGTATAGTTATTTATTAGATATTTGGAAATAGTATATTTTATAACGAGTGCGGAAAGCCTGTCATTGCAAAGAGTTCCGACAAATATCTACCCGAGCCGAGGCGCAGCTGAAGGTGAGGGTTGACAGTCGGAACAAATGTACACAACATTTGTTCGTGTACTGAACAAATATTAACAACTATTTTGAATACAGTTGCGAAAAAAAGAAGCAATTTAATAAAATAATAAAAACACAACTAAACTAGCAAAGAAAATGGCGCCAACCGTAAAAGAATATAAGCAGAGATTTTTTTTTGTTTTCTTCACGCATTCTGGGTAGGCAAAGGGAAGTATGCGCGTACAGCCAAGTCTTCAGTAGATTTATTTTATTGATATGAAATAAAAATGAAATTTAATGAGATGAAATGAAATGAAACCTAACCTAACTCATTGAATCAAATCATTAAGGGCCAAATTCACCATTTACACTAAACGCGATCAATTCTAGCTAAACCGAGTTTAAGCGTCTAACCAAGTTTAGAGCTCTTTTTTATGTTTCACCCATGAAGCTAAAAAATCGCGCCCAGGGGCGCGCGGACGGGCACGGTTTTTACCTTCATGGTTTCACCAATATAAAACTAACGAAGTTCAAGCTAAACTCGGTTAACTTTCTGAACGCCCGATATTCGTCGTTTAGCTCTTTAATCTCGTTTAAGAAGTGTTACTGTCAAGGTCAAACAATCTTACAAGGGAATGTTTTTTTTTAACAAAATGGTATGCGTTTTGATTCTATCGTTTCGAAAGAAGAAAATATTTAGTTAAAATACAGTTGTAGGTCGCTTTTATCTGTTAAAAATACTAAACGTATCGTTTAAGTATTTAAACTTGATTTTCGTAAACGCGATCAAAATTTATCTGGTGAAATCGGATTCATGTAAACTGAGATTAATTTCGAAATTTGAACTCGTTTAAGCTGAACTTAGTTTTACTAAACTCAGTTTATAGAGCGAATGGTGAAATTGGCCCTAAATCTGATATTGAAACAAATTAGTAGCTTCTTTTTAGAAATATTTGCATGAATCATAAAAACTTCTATGATTTTTTTTTAGTGAAAACTTCGTGGTTGTTTTTTTTCTTTTTTAATAGACATTATTTTGACAGTTGGGAAAGAGAACGCACGAGTTCGGAAAAGGTAAAAAAAAAAGCTCGAGTATGTAATAGCCCACATCCCGAACGCTATACGTCCCTGCAATACGCCACTTTTTGAGCAACTGTATTAAAAACCAATTTCCTCAAATCATAACATAGCACATATAAAGGTAACACTATGTTTTCTTACATGATATAAAATATATTTCATTTTATTAGAGCACGACATGTGACTTTGTGACTACCTGGGTGAGCAGACCTACAAAGTCCATGAATGGGATCAATTAATAATTGTTCTTAAACAATATTAATCGCTCCCACTATACTGGCTAAATGATGCGATTACGAAATGGGGAGCGACAATGATGAATTGCATTACGAGTAATATATTTCCTGCTTTATCGTCAATCCAACTACCTATTTCGTAACCGCACCCTGAAGGGAGACTACTACCTCGGCAATAAATCGATGCAGTAGTCTCCTGAAAACCGGTGAACCCACATACTAAAACCGAAACATGTCTTGACGTTTTGTGCGGCCCGCGACAAAACAAATAATTTAAATAGTCAACTACATATTATTTAAATAGTCAACTACATATAACAGTTTTGCAAACAAATTGTTTTGAAGAGATACACGCTTACTCTATAAAAAGGAGACTACCACCGCAACAAGAAATCGATGCAGTAGCGCGAAATGGCCACCGAGCGTTAATAAGGGAATAAAGAAAGACCATGGTCGGTTTGGCTAATATTTTTGTTACATTTTGCCACTAATCATTGATGGTTTGTCAATACATAATTTATATTTCAAAACGCGCAATAAAAACTATACATTCTGTCAAGAAAGTACTGAGATTCATTCATTAAAAATACTTGCACGTCGAAATAATTTTTGTAGCTAGGTGCATTTTCAGCTTATTACAATAAATAAAAATTTCGAATGATTTGTCTTAAATTGTGCATTGGATTTTTTTGTGCAGAAACACTGAAATTTTGCAATAATTCTTACGGTTAATCGAATTTATCAAAAACACATGCATATGAGTGATACAGACAGGGCCTTAAAAACCGGTCGCGATGTGGTGGTAGATTGTTTGCTTCAATATGGTCGTCCATCAAAGTTTTTAACTGAGGCTCTACCATGGGTTTGCGCATTGTAGAAACGTAACGTATATTAAACACAAATAAAGTATTTTTTAAATTAAGTAACAAGAAAAAGAGAATGAACACAACATGCAAGTACCTAAGCGGCATATTATAAGCCTGTAAGTGTAAACGATCGCTTCAGTACCTACACAATAATATTCAGTGATATTTAAGTACTCCTGAAGTACAGTTACAGAAAGTACAGGTACAGGAAGTCAGGAAAAACTTAGGTGCTATGTAGACGTAGCAACTTTTAGAACTGCACCTGGCATTTTTCACCCGGAATCTATGAAGAAAACTTTTTTCCAAGAATGGGGTCGGTCATAGATTAGTGTTTAACAACATTGATCGATCCTACTATGCCGGCAAAATGATGAGCTTACTAAATTCGTAGCGACAAAGAGGAATTTGCATTACATAACTACTTTAATATTTTCACTGTATTAGCGTCAAATCAACTGCCTGTTTCGTAACCACACTCTGAAAGGAGATTATTACCTTAACAATAAATCGATGTAGTCTCTTGAAAACCGGTGAACCCATAGACAAAAACCAAAACACGACTAGGTTAGAGTGATGGTGAAAACAACATTTCTTTAACAACACCAATAAAGTGCCTCAGAGAGAATGTTAAGCTGTGGGTTCTAGTTTCATTATACCAACTTGTAAAACGATTGTAAGTCTTTACCGTGACTAACATGCTACTTATTTTAACTCAGAATACCATCGTCTAAGACGAGGTTAGAATCAAGCCTCTCCGCTGGGTATCTTAAGGCCGTAAAGGCGGTCTCGGGCCCCGTAAGACTTTCGTTATGATGCTACATTGTGTAAAACTTTGTCTAAAATAAGTTTATAAAATTATTTTGACCGCCTCCGTGGACTAGTGGTTGCGCCTTTGGCGTTGTATCCGGATGTCGTGGGTTCGATTACCACCCATGGCAAAAAAAATATTAGTATGTTTTTCTGTACAGTTTATCATGGTCTGGGTGTTTATAAAGTATAATATGTATTATATCATTGTTTCTGGTAGACATAGTAGTCTAGAGCTTAGTTTGTGACCAGAGCAGTATGTGTAAATTGTCCTACATATATATTATTATTATTAAAAGTCTCCACGATTGAGATTCTAATAATGTTTTTCAACATTTTAAATATTTAATGGTTGAAATTTGGATATATTATGATTTTGTCGCAGGTGTCATTATCAAAGTGGGATATTGTAAACATTTCTCCGCATTCGTATCATGTTTACTGACGTAGAAAGCGTTTATGGCCGTGTTTATGATTTTAACAGAGGCATTTGATTTGAATTACGAACGTGTTCTGAAAAAGTTTTTGGGAAAAACGTTTGTTGTGTTGTGAGTTTAGGAATTTTGGGTTGTATTACAGATGAAAAAGTGTACACATATTTAAAAAGGGAATATTTAAGGTATTTTTTCGAGATGAACGAATACAAGCGGTAATGGATTTTTCTCCGATTCAACTTATAATATAGTTAGTATGATAGTTAAATGGTTACAGTATTATATATTAATGATCTAAATTTTTTTTTATGAGAGCTCGGCATGTGACCTCACATCTACCTGATGGAAAGTAGTATGAAGGTCCAAGAACAAATGCAACCAACAATTACGATCTACGTAACCGTTGATTGTACCTATTATGCCGGCTTAAGATACCTATACACGCTTTGTTTAAAGGATTCGAGATTATAAGTAGAAGGAAACACGCAAGCAGGTAGAGCATTCCACATTTTAATAGGGCGACAGATATACGAATCACCAAATTTTAAATCCAAATATTAAAATATTATATAATAATAAAGTATGGTATTAAAGTCCAAATAGAGCAATTTTCAAAAACTACTGCACAGGTACGTATTTAGGTGAGGCTAAATTTAATTAGAATCAAATAGAAATTAAAATATATTTTTATTTTAATCAATAAATTATTGAGATGTAGGTATTCTTGTTTTCTATTTGGTGAATTATTTCATTTATATATGTATTATACCCATAAGTTATTTTAATTGTATGTCTATGCATATTTCTATCATTAGGTATCTTGTTGCTATTTGTTATATGTAGGTATATAGATGTATGTATGTATATATTATATGTATGTTGCATATATATATATATATATATATATATATCATCACGGGTGCCTTACGGCGCCTAAGACCGCCTAGACGGCCCCAGGGTACTCAGCGGAGGGGTTTTAATCCCACCTCGTCGTAGCCGATGGTATGAGTCTACACCGAACAAATAGCTAGCTCGTCGCGATGTTTTGAATAGACTCAATAACCCATCTACACTCTCCGAGGCACTAAAATATACATATACTGCTTGATAACTCTCTTATTTTTGACGACTAGCTGATTTTTCTTAAATTACCTGCTGGTTGTCGGTTATATGATAGACCCGCCATTTTGTAATAAATAAAGTGTTAAATAAGAATAATGGAAAGGTAAAACTAACCTGGCATAATAGAAACAGTCTTCAAAGCCCTCAGTACCCTGAACGTCCTCAAGCCGGCCAGGTTGCCGACCTCCATCCCTATGGTGGCGTACCCTGAGGTGATCACCACAAAGTCCAGCCAATTCCAAGGGTTTCTCAGATAAGTGTACTTGTTTAGAATGAACCCCTTCGCTATGCATTTGATGATCATTTCCGCCGTGTAGATCGCCAAGAAAATGTACCTGTGGAAGAGGAAAATCTTATTTCAAAACCGAGTCTTTAAAAAGTGGTGGTTTAGGAACAAGAAGAGTAAGAATAGAATAGAATAGAAAATATATTTATTTAATAAACATTACAAAAACTTATGCCAATTTATAAAATAGAACTCACAATAAAAAAAGAACTTAAAAAACACAATATTATTTAATGAATTGGTATACCCTCAGCCTCAGTGTGGTCACTTTACAGTACACCACGCGCTTGTATTCAGGGAAAAGAAGTGTATTATATTTTTAAGACTGTATTAAATTTTAAAGATAAAATTGCAATGAAAAATATTCAGGTGGGCGGGACTCGAACCCACGAACCTCTTTTTCGCGGCAAGGTACTCAACCACTGCGCCAAACAGGTTCCAGTCACTTTGTTACAGTTCCAAAAAACTTATACAAGGTTAAGTACTATTTTACCATGTAATTTTCTTATCGATGATGTTGTCTCCCTATTTTGTTTTAAATTTTTTATAATGGACGCGCCGCTTCATGTCTGGGTTTATTAGCTTTACAAGTTTGTAACTTGAAGATAAACCTCATCGTGTCATCATCATCATCATACCAGCCTTTCGGGCGTCCACTGCTGAACATAGGCCTCCCCCAAGGTTCGCCACAACGACCGGCTCTGCGCTGCCTGTATCCATCGGCTACCTGATCGTGTATGGCCCTCATTTTGAGTTTGGGGAAATAATACTAATATTGGCCCCGGATCAAAAACTATGGTACTAAGAAAGTGGACGTGTGTGTGTTAAGTTTCTGACACTTACTCGTAATTATTAATTAGTACCTAGGAAGGTATTTATTTACCATCACGGGAGCTCTATTGCGCCAGACACTGTCTAGACGGCTTTAGTGTACCCAGTGGAAGGGTTTTATTAAAAACACTGGCCACTGCATTCGCGATCGCGAATTCTGCGTTCTCCATACAAAATGAGCATTCGCATTTCCGGTATTACCACAGGTATTACTCGAATACTATTTGTCGCAGAATCAAAATATATTTTTGTCGGTCATTATATTAATTTAAATCTTTCTGTGTTGGGTAGGGATATATATATTTTTTTTAATGCTTAATCAGAAAAAAAGACTTTTTAAATATTTGTAATAGGTACAAAAATATTTATTACCCACAACAGAATGATTTTCGCGTACTAATACCAACATAAGAATAATAATTGAACTTCGACTAGCAAGTTCTAATATTAAAAGTTTTTTTTTTTGTTTTTTTTGTTTTTTTTATTTTATTGGAGCACGACATGTGACTTTGTATCTACCTGGTGGTGAGCAGACCTACAAAGTCCATGAATGGGGTCAATCAATAATTGTTCTTAAACAATATTGATCGCTCCCACTATGCCGGCTAAATGATGCGATTACGAAATGGGGAGCGACAATGACGAATTGCATTATCGTCAATTAAACCACCCATTTCGTAACCGCACCCTGAAAGGAGACTACCACCTCGACAAGAAATCGATGCAGTAGTCTCCAGAAAACCGGTGAACCCACAGACTAAAACCGAAACATGACTAGGTCACTTGACGGTTTAGTACGTTTATATAGGCTTGAAGTCGACTTTAGAGACTATACATCGCAACGTATTCCCAACTCGTTATAGCCGATGGTATTCTAAATAATAATAATAACAAATATATTCAGTGACCAAATATTTTTCAACACAATTATACTGTAAGCTGGGCTCCTTTATTAGGAACAACCCGCCTCTCCAATTGAAACTTAAAATTTTTAATCTACACCGAATAAGTGTAGACCCTTCCCTGTGTGTGGTCGAGACTCGTCGTAGTATTTTTGTGTAGGCTTATAAACAGTTTCATAATTTGGTATACTGAAACTGGCACCGACAACTTTAAGTGCTCTCGTGGCCGCTATAGTGGTGCTGTCATACAAACATAAGTTCATAAATTTGTTTATCAAAACCTTTGTAAATTGCAAAAAATAAACACCTTTCAGTAGTGACAGCTAAAATAAAACAAGAAAGAATTGAACACAAAGGTAAATATGTAAATTCCATTTCCAAATATTATTTAAGCGGTCCCATAAAATTCTCCAGTCATTCTCGACGATGAAATATTCTCTAAGCTACATTAATTTTTATGCTTCGAGATCTTTGCCCCGAGGTACATTTAAAAACAATGTTTAGTTCTCTTTTTAAATGTTTTATTCATGAACTTAAGTTTACTTGGGTCTCTCACCTGATTGTGAGATCGTATTTTTAAAAGATTTATATTTTGTGAGTTTTAGGTAGGTTTTACTTAAGCGATTGAAGACGTAAAAATATGCTTATTGGTTATCGTGGTTTATGAAAGCTTTTTCCTTTCTTGGAGCTTTTATTACAGGTTTTTTTATTTTTTTTATTGGAGCACGACATGTGACTTTGTATATACCTGGTGGTTAGCAGACTACAAACTCCATGAATGGAGTCAATCAATAATTGTTCTTAAACCAATATTGTTTCGCTCCCACTATGCCGGCTAAATGATGCGATTACGAAATGGAGGTTGACAATGACGAATTGCATTACGAGTATGTTTTAATATACTCGATACCTTATCGTCAATCTAACTACCCATTTTGTAATCGCACCCTGAAAGGAGACTACCACCTCGACAAGAAATCGATGCAGTGGTCTCCTGAAAACCGGGAAACCCACAGACTAAAACCGAAACATGACTAGATCACTTGACGAGTTTTGCATCTGTATGGGTCGGCCTAGGGAAGTTATATAGACGTACCTCCCACCTATATATAATTTAAATACGCGGTGACCGAGTTGGTTAGACCTCAGACTTAAAAAAACACCGCAGTTTTGGGACCCCTGCTTAAACCCCGGTATATACTCGTATACCAATGAGATTTAAATGAAAAAAAATGTTGTTTGACTGCTTCCGTAGACTAATAGTTGCGCCTTTGGCGTTGTATCCGGAGGTCGTGGAATCGATTCCCACTCATGGCAAAAAAATATTAGTAGGTACGTTTTTCTGTACAACTTGTCATGGACTGGGTATTTACAATATATATATATCTTCACGGGTGCCTTACGGCGCCCGAGACCGCCTAGACGGCCCCAAGTACCCAGCGGAGGGGTTTTAATCCCACATCGTCGTTGCCGATGGTATGAGTCTACACCGAACAAGTGGCTAACTCGTCGCGATGTTTTGAATAGACTCAATAACCCATCTATAAACAGTTTCACAAGTTGGTATAGTGAAACCGAGACCGACAGCTTAACGTGCTCTCCGAGGCACTATAGTGGTGTTATCAAACAAATGTACATTTTTTTTTTTAATTAAAAACTCATTGGTACACACCGGGATTCGAACCAGGGACCTTAGTGTTTTTAAGTCCAAGGTCTAACCAACTCGGCCACCACGTATATACAATATGTAGTAAGTATTATATCGTTGTTTCTGGTACACATAATCAAGTCTAGAGCAATATGTGTAAATTGTCTGACGTACTATTATTACTACTACTACTATAGTGCCTCGGAGAGCATGTTAAGCTGTCAGTCTATACTCCAGTTATATGGGTTATTAAGTCTTTCTAAACACCGAGATGAGCTGACCACTTGTTTGGTATAGACTTAGAATACCATCGGTTACGACGAGGTGGGATTAAAATCCTTACTTGGTAGGCGGTGTTATTAAGATACCCGTGATGGTACAGAGGTTCAATATTTATTTTATTATACTTACCTACAATGTATATATTAAAAAAAAAAGTGCGATACTAGTGAATATTAAGAGGCACCAGTGCAGTGTATGTTGAAAATCAACAACTTAAATGGTATAAGTTCTACATAAGTATACTTATAAAAACTTATACAAAGTTTAACAAAGTGTATGTTTCACAAGAGAGGCTGGGGAACCCACAATATATCCGTTGGTGAAAGCTGTTGTGGTTACATCTAGCCACTAGAATTCCAAACTTACAACGCTTGAAGCTCTACTTACTTCATACAAAGGACCCTATTTTCAGCGCACTAAAGCACAATTTGTAACAAAGAACTAAACTTTAATTGATTATACCTACGGTAAATGGTTAAAACATCTACATATTACGGAGAAATTGCCGGAAAAATAAATTCTATGAAAAGATATAGATGAAATTTTAATATTGTACCCACAAGGACGCTTAAGACGTCCTAGACTGTCTAGATGCCTGGACTCAGCAAAGGGGTAGTAGCATAGTAGAAAATACCTAAGGCATTTAGCTCTTTTATGTACAATTTTTAAGGAATTTTCAGATCAAGTGGCAAGCTCGCATTTTTGTATGGCTCAGGTGGCGTGGACTTACAATTTGTTTAGTCAAACTGGGACCGATAGGATTTGATGACCTTTATAATAATACTAGTTAATTCGCGTAACTTTGTCCGCGTAAATTTAACCGTTTACGCAGCTCTTTTCATTGATGCTCCGCTCCTATTGGTCATAGCGTGATGTTATATAGCCTATAGACTTCCCCGATAAATGGGCTATCCAATACTAAAAGAATTTCCAAAATAGTAAATTCAGAGATTACCCCCTACAACCTCTTAAACTTTACCTCTTTATAATATTAAGTATAGATATAGAAGTATGGATTAGTATAGAAGTATAGATTACCCCCTACATCCTGACAAACTTTACCTCTTTATAATATTAAGTATAGATATAGAAGTATGGATTAGTATAGAAGTATAGATTACCCCCTACAACTTCTCAAACTTTACCTCTTTATAATATTAAGTATAGGTATAGAAATATGGATTAGTACAGAAGTATAGATTACCCCCTACATCCTCACAAACTTTACCTCTTTATAATATTAAGTATAGATATAGAAATATGGATTAGTACAGAAGTAATGATTACCCCCTACATCCTCACAAACTTTACCTCTTTATAATATTAAGTATAGATATAGAAGTATGGATTAGTACAGAAGTATAGATTACCCCCTACATCCTCACAAACTTTACCTCTTTATAATATTATGTATAGATATAGAAATATGGATTAGTACAGAAGTATAGATTACCCCCTACATCCTCACAAACTTTACCTCTTTATAATATTAAGTATAGATATAGAAGTATGGATTAGTATAGAAGTATAGATTACCCCCTACAACCTCTCAAACTTTACCTCTTTATAATATTAAGTATAGATATAGAAATATGGATTAGTACAGAAGTAATGATTACCCCCTACATCCTCAGAAACTTTACCTCTTTATAATATTAAGAAATATGGTTTAGTACAGAAGTATAGATTACCTCTTACATCTTCACAAACTTTACCTCTTTATAATATTAAGTATAGATATAGAAATATGGATTAGTACAGAAGTATAGATTACCCCCTACATCCTCACAAACTTTACCTCTTTATAATATTATGTATAGATATAGAAATATGGATTAGTACAGAAGTATAGATTACCCCCTACATCCTCACAAACTTTACCTCTTTATAATATTAAGTATAGATATAGAAGGATGGATTAGTACAGAAGTATAGATTACCCCCTACATCCTCACAAACTTTACTTCTTTATAATATTATGTATAGATATAAAAATATGGATTAGTACAGAATTATAGATTACCCCCTACATCCTCACAAACTTTACCTCTTTATAATATTAAGTATAGATATAGAAATATGGATTAGTACAGAAGTATAGATTACCCCCTACATCCTCACAAACTTTACCTCTTTATAATATTAAGTATAGATATAGAAGTATGGATTAGTATAGAAGTATAGATTACCCCCTACATCCTCACAAACTTTACCTCTTTATAATATTAAGTATAGATATAGAAGTATGGATTAGTATAGAAGTATAGATTACCCCCTACATCCTCACAAACTTTACCTCTTTATAATATTATGTATAGATATAGAAATATGGATTAGTACAGAAGTATAGATTACCCCCTACATCCTCACAAACTTTACCTCTTTATAATATTAAGTATAGATATAGAAGGATGGATTAGTACAGAAGTATAAATTACCCCCTACATCCTCACAAACTTTACTTCTTTATAATATTATGTATAGATATAGAAATATGGATTAGTACAGAAGTATAGATTACCCCCTACATCCTCACAAACTTTACCTCTTTATAATATTAAGTATAGATATAGAAATATGGATTAGTACAGAAGTATAGATTACCCCCTACATCCTCACAAACTTTACCTCTTTATAATATTAAGTATAGATATAGAAATATGGATTAGTACAGAAGTATAGATTACCCCCTACATCCTCACAAACTTTACCTCTTTATAATATTAAGTATAGATATAGAAGTATGGATTAGTATAGAAGTATAGATTACCCCCTACATCCTCACAAACTTTACCTCTTTATAATATTAAGTATAGATATAGAAGTATGGATTAGTATAGAAGTATAGATTACCCCCTACAACCTCTCAAACTGGTAAAGTTTGAGAGGTTGTAGGTGGTAATCTTTATAATATTAGTATAGATTATTTGCAAAACTTACTTGAATTTTAAATATCGAATAATTTTGTTGTGTTAAACACGGAACACGAATATTTTGCAGTCATCAGCAAACTTTAAAGTTAAATAATGGACTTTTTCAGTTGAGCAACGCATAGAAATTGTGAAAATTCACTACCGCAATGGTGAGAACCTTTCAGAGACGGTTCGAAAATGTCGCATATTGTTCGGTCATCATTATGCACCATCTCGACCCCCTGTGGAGAATTTGATTAATAAATTTTAAACTGTTGGCTCCGTTCAGGATGTTAATAAAGCAGGTGCCTTCCTGGTATGGGTCGGTCGCTTGAAAACATTGCGGCAGTTAGAGAAAGTGTACACGAACTGCCTCAACCTCTATTTATCATCGATGCCAACAATTAAACATCTTCAGAAGCCTCCACAAATCACCTCCGTGTCCATAATTTAGATTAAAAAGAAAATTTTATAAGATACTACTTAAAAAATACTTTCTTGTTAATTCACACTCCCCTTTTCACCCTTTTGAGATACGAATTTCGACAAATAATTTTCCACGGTTCCAAGGGAAATGTAGGGATGCCCCGATCCGATCCGATCTTTTAGAAAATCGGATCGAGAGCATACGATCCGGCAATTTTTGGATCGGATCGGGACCATACGATTTTTTGGCGTATCGATACAAAACTTCAAAGATCGGATCGCCCGGATCGTAGGAATTGAAAGGCAGTTTATTTACTACATTTGAGTAGGGTACTTTGGATTTTTTTTGTTATAAACCGACCTTGATCTTTTGTTTACGTTACTTTCCTAACTTTTGCGGGTAACAACTTTTGTAGGTAAGTAAACATAAATGTGTGGCCCGATTAGTTTCTATTTGTTACTGTCTCTGAGTGTTTCAGACATAAGTACGTTTTGTTTTTATAAAACTGCTTAGTGAAAAAATAGTTCCTCTACAACTTTTTAATGTATCGCGAATATTCTTTCAAATTATTCCTTATATACAGGGTGACTTTGAAAAGATGTACTTTGGGCTAATATGAGGTTCAGCTAATGAAATAAAACAACTTTTTCCATGGAACCATGTGTCGCAAATGAAAAAAAAAATCCCCTTCTCCATACAAACTAGTAATGTTAAAATCACCAATTTGTATGGGGAAGCCAAATTTTTTTTTCATTTGCGACACATGGTTCCATGGGAAAAGTTGTTCGATTTGATCAGTAGAATATCATATTAGCCCAAAGTACACCCATTCAAATTCACCGTGTATATAGAATTGTTTCTTAATTATTTGCATCCGATCCGGATCGATTTGATCAGTAGAACCTCATATTAGACCAAGTAAGTAATTCACCTTAGTAAATGATAGCGTACTTGTGCTTTTAATTTTGAAAAGTAATTAATAAATTATTTAAGTCAATTATTGTTTTAACATTCAATACAAATTCCGTAAATATAAATCAGTAGACTGTCGACAATCGACATGAAGCATTACTATTATGCGATGCCTACCATTCGTTTCCATTCCATTTTACATTTTATTTACGTTCCATATTAATAAAACACAGGATAACAAGCATTTTCACGAATATAAACCCCGCTATTATTGTGTCCGTATATATGAAGTTAATTTTCGGTTTATTTACACTGAAACTAATTACTTTTTGTTGCCTAGGTTATATTTAATTAAAGTTTGAATGCTAAATGGTACCAACGCTTTTAAAATTAAATTACTAACGCGTATTTCCTTACTAAACACTAGCATTATGTAATCTGTAAAAAATCTTTAGACACAGTTTATTTAGGTATATATTTATCTTCATTTTCCAAATTATTTTAATGAATGTGTCCGACACTATAAAAAATTTTTAAAAGGTTTAACAAATTCTTAACAATTTTCCGACGTTTATATTAAAAGAAATTGCACCGAAAATAAAATACAGATTATCGCTGATAACGTATAGGTAGTTTTTGCGTTAATCCGGAACAAACAAACATATAATAAAATATTTTATCTTTATAATATTATTAGCATATATAATTGAACACCTATAGAACATAATATATTTAGAGATATGTGTTAGGACATTTTCATTAGGCGTCCCGTCTGAGTTGAATATTTTTTTTAGCGTAGATTCAATTTGTTTTTCGTTTCGACATGTAGTTTTAACTTAGTGTACCTCCATGGTTCTGATGAGCCAAGTATAGTTTTTATTTAAAATATATATATTTCAATAAAACTTAAAAAACATGATTATTAATAAAAACTATTGAAAATTAAAATAATAAAAACACCTAAAAATTAAATAAATCCTCACAGTGTTCGCGCGGCATAGTGCCCAAAACGCTGGCTACATTTACTCTCTGTATGGTAAGGCTTATTCTTTGTGAGAGGAATGCGCCAGTCCTCTGGTCACCTGTGACGTCCATCAATTTAAATGCCATCTCTTTGAAAAAAGTTTTTGCTTCAGGACCCCACGGCCCCATTGTTTCTACCCCAAACGGCACAAATATATAGTTATTAATAACTTGACAATATTTTCGCCGTTTGAGGTTTTCAGCGTGGGCGGCAGCGGCACCAGCCCCCTCTTTAGTCCTTGAAAGATGTGAAGCTGCCAAAGTATCGACACATGTTGCATCCCACACTAAGCAGCGACCCATCTTCCAAGGGACCAAACTTAATCCGTCAGGTCTCTTGCCGTCATCGCGAGACCACAAGGTTCATTAATTGATGGAATATTAATAACGGCAAGAGACCTAAGAATCAAATCGTTTAGCAGGTTGTGCCGCGCTCTTCGAACCAGATAGACTATGGTGCCCAAATCGGTCGATGTCACATCCGCACGGACATCTGTGAGGTTCACAAATAGCTACTCCCAATCTCAGCCCTATGGCGATTTGAAAAGTCTGGTTATCTAAAAGAGTTCCTAAATTTCGATTTGGTATTACATGCAACCATTGCCCTTTGACTCTTTGGTTGGTTTTATACAATTCTAAGTAACGTGACTAAGTCTTACCAAATATTTTTTCAGACTATAACGGACAGATGCTTAAATGAGCAAAAAAATACAGGATTTCAGATTTTTTATACGGGACATAAATTTTTTAAAATGATATTTTTGATGAAAAAGGTTACTGATTTTTTAATTATGATTATAATTGTATATTTATTTCGTACAAACGTGGCGTGAATATTTGTCAGCCATAGAATAAAATACTTGGCAATAACAAATCGAGCACGGTTGAAATACGGGACATAGTCAATTCCGGCGGGACTGAATTTTGAACTGTCACATTAGTTTTAGACTGTACTGTCGCACAGTGTTTGATCAGACTTCTTCTATAGCTGAGTTGGTTTGACCGGCGACTTTTAAACTGTTGGTATCACAGTTTTTCTCTGTTACCAAAATTTAATATACTGTCACTGATGACGCCGCTCCAAAGAGAGGCGAAATATTTGGCAATAAAATCAATTTATATATTTTACTTAATAAAAAACACAAAATTTAATACCGTGTACCTATGGTGACCGAGTTGGTTAGACCTTAGAATAAAAAAAAAACCTACAACTTTTAGGTCACAGGTTTAAGCCCCGGTGTGTACCCATGAATTTTTAATTACAAATAAATTTATTTTACTACACTATTATAGTGCTTCGGAAAATGAGTCTCAGAATGCCATATCTAATGATATGGCATTCTGAGTTTATGCTCAACAAGTGGTCTGCTTGTCGCGGTTGACTCATTTTTATAAATAAACAATAACATATTTACCAATAGTTACCATCATATCAATAAAATTTTATAATAATTTAATAAGATTATTAATAATACAAACTATTAGCAAACATAATTAAAGGAGTGACCAAACATCGAAACCCATCGAAAAAGTACCCATAGCACGAGCTGCGTTTCTGCGTTGGATAGCTATAGATACTTTTTGTCCCAAAAGAAATCCTTATTTAGGATCCCCGATTACTCCTCTAATGCCCGATTTCACCAACAATCCCTAACTCTAAAGGAGCCCCTAAATAAAAACTTTGATATATTTGCTATAAAACAACTGTCATTAACTGTCCCTTAACTTAGTAAGGGTAGTTAGGGGTGTCCCTTAGCTTAGTTAGTAAGAATTGGTGAAATCGGGCATTAGTCTTTTATTATTTATTTAAACACTTTATTGCACAGTAAACAAAAGTTATGTACAAAGGCGAACTTAATGCCTTAGGCATTATCTACCAGCTAACCTTTAAGATTGTGTTCGAAGTCGGGTGCTTAATTAAATTTTAATAAACTTATATAAATTAGGATTATTTATATAAGTTTATACCCAAAAAGTATAAACTTTTGGCTTCCCCTTACAAATTGGTCATTTTAACATTAGTAATTTGTATGGAGAAGGCAATTTGTTATCATTTGCGACACAAGGGTCCATGAAAAAAAGTTGTTCGGTTTAATTAGTAGAACCTCATATTAGCCCAAAGTACACCTTTCAAAGTCACGGGTATACAACACGATGAGGTGGAAATTAAGCCCTGCCGCTGGGTAGCCTGATGTCGTGTAGACGGTTTCGGCCACCGTAAGGCACACGTGTTGGTTTACATACACATATTTATGGATTTTTTATGAATTCCTTATTAGGATAATCTTATATAAAATTTTTAAAGATAAAAATGCAATGAAAAAAATCCTGGTGGGCGGGACTCGAACCCACGAACCTCGATATAGCAAGGCGCTCAATCGCTGAGCCAACCAGGTTCAAATTTTTTCATTGCATTTTTATCTTTAAAAATTTTACATACACATACACACGATTTATTTTTAGCAATTTTTTAGGTGGGAGGAAGGCCTCTTACTTCGTTACGCCGAACCACCGGACTCGTTACATACATATGCAAAAACCGCCAAGTGACCTAATCATGTTTCGGTTTTAGTCTGTGGGTTCACCGGTTTACCGGGGACTACTGCATCGATTTATTGTCGTGGTGGTAGTCTCCTTTCTTGGTGCGGTTACGAAACAGGCGACTGATTTGCCGAAAAAGCAGCGAAGATATTAAAATAGACTCGTTATGCAAATATGTTTTAGTCGCTTCCCATTTCATAACCGCATTTAGCCGGCATAGTAGGTGCGATCGATATAACAAAATAATCCCGTTAATGGATTTTGTAGGTCTGCAGACCGTCAGGTAGATAGAAAGTCACATGCTATGCTTCAATAATAAAAACAAAAAAAAATACGTATTCATACATACATATCATCGCGGGTGCCTTACGGCGCCCGAGACCGCCTAGACGACCCCAGGGTACCCAGCGGAGGGTTTTAATCATACCTCGTCGTAGCCGATGGCATGAGTCTACACCGAACAAGTCTCTATAGCTCGTCGCGATGAATAGACTCAATAACCCTATTATAAACAGTTTCACAAGTTGGTATAGCGAAACCGGGACCGACCGCTTAACGTGCTCTCCGAGGCACTATAGTGGTGTTGTCAAACAAATGTAAACGTATTCAAAATAGACAAGTCAATTCATATTGGACAAATTGGACCAACAAAAAGTAATGTCTAAAACTGTTTATACGTACTCAGTGAGTTTTATAGGGGCCACTAAATCTACTGCCACATATAAAATACTTAATGGGAATATTGCATGTACATTGAAGGCTTCACGAGTATTCAATATCACTGAAAATCTACTATAATTACATATCTACTGATGTTTTATTTACTAAAAACTTTGAAGGTTTTAGGCACTTTAAAAATTTTAACAAAAATATTAATTCTATACTTTTTATTTCTAATGAGGGCACGGCATGTGACTTCGGCTGACCACCTAGTTTTTTTTTTTTTATTTATTTTAACATAGCACTGGATACAAGTCCATCGGCAACCAACTAGTCCTAGTTGTTTTTTTTTTTTAATTATTTTAACGGCACTGGATTCTAGTCCTTTTATGCCTGTTTTGTCTATGGGTAGCTTTCTATAGTTTTAGTTCAGTGTTTCATTTTTCTTCATTTTTACACTAGTTGGTTATGTAGTGTGTGTTCGGTTCGGTAGTATTTTTAATATTAAGATTTCCATTCCATCGCGTTTAAGTTCTAAATCTGATATCGAGGTATAATAAATAATTGTTGTTATTTTGGTTAATGAATAGCTGCCTAACCAAACGTTCTCTAAGACCTAATTGTTAAACTTGTTTTTTTTACTATTCATAAACATCTGTAAAGATTTACATGAAATAAATGATTTTGACATTTGACTTGGTATATATCTGATGTTAAATTAGCCTACAAAGTCCATGAATGGGATCGTTGTTTAAAGGCATTATTCCCTCCTATTATGCCGGGAAATTATACGAAATAGGCGGCGATAAAGAGGAATATGCAATATGATATGCAACTTTCTAGTAATTTAGTATAATTTTATTATATGAATTTAGTTTATTGAAGCACGGCATGTGACTTTGTATTTACCTGATGATGAGCAGACCTACAAAGTCCACTAATGGGGTCAATCAATAATTGTTCTTAAACAACATTGATCGCTCCCACTATGCCGGCTAAATGTTGAATGATGCGATTACAATATGGGCGGCGACAAAGACGAATTGCATTACGAGTATATTAAAATATACTCGTAATGCAATTCGTCGATACAGTAATCTCCTGAAAACCGATGAACCCTCAGACTAAAATGGTCATTTAACGGTTTTTGCATCTGTATGTATGAGAGGTGGTAACGAGACCGGTCCGTAATTTTATTTGACTGTTTCTGTGGTCTTTGGTTACGCCCTGTTTGTTTTGTATTCAGAGGTCGCGGGTTCGATTCCCACTCATACCAAAACCAATATTTGTACGTTTTCTGGACAGTTTGCCTAGTTTGGGTGTTTATAAAATAATAATATGTAATAATAATAATAATAATACTAATAATAATAATGATAATAATTTGTAGTAAAAAATTTTTAAATAGGTACTAAATTCGTTATTATTAAATAATTTCGTCAAAAACACTCTATTTTATTTTAATGGTGTAAAAATGACAGTAAGGTGACTGTATCAATAAACAACGAACGACAATGTGGCTCTATTAGTCTGAAATAGAGCCAATTTTATATGGCACTGGATTTAACTTTTTAGGGTTGCCACATTTATTAAATTTAGTTACAAAAAAAAAATGAACTTATTCTTAAATGTGGTTTTTAAAAGACAACTTCCGGTGCGGTCCAATTTGCGATTACGTTGAATACATAGTTTGTATACGCTGTAAACACCTTCACCCTTCAGATGCTCTTATATTCGAACATATCTAAATATATATAACTCAAAGGTGACTGACTGACATAGTGATCTATCAACGCACAGCCTAAACCACTGGACGGATCGGGCTGAAATTTGGCATGCAGGTAGATGTTATGACGTTGGAATCCGCTAAGAAAGGATTTTGATAAATTCTACCCCCAAGGGGATAAAATAGGGGATGAAAGTTTGTAAGATAAAAAAATAACTATTCCACGTGGACGAAGTCGCGAGCACAGCTAGTTAGGAATATAAGAGAGTCGAATACGACTGAGCACGGAAAACTTCTTAGGTACTAATATTGTATTATTTTTGTTATGTAGGATTCTACGTGCAGGATATTATTATTATTTTTTAATTTATATTCATAATTCATAATTCTTATAATTGTATTATGCTCTTAGGTAATGGTGAAGTTCTCAAGAATCTTCTTATAACTTTATCTACTTAGTTAATGTACCCTAAGAAGATGGCAACCCTATGGATTATGGTTAACAGTTCGGAGTATGAAAATACGAAAATACTAAAATGTGGGCGGAAGGAAATTATACGTACCCTACGTAGCTATAAGATATTTACTGCGGGGTACGACGAATGTTTGTTCAGGTGGTATAAGTGAACACTCGCAAAGTTGCAAAGTGGCTTTTAAAGATTACTTACTATAATACTTACCCTACGGTCCAAATTGCACTTAAATTGTATATAGTCAACGAACTTATTTAGTGCCTGGTTTAAATTGCTTTTAGTCGTTACGTTAATTTCTATATTCAATTTGAACCAGTGGGTATACACGGACATCCAACAACTGAATACACTATGTTTTACCTGTTTTACGTGTGCAGTCCAATTTAAATGTATTTGACTCAATAACAATTATATACTCGACGCGAGGGACGTCACTTGAAATAAGTTCGAATATAAGAGCATTTTGAACCGGTCGGTGTTTACAGCGTATAGAGAATATTTATTCAACGTAATCGCAAATTGGACCACGTAGTTAATAATTATTATTATAGTTTAAAAAATGAATTTTAGGTAAATATCTAGTAATCTCTCGTCAAATCCAACTCGGCTGGGCAGCATTCGGGAGGCTACGTAATATCTTCTCGTTCCAAATACCGCAGTGTTAAAAAACCAAGATGTTCGAGCAGTGTGTGTTGCCAGTGATGACTTACGGATCAGAGACGTGGTCGCTTACTAGGCCTCATGAAAAAGCTCACAGTCACACAAAGGGCGATGGAGCGTACTATGCTATGTTTTCTTGCGGGATCGTATTCGAAACGATGAGATCCGCAAAAGGACCAAAGTACTGACATAGCCTCCCGAATCGCCAAACTTAACTAGCAGTGGGCAGGCCACATAGCTCGCAGAACGGACGTCCTTTGGGGCATTAAGGTTCTCGAGTGGCGACCGCGTGCTGGAGGACGCAGCAGGCCCCCCACAAGACAGACCGACGACCTGAAAAAGGTCGCGGGAAGCCGATGGCTACAGGCGGCGCAGAACCGGTCGTTGTGGCGATCCTTGGGAGAGGCCTATGTCCAGCAGTGGACGCGTGAAAGGCTGGTATGAATGTAATTCTTTATTGCAATTATATATTTATATTAAACTACATATTTGACTATTGTTGATTTCGTTCATAGAAATTGTAGGCCCAATAAAAAAATAAACTTAAGTTTATATGTACTTTGATTTTTAAATAAAAAAAAACTAAAATATTGCTTCATATATTTCATTATCCGGGTTTGATTCCCGCTCATGGCAAAAATAAAAAAACAAATACGCTTTTTCTGTACAGTTTGTCATGGTCTGGGTGTTTATAAAATAAAATATGTATTATACCGTTGCTTCTGCTAAACATAGTACAAGCCTAGAGCTTAGTTTGTGAACAGTGCTATATATAAAAATTGTCCTACATATTATTATTATTATTATATATTAATTAAGTAAAGATGGCATGGTACGAATTGCATAGTATGTTCACACAGATAGTTTGATACTTTACAGTTTCCATTGTTCAAAATTGGATTTATCAATTCTAACTTTTAATAGGTTTTTAGCAGTTGCAAGGTAGTTGCTGACAGTTGAAGGAAGGGTCTGTTTAACACCTGACAATCTAGTTTACAGTAGTAAGCTTAATTGTTTCACTTCTCTTGGTTGTTTTACCAGTATTTGTTTTTTATTTTTGTGCTGTTTGGTAGGAAAGAGAAGTCGTATTTACGCCCATACAATCGTAATTTCAATATTACAACTGGCTATTAGTTGAAGTTTATTTATTATTATTATGTTGGTAATTTTACGCAATTTTTTTTCTGATGTGAGTAATAAATATTTTTGTATTATAATATTTTAAAAAAATGTTTTCTGATTTAAAAAAAATACCCAACACAGAATGAATTAAATCAATGACCGATAAATATATTATTTTAATTCTGCTACAAACAGTGGCCGAGTAATACTAGAAGTGAGTACTCTCATTTTGTATGGAAAACGCAGAGTTAGCGATTGAGAATACAGTGTCCTTAAAATAAATGTATCTGAGTATATCTACGTGGTGGCCGATTTTGCTGGATCTTAGATTTTAAAACTCATGTCAAAATATTTAAACTCCGGTCTGTACCAAAGAGTTTTTAATTATAATTCTTATTAAAAAGGATTATTAAGTGGTAATAGGTGGAAAAGGATGAAAGGCAAAAAAAAAGAACTTAATCACAACCCCAAATTTAATTTGAAGTTTACGATCGACTTGTAGGACCCTGTAGTTCCTGAGATTAGCGCGTTCAACCAAACAAACAAACTCTTCGACTCTTATAATATTATAGTATAAGTATAGATTTTATTTAAGTACCTAAGTAGGTATCCATTTTTGTTAATTGAGTGTACTTAACAATTTTACCAAATTTAAAACAAATTATTATCAATTAGTCCAATCTGTTTGAAGTAGATAAGAATGTATTTAATTCGTTATTAAAATATTCACAAATCCACAAGAATGGTGATTTGGTTAATTAATTCCCCTTCGAGATACAATCGCTAAACCTTAAGTTAGACCTTGTACTTTATTCCAATACATTAGAGTCCCATTTAGAATAATACTATCACAATAGAAATACGGAGCGCTTTTGTTTTAATTATTATCGCAAATTGTATTTATTGCCAATTAAATTTATTACTGAGGAAAAGCAGAAATAGGAATTCCTTTAATCATAATTTTATGATTAGGGTGCTTGGCCTTTTATCTATAGTCAATTTCTAAGGGCTGGTGTCCTATTGTTTATTGATTTATTTATTTATATAAAATTCTTTATTGCACTAAGAAGGTTTGTACAAAGGCGAGCTTAATGCCTTAGGCATTATCTACCAGTTAACCTTTAGGAGAGTGAAAATTGTAATATAGGGTGCACAGATTAGTGTAAAGAGAAATCAAAATACATAAACTGCATAAATACAACCACATAAAATACATAAATAATATAGCAAAAATAAATACCTAAATATATGTTTAAACCTAACCTAAATTATGTTATGTAAATTATGTTTATATATTATGTAGTGAGACACGAGTAATTTCTTGAAAATGGCGAGAGAAGGAGACTGTCTGATGTTCAGGGGAAGCAAGTTCCACTGGCGAGCAGCTGACACCGTCAATGAGTCAGAATATTTGGTAGAGGCGTTTGACGGAATTTTTAATAAGTTATTATCAGTAGAACGGAGGTCGCGATCATGAGTGTCGCATAGAAATTGAAAGCGGGATTTGAGATAAGAGGGAGAATTAGGATTTTTTAAGAATATTATATAACAGGGAAAGGAGATATAGTGACCTGAGAGAACGGATATTGATCCATTTCAGCTGTTTTCTATACTCCGAAATGTGATCATACTGTCGCAGGCCAAAAACGTAACGTATGCACATGATTTGAAGGCGCTCAAGTTTATTAAGTAATTCTTCAGTGAGGTCGGGATAATAGACATCACCATAGTCTAAAATAGGCAGAAGTAAAGAGTTAACTAACGTAATCTTAGCTTTAAAGGGAATGAAACTTTGGGCCCGCTTGAGAAAGTGCATGCTGGCAAACATTTTCTTACTAATTTCAGCGACCCCACGCAAGATCATGGGCAATATGTATACCGAGATTCTTAGCATGTGAGCAGAATGGAAGAGAAGTTTTATTAAATGATAATGATAATGGAGAATTGCCCACCAGGTGGGCAATTCTCGCGCTTGCGACATTCATCTCGATTCGAGATTTTTAAACGAAAAATGACTAAATATGTCATTTTTCGTTCGACTGCAAAAATATTCTCTAAAGTGAATAAAACAGAAGCAGATAAAATTTACATTAAAAGGGACAAAATTTAATTATAAGGCTTCTTTAAACTATTTCTTTTAAAACTTATAAATCTTTAAATTGAAACATTTAATTTAAAAAAAAAGAAACTGCAAAATTATACATTTCCAATCTGAACAAAGTAAATGTACATGAATCTTTTGTTCTCGAGAGAGTCTGTTTAATAATTCACCTACAGTCCTGTGGAGGTATATCAAGGAATACCTTCCTTTATCTTTGGCTCGTTGCCAATTTTTCTACAACTAGTAAGTCAGAGCCTAAAAAATGCCAACAATGGAGGCGGATTAGGCGTATTAAAAAAAAAATGGAGACCGCAAAAGCTCGTTAACGGTTTTTAATTTCTATAAAAGTTATAGAGACCTTCTTTCCGATCTGACCAGATTAAATGAAAAAAGGCTAAAATTGTTGTTACATTAGGTATCATAATATTCTTTAATAGATTCGTGCTAGAGCGAGCTAGTGCGCTATGTTTAGGGGCCCTGGAGTCGACTTGAGGGATTTTCATCTACTGTCAAGAGCTATATAAAAAATTCCAAGCCCTCATGAATTTGAAGGTCTTACACAAGGTCTCACAGTCCTCTAGAATATTTACACTAAAGCCGTGCGAACGAAGCGAACTGGCGATAGATTAAATAAAATATATATATATGGCAATAGGGTTTTCAAGAGTTTTAGGGAGCTCTCACTACTCTCTCTAGCTCTTTCTCTCTCTCTCTCTGCTCTCAACAGCTTTACCTAAATACACACATAGGATATGCTTCTGCTATGCTAGTGTAATAAATTAAAGTAATTATAGAATATTTTTATTAATTTTTATTTTTTATTATCAAGGGTTAGGTTAGCTGGTAGGTACATACATAAAGCATCAAGCTCGCCTATGTACAATTTTGTCATAGGCGAGCTTAATGCCTTATGCACCAGATAATCATTGGGAGAGTGAAGTATACTTAGGTTGCAGAACTATTTTAAAAATATAAATACATATAGATAATATCATGATGCACAACAATATTTAAATACGATATGGTGAACTTGAAAGGTTGTACCTACTTTGGGCTAATATGAGGGTCTACTGATCAAATGGAACAACTTTTCCCATGGTGTGATGTGTCGCAAATGGAAATATTTTTGGGTTCCCCATACAATTTAGTCATTTTAAGATTACTAGTTTGTATGCAGAATGATTTTATTTTCATTTGCGGCAATGGAAACAGTTGTTCAATTTGATCAGTAAAACCTCATATTAACCCAAAGTACAACCTTTCAAATTCACCCTGTATAACACGCAATACATATACATATTAACATACCAAACGAAATTACCACGAGGATCTAGTTCAGATGTTCAGATAATGAGTTGTGGGCAAGCGTTTGAGCACTCCCGTTTGATAGTCACAGGAAGAAAATTCCATTATCTAGCAGCAGATGCTAGATAATGGAATGCCAGTAGACAGGAAACACCTGTAAATAAATCTGAATATCTGGTGGAGACATGGCCTTTAGATGGTTGCTGTCAGAAGAACGTAGGAGACGGTCGTGTGAATCCCTAAGAGAGTACAAATACAGTAAGGTACTATAAACCCTAGTAATTCCACTAGAGTTCATAGTGCATCTATACTAATATTATTAAGATGTAAAGTTTGTGAGATTGTAGGGGGTAATCTCTGGATCTACTGAACTTTCAAAATTCTTTTAGTGTTGGATAGCCCATTTATCGAGGAACATCACGCTACGACCAATAGAAGCGGAGCATCAATAAACAATATTGGAAAAATTGTTACTTTTGAGAGCTTCCGTTGCGTGCGCGTAAACGGTTAAAGTTGCGCAGTCAACACGAGTTGAGCGGGTCAGCTAGTATTGTATAAAATTAAAATATGGAGAGATATTTAACCGCCACTATGCCAAAATAACAAAATTTTACAAACAACATTACTAGAAGTTATTTGGCGGACTCTAGAAATTTAAGTATATCTAGAAATTCCAAGAAGCCAAGTTTAATCACAATGTCTTTCTTATACGTTTGTTCCTTTTAAAGAATTGTACAACTTATTGCTAAGTCATTAAAGCTTATTTTAAATATTGTATATCCAAGTTGAGGCTGTACGTGAAGAAATATAAAAGGAATGTTAAATGTAACTAATGTATGGGGCTTTTACTTGGAACCTAAATTAGTGCTAAAATTGATTTTATTTCCTTTCCATTGCTTTATTTGTTCTTAATTTATAGCTAAGTCTGGTGGAGTTTAATTAATTGCGAGCAATGAAATAAATTGCGTCCACTTTTGCCCAGTTATAAATACTATTACTTAAACAGTTGTAGATGTAGAGTTAAAAGGTATTACTTTGGTATTTTTGGTACACATAGTACAAGCCTAGAGCTTAGTTTTTGACTAGATTAATATGTGTAAATTATCGTGTGTAACTGGGGAGGGCAGACGTGACTACTTCCCCGACACCTCCACAAAAATGGGGCTCAATAATAGAGATAAAAAATATCCAAAGATCGACGGATCAGCAACTTTTCCGTTCGTTTTTGCATGTTTACCAACAATACTTGCACAAATACCAATTAAATTATTATGGCCTACGCTCCTTCGTTGCCTCAGGGCCTCCAGACCTCCAAATCCGGCCCTGTTGATGTATATATTTATATATTAGACACATGGTTCCATAGGAAAAGTTGTTCAATTGGATCAGTAGAACCTCATATTAGCCCAAAGTACAATCATTCAAAGTCACCATGTATATTTACACGAGTATATATACATATATTGATTTAAGTCGACAGCCTGCGTAGACTAGTGGTTGCGCCTTTGGCGTTGTATCCGGAGGCTTTGATTCCCACTCATGGCAAAAAAAAGGTACGTTTTTTCTGTACAGTTTGTTATGGTCTGGGTGTTTTTAAATAAAATATGTATTGTATTGTTGGTTCTGGTACACATAGTACAAGCCTAGAATCTTAGTTTGTGACCAGAGCAATGTGTAAATTATCCTACATATTATTATTATTATAAGTATAAAACTATTAAAATGAAGGTATGTTTATAAAATTAAGGACCCAAATTATGTTCATACACAATCCTAAAGGTTAGCTGGTAGATAATGGTACATAATATTTGTTTTACTATACTATGGGGCTTAGCATAAACACAGTCGATAAAATGAAGTTTATTAATGAACATTCATTCATTGATTCGACATACATATCGACAAAATCGATATGTATCGATTTTTCGAGGCTATCGATGCCGTTGTGCTAGAAAATTCCTTACGATAGTCATGAACCTAACGTTAACGATAGTAATAACTAATGGTAGAGCGACTTATGTTGATCCAATTATCTTATAAACATGTTCCAAACACAAAGTGTCATAAAAAAAATGCTAGTACCAAAGAAATATCTGGCTAAAAGTACTTAGGAATTTTAATAATAACAAATACTATCACGGGTGTCTTTTTTGGCTCCCGAGAACCGTTTAAACGGCCTCAGGGGTACCCAGCAGAGATTAACCCGTGCTCATTTCGCCAATGATATTCGGCGGCTACCTCTAACAAGGAGCTTGTTGCGGAGTTTATGATCGTATAGCCTCGTTGTATAAATCGGTCACCCATCCCAGGTCCGGCCTTATTGTGATCTGCTTAACCTTGTTATCAGTTCAAAGTCAAAAATATTTATTTCAAGTAAAACTTTACAGGTGTTTATGCATAGTAAAAAAATATATATATTTAGTATAAGGTCTAAGTGTGCGCTTGGATACATAAAAAATAATAGAAACCAAACCGAACAAACACCACATAACCAACCAGTGTAAGACTAGGTGGTTAGCTGGTTCTAATTACCTGTCCATCGTTATCTGGTGCCACCGAGGCGACCAACCTATATCTACGCCTAATCTATCTATCTAGTTGCAGTAACTTAACCACCAGGTTGGGGCCGCTTGTAATTTTGGTACACGTTTTTATTTCTCCCTGTTCACCGGTATAGCTTAATTTATTGGCGACGGACGTGATTAAAATCCGTCACGTTCCTAACGCGCCACGGTTGATTCCTGAACCCATCCTTTTATAGTCTTAGGGTTGGCACTGCCTAACTATCATTGGTCTTATTCAAAAAAACTTATTGAGTCCGTGAAGTACTCTTCGAGGTTAAAATGTGTATTTACTTTAGTGCAGAGCGGTTGGTAAAACCGTTCTATTTTAGTTTTTTTGATATACATTATGTTCATTGTATATGTCAACAAAAATGACAGTGTCTTTCTTCGTATCCCACGTCTTTTCTCATCCCTATACGAGTACATACGTAATTTTTGTTGCTAAGCGGTTTTCCGAGCGATTTTCACACTCGCAGACATACTTGAATTTAACAATTCATACTTGAATTTAACAGATCTTGTTTTTAACAATTATCCAACTTAAAAACAATCTTAAAAAAAACGTTTTTTTTTTGTGACAACCCTAATCCAGAATAAAGTCACGTCTCATCTATAACGTCGAGAATTGTTGCGACATTGCTTCGATTTAGGGACCGTCTAGGGTTTTCGAGGATTCAATAAATGAAATGCAGCGTGAATTGGTAAATAGGTCAACTTACTACCTCTATGAATAGTGAAAAAACTAATATATGCATTTTATTTTATTTATTTCTTCCTTTTAACATTATTTAATACGAGTATGCTGACCCGCGCATAAATCGTCTGCGAACGCAACGGAAGCTCTCGAAAGGAACAAATTTTACCCGTTTTCCCAACATTTTTCATTGATGCTCTGCTCCTATTGGTCGTAGCCTCATGTCATATTAGATGATTTGATAAATGGGCTATCCAACACTAAAATATATTTTTATCGGTTCAGTAGATCCAGAGATTACCCCCTTCAACCTCTGAAACTGACAAACTTTACCTCTCTATTACATTATTACTAGTATATTACCCCCTACAACCTTACAAACTTCACGTATTTATTATATTAGGTGGCCTAGACAGACCCAGGGTACGATTTTATTTCATATTGTACATACCGGGGTTTGAACCGGGGGCCTAAAAATTGTTTAAACTAATGTTTTTAAGTCTGAGCTTACAATTACATAGACAGACATACATTTCCGTATCTATACTATCTATACTAATATTATAAAGCTGAAGAGTTTGTTTGTTTGTTTGAACGCGCTAATTTCAGGAACTACTGGTTAGAATTCTAAAATTATTTCAGTGTTGGATAGCCCATTTATCGAGGAAGGCTATAGGCTATATAACATTACGCTGCGACTAATAAGAGCGGAGTAACTATAAAAAATGTGCAATAATGAGGGAAAATGATTCCTTTTGAGAGCGTACGCTGCGTAAACGGTTAAAGTTACGCAGACGAAGTTGCACGGATTAGCTAGTATAATATAAACTTATGATTGGGTTGGATCAATACATTAAAAACATTTTGCATTGGGCGGTAACAAAGACTATCCTCTCTGCTTTATCGCCAAATCAACCGCGGTTTTAAAATCGTGAAAGGAGACCACCTCGATAAGAAATCGATGCTATAGTCTCCTGTAAAACCGCAGACTAAAACATGACTAGGTCACTTGACTTTACGAACTTTAGCGTTGTATCCGGAGTCCGGAGGTTCGATTCCCGCCCATGGCAAAAAAAAATCTGTACAGATTGTCATGGTTTGGGTGTTAATAAAATAGAATATTTATTATATAGTTGTTTCTGATACACATACAAGCCTAAAGCTTAGTTTGTGACAGATAATACGTGTAAATTGTCCTACATATTCTTATTATTATTATTATGGTAGCCGAGTTAGTTAGACCGTAGACCTAAAAGACACTTTTAGGTATTGTAGGTATTTAATCCCCGCTGTTTAGCTTCCTAAATTTGTTAGATAACGTTTTTTTAAACTGTAGGCCCAGTTTTACTAGATACTCGTATATCAAATTTGGGAAACTATTTATAGATATATACCATCACGGGTTGCCAATTTGGCTCCCGAGAACCGTTTAAACGGCCTCAGGGTCCCAGCGGAGGGATTAACCCATCCTCATTTCGCCGATGGTATTCGGAGGCAACACCTAACAAGTGGCGAGCTTGTTGCGGTGTTTATGATGAAGTAGCCTCGTTGTATAAAGCGGTCACCCATCCCAGGCCGGTCTTGTTGTCATCTGCTTAACCTTGTTATCAGTTGCGCAGTGACTTAACCACTAGGCTGGGGCCGCTTCTTGGATTAGGCGTATAAAACAGCAGTAGCTTTTCCTTTATAAAAACCATATTCTTGTATTGCTGTTAATCACCATTGAGGCCAATAAATCATTTTATCTATAGGTACTATGGAAATATAATATTTGTTTTATATAAATTGTAGCGTATCATTTCCGCCAATAATCCGCGGACTAATTGATTGCAGATCATTGCTCATTCTTTGCGCATTTTATAGATGTGTTAATGAAACTCGCCATTTCTTTGGTATAGTCTCGAAATAACATCGGCTACCACGAGGTGGAAATCAAACCCTTTATACCCACCCTAGGGTCTCGGGCGCCCCGTAATACACTGTTATTGTACATAAATAATATTTTTTCAATTAAAAATATTTTTTATACAAAAATGGATTAGGCGTATAAAACAGCAGTAGCTTTTCCTTTATAAAAACCATATTCTTGTATTGCTGTTAATCACCATTGAGGCCAATAAATCATTTTATCTATAGGTACTATGGAAATATAATATTTGTTTTATATAAATTGTAGCGTATCATTTCCGCCAATAATCCGCGGACTAATTGATTGCAGATCATTGCTCATTCTTTGCGCATTTTATAGATGTGTTAATGAAACTCGCCATTTCTTTGGTATAGTCTCGAAATAACATCGGCTACCACGAGGTGGAAATCAAACCCTTTATACCCACCCTAGGGTCTCGGGCGCCCCGTAATACACTGTTATTGTACATAAATAATATTTTTTCAATTAAAAATATTTTTTATACAAAAATGGATTAGGCGTATAAAACAGCAGTAGCTTTTCCTTTATAAAAACCATATTCTTGTATTGCTGTTAATCACCATTGAGGCCAATAAATCATTTTATCTATAGGTACTATGGAAATATAATATTTGTTTTATATAAATTGTAGCGTATCATTTCCGCCAATAATCCGCGGACTAATTGATTGCAGATCATTGCTCATTCTTTGCGCATTTTATAGATGTGTTAATGAAACTCGCCATTTCTTTGGTATAGTCTCGAAATAACATCGGCTACCACGAGGTGGAAATCAAACCCTTTATACCCACCCTAGGGTCTCGGGCGCCCCGTAATACACTGTTATTGTACATAAATAATATTTTTTCAATTAAAAATATTTTTTATACAAAAATGGATTAGGCGTATAAAACAGCAGTAGCTTTTCCTTTATAAAAACCATATTCTTGTATTGCTGTTAATCACCATTGAGGCCAATAAATCATTTTATCTATAGGTACTATGGAAATATAATATTTGTTTTATATAAATTGTAGCGTATCATTTCCGCCAATAATCCGCGGACTAATTGATTGCAGATCATTGCTCATTCTTTGCGCATTTTATAGATGTGTTAATGAAACTCGCCATTTCTTTGGTATAGTCTCGAAATAACATCGGCTACCACGAGGTGGAAATCAAACCCTTTATACCCACCCTAGGGTCTCGGGCGCCCCGTAATACACTGTTATTGTACATAAATAATATTTTTTCAATTAAAAATATTTTTTATACAAAAATGGATTAGGCGTATAAAACAGCAGTAGCTTTTCCTTTATAAAAACCATATTCTTGTATTGCTGTTAATCACCATTGAGGCCAATAAATCATTTTATCTATAGGTACTATGGAAATATAATATTTGTTTTATATAAATTGTAGCGTATCATTTCCGCCAATAATCCGCGGACTAATTGATTGCAGATCATTGCTCATTCTTTGCGCATTTTATAGATGTGTTAATGAAACTCGCCATTTCTTTGGTATAGTCTCGAAATAACATCGGCTACCACGAGGTGGAAATCAAACCCTTTATACCCACCCTAGGGTCTCGGGCGCCCCGTAATACACTGTTATTGTACATAAATAATATTTTTTCAATTAAAAATATTTTTTATACAAAAATGGATTAGGCGTATAAAACAGCAGTAGCTTTTCCTTTATAAAAACCATATTCTTGTATTGCTGTTAATCACCATTGAGGCCAATAAATCATTTTATCTATAGGTACTATGGAAATATAATATTTGTTTTATATAAATTGTAGCGTATCATTTCCGCCAATAATCCGCGGACTAATTGATTGCAGATCATTGCTCATTCTTTGCGCATTTTATAGATGTGTTAATGAAACTCGCCATTTCTTTGGTATAGTCTCGAAATAACATCGGCTACCACGAGGTGGAAATCAAACCCTTTATACCCACCCTAGGGTCTCGGGCGCCCCGTAATACACTGTTATTGTACATAAATAATATTTTTTCAATTAAAAATATTTTTTATACAAAAATGGATTAGGCGTATAAAACAGCAGTAGCTTTTCCTTTATAAAAACCATATTCTTGTATTGCTGTTAATCACCATTGAGGCCAATAAATCATTTTATCTATAGGTACTATGGAAATATAATATTTGTTTTATATAAATTGTAGCGTATCATTTCCGCCAATAATCCGCGGACTAATTGATTGCAGATCATTGCTCATTCTTTGCGCATTTTATAGATGTGTTAATGAAACTCGCCATTTCTTTGGTATAGTCTCGAAATAACATCGGCTACCACGAGGTGGAAATCAAACCCTTTATACCCACCCTAGGGTCTCGGGCGCCCCGTAATACACTGTTATTGTACATAAATAATATTTTTTCAATTAAAAATATTTTTTATACAAAAATGGATTAGGCGTATAAAACAGCAGTAGCTTTTCCTTTATAAAAACCATATTCTTGTATTGCTGTTAATCACCATTGAGGCCAATAAATCATTTTATCTATAGGTACTATGGAAATATAATATTTGTTTTATATAAATTGTAGCGTATCATTTCCGCCAATAATCCGCGGACTAATTGATTGCAGATCATTGCTCATTCTTTGCGCATTTTATATCCGCATTCCTAACCTAATTCGTAAATAAAAGCAATAATAATAAAATAAATAATTTTCTTTTTACAAAATAATATTACTAATACTTTTAGAGTCAAGTAATATAACTTTTATATGTTGTAATAAAATTGCGGGTATAAAATAAAAACCTTCCTAAAGTCTGACAGGTCGGGCTAACGATCGGCAGACGGTTGCTCTCAATATCCGGCTGAACTCACCCAAATCGATATCTAACCTGTTGAATACACTTTTGTATTTAAATTAACTGGTCATTTTGTTATTATTTTTCAGGTTTTCTTTTTTAAAGTTTATTCAATTTTATGTATGTTCGTACACTACACATACACATATCATCACGGGTGCCTTTCGGCGCCTGAGACCGCCTAGACTGCCCCAGGGTACCCAGCGGAGGGGTTTTAATCCCGCCTCGTCGTAGCCGATGGTATGAGTCTACACCGAACAAGTGGCTAGCTCGACGCGATGTTTTGAATAGACTCAATAACCCATCTATACCTATACTATATCAGTTTCACAAGTTGGTATAGTGAAACCGGGACCGACAGCTTAACGTACTCTCCGAGGCACACTAAAAGAAAAATAAATATTAAAAACAGTTCTGTACCCATGCAATAATTTGTCATATAGGGGATGCGCAATTTTAGATTAGATTAGACCATCTCTATATAATTTTGCACAAAGCTATTTTTCGGGTTTTCTTTTTGTTACCTTGGTGGTCACTTGCGCATTTCGGCGCCAAAGACCACCGTAGGTGAGACCTAGTACGCACCTACGTATGTTTATAAACGTCCAGCCAGATAGACTGCATGACTGGGAATCGAACCCACTACTTCCGGATACAACGCCAATATAGCGTAACCACTACATTGACAACTATGTCGTCATGACAACGGATTTCTATATATATATATACGTAGTACTATCATATCATCATAATCAGTCGTAAGATGTCCACTGTTGGATATAAGCATGAAATAAGCCTCATCTATAGATTTTCAAAAGGCCCGATTGGAAGCAGCTTGCATCCAGCGTGTTCCTGCGGTCTTAAAAGGTCGTCGGTCTATCTTGTGGGTGGTATCTCGTCCTACGCTGCGCTTACGTTGCGTGGTCCCCATTGGAGAACTTTACGGACCCATCGGCCATCAGTTCTGCGTGCTATGTGCCCTGCCCACTGCCATTTCATCTTGCTGATTCACTGGGCTATGAACATTGCTCATTTGATCTCGCAGAGAAAGTCCAAGCATAGCCCTCTCCATCTCGTTGTGCTATTTTGAGCTTGTTAATAAAGCCCATACTAAGAGACCACGTTGCTATTATATATTCCTTGGTAAAGATTCTTATTTGATAGATCAATAGATAAATTATATAGCCATGGCCAATAATAATAACGTATTATGTTTCTACAAATCTCAGTTATTTTCCTTAACAAGCCGTTTCTATTCGCCCAACATGTTTATAATAATAATCAATTTAGTCGTGACTCGTATGGAATGTTTTGCCCGGGCGGAGCGCGGTCCCTTTGTCGGGAACAAACGGAAAAGGGCTGAGGAAAATACGAGTGTATGATGAAAACAAAACAAACAGTCCAACATCAAATATGAGCGTAACGAGCTTGTTTTGTTGTAGGTATGTAACGCACATAAAACTCTTATACGACGCTTTACGAAGAAAAACGTGGTAAGTAACTTTTATTGCTTTAAAGAACAATTGGCAAAAAGCGTCTTGAAATCTCGCCCAAACTAAACATGTTAGAATAATACTTTAAGTTTTTTTATTATTACTATAACCATAACGCGTAAAACCTTTAATAAAATAATATTAATTAAAAATAAACATCATAATAGTAATGTGAATATATGCATGGAAGCACGGTTTTAAGCAAACTAATACTGTTGTTTCACTAGTATTGGTCGAACTATGATGTGGTTTTTTGATCAGTATGAGGGTCTAGCGGAGTTACTATGTATATTATTTATTGTTAGGAAAAAATATTTGGCCAATTAAAAAATATACCAGGCGACTATATAATGAAGGTAATAAATAAAAAAACTCATTTAGACGCGACTCTACCAGGATAATCACCAGAACAGGGGTCCGGTAGTCGTGTTCAAGTACCAGGCGATCATAAATCAAAGGTAATAAACATAACGCACTCAGCTTCCTCGATATTCTCCTACATTGAGAGTAAAACACAGTTAAGCTCAATGGTTGTCATGACAATACATCCTAAGTACAGATTTGGATAACTAGAACACGCGACATACTTTTGATTATAGAGAATATATTAACAAGAGTCCGGTATTCGAGTTCAAGTACCATAACATAACTCACTCAGCTTTCTTGATGATCTCCGACATGGCGAGGAAGACACAGCTCAATGGTTGTCATGACAATACATTCTAAGTACTGATTTGGATAACTAGAACACGCGACATACTTTCGATTATAGAGCACACATAAACAGGAGTCCAGTAATCGAGTTGAAGTACCAGGCAATCATAAATCAAAGGTAATAAACATAACTCACTCAGCTTTCTCGATAGTCTCCGACATGGCGAGGAAGACACAGTTAAGCTGAATGGTTGTCATGACGATGTAATCGAAGAACTGGTTGATGATTAAGTAGAATAAACGCTAGACTTTCGATAATAGTGAATATATAAATAATAGTCCGGAATTCGAATTCAAGTACCAGGCAATCATAAATTAAAGGTAATAAACATAACTCACTCAGCTTCTTCGATAGTCTCCGACATGGCGAGGAAGACACAGTTGAGCAGAATGGTTGCCATGACGATGTAATCGAAGAACTGGTTGGTGGATAAGTAGACGCACACACGACGGACTCTCGACCATGGTGACCACCAGAACAGGGATCTGGTAGCCGTGAAGCGATGGATGTAGTTCTTTCTAAACCGCTTTGACACCACGCAGAAGGTCTGAAAAGAAGAGAAATGTATTTTAAAATATTTTAATAGTAAATTAGTGTGTGGTAGTTGAATGGTAAAACCGTCTAACTATTCAAGACCGAAGTTATAGGTTCATTATCCAGTTTAAATATAAGGCTAATTAAATATGTTAACAATAACTGCCATACCTTGCTGCCCATTGTATAACTGTCATAATAGGAGCTGCCTGCATAAAGTGGCCAGTTTAAACGAAAACAAAAAATCTCAAAAAGTAAATAATAAATCGAAAAAAGATTTATAGCAGTTTATATTTGCTGCGTTTTATTGCTTAAAGTTATCTTGAAATTACCCAGGCCATCAATATACTCAGTCTGTGTACAACTACTACGGATCAAATGCAAAATGTGATCCATAGTAGGCTTACAAGGTCGAGAGGACTGATCACCAGATGCATACACCATGAAGGATATTAGTATTTTTTTGTAGCTTCACCGCTTTTCATAAAACTGTTGCATTGATTTCTTGTCGAGGTGGTAGTCTCCTTTAAGAAAGCTGTTATAAAACGGGCGAGCTATTTAACGACAAAGCAGCTAAGATATTACAGTAGACTCATCATAAAGAAAATTCGTCTTTATCGCTCTATATTTATATTAAATTTTATATAAAAAAAACTATACCGCGTATAAATAATATTTAGTTCAAAGATGAAAATATATAAAAAAAATCTCAGCACATTTGGTCTTTTATTCTGGTAGACACCGGGTTTTAGTTCAGAATGGATTTTCACTGAAAGACATTATTCAAGCGGACTGAAGCTCTTTTTGAGTGGAAAGCCTGCTATGTCACCGCCTACTATTTTTTATTCAGCCCTGTCGCAATGCGGTGACGTCTGAAAAAAATAGTGCGAGTCGACGCTTGTATCACGGAAGCTGTAATTATTTTTACAGCTTTTTGTGCACTCTTTTTTGTTTGGCAATTTCTTATTTAACTTGGGATAATAGAAGTTATGAGCAAAATTAACTTTAATTCTTGTCTAACTTTAATTCTACTACTCACAGTACATGGTGAATTTGAAAGGTTGTACTTTGGGCTAATATGCGGCTCTGCTGATCAAATCGAACAACTTTTCCCATAGAACCATGTGTCGCAAATGAAAAAAAATGTTGGCTTCCCCAGACAAATTGGTCTCATATTAGCATAAAGTCACCATGTACTCGTATATACCCATATTGTTGTATTATATATTTGTTATATAATAATATGTAGGACAATTTACACAAATTGCTCTAGTCAAAAACTAAGCTCTAGACTTGTACTATGTGTACCAGAAGCAACGATATAATACAAATTATATTTTATAAACACCCAGACCATGACAAACTGTACAGAAAAAACGTACTAACATTTTTTGCCATGGGTGGGAATCGAACCCACGACCTCCGGATACAACGCCAAAGGCGCCACCACTAGCCTACGGAGGCTGTCAAACAAAAAAATATACCTATTCATTATTGCTCATTATTTATATATTTAATTATTATATAAAATCTTTTTTTTTTCATGTTCGTCAAAAAAACTTATATATTTGATGGCCAAGTATTTAGGTCACAAATTTAAACCCACTGTGTGTGCCACTGAATGTTTAATGTAAAAATGTTAGTTCGTTTGACAATATCACTAATAATATAGCATCGGCACGTTAAGCTGTCGGTTACTAAGCTGTTTTACTAGACCAACTCTTGCCACTTGTTTGGTGTGGACTTGGAATACCATCAGCTACAATAAGGTGGAAATTTAGTTTCTTTTTGCTAGGTACCACTATGAGTTCGTATAGGCGAGACCTCGGGCACCCCAGCGTGCTTAATCTTTTATGGAGGATTACTTTAAAAAAACCATAGCACCCTAGGAGTTCTTCTTCTTTTAATTAAATGGCCGCTTAACGCATAATTTTGCCAAAGACAAGTGGGATTTATAAAGTGAATGAATGTAAAGTAACAGTGGGATAAGAGGATGGAAAGGACTAGGGTAGAAAAAGGAATGTCGACATGACCGTATGTAAGCATGGTATAGTCCTGCCAATATCAGGTGAACAAAGGTTATATAACCAACGATAAAATAGGTACCGCTATTTTATCGTTGGTTAAAAAATTTTTCATCATCAGATCATTGAGATAACACAAACACTGAGATCACTGGCTAAATGCTAAACATCTCACACTTAAGCTTATTATACAAAATTTATACATTTTTGCACAATAATATCCTATAAACTTAACTATTTAAAATTTACAGTCTTCGGGCTACCCTCAAAGAGTTAATAAAAAGAAAAAAGAAAGAGTTAATAATGTATTGGATTTTTCTATTTATTTATATTGTCCAAAGAAATATTTAAACGTAAAAATTTCGTGCAAAGGATAATATGCATACTATACCTTGTTGGCCACCGTACCTATTAGTTATAGTTAGTTAGGCAATACGACCCAATGTTAGGTCTACCGTATCTAGTAATGGCTTCCTCTCTCCAGTCAGACGTCGCTCGACATATCAATCAAATACGCCCCCTTGATCTAAGATTACCCCTCAGTTAATCGACTGCGAATTCCAATAAATATATTAACTAACCGTTTAAGGCAGGGGCGGATCTGGGATTAAATTATGGGTGACTTTTTTGAACTATTTATTTACTGGTTCTAATGTTTTCAATTCGTCCGATAAAGTAGTAGATAAAACGCCTCTATGGCCATATATATAAAAAAATATATATTAAAGTAGGTACAGCATGTTCCTTTATATCTACCTGATGGTAAGCAGACCTATAAAAAATATGAATAGCAATGAATAGGGTCGATTAATACATGAGAAATAAAGACTAATATGGATTATTAATTTAATACATAAGGTTACTACAATTGTATGGGACACCAAGTGAGGGGCCATCTAACACAAGTATTGTCATACTTAGCAAGTCATCCCAATAATATATTTAAATATATTATATGTAAATAAATTTGTTATAGAATTTTTTTTTTTTCATATCCTCGCCCAATTAAATAATGCCCGTTTCATAACAGCACCCTGAAAGAACATTACCACTTCGACAAAAAGTCGATGCAGTAGTATTTAAGTAACAAGATACATTTTGTAATCGCATCAATTAGTCGGCATAGTTGGAGCAATCAAAATTGTTTAAGAATGATTATTTATTGACCTCATTCATATATTTTGTAGGTCTGCTCACCACCAGGTAGATACAAAGTCACCGCCGTGCTCCAATAAAAAAAATCCTAAAACCGGTGAACCCAAACTTAGTTGGCTGAAACTTAAACATGGCTAGATCACTAAACGGTCTTTGCACCTATAATGTAACCGGTCGATTTCAGAAAATCGGATAAATGGGATCACAGTTTCATAAATACTATATGTAAACTTATATAGAGATATTGAATATTTGGTAATCGTTCGTTGTTATTTAATTAATCCTATAGTGTGATATAAATACTTTTATACTTTTATAAATAAACTGTGCATATCACAGTTTATTTCTACATAATATTTTATATACCGTGAACAATTTTTCCTCATATTTTATTATAGCGCAGGGTGTCATTGTCCTCTGTCATTGAACGCATAGCATAGAACTAGGCCGGTCCATTCTCTACTGGTAATCGCGTGGAATAATGAACCTGCATACCTACTAGCACATGCAGAGAATACTAATCCGGTTAGGCTAGAAGGCACAGTGAACATAGCGCGTGATCGTACTACGATTAATGAATCAGGAATTTAGTTAACGTAGGAATTAACGTAGCAAACACTCTTTAAAGCTAATATAAGCCACTTAATGCAAGACACACATACATACATATCATCACGGGTGACTTACGGCGCCCAAGACCGCCTAGACGGCCCCAGGGTACCCAGCTGAGGGGTTTTCATCCGCCCTCGTCGTAGCCGATGGTATGAGTATACACCGAACAAGTGGCTAGCTCATCGCGATGTTTTGAATAGACTCAATAACCCATCTATAAACAGTTTCACAAGTTGGTATAGTAAAACCGGGACCGACTGCTTATAGTGCTCTCCGAGGCACTATAGTGGTGTTGTCAAACAAATGTACATATTTTTTTTAATTAAAAACTCATTGGTACATACCGGGATTCGAACCAGGGATTTAAGTGTTTTTAAGTACAAGGCCTAACCAACTCGGCCACCACGTATATGTAAGATGACTAGTATTTATATTTGTTCTTAGACCTAAATACTAGCTCGTAAAAAGTAATTAAATATTGAAACTTGTTTGTTTTTTCATCTATCGTCGTATATCATCGATATACTCGTATATCGAACAAACAATACGATACCTACTACAGTTTAGTAATTCTCTTTTAGTATGAAGCCTTCATTAAATTAGTATCAGTCTTTAGTTAAGATTTATTATCAGAGATAATAATTATTTTCTGGAAGATCAAAATGAAAAGTTCAGGACCAAAAGGTTCAAAAGTTAAGTAATAAAAGTAAGGATGAAAAGTCATTTATTGTTAATAATAGCAATATATAGGAAGGTCCCTGGTTCAAACCCCGGTGTGTACCAATGAGTTTTTAATCTAAAAATATATGTATGTTCATTTGTTTAACAACACCACTATAGTGCCTCGGAGAGCACGTTAAGCTCTTAAGCTCTCGGTCCCAGTTTCACTATACCAACTTGTAGAACTGTTTATAGGTGGGTTATTGAGTATATCCAAACATCGCCACGAGCTAACCACTTGTTCGGTGTAGACTCATACCATCGGCTACGACGAGGTGGGATTAAAAACCCCTCCGCTGGGTACCCTGAGGCCGTCTAGGCGGTCTCGGTCGAGGTAAGGCACCCGTGATGATATACAGGGCATTACACACATTATTGTCTGGTTATAATATAAGGCTCTAGGCTTGTACTAAATGTACCGGAAACAATGATATAAATATATATTATACTTTATAAATAAAAAAATAGTACCACACCTAAATATACACATCTAGGAGACAACTACATCGATTTCTTGTCGAGGGGGTAGTCTCCTTTCATGGTACGGTTACGAAACTGGCGATTGATTTGGCGATAAGCAGCGAGGCTATTCAAATATATATTCCCTATTTCGTAACTGCATTATTTAGCCCGCATAGTGGGAAGGATCAATATTGTTAAATAACAATATATTGATCGACCCATCGAACATACATCGATACTTAAAGTCACATGCCGTGCTTTATTTTTTAAAAAAATCACGAGTGCTTAACGGCGCCCGAGACCGTCTTCATTCGGCTTCAGTATACCCAGTGATGGGGTTTTGTTTCTACCTCGTGATGATATTCTTATGGAATTGTTCATAAAAACTTATTGAGGCCTAGAAGAACACTTTAGTTATAGAAAGTTTTGTCTCTTTTATTTAGCAACAAAAAATATTATGCGTAAAGAGACAAAACATTCTAAAACTAAAGTGTTCTTTAAGGCCTCAATAAGTTTTTTATGAATAAGGCCATTAGTCTACACCGAAGTAGCCAGTTAATCAAAGTCTAATTGGTACTTAACAGTAAAATGTGACACATCGACGCGCTACAGCCAACAAAAAAAAGGCTGTCCTTCAGATTTAGGTCTATGGATCAGGAACACGAGTCCTCTAGAAAAACGAAGTTTAGACATGCCTTCATTGTTCATAAAATCCCTGTTCACTTTTACCTCTACCTATGAATATTTAGTCGGATATTCATGGATACCTACTTTTATTGTGTCTATCTACGGGGTTTTCATTATTTCAACTATTTATAAGTCTTTAGAAAACATAGCTATGACATTGCCACTTGTTCCGTGTAGACTCATATAGCCCGTCGGCTACTTCGAGTGGGGAATATCTCATCCGCGGAAGAGTCATATATAATAATTGTCTAGAAAGACAAAAACAGAAATATTGGAATAGTCTTTTGGTTCATGTGTTTACAACAAAAGTCAAACAAATATTATAAGTTCATGAAAGACGAATTAACCCAAAAATTCGTAGTTTAATTATATAGTCCAGTTGACTGAATTACCGGGAAAAATCCCAGTAGTTCAATTGACTGACATAGTGGGATTTATTTTCACAAAAACGTTTAAAAAATCTTACTTTATTTTATAGTATTCGATTGTTCAGTTATTAAAATTGTCAATTAAATGATCACAATAAAGTTTTCAATCATCTATTTTTTCGGATTATAGAAAATGTTTACATATTTGGGAAATTAGAATTACCCAAATATGGAACTGAAAGAAACATAACATGATTACCGAAAAGTATGAGATAAAAAAAAAAATATCCTCGTTGCTTTATCGGCAAATCAACTGTCTGTTTCGTAACCAGACCCTGAAAGGAGACTGCCACCTCGAAAATAAACCGATGCAGTAGGCTACGTCTTGATTACTTGACGGCTTTTGCATCTGTGGTACTGTGATGACTGTGATACCTTTTACGTCCTATACCTATCTAATATTTAATAGGTTTTATGAACACTACGTACGAAGTATTTAGCATAAAAATCGAAAAAGTTGTACTTTGAAATATAAATATGGTGATGACGAAATTTCCGTGCTTTATCCTAGCAAACGCCGTCTGTAACTTTGTTCATGGCAGCTAATGAGGTTGTAAATATAGAGGCGCTAGCTTATACATTTTTGGGAACTCTAAGTATGACTTACATCAAACATCATCACCAGATTAGAGTCCAACATAAATATATTGATTCTTCCTGTTTATAAACTTGTATTTCGTTCCATTATTATGGTTTGATAATATTGTTTATTGAAATTAATTAAAAATGCTGTGTAACCATTAAAGAAAGACTTACAATAAAAGAAGGAGAGCCATCTCTTTCTATAGTTTGACAGATAAATATTTTTATATACTGTATATAATTGTTGCTTGTATAAAAAAAAAGGAAAATGACGAAACACCGGTATTCATAAAAAAACTTATTGGTGCTTTGAAGAACACTTTAGTTATTATGAATATGTGTAAAAGAGATACAGCCTAATATAACTAAAGTGTTCTTCAAGTACTCAATAAGCATGTTTTAGAGCCCACACTTACTAACCTAATGTAACTTTGTTGCTCTTCAAGGACTCAATAAGAAATAATGTTTTAGAGTCCACACTTACTACTCTATCTATACATTACCTCATTGGTCATGGACGTAGTTTTAATTTAAGTCTCTGGAGTTCAACATTTTACATTATGAAGTTACGATTTAGTATTAAAACTGGGCACGAGCGAGACCGTTTTATGGACTAAGTATCTAATTACTCTGGGTAGCCTATAAAATTATTTTTAATTTACCTTTGAATTCTGTAGGTAGGGGTAAGTAAGTATGTAAAATTTTAATTAAATTTTTATGCACCAATTTGGGTTTACTTTTGATTTAAATTCTATTAAAAAAAGTACGCTACAATTTGTCGAAAAGATTTACTTTTCGAACGAAAATTTTACTTGCATACCTAATATTTGTCGTTGTTGCCAGTGTCCCGTATATCGCGGGACGTCCCGTATTTGGCGCGTAATTTTAAATGTCCCGACGGGACTCTCTTTGTCCCGTATTTTAACCGTGCTCAATTTGTTATTGCCAAGTACTCATAATAATATGCAACGTTGGTACGAAATAAATGTACCCCTTGCATAATAAATTTATTATTAAAAAAATCTTAAATATGTTAAACCATACACTTATTATTATTATTATTATTATTATTATTATTATTATTATTTAAATCTTCATTGCATACAAAATACAAAGGCGGACTTAATGCCACTAGGCATTCTCTACCAGTCAAACCTTCAGGACAATAAAAGCAGTTAATAAGTGAGGTAGTAATATAAATCCAATCTAAAATCTTAATAGTAAGTTAAATCCAAAAAAAAAATGTCGGAAAAAAAATTGAAATCCTGTATTTTTTTGACTATTTCAGTATTTGTCCCTCATAGTCGTATTAGGGACATACATACTAGTAATGTTAAAATAACCAATTAGTATGGGGAAGCCAATTATTTTTTTATATCACATTATTCTATGGGAAAAGTTGTCCGATTTGATCAGTAGAACCTCATATTAGCCAAAAGTACAACCTTTCAAAGTTGTGATGTCAAACAATAGTAGGGTAGCCGGTATAATGATTGGCACCTTAAGACGTCCATCAACTTTGAACCTTTATAATTCGAAATAAAGTTTGAAATCGTAATACGTTTTGTGGCCAGTCGTTTAGTAGGAATATCAGTATGACAATAACATATTGACCATGATAATATTTCTCCACTTTTGCTACTTTATTGCTAAGAACTTAAAACATCTCCTAAAACTACAATCATTGGCCCCAAAATATAGTGATTGGCATAATATTAGTATAACGATTAGCATGACAATAGTTGTATTTTGTGTTTATTAGCATTGCCAATTATTATACCGAGTAATTGCCAATCACTAAAATTTTGGTTGAAAATACACGATAGTGTTGTATACTATTACAACTTTACTTTTATCGATTTATGGGTAAGTAATAATAACAAAGCAAAAATATTATTGGAAAATATTTATTAGTAACTATAAAAAGGCCATAATCAAATAGGTATAACTTTAAATATAATAGATGCATAACTTAAAAATTTACAGGAAATTGTGCTAATCAATATTAACAACTTTTACTGCTTAATGGAGCAACTCTGTCAGGGTGAAAAAAAATCACTTTATCATACATTTGCTCTGTATCTACCCGATTAAAATGTATAGAATTTTTATTTTATTTTTTTGGGCAGAGTTGTTCCCATAAAGAATGTTGTTCATTTGTATAACAACTTGTAGGGTGCTATATATAAGGTTTTTGTTACATTGAAGGCGACGCGACATGTCGCCACGCCTGATTTTTATCTAAGGCCCCTTTGCACCTAGTCGTCGTAGCCGATAGATAATATTCTAAACAAACATTGGACAAGTGACAAGTTCGTAAAATAAAATAAATACATTTTATTGATATATATTTTAGTTAAATTATCAAAATCTTAATAAAAGATTACACTATGTTATTTTAAATTATATCGACACAATAGGGCATCACTATACATTTTTTGATTCTTTTGTATAAAGATTGGCATACATATGAGTACAAAGATTGGCATGCCAAGCACGTAAAAAGTATAATGATCAGCACTGCCAAGATTTGGTTACAACTATCATAATCCACTTTAAAGTATATACTACAAAAAAATATTATCTATAGTTCGGATCAAGAGAATAAAATTGTATCATTATTTTAAAGCACAACATACTATGAATGGCACCCCTGCCAATCAATTAGTTGTCCATATATATCGACGGCACTAATTTCGGCATAGCAAATTTTAAGTTAATTTAAGATTTTTTCCTTCAATTTATATTTATAAACCTAAAAGAAATGTATATTTACATGATAATGTCGCATAATACCTAATTTGATAAAAATACAATAGGTATATAACAGTTTAAAAGTACTAACTTCTTAAGATTTTCCTAATAAAATTAACACTACACCACTTTAGGATGTTGCATTCACAATTTATTTTTTTAATCAGTATTACCAGTTATAAAACATAAAATCTACCTATTTATTTCAAAGTGTTGTTAATAAAGAAAATATATATATTTATTTTTTAGTAGTTTGTCAAAAAAAACTCTTAATAATTAAGATTTAAATTCATGCGGCCAATCATTGTAGGGGGGCCAATATTAGTACTACTTACCCTACATTGTTCACCGAGGGGAGAAAGTCACCGATTACTAACGAGGGCGAAGTTTGAGGCCCGACGCGAAGCGGAGGGCCTTAATTCGCTCGAGTTAGGAATCGCACTTTCTCGCCGAGTGATACATAGTGCTTTATACTACACCTACGAGGAAAATAAAAAATAAAATCTCTATTAATTAAAGTTTATATTAAAATTATTACAGTTGTTAAAACTTAATAAATCAAAAATGCAAAGAAAGTAAACAGCCAATAAACCAATACTTTTATTTTATTTTGATTAAAATTTCGAACTTGTAAAAAAAAACTAGGCTGTATGGCTTTGAACCCTTGCCTTTCCTAATTTGGAAGAATTGAAGAAAAAAAATTAAAATAAAACTAGCACGTTAACAATGAATTTTCATATACTTTTTCCTCCCGCTTAAGCACGTTAACAATGGATTTTCATACACTTTTTCCTCCCGCATATTTGTACGACTACAAAGACGTACTTTCTAACCTATTCTTACGCAAGTAAGAACCTACTTTCCGAGCAGGTGTAGTATAAATGTATTTATTTTATTAAACATTTATTGATACACCGTGTTTGAACCGGGTATTTTAAAATTGTATAATATAGCTTTAATAATAAACTGTAGTACATAGAGATATAGCTTATACCTATCTTATACATTTCAGCTTATATCGGTGATATTATAATATTATTAAAAATATACATACATACATACATATCATCACGGGTGCCTTACGGCGCCCGAGACCGCCTAGACGGCCCCAGGGTACCCAGCGGAGGGGTTATAATCCCACCTCGTCGCAGCCGATGGTATGAGTCTACACCAAACAAGTGGCTAGCTCGTCGCGATGTTTTCAATAGACTGAATAACCCATCTATTAACAGTTTCACAAGTTGGTATAGCGAAACCGGGACCGACAGCTTAACGTGCTCACCGAGGCAGTTGGAGTGGTGTTGTCAAACAAATGTACATAATGTTTTTAATTAAAAACTCATTGGTACACACCGGGGAATCGAAGCAGGGACCTAAGTGTTTTTAAGTCCAAGGTCTAACCAACTCGGCCACCACGTATATATAATAATTATATCAATGATATTATAATATTACTTAAAATTACATTGAACTATATACTCTAAACCTTAACATGAATAATAAGTGAGAATAAAAAATTACAATATACGTGGTGGCCAAGTTGGTTAGACCTTAGACTTAAAAACACTTAGTCCCTGGTTCGAACCCCGGTGTGTACCAATGCTTTTTAAATGTAAAAAAAAATACATGTGCCTCGGAGGCACATTAAGCTGTCTGACGGTCCCAGTTTCACCATACCAACTTGGTAAAACTGTTTATAGATGGGTTACATGAGTCTATCCAAACATCGCGACGAGCTAGCCTAGCTAGTTGTTCGTTGTAGACTCATACCACCGGCTACGACTGGGTGGGATTAAAAACCCCACCTGTGATGATATTTATATTTATTTGTTTATATTATTAAAAAAAAAAACAACTCGCTTAGTGAAACAGTTGTACTGTAAAACAAAAATCTATTTGTATAGAGGGCAATCAGCAACTCATCCCAAACCCCCAACAGACCGTGAACATTTTGCCAGCCGCTGCACTTTAGCAGCTTTCTGATTTTCAATAGCAAAGTTTGGAGCTTTGTTTAAAAACTCTGAAAACTGAAAAAAACTTCGTTCTGTGTAGAGCAGATCACGGTCAAAGTGGAATGGAATCATAGAGCGACAAAAGTTTTTGTTTAAAAGCTTTCATTTTGTATTGTTTATTTTTGTTTTAGAGAGTAGATTAATCGAAGCTTGTTTTCTGATGAGGAATTTCGATGCTCATACTGATTCAACTGCAAAGTATTTCCTCTTCCCGCGGATGACGGTGACTCGGTAACGCTACCATACACATGTATGTAAACCTTCCACCCGACCCTCAATAAGAGAAAGAGCACCAATGATATTATATCTACTAATTAACAGCAAAGCAACTTTCGGGCCATAAGTGTTTGCTACCCCAAAACTTTAAGGATTAAAAAAAAACCCTATTTTAAATACTACTATTACAAATTATATTATTACTATTTCAGAAAAGTTTTTTTTTCGAATCCCGGTGTGTACCAATGAGTTTTTAATTAAAAAAATATGTACATTTGTTTGACAACACCACTATAGTGCCTCGGAGAGCACGTTAAGCTTTCGGTCCCGGTTTTACTATACCAACTTGTGAAACTGTTTATAGATGGGTTATTGAGTCTATTCAAAACATCGCGAGCTAGCCACTTTTTCGGTGTAGCCTCATACCATCGCTACAACGAGGTGGGATGAAAAAACCCCTCCGCTGGGTACCCTGGGGCCGTCTAGGCGGTTTCGGGCGGAGTAAGGCACCCGTGATGATATGTATGTGTGTAGAAAGGTTTGTAATACCTATATGTATGCGTTTTAGCTTGTGTTTTTTTTTAATTTAGAAAAAGCGAAGTTATTTATCGTTTTCTCATAATTGTCTGTTTCAAAATATTACTAATTCATACCTAATAAAAATAACATAATAATATCAAAGACACATGTATACTATATGTAATAACCATATATAATACCTATATGTAATAAATACTTTTACAATTAAATCTACATCAAATATTTAATTAGGAAAAAGTAAGTTGTGTTACAAATCAGAGGCTCGAGTGTATTGTTTATTATTAATTACAAAAGTTTACAAACTTATTTCAAGAAATATATTATGAATATAGCAAAATAAAGCAGCCAAGTTTTCTCAAACAGGAATTCCACTAAGACGCTTCTTCGTGTAAACAATTAAAAGTTCTCGATAGTTTTACTAACTATAATAATACCTACTACATAAAGTTGTATAATGCAGCAGCTATAAAAGAAAATAAACTCCTATGGCAATGTAATAAAGGTTAGTTTAGTTTTATTAATGGGGTTACTTATACGATCGGGTTAAAAAGCCTTTAGGTATATTTATCCCAACAAGTGGTTGGCAAACAATTTTAGTTATATAACCTGTTGGGTCAATCAATAAAGGGTTAAATTCCGTACGTACCTGACGCACAGTTGGGAGCCGAATAGAAAAGGAATTTGGGGTACGAGTTGGAACAATTACCAACATAAAAATATTAATTGAAATTCGACTTACAGCCAAGGTGTAATATTGGAAGTACTCATAGATACGTTTGTATGGGAGTCGTCGACCTGACTCTAATATTACAACTTGGCTGTAAATCGAATTTCAATTAATATTTTTATAATTGTACAATAATTGTTATATAACATCACTGCTCCTGAGAATCAATGAAAAATGTTGTAAAAACCGGGAAAAATGTATTCCTTTTGGGAGCTTCCGTTGCGTAAACGATTAGTTATGCTGACGCAGTCGCGCGGGTCAACTAAAATAAATAAACCAAAAATCTTGTCGTAGAATAAGTATATAGTTATATAATTTACTTATTAGGTTTGTAAAAAAATACTGGTAAAGATTGTTAAAAAATGTATTTGTTTGTTTATATCTGATAAATTAATAATAATATATAAGTTTGCCAGATGTTCTGAGTGTTTACAAAATATATTGTGTTTAGTATCGTTGTACTGGTACCTACACATAGTTCAAGCTTAGCTTAGTTTGTGACCAGGACAATATGTGAAAAAATGTCCTATACATTATATAAAATTTAATAATATATAAAATAAAACATCAATTCAAGTAAGTTAAGTTCAGTGTAAGTATTAAACTTTACAAAATTAAATACGAGACGTTACAAAGTTAGAACAAGTCAGTTTAAACTCACTCATAGTAAAGTAAATTAACCATTTCCAGAATGTGGAGTATTTAATTAATTTTCTTATATCTACTGGTGGGAATGTGCCCACAGCTAAGGACGTTTATTCTGCATGAAACTCTTGATATTAAATTTTATATGTGGCGAGTTGCTATGTAGAAAAATATGTGGAATAGAAATAACTATAAATATAAAAGAATTTTACAATTTAATAAATACTAAGTTAAAAAAAAAAAATCTCGGTTTGTGCACGTATGACACTCTTTTTAGTTTTTATAATTTTGTTTATTAAGTTTATATATTCTGTTACTTTTACCTATCTTCAATAAATTTCATATTTTGGTTAAATATTTTATATATAATATAATATTAAGGTGAAGAGTAAACATAGGTCTGGAAACTAAAAAAAATATTATAAATGTATAAAAGTATTAAAAAAAATTTTTAAACAAATACATGTTTTTTTAAAAGATGTGGAGTAGCCCTCTCTTTATGATTTTTAGGTGTGTGTTTGTGTGGTTTGATATATAAGTACACGTTTGTTTTGATCTATGTATTTTTAATAGACACAATCACATAAATAAACATCATCACACATTCTTACCTAAATATATATATATTTAGGTAAGAATGTGTATCTACGTGGTGGCCGAGTTGGTTAGACCTTGGACTTAAAAACACTTCCCTGGTTCGAATCCCGGTGTATACGAATGAGATTTTAATTTAAGAATTTATGTAAATTTGTTTAACAACACCACTATAGTGCCTCGGAGAGCACGTTAAGCTGTCGGTCCCGGTTTTACTATACCAACAAAAATATAATAAAAAAGATATGCCTAAAGAAGAATATATGAAATAAATAAATGATAAAAAAAAGATATATATATTAAATATATATATTAGATAGGTACATAATATGAAGAAGAAATGCATACGAATTAGTTAAATTAAAGTTTTCATAACAGTTTTTTTAAATATCTAAGTAGGTACTGTAACCCCTACTACTTCGAACGCAACCCTGGTACTGACTGATATGGGCTGATCATAATTTTCTTAAATAAATTTCATTATTTAAATCATTTGAAGCTCCAAGGACATGTCAATAGAAAAAAGAGAAATAGTTCAACATCGATCGAGATAGGTAGAGATCATATTAATTTGTATAAAATAAAATATATATAATTTATATTGGATAAAAAACCTAATAAAATAAGTCTAAAACAAAGCGAGTTTCAGTTTTATCCTGAAAGTTAGGTAGGTAACGTAAAAGAGCTGTTACAGTACCTAAAGAACTCTAAAAACAAAAGAAAAAGACGTTTCTTCTAAGAAATATAAATTGTACCTTTTCATTGTTTTTCACGAGTAAAGAAACACCGTGGAAGGTGGCGGAAACGGAAATTGGCGCAAATTGAAATGTGAAACGAGGTTGATAGAAACACGGTTCTTTCACAACGCTATTTCTGCCCAACCAACTTACAGGAAAGTAGAAATAAAGTCACCATTCATATGTGAAGAATATATGTACGTTTGTATCTATGTATAATGAATTCATATATATAATATACGTGGTGGCCGAGTTAGTTAGACCTTAGACTATAAAACACTTAGGTCCCTCGTACATAAACCTTTATTATAATTAGATCTAATTAAAATTCAATCCTTGGGTGCAGGGACCAAGCCAATAATCCTGGTTCCAACCTTAGACCCAACGAAGCTAATACTGACTCATACCTTGTAGTTCAGCTGCTTAGTTCTACCGTTGAACTACTGGGACTACTGTTTTTTTTTGTAGTCGGACTAAATAGTTGTTAATTAAACTAAAACAAAAAAGACAAGTGTAGTGAAATCAGGCTTTTATTCTTTGCTCTAGTCCAAATTATACGCTTAGGGCTTATTTTTTGAATCATCAGATAAAGTAATTCATTATATATTATCTCGTAAAGATATGTTTCAATCTCTCAAAGGTTAGCTGGTAGAAAATGCCTAAGGCATAAGGCAGTTCGTCTATGTATAATATTATTTTATAAATTTGTGCAATAAAGTATTTAAATAAATAAATAATAAACATAAACAAGGATAGAAGTAAGCACCTACCTAAAAGTAAAACAAATAGTATTTTTTATTTGTCCAATCTTCTGGAATCCCATATTCTTATAATCAGAATAATAATAAATGCAGTAGATTTAACACACATATTGTCCTGGTCAAAAACTAAGCTTTAGGCTTGTACTATGTTTACCAGAAACAACGATACTAATTAACATATATATTAACTAACATATATTGGGTACATTTTATAAAAAACGCTCACCAAAGATATCTGTATCGAAAAACGTATTAATATTTTTAACCCACAATTTCCGGATACAACCCTAAAGGCGCTATCACAAAGGCGGTCATAATATATCTTTAAATATGACTTGTTAGTTGTTCAAAGGCTCTACATTGAATTTTGCTGTCTTATTAACTTACGTTATATGTTATAGTATGTATTAAAATCGTTGTTTTTAGTGAACATATAGTATAAGCATTAAGTCCGCCTTTGTACTAAATTTGTGCAATAAAGTTTTTAAATAAATAAATAATAAATAAATAAATACAAGCTTTTCTTTGTCCAGAGCAATATATGTAAAAAAAATGTCCAGTATATTATTATTATTATATTTGTTTAGCACTAGATTTTACCTGCAGTTTTGCTTGTGTTAAATAATTAAGGAACCACCAATTATATAGCTTTATATTTGAAAGCAGGATAAATAAACGTTTCCTATTGGTAGAATCTAACGTATTAACTCGCCGCAGAGCCTCTGAAGTGTCGACATAACTTATTGAAGCCTCCCAAAAACAGTCGCATAACATTAATATGCAAGACACATGAATTATTACCAAATAGGATTTGTCAAGTGTCGCAATGAATATTGTTTACGTTTTATGATAATGTTGGCCCCCATCCAAGTCGACAATGGGGGTATCATTGCCCCCAGTTGTCGTGGGGGCAAAGATTCACAAGCTTCTTTTGCTCCCACGCGGTGCCTTATGTTTATGAAAGTTAAATATTTTACTTTTGGAATACATTGACAGTCTAGTGGTTCCGATTTCCATTTTTTGCGAAAAATATTAGTGCGTTTTTCGATACAGTTTATTATATTTGGTGAGAGTAAAATATATATAAATATCATCACGGGTGCCTTACGCCCATACAAAAATATTATCACGGGTGCCTTACGGCGCCCCAGGCCGCCTAGATGGTCTCAGCGTACCCAGCAGAGGGATTTTTAATCCTACCTCGTCGTAGCCGATGGTATGAGTCTACACCGTACAAGTGGCTATCTCGTCGCGATGTTTGGATAGACTCAATAACCCATCAATAAACAGTTTCAAAAGTTGGTACAGTGAAACTTAAGTAGTAAACCGACAGCTTAACGTGCTCTCCGAGGCACTATAGTGTGCTAAAGTGGTGTTGTTAATCAAATGTACATACATTTTTAGATTAAAAACTCATTGGTACACACCGGGGTTTAAACCAGGGACCTAAGTATTTTAAGTCTAAGGTCTAACCAACTCTGCCACCACGTTACAGTTTGACACAAAGCCACCTAATGCGCATCGTTAGCTGTATACAACCTTAAAAAAAGCCTTAAAAAGCTAGTTTTTCTGCAAAGGCTAAAATAAATGCTTTTATGAATTTTGAAAACTGTAAAGGTATTTTTAGCTACTACCCCTTGAATAGTGAAATTCATCTCTAAAATTGGGAGGTCGTGTTATGTGGTGAGAACCATAAACAACCTTTTATGCAAATCTACCTACTTTAATACTTATAAAGTAGAAGTGCAGAAACCGAGGTGTTTAAGTAGCACTTCGTACTTTGCTTATATCGTCAATATAAATCCTACTTAACCCTAGAATGTTAACTTATTTATATCAACGTATAGGACTAAAAATTACTCCACGTGGTGGCCGAGTTGGTTAGACCTTGGACTTAAAAACACTTAGGTCCCTGGTTCGAATCCCAGTGAGTACCAATGAGTTTTTAATTTAAAAAATCATGTATATTTGTTTGACACCACTATTGTAACTCGGAGAGCACGTTAAGCTGTCGGTCCTGGTTTCACTATAACAACTTGTGAAAGTGTTTATAATTGGGTTATTGTGTCTATTCAAAACATCGCGACGAGCTATCCACTTGTTCGGTGTAGACTCATACCATCGGCTACGACGAGGTGGGATTATATACCCTGGGGCTGTCTAGGCGGTCTCGGGCGCCGTAAGGCACCCGTGATGAGATATATATATATATAAATTACTCATAAACTTTAGTGTGATAAGACTATAATATCACATTGTTACTTACTATATCTACATATATATTTATTTCTATTATTATGTATTGAATGAATTTGTTAGTTATTGTTTTCCTTAAAAACCTTTTTCTTTTCGGTTATCATATAATTTTTTATACCATATTTAGGTTATTACCTACAATCCTTTTACACTACAAGATTTTTTTTTAAGTTGCCAGAAAATTTGTCGTGAAATATGTATAAAAAGCTATACGTTGAAATCTATTATTGGTTTATTAGTAAGTAACAGTTATTATAATTAAAAAATGACTAAAAAAATATTATACGATCCCAGATCGTATTTTAAATTCACTGTTTATTTTATAATGAAATTAAAATAATTTCTTCATTGACGTAAATAAGTAAATTAATTATCCAAAAGTGTTTATGAGAAAAAAACAAGATCGCAATTCTCCGTCGCATTTAGTCAAATTGCACTTAGAACGTAGTATTTTTTAACAAAAAAAAATGAGTTTTTTTTTATTGGAGCACCGCATGTGACTTTGTATCTACCTGGTGGTGAGCAGACCTACAAAATGGGGTCAATCAATAATTGTTCTTAAACAAACTTAATTGCTCCCACTAAATGATGCGATTACGAAATGTGCGGCAACAAAGACTAATTGCATTACGAGTATATTTTAATTTACTCGCTACCTTATCGTCAATCAAACCACTTATTTCGTAACCGCACCTTGAAAGGAGACTACCACTTCAACAATAAATCGATGCAGTAATCTCCTGAAAACCGGTGAACATGACTAGGACACTTGACGGTTTTTGCATATACAGATGCAAAAACTGTATAATATGAAAATGTATCCTTGTAGGTATTTAAGGGTTAAAAAAACTGACAACTAAAAATATATAAAATGCATAAAGAACGTAAGATGAGTAGGCTAAGTACCAGGGTGACATGAGAAACCAAGAAATGGGTCAAGTGATGACGCCCACACACGCATTGAAGAGTTTCTAATTTCAAAGAACGGCAGAGTCGGTCCATAGCTCTAAAGGTCGCGCGAGTGAATACATTAAAACAGCCCTTTCATTATTCCTTATACTTTTAAATTAATTGAATGCAATTTAAAGTTGTTATAGCGATTGGACCATTCTAATTCCAATGATTTGATCTAACAATAGAAATAACATGTATTTTTAGGCCGCCGACCGGTCTCGTTACACTACCGCCCATACAAGTAACCTTGTCATGTTTCGATTTTAGTCTGTGGGTTCACCGGTTTTCAGGAGAATACTGTATCGATTTCTTGTCTAAGTCTATGACGCCGCTCCAAAGAGAGGCGAAATATTTGGCAATAAAATTTTATAGCTTCAATTTATATATTTTACCTAATAAGAAACACATTTTACTCAACACACTTTATTTGTTTCAGATAATATACTCGTAATGCAATTCGTCATTGTCGCCCCCCATTTCGTAATCGCATCATTTAGCCGGCATAGTGGGAGCAATCAATATTGTTTAAGAACAATTATTGATTGACCCCATTCATGGACTTTTTAGGTCTGCTCACCACCAGGTAGATACAAAGTCACATGTCGTGCTCCAATAATAATTTTAAAAAAATTGTAGGGCTTTCACATATTAATATTTCCCCTGTCACAAACTAAGGTCTTGGCTTGTACTATGTGTACAAGAAACAATGATACTGCTATTGTATTCTATAAATACTCAGACTATGGTATACTTTAAAAAAAACTTATATTGATAGTAAGTAGAAATCGAACTCATAAACTCCGCATATACTCGTAACTCCAAAGGCGGAACCACTCAATCACGGAAGCTGTCAAATAATAATATAATTTGACAGCCTTTTTTAGTCGGCTTCGTAGACAAGTGCTTGCGCCTTCGGCGTTGTATCCGGAGGTCGTGGGTTCTATTCCCACCCATGGAAAAAAGTATTAGTAAGTTTTTTCTGTACAGTTTATCATGGTCTGGTTGTTTATAAAATATAATATTTGTATCATTGTTTACATATTATTATTATTCCTAAAATATAATAAAAGTATATAAACCGTCTCTATGGTCTAGTGGTTTGCGTCGTTGCCGTTGTATCTGGAAATCGTGGGTTCGATTCCCATCCAACTCCATGTCAATACAATATTAGAACCTATTTTTTGCACAGTATATATCATTATTATATATGTATTTAGGTGGGAGGACAGCCTCTATAACTACACTAGGCCCACCGTCCGGTCTCGTGACCACCGATACAGATGCAAAAACTGTAAACTGTAAAGTCACGTTTCGATTTTAGTCTATGGGATTACCGGTTTTCGGGGGGTCTACTGCATCTGTTTATTATCGAGAAAGTGGTGGTCTCTTTTTTTCAGAGTAAGCGTGCTATTTCTTCGTCCTCATCGTTGCTCTGTTTATAATTTAAAAAAAAAGAGTGGCAAATTTTGTGGGGAACTTAAACCGCTTTCCCACTATTTTAAGTTTATGTAAGAGGATCAATATAATAAGCTGTATAATAAAAAATATAACTATTTAAACAAAAACTTATTGTGTGGTTAATTTTGATCTCCTATATAACATATATAATTCAGACAAGGACAAATAAGTCAACCTTGTATAATATAGATGTATCTAAGTAGTACAACCTTTTCACAAAGCTGGGACCGAATCCAAATCCACATTTAACCATTATTCTAAATGGTCCAGAAGCTGCAAAGCCGATGTTTCTGAAGGCTGGACATTTTTCTCTAATGGCGGTCGACTGGATTAAATTATTTCAGTCGAGTGGTCACATGAAATCGACCCCTGAACCCAAACCGCTGGAATTTCTCATTCGAACCATATATTCTCTATATTATACGAGAGCTAACAATTTAAACGAGGTTTTTATGACAAAAATAAAGCTTTAGAATGATTTTGGTGCATAGACAGAATCTGTCAAATGTATAAAATACTTATACTGGGTGATTTTGGTATCTTTGTTGAAGTTATATTGTGTGCCAGCATGAAAATAATGAAACACGTTGTTTTCTTTTAGTGTCGCCCGTACGAAAATTAAATATTTTAAAATTTACCCCAAATCACTAACTTTTATACTAAACATCGTTTTTTTATAAAAAATCTGTTAAAATTATATAAAAAATCGATTATTCAATATGTCAATTAAACCATTGTAGAGTCGGAACTACCACACAAGTTCTAATAGCCGTGGCGCCTCTTTCTGTATATATTAAATTATACTCTATGGGCGCTTCATAGCTCTACCACAAGTTTTTGCAAACAGTTTCTACTATAGTATGCATAGTATAGATTGGAATCAACCAATAAGGAGGTTTGTTTTAAAAATAGAGCGACCCTATTGGTTGATCCCTATCTATAGTTACAAGCGACTATAGTAGAAACTATTTGTTAAAACTTGTGGTAGAGCTAATGTAGCATACTTCTGTTAAACTACAAGTCAAATTTTAGTACCAGTTTTAGTCGCAGGACTTGAGTGGTCCTGCGACTCTACGTTTTTAATCAGGGGCCTTAGAGAAAAATCACTCCATTCCATCAATCTAATTTCATCATCGTCTTCAGTCAAAAAAGTATAGACCGACTGAAAGCTGTCAAATCCATATTAATTTGTCTGATAGCGATGGAATTATTAAAATTTCTCTAAGGCCACTGTAGTAGTGCAAACTTGTGGTACTTAAAGCTTTAAGTATCACTATATGGCGGTTATATTTTTAACTCTTTACGCAGGAGGTGTTTTTTTAATACAACATTATGATTTTAATTTTAATACAAAAATACGAGGCCTACTACGATTTATTAGAAATATAAATTTTTTTATGAATAATATTTTGCTTATGCTTCTATGTAAATATTGACACCGCAAAGAAAGAACTTCAGAAAGAACAGTAATACAACTTATGGATTTCATCACAGAAATAAAATCTGATCGGCTCTGCTCATTGGTTATAGAAAGTTAACTGAATAACATTTATTCTTCACAATATGATTTCAGAACGAACGAACGAGTATATCCTGAAAGTTTCACCATTGTAATTTGAACCTTAGTGCATTGGAATAACTTGTATAGTCTATAATCTGTTGTCATTTCTAAGGAAGATAGCTATATATTTTTTCGGGTCATATCAATCTTGGGGTCTGAATGGTGGTAGTTTGTAGGTTTTGTTAGAATAAGTATAATATATTGTGAGGCAGTTTCTTTTTTCTCGGGTTTTTTGTCTTTATAGAATGTAGTTGTTGCGCTGAGCGATTGTTATATGATAGTTTTGGATTGAGATATATCTCAATCTTATCTATAGATAAATTTATATATAGATAAATTTATATTTTTGTTTATACAGGGATTGAATTTATAAGGTTGTACTTTGGCCTAATATAAGGCTCTACTAGGATAAATAAGAGCCCAAACAATAAATAGCAGAATAATAAAAGTGTGTGTAATCTTAACACTGTAATAATTGAAACTTTTTTCGATTAATAAATGCCCACAAAAAGCAGTGTTAATCAATGCTGTTAACTGTGTATGGATCATCCCCGCTCATAGACTATAGGTCTGCTTACCATCCCATTAGGTGGATACAAAATCATATGCCGTGCTCTAAAAAAATACTAGTAATGTTAAAACTAACCATTTGCGGCACATAGATCCATGGGAAAAGTTTTTTAATTCGATCAGAATAATTATGTATACTAATTATTCCAAAATAATTAGATATACTAATTATTTTGAAGTCTCATATTAGCCCAAAGTAGAGGTTCTTCTTATCAAATCGAACAACATAAAACCATGTGTCGCAATGAAAAACATTGTTGGCTTCCTCATACAGATTGGTCATTTTAACATCACTAGTTTGTATGGAGAAGGGATTTTTTTTTCATTTGCGACACATGTTGGTAGGAAAAGTTGTTCGATTTGATAAGTAGAACCTCAACTTTAGGCTAATATGAGACTACTAAATAATTAGTATAATTATGTTAGTTTTGTTTTAAGTCTAAGGTCTAACCAACTCGGCCACCGCGTATATCGTGTAAAGTGACTTAATATCCAATTTCGCAGAACTGTACGTCTTCTCACCTCTCTCTATGGTGTCCTCAATAATCCCCTTGCTTCTCCATATTTACTAGGTGACTCGCACAATTGTTCACTACGTTCTTCTATTAACAATCAACTTAAAATTCCTTATTTTTCTTTTACTAAATATTTGGATTCTTACACTGTATCTGCAGCTCGCCAGTGTAATAAATTGCCTTTAGTAATCAGACAAGAGCCATCTTTAAATGTTTTCAAACAACTCGCTCTTAAAATCACGCACAGTCTAAAAAAACAGAACGACTGATCAACAGCCTGTATCTTTTGTGTGGTTCGTTTCAGTATCTGTTCTCCACTTTTTATTAGTGTATAGTGAACGTAACTATATGTATGTTTATATATATATATATGTATGTATTATGATATTTTATAATACGTGGTGGCCAAGTTGGTTAGACCTTAGACTTAAAAACACTTAGATCCCTGGTTCAAACCCCGGTGTGTACCAATGAGTTTAACAACACCACTATAATGCCTCGGAAAGCACGATAAGCTGTCGGTCCCAGTTTCCCTATACCAACTTATGAAACTGTTAATAGGTTACTGAGTCTATCCAAACATCGTGACGATCTAGCCACTTGTTCGGTGTAGACTCATACCATCGGCTACGAAGAGGTGGGATTAAAAATGCCCCGCTAGGTACCCTGAGGCCGCCTAGGCGGTCGCGGATATTTATTTATATTTATGATATATTGTATATAAATTTATGTATATATACATTGATTTATATTAGTTCTTAAATTAAGCAACCGACTCATCTTCGTACATAATCATAAATATATAGATAATGCCTAAGGCATTAAGTTTGCCTTTGTACATAACTTTTATTTACTGTGCAATAAAGTATTTAGAGATAAATAAAGTGAAGAATTAAGAATCAAACAAATGAAATTCCAAATATTCCAAGTATTCCTCTAATCAATTCGATTAAACAGTTTAGTTTCAATAGACAGCGGTCAGCGATATATTAGTTCGGCCTATAGAAAATTAATGCTATGCGCTAACTAATTATAAACCATATTATAATGGTATAAGACTTAAATTAGTAATACTGGAGGTAGCACGAATATTTCAGTATTTCAGCGGGAACAGGTGCGCTCGTCTCGCAATTAAGATTGTCACTTTTCATGATAATATAAATTATGTGATTATAATTTTAAATGAATTTCAGAATGCAGTATATAAGTTGTTTAACGGTGTTATTTTAATATCACTTACATATGTAACTAGACACTTATATAACCTGACACTTAGGTATATAAAGGGCATTTTTTACCGACCGGTCTCGTCGCCCATACAGATGCAAAAACCGTCAAGTGACTTAGTCATGTTTCGGTTTTAGTCTGTGGGTTCACCGGTTTTCAGGATTCTATTGCATCGATTTCTTGTCGAGGTAGTAGTCTCCTTTCAGGGTGAGTTTACGAAATGGGTAGTTGAATTGACGATAAGACAACGAGTATATTAAAATATACTTGTAATGCAATCTGTCATTGTCGCGCCCATTTCGTAATCACATTTAGCCGGCATAGTGGGAGAGATCAATATTGTTTAAGTACAATTATTGATTGTCTCCATTCATGGACTTTGTAGGTCTGCTCACTACCAGGTAGATACAAAGTCACATGTCGTGCTCCAATAAAAAAAAATCAACTCAATTGTTAGTCGAAGTTCAATTAGGTATTAATTTTATGTTGGTAATTGTACGTAAAAATATTTATATTGTAAGAAATATGTTTGTATTATTAATACTATGTATAAAAAAAATGATTTAAAAAAATACCCCAGCACAGAAAGATTAATAAATACAATGACTGACAAAAATGTTATTTTAATTCTGCGACAAACAGTAGTCAAGAAATACTGGAAGCTCACTTTGTATGGAGAACACAGATTTCGCGATTACGATTGCAGTGTCCATCCATATCACCACTTCATTATTCTTTAGGGGTTTAAAAAATGTTATTCAGTAATAAGGTATTTTTCTTGTATTAGTGTAAATATAAAGAACGAACAGACAAAGAGACTGGCTATGGAATCAGGACAATAATGGTTCTTGGTATATATTTTTTTTTTCGGCACACGCAAAATCTCATGAAAACGACGTTCTTGAAGAAATTCAAGCCACCATGTATTGTTTTTTCTTATTGGAGCACGGCATGTGATTTTGTATCTAACTGATGGTAAGCCGGCCTTCAAGATCCATTAACGGGGTAAATCAATGCATTGTTGTTTAACAGCATTGATCGTTATCACTATCCCGGCTAAATAATGCGGTTATGAAACAAGGAATACAAATTAGCATTATTACATTAAGTTTAATATCCTCGTTGCGTGATCGTAAAATCAATGGCCCGTTTCGTAACCGCAGCCTAAAAGAAGTTTAGTACCTCGACATGAAATCTATGCAATAGTCTCCTTAAAACCGAGACTAAACCCGAACTAAGAACTAGAAACCTATGACGGTTGACCTAGCGAAGTTATAGAGACCTAAAATAAAAAAAAAATCTGTTTAAAGTATTTTAAAAATAAATAAATTTAAATAAAAATATATATTGGTCAACCCTACACATAGGTCATGTTCAAATGTTGCGTGGAGGGGCGGTCGTGACGTCACTAGTTGTCGCATTGCCGTCGCACGCAGCTTTCGTAGGCGTAGCAAGTTCGTAGCACCTCGTAGCACATCGTACTATTTATTTATTTTCACGCGCCACGGGGTTATCGAATAAAATGGGCATCCGCTAGATTGTTGCAGTTCCGTGAAATATAAGGGAAAAATAAAATTATAATTGGTATAGAAATATTGTTTATGATAATGTTTGACAGCCTCCGTAGACTAGTGGTTACGCCTTTGGCGTTGAATCCGAGGGTTCGATTCCCACCCATGGCAAATAAATATCATAAGCGGAATAATTAAGTAATATTATAATTTTACTGTGTCATTTAAATAATGAACTTCCGCAAACGCCTGATTCAATTAAATATAAATAAATATTAGTACATTTTTCTGTGTAGTTTATCTTGGTCTGGGTGTTTATAAAATATAATATATACATATCAATATTTCTGGTACACATAGAACAAGCCTAGAGTTTAGTTTGTGACCAGGGCAATTTGTGTTAATTGTCCTACATATTAATATTATTATTATTATGTTTATTTTTTCATTTGCTGGTTACTTGGGGTAGAGTACCTCGTAGTACCTAGTAGCGATATATATATACACTTCACACTGCACACTTCACAAGGCAAGCATATGCTAAGCGGGATTCCGTTATGAAAATATATATTAAGTAAGTTTAATATCTCTGGAGTTAGGTAAATAATATAAACTATTATTCTTTTTATAAATAAACTATTCATATTCAAGTATATTTGTTTTATTTGAGCATTGTATATGATAATGTACTCGTATCTACCTGATAATAAGTCTTACGAAGTCTATGAATCCCAATTATTCCGGTAAAATTATGCGGTTACGAAGTGGATGGTACAAAGAAGAATTTGCATTACATTACGAGTCTACTTTATTATCCTCGTTGCTTTATCGTACAATCAACTGTCATTTCGTAACTGCACTCTAAAAAAAGAACTTGATAAGAAATCCATGCAGTAGGCACCTGAAAACAGATAAACCCGCAGACTAAAAGTTGGTAAGTACTTTAAGGATTATTACAAGTTTTTATTTATAACAAATAAATGATGACAACCTCTGCGGTCTAGTGGTTGCGCCTTTGGCGTTGTAAGAGGAAGTCTTGGGTTCTATATACGTTTTTCTGTATAGCTTGCCCTTGACTTTGACATGACATAGATTGACATTATGACACTCGATCAGCTGACAAATTTAGGTGAGATTGGGGTGAAGTACTGTACGGGTACTAAAATATTTTTTTTTAGATTGAAAAGGGTTACGAAATTAAAGTTAATATAACATTCCATTGTTTTTTTTATTGGAGCACGGCATGTGTCTATGTATCTACCTGATGGTAAGCAGACATACAAAGATCATGAATGGGGTTGGGCAATATATTGTTATATAGCAAAATTTATCGCTCCCACGATGCCGTCTAAATGATGCGCTTACGAAATGTTAAATGTTAAGGATCGGTTAAAAATATAATATATTTATTATCTTTTCGTATTCAATTAAACAATGTTGTTTGACCGCTTGCGTGGGCAAGTAGTTGCATCTTGTATTGCATCCGGAGGTCGTGGGTTCGATTCCCATTCATTGGAAAAACGGTATTAGTACGATTTTTTGTAAAGTTTGTCATGGCCTGTGTATTAATAAAATATAATATGTATTAGTATTGTTATTTCTGGTACACATAGTACAAGCCTACATCTTAGTTTCTTTAGGGAAAATATGTGTAAAAAAATTCCATATAAAAAAAACATTTCCGAAACAATTTTAATAACATCTCCTAAAGTGAAAGTGTGATGACAATCACTGTCACTGTTCATTTGCAACTTTTTTCTCTCCAGTTGTTTGAAATAACTTCTTGTCTGGTTCTTGGTTTTTGGTTGTACGATGATTGGATAACATAGGGGTTATATTATACTAATTGAAGAAACTTTTTTCATAAAGTTTTGTTATTTACCACCTTAATTAATTCTTTATTATATATTTAAGTTTTTTTTTTGTATTTTTATTATTTGTACATTTTTATTTGTCACATTTGTACATTTTTTAGTATTAAGCTTAACGTGCTTTCCGAGACAATATAGTGGTGTTGTATATTTTATTTTATTTAAAACACACATAGGTTCTTACCGGGATTTAAGCCCAGGACCAAAAACTATAGTGTTTTTAGGTCTAAGACCTAACTCCTTATCAAACTCGACCACTACGTATACATACACCATATAAACAAAAAAGATTTGATTGTTTGTTTAATATAAAAATAAATATCATCACGGTGCCTTACTACGGCGCCTGAGACCGCCTAGACGGCCCCAGGGTAGCCAGCGGAGGGGTTTTACCCCACCTCGTCGTAGCCGATGGTGTGTGGTACGAGTCTAGAATAAGTGGCTAGCTCGTCGCGATATTTGGATAGACTCAATAACCCATCTATAAACAGTTTCACAAGTTGGTATAGTGAAATTGGGACCGACAGATTAACGTGCTCTCCGAGGTACTACAGTGGTGTTGTTAAACAAATGTACATACATTTTTAGATTAATAACTCATTGGTACACACAGGGGTTTAAACCAGGGACCGTTTTTAAGTGTAACCAACTAGGCCACCACGTAATATTGTTTGTTTGTCCCGGATAAACTTAAAAACTACGGAAACGATAAAAAAAAAATTCATCAATAGAATTGAACGACGAGTGAAACCGCGGAGCACAACTAGTAATATATGTATATTTGTTTAAACTATGATATAAATAAAATTGAATACGTAACAAAATAAATTAGTTCCGAATTTCAACCAAATTCAGATTAATTTCAATCAGAACGCGGTTTTAATACGAATTCCCGGGTTTTGGTCTACAGTTTCAGATAAGTATAAAAATGACAGATTGTGGTACTAACTTTGGCCGCTCTGGTTTCGGTGCTTGACTAATATAATAGGCTACCATTTTTCATCAAAGCCTTTAATTTACGGATGTGGTTTTTGTTTTTTAAATAGTAACTTTTTTGAAGGAGCTTGACGATAAATTACCGTAATTACGTTGATTTGTTAATTTTTTACTTCTTAGTTTTTGGAGAGCAGGTTCTTTGGTTTTGTAGGGATTTAAATTACAAATTTTATTTGTGTATACTCTACACACACATACACATAATTCACATACAAATAAAATAAATAAATACCATCACGGTTGCCTATTTGGCTCCCAAGAACCGTTTAAACGGCCTCAAGGTACCCAGCGGAGGGATTAACCCGTCCTCATTTCGCCGATGGTATTCGGAGGCAACACCTAACAAGTGGCGAGCTTGTTGCGGTGTTTATGATGAAATAGCCTCGTTGTATAAAATAACATACAAATAAATTATATAAAAGTATTTTACGTTTTTATTATTATTTTTGTTTTCTACTAATGAGTTTATTAATGAACAATAAGAATATAATATTACTTAAAAATAAAACAACTAAATTAAAATACTTACCTAAAAAACCTATGTAAATGACCTATAAATACAAAATATTATCTAGAATTGTGCCGTGCGGCATAGTGCCCAAAATGCTGGCGGCTACCCCTTTGTATAATTAAGCTAATTTGCTGGGAGAAAAATGCCGCCACTTTAGAGTCACCCGAGACGTGAACCAGACGCTTTCCAATATCTGTTACTAGTTTTTTAGTATCCGATGACCACGGGCCCAAAGTCTCCACTGCAAAAGCCACAAATATATAAATATCCGATAAAGACCTATATTTGCGGTGCTTGAGAGCCTGTGCATTTTCGGAAACCGATGAGTTTATTTGTAATTTTCTTTTCTTGTTTTTATATATTTGTTTAAATTACAACACTTTTAAAACGAATTACATAAAGCAAGAACTTTGTATTCACACCTGGGAAGACCTTGGCTCCTGTAACAAAGCTTCAGCTAGCACGGAAGACCTGGTTCCACTTATTTATGTTTTTTTTGTTGAGTTAATAAAGTTATTTTTATTATCTATTTTATGTTTTGTTTTTGTGTAGCACTTCACTTATTAACAGCTATTCTGAAGGTTTGGTATAGAATACCTAACGGCATTATTTTTGATTAGAGCACGGCATGTGACTTTGTATCTACCTGGTCGTAATCATTAATCAGCCCTACAAAGTCTATTAATGTAATCGATCAATACCAGGTTAAATAAGAGTGTGACTATGGAATTGGTGGTGACATAGACGAATTTGTATTAGGAGTCTGTTATAATATCCTCGCTGCCTTATCATTTACCTGAAAATAGGTCAATCTATAGGAAAACTGAAACTGAGCTGGTAATTAATGAAAATATTATATATATATATATATATATATATATATATCATCACGGGTGCCTTACGGCGCCCGAGACCGTCTAGACGGCCCCAGGGTACCCAGCGGAGGGGTTTTAATCCCACCTCGTCGTAGCCGATGGTATGAGTCTACACCGAACAAGTGGCTAGCTCGTTGCGATGTTTTGAATAGACTCAATAACCCATCTATAAACAGTTTCACAAGTTGGTATAGTGAAACCGGGACCGACAGCTTAACGTGCTCTCCGAGGCACTATAGTGGTGTTGTCAAACAAATGTACATAATTTTTTTAATTAAAAACTCATTGGTACACACCGGGATTCGAACCAGGGACCTTAGTGTTTTTAAATCCAAGGTCTAACCAACTCGGCCACCACGTATATATATATATATATATATATATATATATACATATATATATATATCTTCACGGATGCCTTACGGCGCCCGAGACTGCCTAAACGGCCCCAGGGTACCCAGCGGAGGGGTTTTAATCCCACCTCGTCGTAGCCGATGGTATGAGTCTACACCGAACAAGTGGCTAGCTCATAGCGATGTTTTGGATAGACTCAATAACCCATCTATAAACAGTTTCACAAGTTGGTATAGTGAAACCGGGACCGACAGCTTAACGTGCTCTTCGGTGCACTATAGTGGTTTTGTCAAACAAATGTACATAATTTTTTTAATTAAAAACTCATTGGTACACACCGGGATTCGAACCAGGAAATATTACTCACGATAAATTAAGGTTCTTATCTTTTTTTACTGGAGCATGTTACTGGACTTTGTGCCTGATGGTAAGCAGATCTACAAAATCTATGATTAGGGTCGATCAATACAATGTTGTATAACAGCATTGATAGTTCCCGCTATGCCGACTAACTGATGCGGTTAAAAAATGAGCTTGTGCTCAAACAACAAAGACGAATTGGCATATTTTTTCGAATGCTTCCTTGTGGAATACCAAATATTGCTGGTGTCTCAGAGCTTATTGTGCTTAAAATTCTTACCATTTGACTTCTATTTATAAGATAGTTCTTAAATAATGATAGTACAACCCTACGAATACCATGGTGTTCCATTTTTCCCAATAAGGTGGGGACAGAGACTGTATCAAATGCTTTAGCTAGGTCGAGGCATACTCCAAAAAATGTCTTTTTTGATTCTAAAGTATTTATTATTTGTATAATTAGCATTTTATCATCTCTATAGTAGTTGAAATTTTCTTTCTAAATCCGAATTTGTTAGATGATATCAAATTAAATCAATCGCTTTATATTTTTTCATATTTTTATCTAATTATTTGGAAATTACGGGAAGTAAGTAGTTAGCGATACAGTTTCTGTCACCAGCCTTATGAATAGGAATAACAATTGTTTTTTTTAAACATAGTGGAAAGACGCAAGAAAATAAAAAGCATATGTTAAATAAATGAGTAAGAGGCAACAGCAAAAAAGGTGGAATGCCTTGCCTGCGTGCGTTTTCCCTTCTTTCTTTAATCCAGAGTACTTTAAGCGAGGCGTGAATAAGTTTCTCAAGCAGACATAGTGGAATCAACCAATTGAAGCAAGCACCATTGCTACTATTGGCTGAGAACATTCTTGGACGTTACATTGGCACTTACCATCAGTAGGATGTAGGGTCACATATCCTGCTCAATTAAATAAAAAAGGCAACATCAAAGCAGCATTTTTAATAAAACGCGTCGAAATATTGTCTGTTGACAACATTTAGATTCACAAACAAAATGTCTAACTCATCCCGAGTTAGGTGTAAGAGATTTAATTAGGGCTAGGATTTCCTAAGAGTCAGTAGGTAATACAACAAGAGTTTAATTGTCATAAACATTTGTCGCTGCTAAACCTCTTGTATTATTATGTTTGAGTATATCCATGGTCATCCCTGATCCTATATTAGTAAAATAATTATTGGCTTTGGTCACTCATTCAAGAGGTGATTTACATGTTTTCAAAAAGTCTAAGTAGACATCCGATTTTTTTTCGTAGTTGCATTTATTTTGAAAAGTAACAAGTCATTTTAGGGCCATTTTTATGTTTCAGTAGTTCCTGTTTTTCATAAAGTTTTAATTAGTGTAAAATTTGATTGCAAGTATTACGGTATCTTTTAACGAATAGTTAATAAAATATATGAATTATTAGTATAATCATAATAAGTTTAACAACAACTTATGGTAAAGCCTTAATGTAAGTATTATTTGTCGATAATAACTCCAATTCCTTAATATAACTTACGATCCACTTCGCTCCCCAGACATTAATTTCGAAGTGAATAGATTCCCAGTTTCGATGCTATCGGGTTTTATTAACTTTAGTTTTAATACAAAAGTTTCTGAATGGACCTAGGCCAATATAGAATTAGACTCCGCAAATCTATAAAGTATACACACACACACGCGCACACATATACCTACTTAGTACACACATATATATATACACCTTTTATACACACATTTTTTTTTACTTTACGTGGTGACCGAGTTGGCCAGACAATTGTTTAATTTTCACTTAAAAAATCTATGTATTTTTGTTTGACAACATCAGGGTGATTACGCGCTCAACTCTAAGCTAAACTTTAATCGATATGATGCAACTCTTACGTAATGAAAACTTGGTGACATTGAAAATTAACAGAGAAGTACGTTATTTTAAAAAAAAACGTAATAAGCTATTGTCTGACGGCTTTAAATGGTTATTTCTTAGAAACTTTCCAGAAAAAACAAATAACACTTTTTTACAATTTACAATAAAAGTTATATATTACTTGACATAATTTATCATGTATTTATCTTTGTTGTGTACTACTTTTGTCTATCTATTTACTTTCTGTAAGTTCGTTGATGTAGGGCCAGAAGTTGTGTAGAACTCTCTGGGGGTGTTGGGTTCTTATCTAAGATCTAACTTATCCACTTCTTAGATAAACAAAAATTAAGTTACTTTAATACTTATCTCAGAGTTGCCTAAATAACTTATAGCTGTAAATACTTGTAGTAAATAGTAAAAACTTTTACAGGTATAATTTTGGTGTTCAGGTAATTTTTTATATGTATGTATGTATGTATTTATGTGTGTATGTGTGTTTATGTATACATATGTTTATAACGTTAACTACAACCTATTATAGATAAGTTAAATAATATATTTAACTTAGTTAATTGAATCAGGCGTTATTTTGCGGAAGTCCATTTTATAATGATTACAATTGGAAATGATTTAACAATATCTTCCGCTTATAAATATATTATAAAAAAATATATTAAGTCAAACATGACATATTTCAGTAAATTGTCACAGAAAATAAACAAACATTTAAAGAATAACGATATAAGATAAGCATTTAAAACAAATAAGTAAAGTATATATCGGAAAAACTGGTCGCTCCTTCAACACTAGATTTGAAGAACACATCGCAGCAATAAAAAACAATAAGCCAGATATATCCCATTATGCACAACATAATTTGGATACAGACCACCAATTTGATTTAAATAAATTCGAAATTATATATTCCAATCAAAAGAAAGCTCTCCGATTCTAAATTTATTTAAACCCACACCCTGAACATTACCAACCAGTCCTGAAGATGCATCGTTAACACGTGTCGAAGACTACAGTGTTCGTTTATTGATGATATATCTTTGTGTTGTTAGATGTAACATATAATTTAATACACCAACATTATAAGCGGAAGATATTGCTTAATAATTTCCGATTGTAATCATTATATATTTAACTTATGTATATTAGGTTATATATACATCCATACAGATGCAAAAACCGTCAAGTGAACCAGCCATGTTTCGGTTTTAGTCTGTGGGTTTACCGGTTTTTAGGATTTAGGTACTGCATCGATTTATTGTCGAGGTGCTAGTTTCCTTTCAGAGTGCGATTACGAAATGGGTGGTTAAATTGACGATAAAGCAAATATACTCGTAATGCAATTCGTCTTTGTCGCCGCTCATTTCGTAATCGTATCATTTAACCGGCATAGTGAGCGAGCGATCAATGATGTTTAAGAACAATTATTGATTGATCCCATTCATGAAGTTTGGAGCAAGGACTGCTCACCACCAGGGGCCTATTTCATAAACGTGACAATTGTAATTTACCATGACAATTTATAATACATTGCTCAGTTTAGTTGAAATTATTTACTTACAACTAACTAAACCAAGCAATGTATTATAAATTGTCATGGTAAATTACAATTGTCACGTTTATGAAATAGGCCCCAGGTAGAAGATAATAATAATAATATGTAGGACAATTTACACATATTGCTCTGGTCACAAACTAAGCTCTAGGCTTGTACTATGTGTACCAGAAGCAACGATATAATACATATTATATTTTATAAACACCCAGACCATGACAAACTGTACAGAAAAAGCGTACTAATATTTTGTTGCCATGGGTGGGAATCGAACCCACGACCTCCGGATACAACGCCAAAGACGCAACCACTAGTCTACGGAGGCTGTCACAAATATCTGATACAAAGTCACATGCCGTGCTCCACTAAAAAAAAATATAGTTATTTGTAAATCAATATTACAAAAAATATGTATTCCAGTAGTATCAGCTACCTTAGGTATAGGTACGACTGACACATGTTGTTTGTTTTGTTAACAGCTGCGTGATTGATCCCACGATTATAGGTTTAGGCACAAAGGGATCAGCTAACAGCTTCTGGCGTGGTCATGTTTGACGTTGATTAGGATATGCCTATAGGCTTATTGTTTATGTTCATTCATATAGCTGGAATAGGTTGTGAGTAGGTTTAACTAATGATAGATTTTAGCGATTTAATACTTACTTAAAAATGAGTTTTGAAATTTTAGATAAAATATGTAAATTGAAATTTATTGCCAAATATTTCGCCTCTCTTTGGAGATTGTTGGTTTTTTCACTGATGACACTCAATAAAGAGACAAAATTTTGGCAATAAATGTAATAGCTTCAATGATATATTTTAGCTAATAAGAAATACATCTAACACATTTTATTTGTTTCAGATGAGTTGGTAAATTATGGGATAAAATATACCTATTTGTCTACAATATCAGTAAAATTATTAAAATAGGAGCAAAGTCGCTCACGAAGATGAAAGAAAATATGAAATCTACATTGATTTCGTATTTTATAATAGTAATATTACAAAATACGAAATCAATGTACATTTCGTATTTTCATTCATCTTTATTTAATAAGAAAGTGTAATCGATTCGACATATTTCGGGACTTCGTCGTTAAATTCTTAAGAAAATGTTACACAATTACTCATTTTACCATATATATGCATATGCCATACAGTCAGAATATATATAGCGATTTATAGTTTACAGAATTCAACGAAACTACGGACCAATACAAAACCAAAATGTATTTTATTTTTCGCCACTACGAAACGCAATTAGCAGAAATGAAATGGGAATTTGTAAAAACCGTGCCAACATGTGGCAATTCATAATTACGTTTAAATTTTGTATATTTTCAAAAACACATTAAGTATGTTTTATTTTGACCTATTTAGTTGTTAACTTATTACTGAGAGGACCTTAGGAACTTCACTGGTAAAGTATGGACGGACATTCTAATGAAGACTACGGAAAATGTCTTAAAATTGCCACCATGGGAAAGTAATAGACAGGTGTTTTACAACTACGTCATACACAAAAATATGACGGCGAAGTTAAAGCTTGTGTTATGGTTAAAATGTTAATAGTTATATTAATATAAATAGAAAACATTTTTATTTTAATACGATATATTTCGCCTTTACAAGTCGTCTTCAGTTGTATGACATTAATTGTTAATAATATAATCACACGACTGGAGACGCCATGTAAAGGCGAAATATATCATATTTTTTTATTTATTTATTAAATCACTAAAAAAAAGTTACAATATAAAAAATATATACAATTTGTTAATTAATGTTAGGTATATGTACGGAAATGGTCGGGACATACAATAAGGGGAAAGGACAAATGGAGCAAAACTGTAACATATTGGAACCCTAAGGATAAGAAAAGGAAAAGATGAGGCCAGTATAGAAGATGGGTAGACGAAATTATAGAAACAGCAGGCAGGACTTAAACCAGATTAGCACAGAACCGTACAGGATGGCGAGAGTTGGAGGAGGCCTTTGCCAAACGGCACACAGATCCAGTTTCAGAAAATTAAAAAGCAAAATAAATAAAATTTGTAAAAAAGTATCTGAATAAAGGCTTATATTATTATTATTATTATATGTACTTTTTAAGAACAGTGAATACAGCATGCGTAAGTATCAGTAAAATAAAAATGTGTTTTATTTATATTAATATAACTATAAACCTAAAACTTCTAAAAGGTTAAAATTTAATTCAATAGTTTTTATATTTTTACATAAGAAAAAAATTAACAGTCAAAGCGTACAAAATAGATATTATCATACTTACGCTTATACCAGTATTTATTATAAACATGAATAACAGCACCTCTGTAAGATAATCGGAGGGAGTCGAGCGAGAAATTGAGAAGTTTTATCTCTTTGCGCCCGAAGGGAGAAGAGAGTTCTAAAGGGATTTGTGTTCTCGAATGGAGAGCTAAGTAGAGAGAGTTTACTTTAGTTAAAATTGTTGTTAAACAAATTTATAGAAATGAATTACTAAATAGATATTTAGCAATTCCAGTAGGTAGAGTATTTATAGATGAAATAGAAAAGGTTTTTTATATAAGTTCAACAAATTGTAGGTTTTATATATGAAAAAATGAAAAAAAAAAGTTTATTTTCGTTAACAAATTAATTTACATATATATTGTTGGGACCACCTGCTAAGTATGGCAATACTTGAGTTAGATGAGTCCGATACAATTATAGTAACATTTTTTTTTATACATAGTGACAGCCACGTTTACAAAACAATATTACATTTACACAATAAACATTTTCAAATGCTGAAAACATTTTTATTATTATTTTATACAAATCATGCAATATCATATCATAGAGGTATTGAAGGAAATTAAAAACTATAACAATTATTGAAATAAAGAAATGTGTATGTTGTAATGTGGTTAGTGCATGTGAGTGAGGAGTGTGTGTTTGGCGTGTCTGTGTGTGTAGCGTGTATGTGTGGTGTATGTGTGTGTGTGATATATGAGTGTGTGGTATTAGTTCAGACTGTGGTATACCAATAAGGTCAATGTTATGCTTGGTATATTTTATATGCTAGGTTAAATAATAAAAATCATTCTATAGTCTATTATTTGAACTGATTAATAAACATGTGTCTCAACGATCATTTTCATCAACTCGACAATATCCCTTCTGGTATAGCAGTGCCTTAATCAATATTATTAAAGAAAAAAAAAATACCACGGTTATTAGAAACGCTTCAAAATTATGACACCTTTCGATTATGACACCTTTTCCCTACTACGCAAGCTTAAAAAAGCATGTTCAGAGGAATGCGCTAAAAAGTATAAAACTTAACCCTAAATCACTGTGGGCTTATATTAAATGTAAAAAATCAATTGTTTCATCCTATCCTAAGTTTATGAATTATAATAATCTACTTCAACAGGATGAGGTGAGCATTTGTAACGTCTTTAGCGACTTCTTCAAAAACATGTTTATTGACCCATTAGGTAACTCTTGTTCTAGTGAACATACAGATGGTGTCCGACCCAAATTTATCTGTGATATATCTGTAACAGAGGAGTACGTGAAGCGTATTTTGGCTAAACTCGACGTACATAAGGGTCCGGAAAACGATAAAATTCCTCCTCTGTTTATAGTTAGATGTGCCACTAACTTAGCCAAACCACTGTCTATAATTTTCAATCATTCTTTTTGTGAAGGCTGTGTTCCTCAAATATGGAAATACTCGTACATAGTACCGATTCACAAAAAGGGCTCTAAAATGAACATTGAAAATTATAGACCTAAAATCGATATATTAAACACATTTAGCAAAGTACTGGAAAGGGTGGTGTATAATAACGTGTACTTAACAATATCCAAAGCGGTTTCCGATGAACAGCATGGCTTCCTTAAAAGGCGTTCCACCCTTTTTAATCTGTCTGTTTTCACCAATGACGTTCTCATGAGCATGGACAAATATAAGCAGGTTGATGTCATCTACACTGATTTTGAAAATGCTTTCGATCGTGTGGATCACATCATTCTGCTACGTAAGCTCTATGAGCTCGGCATACGAGGAAACCTTAACAATTAGGTGGAATCATATCTTAAGAACAGAAGCCAGGCTGTTGTTATCGGTGAGCATAGATCCAGTCTAGTATATGCTCCGTCTGGATTTCCTGAAGGATCTCTCTTAGGACCTTTACTCTATGTCGGTTTTCTATATGATATTGCTACCTGCTTCAAAAATTCTAAGTGCCTAATATGACTTAAATAGGCTACATTAGTATTACATCAAAAATAGAATTAGCGTCAACATCAGTAAATGCTACCAAATAAGCCTTACTAGGAGCAGGTGCGCGATGTCATATACATACAACTTCGACGGTGTTGAAATTGGAAGGACGGAGTCCTTGAGGGACCTAGACGTGATTCTGGACTCTAAGTTGACTTTTGCAAATCACATCGACTATATTACAGAGAAAGCATATAAAAATCTAGGTTTTACAAATTGGGGTAAGCCAGCCCTTTACTGATATATTTTGTATTAAGATACTTTACTTTGCTTATGTGCGTAGTCTTTTAGAATACTATAGCTCGGTGTGGAATCCGCAATACGTTTTACACCGTCAATGCATTAAAAAAATCCAGATGAAGTTCCTAAAACATCTAAACTATCGAACTCATTATCGAGGTATCGACTACACGGACTCGTGTGACCGTCACGGCATCATGTCGTTGGAACATAGACGACAGCTGCTTGACATGTTGCTGCAGTCTGATATCAGCAATAACAATATCGACTGTTCTGAGCTAGTGAGTAAAACACTTGACCTGTGTGTTCCCACTTGAAGTTGAAAATGTCAAGTTTGATGACATTGACATTTTCAACTTATCTAAACCTTTGGTAAAGAAAAAGATTTCCCTCCACTTTAAAAGGCAATGATAATTAGTGGGTACCTAATCATATAGAAAGACATAATATACACTGATAGAATTAAAAGAGATAATATAATGTACAATATTAAGGGAGATAATATAATATACAATATTAAAAAAGAAAATATAATAAAGTATATAATATGGGTATGGGTATATGTAAGCTTATATAAATTAAATTATTTCTTTGAAGAACAAATGAATTTATTTAATTTACGATGAGACCACTAACACACACACACGCACACAAACACAAACGCACACAAACACAAACGCACACGCACACACCACAGACATAAACACTTTTAACTCTGGAGGACTCTGGTTTGAATCCCGTTGTGTACCATGAGTTTTTAATTAAAAAAAATATGTACATTTGTTTGACAACACCATTATAGTGCCTCGGAGGGCACGTTAAGCTGTCGGTCCCGGTTTCACTATACCAACTTGTGAAACTGTTTATAGATGGGTTATTGATTCTATTCCAAACATCGCGACGAGCTAGCCACTTGTTCGGTGTAGACACCTTCGGCTACGACGAGGTGGGATTAAAAACCCCTCCGCTGGGTACCCTGAGGCCGTCTAGGCGTTCTGGGGCGCCGTAAGGCGCCCCTAATGATATGTACCTTGAACGAGTTCAAAGTTATAGTGAAAATCAATCTAAATGAATTATTTTATTAGTCGTGAAATCTCCCTAAAACCTACTGATTCTAAAATGTAATAAAATATCATTTTTTAAATCTCACCTGAAACGAGTTCATAGACATAAAAATTCGAGATGCGCCTGAAATTCAGTGAGTAGCAATAACATTTTCCGCTTCCTTTCATCAGAAAATGCTGTAAATATAAAATATAAGTGCTTCTAATTCCCTGAAGAAATAAATTGCAATGCGGATGATGCAGGTGCGCTTTCAACATATATAATACTTTTGCGTGATTCTTTAACAGATTGATAGATATAATAGATAGATATAAAATATAAGTATAGTAGAACAAAGCGCGGTTTCGTTTATTGCTTTTTATTATATGTATTTTTATAATCAGATATATGACCGCCTCACTAGACTAGTAATAATAATAATAATAATAATAATAATAATAATAATAATAATAATAATAATAATAATAATAATAATAATAATAATAATAATAATAATAATAATAATAATAATAATATGTAGGACAAATTACACATATTGCTCTGGTCACAAACTAAGCTCTAGGCTTGTACTATGTGTACCAGAAGCAACGATATAATACATGTTATATTTTATAAACACCCAGACCATGACAAACTGTACAGAAAAAAACGTACTAATATTTTTTGCCATGGGTGGGAATCGAACCCACGACCTCCGGAAACAACGCCAAAGGCGCAACCACTAGTCTACGGAGGCTGTCAAGTGCAGTGGTTGCGCCTTTGGCGTTGTATCCGGAGGTCATGGGTTCGATTCGCACCTAAGGCAAAAAAAATACTAGTACGTTTTTCTGTACAGTTTGTCAAGGTCTGGGTGTTTATAAAATAGAATATGTGTTATATCGTCCTTTCTGGTACACATATACAAGCCTAGAGCTTAGTTTGTGATTAGGGATGTGTAAATTATCGTACAGATAAAAAAAATAGTGGGACTCGGGTTAATATTACTTCGCTAGATCGAAAAAAATTAAAAGAAAAGTGCTTATTAAGTTTATATAAAACCTAGACCACTACGTCAATATAAAAATATGCCAAATAAAAATACACATCTTTTACTAAAATAATAATGAAATATTGAACCTCCTTAATTACCATTGTGAACCTTATATCTAAGCACTAATTCGGCTCGGAATACCTGCCTTTTACTTAAAATTAACTTTACGGAATTCTAATACACTTACCTTAATATCCCGAACCAAATCTATACAAATCTCAACTGCGGTTCCTCTTTTCTATTTACAAACAATTTAATAAAACCCCCAGCATCAGTTCAAGCCAGACCTTTGAAGACAAGATTAAATCCACAGGCTGACTCGGGGTCCAATTTAAACAGGGATTTACTGGGAACATCTCAACGGTGGAACAAAGAATCTTAAATCAAATCGTCGTCCTGCTTTTCTATTATTCACGGTGGATCCAGTGCGATCCTCAAAAGAACATGGCACAGTATTTTTCGCGCAGGTTTATTTTAAGTATACCTTATTTGCTTTGCTGTGAGAATATTAATAAACAATAAAAAGTTATTTTACTACATTAACTTATTTAAATAAAATTAAAATTATGTGTTTAGTGAAGACGTATTATTATTTTAACGTATTAGATAAACGTTATATCAAACATAAGTATCAGTTTTAATTTAAATGATCGTTTTTTTTTTTAATACAAATAACTTTATATAGTATATTAAGTGTGGTACATTAGATGTTGTAATAATAGTTGATCTCACAAATAGTCAATTATGACACACAATATAGAGTGGAAATAAGAGTGGAAGTTACACAGAGTTATAGGAAGAGTTACTACCCACAGCTGAAAAAGTACAAAAATTATGTCAATTGAAGACTGGACGTGATGTCAAATGAAGACGTAAGTGCTATTTTTTATGTTTTTGTAGTGTTTTAATATGTATTCTAAAGATGTATATACAAGTTGAATTTTCCAAGTGTGCCTTCGAGAGCCACATCCTAAACTACAAGGAATACCGAAAATACTCAAAGGAGTTTCGGTGCCGATTCGAATAAAATCTAAAACTGCATATTCTCCTTTGAGCATTTTTGCTATTCCTTGTAGTTTAGGATTTCGCCTTGAAGGCACACTTGAAAAATTCGCCCTGTATATAAATTTATTTGTAAAAAAAAATATTTGTTTTTTTTTTCATTTTATTTATTGGAGCATGGCATGAGACTAGTATCAACCTGATGTTAAGCAGACCTACAAAGTCCATGTGGGATCAATGCATTGTTGTTTAACAATATTGATCGCTCCCATTATGCCGGCTAAATGATGCGGTTACGAAATGGGCGGCGACATGAACGTGTCTGAATTACGTGTCTATTTTAATATCCTTGCTGTTTTATAGTCAAATAAATCGTCCGTTTCGTAACAATATAATGAAAGGAGACTACCCCCTCGATAAGAAATCGATTCAGTAGTCTCCAGAAAACTGGTGAAATCACAGAATAAAACCGAAACATAACTAGGTCACTTGACGGTTTTTGCATCTGTATAGGCGGTGGTAACGAGTCCGGTCGGACGGCCTAGCGAAGTTATGACGTTACAGGCCTTCTTTCCACATAAAAAAGTTGTATAAACTACATGTTTGCCGAATAAAATTTAAATAATACTGGTTGTAAAGATGTAAGGTTTCGCTGTACGTACATTTAGTCAAATAAAAAAATAAACATTGAAAACATGTTGATAAATTTATAAAAATTAAATAGTTATAACTAAAATCTTATATAATTACAGACGCTACTTCAACAAAGACAGTCACTTTCCTTGTGCACTTTCGTCTTCGGGTAGAGACAACAAGTACAGTACATTTGGCTTAAATTTCCCCGTTCCGTCACATAATGCTGCACGCTCGGAGTATTAACAGCAAAACTGGAATAGTATTCTACTGTGGGGAGAAACCGACCATTGAGGGTTATTCTGGAAACTCACTACAAGATTTATTTAGATCCTTTTTTTTCAGTAATTCAACTATCTGTGAATATGTGGGTAATTGATTTTTATTTACATCTACATGGATTAGAGCATTAAACATGGTGGATCCAGTGGGTGGGGGGATGTTTATAGACCATCGAAATTAACCCATAAACTATTTTTTTAAGTTTTTATAAGGCTGTAGGTCGAAAAATAATAATGCTATAATAATTTTCAGCTGCCATATTCTGTTTCTTATAACGAAAACGTTAGATTGTCATAATTATTATGACATAAAACAAACAGCAACAACGTACACTAAAATAGTCATGCACTCTATTCCCTTGTATTATAGGTACAAGATTTTCACCTTCTTATTATTTGCCTTCGAAGAGAATTTCGTGTCAATGTACATAAAGTATTTCCTTATATTGACAATCTATTGTTACCTTTAAAAGAAACAAAATATGGCCACAGTCATAGTTTTGGACAATAAATCGTCAAAAGTCCCGTACCAAAACCAAAATTTAAAAAATCTGGGTCCGCCCTGTACCGAAAGGTGTCTACTAAACCTTAAGAAAATCAGCCCTATAAAATATAATTTTATAATTTATTTTAGTTTATAAAATATCAGTCCACAGAATTTCTAATCACTTTCAAATCCTTACTCGGAACATAATAATTGGAAAATAATCCAAAATCTTCTTCACACTACTTCCAATATTTTAAGAAGCCAAAGCATTCAATATTCGAAGTTCAAACGGCATTCCGAATTTAAATCGAATCATTTGGAATCGCTTCTGGAATCGTCTTTAAAATCGAGTTAGGATAGTGCCTCCCCCGCCGCATCACATGAAACATGCAAGCTGCTTTGGTACTGACGCGGGTTGTGTACAGTATACATTATAGTATAGTATAGTATATATACTAGTGGTTGCGATTCCCACCGATGGCAAAAAAATATTAGTACTTTTCCTGTACTATTTGTCATGTTCTGGGTGTTTATAAAATATAATAATTATGTATTATATCACGTAACCTAGTTCCTAGTTTGTGACCAGAATAATTTGTGTAAATTGTGCTAAATATTATTATTAATATATACAAACCTAACATTTATATATATATATATATATATATATATATATATATGTGCGGTAGTTACTTAGGGTTGTTATATATAATAATAAGTATGTAGGACATATCACACATATTTATATCCTGGTCATAAACTAAGCATTAGGCTTGTACCTACTACCTATTTTTTTTTATAACTAAGTTAATTTTTATAAATTCCCATATAGGGATATCCTTATATTTAAATTGTTAAACATAAAAATGCAATGAAATATACTTAAACAATTGCCAACCAGGTTCTATTAATCACAGGTTTATTTTAATATTATGAAAAGAACATATGTAATTGTTTTTTTTATTGCGGTCAAAAGCAAAAACTAATGAAACGATTAAAAAAAAAACACGCATTATCAGCGTCTAACATATGCATGGGCTGTATTTTTATATGGCATAATGAAAAAGTGAAATTAATTACCTCCCATCTCTATCTATAGTAAACGACAGATTTATACAAAAATAGGGATTGAAGATAACCAAATATGCTATTAATGAGGAAAAAAGATCAATTATTTACATTTATTTTTTAATGATTACAATTGGAAATGATTTTGTAATATCTCCCGCTTATAATGTTGGTGTATTAAATTATATGTTACATGTAACAACACAAAGAAATGTCACCAACAAACGAACACTCTTCAACACGTGTCATAGAGTGTTCGAGTCATATTTCGGTTTTAGTCTGTGGGTTCATCGGTTTTTAAAGAGACGATTTATTGATTTCTTGTCGAGGTTGTAGTCTCCTTTCAGGGTGCCGCTACGAAATGTGTGGTTGAATTGACGATAAGGCAGCGAGGATATTAAGATATATTCGAAATTCAATTCGTCTCTGTCGCCGCCCATTTCGTAATCGCATCATAGCGAGAGAGAGCGGCATAGTGAGAGCGATAAGTGTTGTTTAACAACAATAACTAATCGGCCCTCTTCATGGATGTTGTAGGTCTGCTCACCATCAGGTAGATACAAAGTCGTATTACGTACCTCGGTATAAAATAAAAATTTGGTAGACCAATTAAAATATAATTATTTTCCCGCCCAAGTTTTTAAATTCAGGCTACGTCAAATGCATACCAGTCCTAGCCATGTCTGATATTTATTTCGGAATGTTGCTCTTGCTAGAGTACGAGCAGGTATATTAATTACGAAACAGTGTTCTTTCCGCCCTAGCTGGAATACCTCTTGAAAATGTTACCTATATACTAAGTATATATATTTTTTCTTTTTTTTTCTTTATGTAGGACAATTTACCCTTATTGCTCTGGTCACAAACAAAGCTCTAGGCTTGTACTATGTGTACCAGAAGCAACAACATAATACATATTATATTTTATAAACACCCAGACCATGACAAAATGTACAGAAAAACGTACTAATCGTTTTTTGCCAAGGGTGGGAAACGAACCCACGACCTCCGAATACAACGCCAAAGGCGCAACCACTAGTCTACGGTGGCTGTCGTATATAGTTATATGCTACAACATATTACGAGTAGGTTAGAAAATATTGTTAGTTTTAAGACCACCGGTCCACCAGACCGTTCAGAAAGAAAGCTTTTTAAACGTATTACAAAATGTGTCTATATACGTCGCATAAAATTTCTAGCTAAAACTATATGTAGCTATAAAAATGGAAGCATTTTTAAAGGGAGATAATTTTAAAAAAATCCTATAGCTAGTACAAAATATAATATAACTACACGAATATGAGATACAAATTATTAAGATTTTTTTTTGTTTATTTTTTTTTATTTTACTTTAATTTAGGTAAAATTCGTAAAGTCTGCACAAATTCCAATTTGTGCAGACTTTTCGTTACAAAATGAAATACATTTGTTAGCTATAATAATGGTTTCAGAGCAAGTATTTGTAATCTTCAAGTGGCCGAGTATTTCTAATTCAGTCGTACTCTCAAACGAAAGAAAAAACGATCAAAGTAATTCTAATCAATGAACAAGACAAAGATTCGTTTGCCCAATACAAGGTAAAATTGTTAGATTACTCTTTCCCCACGGGCGGGCTAAAATAATTGAGGGCGTTTGAGGGTAATCTGAGAACTGTGACACGCAACGTCATTTGCAGTTTATGACGAACCATCACGCCATTCGGACGTGACTGACCCTTCGCGCTTAATATTTTATTTATATTTTGGAAGCTTCATCGGGTTGGAAACGGGCTTGTGTGCCTTTATTTTGTGTTTTGTCTCTTTTTTATGTTTTATACCAGATTAATAGTTTGTCAATTCTCTAATTTTGCTATAGATAAATCTTTCTATCTTTATGTCCGTAATCTAATGTTTTTTTACTTATCTTTTTATCTGTGTAAGTTTTGTAATGATTAATAGTTTAATATAAAAGAAGAAATCTTGACATTTTTGTTAGTTTTTCCCCATTTTTTTTTATTGGAGCACGGCATGTGACTTTGTGACCTGGTGGTGAGCAGACCTACAAAGTCCATGAATAGGGTCAATCAATAATTGTTCTTAAACAATATTGATCGCTCGTACTATGCCGGCTAAAGATGCGATTACGAATTGGGCGGCGACAAAGACGAATTGCATTACGAGTAAATTTTACTATACTCGCTGCCTTATCATCAATTCTACCACCCATTTCGTAACCGCACCCTGAATGGAGACTACCACCTCGACAAGAAATCGATGCGATGTAGTAATATCTTGAAAACCGGTGAACCCACAGACTAAAACCGAAACATGACTAGGTCACTTGGCGATTTTTGCATCTGTATGGGCGGTGGTAACAAGACCGGTTGGTCGGCCTAACGAAGTTGTAGAGGCTTTCCTACCTCCCATTGTTGTAATAGGATTAGATAGAGTTTAAAAAACCTTAAAACACCAAAGAGCGGTAAAATTGGATGGAACGCCTCGGAATTAGCGAGATATACGCGTAGGTACTTATATTGCGTGTCTATTTAACTATTTTGTTTACCCTAGGTACCTACATTATTTACCCTATTATTAGTATAATTTACCCTAGATAAATTAGTATGGAGCTATAAGTAAAATAGGTACGATTATACTCTGCTTCCGCTCTATTATTACACTAATAGTTTTATCCTTAATCCTAGGAATATTTATAATTTAACTTCATATTCAATTCAGTTTTTTTTTAATCTATAAGAATGTATCATAAATCTACTTGTCTACCTAGATTTTTATTTTAAAAAAAAGTTCAATTCCCAAGCGACAATATAAATAACTTAACGAAACGTATCATCACGGATACGTTACGGCGTCAGAGACGGCCTCAGGGTATCCAGCAGGTGGTTTATTCCGACGTCATCGTAACCTATGGCAATCTGAGAGTGAACAAGTGGTCAGCGGTCTCGCGGTGTTTAGATAGACTTAATACACAGTTTTACAAGTTGATATAGTGAAACTGGGACCGAGAGCTTAACGTGCTTGTTGAAGACTGGTCGAATTAATTTTATTATAAGATTTCGTTACTACGAGATTTTTGTTGTTAAACTGTTTTTTATTGAGGTTTATGTACATTAAAGTTCTATCAAAATAATGTTTTTACTATTTGTTACTTTCTTGTTTACTCATACTTAATATCTTTTATAAAACTTTTCTTCGCCCTACATTTATATTTTCAATATGTAAGATCTTTACAATCACTCATTAACGAACTAAATTGTCACACTGTGTGTATGTTTATATGTAATGTCCTCTTTGTTAGCTATTTTTTGTAACATAAATAAATAAATATAGAGTCCACAGTGCTTTCCGAAACACTATAGTCGTGTTTTCAAATAAATGTCAAAAAAAATCTAGTGTTTTTAGTCCATATCAATAGAAATACTTAACATAAAAATAAGTTGTAAAAATCCAAGAGGATTACTCGCGACGGGCCAAGTCGAGACCTATATCCAATATCGTCGAATAAACCTCGCAGGTTACCCGAAACCGCTTATCGGAAATACCTCAAAAATAACGTTTATTTAAAATTTATCGGTGAACATTTTAAACCAACTAATTTTAAATGTTTATTTTATTTATTGGGCACAGCTAACTTATCAATTGTGTATATTTGTAACATCAATTCCTTTCTAGGACTTTATAGATTTGCTTACCATCAGGTACATGCAACGTCACATATCGTGCTCCAATAAAATAAAATAAAACAATTGTCGAATATATGTAAGCGCATCACTTTAGAACGGCTGTACCTATTTGGCAAATTTTTATTTTTATTATGTTTGTCTAGTCAATACAAAGTTTGTATGTAAGAAAATGTTTCAAAGAGTAAAAAAATAAATAAAAAATCTTCATATAAAAAGTAAGTGATTGATGTACCTACGGAAAAATCATAGATTTTAAACGTAGTAAAAATCTACACCCTACACCACCTTATACTCGTATATTAAAAAAAAAACTGAATTGAATATGAAGTTAAATTATAAATATTCCTAGGATTAAGGATAAAACTATTAGTGTAATAATAGAGCGGAAGCAGAGTATAATCGTGCCTATTTTACTTATAGCTCCATACTAATTTATCTAGGGTAAATTATACTAATAATAGGGTAAATAATGTAGGTACCTAGGGTAAACAAAATAGTTAAATAGACACGCAATATAAGTACCTACGCGTATATCTCGCTAATTCCAAAGCGTTCCACCCAATTTTACCGCTTTTTGGTGTTTTAAGGTTTTTTAAACTCTATCTAATCCTATTACAACAATAGAGGAAGGAAGGAAGGCCTCTATAACTTCGCTAGGGCGAAGCCGGGACGGGTAGCAAGTAAAATATATACTATATTATAGTATATATTTTACTTGCTACCCGTCCCGGCTTCGCCCTCTTCAGCTTTATAATATTATAGTAACTATAATATTATAAAGCTGAAGAGTTTGTTTAGAACGCGCTAATCACACGAACTACGAGTTCGGAATGATTTTTTTTCGAGGAAGGCTGTATGCTATATAAAATTAGTCTAGGAGCAACAGGAGCGGAGCACCAATGAAAATATTTCAAAAACGGTGAAAATTATTCCTTTTGGGAGCTTCCGTTGCGTGCGCTGCGTAAACGGTTAAAGTTACGCAAAAGAAGTTGCGCGTGTCAACGGGTTATTCCCAGTTGTCACTAGTCACTACCGGCTCTGTCACTACTAACGACAAATGGGAAAAAAATCACAGTTGTTGCTAGTACAGTGACAGGTAGCACAAAAACGTTCCCAGTTGTCGTCACCACTAAAATTAATTAAGATAAAGTCTAGTTTAATGAATTGGAGTGCAAAATATTTAAATTATTGAACGTAACACGTGTAGTAAATGAAAGTGAAGTGTAGTGAGTAAAGTAACCCGATACAATTGTAAACCTGAGGCTCTACCATAGGTTTGCGCATTGTACAAACGTAACGTATTTGTATACGTATACGTGAGCAACAACCAATAGGACCGCTTTATTTTTGGTAACAGGAAGAATATATTAATAAAGCGATCCCATTGGTTGTAGCTCACGTATACGTATACAAATACGTTACGTTGCTACAATGCGCAAACCCATGGTAAAGACTCTGTAATGTTCTTCAATATATAACTCAAAAATATTTATTTATTTAAACACTTAATTGCACAGTAAACAAAAGTTATGTACAAAGCCGAACTTAATACCTTAGGCATTATCTGCCAGCTAACCTTAAAGATTGAAAAATATTACAAAGCGATGGTTTACTCAATAGGTATTCAGGCTACCTAGTCTCTCGGGCTGCATTGAAACTTTAAATTAAAGAAACTTTAAGTCAAACTTTTGTTCCATCGCGCGTGATCGTGTTGCTAAAAATATTACAGAAATTTTATATTTTATATTACTTGAGACCTTTTGTAAATGTCGAAAGTTTCATTATTCTTAGAATAGAGTGAACGGTAAGGATTGTTAATAAGTTTTCCGCAATAATAAGTAGGTGGGTGGTCGATTACTTTACTGATTAAAACACCTAAATTGTCTCTTTATAAATCTGAAAAGTTTCAATATTTCAAGACTGACAATATAACACTTGGAATTTTATTAAAAATAACAGCCAGTAACAAAACAAAAATCACGAGTGGTCCATCTATAACTCTGCTAGCCCGACTGACCGGACTCTTTACCACCACCGCCCATGCAAATGCAAAAACCGTCAAGTGATTTAGTCATGTTTCGGCTTTAGTCTGAGGGTTCACCGGATTTTCGAAGACTACTGCATTGATTTATTGTCGAGGTGGTAGTTTCCTTTCATGATGCAGTTACGAAATGATTAGACGAAAAAGCAGCGAGGATATTAAAATCGATATTAAAGTCTCGTATCACAAATCCTAGTTTATCGCCACCTATTCAAGACTATCTTACTGATAGGACACAAAGTGTTTCTATCGCGAATTACAATAGTTGTGATCAGAATATATCGTACGGCGTTCCCCAAGGCAGCATTTTAGGCCCTATCCTTTTTCTCATATATATTAATGATCTTTCTCGTCTACAACCTCTTAATGGTAAAATTATATCTTATGCTGATGACACTCCTATAATTTTCTCTGCTGAAACATATAAAGAGGTTTATGATGCTGCACAAACAGGTCTAAATGCTGTTACGCAATGGCTAAAAGCTAATATACTGACGATAAATACTGATAAGACAAAATACATCTATTTCGCAATTCGTGATTCTCCTAAACCTAGATCTAGCTCTTCAATTGTTATTCATACTTGCAGTCTTACTATTTCTAATTGTGGCTGTAATGCCCTAGAATCGACAAATGTAGTTAAATACCTTGGGGTGACATTAGACATAAACTTGATTTTTAAACAACATGTACTTACCTTAACCGCTAGAATTCGTAAATTAATATATTTGTTCAAAAATCTCAGACATATCACTGAACCATTACTATTAAAACAAATATATTATTCTTTCTGTCAGTCTCTTCTTTCATATTGTATATCTTCTTGGGGCGGTATCCCTAAAACTAATCTTATTGGTCTTGAAAGAGCCCAACGAGCGATGCTTAAAGTTTCGTCCATTTTTGTTTTCAACTACCCTTCTATATCAATCCTGTAATGTTCTTAGTGTTCGTCAATTATTTATACTTACTATAATTTTAAGACAGCATAATAATCTAGAATATGATCCTAGACTTATGGCTAGACGTAGAACGGATCTTGTTTGTAAACGAATTCAAATTTATCGTACAGCTTTTATTAAAAGGTTTCTCTGTCTTATGGGACCTTATGCATATAACAAAATCAATGGAATTATACCTATATACACATCTCCTAAATATGCATGTAAAAAAACTATCACAAACTGGCTACTTTCTCTTACGTATGAAAGTACGGAAGAATTTCTAAACATCCAAAAAAGAAATCTAAATTTTTATTTTATTTATTTTTTTGTAGTATTATAGTCATTTATAATAAAAATAAAAAATCCTATTGCGTTAGTATTATTATATTCTTCACACCCTCTTACATACACTCTCACATTATCATAACACACAAAAAGAGGAACACCTTTACACATTTTAATAATAAGCTTATCCTAGTAAACTATGCTAGTTTGCAAGAGTAACTCGCCGTAGGGATGGGCGCTGTATGCCGAAATACAGGTGTTTACCTAGTTCGGCGGCAGATACCATTCGGTCTAATTTTGTAACATTTACCTAGCTGTAAGATTTGTAAGATCTTTGTAATGTAAAAAATTAATGGAAATAAATATATTTTATTATTATTATTATTATTTCGTACCGGCAACATTTTGCCGGCATAGTGGGAGCGATCAATATTATTAAACAACAATATATTGATCGACCTTATTCATGATACAAAGTCACATGCCATGCACCAATAAATAAAAAAAAGTAGTTGCATTCGTGATGGTTTTTATTACAGGTAAGTGACTATTAGTATAGTTTAATCGCAGCCTAAAATTTAAGAAATAATTAAATTTCCGACCCTAAGACTGCTAATGCTAAAACAAACTAAATACAATTAATATTAGACAAATTTTAACGAGAGGTATTTTGTAGACTTCAAATACCTTCGGGAAATATATGGACCAACATTATCCGGAGCGTAAACTACGGAACATATTTCACTGCGAACCTAATGCGCAAATAGTTTCCTAACACTGCAACTGCTCCCATTTAAGAAGGAGGCATTTTTTTGCAACTTTATGTTGAAAGTAGAAGAGACCATGTTCTTAGCTATCTATGGATTCTCCGTATTGAACTGCAGTGATTTCGGACTTTAAAAAAAATTATAAACAGAGTTTGCGTTTTACCTCAAACTTGGCTAATGGAAAGCAATGATGAGGTCGAAGAGATAGAACGCTTACTCTGTAAAAAGAAGACTACCACCTCGATAAGAAATCCTCCCCAGGAAACAGGACTTGAAACAGGTTTAAAAGCCTTTCTGAATTCAAATCTCCCCTTTACTGTGTTCACTACCCTCTCTACCCAACCAAAATAACGCAGCGAATATATTAAAATATACTCGTCATGCAATTTGTCGCCACCCATTTCGTAATCGCATCATTTAGCCGGCATAGTGGAAGCGATCAATTTTGTTTAAGAACAATTATTGATCGACCCTATTCATGGGCTTTGTAGATCTTTTCACCACCAGGTAGATACAAAGTCACATGCCGTGCTCCAATAAAAAAAATTAAAAAAAACTATAATTATGGTCCTGTCTACTAAATAATACTCGTATTATCTTTTAGTTTTTAGTGAATTTGAAGTAGGTATTTTTTTGTTAAAATGTTTATATTTCACCTATTTTAGTGTCATAAACGGACGCGATTTTAATTAAGAACAGGTACACCCTGAATGTTCGCTACCTTGCTACACTTATGGTCATTCCGTTATTTATCTGTATTTTTTTTAGGCGCACATTTTGCATTCTTCAAATTAAAATAAATATCTTGGAAATCGGCTCAGACTTGAATTAGAATAGTCTCCCACAAAAAAAGAAAACGCATCGAATTAACAACCTCTTTATTAAAGTCTGATAAAAATAATATGTAAAGTCGATACAATAATATACAAAGAAAAATAAAACTAATAACTAGAGAAATAAATATAAATTAATTATGGTAGATAGTTCAGTTCGTTAATTCCAGATAATGTTTCTAACGTACCGAGAACTGAAGCGGCATTGCCTCGTTGAATCGCCAGGCTAATATTCTGGCATTAAAACGAGCGAGTCCGGGTGTCATTAAGTACTTCATTCAGTTGGTGACCAATTTGGTTTACCAGCAGCTTCGTGTCTTTGCTCCAAGGTCCAAGGGTCTCTACTGCAAAAGCCGAAAACAGGTAAAATATTCTAACTCGGAATATGTTAAGTTATTTTATAAATACTCTTTGTAAATATGAAGTAAAAGTAGGTGCCGATGCCAAATAGCCTGCAAAGCCTTTGTATTAAGTTTCAGTTCTCGTTGCCTTACGGCAGTAAACCTTGCTCCCCACCGTACCAGAATGAATTATTACTATTGCTTTCACACATACACTGCCCGCACAAAATTGAGTCGTTAAATTTGAATTTTTACTCAAAAATACTTTTATGTTTTAACTATTTTAGCTGCGCCATTTACGCTGATGAATTCGCTGATATTGTATACTATTTTTGATGTAATTTGTAGTTTTACATTTTGGAATACCGGGCATAAATACGTACACTATTTTTTTATTTAAATAAAATTGTTTCAGTTTTTAGTATTTATTTTCACCATAGGTGTACGCAGCGCCTGGTTATTGAAATATAAAGAACGAAAATAATAATCAATAAATGCACAAACAATATCTAATAAAAAAATCATTAAATGTGATATAGAATTAAAAATTACTTTTAAAGTAGAATAACAGTTTAAATTGAAACAGATCAAAAAAATACAGGTAAAATATTAGCAGCTATGTAACATATATGTATATTAAATAATCTGTGTTCAAATCTTAGTATCAATAGTATACCACTTAAAAACCTATACCAATCAGATTAGCGTAGCCCTGCTTTCACTTCTATAGACCACTCAACAACTATGCGTTAAAGAAAAAAAAACTAAACATGTCCGAAGCGACGATCCCGTAAAGTTTTTAAAGACTTGCCGGTAAGAGGGCGTTCTTTGTAAAGCCCACTTTGTCTTCGGGAGAGTGTTCGGGGAAAATGAGGACTTAGTGGGGCCAATAAATCTTGTGTAGCTACGAATAGACTGCTATGCACATACACATAAAAATACTTCAAGTGACATAGTCATGTTTCGGGTTTAGTATGTGGGTTCACCGGTTTTTAGGAGACTATTGCATCGATTTCATGTCGATTTTGTAATCTCCTTTTAGGTTGTGATTACGACAGCGAGGATAATAAAGTAATACAAATTCGTCTTTGTTGCTACCCATTTCGTAATGGCATTAATTGGCCGGCATAGTGGGAGTGATCATACTTTTAAACAAAAATGTTTTGATTGGCCTCATTCATGGACTTTGTAGATCTGCTTATACCTTTATAAAATAAAATACTATGCTACACAACAGATTCAACCACCTTCATAGTTTAGTGGCTACGCCGTAGGTGTTGTACCCGCTGGTCGTGGGTTTGATTCTCACTTAAGCCATTATTAAATGAAAATCGAACCCACGACCTCCGTAAATAATCATTAACTGTACAGTTCCCCACGGTTTAGGTGTTTATAAATTAATAATAATTAATTCAGTATGTAAATGGTATTATAGAGCGCGACTTTAAGAAAAAACTAAAATAAATTTAAACGAAAGTATAAAGTACGATTCGGACCCTAACTGTAAACTTTTTAAAACTCGCCGTTAAAAAGGGTGATTTATAAAAAGCCCGTGTAGGTACCTACTTGTTTCCTTCACTTAGGTCTTACGAGAGTGTTTGGCGCGAACAAGGACTTAGTGGAGCCAATAAATCTTGTCTAGCTTCGAGTAGACACAATATATGCATTGCTTTATACAGATTCTATTTTTGGTATCTTTTTCTTTTTTGGGTCCGAAAATAAAAGCCAATTCAGGCGTCCGCTTCAATTACTTATCTTAAGAACATTTCGTCCGATTCACTTGAAATTTAGAATGGTTAATATAGATGTTATATATACCCATACTATTATAAAAAAAGTTTTTGAGGAATATAGATGTATATAATTAAATAAATCACAATATTTTAAAATAAATTGCTTTATTTCACCTTTTTACGGGTGTAAAAGGTGTCTTCAGGCAAAATATAGTAAAAAAAATCTACTTCGCTGAAGACGCCCTTAAAAAAGTTAAATGTATTGTGCTTTACTTATTTATGCTCATAAAAGCCTTAAAAATATTTAAAATTAAGGATCCTGCAATTAAAAATATTTAATAAGTGCATACTTATATACTAATATACAAATGCGTAATTGAGTCTGTCTGTCTGTCTGCTAGTTTTACGTCTAAACTACTCAACTGACTTAAAATAATGAAATCTGGTAGTAAGGTTGATTAAATCTTAGGGGTCAACATTGGGTATATTAAGTTAGGTTCAAATATAAAGGGTGTTGGTGTTTTAAAAGTATATTATATAAAAGAGGTATATAAAGCAAAGTTTTTAAATAGCATAAAACTGCATTAATATATTTTCGAAATTATTTTTATTTTAATTTAGGATTTTTTTTCTTTAATTTTTTTATACCAAAATGAAGGCTACTTCAATAGGTAGAAAAGTAACTAAGTTTTCATCAAAAATAGGTGTGAGTGCTGTTCGCAAACTTACGGTTCCCTACAGAAAAAGAAAGCTAGTATATAATAAATATGTATATGTATCAACACGACTGCCTTACAGCGCCAAGACCGCCTAAACGGCCTCAGGGTACCCAGCGGAGGGGTGTTTAATCCAACCTCGTCGTAGCCGATGGTATGAGTCTACACCGAACAAGTGGCTAGCTCGTCGCGATGTTTTGAATAGACTCAATAACCCATCTATATACAGTTTCACAAGTTGCTTAACGTGCTCTCCGTGGCACTATAGTGGTGTTGTCAAACAAATGTACATATTTTTTTTAATTAAAAACTCATTGGTACATACCGGGATTCGAACCAGGGACCTAAGTGTTTTTAAGTCCAATGTCTAACCAACTCGACCACCACGTATAGTATATATTAAATTGTGAAAAACCCCAAACTCTTAGCTTAAGGTCCATTCTCCGGCTCCGTATTTTTACATCACATATTATCAGTTGTTAAAAAAAAAAAATAGTGAGACCAATTTGGTGACACGACTTTCAAAATAAAACAAGCATCCTAGAAATCCGTTCAGTTTTACAGAGATTGTGAAAATAACATTTTCATAAATCTTTATCTAGTTCCGAAATGCTTCTTCCAAGAATTGCGAAATTTATTTTAAAGGTTGCATTGGTCAAATCTGGTGATGCAACCTTTAAAATAAAGTAATAATAAGAAAATTATGTTGAGATTAACGAAGATGGAGCAATTGTAAAAAAACAATTGTTTTTCTATATGCAGTTTGTCGTGATCTGAGTGTTAAAATATATTTTCATTCGATATCTTTTATAGGTAAGTATTTTCTATGTTTTTAATTAATTTTACATTTTTAATTTAAGGTATTTAATTTAGTAAGTTCCTTGTTATTTTTTATCTTTATAGTAAATGCAATGTTAGTTAAGCTTTCAGTTGTATCAATAAATTATACCTATTTAATCATATATTATAATAAATCAACATAATATATAAAAAAATATTACTTAAAACGACTAAATAAAATAAAGTGTTAAAATATAATCTGTATTATACGTTGTTTCTGGTACTCATAGTACAAGCCTAGAGCTTAATTTGTGATCTCAGATTAATAATAAGGTTTTTAATATAGTAATCTGTGTAAATTGTCCTACATATAAAAAACTGTTATTAATTGCTTAGATTTTGGGAAGTTCCAATCACCATCCCATTCTTTAATTTTTTTTTATAATTTTAAATTCGGAGAATTCATCTCCAAAAATGTATGTTAATGTTAAAATAACCCGATAATATACCCACGGGATGAAATGCATGAAACATCATATATCAATGTAAATACATAGATAAAGCATTAAGTTTCATCCACTCTGACGATATATTCATATGTATTTTGAATATAAAATCGCTTTGGGAATAAGCCGGTTAGCATTTTCAATATTTACCGCGCCACAATGAATTCTACATTGTGCTGGAAAATAAAATTGGCCCATTTTCACGTGAAAAATATTTACTGCTGAACCTCAAAAGTAGTTATAGTCTCACCGACTTTCTTTTGTCGTTTTTTCAACTTTAATAAGTTTTTTTAAATATTTTTTATAAGAGACTTAACATGTGACCAAGCGTTTTTAAGTCCAAGGTCTAACCAACTCGGCCACCACGTATATATTTAAAGGGCTAATTACTTTTAAATACGTTGTATTATTTGTAGATATATTTTAAATATATTTCTTGATACCTTACTAGTATTCTCATAATCGGAGATCTTGATTGCTGATTTGCTTAATGCTACCTCTTAAGCTGTATCTCGGAATACACCAGTAGATAAAAAGCATTAATGTGTTAGCCCTAAAAAGTTGTTGCACCTGTATTATTAAAATTATTATATTTTCCAGCCCTGTAATTTTTCATAAGTTGTTACATAATAGTAGATTGTATGATGATTAAGGGAGCAAAATAATACTTTTACGGCGAGGGAGCTTTTTGAAACCAGAGCGAAGTGAGGGATTCAAAGTACGCCGCCCGAGCCAAAAATATTATTTGCGCCCGAGTGATACACTCTACTTTTCATCGCCCTCTATGAGAAAATAAAAGGCGCCTCATATTTTATTGTAATATTATTATTTAATAAAACATAGAGTAACCACTAAATTGAAATGGGGTAGCGCGACTATGGGCCGTCGTACCAGCCAGTCTTTATTCAAACAATATCTGCGTTCGATTTCTTTGGCGCTGAACACTAAGATGTTTCAAATTCAAAAAATGCGCGACAAAGATAATTGCGGCGAACTTATAAAGAAGATTAAAAACTCATTACTGCTCGCTGAAAGTTTTTATAGAAAACACCACCTTTGGGTGCACTTAAAGGTAGGGTTACCAGATGACAGGAATTTTCCTGACATGTCCGGAATTTCAGCTGTCTGTCAGGAAAACAGGGAAAGTTGGAAATTTTCAGGAATAAAAAAAAATGCAATTAGATGCCACAAGGCATCTAACACTCATACTCAGACTCCCACGCGCCGCGCGCGACTTTGTAAAATAATATAATTTTCTCCCAAAATGTCAGGAAAATTATTGCTGAAACGAGGGGTTTTTTTCAGGAAAACCTATTTTCAGATCTGATAACCCTACTTAAAGGCGAACCAAGTCGTCCTTTTGGAAAAGATGAAATGAAAAATTAATATGATACCAACTAGGTGACAGAGATTTGTGAAAATTATATTGTTCCGAAATTAAAATTTATATGGGACCTGGATTCAATCGTATCACAATCATATCGTAATAGAATAGCAATAGCTTAATTTATCATATATTCTGCTAACCAATCGCCGATAGAAGATTTAAAAAAATGTAAGTATGATTCTAATTATCATGTACGATTCTATTGGAGAAAGCTTTAAGGGTATTTGACCGTCTCAGCAGACTTTGGCGTTGTAACCGAACGTCTTGGGTTAAATATTCACCAATGGCAAAAAAAAGTATGTTTTTGTGTACAGTTTAGTAATGGTCTGGGTGTTTATAAAAAAATAATATGTATTAGTATGGTTTTTTTGGTGCACATAGTACAAGCCTAGAGCTTAGTTTGTGGCCAGAGCATTATTAGTGCAATGACCACCATCATTAATAAAATTATTAGGATCCTGGTGTAATCATCAGTCTTTGTTTATTAAAATGAAGTCACAACCATCAAAATCAAAAATATTTATTTCATGTAAACCTTTACAGGCATTTAGGAAAAGTAGTAAAAAAAATGTATATATAAGGATACCCACAGATAAATGTTAAAAATGTAATAAAAAATAAACAGATAGTGAACTATTAAACTATTGTCCTTGCGGGAGAAAAACAAAAAAAAACAAACCGAATACACGCTACATAACCAGTTTAAGACTAGGTGGTTATCAACATCGGTCCAGTATTGACGAAGTTTGTATTAATTAACAACACGTTGTTATGCCTAATTAAGGCACTATAATCGCATTACAACGCTAACCGGCAAAAAATGTTGGTAAACCTGTATCGTTGACATAAAACTAATAGAGTTGGTAATTTCGTTCGGAAATAATCCGTTATTGTGGTCTAGTTAACCTACCTCTAGTCTACAACCCCTAATCATTCGCCAGTAACAGTGTGGTGTTAAGTATAATATAAAATAGCTTTTACACGACCTTATACCTATGTATTAGAGTTCAATTTTAGTTTGCATTTGGTAGTAAACTACGCTACATAGTGCCTTTAACAAAGGAGTTAAATTGGCAAAACACCGGAATAAGTGATTTAGTTGCAACGTTTTGCATTAATTTGTTGCTAAAGTTTATTGCGAGTTGAATTTATATCATCTATAACTATCTATCGGAACTTAAAGGCGAAATGCCAATGGAAATTTTCCTGGTGGGCGGGACTCGAATCATTGAGCCAACCAAGTATTACCCCTCACGAAATTTATAATTATTATTTTTCCTTAGTATACAAAACTAGGACTTCTAACTTTACTCTAATTTAGCCCGTGGTCCAAATTGCGCTTACATCGAATACAGTCGAATACGTTCAAGAGCGTATTTCATCTCCGCTAAATTTGTAAAATAATTTATAAACAACAGAAATTATAAATAATCATAAAAAAGTAAGGTAAGGTAATTGTTGTTTCTGGTACAAATAGTACAAGCCTAAGCTTATTTTGTGACAAACGACCAGTTTTCACCAATCATACGCGTTGTTAGCTAATTGTGATCATAAATTAATTTGATCAACGTTCTAGAAACTGGCATTATTTTTAAAATGATGCCTACAGTTTTATTCTAAAAACGGCTCATTTTTCAAGTCTCAAATACCGAACTCAAACACGTTAAATTTATTCCACTTCTAATTAATAGATTACATTATTAAACACACCTTTAAATTTAACGCATTCATTTAAAAGAAAATACTTTCTTTTTTGTTCGGATTTCTCAAATAAAGAGAACGCAAAGGTCTCTATTAACCATACAGCCTAGTCTTCAGTATTAAAAGAAAATACTTGTTTCAAAGTAACCAAACTGTCAAGTCCCACTTCCGTCTGTCAAATAGCTTCAACTTGTATCGTTAAAGTCAGCGATTACGACAAAGCGCTCCGCTGTCGTCTCGTAATAGATTCCAACGGCAAGGCGGGCGGCCAACCGGAAATGCCGGTTAAGACAACGCGCTGGGCGGGCGGGCTTGACGCTTTCGCTGCTTGAATAATTAAGTGGCTCCAATTTAACAAATACCCACCTTTCTGTTGAGTTTGGGATGGAATTTGCAGGCAGGTGTTGAATTTTGTATTTTTTTTTTTCTCTCTTTATTGTCTTTTTTTTGGTAAGGAAATATACGTGCCAATTATAAATTTTGCTAGCGTATTAGAATTGATTTTTAAATTAAATATCACTAAAGACTAAAAGTCGATTTCTATAATTTTTGTTAACGCGTCGTTATTCCTATACAAAGATGTTAACGTCCGTAGCTTGATCTGTATTTTTTTTTTAGATTAATAAACCGCTACTGATAATTATAGGGATTGGCCTTAATAATACAAAAAGGTTTAGTTTAGGTGAGATTTCTAGACACTTCAACAAACGTATTTGCAGACATATGAGTGAATTCAAACAATTGCAGCTTCATTGCTATTTATAGTTAAAATATACTTGGATTTTATATTGCCACTTACCACCAGATAGATGTAAAGTCTAAATTATCATACCCAATATATATATATTCATTATCATACCCAATATATATATATATTCATTGGTGATAGCAAAGCTACTTTTGATAGAGTATCTTAGAGGTGTTATAAACAATATTCAATGTACTTTTTCAATACACGTTTATATATGACTATAATATATGTTTAAAAAAACAAATCCAAATCGATCACGTCTAAATAAAAATTAAAAGAACCAAAAGATGCAAAATTGTCCTAAAACAAAGTACAATGGCCAAACAAACAAAACAAAAAAAATGGTGTACACAATACAAAAGGAAGCTACTGTCCAAAATTCATATTAGCAGCATAGTTTTGTTTGGACGATATAAAATAATAATAATACAAAAATAAGTAGAACAATTTACACATATTGCTCTAGTCACAAACTAAGCTCTAGGCTTGTATTATGTGTACCAGAAACAAAGATATAATATTTATTATATTTTATGAACATCCAGATCATGACAAACTGTGCGATAATGAGTAAGTCAGTCTTATTTATATATAGCTCTTTTATTTTGATATTGATAAGAACATCCGCCACGTAAACAAATAAAGAATTCAGAAGAAGAAACAAACAACCTCTCAGGATGACATTTATTACAACGAATAAAAGAACAAAAACACTGAAAAAGCTGGGACAAGTCTAGAAACATCTGTTAACGAAGTAAAAATAGACTACGAGACTTCGTTTACAAACTTGTTGACTTTATTTATATTTACCTATAGTAAGAATACCATCACGCCCGTATTATTTAAAGGTTAGGCAGGGAGTAATAAATTGTTTTGCCACTTCGCACGAAACCTACAATGATATATATATATATATATATATTAATATGTAGGACAATTTACACATATTACTCTGGTCACAAACTAAGTTCTAGGCTTGTTCATCATACCTTATAAACACCCAGACCATACAAAACAAACTATAAAGAAAAAAAACGCATTAATTTTTATCTTGTACCGGTGTGTGACCTATTAAGTACCTATCAGTCATTTAACGCTCTTCGACTCGAAATGATTGGTTCTCTTATTTTTCCGAAATTTTTTTTTTAAAGATAAATGCAATGAAAAAATCGTGTTGGCCAGGACTCGAACTCACGATCCTCGCTTTCTCGGCAAGGCACTCAACCACTGAGCCAATCCGGTTCCAGTCACCCCTCACGAATTTTGTCACTGCTTGTTATCTCTACTTATACACAGTTGCCCTCTATTGTTTTTTCTAATAACTTTATATGAGTTAAGTTAGATGAGTTTCTAATACTAGATGGCAGAGGAGTCTGTTTTATGTTTTTACTTCAGTGTTTTATATTTATGGATTTTTATAAATTCCTTATTAGTATAATCTTTCATTACATTTTTAAGATAAATAAGTAAAAACAAGAAACAGTGGGTTCGATTCCCGCCCACCAGGATTTTTTTCATTGCATTTTTATCTTATTTTTCCGCCTGCACATAGCGACCGTGACAGGACTCGAACATGCAATCTTCGGAATTCTTCCGCCTGTACAGTCTATTACAATAGCATTGTAATTTAATATACTCGTATAATATACATATAATTGTCTTTGAAAGATTGTACTTTGGGCTATATGCGTCTCTACTTGTGAAATCTAACAACTTTTCCCATGGAACCATGTGTGATATGAAACACCATGGCAATTTTATTCTCGATACAATGTTAAAATAACCAATTTGTATGGAGAAGTCATTTTTTTTTTTTCATTTCTAATACATGTTTCCATGGGAAAAGTTGTTCGATTTGATCAATACAGTCTCATATTAGCCTAAAATCAATAGAGTAGCACCCGTTAAATAATATCAATTAAATAAATGCAGAATTTTAAAAATGATATTATTTATAGAAATCTATTATTACTCACAAAACAAGAGAATAATCCCCGTATTCTAAGTTGTACACTCAACTTCATTTTTCCCTCAAGGAAAGTGTATCTATCTTTCTTGATTTGATCTTTGGTGGTAAAAGACAGACGTTCCTTAAGTGAAAGTGGAGTGGAGGAGACGACTTAAAATACAGGGGTTAGCCCCCAAAAGGGTTGTTAATATGTCCCCAATTTGTAAACTGCACTTTTCACTCAAGGAACATACTTTCCTTGATCATCATTTTATCTTTATTGATTTGATCTTTGGTGGAGTTGAGGACACGACTAAGAATACATTAGTCCCCAAAAGGGTTGTCAATATGTCCCCAATTGGTGAACCCTGATTAGCGACAAAGGAAGAGCTTACTGTTATGTCGTTCCCCGGTAAAGTTTCCCGGTTTAGCGACATTATTAATAAGGAGATAGTAATTATGTTACTTAGTTCCCGGACAAAGTTCGTCGCTGGAGTAGACGATGACTATGTTAGGTAAGCCATCGTAAACTGTGATTAGTTCTGTGTATTAAATATTGATATATTGTATTAATAGCACGCCCTGTTGTCTGGTGGTTGCGACGTTAGTTCGGATGTTCTATCCAAAAAGGTCGTGGGTTTGATTCCTAATAATGGCAAAACAATAGCTGTACATTTTTCTGTGCAGTTTTCCATGATTTGGGTGTTTAGAAAACGTAATATCTATTAGTATAGTGGTTTTTGGTACACATAGTACAAGCCTAGAGCTAGTTTGTGACCAGATCAATATGTGTGTAATGGCCTACATTGTAATTATGTTTTTATGTTTTAAAGACAGATTTGTCTAAAAAGTCCAGAAGACTACTGCATCGGTTTCTTGTCGAGGTGGTCATCTATACAGGTACGGTTACAAAACAAGCAGTCGTAAGCGACAAAGAATATTAAAGTAGACTCGTAGTGCAATATTATTTTTTAAATGTTTTTGGAGCACCACATTTGACTTTGTATATACCTGATGGTAAGCAGACCTACTATGTCCATAAATGGGATCGATCAATACATTATTTTTAAACTGCATTAATCGCTCCCAATATGCCGGGTAAATACTAGTCTACTTTAATATCCACGTGGCTATATTATAAAGTCAACTGCCCGTTTTGTCATCGCACCCTAAATAGAGACTACCACGAGCCTCGACTAGAAATCGATGCAGAAGACTCCTAACTAAAACCGAAACATGACTAGGTTTTTCACTTGACGGGGTTTTGCATCAGTAGGGCGGTGGTAACAAAACCAATGAGTTTTGAATCTAAAAAGTTGTGTTCATTTGTTTAACAACACCACTATAGCGCCTCGGAGAGCACTTTAAGCTGTATCAGTTTCACTATATCAAATTGTGAAACTGTTTATAAATAGGTTATTGAGTCTATCCAAACATCGCAACGAGCTAGCACACCATCGATCGGCTACGATGAGGTGGGATTAAAAAATCCCTCGGCTGAGTACCCAGGCCGTATAGGCACTCTCGGGCACCGTAAGGCACCCGTGATGATATTTATTAAAAATAATAAAGAAAAATAAAAATATTTAAAAAATCTCAAGCTATAGTAAAAAGTAAATATTGAATCTCTCTTGTAGCTGATTTTGCAATAGTCTTAGTGTATCATTCTGGTCTCGGTCAGATTATATGAGATCTTTGGTTTTGTAATCTGTCTGGGTTCTCGACGTCGGGCGTCGGTGGAATTGGTCGAGAGCGGTTTGGAGAGACCACAGACAAACATCGCAGCAAATATCTGACAAACAAATGAGAATCCGTAGAATTCGCCGATTCTACAGATTCTCATTTGTTTGTCTTTTTAAACTTTTACGTTTCAATGACGTATTTTATATGCTAATATGTATTTATATACGTGGTGGCCGAGTTAGTTAGACCTTGGACTTATAAACACTTAGGTCCCTGGTTCGAATCCCGGTGTATACTAATGAGTTTTTAATTAAACAAATTATTTACATTTGTTTGACAACACCACTATAGTGCCTCGGAGAGCATTAACGTCGCAACGCCCGAGACCGTCTAGACAGACTTAGGGTACTTAGCGGAGGAGTTTTTAATCCCACCTCGTCATAGCCGATGCTATGAGTCTACATCGACCCAGTGGCTAGCTCGTCGCGATGTTTGGATAGACTTAATAACCCATCTTTAAACAGTTTCACAAGTTGGTACACTGAAACTGGAACCGACAGCTTAACGTGCTCTCCGAAGCCATATAGTAGTGTTGTTAAACAAATGTACATATTTTTTTAGATTTAAAACTCATTGGTACACACCGGGGTCATTGGTACACCAGGAACCTAAGTGTTTTTAAGTCTGGGGTCTAACCACGTACATACTCGACAATCTTATATCTAAATAAATAATAAAATTTAAAATAAAAAATAACCCTATAAAAGTGGTGACTTAACGAAAGCAGAACGAAAATAGAAATGCTGCATAAACTAAAATATCAATTCTTATTGAAAAAGCAATTAACTACCCCTTTTTCAGCGTAAAAAATCCCTCTAAAAACCCCAACAATACATTTTAAAATATATGTAAAGAAAGTGAAAATATATTGCCCAAGAAAGGAGGTCAAGAAGTAAGGCAACAGGTGTTATAGGTAAGTAGGTAGGTACTTATAGTCCGATAGCTGTTATCAGGCTGCCATGTTCGCTTCCCGCCTTCACCTGCCATCACAGATAACGGGTGACAGGGGAAATACTTGCCGCTCAACTTAACGGCTCCATTAAACTTTAGTTTAGTTAACTTAGTTTAAGTTTTAACAAGTGAAGTATTTTTAGATGGTATTGTATTTGAACTTATTAAATAAATAATGTAACCTACTCTAATATTGAAATTCGAATATTATATAATTTATCGAATATTATATGTAATTTATCGAATATTATATGTAATTTATCGAATATTATATATAATTTATCAAATTATATATCTACTATAAAACGAGCTTAATTTCAATCAAACAAAACATTAAACTGGACTTTTTTTTCGGAGCACGGCCTGTGACTTTGTTTCTACCTAATGGTAAGCAGAACTACAAAGCCCATTAATGGGGTCGATCAATACATTCTTTTTAATAAAATTAATCGCTCTCACTATGCCTAATGGCTAACTGATGCGGTTACGAAATGGGCTACGAAGACGTATTTGAAGACGTAGTTATTATTACGAGTCTATTTTTAAATCCTTGCTGCTATGGCGTCAAAGAAATCGCACGTTTCGTAACCGCACCATGAAAGGACAATAAATCGATACAGTAGTATCCCAGAAAATTGGTGAACCAAAACATGACTAGGTCACTTGACGGTTTTTGCATCTGTGTCGGCCTAGTGAAGTTATAGAGGCATTCCGTCCACCTAAAATTTTAATTACTTTTAGTGGTGACTGTACGAGTAAATAAACCTAAACGGAATACTCAGACTAAAACCGAAATACGACTATGTCACTTGACGGTTTTTGCACCTATATTTGGGCGGTGTAACGAAACAGATCGGTCGACCTAGTAACCCTCCAACTAAAATATGATAAAGTATAGTTACAACAATTATAATTTATAGAAAAAAAAGACAAATAAGATGATACCTCTATGATGGATGAAACGTCAAAATAAAAGGAAGCTTCCATAAACTATTTAGTCAGCGAAGGATAATATAATATACAGCCCTCGGTAAGACCTCTCGTAAATATATTTCACTATTTATTTGGAGGTTATACTTTATAGAGATTCAACGACGAGATGTATGCGCGATCCGCATATCTCTTGGTAAATTTATTATAATGTAGAATAATAGGTTTATTTCGTATGCTGAATACAAATAATATAAAGACTACTCTAAAGAAGAAACTATTAAATAAGTACTATTAATAAATAATATTTGTGATTATTGATTTAATTAAAAAAACAAGTTACATAAACTTAAAAAAGTAGATCTAACCACCGTAAGGTGCCTGTAAGGTAGATGCCAATGTACCTTAACTTTGACAGTTCGCCGAGGACCTTGAATAAGGAAAGCAAAGGAAATTCCCTAGAGTAAGGAAGATTTTGACAACTAAAAATACAAATGTCGTTCCTTAAGGGCATTTTTAGTTGAGGTATCGTCTTAGAGTACGGGTCAACAAATTATTTGAGGGCTTCTCGTTTGATTTTTTTAATTTACCTAGCTAGTAATATATTATTATTTATCAGTCACTTTAATTTTTAGTTGGTAATTTAGTAATGACGCATTTACTTAACAAAAATTTCAATTATATGACATTTGTATTTTCGATAGAGTATTACAAAGGTTATGTACCCATTTGAACTTTAAACCAGTATACCAACTTTAAAGTGGTTTAAATAAATATTTAAATAGAGAGTCATTATTTATTTATTTTTATTTTTCATTTAAGTTTCATAAGTGTATTACGGGAACAGTGATGTTTGTGTAGTCACAATACCTACAGGATATGTATTAATATAAGTTTTACTATACAATCAGTTATTGTTCAAAATAAAACAACAAAAATAGTGTAAATGCATTTGGCCCGTTGTTATTCCTAAGTGAATATTGTAAATTTATTTTATAAATCCTTTTTTTACTTTATTTTTTTAATCTGTTGTATCCCACTGCTGAGCAAAGGTATCCCTTCCCTTCCTCTATCTCTTCCTATCTTGAGATGTCCTGGACCATTCCTTTAAATCATGAAAAATCTCCCCCTGGGCCTACCGCGTTGTCTTTTTTTTTATAATATATTATATATTAAAATCCTTACCTCATCATAAATGAAATTATCGATTTCCTCGAGCGGACGTCCATACAGATTCTCGGGGAAAGGTTCATACTTCCGCGGCAGTCGAGCGCCATCCTCGACGCTGAGGCGGCGCCGCGGCATGAACCCAAACTCCCGCACCAGCTGCGCGCCCCGAGACCCCGCGCGCTTGGCAGACTCCCGCGTGAACGGCGTGACAGCGGCTCGCGGCTCGTCGCGTCCCACTCCGCTGGTCTCCCGCGAGAACGTGACGCCTTCGAGAGGAATGCGCAACTCGTCGCGGCGCGTCGGAGCGCACGCCTCGTCGAGGGCATCTCGGGACTGGGACGCGACGAGCGGCGCCGCCACCTCGGGGTTGGTGGCCTCGAGGGTGCGCACGATCTCGCCGAGCAGCCGCGACCCGTCGATCTCCTCGCCGGGGGAGTTGAGCGGCGCGGGCGGCGGGAACGACAGTCGCCGCTCGTCATCCATGGCGCGGCTACGAGCGTTCACGCATCGCGACGAGCCGCGCACACCCGAGCGCGCCCGCCACTATTTTAAACCGCACTTCATTTTCACAATAATATTAACACCTGGAACAAAAGAAAACTTGGATTAGTATTGTATCGATACAGAATTGTAAAACACTATCTTTAAGTAGTCATTGCACAACACTATTGGCGCCATTGTCGTAAGCTCTTTCCTTTTGCAGAGTTTTTGGAGTGTAAATCCAGAATAAATGTGACTCATAAGGAAACCTGTGTCTATAAAACCATCATTACAAGTATAAGTTTAAATAGGAACCCAGCATCCTCCTAAATCGAATTCATGCAAAGATTTTATATCTACTAGTGGTTGCGCCTTTGACATTGTATCCGGAGATCGTAGGATCAATTCCCACCCATAGAAGAAGAAAAAATTACGTTTTTCTGTACAGTTTATCATGGTCTGGGTGTTTATAAAATATGATATGTATTAATATCGTTGTTTCTGGTATAGATAGTTCAAGCTCAGAGTTTAGTTTGTGACCAAGGCAATATGTTCTTAATGTCCTAGATATTATTTGGCTCCCGTGAACCATTTAAACGGCCTCAGAGTACCCAGCGGAGGGATTATTACAGTAGTGATAACATAAAAATAACACATCTTCTTATTTATACTTATCTATCGAGTATTACATTACATTTTAAATAGATAACTACCAGAAGCTCATCGAGAGCTACTTGGAAGATAAAGCGGCTTGATTCAGCAAGGCTGTAACAAAACTTTACAGGCCTCGCATCTCGCACGAATGCAGAGTACCTAACTGATATGAATGTCACATATCGGAACTGAAACAAAAGGCTGCAAGAGTCAGTCGATTGTACTAGAATGAGCTCTCTCTCGTATTCATTATTATCCGCCTACATTAACGGGAGGTTTTCCAGTTTTACTAATTTTAAAAGTAAGTTTTAACCATGAAAATGATGCCATTTAAATAGTGAACAATATATAATATGTCATAGAATACCATTTTATTGGAATTTGTGTGTGACTCAAACGTAATTAATATTACTTCGTTCGATCAAAAAAATAATCCAGAGACAGACCTTTTTTTTTCGTCAAATAAATTAATTTGCCAAATAAAAATATATATTCTACTTATACTAAAAATATGTGGGAATACCCATAATAATATTTTTTTATACTTAATTAATTTTTAATTTATTGTAAATTTAATTACTATTACTACATATAGATAGATATAATATCTAAAAATAAGAAGGATATATTTGTATAAAAATATATGATAACTTAATATATGTCATAGAATACCATTTTATTGATATTTGTGTGTGACTCAAAACGTAATTAATATTACTTCACTCGATCAAAAAGTATAATCCAAAGTGCTTTTAATTTTTTTTTTGTCAAAAATACTAAATGCCAAATAAAAATACACATCCTATACTAAAAATATTTGGGATTATATTGTATTATAATGGCTCCAAATATTTTTTAATCAAAGTAATAGTGATATATTGAGCGTATACTAGATTTACGATTTTGAACGTTATTCCTTAGCACTAATTCGGGCCGGAAAATCTGCCGTTAATTGAAAATATGGATGGAGGCGCAAACTGAACCTAATACATATGCTAATTAATATCAATCCCGATGCATCTCTCTACGTAGAGTTAGGAATTTCGTAATTGCATTTATTGTTAAAGTTTTTTTTTTATTTACTATTACATATAGATATATATTATATCTAAGAATAAGCAGCGAGTATATATTTGTATAAAAAACATATGGTTAATTAATATATATTAGTTATATACGTGGTGGCCGAGTTGGTTAGACCTTGGACATAAAAAAACTGCAACAAAACATCCCGGTGTGTACCAATGAGTTTTTAATTTTAAAAAAATATGTACATTTGTTTGACAACACGACTATAGTGCCTCGGAGAGCACGTTAAGCTGTGAATCTTTATATAGATGGGTTATTGAGTCTATCCAAACATCGCGACGAGCTAGCCACTTGTTCGGTGTAGACTCATGCCATGGGCTACGACAAGGTGAGATTAAAACCCCTCCGCTGAGTACCCTGGCGCCTTAAGGCACCCATGATGACATGTGTATATATTACTTACACCTATATACTGGTCACTTTAGAAGGTTGAACTTTTTTTTTACTCATCAAATATCATCTGTAAAATGTATTGATATATATAATTGGAATTGAATTCGTCGCAATAAAAACCATTCAGAAGTTTCAGCATGACAGGTATGCAAACAAACAATCATAGTCAAACAGAAAACATGCAACGTTTTAGTCTAATATTTACTTACCACGACGAATATTCAAATATTATATTGAAAAGTTTTGCAAACTATTTCTGAAGGTACAGTCTCCAGTAAAGTGGAAACACAAATATGTTCTTTATGTTATATAACAAGAAGATTCAAAGTTACGAGATAAGTTTTGCAAATGAAAAGCTGTAATCTTTAACTGGAAACGAACTTTTAATCTGTAAGGCGGGCGTGTCAACTGAATACTCGGAATCTCTGAATTTATCTAGACAATAATAATTTCAGTTTTCGACTCGCAGACGTTTTAGCTTACTATTTTCTCGTTGACTTATTAATAAACTTTTAGATGCAAATATTCACCATGGCAAATATTTTTTTATTCACTTTTAAGTCAGTTTCGTTGCCCCGACGTTACTCTCTCGAATACATTTATTTCTTTTTGGTACACGGTATGTTTCTTGGCAGCTACTGATGATAAGTATACCTACCTACAAAGTCCTTCTTGGACGAGATCGATCAATACATTGTTTAACAGCATTGATTGCTCACACTATCCGGCTAAATGATGTGGTTACGAAACGGTGCCTAAGTGTAGAGAAAACTAGGGAAGTATGTAGTCAATGTAGAGATGAAGTTGTTGTACAAAAGAGTATATTTGATTTAGTACCATGCTACCAAGTTATAATATAACAAGCTGATACGCGCAACTTCGTCTGCGTAACTTTAACCGCAGCGCTTTAAGCGCGTACGCAACGCAAGCTCTAAAAACGATCAAATTTTCCCTGTTTTCCAACATTTTTCATTGATGCTTCGCTCCTAATATTCGTAACGTTATTTTATATAGCCTTCCTCGATAAATGGGCTATCCAACACTAAAATATTTTTTTAATCGGGTCAGTAGATCCAGAGATTACCCCCTACAATCTCACAAACTCACAAACTTTACCTCTTTATTATATTATAGGTATAAGTATAGATTAGCATTAGTATAGATATGTAATGTATATACATGGTGGCCGAGTTGGTTAGACCTTGCACTTAAAAACACTTAGGTTCCTGGTTCGAATCCCGGTGTGTACCAATGAGTTTTTAATTTTTAAACAAAATATGTAATTTTTTTTTACAACACCACTATAATGCCTCTGAGAGCACGTTAAGCTGTCGGTCCCGGTTTTACTATACATACTTGTGAAACTGTTTATAGATGGGTTATTGAGTCTATTCAAAACATCGCGACAAACTAGCCACTTGGTGTAGACTCATACCATTGGCTACGACGAAGTGGGATTAAACCCCCCCGCTGGGTACCCTGAGGCAGTCTAGGTGGTTTCGGGCTCCGTAAGGCACCTGTGATGATATTTATTTATTTTATTTTAATAAATTGTAATATTTTTTCTTTTTGACAAAATATCCCACATTTGTTAACTTAAACTACAATCTTGGCTTTACATAAAACGGTAAATATTTAATCTTTTCGATCCACTGTGAGCCAGTGTCGTATCTGGGGCGCCTAATAGAGTGCTCCCATTCTATTCAGCCCCCGATGCTGGCTCAACCTCACCGTATCTTCCCTTATTGACATACCCTACCGTAAACCCTTTGTGCTCCACACTTTTACGGACTTTCCTTTTCAGGGTTCCGAAAAACTAAAAATAAGGACTCTAAATAAAATTATAACATTTTTTTATTTGTTATTGGAGCACGGTATGTAATTACTTGATAGTAAGCAGATATACAAAGTCCATGAATGGGGTCTATCAATACAGCATTGATCGTTCACACTATGTCTGCTAAATTATGCGATTACGAAATGGGGGCGACATAGACGACATTGCATTTTTGTAACCGCAGCCCAAAAAGGAGATTACTACCTCGTCAATCAAAATCGAGCGATCATCTCCTGAAACCGGGGGACCCACAGATTAAAACCAGATGTCTTTGCGCAATTAATAGTACTAAATCGAGAACTACTTGATCGACTTAGATAATTTATACTGAACCGCGCAACTGCGTCTGCGTAACTTTTACTGTATAGCAGCTCACACAACGAAAGCTCTCAAAAGGCATAAATTTTCCCTGTTTTGCAACATTGCATAACATCACGCTTAGACAAATAAATAGGATAAATCCTTCCTCGATAAATGTCCTATGCAACACTAAAATATTTTTTTAATTCAAACAAGTAGTTCCTAAGATTAGCGCGTTTAACCGAACAAACCCTTTATCTTTATTATATTAGTATAGATTAATTCACCAAGGATATGTCCGTCTGTCCATATACAATAAATACCAATACAAAATCCACAACACATTTAAACTAAAATAAATTTAAAAAAAAATGGTCTCATTTTATTAAAGAGAAAATAAATGATAACTTTATGTTTTCCTTTTTTAAATTATCTGTCTTGATATTTTATAGGGACTATTAAAATAGTTAAATTTCTTAAAATATAATAATAAACTAATAAAATGTGAGGTTTTTTTTCTGATTTCAGTTGATTTTTTTTTCATATACCAAACTTTAAAAAAGGACAACGTACGAGCCTAGATATATGTCATATTTATAACGCCTCCAAAATTCATAAAAATCTATGAATGTTTAGGGGGGTAACAGTTAGGACCAAAAAGTCGAGAATATATGGGAATTGTTTGATCAGACGCTGCTTTTAACTCTTCACCTGATTGATGGAAAACTTGACTCAGTATAGTTAACTGAATATTAAACGTTATAAAAACTTACACTAGGAGCTCTGTAGTAATATTTTTTCAAATGGGAAAAATTACTTTCAAATACATCAATCTCTACATCCGGTAACCGGCAATATTCTTATGGGTACGACATATTCTTACCGACGGATCCTAGAAGGATGTGTTGTTAGTGGAAGTATGAAGAGAGAATATGGATCCTAGAAGGATGTTTTGTTAGTGGTAGTATGAAGAGAGAATCTGGATCCTAGAAGGATGTGTTGTTAGTGGTAGTATGAAGAGAGAATCTGGATCCTAGAAGGATGTTTTGTTAGTGGTAATATGAAGAGGAGACCACCTCGATAATAAATCGATGCAGTAGTCTCCTGAAAACAGGTGAACCCACAAACAAAAGTTAACCTAGATAATTTATAAAATACCTACCTAGAAATTCTAAGAATACTTTAATGGGATCTTTGCAGTTTACCAGCAAGAATATATTTATTTCTTATATATCCAGATATAAAAATACAATAAAAAACTATTTTTAGATTACTGGGTTATCAAACAAGTTTTATCAAACTCGGGTTATCTACGCGGCTAGAACGAACATATGGTAGAGGTTACATAAATAACACACACAACATACACACTTCATATATGAGACAATGTTCTTAGCTATCCACGTTGAAGTGCGGGTCCATCGCGTGGTTGGAAGGCAGGGGAATGAACTGCAGCGTTCCTGGACTTGGGACCGCGAAGTTTGTTTAAAGGCCTTTTGAACTCTCACCTGCACTGTGTTCACTACCCTCTCTACTCAACCAAATACTATATGATCCTGTTAGCGCCATCTTGGAAACACAATCCATCCAAAGTTCCGATGGCTGATCTTGGAAGGCCAAGTTCCTTCAATAGACGATACAAAGACTTTACTGGAATTCCTCTTGCACCAACTTCCAATGCATAAAGTTGAGTTTTAAATCCGTGTCTAGTAATTTCGTTATATACCATACCCCCCGCATACGCAAAACACTACATATATTTATATAAAGCACACGCATCATCTTCTCTATCTTTGAACTTTTTGTATAATTTTATTTGGATTGTTAGGTATTATTGTATTGAAATTATTACCTATTGAAAATATAATGTTAAAGTTATTACTGGTTTCTGTAACACAAGGAAACCTAGCATAGGAACCGGGGATACACACGTCTGGTATTAGGTGGAATTTTATTTTATTTATTTATTATTATTATTTTTAAACTAATATGTGTGTCTCTAATAAGTTTTATAGTTGTATAAAATTGTTGTTAACCTAATTTGTGTGTCTCGAATACATTTTAATTATTTTTTTTATCTGTGGCTATTGGTCTCACCGCTTTACTAACCGCATCTTTTAGCTGTGTGCAGTGGCATATACACTGTTAAACAACAATTATTAATCGACCCCATTCATGGTTTTTATAGGTATGCTTACCACCAGGTTGATACAAAAGTCACATGTCGTGCTTCAATAAAAAAGAAAACTACCAAAGTGTTTTTTTATAAGCGAGTATATTTTTTTATAAGTTTTCGAGGACGTCTTGTGCTGTGTCTTACATATTATTGAAAGCTTAGCAAATGAAGCGACAGAAAAACTCTTCTGGCGGAGCATTGGCGGACTAAAGTCCCTATAATTTTAAAGAATGACGCTCCCTAAAGTTAAAACTAATGCGGAACCCATCGCATTTAACATTTTGTTCTTGCCAGTTGTCTGTGTATAAGTACAAAGAAAAACCAACCCATGTTTTCGTTAAGTATAAAACTTATTTTATTTTATGAATATATATCGTATGTTCATGCATGGGTAAGTTAATATTTACATTGTTAACAATGGAGTTTACCCTTGGTTGAAATCTTTAGGGTCCCTTCAAAGAACGTCTGTCCAATTAGACGTTTTGATGGACAAAGTGGAATTCTTTATTTTTAGTAGTTCTTTATTAAATATAAGGCTGGCAAAAAACATTAGAAGTTTTATTACAGTTGTATATATATCATCACGGGAGCCTTACGTCGTCCGAGGCCGCCTAGACGGCCCCAGGGTACCCAGCGGAGGGGTTTTAATCCCCCCTCGTCGTAGCCGATGGTATGAGTCAATAACCCATATATAAACAGTTTCACAAGTTAATACGAGTATAGTGAATCTGGGACCCGACAGTCCAAACGGGGATTAACCGGAGACCTAAAAGCTATTGTCGAGTTTTTTCACGAAGAATTGAGGGTCCAGGGTCTTGAGTCAGGGAATGAAAAGCTAAAGGTCTATATAAAGTTGTAAAAGTGTTGTATAGTGTACAAAGGTTTCATTCCAAGAGGGGTCATAGATAGTGTGGCCAGCACCCGTCGCGACGGCGTCGGTAAAAGCATTAAGTCTGAGATATAACCAACTCAGCCGCCACGTATGCCTTAGATAGTAATAAAAATATTTAAACAATAAATAAACGTACCATCACGTATTATTTTCGGCACTCGAGACCGACCAGACTCAGTGTGCACTTATAAAAATAAATTATTGGATCAAATCAATATCCACTTGGTCAAGACAAAAGAAGTGTTTCATATATGGTAAAAATATACTCTTGAAACAATAAAGACTTATACTATAGCCTTTGACAACTCTGGTTTTGGTTCCGTTGGTTCCACCATATGCCCGATGAGCACCACTGTTTTTATCTTTGTTTTAGCGATATCTTAAGTAAATCTTGATTTAGTTAGATTTTTTAATATTTTTTATAAGCTGAGCGACAGCATGCGCACGCGGCGAGTTCTTCAGTGGCACTGGCTAGTGGATTGTGCGGTTACTTCGGTCGCTCTCACTAACATTAAGGAAGGAAAGAACGAGATAGGTATAGGCGAGAAACAAAAGAAATATGTCGTGGAAGTGGCGTGAGTATAAATATATATATATATATAGGTTTCAATTATAATAATTAAATTTATATATGACTGCAAGTAATGTTATCTTTAATGAATAAAATATGTAAGAAGAAAGACTTAAAGATAAATGTAAAGAAGAAGAAAGCAATGGTATTTGATGTGGAAGGAATAAATGTTGAACAAGAAAGTGAGTTTTTGCACCTGAGAAGTATTTTTACTAGAGACGGATATATATAGATAGATAGTAGAAGGAAAGTGAATGCGGGAAATAACAGTAATTGGAGCACTTAATACTATTATGTGCAGTAAAAATATTTTCTTATATATATAAACTTATGTATGGAAGTGAAGCATGGGTATGGCAGAAGAACCATGCAAGTAAGATCAATCCGGTGAAATTAAATCAGTGAGGAAAATGTGTGGTGTGACCCTTAGAGACCGAGTGAAAAATAGTGTACTTACTGAGAAAAAAAGTGGAACAGATGATGATGCTGTGTCGAAGATTAAAAGAGGTTGTTAAGGCCACGGCCACGTTGAGCATATGGATGATGAACGAAAGACGCAACAAATATATGAAGTAATAATACTTAATTGTAGTGGATTACGTGATAGACCAAGGCGCGTCTTTACAGTACAGAGATGTCCTTAAAAGAAGACAAATTCGAAGTCTAAAAAACTGACACGCCTGTATGAATCGGTCATGGATGTGGAGGAAGCTAGGGAAGTATGTAGAGACCGTGCGAAGTGGCGTTCATTGCTCTCTGCTTACCCCTTAACAGGGATACAGGCGTGATGTATGTATGTCTATGTAATAATAATTTTAACCAAATTAAAAAAAGTATTTAAAAAAATCTTGAATTAAGTCAAATATGATTTTAGGTGTTTATGAACAGTAATTTTAATTGAATAATATTTAGTTTTATTGAAATAATATTTTCATAATGCACAAATATTCTAAATTATCTAAAGAATTCCTTTTTATCCAAGTACCCAAAGAAAGAGTTTACATTCTCACCTTATTGTAGCTGATGGTATTGGCATACTACAGCGAACAAGTGGCAAGCTGGTCGGCGTAATGTGCCTTATGGCCCCGTGATGATAAATTTATTGATACTAATGTTATAAAGCTGAAGAGTTAGTTTGTTTAATAATAATAAGTTAATTTGTCTTTAAGTAGATTCGTTTAAGAAAAAGTTTAATCTCTAAAAATACCAGTCGCATTTGATAATTTATTTTTGCATTTGATAGGCCAGTTTTTGAGGAAGGTTTTATAACCTTGTGCCTTAGGAGCTGAGTGAGAAATTAAACGACGCCGGGTGAACCGCGGGGCAAGCTAGTAAAATAAAGAACATAAAACTTTTGAGTAGACTTAAGTATTTATTACAATGGTACAACAATTCTTGCAATGAATTAAATAATATTTTATATACATATATGTGTAATATACGTGGTGGCCGAGTTGGTTAGACCTTGGACTTAAAAACAGTTAGGACAACACCACTATAGTGCCTCGGAGAGCACGTTAAGCTCTCGGTCCCGGTTTCACAAAACATCGCGACGAGCTAGCGACTTGTTCGGTGTAGACTCATACCATCGGCTACGACGAGGTGGGATTAAAACCCCTCTGCTGGGTACCCTGGGGCCGTCTAGGCGGCCTGATATATATATATATATATATATATGCATACATCTTCATGGATGCCTTACGGTCCCGAGATCGCCTAGACGGCCTCAGGGTACCCAGCGAAAGGGTTTCAAACCAACCTCGTCGCAACCGATGATGTTCTGTGTCTACACCGAACAAGTGGTTAGCTCGTTGTTATGTTTGGATAGACTCAAGCTTAAACGTGCTCTCCGAGGCACTATATTCAAATGGTGTTATCATACAATTTTTTATTGCATCTACCTTAAAAATGATATTAACAAAATAAGTACATATTTACAAAATAAGTATCATATTTAAAAATAATGCGATACCGACCCGACACAAACTCCCGCAGAATCAAGAAATGACAATAGAATACAATGAGAACTTTTAATATCAATTCCAACATAACTGAACAGAACCGCAGAACTATAGCTGGGTACTTCTACAGTATTCAGATGTTCTGTTCAGTGCTAGCTTCGTACCGTCTGCTCTATTGTCAATGACACTACAACGATTTTTAACTTTAATGTAAACATATAAAATTGATTATTGCGAAACTCTCTTGTTGAGAGTGCAGGTAATATCGAAATAATAATAAATAAATAGATAGCGCAAATATTGTTTTCTTAACGAGTATAAAGAAGCACGCTCGAAGTGTCGAAATATTTAAATTGTACAATTTAAATATTTCGAGCAAGATCTTGCGTTCGAAGCTACGTTGAAATGTGTATAAAATGTTTATTTGAAGCAATATAATTAATTAATAATAATATGTAGGCAAATTTACACATATTGCTCTGGTCACAAACTAAGCTCTATGCTTGTACTATGTGTACCGGAAACAATAATATAATCATATTATATGTAATAAACACCCAAAACATTAAAAACGTACTAATATATTTTTTTAACCAAGGGTGGGAAACAAACCCACGTACTCCGGATACAACGCCAAAGGCGCAACCACTAGTCTATGGAGGCGGTCGAAAGTAAGAATAAATACGGAAGTGGCCGATGATATGGCAGACAAAATATCAAACAAGTGCCATATTCTTTTCTCACTTTTTGAGCATTGATTGTTTATAAGTATTTTTTGTTGTAAACGCGATTTTAGATCTTAGTGCACCTTCCAATGATTTATTTCCATGATTACTTACATATACGGAAGTGCTGTAACACACGTTGTGACATGACCTTATGAGTCAAATTTCCGAAAGGTTTTATTTTTAATGGAAATCCTATATCCAAATTCCGCCCAAGGCTTAATGTACCCATTACCCATATCACTGGCAGTACACCTATATACTACCAAACAATGTATAAGTATACAAAAGAATATATCTGCCGAAGTTAGATAGAAAGGAAATTAGGTGTTTCTACGACACGTACAAACGCATTTACCGTAAATAAACAACCATCGCTTTTTCCGTGTAGAAGGAAGGGGAGAAACGGAGAAATGGAGAAAGAATAAGGGGGAGTAAGATAAAACACATAAGTAAGTGTTGACTTCTAACAGTATTATAAATGTGTGGAGACGTTATACTAAAAAAATATTTAAAAGAGTCAATTTTTAACGGATTGCTTCCTTTTAGTGTTGCCTATATTAAATATTATAATATTATACCATACCATCATAAACAACGCAACAAGCTAACCACTTGTTAGGTGTTAACTCCAAATACCATCTGCGAAACTAATCCCTTCGCTGGGTACCCTGGGGCCATTTAAGCGGCACTCGGGACCCAAAAAGGCACCCGTAATTGTGTTAATTAATTAATAATTAGTACCAAAAAGAATTAAAAAAGGTCTTTAAATCGCAAAACCCGCCTTTTCTGTAAGATACGAAATGCCTTTAAAAAATACACTGTGAAAAAAAACACAAAAAACTCTCTCCAATTCGCTTGTTATAATTAAAATTCTTGCTTATTATCAGTTTTGTTTAGGTACTAACATTTAAATGTTTAAGCTCCATACTGTAAGTTTTGACTACAGCAAAGCAAAAATCACGTAATACTGAACTGCTGAACAAATACGCGACTCGTTCGTAGTGAAGGCTATTTTTGTTTTCGTAGAAAGCTTTTATCGTTAGCTACGAAATTTTGCTACGCAGCTACGGCGTAGTCCGGTGGCTGGTGTTCATTTAGGTCAGTAGTTAAGTATACGTAATGGATTTTACATTTTTATACTTTACTTAGTTAACACAATTAATATACTTTAGTTATTTTTTTGTTTTAAATAACTTTTCATATTGACAAAATAATATTTTAAATATTTTTAAACGTTTTAGGGATTTTTGGATTTGATAAAAAAACGGAACCCGGATCATTCAGACCATATATCTATCTGTATTCTTTTTATTATGATGTTAAGCAAACCTACAAAGTCCATGAATGTGGTCGATCAATACATTGTTGTTTAACAATAGTAGTAACAATCCCTAAAACTAATACCTACTTATATTGTTTATATTTTGTTTATTATATTATTATTGTTTCAAAGTAAGAAAAACATTGTAATTAGTGTCTGGATGTATATTATTCTCATAACAAAATGTGTTATATACAGTTACTGACTAGATCTTATCATTAAAACTAATACCTGCTTAATTAACAAAATGTAATACAATACAATAAAATAACTGCATAGATTAAGATTAACTGTCTAGATTAATTGTAACTAATTATAAGTATTATTTATTTATTTATCTATTTAAAAACTTTATTGCACAAATTTAGTACAAAGGCGGACTTAATGCCGCTAGGCATTCTCTACCAGTCAAACCTTTGGGACAAATTAAGCAGTAAGTAGGTAAAATAGGTGCAGTAAAATATATTTAAGAAATAGAGTATACAAATATTATACATACACACTAATGCTGACTACATATACATACATACATACATACTATATTAATAATATACATACATAATAATAAAATAGCAAATATTACAGCAACAGCACAATATAGCACTACCCACAGCACAATAATTATTTAAAGCAGAAACACAGGATGAGATGAGAGAGAGAGCGAGCCCAAACGAATAATAAAAAGGAGACACATTCACACATTCAGAAAGTGTTTATACACTAGTCTCTTAAAGATACCCCTGTTAGGAGCTTGTCTAATGTCCACCGGTAGATTATTCCAGAGTCTTGTAGCAGCAACAGAAAAAGATTTTGCGACAAAGGTAGAATGATGAGAAGGTAAAGAAAGAGTTAAGTTACTACTGGAGAGACGGGCTGCTTCTAATACAGGTTATTATAACTTACAAGGAGCAGCCCAAATGTACCGTAAAATTCAGTTAATTTGGTTAATGATCAAAATAAAATATAAAAAAATGATAATAGATCGCTCCCACTATGCCGGCAAAGAGATGCGGTTACGAATGGGCGCAACATAGACGTATTTTCATGACAATTCTACTTTAATTCCTCGCTGCTTTATCACCAAATTAATCGCCCGTTTCGTAACCGTACCATGAAAGGAGTCTACCCCCTCGATAAGAAATCGATGCAGTATCCTCCGCAAAACCGGTGAACCCACAGACTAAAACCGAAACATGACTAGACTTCTTTACGGTTTTTGCATCTGTATAGGCAGTGTTAAAGATCCCTAGTGAAGTGATAAACACTAAGGTTTTATAACAACCTATAAGTAAATTTCAAAAATATTGATCTATACAGCGAACAGTAGCTCTACAACAAGTTTTTGCATACAGTTTCTACTATAGTCGCTAGTAACTATAGATAGGAATCAACCAATAAGAGAGGTTTATTTGAAAAATAAAGTGATCCTATTGGTTGATTACCTATCTCCTATATATATATATTAATAGCGACTATGTTTGAAAAACTTATGGTAATGCTACAGAAAGACTTATAATATCTGTAACTCAAAATATAATTTATAATCATATGATTGCCTCCATAGTCTAGTGGTTGCACCATAGGCTCTTTATCTTGGGGCCGTTGGTACGATTTCCACAAATAACAAAACACTAATAGCACATTTTTTCTGTACTTGCCTTGGTTTGTTTATAAATTATAATATCTATTAGTATCAGGTTTCTGGTACACATAGCACAAGCCTAAAGCTTAATTTGTGACCAGGGCAATATGTGTGGAATGTTCTACATATTATTAAGCATCGTTAAATATCTTGTTTTTAGAGTTTACGGGCATATCCGTACTTTAATTTCAATAAAGGTGGTTCTGAAACCCGTAAAATAGCTCTTGGCTCGTTGCCAAAATAACACAGCTCTTCTGACATTAATTCTGCAAAACAAATGAAACAAATAACACCTGTATATAACCATTATACAGCATACATAATTTAATTTAATGAAGAGCGTTAATTAATTAATATTAATCCTTTAGCTATTTATTTGTGTACCATTTATTAATAGGATATCTGAATACGGTAACGTATCGGATTTTGTATTAATAATTACTAATTATCCTACCCCCTTATTTATATATATATATATATAGATTTTCTCGAGATGATATATCTCACTCAGCTGGCAGCTGGTTATAATCAAACAATCATCCATCAGCCCGACAAAAGGATTGATGATTTTTCATATAAAAATTATCCATTACAGGGTAGTCAATTTAAAGGAGCTTAATTTTCTAATTGCGGATGTTGATGAGTAACTACACTATTTGATAAAAATCTGCAAATTATTCTTGAAGTATTTAAGGCAGCCTGTTTTTGCATGGTGTTGCCTCCGAATATCATCAGCGAAATGAGGATGGGTTAATCCCTCCGCTAGCCTGAGGTCGTTTAAACGGTTCTCGGGAGCTAAAAAGGCACCCGTAATGGTATATTAATTATAAAGGAAAAGTCAGAAATATCACCAATCCCCTACCTATACTTAACCTGTCTAAAGATGCCTTTACATTTCTATATAACTGTCGCAGTTTTAGGAGAAAATTTAGCCGTTTAATTATTTTAATCCAGCGCTGCAATCCCGTAGCGCAGTATTATTAAAAGACCTAATGTTAATACATTTTACTAAATGAACTGGATTGCTGCTGCTAGGATTGACTTACTATACTTTTAAACGTCGCGGTCTTTATGAAAATAATAATAATAATAATATGTAGGACAAATTACACATATTGCTCTGGCTACAAACTAAGCTCTAGGCTTGTACTATGTGTACCAGAAGCAACGATATAATACATATTATATTTTATAAACACCCAGACCATGACAAACTGTACAGAAAAAAACGTACTAATATTTTTTGCCATGGGTGGGAATCGAACCCACGACCTCCGGATACAACGCCAAAGGCGCAACCACTAGTCTAGGGAGGCTGTCATCGAAAATCTCAACGACAAAATAATTATGTTGTCTAAATTGTATTAATTTATTGTTTATGTGCCTTTTATATCTACTTATAAAGGAAAAGATATGTAGGGAAAAAGAAAATGTAAATATGAATATAAACAAAGTTGCTGATCGGTTTTATTTGAAAAAAGTTTGTATGGGTTTTTATAAAAAAGTAGTTATTATATTATATACAAGAAAGCTTGTCCCTACCACTTGGCTTCTATTAATTATATCCAATATTAAAATAAGCTTATCCTGAACCTCCCCATTCTCAAATTAATAATTCATATTTTATAATTGATTGAATCAGGCGAGTGAATAATATAGATGTAATATTTACTTTATTGCAAATTCTTCCGCTAGTTAATTTTTAATTTTCTTTTTCCCTACATATCTTTTCCTTTATAAATAGATATAAACAGCACATAAACAATAAATTAATACAATTTATACAACATAATTATTTTTCCTTTGCGATTTTCATAAAGACCGCGAAGTTTGAAAGCATAGTAAGAGGGTCCAGTATTTCAATCCTAACTGCGGCAATCCAGTCCATCATTTAGTAAAATGTATTTACATTAGGTCTTATAATAATACTGCGCAACAGGATTGCAGCGCTGGATTATAATAATGAAACGGCTAAATTTTCCCCTAATACTGCGACAGTTATATAGATATGTAAAGGCATTTTTAGACGGGTTAAGTATTTGAATCCAGCACGATTCAGTGCCGCTGGTTTATTACTAGACCTATGTTTCTTATTTCCTGTTAAGATCATTTAATATCTAATCTCTTTTAAGGGTGCAGTCACGAAACGCGCAGTCGATTTTGCGATATAGACAATAATAAAATAATTATCATAGATAATAAAGTGGATTGGAAATAATTGTCTTTCGCCGCTTTATTGGCAAATCAATCGCCCGTTTCGAACTGCAGCATGAAAATACACTTCCATCTTGGCAAAAAATCGATGCAGTAGTCTCTGTAAAACCGGTGAAACCACAGACTAAAACCGATACATGACTAGGTCACATGCCGTGATGTAATGAAAAATCCTTTAACCCAAGCGTGCATATATTTATTAACCCGACATAATCGGTTAGTCACGGCACAGAACAGTTATGTAACTCGTAATTGTTGGTTGCATATTTGGTTCTTGGACTACTACTTCGACGAGAAATGGTTGCAGTAGTCTCTAGAAAATGGGTGAACACAGACTAAAGAATAATAAACATGACCTGGCTTACTTCACAGTTTTTGCATCTACCTGGGTAGTGTTTACGAGACCGGTCGACCTAGCCAAGTTATAGAAACCTTCCTCCCACCTAAATATTTATAAACATACATACATATCACCGCGGGTGCCTTTCGGCATCCGAGTCCGCCTTGACGGCCCCAGGGTACGGAACGGAGCGGTACAGGAAACGGAGCGGTTTTAATCCCACCTCGTCATAGTCGATGGTATGAGTCTACACCAAAAGTGGCTAGCTCGTCGCGATGTTTTGAATAGACTCAATAGACCCAAATAGCCCATCTATAAACAGTTTCACAAGTTGGTATAGTGAAACCGGGACCGACAGCTTAACGTGCTCTCCGAGGCACTATATTGGTGTTGTCAAACAAATGTACATAAATTGTTAAATTTAAAACTCATTGGTACACACCGGGGTTCGAACCAGGGACCTAAGTAAATATATACCTAATAATAATAATAGTAGCTAATAACAATAATAATAATAACAATAATATGAAGACCATTACAAATACATTGCTCTGGCCACAAACTAAGCTCTATGATGCTTACACTATATGTTTCAGAAACAACGATATTAGTACTTAACTTATATTATTTTTTATAAACACCCAGACCATCACAAACTGCCAGAATAGAACCCACGACCTCCGGATACAACGTCAAAGGCGCAACCACTAGTCTACGGAGACGGTCATCATGAGATCATCCATGTTCTTGACTTAGCAATTTTGTTGACCATCTTGTAGATACAGAACCAAATTCCAATAATTAATCAGAAAAGTTATATAACATCAACATTGAATAGAGTCGATTTGACGCCATTACCCTCAGCCTTCCCTATCTATACAACCTTTATAGCGGCTATAATTCATCGACGAGACCGACTATTAATCAACCCTTATATAACCGTTAAATAATGAATGGACTCCTGCAAATACAGTATGGCCTCTTTTAATCATAGACGTAAACAGACTCAACGTAGAAGCAGCGTTTATTTTTAAACAAGGTTTCTCGTTTCGTATCAAGTTTAAATAGTATTAATTGGATTATTGCATAATAATTAATATTTAATTTGTTTCCGCTCCGACATGAAAAAACAATAAGAAATATATTTTCATCTTGCGGCAAACAAAACAAAATCATCAAATTCAGTCAATCCGTTCTCGAGATATTAAAAAATATATATGATGATATAGGAAATAGATTTTTCATACAAAATTTATTTCATATATTTTTATGCACATTTCATTATTATTAAATGCTATTCTGCTATTTGTGGCGGAGACTAATTCATTCTTAATAAACTGAATTATTTGTATTTATGTCCCTAAAGTACCTATTCATCTTAATAAATAATAGAATTCGATTCAGCAAATAAGATAACAGATTTATTGATTCTGAGGAAAACAAAGTTCGCCGAGCTAGTTCATAAAGACAAACAAATAAACCTACTGCTATGCTCTACGTTCTGCTGCACAGCAAGTACACCTTTCGTTTTAAATTGGATATTTCTTTAGCCTAATAAAAAATAAATATATATACTCGTATATATTATATTATTGGATAAGGATTACAGGAATTCCTAGCATAAACTGCAAGAAACCTTCTATGTTATTTATTACAGCTAAGCTAAAGCCATGTATGCTATCTGTTACAATAATTGCATTCCTGTTTAATATATTTCAGCGGTTGTCTGCTTTTTGTGTAACCTACTCTGCGCCTATGATACCCTGATATAAATTTAATATCTGTACTATCTTTTAGTAGCTTGATTTTAACACATGCTAAATCCGAGCTACTAATATAGTGAAACGACTGTATCTCTTTCCGTAACTACAAAGCTTCCATGATATCCTAGTACAATTATACCATACAGCTGCTAGTTTTCAGCACATTTAACCAACCCTAATTATATATTCTAACGTCGTATTCTACTCAGCATATATGTTATCCTAGTGGGTATTGATTTAGTTATACCTTACAGGTACTGGTTTTAAGCCCATTTAACCAATCCTATAGCTAATTATATATTCTAACATATATAACTTACTCAGTATACATGATATCCTAGTAAGTATTATACCTTACAGCTACTACTTTTCAGCACATTTAAACAACCATGCTAATCAAATATTCATCTTAATTTTAATTCAGTATAATCTACTCAGTATTCATGATAGCCTAGTATTTTTCAATTAAATAATATCTTTCAGAAGCAAAATTTCAACACATTATAAACAGCCTAGCAAATATTAATTTCAGTCATAGCAGAACATGATATTCTAGTACCAATTTAATAGTATCTTTCAGTAGATTGATTTTCCACACATATCAGTATCCATACAGCTGCATGCTTTGATAATATTAATATCTGTTTAAGCATCAATCAGCAATTAGCCGGCATTCATCTTTGTCGCCGCCCTGCCGCTGGCAAAGTGGGCGACAGAACATATTTGCATTACGAGTCTATTTTAATATCCTCGCTGCTCTATCGCCAAATTAATCGCCCGTTTCGTAACCGTACCATGAAAGGAGTTTCCTTTCCCCGCGACAAGAAATCGATGCAGTAGTCTCAGGAAAACCGGTTAACCCATACACTAAAACCGAAACAAGACTAGGTCACTTGACAGTTTTTGCTTCTGTATGGGTAACAAGACCCACCTTGATGTTATGGCACTAAACGACTATTGCTACTAAGCGTTCATGATATCCTAGTATCATATTAATTGCTACCTTCCAGCAGCTTGATTTCAGCTCACTCAAACAACCCTAGCTAATCATTTTTCCAAGGTATTTATCTGATTTATTACAGCAATGCGTGACTAAAGCCATTCTCCTAAATCATTTTTTTGTGGTTAAACTCTAATTTGGACTCTATTATTATTATGTATTTAAGTGTATTTTTATTGTCCGTTAGTTTTGTACTGATGTCATGGCCAGTGCGTAAAGCGGAATTATCAAAATTATTTATTTTACATAATAAAGCCATAGATATTTTAGGTCCGTAGTATTTTGTTAACGCCTATGATATTGTATCCAGTAGTAATTTGGGCAATCAGGTGTTAGTACAGTAATCAGCAATGTAAATTTTAAATAATAATCTATGCATCCTTACCTACTTAACTAATTATGCTTTCTTTTAAGTTTTTTTTTTATATTTACCAAAAATTTTTTTTTTTTACATATAAGAACATTAATATAATAATAAAAATAAATACCATCACGGGTGCCTATTTGGCTCCTGAGAACCGTTTAAACGGTCACAGGATACCCAGCGGAGCGATTAACCCGTCCTCATTTCGACGATGGTATTCGGAGGCAACACCTAACAAGTGGCGAGCTTGTTGCGGTGTTTATGATGAAATAAGCTCGTTGTATAAAGCGGTCACCCATCCTAGGCCGACCTTGTTGTCATCTGCTTAACCTTAATTATTAATGTCCAAATGAATATAGTCCAACCGCCTATGTGGTCTAACTATATTTATCGCTGTTTTAACCGGAGGTCGTGGATTTAACTCTCTCTTGGAAAATAATATTAGTATGTTTTTCTGTAATTTACCTACATGGTGACTTTTAAAGGTTGTAGTTTGCGTTAACATAAGGTTTTACTGATGAAATCGACCAACTTTTCCAATAGAACCATGTGCCGCAAATAAAATCATGAAAATTCGTTCTCCATACAAACTAGTCATTTTAAAATGATCAATTTGTATGGGAAAGTTAAAATTGTTTTTCATTTGCGACACATGGTTCCATGGGAATGGTTGTTCGATTTGATCAATAGAGCCTCATATTAGCCCAATGTAAAAAATGTGGCAAATGCAAATATATATTAGATATGTTAATTTTTCACACGAGAATTTTATATATATTTATATATAACATTAAGTTGCTGGAAAAGTACCCATACCACTAGCTATGCTCCCACGCTGTATCGCTATGGATATTTTCTGTTGAATCATAAGATTTGACTTTGGATCTCTCGTCACCTCTTGAAGTTTTTTTCCAATACGACCTTGGACCATGGGCCCATGGTCTCAACGACTAATAGCACAAACGAAAAATTGTTTTATTTATATCAAATTATTTCCAATAAAAAAAAACATTTAAGGAAAGAATTAACGAGAAAAAAAGCAACGTCTGACAAGGAAAACAAGATAAAAGCAACAACGCCTAAACTTCGCAATTAATTCTCCAGCAAGAGAGACTCTTTATTTATTGTGGGAAAAATATTAATTAGAAAAGACGAGTGGCCTAAAGTGTTGGGTATGAAATAACGTATCTTTAGCTGTTCTATCTTGAACAGCACAAAAATATTTATATTTACGTCACAATATTTTTTTATCCCAATTATCGGAAATAATATATATATATATATATATATATATATATAAAGTGGCCCAGCCTAGTGGTTATGTCAACTGATAACAAGGTTAAGCAGAAAACAGGCCGGACCTCAGATGGGTTATCGCTTTATACAACGAGGCTATACCATAATTATCACCGCAACAAACTCGCCACTTGTTAGGTGTTGCCTCCGAATACCATGGGCGAAATGAGGATGGGTTAATCCCTCCGCTGGGTACCCTGTTTAAACGCCAAAAAGGCTTCAGTGATGGTATCATTTATTTTATATATTATATATATTTTATATATTATACATATATTCTATAACGACCGACCGGTCTCGTTACCACTGCCCATACAGATGCAAGAACCGTCAAGTGACCTAGTCAAGTTTGTGGGTTCACCGGTTTTAAGGAGACTACTGCATCGATTCCTTGTCCAGGTGGTAGTCTCCGTTCAGGGTGCAGTTGCGAAACAGGCGGTTGATTTGACGATAAAGCAGTGAGGATATTAAAATAGGTTCGTAAGGTAAATTTGTCTTTATTGCCGCCCATTTTGTAGTAGCCGGCATAGTGAGAGCGATCAATATTTAAACAAACAATTTAATGATCGACCCCATAACTTTGATTGACTTTGGAGGGCTAAGACTGGTTTATCATCCCTTATAGTATATTGAAATAAATTATAATCTAATAATGGTCTAGGTTTCTAGACCATAGTTAATTTCTAATTTCAGGCCAAAATATTTATTATCTTATCTTGAAATAAATTTTTAAGTAACTTTGGTCATGATACGTTAATTTCCATAATATTATTGTTAAAGTAAAATGTTCTACTTAGAAATTACTTAAATAAAATTGTAATATAAAAAATAGCTTTGATATTAAAATTTTACTCAACGATTAAGAAAATTGCTTTAGAAAGAAATTATTTTCAAAGAATTACAAATCTTTAAATACACTCTGATTTAATATAAGTACAACGAAGACGATTTTTATGACAGATCTCTTGAGGAAATGAAAAGACGTGTTCAATGAATCAGAAACGTAAGATTATTAGGAAAAAGTGTGAGTTTTTTTAAATAAAATATTCCAACCTAAACTCGGAATTGTAATCATTTATGGAATTGAAATATTATTTGTGTTGTTTTTATAAAATAAATTAGGATTCAATGATTTGCACCAGTAATAAATAAATAAGAAGAGTTCTTTAATTTCATTTCAATGACCGCTTGGGTAATTTCAAGATTCATTTAAGTATATGCTCAAAAACAATTAAAATTCAAAATAAGTTATAAAAAGTAAATCTTTTTCAGCCCAGGCGTATTTCAAATAGTAACCAAAATACTCGTACCTGCTGCGTTACCCTTTGGATTCCAAGCTAATTTTGGGTAAAAAAAAAGATTTACTCGGCGTTCTCCGAGTTTCAAAAATACTACAACTTGCAAAAGCTTCTTCATTTTACAATTTATATTTTTGACAATTTTTATTTGTATCATGATTTTAATATTATTTTGGAGTATCATCATAAATCTAACCACAAGAGTCTATTTAACTTAATTTTTTTAAATTAATTTAATTTTAATTTACGAACATTAACTCTATTCCTCCTATGTATTTATTTGAGCACGGCATGTGTCTTTGTCTACCTTAGCCCTACAAAGTTCATTAATGGCCATCAATAAATTGTTTGTTAAAATATTGATCTTTCTCACTATGCTGGCTACTACGAAATGGGCGGCAATATTGACCACCGGGCTATTCCGCAAAAATATACCTACAGTCCACTGCCTAAAGCACAACCAAAGTGTGAGGTTTTTTGTGCTTCTGGTAACTTCGATTTAGCTTGTAATTAACATCTCCTGAAAAACCGTAACGTTTGCTGAAAGTAAAAGTTATAACTGAATAATAATAATAATATGTAGGACAAATTATACAGTTATTGCTCTGGTCACAAACTAAGCTCTAGGCTTGTGCTATGTGTACCATAAGCAACGATATAATACATATTATATCTTATAAACACCCAGACCATGACAAACTGTACAGAAAAAAACGTACTACTTAATATTTTGCCATGGGTGGGAATCAAACCCATGACCTCCGGATACAACGCCAAAGTCCCAACCACTAGTCCACGGAGGCTGTCAAATACGGTTAATTAAAAAATAAAAAAAAATAAAAAAAAAAATTGTAAAAGTATTTTATTTTGTTTCATAAATAAGGTTAGACGGAGGAATAGAAGTTAATGTTAGTAGCTTAAGACCTCTTGTGGTTAGATTTATGATGTATACTCCATAATAATAATGGTTGCTTAATAAAAGTAACAAATAAAAATTGTCGAGAATATAAATTGTAAAATTAAGAAGCTTTTACAAATTAATTCAAACGTAATTTTTCGTTATTATCTAAGAAAATAATGTTTTATTTTTAACTAAAGCTTATATAATAGTCTTAGATATTCATAAAATCTTAATGAGTCCTTGAAGAACACCTTAGTAAAAATGAGTTTTGTCTCTTTTACGCATATTTATTGCTGAAAACAGATACAAAACATATTTTAACAAAGTTTTTATGAATAAGGATCTAAGATTAGAACTATAAATATTATTATTTATATTAAAAGTAAATAACTTATTGATGGAAAGATAAACGGTATTTAGTTAGTATACGTAGTGGCCGAGTTGGTTAGACCTTAGACTTAAAAAAAAACACTTAGGTCCTTGGTTCAAACCCCGGTGTGTACCAATGAGTTTTTAACGTTAAGCTGTCGCTTCCAGTTTCACTATACCAACTTGTAAAACTGTTTATAGATAGGTTATTGAGTCTTTTCAAACGAGACGAGCTAGCCACTTGTTTGGTGTAGACTCATACCGTAAGTAACCTAAAAACGTATAAAATAAAACAGATATTATATAATAAAAACTAACTTAGTTTTCCCAACATGTATCACAGTACCAGGGCCGCAGATAAGGCAAGACGGTTTCTCTCAAGCTCTTAAGCACGTAGGTCGGGTCAGCGTTCAGAAAGGTCGCAATAGTGGAGCATACGAGAGCTCTTGTTAGGGAGACAAGAGCCCCAACACTTGACGAAGAAGGGATTGTTTGTTGATGCTTTAGGTAAGATACGTTATCATCATAGGCGGCCACTTGTCTTTCGTAATTTAGTCACTAAATTAGTTAAAATTCAAATAGATCTCTTTCTGTATATAGAAGAAGGTGTCAAAGATAGTTTGTAAAAAAAAAATTAGAATGTGGTTACATGAACAGTAAGGTAAGAAATAATGAAGATAATAATAATAATGTGTAATTAATGAAAATACTTACGTAGTTTTTCTTTTGTAATTTTAAGTTTTCTTATTAGTATGTATTATTTTCCTTTTTCTCAAAGTAGTAGTAGGTATTATTTTCCTTTTTCTCAAATTTTTGTTTATATTTTATGCCTTAGGTATTTTTAGATTTGTTTGTTTTATATTTTCTGTTTTTTTTTTTTTTTTTGAAAAATATTGTGTTCAATAAATTTAAACACCATGCCTTTTAACGCCCTCGTACATAATAGGCATCGGCTGAAAATCAGCGCTACAGCACAACCTTTTGTATAGCTTCTGCTGAGCGGATTACTTATATTTATCACGGACCGTCTAGGCGGTTTTGGGCGCCGTAAGGCACCCGTGATGATATGTATGTATGTATATATCACCACGCAATACGCAATCTTCATAGTTATAAGATTAATAATTTGTCAAATTTGAATATGTGTATAAATAAACTTTTTTTCTTTCCTTCTTTCAATGTTTTAACAATTTACAGGATTTGTTCAGGTATTAGAGCGCCTTCATAGACGCTTTTAGCGTTTTATCCGAAGGTCGTGGTTTTGATTCCCACACATGGCACAAAAAATATATTAGCACGTTTTTCTCTACAGTGTGTCGTGGTTGGGTGTTTATAAAATATTATATGTATTAATATCGTTGTTTCTGGTAAACATAGTACAAGCCTAGAGCTTAGAGGGCAATATGTGTGTAATGTCTTTCATATTATTATTATTTAAACTGCAAGTGGGCATAATGTAAAATTTCTTGACTTAGAATTACGATTATTATTTTATTTAATGTGTTTTTTTTAGTTGATTATTGTATCACTATATTAACATACTGTAAGGGGTAAACCTAATACCCTAGCACCATTGCTATGTGTTTTGGTTAAAGCCATTTTTTCTGCTTTAGGTAGGCGTACCATTTGTAATCTCCACGTTTTAAGAACACTTCGTTCGGTTCGAAGAAGTTTCCAAAAGCTTTAATAATATATAATTGATGTATTAAATCCCTGTCAAAGTCAACACATCGGCACAAGTGTATCAAGATACCATTCTTGAGAAGGTAGTTAAGCCCCTTTACAACACCATGTTCAATAACCAAGTATGGTCCTTCCAGCAAGACTCGGCGCCGGGTCATAAAGCTCGGTCCACGCAGTCTTGGTTGGAAGCGAACGTTTCGGGCTTCATCAGAGCTGAAGACTAGCCGTCGTCTAGTCCCCATCTTAATCCGCTGGATTATGATTTATGGTCAGTTTTAGAGAGTACGGCTTGCTCTAAATGCCATGATAATTTGGAGTCCCTAAAACAATCCATACGATTGGCAGTGAAGAATTTTCCCATGGAGAGACTGCGTGCTTCTATTGATAACTGGCCTCAACGTTTAAAGGACTGTATTGCAGTCAATGGAGACCACTTTGAATAAGCTATTTATATTTCAAATTGTTTTTATTTATGTATTAAACTAACACACTGTAAAATTAATAAATTTTATTTGCAGTAGAAAAAAAAATGTTTTTATTTGTTACAATATTTATGGCAAGACTAGGTAGATACTATACGTGGTGGCCGAATTGGTTAAAACTTAGACTTAAAAAGTTCGAAAAAGATTCCAAAAGCTTCGACCCCAAATGTTACGAAATGATAATATTTATATTAAATCACTGTCAAAGTCAAAAATATTTATATCATGTAAACGTTTACAGGCACTTATGAAAAAAAATTATAAACACTTGGACCTTCCAAGTGTGCACTTTTTTTTCTTTTTTTTTTAATATAGCAGGACATGTGACCCTACATCCATCTGATGGTAACTGCCAATGTAACGTCCAAGAATGTTCTCAACCAATAGTAGCTATGGTGCTTGCTTCAATTGGTTGATTCCACTATGTCTGCTTGAGAAACTTATTCACGCTACACTTAAAGGACTCTGGATTAAAGGAAGAAGAAAACTTAACTAGGTCGCCATTCCTTTTATTAAAATAAAAACTTTTATCGCTCCTGGTAACTTCCATTTAACGTGTAACTAAAATCTCTAGATAAAGAGTAGCGTTTGGTTAGAGCAAAAGTCGTAACTGAATAAACAAATAACTCGAAATTCTCTTCAATAAGTTACCTTTTGAATCGACACAAACAAATAATAAATCTAATATAATTTTGAAAGGTAAGACTGGCTTTCCAATATTCTATTCCAGACGTTACAGCATACCTTACAGAATTTTCCAATACATTGCGCTCCTATCAATAAGCCAATGCAGTGGTTCAAAAATAAGGCGACATTTTAGCCAGTTATTGAAAATATCGTTGTTTTAAAAGTCAAGTACTTTTTTTGTATGGTAATATGTTTATGTATTTCGTGTATTATATTATATACTGTGTTTAAGTAGTTTAAATAGTTTAGCCAGTTATTGAAAATATTGTTGTTTTAAAAGTCAAGTACTTTTTTTGTATGGTAATATGTTTATGTATTTCGTGTATTATATTATATACTGTGTTTAAGTAGTTTAAATAGTTTAGCCAGTTATTGAAAATATCGTTGTTTTAAAAGTCAAGTACTTTTTTTGTATGGTAATATGTTTATGTATTTCGTGTATTATATTATATACTGTGTTTAAATAGTTTAAGTATTGTTATGCATCATTGATGAATGATGATATTATATTTATTTATGTTTTCAAAACACCTAGGCATATTTTACTCTCTCAAAGGTTACATACATACATACACGTACATAGACACGGGTGCCTTACGGCGCTCGAGACCGCCTAGACGGCCCAATGATACCTAGCGGAGGGGTTACCGACCGACCTCGTCGTAGCCGATGGTATGAGTCTACACCGAACAAGTAGCTAGCTCGTCGCGATGTTGAATAGACTCAATAACCCATCTATAAACAGTTTTACATCCATTTTTAAATTAAAAACTCATTGGTACACACCGGGATTTGAACCAGGTACCTAAGTGTTTTTAAGTCTAAGGTCTAACCAACTCGGCCACCACGTATATAATCACGTATATCTCTCAAAGGTTAGCTGGTAGAGATAGCCTAAGGCACTAAGCCCGCCTTAGTAATATATTGTGCAATAAAGTGTATATATAAAACAAATGGCATCGATTTCTTATTGAGGTAGTCTCCTTTCAGGATGCGGTTACGAAGCGGGCTGTTAATTTGACGTTAAAGCAGCCAGGCTATTACAGTAGATACTCGTAACGCAAATTTGTCTGTCGCAGCCTGTTTTGTAATCACATCAAATAGTGGAAGCGATCAATGTTGGTAAACAACAAGGTATTAATCAGAAATAATTATATGTACGTGGTGGCCGAGTTGGTTAGACCTTGGACTTAAAAACACTTAGGTCACTGTTTCGATCCCGGTGTGTACCAATGAGTTTTTAATAAAAAAAAATGTACATTTGTTTGACAACACCACTATAGTTCCTCTGAGAGCACGTTAAGATATCGGTCCCGATTTCCTTATTCCAATTTGTGAAACTGTTTATAGAAGGGTTATTGAGTCTATTCAAAACATCGCGACGAGCTAGCCACTTGTTCGGTGTAGACTCATACCATCGGCTACAACGAGGTGGGATTAAAAACCCCTACGCTGGGTAGGCCGTCTAGGCGGTCTCGGGCACCGTAAGGCACCCGTGATGATATGTATGTATGTAATTTATGGATTTTGCTTGTCTACTTACCATAAGGTAGATAAAAAGTCACATGCCGTGATCCAATAAAAAAGTTAAAATGCACGCCTACCTAAACTAAATGTTCTAATGTCCCAAAAGTTTGACTGTCAGATACGGCAGAATTTCTAAATTACATAAAGTTTTAAAAATAAATAAATAATATGTGATCGTAGTTTAATTATATCCTGTATTATTTTATTGTACGAATAAACATATTTCAATTCCAAAAACTCATGGTAATAAACTACAGTACAATGAAAAAATATAGAACAAACTCGAATAATATAAAAAAATGGTAAAGTTGTTTTCAGCAAAATAAAGTTTTTTGCTTTAAAATTTCAAGCATCAATACACTGCTTAAATACATTGGATATTTGCTTTCTGTAAACGCAACAGTTTTCCAGAGAAATTGAATATTAAATTTATTTTGATGAATGAGAATACAATTTCCTATAAAATGAATATTTTTCAGCTGAAATTCAATTACTTATTGCTGTTGTTAAAGTTTCAAATAATTGTTTTTCATATTTACTTACCAACAAATATTTATTTTGGTAAACTAAAAATATGTAAAATAAGAGTGGTCGAGTTGGTTAGACCTTAGATATTTATATATATATATATATATATATATATATATGCCTTAGACTTATATAAACTTAGGTCCCTGGTTTAAACCTTACCGAGGTACTTAATGTGCGTGAGTTTTTAATCTAAAAAAATATGTACATTTTGTTTAACAACACAGCTATAGTGCCTCGGAGAGCACGTTAAACTGTCGGTCCCAGTTTCACTATACCAGTTTATAGATGGGTTATTAAGTATACCCAAACATCGCGACGAGCTATCCACTTGTTCGATGTAGACTGAAACCATCGGCTACGACGAGGTGGAATTAAAAACCTCTCCGCCTGGGTACCCTGAGGCCGTATAGGTGGTCTTGGGCGCCTTAAGGCACCCGTGATGATATTTATTATTTATTTATTAAAAATAATTATATAATATAACTCGAAATTGAAACATGGCAACATGAAATTAATTTGCTCCCGTGGGTTAAACTCCGTGGGATCCTAACATAATTAGACTGGTAATGCAAATTCGTCTTTGTCACCGCCAATTTCATAATATATGGCTAGCATAGTGGGAGCGATCAATACTGCTAAACAACAATGTATATGTTTGCCTACATGCTAATTTTTTTAGGACTGTTCTGTGTTATGATACCTAATCTGTATGGCCTAGTTGGCAGGTGTTAGCCTTAACGCTTTATCTCCGGGTTTTATATTAACATCATAAATTTAAGATATTATAGTACGGTGGACGGTTTGTTCCCATTTTCAACGTAAATAAGCAAAAAACATCATAAAAATAGTCTTTTTTTCAACATTAGGTTAGTTTCGCGGTTTCGGGACTATATAACCTAATATTGCACTCTTTTAAATAAAGTATCTACCTTTAAAATTGGTTTAGGATATAAAGTAACTGTTAGAGAACTCTTAGTTCCAAAAGTCGTCATCAATTATAATTTTTAAATCGTTAAACATCTGACAGAGATATGGAACTATCCAAAAAAAAATAACGCATCAAATAGAAAACCTCTTTTCTTTTTCATGTCCCCGAGAAAAGCTTCGAGACGCCGTAATGTCCCGTTTTCAGTTTCATAAGAGTCAACACTAATAAAAACTCAAAATGTATAATAGAGTAGACCTTAAGCCTTTTCCAAATGTATAACAAATTTTAATTGAGTCTTTGATAGATAGCAGCAAACTATTGAATAAATTGTAGATATCTAAAATTATTCAACTTCTGGTAACTGTTCAAAATATTGTATTAAAAAATATAAGAGAGCCAAGAATTTAATTTTAAATCTTCACTGATTCATCACTTATATAAGGTAGGTATAAAACAAATATTATTATACCTTATCAGAATAATATACATTAATTTATTCTAGTTGTTTATACTTACCCAGGTATATTTGAATGAATTAACTTTGTCTTTAATATATTCCCCCACAATAAAATTTGTTTCATGGTTGTAATTTTGACACCATAATTTTGATGTCCCGTTTTGAGTAGAAATAAAAATGGTTACGTTAGGTATACTACAAAGTGTACTATTAGCCATTAGGTATTATTATGTATTCTGTGCTATTAGTATTCGTTTTGTAACCTAGTACTTGAGTGAAATATTATAAGGCCTGTAAAGCGGTCGTTGGGGTCGTTGGGCGGTAATTTGGCGAGGTGTCAAATGACAGAGGTTGGCGGGGAATGACCGTCCCGGCTTATCTTATCAACTCAGGCTTTATAAAATGACTTTTGTTTGTTTTTTTTTTTTTTTAATATGTAGGACAGATTACACATATTGCTCTGGTCACAAACTAAGCTTTAGGTTTGTACTATGTGTACCAGAAGCAACGATATAATACATATTTTATTTTATGAACACCCAGGCCATGACAAACTGTACAGAAAAAAACGTAGGTACTTATATTTTTTTGCCATGGGTGGGAATCGATCCCACGACCTCCGGATACAACGCCAAAGACGCAACCACTAGTCTACGGAGGCTGTCAAATTGTATTATATTGTATTGCTGTTGCTCGTAACTTCCTGTGTGGGTATTTTAAATAAATACCATCACGGGTGCTTATTTGGCTCCCGAGAACCGTTTAAACGGCAGGGTACCCAGCGGAGAGATTAACCCGTCCTCATTTCGCCGATGGTATCGGAGGCAACACCTAACAAGTGGCGAGCTAGTTGCGGTGTTTATGATAAAATAGTCTCGTTGTATAAAGCGCTCACCCATCTCAGGTCCGGCCTTGTTGTCATCATGGCTGGGGCCGCTTTTAAATCCATTTTTCTTTAAATTCTAGAACTGGTTTGATAAAGCTGCGAGGATATTATTAAAATATACTCGTAATGCAAATCGCCCTTGTTGCCCCCAATTTTGTAAGCGTATCGTTTAGCCAGGATAGTGGGAGCGATCAATATTGTTAAACAACAATTTATTGATCGACCCTATTCATGGACTTTGTAGGTCTGCTTAACATCAGGTGTTAAGACTTGATGTTAATATGATATATGGTGTGCTCCTATATAAAAAATATATAACATTCTTTGTTTATAATTAATATATTAGGTAAAGTTATTGCGACGTGAGAGATACTTCTTATAGGGTGTAGTTATAAACCTTTAATTTGGTTGTATATTTAGAAAAACGAGCAGTTGATTTGGTGATAAAGCAGCAACGATAATATCTTGTCTTTGTCGCCGCTCATTTAGCAATCGCATTATTTAGCCGGCATAGTGGGAGCGATCCATTTTGTTAAACATCAATGTATAATGGATATATGTATGTATATATATATAAATATATATATTTTTATGTAGCTTTATAATATATATATGTATATATGTTTATGTATAGTATGTATTATTTATTATGTATATATTGTATAATATATATGTTATTGTATTACTATGTCCTAATTTATATAAGTTTATTAAAATTTAATTAAGCACCCGACTTCGAACAGAATCTTAAAGGTTAGCTGGTAGATAATGCCTAAGGCATTAAGTTCGCCTTTGTACATAACTTTTGTGTACTGTGCAATAAAGTGTTTAAATAAATAAAATAAATATTGATCGACTTAATTCACGGACTTTGTAGATCAGGTAGATACTAAGTCATATGCCATCCTCGAATAAAATAAAATAAAAAGTAGCATCATTGATGCATAACAATACTTAAACTATTTAAATACGTTAGTTACCCTATACGTAAACTTATCACCATATCGAACAAAATTGCCCACGAGGAACTAGTTCATACGTTCAGATATTGAGTTGTAATCAAACGTTTAAATACTCCGATGGAAGAAAACTGTCTAATAGAGTTAGTAGAAGCAAGTTCCACTGCTGAGCAGATAAAAGATATAATCTTAACAGACAGACAGATTAATACGAGTATAAATAAGACTGTAAATATTTTATTTACTAAATATTGTCAATAATTGTCATTAGTCACCAAAATAATTTGATATCCAAGACTGAGTGAAATGAATAACGAACAAATAGAAAAGTTTTACCCGAATCTATTTATAACGACAAATAAATAAGTATTTTGCGAACTTTGCGCCCGAAATCCTGACCTAATAATGTTAACGTTTATAAACAGACTTGTCTATAGAAGCACGAAGAAGAAAACTAGATGTGCGACCGTACCTTGACATAATAATATGTAGGACTCTTTCCACATGCTGCTGAATTTTTTTGCCGTGTAAAAATGTTTCTTAACCTGATATTGTCAGATCGGTTCTTTATTTCTTACTGAGATAAAGAACTGAACTGTTACTGAACTATGAACTATGTGTACCAACAAAGATTATTCAAATATTTTATAAATACTCAGACAAAGGCAAAAAGTTGAGGATCTAGATTCACAGACGAAAGACCATGGTTAACGTTGTATACGGAAGTCGTGTATTCGATTCCCACTTAAAAAACAATATTAGTATATTAGCAAATTAAAATTAAACAACCTAAAAAACAAATTAAATATAGTAAAATATAAAGAGAAAAAAAAACCCTATCAATAAAATGCCTAACAAAAAAAAAAAAAAAAAAAACATTACACGTCCACTAAATCCAGGCTCTGGCCCACTCCGAAGGTACCCATAACACTGGCAGCATTGCCTCTTTGAACTGCCAGTGAGATGCGTTGTTTAAAAAAGTATCCGGAGCGGGGGTCGCCAGAAGTCTCATTTAAAAGAGCACTCAGTTTCTTTGCGAAAGACTGAGCCTCAGAGCCCCAGACTCCAGTTGTCTCCACAGCAAATGGGACAAATAAAAATTCATTTTTTAAATTTAGGTATTTTAAATGTTTCGCTTTAGCTGCTGACTCTGCTGCTGCTCCTGCCGTGCTCAAACATGCCTGTAGATGAGAAGGCGCAAATGTATCGACACAGGTGGCATCCCAGATCAGGCAACGGCCTCTCTGCCATGGCACCAGTGTCAACCCATCAGGGCGCTTTCCATCTACTCTACTTAATCCGTGAGGCTCGAGAATGCTGGGAACGTTAGCAGAGGCAAGAGCTCGGCGAACAACATTGTTGAGACTATGGTGTCGAGAAATTCTCCCTGCACTTCTACTACAACATAATCCATGATGACCGTTCGCTAAGACTTGCTCACCGCACCTACATATATGAGGCTGGCAGACATCAGCGCCCAACCTTAGTGCGATGGCAATTCTTAGCGACTGGTCATCTAGAAAAGTACCTAGAGAAGGTGATGGAAATGTCTCTAACCATAGTCCTGACTCATATGTTGAAACCGCTTTTAAACGTGCGATATCGGTACCAAAACTATTATCCAAAAGATTGTTATAATTTTTGTGTATAATGATTTTGTCCCAAAGTCGTTGTGTGGACAACTGGGGCGGAGGAAGGGAATCTTTTAAAGGACCCTAGGTTATAAGAGGAAGGAAACAAGCAAGCTGGTAGAGCATTCCACATTTTAATAGTACGGCAGATGTACGAATCGCCAAAACGTTTAGTACGATTTGGTACATCCGCCACGGTATACATATACATTTTGCAACCAGTGCGTGTTGTCCTGTAACGCAAGGGAAATGTGTCGCAAATATTTTTTATTATTACTTTTTCATACAATTGGTCATTTTAACATCACTAGTTTGTATGGAGAAGGTATTTTTTATTCATTTGCGACACATACTTCCATGGGAAAAGTTGTTCCATTTGATCAGCAGAACCTCATATTAGCTCAAAGTACATCCTTTTAAATTCACCCTGTATATAGCTTACATTGACAATGTTTCAATCATGGGGAAATCTGAAACATTAAAAACACAGAATCTCTTACTTAAAAAAGAGGAGATTGCAATTAGAATCAACTTTAATATCCTCGCTGCTTTAATGTCATATCAACGAAGCGTGTATAGGTATCTTAAGCCGGCATAATAGATGGAATCAACGGTTACGTAGATCGTAATTGTTGGTTGCATTTGTTCTTGGACTTTCATACTGCTTTTCATCAGGTAGATGTGAGGTCACATGCCGAGTTCTCATAAAAATAAATAAAAAAATTAAAAAACTGGCTGTTTCGTAACCGCTTAAAGTAAAAGACTATCACCTTGACAAGAAGTTCATGCAGTAGGCTTCTGAAAACCGGTTAACCCCAGACTAAACCCTAAACAAAAATAACTAGGTCAATTGACGGTTTTTACAGACCTCCCTTTCAAACTTGTGAATGTATCTTCATTTACAAGTTTTATATTTGTTGCCCTTTCGATTTCTTTATTTAAATGTAAGAAATAGTTATCGAATCGAAGTTTGGTTTCCTTAAAACCGCTTTCATTTTTTTATAAATAATAAAATAATATTAACTATTATTTCACAAGATATATAATACACGACCAACATATAACCCCGACACTATATCTCATTACATGTGAAGGAAAGAACAATGCAGGGCTGCAGAATAAAAGCTTGGGGTTGATTGCGACCAAGACTATATGACAGGAACAGAACATGACCTGTCTTAAAATGTAACGTTTATTGTTCTATTATTTGCTAAAATGAACCAAGTCGAGAAGAGATGATGCTCTTTATATAACGTATATGTAATGATAACCCTGATGAACCCTGTTATGATTAAAGATTTTTTTTTTATAGTAATGATGGCTTCACCCTTTATTCTACTTAGTTCCAAATTTTTAAACAACCATCGTTCTAATTTTAATAGGTACGTTCTATTTTGCTAGTTGTCAAATGTGCATTTGACTTTGTATCCGGAGGTCGTCATAAATCAATAAATATCATCACGGGTGCCTTCCGGCGCCCAAGACCGCCTAGACGGCCTCAGAGTCCCAGCAGAGGGTTTTTTGTCTGGTCTACACCGAATAAGTGGCTAGCTCGTCGCTATGTTTGAATAGACTCTTTAAACAGTTTCACAAGTTAATATAGTGAAACTGGGACCGACAGCGTAATGTGCTCTCCGACGCACTATAGTGGTGTTGTTAAACAAATCTAGGTAATATTGTTATTCTTTAAAAAAACATTGTTTCACACCGGGGTTTAAATCGCTGAAAATGTTTTCCGTAGACTTCAGCATCGATTTATTGTCGAGTATCTTTTCATTTTGCGGTTACAAAACGGGATTCAGTTGACGATAAATCAGCGAGGTTATTAAAATGAACTCGTAATGCAAATACTTCCATGTCGCCCATTTTGTAACCGCATCATTTCGTAACCGCAACCGGTATTATGGGAGCGATCAATATTGTTAAACTACAAAGTATTGATCGAACAGGTAGATACAAAATCACATACTGTGCTCCAATAAAAAAAAGTGTTGTGTATTTGTGACTTTTTTTTTTAAAGGAAAAATAACAGATAGGACCAAATCAGGTGAAATGGAACATGCATCTTCTTCACCTGATCTGTTTTTTCTTTCTTTCCCCATGTGAACCAGTCCTAATAGCCAGTAACTTATAGACATAAGTCAAGAGAAGTTGTATGTGAGGTTTGTTGGGTACACTTCTTGGGAGAGTCTTGGTTTGTTTCCAAGATTAAAGAGCTGCTATGTGCAGGCGGTTTCACAACTTACTTAGAAATTTTATAACATAGAACAAGAGCTAGAGCTTAGTTTGTGACAGGGGTAATTTGTGTGAAATTTTCTACTCATATGTTAATTAATATACGAGGTGCCCGGCCCGAATTAGTTAGACCTTTTAAATTATAAATATCTACTACAGTTTTCATATCCCTGGTTCAAACTAAATGTGTACCAATGAGTTTTTAATTTGGTGTTTTTAAAATACAAATGTACATAATTGTATAGGTATTTGACAACACCACCATTTTTTTTTTTAATCTATTATTATAATCTATTTAAATGGCTTAGTCCATTAGGAGTATAACGCCCTAACACCACCATAGTGCTTTGGGGAGTACGTTAAGCTATCGGTCTAGGTTCACTATACAAACTTGTGAAAACTGTTGATACATGGATTATTGATCTGTTCGCGCGCCAAGACAAGGTGAGAATAAAACCCCAAGAAGGTCTTGAGTGTCGTAAAGTACAAAGTGATAGTACAAAGAAACATATGTAGATAATTATTTAACTACTTTGAATAGCCAATTGTAAAAAAAAAATATATAGAAAATAATCATTTCGTAGCATTTAGGGTTCGAAACTTCTGGAACCTTGGGATCAGAGGCTCGCGGATTTATCCGAGACCTCGGAAAACGAGTGTTCTTGGAATGTTGAGTGTTATGTGGAGATCCAAATGCACAAAACAATTTCTGTATGAGGCGCCACTTGAAGGTACCATTGCCATAAAAAGATGCAGCAGCATTGCCATAAAAAGATGCAATGCTGCTAGCGTTATTAGGTACCCTACCAAGTGGCGCCTCATACAATGATTTTTTCTCATTAATTTAAGTCTAGAAAAGTAAAATAATATTTATTTTATTATTCTAGATTTATTTATTTTATAATGTTATAAATAAATAATTACCTAAATAAAATTCTGCATTATATAATAATATAAAGCTTAAAAAATATTTACTGTTTTCTTTAATACAATTTATTTCAAATTTTATATTAATAAATTTATTCAACGAAACATTTTACAAAATTAAAAAGGTACCATTTGACTTTTTAATGCGGATGGTGTTAATAAAAATAAAACTATTAACTAAAAATCACCTAAACCATAATAAATAATAAAAAGGTACCTAAATAATTAATATATTATTTATAATTAAATTAAAGAGAAAAAATCACTGAGAGGGGAGCCACTTGGTACCTAATACGCTGGCAGCTGATTTTTTGTTTTAAATATGCATAGCATTTGGGGTCCCCACATTCTAGGAATACTTGTTTTCCAAGGTCCCGAATAAATTCGCGGGCCTCAGATCCCAAGCATCCAGATGTTTGGACCCCAAACGCTACGAAGTGGTAATTTTGTAGTAAATCCCTGTACTTCAGCCGCTTCCGTGACTCAGCCATGCAAGCGGCTGAATCAGGGATCGAAGATGTAACCGAAATATATTTCAAATTGATTATTATAAAAAAAAGGATTAAAACCACAAAACTTTAAAACTCTGAGAAAAACTTAACAAGATTTACCTAATAGACTTGTGTGATGTAAATCAATGATTAAAATAGAAATGTCAATTGTCAAAGCAAGTATTAAAGACTTACTTTAATAGTTCATACCAATTACTTACTTTAAATAATAAATAAAGCCTTCTCGACATTGGTTTAACAACTTTCATATTGAATACGAAATCGATGGCAGACGTCACAATGTCACAAGTACGTCATTTGACCCTCTTTATGACGTCATTGGAATTAATTATACGACGTCATTAATATGAACTTGTTGGTAATTATTAACTTTAAATTAAATAGAATGAGCTTGGTAAAAACTTTATTAAATTATCATACTTTATTATTAGTGTACATTTTTTTGACAACACCACTATAGTGCCTCGGAGATCACGTTAAGCTGTTGGTCCCAGTTTCATTGTGCTAACTTGTGAAACTGTTAATAGATGGGATATTTAGTCTACTCAAACAACACGACGAACTAGCGAACTACTTGTTGGGAGTAAGTAGACTTATACCATCGGTTACGGCAAGAATTTAATTATCCGCGAGTTCAATTATTAATATACAAAGTTATTAACATATTGTTAGATTCTCCTACAATCAATAAAAAAGGTATTCTCCAAAATGCATAAAACAAAGATGACGAAATTAAGAAATAAACTATGGCGATTACGTGGCGATAAATAATCATAAAATAAGATTTGCTGCATACTAAGTTGACACATTTTCTAACTTAAAGTGGTATATCTTTTTTTATTATAGAATAGCACTATATGTGACTACATAACTTTATTGTATTTGAAAGTGGTGGGTTCGATTCCCACCCATGGCAAACTGTACAGAAAAAACATCATCATCATCATCAGCCTCAGATCTTAGTCCGCTGCTGGACATAGGCCTCTCCCAAGACACGCTACTAATCCCTATCCTCCGCTTTTCGCATCCAGTTTTTGCCAGCCACCCTCCGCAGATCATCAGTCCATCTAGCTGCGCGGCGTCCTACGTTACGTGCGCCACCATGGACGCCGGCAGAAATAATTTCCAGGTGGTGCAGATTTTAGTTTTCTTACAATCTTCGCCGTATATGATTGTTAATAAAACACTACTTACCACTTACTCGGCAAAGCTTGAGCCTGTCTGCAACCAGCTTCAACAAGTGTATTTTGACATTAATTCAGTGAATTCAGTAAAATATTTGCGTTTGCACTAAAATAATAGAGGGTCACAGAGAAAACGCATCGCAGGAATTTACTGCTATATTTGGAGAAGCTAAACAAAGTTGCGAATACCTTAATATTGAGATTAAATGCCAACGAGTTACGAAACGACAAGCTCATCGATCCAACCACCCATCCGAAAACGTTGAAGAATGTTACAGAAGAGCTTTTTACATCCTTGATTCGATCATTTCTTCTTTAAAACAGATTTTATGAAATACATAAAAAATAATTTAGAGCTCCAAAAGACATTGAAAATCTGTATGATGATCTTTTCCTAATTTTATTTCAGAAGTCACGACTTGGTTTGTGTGAAATGTGGAATGAAAAAAAATGAAAAATCCACAGCCAGCGGCAAATAATATCAGTGGAGTTGATTGATATGAAAAACATCTTATAGACTACATCGACGAGGCAAAAGATTTATTTCCTTCGGTAGCAGAAGCGATCAAGATTGGCCTTAGTCTACCCGTCACAACGTGCACAATAGAAAGATCTTTTAGCACACTGAGAAGAGTTAAAACTTGGAATGGGTCCACAACAGGTGACGAGCGACTGTCTGGATTATGCTTGTTAGTGTCCACCGAAGCAAGATAACCAAGGACAATAAAGATAACTTTATAGAAACAGTCATTAATAAGTTCGGTCAAAAACCTCGCCGGCTTCGCCAGTTGCTTTTTAAATGAGAATTGTGTAATTACTGCCTACTAATTATTGTGAATAAAAAAAATATTTCCAACAGACTGCTTTTTATTTCAATAATTCCTGTTGATCCCGAGATTCCCAAGGGGTGCAAGTGCACCCCCTGGCACCCCCCTGCCGGCGCCCATGGCGCCAACACGTACTAATATCTATTAGTACGTTTTTTCTGTACAGTTTGTCATGGTCTGGATGTTTATAAAATATAATATGTATTATATGGTTGCTTCTGGTACACATAGTACAAGCCTAGAGCTTAGTTTGTGACCAGAGCAATATATGTAATTTGTCCTACATATATTATATTATGACGTCGACCAATATGGACACCACGGTCTTAGTTGTTTTAAAAGTGGAGGTCGCTTTTCTCGCCATTCCTCACTCAACGACATTCTGAAAAGGTCTCTTGCCGTTGTAGACGTTCCTTCAATTTTGGAACCGCCTGGATTATCTAGGAACGACGGCAAGAGACCGGACGGAATGTCGCTGATTCCATGGAAGATGGGCCGGTGCCTGGTATGGGACGCAACCTGTGTAGACACCTTGGCATCGTCTCATCTACAAGGGACACTTCGGAGTGCGGGAGCAGCGACTTTAACTGCTGAAACACACAAAAGGCGCAAATATGAAAATATTTTAAATGATAATTACATATTTGTGCCTTTTGCTGTGGAAACACTAGGACCGTGGGGGCCTTGTGCAAGACTTTTCTTTAAAGAACTGTCTTCACGATTGGTCGCCGTCACGGGTGACCGGAGAGCTGGCCATTTCCTCGCTCAAAAAATTAGTATCATTATTCAGCGAGGAAATGTTGCCAGCATTCTGGCCACCATGCCACACGGAAAAATTTTAGAAGATTTGTTTATAATTTAATAGGGTTTGTAAATATATATTATTTTTTAGATATAGTTTTATATTTTTTATTAGTATTACTTATTTATGTTTTATAAGTTTTTTGTGTAAATAAAGATTTTAATAAATTATTTAATTGATTTTATATTATTAAAACTCTGAGATGGTTAGAAGATCTTGCAGTCCATGAATAGGCGCCACCAACACCAGAATCGACAGTTTGGTGGAGTCCACTATGCCGGCTTTTTAAGTTGCAAATTCAGGCATCGTTTGAAGAACCCTGGATTATAAGTAAAGGGAAAGACACACGCTGGCAATGTATTCCACTTTTTTATTATACGACATATAAACGTTTAAACGTTCTAGTAAATACCTTATAAATATTAATTTTGCGCTGTCTATATCCATAGCGATAGAGTTATTTATAATTATACAGATTTGAATTGGCCATTTGTATATATAGTAGCTATCATAACGTAAGTAGTTATTAAAAGATAATGAAGAAGTAAGGAAAATGCATTCCTTTTTATTTTTTATTACTACACTCACAGTGTTTATGGTTTATGAGCACTTTACAATTTTATTTTATGACAAAATAAAACTTTAAGTCTGCACCTTATTTGTAGGTTGTTAGATTACTTACTTTAGTTTTTTATATTCCATTTGATTCAAATTTATTTTTTTAATGCATTTTTTATAAATTCCTTATCAGGATTTTTTTAAAAGAATAAATGCAATAAAAAAAATCCTGGTGGACGTTTGATTTTTTCATTGCATTTTATCTTTAAAAATTATTACTAATAATTTAAATTATTGGTAATAATTCAATATGTTTAAAATTAGCATTAAATTAGTACAATCCCAAATACGTAAATGCCGCAAATATTCTACACTAACTGACACGCGCTATTTCGTCTGCGTAATTTTAACCGTTTACGTAGCGCACGCAACGAAAGCTCTCAAAGGAATATTTATTCCCCGTTTTTGCAACATTTTTCATTGATACTCCGCTCCTATCGGTTGTAGCGTGATGGTATAGCTGTATTAACACTAAGAGGTTCCTTTCAGGATGCGGTTACGAAATAGTGGTTGAATTGACCACAAGGCAGCAAGTATATTCAAATATACTCGTAATGCTTCGTCTTTGTCGCCGCCCATTTCGTAATTGCATAATTTAGACGGCATAGTGAGTTCAATCAATGTCGTATAATTATTGATGGACCCCATTCATGGACTTTGTAGGTCTGCTCACCACCAGGTAGATACTTTGCACCACCAGGTAGATACCTTGTATCTACCTGGTGGTGCCGTGCTCCAATAAAAAAAAATCTTCATTTTGAACCAGTAAATCCTGAGATTAGCGCGTTCAACCAACTAAACAAAAAACTCTTATTATAGATAGACAGATTAGCTACAGATCACATATTTGCGGCGTTTGCAGTAGAACCACTCGGCCATTGGTCGTCAGATGCCAATTTTTTTTTTACAAATCGGTCCTCGATTAGTCCACGCCTCGAGTGTCCCAAGAGCGGCGGCGTTTTTCGCTCAACAGGTGACCCTTACCATTCAGAGGGGAAACGCCGCCAGTATCCTCGGCATATATCCGCTGTTGCGCAAATCGCTGGCTTGGATTCCGTATTTTTTTATAGGTAAGTATTTTATTTTTTAGTTTATATTATAATTTTGTTTTTAGTAGATTTTTAAGTCTAAGTATTATGTTTCATTTAAATGTAAATAAATTTATTATTAAAAAATATATATAAATAACATACTTATATAAATAATAAACTTTTGTTATTTCTTTGGGTAAAATGGGCCGAATTGACCCCAAGTGGTCTATGGTGATTTGGGGGTGGGGTACTTTTTTTTTTGACCAAGCAACCGAACAAAAATGCAATTGCTTGAAAATTAATACCTTAATTATATAATATATTTCTTTTGCCAGCCGAAATACACGGACACTTTAAGCACTAGCGAATAAATAAATAAAAGTTGTGAGGCAACCGCTACAAAATTGGTCAGCTTACTTATTGACACCACCAAACGTTGGGAAAAAAATGCCATCCGGTTTACCGATGCCTCCAAGCACGGTAAGCTGTCGGGCCCAGTTTCACAACACCAACTTGTGAAACTGTGTATAGATGGGTTATTGAGTATATCCAAACATCGCGACGACCTAGTTACTTGTTCGGTGTAGACTAATACCATAGGCTAAGACGAGGTGGGATTAAAAACCCCTGGGTACAGGGTACCCTGAAGCCGTCTAGGCGGTCTTGGGCGCCGTAAGGCACCCGTGATGATATTTGTTTATATTTTATTTATAGATATTATATGTATATATTCTATTATATATATGTTTATGTATTCCCTAATTTATATAAGTTTATTAAAATTAAGCACCCGACTTCGAACACAATCTTAAAGGTTAGCTGGTAGATAATGCCTAAGGCATTAAGTTCGCCTTTGTACATAACTTATGTTTACTATGCAATAAAGTATTTAAATAATAAACAAATGTTTCGGTGTTAGTCCGTGGGTTTACCGGTTTTCGGAGGACTACTGCATCGATTTCTTCTTCTTATTGTTTCTGTCGAGATGGTAGTCTCCTTTTTAAAGAGTAAGCTTGCTATCTCTTCGCCTTTATCGTTGCTTTCCATCAGGCAAGATTGAGGTCAAACTCAGACTATGTTTATAATAAACCAGGTGACCCGCGCAACTTCGTCTGCGCACGCAACGAAGGCTCTAAAAAGAAACATATTTTCCTCGTTTTCCCAACATTTTTCATTGATGCTCGGCTCTTATTAGTCGTAGCTTGATGTTATATATATAGCCTATAGCCTTACTAGATAAATGGGCTATCCAACATTAAAAGAATTTTCAAAATCAGTTCAGTAGATCCAGAGATCACCCCCTACAACCTCAGAAAATCACAAACTTTACCTCTTTAGTATAGAATAGTAAAAATAAATAAATAAAATACACTTATAAGCTCCATACGGCTACAAATATACTTAAAAAATAATTCATGAACTGAAAGGCTAATATTTCAACATGATATATAAAGTTTTCCAAAGCCTAAACAAAAGCAGACCCTCTGTAAATATGAGGGTAAATTGGAGAACAGGGTTAAGGTACATATTGATCTTTATATCGACTCTATGCTTTTGTATTAAGGTTCTATTTACATCGACGTTATTACATTAGGTAACTAGTAAACCTTCTGCCTACTGTACCACTCTACCTTTCCAAATCACAAATCAATCCGAAGGCTTCACCGCACACCGTTGAGAAGGTAGTCGCCGCGAATCCATGCCTTGGAAACCGAGGTTAGTTAAATAATTTTTGGCCCACAAAAATACGGTCAATGTCCACGGAGGCCTATTCTACTAAATGAGTTGGATATCAACTGCATGTCAAAGTTAGTTAAATTTTGAGATATTTCCCATACAAAATGTGTCAAATTTTCACGACGTTTATACATAATTTATTTAGTAGAATAAAGCCCCAGTACTCGTCGCAGGTCCTACGGGGTCAGGATAATTTTATAAATTTCGTTTTACTATTTTAAGGTTATTTTAAAAATAATATAAATTATGATTTATAAATGAAATGTGTTTATTTATTTTTAATGTAAATAGAATCATTAGATTTTTATTGAAAATGAAAAATGCAAAAAAATGCCAGTTTGAGTCATTAATCATATTTATTTCCCTGGCAAGGTAATAATAATATGTAGGACAATTTACACAGTTATTGCTCTGGTCACAAACTAAGCTCCAAGCTTGTACTATGTGTAGCAGAAGCAACGATATAATACATATTATATTTTATAAACACCCAGACCATGACAAACTGTACAGAAAAAAACGTCCGACTTAATTTTTTTTTTGGCATGAATGGGAATCGAACCCACGACCTCCGGATACAACGCCAAAGGCGCAACCACTAGTGTCATAGGTTCTACAAGAATTATAACTATTTTATAAAAGAAGAAGTTTAGTTTTAAATATTCCACGTTAGTTTAATAAGCGTTATCCAATAATATATATATATATTTTTTAATATGTAGGACAAATTACACATATTGCTCTGGTCATAAACTATGCTCTAAGCTTGTATTATGTGTACCAGAAGCAACGATATAATACATATTATATTTTATAAACACCCAGACCATGACAAACTGTACAGAAAATATTTTTTGCCATGGGTGGGAATCGAACCCACGACCTCCGGATACAACGCCAAAGGCGCTACCACTAGTCTACGGAGGCTGTCATATTAAACATATAATATTAAACACTCACTTTCTGTTTTAATCCTAAACACATGACATATTTTCTTAAACCCCTAACTACAAAGTATTTTTTTTAATAAATTCTTTATTTAAACTTTCAAATCGAACAAGTAACTAAATTCTTTATTTAAATTTTCAACTAAGTTGGGTTTGAGGCCTCACCGCTAAGTGGCACAGGTATCCAGGAGTAGCCAGCCATTCATGCTCCTTCAAGGACGAGTGGCCGATCGATAGAGTGGGTGTCACACGGTCAGGCAAGACCCGCCTAGCCGCACGTACTTTGCCTACAAATCTAATACCTCATGCCAGAAGGGTAAACTTTGTGACCAAACTGCTAAAATCTTTTAAAAGTTTGGATTTTTTAAATTTTTATTATTTTATTTCGCATTTTGTTACTCATTAAGTACTATTTAATATATTGTTATTTTTTTTAAAGCGGTCACTGCGCAACTGATAACAAAGTTAAGCAATGACAACAAGACCGGTCCTGGGATGGGTGACCGCTTTATACAACGAGGCTATACCATTATAAATACCGCAACAAGTACGGCACTTGTTAGGTGTTGTCTCCGAAATATCATCGGCGAAATGAGGATGGGTTAATCCCACCGCTGGGTACCCTGAGGCCGTTTAAACGGTTCTCGGAAACCAAAAAGGCACCCGTGATGGTTTTTATTCTTTTACAAGGAAAACTTACAGCTATATATAAAATTACTTTCGCGTATAGAAACAATAAAAATAAACAAGCAAAGGAAAGATAAATAAAAATATTAAACTAACTATAGTGCCTCATTTGTTTGACAACACCACTATAGTGCCTCGGAGAGCACGTTAAGCTGTCGGTCCCGGTTTCACTATACCAACTTGTAAAACTGTTTATAGATGGGTTATTGAGTCTATTCAAAACATCGCGACGAGCTAGCCACTTGTTCGGTGTAGACTCATACCATCGGCTACGACGAGGTGGGATTAAAACCCCTCCGCTGGGTACCCTGGGGCCGTCTAGGCGGTCTCGGGCGCCGTAAGGCACCCGTGATGATACATACATACAAACTAACAGCTATCAAAAATTAATAAATCTATACTAAGTTAACAATTTAAAAAAAAAGAGATAATATTTTGCAAGATAATATTAGCTTAATTTATTATTGTTACTAATTTTATTAATACAAATATCATACGCCTAGGCGGCCTCAGGGCACCCATTGAGTTCAATCCCAACTCGTCGTATCCGATGATATAAGTCTACCTACCTACACCGAACAAGAGTCTAGCTCGTCGCGATGTTTGGATAGATTCAATAACCCATCTACAAACAGTTTCACAAGTTAGTATAGTGAAACGATAAAGTGAAAAATGTACAAGTATTTAAAATGTTTAGTACTAATTTATTGCAAATCTCAGTTTGATAAGGAATTTATGTTTTTATTTAATGTTTAATTAATTTTGATTTGTCTAATGTGATTACTAATATATTTAGTTTGATGTTGAGTATAGCTCTTATGAGGACCTCCAAGTTTACCTTGTATCCTTTAAAAAATGTGCCATTAATATGTACTTAACTTGTTGTTCGTTTGCTGTACCTTTTTTGAAAAATAAAATAAAATAAATAAACTGGAACCGACCTCCGAGGGACTATAATGGTGTTATTAAACAAATGCACATTTTTTTTTGATTAAAAACTCATTAAACACCGGGATTTAAACCTAAGTGTTTTTAAGTCCAAAATCTAACCAACTCGGCCACCACGTAAATTATTTAAAAAATAAAAAAAGTTATAAATATAGATCTATATACATTTGTAATTCGAACAGTTCACAAAGTGATTATCATTCAGTACCTACACCCACTGCAGAGCCACATATCATCAAGCCGGGATAGTGAGACGGATTGCCAAGTTGCCCCAGAACAAGCGGTTAATCACATTTACTGAAACGCGCGCTCCAGTCTCTTGAGAGTTGCCGGCAATGCGGTACGAACCAAATACAGATCTTAGAGGGCTAGTCAGTAGAAAGGCCAACTCTAATGTATCAAGTAGAAATCGTACGTGCGTTTATTTTGTTAGCCCACAAACGTCCCCAGTTCTTGACGCATGAAAGCATGAGTTGTTTTATCTCCGAATCAAAGATTTTGTTGAGGTCATTTTAAATTTAGATTTCGCAATCTAGATTTATTTTGAATCGCAAGTAAATCAAACAAAGAGTTTATAATATTAGGAAATTGGGGGAAATTTGTCCTATTTACATAAATCAATGTACACTGGAAGGTTGGAGTGGCATTCGTTGTACCGTACACCTCGCCTTGCTCTTGCTGCTCTCAACATCAAGCATGGCATCATCAAGGCGACGAGTAACTTAGATCAATAAATACCTGATTGTTTTATCGTAGTTCGAACAGGCATGTCGTGTTGACCCTACCCTTTCTATACGGATCCTTATTAAGTAAGTAGATACAAAATACGACGAAATGTTACGATTTACTTGTTGGTACATTAAATTACGTTGTAAATCATATTTGGAATGTATGTAATGGAATGTGCGTATTATTTTATTTTGGTAATGGAACCGGAACCGACGACTTTACGTAGTCTTTGAGAGAGAAATAGTAATATAGTATCTTCTATAGAAAATAATAAATTTTATTTTTTACTCATTAACTCGCTTATTATTTGATACAGACTTAGAATACTTACTATCGGTAAAATAAAAAGCTAGATCGAGAGTCTATGAATGAATGAAGGAAGATTCTTTATTGTATCCTTATAACTATTGTACATAGGCAAGCTTAATACCTTAGGCATTATCTACCACCTAACATTTAGAAGATCTACAAATGGCAGGCAGAGTCAGGAAGAGTGATTCTTAGCCATATATATTTCATCTAAAGGTCTCGTGCCCCAAATTCTACTATTTATTTTTTTAATTTATGCGTATTTATAAATTCCTTATTAGGATATATAAAATGTGTCTGTGTATAAATAGATAACAAGAAATGACAAAATTCGTGAGGGGTGATTGGAACCTGGTTGGCTCAGCGGTTGAGCGCCTTGCCGCGATAGCGAGGTTCGTGGGTTCGAGTCCCGCCCACCAGGATTTTTTTCATTGCATTTTTATTTATTTTTTAATTAATTCCTGGAATCGAACCAAAAACCTTTTTCAATTTAAATCCGCCGGCGTATACCTACTATTTAATCTACACAGTTAAACTAACCCAAAAGCTTTGACTCCATCAATCACAACTGTCAGAAGTAGAGATAGCGACAAAATCAATAAATAACTAACAAAGAAAACAGTCCAACACAAATAATATTATTTATATCCAGTACGATAAATCTAATAAGGCCATTAGCAAAGTGCCGAAAAATCAAAATGTATCTTAAACCACTGAAGAAAAAGTTTACATTGCAATGAAGAAAAAGTTTCTCGTCTATTAAGTTCTACATATATTATTATTACTTAATAAAACTATGTATCTTGCTTGGCTTAAAAAATAAATAATACTTTTATTTATGCTAATCAAAGCGAATTTTAATCATTTAAATGTTATTAAACCTAACTATGTTTCGGTTTTAGTCTGTGTGTTTACAGATTTCCTGAAGCCTAATAAATCGATTTATTGCAAAGTGGTAGGCTTCTTTCAGGATGCGATTATGCATTAATCGATCCTATTGATGATGGACTTTGTAGATCCGCTTACCATCAGGTAGATAAAAACTCACATGCCGTGCTCCATTAAAAAAAAGATTATGCTTACCGAATATACAAAAGAAAACAATAAAAATAACAAAGATTATAGCAAATTTTGTAATTTCTAGTTTGCGAAAGTTGTTAGTTTCTCTATTATTTATCCTATATCAGCATAGCGGTATAACATATGGGGTATGCTTACGTCATATAACATATGGGGTATGCTGGTTGATGTAGATTTTGGCATTATGCGTATGTCGACCTCTTAACACTATCAGTATGCCTCCCACGCTTGATGTTGTCGCGTAATGCCTTTTGAGTTGAAATAAAGTGTTCTTGCTGAATATTATCTGTTTGTTGTATTGTTTTGCTTTCTAGTAATTGAGACATATTAAAGTTAAGTATGTAATTTAAATTAAAATGTAAGATTATATGATTCACGGACAGTTTCTAGAATGATAATTAAATAAATTATATTTATATTAATGATAATTGTGGTAAATAAAAAACTAGCGGATATAGACATTTTCTCGTGCCCCAGACACAAGAGTCAAGTTATAGGTAAACTAAGTGATTATTGATTACCGTTGTCTACTTAAACTTAACTTAACTCCGTTCTATTTTATTTTTATTTATTTTTTCCTTTTAATATAACTGTCCTTATCAGTTTGCATTACTTGTTTATATTTACCTTTTTTTTAGATTATTTTTTATTCATTATAAGTACCTTTAAATTACATAATTTATTTACTTACTTATTTTGCTATATATACCACATCTGTGGATTACGATACGGGTTGCACACATATCTACATATATAATGTTATTGTAATACGTTTTATATTTAAGTTCCTATGTGCAATTGTTTGTTATCCTTAAATTAATATATCTATGTATATAATATATGTTCAAAAGTAGCTAAAACGGCATATGATTGGTGACAAATTTACATGACGTGATATTACACCAATCGTGGGCCTTGTTAGCTTATAGTATATAATCAGACAGACAGCCTCCGTAGACTAGTGGTTGCGTCTTTGACGTTGTATCCGGAGGTCGTGGGTTCGATTCCCACCCATGGCAACAAAATATTAGTACGCTTTTTCTGTACAGTTTGTCATGGTCTGGGTGTTTATAAAATATAATATGTATTATATCGTTGCTTCTGGTATACATAGTACAAGTCTAGAGCTTAGTTTGTGACCAGAGCAATTAGTGTAAATTGTCCTACATAAAAAAAATAAATAAAAAAAAAATCATTTAATAAACTTTACAGAAACTGGGGAAACTTTACTATTTGAATAAGTAATACACAATTATTTGTTTTTTTTAAATATTTTTATGTATAATAAAACTTGGTGAAGAATACGATAATAGAGTTATTTAGTCACACCTGGATGTCTCAGAGTTTGAGTACCTGCCTCAGGCGTAGCCAGGATTGAGGCATAGCCAGGGTCGATCAATACATTGTTGTTTGACCATATTGATTACTCCTACTATGCCGGCTATATGATGCGGCTACGGAATGGCGGGGAGATAACGACATTTAATTATTTAGTAATCTGGTTTTGCACATGTAGAAAGAAACCAGATATAAAATCGGGATCAGGGTAAATTTGCCGCAAAAGTTCAATATCGTACTATAATCTAATTACAAGAGTTTTAAAAGACGATGCAATTAAAAGTGCCTGAAATCGGTTTAGGTATAAGAAGAGTTATGTTATGACTGTACAAATAAATAATAATAATTAAAATTATGGTGAACCGACTCCTATAGAACAGGTTTTCTTAGTATGGAAGCCAGTTTTTTTTTATTATTAGGGAAAAGGAGTAAGTATGAGTATGTAGAGATAGGGAGAAAATGCGCTTGGTTGTTTCTGTCTACCCTGCAAGGGACTTAGCGTAAATATAAGTTCATATATTTAATTATTATCAGCATCATTTATACTTAAATGAAGTTCTATGTAATCTATACCCATTTAGGGTGTTTCATTTAAAACCATTTGTTTCTCTTGACACCTTGAAATAGCTCAAAAACTGTTCAAGATATAGAAATAAAAAAAGTGATTAAAGATACATGCTTTTTAAATCGGATAAAATTAAAATGAAAAATTAAGTACCTACTTGGAATTAAGAACTAAACGCTCAAACTTTTGGAGACAAGGAATTCTTTTTTCGATGTTTAGAACTATATTTCAAAGTGTCAACAAGAAAAAAAAATGTCGTGAAATGAAATGAAACATCCTAAATTATAAGGGAAAAAGTGAGACAGATAGGCAGGATACTCGTACTAACGCTGCTTAAACGAAACGCAGCAATAAGGAGTAAGGATTTCCAGTGTTGCTTTAATTATAAACCTCAACCTCAAAGGCGGTAAACCATTCTAAGCTTAGACCGAGTTTAGATGTAGCTAACAGTATGCTGCTGGAGCTACTCAACGTAAATGCGATGCTAAAATACGATAGCTAAACTAAATGTACATATATAAGTAAATATATATAAATCAAAAATAGGCATTATTTTTGAATACGAGTTTTTTGCGCACATAGAACACATACCTATAATTTCCCTTCTTTCTTTTTCCTTCTTTCTAGAAGATCATGAATCACAAAATTGTGACTGATTACTTCATTTTCAATTACTGAATAGTTTAACCAATTCTTTAGAAATCATCCCTAGGTATTCTTTAAGGTACAAAAATAATAATAAATAAATACCATCACGGGTGCCTATTTGGCTCCCGAGAACCGTTTAAACGGCCTCTGGGTACCCAGCAGAGGGATTAATCCGTCCTCATTTCGCGGATGGTATTCGAAAAAAACACCTAACAAGTGGCAAGCTGTTGCGGTGTTTATAATGGGATAGCCTCATTGTATAAAACGTTCACCCATCCCAGGTCCGGCCTACTGTCATCTGTTATCGGTTGCGCAGTGACTTAACCATTAGGCTGGGGCCGCTTAATCAGTCCATCAGTAAATCATCCCTAAGTTAGTATTCTTTAAGCATGAAGGTAAAAACCGTGCCCGTCCGCGCGCCGCTACTGGAGTAAACATCATTAAATTTGCAGGTTGTCGCGCGAGTGTCAAATTTGTCACTCACACAACCTTTCACATTTTTACATCCGCAGTCTGATTTATGCGTTCGGCGGAGAAAGTGGAAAAGAGCTCCGTTTTTATTGTCGGAAAAATGGTTAATTGTGCATTAAAGCTGTGTAAAACTACTCTTAAAAAAAGTACCTGGTGTCACGTTTTTCAAGTATGTATCAAACGTGTTTTTCTTATATAAAACCTTAATAAAATATAATAATAAATAATAAAATAAAAACCCATAATTAAAACAACAAAGCCTGACGGTAACTGTCAAACTATGTGCGTCAGAAGAACTAGTGATGGGTTTTTTATTTTTAATGAGAATTTCGATACTTTAAAATCATTTATAATCTTTAATCAAAAGGTTTGGCGACAACAGAACCGTCCAACGAGGTTTGTCAGTTACAATTTAGTGATGTGATTTTATAGTTGATAAACTCGATATTTGTAAATACTTTCATGGTTAGGAGATATTATACAATTATTTTTTGTTTAAAATATAACAAGAATTATATTTTCTATACATACAGTTTCCCGAAAGATCCGGCATTAAAACGTAAATGGGTAGAGGTAATTAAAAGAGAAGAAAATTGGTTATCTACCAAGCATACCCGTGTATGTTCAGTACATTTTGAGGAACCAAGCTACGATTTAATTGTTTTTCGCCTTTTGTAGTTTGCATCGACTTTTATAACTTCATCTTGGAGGTCGGTCAAAAATGTTGAGATTGCGTTTAGTAGGTAACATGTAGTTAGTTGTGCATGTGTTTTAATTTAATAAATAATTTAATTTAATAAAGTATTTTAATTTATTGTTATATATACCAGCATATTTTAATCCACTAGTATTATAAATCCGAAAGTGTCTATCAGGGTGGATTTGAAAGGATGTACTTTGGGCTAATATGAGGTTCTGCTGATAAAATCTAACAACTTTTCCTATGGAATTATATGTCGCAAATGAAAAAAAAATTTACTTTCCTATACAAATTGGTCATTTTAACGTTACTAGTTTGTATGGAGAAGGCCATTTTTTTTTCTTTTGCGATATATGGTTCCATGAGAAAGTTGTTTGATTTAATCATATTACCTCAAAGTATATCCTTTCAAAGTTATTGAGTCTATTCAAAACATCGCGACGAGCTAGCCACTTGTTCGGTATAGACTCATACCATCGGCTACGACGAGGTGGGATTAAAACCCCTCCGCTGGTTACCTTGGGGCCGTCTAGGCGTTCTCGGGCGCCGTAAGGTACCCGTGATGATATGTGTGTGTATTACAATTGTATATCGATAAATAATTATTAATCTTTGATGATCTCTATAAATCCCAAAATATTTGGTTTATCGATAAGTAATAATATTTGTTGTCGGTGGCAACACTATTGAACCTATTAAGTATGCAATTTAATATTTAGCTTGTTATAATAAAAAAACAATACACTTCATAGACACGCGCACATATTCATGTTTGACAATAGCTAACTTGTATCTCTTTCTTTCTCAAGCAGTTTTTTAAGTGTCAGACGCGTTGAGCTGCCAATTGAAGGCACACCTTTTTCCCCGTTCTTCATTTATTTGCCTTGGAAATTGGCGTTACCGGTATCGCACTATTATGAAACAATTTATGTATCATGCTTACTCCATGGGCGCGGGGCGCGTTTTTTTTAGCTTCATGTCTTTAAGGTACAAAAATAACTTTATAATAAATGTGTAATTCATATCCAATCTTACCTATACTAACGTTTTAAAAAACAAACACAAAAAGTTTTTATTCGAAAATCCTTTACAATACTCTTATCCCAAACTCAAATTCTTAAGTTTGGAAAGCTGATAAACCGATTTAATAAATTTTCGGTATCTCCTCAGCCATGTCGGGGGAACTCGACGAATTAATCCGAGCGTTGGACAGGTTAAGTCTGGGATTACTACAACTTCGTAGTCGTATGCGCTACGCCGCGTAGCATTAAGTAGAGAGTTTACTAAATCAAAAATATATATTAGTAAGCGACATGTGTACCTAATATTAGTGTTATTATTTATCTTAATACACTACTTCTAAGATTAAGTTAAGTTCTAACACAATTTTCGATGGATGTGTTTGTTAATAAGTAGGTACCTAACTAAAATTCTAGTACATTCAATATAAAGAAAACTTTAAATAAGTATGTGTACGAATATTTAATACAATTTTAATGTGTTTGAAAAATGTTGCAACATGGTTACTTTTAAAGGTTATACTTTGGGTTAATATGAGGTTCTACTGATCAAATCGAACAACTTTTCCATGAAACACATGACATATGGAACCATGTGTCCCGGTAAAAAGTTCCCTTGGTTGTTTATAAACAGTACTTAAGGTTACTGGAGTCGCAATCGCGAACTCCGTGTTCTCCATACAAAATTAGTTTTCGCACTTCCAATAATACTCGATTAATGTTTGTCGCAGAATTAAAATAATATTTTTCTCGGTCATTGTATTTATTAATCTTTCTGTGTTGGGTTTTTTTTTTTTTTTCGAAATGAGAATTATTTTTTTTAATATTATTTACAAAAAAAAAATACCCACAACAGAAAGATGTTTACATACAATTAAGAACATAAAAAAAAAACTTCGACCAACAGCCAAGTTGTAATATTGGAAGTACGTTTGTATGGGCGTCAAGTCGACTCCAGACCTTAAATATAATCCGTCCATGTACAAATACCATAAATCATATTAAAAATACCGGAAATAGACACGGTGAGAAACTTGTTTAAAATAAGAGCAGCTAAATCGGAATGTGGTCAACGATAAAAAAACAGTTGTGTAAAACCATTCAGTTTAATAGAAACTTTGAAATTCGATTAGTTTTTTTGCACCGGATATTCAACTGTCGATGTTAAGCCGCGTTCCAAAAGATAAATTGTCGTGTTTTTGTCGCTTTGCTTTTGGTATAGGCGTTGATTGAAATTGACTGCATGTGAAGTTTTCTATTAAAAAAAAATGTTTTTTTAAATTAAACTACATGCTATGTTTAGGTTTCTATCTCTACTACTACGTCGATTTGCATCGATTACTTTTTTACGATCCCTTACGATACTATTGCATCGATTTCTTGGCGAAGTTGTAGTCTCCTTTCAGGATGCAGTTACAAAACGTGCAATTAATTTTATGATAAAGCAGTCAAATTTTTAGCCATAGTTGGAGCGATCAATGCTGCCAAACAACAGCTATAAAAACATTCAGTTTAATAGAAAATGTGATATTCCCGTACATCATGCGCTGGACAAAGCATGCAATACCGTCGGTAACATAACTTCGAGAAATAAAAAATTCAAACGATCATAGTTGTCGCACAATAAAAAAATGGAATGCGAATGTCTGTCCTTTGTCTTCTAATCCCGGGTTCATCAAGCGAAGCGTAAATGAAGCACTGCTTAAGCAGACATAGTAGTCACCACCAGCATCGGTGATACTGGTGTTGGTGTTGTCTATTCATGGACTGTATAATATATTGTTTTTAAATTTTTTTTTTCTAAATTCTTTATTGCACAAAACATGAATTTATAATCTGAAAAAATTGTACATAGGCGAGCTTAATACCTTAGGCATTTTCTACCAGCTAACCTTTAAGAGAGTGAAATATGCTTAGGGTGCGGAACTTTCGATAGAAGTTTATACATATAATTTTAACAATGACGCATTAGATGCATAACAATACTTAAACTACTTAAATACTGTATATAATATAATAAATGTAATACATAAACATACATACCATACCAAACAAAAATTATCACGAGGATCTGGTTTAAGAGTTCAGGTAATGAGCAGTGAGCAAGCGTTTAAACACCCCGATGGAAGAGGCTGATCTTATAGTCAGAGGAAGCAAATTCCTCTTCTCTTGAGCAAGCAAATTTCTCCCTCTCAAATCTACTTGCCATCTCAGGGATAACAGTCACATGTCCAGCTCAAATAAAAAACAAAAGTATTTTTTTAAACCTAATAAGTATACTAAACTCGGGTCTATTTAATAATATTTAACTGTCGATTTTAAGACATATTCAGGAAGATAAAACATCGTGTTTGTGCCGCTAAGGTGTTTACAAGCGTTCATTGAACGATCCACGTTCATTACGCAATCAAACGCTATATTTCTTTTTAACCTTAATTAAATTAAGAAGGCGCATAAAGCAAACCAGAAAACTAGATCTCAGATTATGAGAATACCTCAAACCCAACAAATAAATAAAATAACATAGTAATAATGAAATATATTTAGAAGTAAATTAGCTCTTTGAAATACGTAATAGCATAAAATTACGTCGATAGAAAAAAAATCATGAATTTACCTCCATTTTTTATCGATATTTCCTATAACATCAATGAGAAGATTATAAAGTCATGTTTATTATAAGTTATGTATAACTATTTAGAAGGTATAGTGCATGGCTTAGCGTTTTTATAAAATTATATATATAATGAAAGTTATAGCAAAAAAACTGTATTTTTTTCCAAGAATTCCGCGCGATATTTTTTTTGTTTCTCACTCGCACACTTTGTTTAGGCATCTTTTATTTCACCTGTTTTTTTGCCTTTATACGCCCTCTTAATACGAGTTTAATTAAATGATATTTAACTGTCATTGTTAAGCCGCGTCCAGGAAGATAAATGGTCAGGTTTTCGTAGGTACAAGCGTTGATTGGACGAGACGTGGACATCTTTGCTAGACCTAATGGATTGCAAATGGAATCCCCGCTATCTAGACTTTAAACCATGAATTATTTAACACCTAGACTATTTCTAGGTTATTTCATTTAACAATTTTGGTGAGAATTGGGTCCTCTTTAAATTTATTTATATACAATCTTATTGCTTAAATTATGCACTAAAGTTTTTTTATTGGAGTGTAGCATGTTAATTTTTATCTACCTATTAGTAAGAGCTTAACCTTACATTCACCTTGTATTAAGCAGTATACAATGTCTAGGAAATATAGTAACCAGCGGATGCATATAGGGACACCGTTAGTTTCCTATATTATGTCGGCTTAAGATGCATTTTCACGCTTCGTTTAAAAGACTCTAGTTTACAAGAGGAAGAAAACACGCAAGCTGGTGAGCGTTCCACTTTTTGATAGTACGGCAGATGTATTAATCACCAAATTTGGTACGGGTTGGTACAATGGCCACAGTATTATCTCCCCGCGCATGACGGTGAAACGGTATCGCTACCATACATTTATGTACACCTTCCCCTCGACCCTCAATAAGAGAAAAAGCACATATGAGATTATACCTACAATTTAAGCAGCAAAACGACTTTCGGGCCTAAACAGTTTTTTACCCCTAAACTTTAATAGATAGTGGATTTGAAAAGAGGAAAACGTACGAGCCTAGATTTGTTATTATAATTAATAGAGAATGTAAGCTTTAGTAGCTTCCTATACTATAGTTAGACGGTTTATTTGAACCCGTTTAAGAAGGGTCGTCCGGAAAACTAATTAGCAATACAAATGACCCTGTAGTCATGTGAAGCCAAAATATTATATCTCTTAATTTACATAGTTATTTAACTACTCTCTAAACCTAAATAATTTAAATATTCATTTTATACCTTTTATGGTCGTATTTTTAACTAAAATATAATAGATTCAAGAAATATGTATTTTGTTTTCTGTATTTTATCACAGATGCCTAGACGGCTGGCGGAGGGGTTTTTGTTCCCACCTCGTCGTCGCCGAAGGTATTTTAGAAATTAAACTTTAATAGAATTTAACATCAATAAGGTGTCCATTACCTTTGTCTTTAGATAACAAACTTAAAGCCATATTATGAAGTCGATTTATTGTTTCATCAGTTCTATTAAAATAGAAATAACAAATCGAACAACCAAACTACACCCTCACACCTGACTGAGCAGCTTTAAATTTTTGTACATATTCATATTTATTTTTTTTTTTTATTTTTATTGAAATTAAATGTTGGTTATTATAATATGTAATTTGTCTACTTATTTTAATAAATTTTATAAACTCATTTAATTTTTTTTTATTGGATGTCCACTCCTTATACCGGACTGAGGGTGGGGCTACAATATCCACCATAAAATCCTATAGTTTGCTTTGTACTCTAGTTTCTGGTACACATACTCGTAGAACAAGCCTAAAGCTTAGTTTAGTTTGTGACTAGGGCAATATGTGCGAAATGTCCTACATATTATTATTATATTTAATTAACTACGAAACATTTATACTGTGAATAAACACATGATTTTCAGTATTTTTACAAACACTTTTTTACGTGAAAAAAAAGCTCTTTCAGAAATTGGGATCCTTTTGGCTGAACCTTTCTCGTACAGTGCTTAAAATAGCGTATCTACCTTCGTAAAAAGAAAAAATAATTCGTCCCTTTTGGGCAGTCATTTGAGGGTGAGTTTCGACTTAGATATAGCCTATAGGTAGTCAGTTAGTCAGTATATAAAAATATATTATTTGGTTTTCAATAATAATAACTATCCAGGATACCAGTTACAGTTTATTTGCAGTTTTTTTAATGCTATACAATGTAAACTGAGAACAATTTTACTGCATGCGAAGCACTTGGAGTTTTTTTTAATTAACTTCTTAATCTGGAGTTGCCCGGTAGCATGGCGCTAAAGATAAAATAACTTGTTGTATATTTTTTTTTAATGTTATATTAAAAGTAGGCCTCGTATATATATATATACCTATTCTGTATTTCTTCGACTTAAATTTTAATTGTCAAAAGTCTTACCACAATTTCGGGCCTTGTTAAGATATTTATATTTTGCGATAAAATAAATTAAAAAGTAACTTTTCTAGCGCTACCATTGCTTAAATTGTATTGTTTGACAGCACCACTATAGTGCCTTAAAGCACGTTAAGCTGTCGGTCCCGGTTTCACTATACCAACTTGTGAAACTGTTTATAGACACTTGTTCGGTGTAGATTCACACCATCGGCTACGACGAGGTGGGATTAAAAATCCCTCCGCTGAGTACCCTGGGGCCATCTAGGCGGTCTCGGGCGCCGTTTGCGTGTGTACCATTTCTGTCAAAATATTAGTATTGTGACAACTCAAATTGTGCAGTTATAAAAATCCAGTATTCAGAGACAATGTTCTTAGCTATCCATGGGTTCTCCATGAGGGTGCCGGGTCCATCGCGTGGTTGGAAGGTGGGGAAATGAACTGCAGTGTTCCCCGACTTAAGACACTATCATCTGCACTGTGTTCACTACCCTCTCTACTCAACTAAATACTATATGATCTTGTTAGGGCCATCTTGGAAACACGCTCCATAATAGATTAAACTTATTTTTATGTAGTGCACAAAACATATTACAAATAACGCCCAGTATTTAATACTAGCCTATGGCTATTGAGAGCAGGTCAAGAACCCATAGACCCAATTAAAAAACTATGTAAAAAAAGAATGACAAAAATTTGATAAGTAGTTCTCAAGTGAAGCATACAAACTAACGGCGAAATAGACTAGAAGTTGCATTGTATTACAGATTTATAACACAACTAAATACCTACATTGAAAGCTCTGCGTAATTTAATAACGTCGTTAAATCGTAACATTGAACGTAACGTAATAACGTAACGTCGTTAAGTGAGTCAGAGGCCGTTACTGAAAGACGTCGAGGTAGTCTCATTAATCAAGTTTGCACCCAAAGCTGACAGCTACGTTTTGTTTAGCTCCTTCTATACATAACGGCAGTTTTATATTTCACTGGTGACAAATTAATGGGTGAATAATTAAATAAGTATTAATTATAGTGGGTATTTATTTTTACAGTGCTTTTAGTCATCCCACGAATGTAAAATATAGTTATTTTATTTCTCATTACAAAAACATCAATACAATAAAATAGTACAAAATATGTGTGAGCCCGGATTGGATGATTCGCAGATGTATGAATCGCAAAAACGTTTAGTACGAGTTGGTACATCCGCCACGGTATACATATGCATTTTGCAACCAGTGCGTGTTGTCCTGTAACGGAAAGGGGAAGGGGGAATAATGTTGAAACCTCTTCAGAGCACTGTCCATGGTATAGGCGGTAAAATACGCTCAACGATGCCACATCCCTGCGAAGCTGCAACGGCTCCAAGGTTTTATTGAGCTTTTCGTCTCCAATAATTCTATTCGCTCGCTTCTGCAGGGTATCGAGAGCAGATAACAGATACTTGGCAGATCCGTCCAAAAGATGCGAACAGTATTTCACACTCGGTCGAATTTGAGCATTATATAACATTATTCTTAACCTGGGTGTGAAAAACCGACGCACCTTATTTATGATGACAAGTTTTTTTGAAGCTGTTTTTGCGATGCTATCGATATAATTGTGGTGGTTAAAATCGGAATGTATATCTTAACCAAGGACATTGAGGGATGGTAAAAGCGATAGCTGGGTGCTCTGATGAGAAGGAAAATGAGTAAAAGGGGATTTTTTCGCCGTCATTACACAACATTGTGTTTTGCTTGGATTAAATTGGATCAAGTTTCACGAACGCCAAGTCGAAACCTTTAGCAGGGTTTGATCCAACTCACTTATCAAAACCTTTCTGAATTCCTCTGTTTGGACGCAGCTAGGTAGACGTTGAGCAAAGTACCGACCGTGGTCAGTGCTATCATCTGCATAACAATGAATGTTGCCACATGACAATAGGTCATTGATATGCAGAAGAAAAAGACAAGGAGACAACACTGTTCCTTGGGGTACACCAGCATCAATAGGCTCCCCAGTTGGAGGCTACGCCATCTACAAAAATAAATAAAATTCAATAGTCCAAAATTATACTATTAAAAATAATACATAAAATTATCGATAGCTTTACTATGGATAGTTGGATAAATAGTAGCTAATTTATAAGCTAACGAGCAATAAATAACAAACAAATTTACAACCTAAGCTTAAAGTTTCCAAATTAATCAACATATAATCCATAGGGTTTAATCCTTCAACCAAACTTTGTACATACAAAGTTAACAGCTTTTCAGATAAAGGTTTATTATAACAAAAACTAGTTAGGAAAGAAACCCTGAAGCGGACAATATCTATATGTCAACAAGTTGACCCTTACCCATATCTATTGACTACGCGGGTTTGACCGACTACGGCGTAGTCACTATGCTCGTAGCAAAAACTCCTTTAAGGGTTTGACGAGGGTGTATACTTCATCGCTTTTAAGGTTAATAAGTTATTTTTTTTAGGTTTCAGAAATAAATCATTTATCTGTCTCTTTGATTTTGCATTCGACAAAAGTATAAAAAAATAATTAATATAACATAAACTATGTAAATAAAATCAAAATTATACTTTAATTCATTAGTATATCGGTTTTAGTTATAAGCTTTGCTTATCTTTATAATAATAATAATATTTATTTATTTATTTAAGATCACATAAAAAAAAATGTAGAGCATATTATTATTATTAATAATTATTTAAGAAAATTTACAGCGATGCAAAAATACGAGAGAACACAACATACATAATATGATTCAAAAGACCAATAACGAATCTTCACAATTAGTAATCTAAGCAAAAATACACAAGAAACATACAATAATAATAAACTAGGAGAAGCAAAAACATGTGTTTATGTAAATGTATATTTTGTGTATGAGAAGAGTGTGTATGATTTATGGATGTGCGTGGTGTGTGTGTGTGTATGTTTGTGAATTAACAAAGTATATGAACATCAGCCACCATATAATTTAGCAATCAATCGGTCAATAACAGCGCATCTGAATGATCGCTTACTACCCCTGTAAACATCAACTTCGACGAACCTATCATTATATAGTTCGGCGATCCGCTGTAATACCGAATTTCGTGCATAATTCGTGGAGCAGCCAGTGACATTAAACAGTGTTCTAGCAGTTACGCGGGTTCTTCGTCTCGGTGTCTTGAGTGACACTTGGCTTAGCAACTCACTACTGTATATCTTCCCATTAACCAGAGCGTACAAAAACAATATGTCCAGGAGTTGACGTCGGCATTGAGGGGAAGAAGTTTATGGTTCCGGCACGAATCCAGATAGTCACTACACACCGTCTTAGTTCTGTAATTAAGATGCTTTAGAAAGACTGTATACGTTTATTTTTTTCTTTATAAACTGTGTATTGAGGCGACTAAATGCCACTCGCATATTCGAGCACACTACGCACATACGCATAGTAGACTATTTTAATATAATCAACGTCGCTAAAAGCCTCACAGACTCTCATGACAAAACCCAGGTTCCTATAGGCCTTGTTGGTAATAGCCTCAATGTGTCGATCAAAAATTAATTTAGAATCGAGGTTTACTCCTAAATCCCGTACTACACTAACTCTGTCAATCATAGATCCACCAATATTATATTTATAATGAATCATATTCCTGTTACGTGAGAATGTAATGTGAGCACATTTAGAAATTTTATATTTATTCTGTTTCTCTCGTAACATTGGAATAAATTATTTAGATCTTATTGGAGCTTAATGCAGTCACTAACACTATCAATTTTAATGAAAATCTTGGTTTCGTCGGCATACATTAAATAAGACGAATTATTAATCACACTATAGATATTATACAAGTATGCATTGTAAAATAACGGCCCTAAATGCGAGCCCTGTGGTACCCCAGACGGAATCTTAACAAAGTTAGTTCTACAAGCTCCAATACGGACTGCTTGAGATCTATTATCTAAATAGGAGCAAACCCAACGGTACAAATTGCCACGTATTCCGAGATGCTGCAGTTTGTGTAGCAAAATGACGTGATCGACCCTGTCGAATGATTTTTCAAAATCAGTATAGACCACGTCTACCTGACTACCATAGCTGATGTAACCGATGAGATGAATGTCATTAAATTAGAGGTAGTGGGTCGTCCACGAACAAAACCATGATGCGGAACAGGAATGCCCCTAACTATAAAGGAGTATATGCAATTATACACCAGCTTCTCCAGCACCTTACTAAAAATATTTAATATTGATATAGGACGGTAGTTCGTAATTTTTGTCTTTAAGCCTTTTTTATGAATTGGAATTATATGGGCCTTTTTCCAACGGCGAGGGAACACCCCACTACTTAATGATCTATATAAATAAAATTGTTAGAGGTTCACACAGCTCCATTTTATCCGTGAATGCTCCGGATAAAGAGTGGAGGAATATTGTCGCTCCCCGGACCGCCCGAATCGTCTAACTCGCGCAATAACCTTAGGATTTGTTCCCCGTCGACGCTAACACTGTGAATGTGATCCCCCGAATCACAGAAAAGTGGGGCTAATTCAGTAATTTCATAATGAGTAGCGGTATGGAAAAAACACTTGTGAAAAAGTCATTAAAACCATTACATATATATTGACCTGTTGAAAGGGTATTCCCATTATATTCAAAACGACATGGATAGCATATTAAGCAAAAAAAGCCATGGGTACCAGAAACAACAATAAGAATTGAACCCATGACTTATATATATATATTGTTTTTGTTGCTAGGTTTTTTTAAAGGAGCTCGACATATTACATTCTATCTACCTGGTGTTAAATGGTATGCAATTCCTAGGAATGAAAGCAACCAGCAGATGCATATAGGAAGCGACAGCTATTTGCTATCATTATGCCTGCCTGAGATACCTATTCACGCTTCGTTTAACGGACCTTAAGAGAAGCACACATTCTAGGAAAACGATACACATTCTAGGAAAACGATACACATTCTGGTAGTGCTGCAGATGTATGAATTGCTAAGTTTGGTCAGTGATGCTACATCTGCCATGTTTTTTTTTCAATAAGCACTGGTTATCCTATAAGACAACAGCATATAATCTATTATCTTTATTAGTGCGTGTTTTTTGTAATGAATATATTTTAATATTGACATTAAGAGTTCACAGTTATTTATTAGTGAAACTTGTCAATTGCTTTAAAGTTACCTTATAAGTAAATATTTAATGTATGAAATACGCCGTGGTGACCAAGTTGGTTAGACCTTAGTCATAAAAACACTTAGGTCCCTGGTTTAAAACCAATATTTAATAATAATAAATAAATAAAATAATAATTACCATCACGGGTGCCTATTTGGCTCCCGAGAACCGTATAACTGGTCTCAGGGTACCCAGCGGAGGGATTAACCCGTAATAAATAATAATAAATAAAGTAAATCTATAAATATGTAATAAAAGCATCCAGCTCCAAAAGTTTTAAAATTATGAACGTAATATCAAATGTTAAATGAAGATTGAAAATTCAGCACTATATAGTTTTATTACAATCGTCAGATAAGGTTATTTGCAATTAACTTGTATGAAGAACTGTTACGTTTATTCGTTCTCCATACAAGTATTCTATTGAATAACTTCATCGAAAGTTTTAAAAAACAGCCCTAAGTTAATTACAGTCTATCTATAGTAGATTATATTTATTTACAAAGTGCTACGAAATAGCTGTACGGAATAAACGATATATTTGGCTCTCTTAGTCTTACCGATTAACACTAATTCAATTAACACCATTCATCCATACATAAATACATACGCTATAAATACATTCACACTCACATACATACACACATACAAAAACACATACATACAAACACACCGACATACATTTACACTTCCAAATATATACAAATTAACGATTCAATAATTATTATTATAAATAAAATTGTTTACTCTTGTGCATTGATTATGTACTACTTTATCTTTGTTTTATTACATAATTTCTTGCTTGGCCTTGCCTGGTTGTGTTGAGAAAAGTAATTAAATGTACCTAGGCTCAGTTAATTGCGATAAATAAGCATTCGTTCATTCTTACCGCCATTTTAATAATCTGTTGTTTGACGTTTAGTAATATATAGGCTCATCGGGGGCGGCTGCTGAGGCTGCTGCTAAAGCTAAACATGCTAAATATTTAAATTAAAAAAATGATTACTTTTTCGTCCCATTTGCGGTGGAGACTACTGGAGTCTGGGGTTCTGAAGCCAAGAACTTTGGGAAGAGACTATGTGCTCTCCTAAATGAAACATCAGGTGATCCCAGGGCCGGATATTATTTTAAGCAACGCATATCACTGGCGATACAAAAAGGCAACGTGGCCAGTGTTATGGGTACGTTCAGCCCCGGAAGGAGTTTGGATGCAGTGGATATGCATGTTTAGTTTGGGATTTTTTATTTTATATTTTTTTAAGTAGGTTTTTATCTGTTTTGTGTTGTATATTATATTTTTTTTTAAGTATAGGTATATTTCTTATTTTTTTTTTTTTTTTTAGTTTTAGCTTAAATATTATTTAATATACTATGTTTAAAAAAAAAGGTAAGGTCCTTCAGTACAAGTTTTACCAGTTACCGTGGTTACTATACATCAAAAAAGAACGAACGGGTATTAAAAACAGCTGTAGGTAATCTATGACTACGCAGGCTTTGACCTACTATGGCGTAGTCACTATGCTCGTAGCAAAACTTTTTTCCTTTTTGTAAAGTAAAAATAAACAAAAATTGTAATGAAACGTATATTCAAAAGTACTTTTTATGGTTATTGATTTATAAATTTGTTAGCCAGGCGTCGTTATATTTTAAAGTAAGATTTAAATAGTAAAAAGTACCTACATAAACCATAATTGAAACGTAAATTGAGCAATAATAGGTGATTCACGCGTGGACGAGCGCTATCGGTAGTAGATAAGTAACAAATCCGGGTTGATCCGGTCGGGCTTACCATCCGGGTTCAGATTAATGAATGTGGAAAATTGCCTATTTGTGGCTTGGAAATATGATCCTTGTTTGTTTAGATAAGCATTTAACTTCTAAATGTAAAAAAAAGTACAACAGAATATGGCCGCTACAAACATGTCTAATATTTAAACCTTAGGATAGTTCCGTATATTATTATTACTTTAATGAATATACTTCAAGGATTAATTTAATTCATTACTTTAATTTTAAGACAAATATTGACCTTTATTGACTAGTAGTTAAAACGAAGCGTGAATAGCATCTTAAGCCGCAATATAATAATGATGGCAACCAGCGGTACACCTGTATGCATCCCCTTGTTGCTATCATTACTGGACATTGCACTACTGCTTAACATCAAGTGGATGCAAGGTCACATGTTGAGCTCTTATAAAAAAAATAAAAAAAGTAGTTACACCGTGTCGGTGTTGTATCTGGAGGAAGTGGGTTCGATTCCTACCCTGGGCAAAAAATATTAATACATATGAATACGTTGTTCTGTACAGTATGCGTTTGTCGGGGTATTTATAAAATATTATATATTTTAGTATTGTTAATTCTGGTACAACCAAAGCTTAATTTGTGAACAGAATAATATGTATAAAATGTCCTACATATTATTTTAATTCTAACATTCACATACATTATTATGAGTATCTCAAGAATATAAATTTTTGTGGTGGCCGAGTTGGTTAGACCTTGGACTTAAAAACACTAAGGTCCCTGGTTCGAACCCCGGTGTGTACTAAAGAGTTTTTAATTAAAAAAATTATGTACATTTGTTTGACAACACCTCTATAGTGCCTCGGAGAGCACGTTGCACGTTAAGGCTGTCGGTCCCGGTTTCACTATACCAACCTGTGAAACTGTTTATAGATGGGTTATTGAGTCTATTCAAAACATCGCGACGAGCTAGCCACTTGTTCGGTGTAGACTCATACCATCGGCTACGACGAGGTCGGATTAAAACCCCTCCGCTGGGTACCCTGGGGCCATCTAGGCGGTCTCGGGCGCCGTAAGGCACCCGTGAAGATATATATATATATATATAAGAATTCAGTAGGGCAACAACTTAATTGTAAATGGGTTTTATATCCAGGGAGGTTTCTACGGCACTCCGCCGGAAATGGGTGGTGTTGCGGCGGCCTGCTATTTCCGGTGTTCCTTATTCGAATTTCAACTTTAGACACTTGTAGTCAACACGGGGTAATAGAATTGTAAATTGACTGTAGTGACTAGACATAAAATAAACAATAATAACCTAGGTATGGTTTACTAGATATTTTTATTCCATTTTATTAGTGCTTAACTAAAATATTAAATTAATAAAAATAAATGTTTTTAAAGAAGCAATGTTTCGTCATACACGGAATATTTTTTCCTCCTTTTAAAGTTTTTAATTTACATAGTAAATTTAATTGGATAAGAGATATCTATAAATATTCCTTATAAATATTATATTGTTGGTCAATGAAAATTTAACGTAATAAACCCTTTGAAAATAATTGATTATATACGTGGTGGCCGAGTTGGTTAGACATTGGACTTAAAAACACGTAGGTCCCTGGTTCGAATCCCAAAAATTATTATAATTTATAATTTGTTTGACAACACCACTATAGTGCCTCGGAGAGCACGTTAAGCTGTCGGTCCCGGTTTCACTATACCAACTTGTGAAACTGTATAGATTAGTTATTGAGTCTATTCAAAACATCGCGACGAGCTAGCCACTTGTTCGGTGTAGACTCATACCATCGGCTACGGCGAGGTGGGATTAAAACACCTCCGCTGACCCTGGGGCCGTTTAACGTCGATCTAACAATCAATTTAAGCAACGAGTTTTATTTTTTTAATTTTAACAAAAGGTTTTACTATAACTACGCTTTGAGTAAATCATCGTTACAGTATTTTTTTCACCGATTTCACGTACGAGTGTAGGCGGGACCTGTGATTGAGTGAGCTTTATACAAATAAGCGAAATTAAACATTGTATACCAAAATATAGTATATATCCATTGTTATCAATGAATAATAGCACCACAATCGAATCGAATCGAATAACCTTTTAAAAATAGCATTAAATTCTGTTGAGAAATAGTTTTGTTTTTTTTATATTGGAGCACGGTATGTGACTTTGTATCTACCTGATGATAAGCAGTCCTACAAAGTCCATGGGGCAATTAATACATTGTTGTTCTACAACATTGTTCGCTCCCACTATGCCGACTAAAAGATGCAATTAAGAAACAGGCGACGACAATTTGCACTATCCATCCGCCCGTTTCGTAACCGAAAATAAATCGATGCAGTAATCTCCTGAACACCAGTGAACTTCAAGAAAGTGTTCTTCAAGAACTCAATAAGTTTTTATGAATAAGGCGCAATAATAACTTAGATTGAGGCCAGGGCAAAAAAAAACTACATATTATTCTTATTATTTGATTGAAAAGAAAAACTAATAGTTTATTAAACTAAATAAAGTTTATCTACCACCTATATATTAGTGTAAAAAAACTATGGATTCAGTGTATATTACTATATGGCTGTCAAACCTGGGCCCCCACAGAAAATATCATGCACAAAATTGTAATATTCCAAAAATCCACCGAAAGGAGCATTTCTAGATCTTTTTTTTTTTCGGGAAATTATAAAACGTTCGAGGCGCTAACAAATTTAGTAAAACAACGGCTGTTCATAATACACAGTGTACCTACGTCACGTTAACTCTGACCTTTGAAGCCATGTTACCATCCCTCGTTTAAATACTGTGAAAATTACTGGGTAAATAAATTAACAGTTAATAAAATTATGTTTCAGTTACTATTTTAAAAAAATACTCTACGATTATAAAGAAATAGTATAGAATGTTAATATTAATGTAGTTTGTATTTTTTTTTTACTGGAGCGCAGAATGTGATTTTGTATTTACCTGATGGTAGGTAAACCAGACAGGTAAAGTATCGATTGACCTCCCATTAATTTCACAGTGCGTTTATTTTTTCGTTAGAACCCCTAGAAACGGTTACCGAAAGGGGGTCCTAGTGAAACCATCCAAAAATCTGCCTGTTTTTTTTAAGTATTGAAGTGACTGTTTATAATTAATAAAATTTTTATAAAATTCACAATTGGCAATACTATTTTTGATCTGGACACACTGTACCGCGGTCGCTTGTACGCCTTTTATTTTAATAAATTATTTTAAACAGTTTTATAGCATTTTTACTCGAATTACCAAAGCCAGTGACCAACAAAATATGGACAAATAAATAATCAGCATACACAAACGGTTGCAAAGTGTTTCTACGCAGTCAGATGTTATATTGATTATAAATTAAGTAACACTACTAATATGTGATAATTATTATAAATGTTTAATAATAATTATTGTATCTTAATAATTTTGAATATCGGATACAAGAAATTTTATGTGTGTTGTTTTTCAACGATGCATTAACATTATCATAATTATGTAAATTTAAATATTAATAGTTATTATGTTTTAGAAAATATTGTGTAACGTTTCAGGGGCCCCTTTACTGCACAGACTCTCACCCTCACTGTTTTCAGTACCCTCTCTACCGAATCACATACTATATAATTATACTAACATGATACTATACGTCGCAGTCGGCCGATGTATAGTATATGGCCGACGTATAGTATATATAAATAAATATGAATCTTGCCTAGGTTTTAAATCTCTAGGAAATACAACTTATTAAAAACAATACATGTAAATCAAAATGGTAAAAACCCTATCTTATTAACCAATTTGCACAATTTTAATACATAAAGAAATAAGCTGCTCCTGCGCTCCTTCCTTTCCCCTCTACAGCGGGCGGGATGAATTGCGTAGTAATTTACTTTAGGCAATTTGTATCGTATTTGTTTATATGTAAAGTTTATAATAAAATGACAAATCTCAAGGAAACGAGATAAGCATTATTAACACGGTGTTTCTTACGTGATCTTCATGAAATAAATTTTATATTGAAAAGTTTCATTACTATATAAATACAGGAGGTGTATGGAGGAACCATTTATAACACCTATTGTACTACAAATAATGCAATAAAGAAATAAAAATTATAAAATCAGTGGCATAAAAAACGTTTCTAAAATCGGTTTAAATCCTTTGGTGGGCTATCGTAATTAGGTTTTACCAGTAAATAGACCTTCACAGGTAAAACCTAATTACGAAATCTCATTAGCTAGTGACAAAGTGAAAAGACCAAAGTATAAAAAACCTTTCGCCTTTAAAAAAAGCGCCCACATTTATCTATTGACGACTATAACTCTATTGTAACGAAAAGACCATGGAGGCACTACAGAAAACTACTACAAAAAGAACATTTCCCCTATTCCGATAATGATGATATAAATTCCCCTACCTAGAAAAGCTAGGGTTAACAAATTACTTAATAAAACAACACATTTTTGTACTAAAATATTTCTTTTTAACCGCCTAAGAGCGCCTGCCGAATTGCCTCGAACGGTATAAAGAAGGTAATTTATAGCCTAGAAAGCGGCGTTAGATTTAGTGAAAATAGATCTAACTAGAAAATAAACGTCCAGCAAACGCGTGATCATAGTACGACTTATAAACCATACTTATAATCAGATACCATAAAAACAATAAAAATTACATTCTGGTGATTCAATAGATGTATGAATATCTGTAGGGTGAAATGACACATTTGCCACTGCATTTACATTACGCTATTTCTGTTAATATTTTCATTGTAATTAATTCATTATTGGATCTTAATCAAATATTGAAAGTATTTTTTTATCTTTATTAAGCACCATTTTTTTGTGTACTTGCGCAAGCTAATTTTTTTTTTAAACTTGAGCTACAATAAATGAAAATTTAAAATGTTCATTTAGAATACATTGTTTAGTTTGTTTTGTTTATTCATTTTATACCAATATTTTTTTAAAGCGGCCCAGCCTTATATTTAAGTCACTGCGCTACTGATAACAAGGTTAAGCAGTTGACAAGACCGGACCTGGGTTGGGTGACCGTTTTATGCAACGAACGAAGCTATACCATCATCGTCATCAGCTCGCCACTTGTTAAGTGATACATCCGAATACTATCGGCGAAATGGTTACGAACGGGTTAATCCCTCCGCTGAGAACTCTGAGGCCGTTTAACAGTTCTCGGGAACCAAAAAGGTACCCGTGATGATGATGAAGCTATACAAATATTTACTGTACCTATTATAAATTGCCATTACAAAATTACAAATGTCACGTTTATGAAATAGGCCCCTGAGACTCTACCATGGGTTTGCGCATTGTAGAAACGTAACGTATTTGTATAGTAATAGTCAGACTATTAGATTGAATATTAAGAGAATATTCGTTTTTTTTTTTAATGCTTATATTTATATTATATATATTCACAAATATTAGTAATCACCCGTACTGAAAACCTTTAAGGTTTATATGATTACGGGGGTTAGTAGGTGTTAGAGTTGCATTTAACAAACTATATCAAAAATATGTCACGCCGAGTTTCTATTACTTAAGATGATACGACCTTACTACAGATTCAAAGGTCTGTGGTAAGATTTGTGAAAGGGTTTATGTAGAAAAATTGCGTGCTTTAATATGCACACTGACCCCGTTTATCCGCGTCTCTAGGAGGTGCCGAGGAATAGTGCTCTAAGATTATCTTGGTAGAGATGCTATCGATACGTGCACTGAATTCTTATGATTTATTAATTTTATTTAAACACTTTATTTTGCACAGTTAACAAAACGCTATGCTTTATCTACCAGCCAGGACCGCATTTGTGGTATGTGGGCCCCTAGGCTACATCTGTGGTGGGCGAAAGTAGATTTTACAAAAAAAAAAATGTTTTAATTATTTCAGCACGGTAGAAAATTACCTATATTCTATTACTAATTACAAATTCTGGGCGTTTGTACATTTTTAGTGGAGGCCCCTCTGTGGTGTGATTTTTAGTGGGTACCTCTTAAGATTGTGTAAGAAGATAAGTCAAGTGCCTCATTATAATGAAGGCGGGAGCCGCAAGGCACCCGTGATGATATTTTATAAGTAGGTTAAACGGCCTCAGGGTACCCAGCGGAGTTTTTATTCCTACTTCGTCGTAGTCGATGGTATGAGTCTACGCCGAACAAGTGGCTAGCTTGTCGCCATGTTTAGATAGACTCAATAATTCATCTATAAACAGTTTCACAAGTTGTTATAGTGAAACTGGGACCGACAGCTAACGTGTTGTGTAACGTGATATTGTTAAACAAATGTACATATTTTTTTTGGTTAAAAACTCATTGGTACACACCGGGGTTTGAACCAGGGACCTTAGTGTTTTTAAGCCTAAGTTCTAACCAACTCGGCTATCACGTATAATAATTTAGGTAGAGCCACCACTGCCCATACAGATGCAAAAACCTTCAAGTAACCTAGTCATGTTTCGGTTTTAGTCTGTGGGTTCACCGGTTTTCAGGAGACTACTGCATCGATTTATTTTCGAGGTATTCATCTTCTATCAGGGCAAAGTTTCGAAATGGGAAGGGATTGAAGACTTGTCGCAGCCCATTTTGAAACCTCTTTTTAACAGACATAGTGGGAGAGATTAATGCTGTTAAACTAAATATATAGGTCTGATTACCATGAGGTAAATACAAAGTTAATACAATAATATGTATATACCTTCTCGTATACTTACTAATAAAATTGATTTTTATTCTGGATAAACTCAAAACTACTAAACTGATTTTTTAAAAATATATAGAAAGATGCATAATAATCAACAAGTATGGCCTATATTTTATTTATTAAACAAATAGATTATCTTCTCATAAATAATTACTTCAGGGTGCGGTTACAAAATGGGTAGTTGAATTGACGATGAGACAGCGAGTATATTAAAATATACTCGTAATAAAATTCGTCATTGTCGCCCCCCATTTCGTAATCGCATCATTTAGCCGGCATAGATGGGAGTGATTAATATTGTTTAAGATGAATTATATTAATTGACCCCATTCATGGACTTTGTAGGTCTGCTCACCGCCAGATAGATACAAAATCCACGACTATGTGATTTTATATCACATAATATCCAATAATAAAATAAAAAACTTTTATCTACATTTAAAAAACGCTGAAACCAGAATTTTATACAGTACTTCCTTATGAAAAGTTAAATAGTGTATCCAATTGCGATGCAACGGCCAATACAACTAGTTTGCTAACCTTATTTAAATTAATACAACAACCTTAATACAACCTGCTCGTACAAAAAAATATACGAACATAAATCAGGTAACAAATTGGAATTCCAGACTTGTACCTTCGTACTTGTACTATTGGATCGTATTTTATTACGTACAATAAGTAATGGCGCATGTGTTTATACAAGAATAAATTAAATAGCTCCACAAACGTAGGTCCTGAATTAAATAGAAAATACTGTATAACATTCAAGTTTCAGCGTTTTTTAAATTTAGATAAAAGTTTTTAATTTTTTTATTGGAGCACGACATGTGACTTTGTATCTACCTGGTGGTGAGCAGACCTACAAAGTCAAATGCGATGAATGGAGTCAATCAATAATTTGTCTTTAACAATATTAATCGCTCCCACTATGCCAGCTAAATGATGCGATTACGAAATGGGGGGCGACAATGACTAATTGCAATACGAGTAGATTTTAATATACTTCGTCAATTTAACTACCCATTTCGTAACCGCACCCTGAAAGGAGACTACCAACTCAATAAGAAATCCATGCAGTAGTCGCTTGAAACCCGGTGAACCCACATACTAAAACCATAGTTGTTTTATGTTTACCATAGTATGCATTTTTCCCAATTAATACGTAAATGTATACAAAGTAAATGCATACAAAGTATAAAAGTAAATGCATTCCGTGCTCCATTAAAAAAAAAAAAATTATACTATAGTATGTCACATTTCTTTACTTTAACTATGCTTTATACCTCGTACAAAAAAGCGGCCCAGCCTAGTGGTTAAGTCACTGCGCAACTTATAACAAGGTTAAGCAGATAACAACAAAGCCGGCCTGGGATGGGTGACCGCTTTATACAACGAGGCTATTTCATCATAAACACCGCAACAAGCTCGCCACTTGTTAGGTGTTGCCTCCGAATACCATCGGCGAAATGAGGATGGGTTAATCCCTCCGCTGGGACCCTGAGGCCGTTTAAACGGTTCTCGGGAGCCAAATAGGCACCCGTGATGGTATATATTTATTTATTTATAACCTCGTACCTATTTCCAGTTGATCCCTACATTATGTAGGTACGTAAAGCCAAGTCTCTTTCAAGTCGCAACCTGCGACCTTTCCTGTGACACGCGGGGGAAAAATGTGTTTTTGTAAATAATCTCACAAAAGAAAAGTGTAGTCCCGAGCTCACTTCAGATAATAAGACATCATATACTAGCAAAATATTGTATATCTTTCTTTTATGATATAGGTACCGAAAGTTTTTCATGATACAGACAAAAAAATATTAACTTTCAGTACGAATAAACTGCATGTTGTATTTATTTTAATATTATTACGCTGGTGATTAAATACAAATATAATTTATTTGTTACTTTTTAATATTATAGGTTTCAAAAAGCTTTTATTAATAAAAAATAGTAGAAAACAATTAAAACAGATACAAAAAAAAAATCTCTAACAACGTTTTTTTTTTATTAAAAGAATCGAGAACACTGGCTGTATTCCCAAGTTGTACTGCTATATACATTTCTTGTTTTAAATACAGACAGGTTGTTAAATAGCTTTTTCTCTAGCTTCTGTAGCTATTATATTCTAGTAGCTAGGATTAATATATATACTTCTATAATAATCACGGGTGCCATACGGCGCTCGAGACCGCCTAGACGGCCTCATGGTACCCAGCGGAGGGGTTTTTATTTAATCCCACCTCATCGTAGCCGATGGTATGAGTCTGCACCGAACAAGTGGCTAGCTCATTGCGATGGAAATAAATCTCTATGGGGTGTTCTACTCGTGCTCTTCAGCAGGATGAGGCTAAATTATCATATGCTATGATTATAAGCTAGTAAATAAGCATATCTCCTGATGGTCAGGTACATATGTGGAACGCCAGAGTTTTTTCTTGCTGGTGCCTTTTTCTCCGGGGTGTCTCTGGGGGACCAACATGCGGTCAGTGTTTGCGCTCCGATTGATACATTTTTGTACTTTTATATTAATTATTACTTATAGTGGATATTTGGGGCGTAGATATAGTCTGTTAGGTTGGCGGCTCGGTGGCACCTTTGCATGGCAGATAACGATGGACAGGTCAATGGAACTAGCTAACCACCTAGTCTTACACTGGTTGGTTATGTGGTGTGTGTTCGGTTTGGTTTCTAATTATTTTATGTATGCAAGAGCCTACCTAACCAAGCGCACACTTAGACCTTATACTAAATATATATATATATTTTACTATGCATAAATACCTGTAAAGGTTTACATGAAATAAATACTTTTGACTTTGACTTTGTATAGTTTCAGAAGTTGGTATAGTGAAACTGGGACCGATAGCTTAACATGCTATCCGAGGCACTATAGTGGTGTTGCTAGGATTAAGTTTATGTTTTATGATTGTTTTCAACAGATTTTTGGGGAACACAGCGACGTGCTTTAGGTATACGAGCTTAACGGGAGATGTTTTTTTGCGATGCCAAGACCTTATTTCCTAAACAAAAACACTTTTAAAAAAGACTTTTTAATGAGACTATCTAAAAAATGACAATATTATATATAATATTATTAGACCTCCCCGAAAATAAATAAAAAACGTATTTAAGAATGTGTTACATGAAAAATACTTTTACAATAAATTTACAGGATTATTTAAACAAAGTACAAATGGGCATAATGCCTAATTTCTAGACATGAAACGTAGTGGTTTTTTAGTTAGTTAGTTAGCGTGTTGCTGTATATTTAATATTTTGTTTTTTTAACTATATATAATAATTTATATCTATATATAACATAGTTATGTAAATTCACATATCTGGTGGATTAGGCCGTTAAAAATAATGAAATTATTTAATTACATTTTTTGCGTGGTCACTTGAAAACATATTATAAACAATGAAATTAAAATATCATGTTATAACAAATGTCTTGTCCGCAACTGCATACAATATGCACAATGCTTATGCGATACAATAATATGTCACTATCCATTATCGGATTTCATCGCGATTGTTCGTTTAACGAGCAATCAATAATAATAATAATAAACCATAAAATATCAGAAGATGCTGTCCATTGCACTTTTAATTTTAAAATAAAAAAAATTGCCAATAGAAAACCGTCAAGAGGGCGCATAAAGCAAATTATAAATGTAGATCTCCGATTTTGAGAATACCTTAACGCCAACAAATATATAAAAAAACATGCTAATAATACAAGATATTTAGAAGAATCTGGCTTTTTGAAAAATGTAATAGCATAAAATTGCCTTGATAGAAAAAAATCTCAAAGTCACCTCTATTTTTTATCGATATTTCGTATCATTTCAATACAAAGCCATGTTTTTTATAAGTTATGTATTTGTATAAGATGTAAGTGCATGGCCTAGCGTTTTTGTAAAATCCAAATTATTTTGAAAGTAGCAAAAAACTGTATTTTATACTCGCACGCCTTGTAAGAGGCATTTTTTTTTTTGCATTTATAATAGCTAAATAACAACACTAAGCGAAGACACTATAATAATTACGACGCCGATAGTGTGACGAAGAATGCATCACGCATGTGCAAATATCATAGATAACGTTAATATAAATATCATAATAGGCAAAGTACATGAAAAGAAACCTTAGAAACAATGTAAAGAAAAAGTTTGGTAAGAACTTTTGAAATAAATGTAAAAAAAAAAGATATCATCATCTTATAATATAAGTTGAAATCTTTTTACCACTTGTAACTAAGCATACTTGAATAGTTTACTTAGTTGAGTTCCTATAAATATATAGAATGTCACTAGTAAAAACGTATTCAAGTAGTATTCACAGTTTTGCCAAATGCTTCCAGTAGAAATTCCTATGGTATTTAATTGTTTAACATATTTTTAGTTTTTAATAAAATATAATTTTTTTGTTCAAAGTTATTAAAGTTAATGATACAGAAACATATACATTACATGTGTAATTACCACGAACATGAATCAAACCTCGACCTCCTTATTTAAAAACATAACTTATAGACCCCGAAGGTAAAAGGTACCTATCTACAAAAAGGTATCTATCTACAAAAGGGTTCCTATCTACAAAGAGGTACCTATCTACAAAAAGGTACCTATCTACAAAATGGCTCCTATCTACAAAAAGGTACCTATCTACAAAAAGGTACCTATCTACAAAAAGGTACCTATCTACAAAAAGGTACCTATCTACAAAATGGCTCCTATCTACAAAAAGGTACCTATCTACAAAAAGGTACCTATCTACAAAAAGGTACCTATCTACAAAAAGGTACCTATCTACAAAAGGGTTCCTATCTACAAAAATGTACCTATCTACAAAAAGGTACCTATCTACAAAAAGGTACCTATCTACAAAAAGGTACCTATCTACAAAAGGGTTCCTATCTACAAAAAGGTACCTATCTACAAAAAGGTACCTATCTACAAAAGGGTTCCTATCTACAAAAAGGTACCTATCTACAAAAAGGTACCTATCTACAAAAGGGTTCCTATCTACAAAAATGTACCTATCTACAAAAGGGTTCCTATCTACAAAAAGGTACCTATCTACAAAAGGGTTCCTATCTACAAAAAACTGTCTAGTGCGAACCCTATTCCCGCAGCCTAGGATTCCGTACAACGTAAACAAAAAGGGTAAGTTTGATTTCAGAAAGATATACAACTCATTATCTGAATACTTAAACCAGATCCTCGTGGCTATTTTGTTTGTGGTATGTATATTTATATATTGCGTCTATTATATTATGTACCCATTAAGCTCGCCTATGTACAATTTTGTGCAATAAAGAATATTAAATAAAATTTATTTTTATTAGGATGGATAAGTTGATTTTTTTCTGAATTTTAAGTTTAGTAGCTTTCAAGTTATTTACTAAAAACTTTTCCTATACTTACCAAAGTAAAAAATAGTAAATTTTAAATTCCACAAAAAAACGATAATGTGTATGTGCATCCATAATACGTAAATTTTTTAACTTTCTACCTCAAACAGTTATTGAGATAGTAAAGTCAACTTTTTCTCTCTATCCCTCTTTCTTTTATTTGTTTTTAGTAATAATAATATAGGTAGCAAAAATATAGTAAGATCTATTACTATTTTAAATTCCAACTAAGGACCTCAACTGGAGCACGGCATGTGACTTTGTATCTACCTGGTAGTGAGCAGACCTACAAAGTCCATGAATGGCGTCAATCAACAATTGTTTTTAAACAACATTGATCGCTCCCACTCTGCCGGCTAAAGATGCGATGACAAAGACGAATACGAGCATATTTAAATATATGTATTCGCTGCCTTATCTTCAATTCAACCACCCATTTCGTAACCGCACCATGAAAGGAGACTACCACCTCGACAAGAAATCGATGTAGTAATCTACTTGATGGCAAACAGACCTAGCGACGACAAAGACGTGTTTGCATTACGATGCTATTTTATTATACTCGCTGCTTTATCGTTAAGTCAATCGCCCGTTTCGCAACCGCACCATAAAAGGCTCCCACCTCGACAAGAATTTGATGTAGTTGTCTCCGAAACCCACAGACTAAAACCGAAACATGACTAGGTCACTTGACTAGGTAGACATTACTTAATATTAATCTAGACATACAGACAGGCTGAATGATCCCATAAAGTTTCCATTTTTCTTTAAAAGGTTGCAGAACCCCGAAAGCAATATAAAGGCAATTTTTTCTTCAAAGCCTCGAAACGTATTTCCTTAATATAAACAAATCCGATCGTATCCGTTTGGTTCGTATGCCTATGCGATCAAAAGAATCTTCGTAAAGTATCTTGAAAAATGTTGTCAACGTTTTATCAACAGGTTTTAGCGGAGCAGCGACGTGCCTTAGGTATTTGAGTTTATAGGGGAATGTGTTTCCGATGCCAAGACCTCATTTCCTAAACAAAAGATCTTTCAAACAAGACTTTTTGAGACTAAAAAATGTCGATACTTCTTCTAGTTCTTTGAAAATAAGCATAATATCTTCTGAGTGATTAATATCTATCATAATATAAAACAAAGTCTCCTGAATATCAGATAGGTAGTACCCGTCTCTCGCTATTTTTAAGAAATTACTCGTTTCTCATTATCACAATTCAGGTTAGGTTTAAACATTTTTGTATTTTTATACTATATTTTATGTATATATATATATATATATCATCACGGGTGCCTTACGGCGCCCGAGACCGCCTAGACGGCCCGAGGGTTTTAATCCGACCTCGTCGTAGCCGATGGTATGAGTCTACACCGAACAAGTGGCTAGCTCGTCGCGATGTTTTGAATAGACTCAATAACCCATCTATAAACAGTTTCACAAGTTGGTATAGTGAAACCGGGACCGACAGCTTAACGTGCTCTCCGAGGCACTATAGTGGTGTTGTCATACAAATGTAAATATTTTTTTTAATTAAAAACTCATTGGTACACACCGGGATTCGAACCAGGGACCTAAGTGTTTTTAAGTCCAAGGTCTAACCAACTAGGCCACCACGTATATTTTATGTAGTTGTATATTTGCGTATATAATTTATGCATTTTGCTTTCTTTTTAATTTTTTCTGTGCACCCCATTCTACAATTTTTGCTTTCCTATATGTGTAAACTTATTAATGGCCTTATATTAAAGTACTATAACTAACTATAAACTTGTTACCCGTAAGTTTATAAATGTAATAAATAAAGGTTAGCTGGTAGATAATGCCTAAGGCATTAAGCTCGCTTTTGTACATTTTTTTGTGCAATAAAGAATTTTAAATAAATAAATAAAAGTCGCTGTGAAGTAGAAAATCTAAGTATGTACACTTAGATCTTCTACTACACAATAGATTTTCACCATTATTTAGGTTATTCATACCGGAAGGTAGTTTGTATTATAGTACATATAATTAGTAGTAATCTGTGTGAAACGGGGGGGGGGTCGCTAGTAAATTATAATATGTATTAATGACATTGTTTCTGGTAGACATAGTACAACCCTAGAGGTTATTTTTATTAGAACACGGCTTGTGACATAGTATCTACCTGCTGATAAGTAGACCTATAAAGTCATTGAATGGGTTTGATCATTACATTGTTGTTTAACAGCATTTACCGCATCCACTATGCCGGCTAATTAATGCGGCTTGAATATGCTCGAAAAAGCAATCGTCAATTTTAACTGCCCGTTTCGTAACCGTACTTTAAAGAAGACTACCACCTTGACATGAAATTTATGCAATAATCTCCTGAAAACCGGTGAACCCACAGACTAAAACCGAAACATAAATACATAAAATATGAATATTGCGTTTTTTGTTATTATTATATTTCTCAATAGTGTATACATGTTCAGCTACATACTTGCGACAAATAAAACATATTCTATAATTCGCTACGAATAAGTTTCAGTTGCAGCGTTGAATGTCACACAACCGACACTTTCTGATATCGGATCTTTATGCAAGTTTAAAGGAGGGCTTCTCCGATACCCAGACTCCATTTACAAATAAAAAAGATTTTCAGGCGGAATTATTCTTGAAAATAGTGAAAGAACTGATGATTACGTAAATTCGTAATCATCAATTCAGTTGATGATTATCAAAATTCTACTTATAGGTAAGATATTAGTAACATTATTGTTCATAGAGTTTACCTTTGGAGGAAGGTGTGTAAAAGTTTTAATATAATTTCAGCTATTTAAAGGTCATTGGGCACTTAAGTATGAAAAATTTACCCACGACCTACAAAATTAATTGATGTGGGATGTTTCAACATATATCTCTGGTTTACGAATATATGGGTCGCATTACCATAAATAATGGAAATCAGACAGAAAAAGAAATTCTGTTTTTTTATGAAAAAAAAAATTACTGAGGTTTATTTCAACTTGACTAATATCTACAGGTGTAATCGTACTATCTCACTTAGTACAAAAAATATTTCCAGAATCTACAGAAATAAAATAGTGTAGAGAATTTCGATAATTGTTCATGAAGGTTTGTAAAAAAAAAGATTTATTTATTTATTTATAAGATTTATTCTATTCCTTCAATATCAACAGGTACAATTGTATCATCTAAAAATCCGTGTTTTTTAATACAATTCCTTAATTTAAATTCTATTTTGTTCTTTGCAATAAATATCTTCAACTTTTAAATCACTTGTAATATTTTATTCCATGGTTTTTTTGAAAAAAAAAATTAAAAAAAAAAATGGAAGTGGGATATACCTTATTAATTTAAAAGTAATTTTGTTTCTGTAGGCAAACCTTCACAAATTGGGTCGGATTGTGCCCAATGACCTTTGAACAACACAAGCACAATGCCTATATCAGTATAGTGATATGTAACTAGCTACCGATTCAGGCTTCGCTCGGGTGTACTAATGAATAAAATGAGATTAAATCGCCCCTTTACGAAGCCACTACTTTATGAGACCAAAATATATTTTTAATTTTTATCTGTAAATAAAGGCTAAGAAATAAATAAGGGTTTTATTTTAATTGCACTCTTATTTTATATATTTATTTAATGAACAATATAACTAAATTATAATAATTAAAAAGAAACTTAACCAAATAAAAAAATATAACTATCTAAAATTAAATTAAATAAAAAATTTCAACCAACCCAGATATAGCACCGATAGTCCCGAGAACGGAAGCGATATTGCCTCATTGTACTTATATAGGCGAGCTTAAAAAGCCTCAAGCATGTTTGACTATTAAACTCTGAGACATTTTAAACTAACATACGTTTTTTTTAATTTATTAGCGTAGTAACGTCGCCGGCCTTCTTGGCCCTATTGCTAGACAGGAATTCTATAAATTTAAAAGATTTATTTTTTATTTGTAGTCCTTAGTTTTATTTGTTAGACACTCTGAATACCTTGACTAATATCTACAATTAGGTAAATCACTATATAATTTCAGATAAAATAAAATATTTACAATAAATAAAAAGGTAGTAAAAGCTTAATATTTGAAGTTTGTATGTTTTATTTAAAACCTTTAATTTAACACTTTTTTTTTAACATTATTATGATACCTAATATCATAATAATGTTAAAAAAAATGTAAATTAGTCAAGGTGTCCAGTTCACATACGTGGTGGCCGACTTGGTTAGACCTTGAACTTAAAAACACTTAGGTTCCTGGTTCGAATCCCGGTGAGTTTTTAATTTAAAAAAATATGTACATTTGTTTGACAACACCACTATAGTGCCTCGGAGAGCACGTTAAGCTGTCGGTCCTGGTTTCACTATACCAACTTGTGAAACTGTTTATAGATGGGTTATTTAGTCTATTCAAAACATCGCGATGAGCTAGCCACTTGTTCGGTGTAGAATCACACCATCGGCTACGGCGAGGTAGGATTAAAACCCCTCCGCTGGGGCCGTCTTGGCGGTCTCGGGCGCCGTAAGGTTCCCGTGATGACATGTATGTATGTGTTCAGATATTTTAGAAACCTCGTTAATTTCGTTCTTTATTTAATATGTTATAGCTTGATTCGTTCTAAATTTAAATTACTGAAATACGTGTGATGATCATTAGAATACGACTCTTATTCTTCTCCGTCACGTCTTCTGACTACATACAATTTGATTACCTATAAAAGTACGTGATCAGAATAATGTTTAATGTTTTTAGCTCGCGTTATCTTTTTATGGAGAAATCAGACTTAAATGGTTATCACTCGATGTTCTTTTACTTATAAAAACTGTTTTTTTGTGATAATAACGCTTTTAGTTTAAAGAAATAAATAATATATGTATCTAGTGAATAAAAGTTTCAGGAATATGTAAAGATAAACGCCTGGCTTTGTAATGATAATCAAAAAAAAGATTTAAGGAAAATGAGTCAGTTAAGACCAATATTTAACGGAGGGTAATTTCTGGTTTCTTCATTTGCCATTTGGTAATTAAAATTCTTTGATTAATAGAGGATTTAATAATGTCAAATATTATGACAAAAGACGTCGATATTTCTACGATATCCTTTTAAATATACACAAAGAATATAAAGGAATACCTACGTTTAGGTATACTTAATAAATGTAGTATAAAATGTCTTTATATTTTTTTTAACATTAATAAAAACACTCGCAAAAGCTTATTAGTCATGCAATATCGATGTGCATGGCATAGGGAAGTAGGTCAGGATATCGACGCCTGCACCACTTTCCCACTATCCCTGCCGACTATCCACACGTGTCGATCCTCGACGCCTAATGCCTCCGCGATCCAGCGTGATTGATAGTGCGGACTGTAACCCCGCACGGCGTGGGCACCGGTCAAACACCTATCATTAAATAAACTTCAATTATATACAATAAAACGTACTAATATCGATTTCGTGACGCAAAACCTGAAAGAAAGCCATCGATTTGGCATTAGGCCGTAAGTTTGAAAGTTGGTTGATGAGGTTAGGAATTAAGGGTTGTGGTATAGAAGCTGTGTACTCACCGAGGAGCGAGCGCAGAACGGCGCGGCCCAAGTGGTGCGACTAGGTGTCGTCGCGCGTCATGCTGCCGGCACTGACGGCACTGACGGCGTCGGGGGCGGCACACGGACGGGCGGCCGGCTGGCGGCGCGAGGCAGACTGCCCGGGCGGGGTACGGGCGGCCGCGCCGTCGCGTTCGGGTGCCCTAAATCCGCGTTACAGCGGCGGTTCAGGCGGTAAAATTGTCGTAGGCCTGCAGCCGAGGCGGCCGCACCGGCGGTCAACCTATCGATTTCAACGATCGAGCGTTTCGTGAAACTTAAAAGTTTACCTACATAATGCGGTCGAATCGAATTCGCCCCCAAATCTAATTCTGACATTATTGTAGGTCACTCGCACTACGAATGGTCGAATAGGGTTGCGTGAACTTGCGTAAAACCTTGGCTACAAGAAGATTATAGAAGAATAATAAATTACACTTAATATAATATTTTAAACCCATTAGCTGTGTTTGTATAGAGCCAAAGAGTTTTGTAAGCCCCAGATTCTCTGATACGCTAACTGAATATTGAATGAAGTATAAATGGGTTTATTTGATCTTTGTTGAATAAAACTGTATCGCAAAATAAAATAACAGATAAAATACTGCCTAATTTATTTACAAACGAATATAACTAATTAATAAGTCTTAAATTAAAAAATATTGTACTGTTGATAATAGTTTAAGAATTTGTTTTGTTTATAAAATTTAAGACTATAACATTTATAGAGTAACCTCCAGTTTCTATAAGGTTGTTCAAATTAATAAAATTATAAATATTGTTAGTAAGGTCATGATTAGTGGAAATTTTACATAACGTAAGATTACACCAATTGATGCCAATTATCTATTTTTAATCATAGATTAATTTGAGCAACGTTCTAGAAACTGGATGTTAGATAGAACGCTACGCAGATTGACTTTCGTAATACCTATTTACTATTGAGTGCTACGCAGATGTAGACTTTCGTAGTACGTGCTACAAAGTGCTATGCAGGTAGCCTTTTCGTAGTGCTTGCTACAAAGTGCTACGCAGATTTGTTTTCGTAGCATCTACTTACTACGTATATTGCGTTTTGAAATACTTTTATTACCAAGTGCTAAACAGACAGACTCTTTTAGGTCTTACTACATAAATTAGCCCAATAATCCTGTAGCAGTATTTACTACTGAGTGCTACAAAGATCGACTATCTTAAGGTTTGTATTGCAAATTAGTATATGTCGCTCAGTTTGTAAACGAATACTTAATGATGGACGCCATTCATGGACTTTGTAGGCTGCTTACCATCAGATATAACAAAGTCACAAGCCGTGCTCCAATAAAGAATAATTAAAACTATATACAGATTTAAATTCGTAGTACTTATATTTTACTGGAGAACGGCATGTGGCCTAATATCTACCTTTTGTTAATCAGAGCTATAAAACTCACGAATGGGGGTCGGTCAATACATTGTTGTATAACAGCATTGATCGCTCCCACGGTGCCGGCTAAATGGTGCGGTTACGAAATAAGCGGCGACAAGGATGAATTTCCATTACGGGTATATTTGAATAACCCCGCGCCGCTTCATCAGTCAGGTCAATAGACTATTAACTGACCGTTTCGTAACCCACAAACTAAAAGCAGTTCAAGACTAAATAAATGTAAATAAAAGGGGTTTTTCAATAAAATCTGCAAACCTATTAATGGAGTACAGAGTACTGTGTGTATGTACATTACATATGCGTATAATTTAACGTGTTATAATAAGTAAATGTAAATAAAAGGGGTTTTTCAATAAAATCTGCAAACCTATTAATGGATTACAGAATACTATGTGTATGTCCATTACATATGCGTATAATTTAACGTGTTTATAATAAGTAAATGTAAATAAAAGGGGTTTTTCAATAAAATCTGCAAACCTATTAATGGAGTACAGAGTACTGTGTGTATGTACATTACATGTGTGTATAATTTAGCGTGTTGAGGGTTGCGTGACGCTCGCCGCGGTTGTGCGTGTCGCCGTCCGCTTTGTTTGTGATTCTCTCATGAGAATTAGGTAAAATTCACCTCCGCTAAACGTATGTTCGCCTGGTACTTGCTGATAGTTATTCCTCTTACCTATTGTATATTTGTTCTGTTTTGAAATATAATTTCATAATATTTTAATTGTTTGGACTTGTGTTATTTTATAAGAATTAAGTAAAATTCACCTCCGCTTAACGTATGTTCGCCTGGTACTTGCTGATAGTTATTCCTATTACCTATTATTTGTTTTGTTTTGAAATATTAATGTTTGGACTTAATATGAAGTAGCTTTATTATTTTATAAGATTAGATAAAATTCATCTCCACAAATCGTATGTTCGCCTGGTACTTGCTGATAATTATTCCTCTTACCTATTGTATATTTGTTTTGATTTGAAATATTTTCTGCTTTGTTGTTTTATAATAATTAGGTAAAAATCACTTTGCTAAATATAGGTTTGCCTATTAGCTGTTATACTTATATGGGCATGTGGGTTAAGTGTACGCAGCGGGTAAGTGTACGAACGGTTAGTATCTCGACAACCGTTTATTATTAAATGACGGCGTCCTCCTTCTTCCATACTCCGCATGACGTTCCTACAAAGTGCTCGTTCGTCAGCTGCCGCCCGCGCAAATCAAATCGAAACTATAAAATAAGAAAAAGAAAGAAGAAAAATTTGCTAAAAGGAAAGTAAGATTAATTTAAAACAAAGACTTTAAACCAAAGACTGCTAATAAAAAACTTGTTAAGATATTGAACTCATTTATTGACATATTTGATTTTTGTTTTCAATTTATTTGTTACAAATAAAAAAAAATATCAAAAATTATTTATTTCATGGAAATCTTTACGGATTTAACAATAAGGTCTAGAGTGCGTAACTTTTTCTATACTTAATCTTTCTGAGAAATTCTTTCTTCGCGGCGACCACTTCATCATCTTTAAATTTATGGCCTCTCGGATTTTACTTAAACTTAGAAAATTGTGAATATGGAAAATGTTGAAGTAAATCAAAGCCAGCAAGCATCATGAATAGCCATCGCAACTCTAGACTTGGATCCGCATTACCCTGATGAAAATGTACAACTTTGTCATGATTTTTACTACGTTTCCCGTGAATATTAATCAGCTTATTTTTGCTAAGCATATTCTCTAATACTCGATTTATGATCTAGATATTCTATTTTCACTATTTTTCAGGGGGCTTTGGTTCAGCATAGTGTAATAATGAAGCCACGTTTCATCCATTATAATACTTATTATCAATTTTTATAATATTATATATTTACAGTAACTTACACTTAGGTCACTTAGCTCCCTGATTCAAATCCCGGTGTGTACCAATCGGTTTACAATCTAAAAATGTATGTACATTTGTTTAACAACACCACTATAGTGCCTCCGACAGCTTAACTTGCTCTCCGACATTTTTAGATGGGTTATTGAGTCTATCTAAACACGACGAGCTAGCCACTTGTTCGGTGTAGACTCATACCATCGGCTACGACGACGTGGGATAAAAACCCTTCCGCTGGGTACCCTGAGGCTGTCTAGGCGGTCTCGGGCGCCGTAACGCACCCGTGATGATATATGTATGTATTTACCGTAACCTGCTTCTGCTACACATAGTACAAGCCTAGAGCCAGGCCAATATGTGTGTAATGTCCTATTATTTTGCTTAGTTATAGTTTGGCCAACATTCTCGCTAACGACCTCATGAAGGAAACTTGGAAAGTTTGGGCGAAATTCCGGGAAAGCAGGCTGACCACACTTAACGCCCTTACAGCATAATGTATTATAACTTCTAAAGACCGCTATAGATAAACGAACGAATCACTAGACTTTCTAGTATATGAATTCGGGCCCAAGAAATACTTTTCGTTACCCAATGGAAACTTTCTACAACTTCCTTTTTTTCATATGTCGTTTTTATATAATTTTTGGCGTTGATCAATCCATTATTGTTTAACGACATTGATTACTAATACTATGCCGGCTAAAAGATGTGGTTACGAAATGGGCGGCAACTAAGACTACATTAATATCTTCGCTGATGTGACCAAATTAACCGTCCGTTTCGTAATCGCACCCTAAAAAAACTATACCACTTCGACAAGAAAACGATGTGAATAAGTCTCCTCAAAACCGGTGAACCCAGAGCGAAAACCAAAACATGAGCGCTGCAGCGTAATAAAACAAAAAAAAATAACCCTTTTATTTTTTTATGAATCCATTTTTATTCTTTTTAATGTTTTTCTTACGACGCCCGAGGCCGTCTAGATGGCCTCTTAACTTTGTGTCCCTTATAATAAGATTCTAGTTAATATTATTCCAAAACATTTTAAAAACTAATTTTAACCCATTACTCATGAAAACTATCTACACGTGTCGTCAAGAGTGTTCACGGAAGCCTTTGAAAATGGTAAAAATGAAATAAAATTATAGTAGAATGAAACCCATTGGAAAAGGAAAAGAATATAACAAAAATTAAAGGAAAATTTTTAATTGGGGGCGATCTGAGGTCGGGAAGTGAGGAGGGGTTTTTAGGGTAAATAAACTGTTTATCTTGATTTCCGACAAAACTACAAGTCCCATAGAAAGTTAGAAGTATAATAAGTAAAATGGCAAAGTTGTAGGTAATAAAAAGATCTACAACTTTTGTATTTACACTTTTTTCACATAACTTCAAGGGGGTGTAAGAGTAAAAAACTGTTTTATCTCGATTTCCGACAAAACTACAAGTCCTATGGAAAACATTTAAATGTCAAAAAATTGCAGGTAATAAATAAAAAGATCTACAACTTTTGTATTTACACTTTCTACACATAACCTCAAAATTAACGTGAAAAATTCAAATAACTAAGTTTTTGGTTTTTTATTGTTATCTTTTACATTTTTTTTTTCACGATATTTGGTGAAGACATACCTTTTTATGTCCCAAACTCAGTGTATTTTTTTAAAGACCTGCATTTTGGCCAAGTCAATTGTAGCGAGATCAAATAATAATAAAAAAAACTTGACTAGAATCTATTAATAAAACAATTATTCAATTAATTTAAACCGGTTTTTAAAAAAAAAATAAGAAAAATTGAACAACTTTTGCCTAAAAAAAAAGTTGTTAAAGGCCTTTGCTTCTATATTATGAAAAAAAAATGTCAAAAGCGTAAGTGATATATATATACATATCTTCACGGGTGCCTTACGACGCCCGAGACCGCCTAGATGTCCCCAGGGTACCCAGCGGAGGGGTTTTAATCACACCTCGTCGTAGCCGATGGTATGAGTCTACACCGAACAAGTGGCTAGCTCGTCGCGATGTTTTGGATAGACTCAATAACCCATCTATAAACAGTTTAACAGGTTTGTATAGTGAAACCGGGACCGACAGCTCAACGTGCTCTCCGAGGCACTGTAGTGGTGTTGTCAAACAAATGTACATATTTTTTTTAATTAAAAACTCATTGGTACACACCGGGATTCGAACCAGGGACCTTAGTGTTTTTAAGTCCAAGGTCTAACCAACTCGGCCACCACGTATAATAATAAAATAATAATAATTAATAAAAACATAAATCTATACTAATATTATAAAGCTGAAGAGTTTGTTTGTTTGTTTGTTTGTTTGAACGCGCTAATCTCAGGAACTACTGATTCGAATTGAAAAAATATTTTCGTGTTGGATAATCCATTTATCGAGAAAGGCTATAGGCTATATAACATCACGCTACGACTAATAGGAGCGGAGTAACAAAGAAAAATGTTGCAAAAACGGGGAAAAATTATTCCTTTTAAGAGCGTACGCTGCGTAAACGGTTAAATTTAAACGCGCAGACAAAGTTGCGCGGGTCAGCTAGTATTAAATATACGAGTAATATTTATGTAACCTAAAAACCAAAATAAAAAACAATAAATTAATAAATATTTATTACAGAATTATAATTGTTTAACCAAAACCCTATTTTAAGGAATCATTAGTTTTAAATTTACATATTACCTATTTATGAACACTTCTATATAGTTGACATTCCAGCACGTTCCTATTTTCATAAAGATGAAAGTTCGTGATTTATATTATTATTATATACCAACTTTATTTTTTCATTAATCCTATTTTAATTAGTAGTTTTATTTAAATACTACTTCTGGCTTAATTTATTATTAACAAATTACATAATAAGTTTATATACCGATAGCGACAATAACCTACAAGCTTGAGAAATGTTTGTGAAACGAAACATTTAGTGATACCAGCAATGCACAAGTATTGCTACTGTAATTATTTTGTAATTTCTCATTTCCTGGCTTTAAAAAAATACAAATACCGTTAAATGAGCATTTCAAAATTATTATCATCGACCCTACATACCAAATGATTTGGTACAATATACTTGGCCAAATTTGTATGGCGGCGGCCGGATCTCCATTAATATGTTTATTTTTTGACCTTATTTTGCCTAATATTTATGTAACTTAAAAACCAAAATAAAAAACAATAAATTAATAAATATTTATTACAGAATTATAATTGTTTAACCAAAACCCTATTTTAAGGAATCATTAGTTTTTATATTTACATATTACCTATTTATGAACACTTCTATATAGTTGACATCCCAGCACGTTCCTATTTACATAAAGATGAAAGTTCGTGATTTATATTATTATTATATACCAACTTTATTTTTTCGTTAAACCTATTTTAATTAGTAGTTTTATTTAAATACTACTTTTGGCTCATGCAATGCAAAGAAACTAAAAAAACGCGAATCCAAAATTAGGCTTAGACCCTCCTAGCTCCTTCCACTTCTCTATGAAATACCTTTTGATAAGCTAAAATTTTCCGTAGGTCACTCAGGTATATAAGTTACTATACATTAATTACTATGGTAAATGTTCTCAGAAAATGCAAAAAACCTAAAAAAAAATCGAATATGTTTTTTTTTTTAAATCATAAGGTATGGACAATTTTGAGCTATTCATTGAAATTTACACTTTAATTATTCGAAAAAAATGCCAATCGAAATATACTACTATAATTAACAAACAAATAAGTTAATATTTAATAAGACATCTACAATATTTTAAGGAAATTGTAGAATCTTCTTTAAATTTAAAAAAATTTAGCTCGTCAAAAGGTAGTTCATAGATAAGTGGGGAAGCGGCTAGGATCTGGGCCTAATTTTGGAGTATTTTTCGTTTTCTTGCATTTTCTGAGAACATTTACCATAGTAATGTATATGTTTTTACACCATCAGAAAGTAGTGATTACAACAAAAAAAATGCCTACCGGTTTTTTAAATAAAGCAGATTTTTTAGATTGAAAATTGGGGTACTTTTTCCATATTAAGTCATCATTCAGTCATATAAGATGAAAAAATAAAGATTTTTAATTAAAAAAATTACAATGTGTTTCGGGCATAAAAAGGTTAGCTTACACCACATTTCGTGAAAAAAAAATTTTAAAAGATAAAAATAAAAAACCTAAAACTTAGGTATTTGAATTTTTTACGTAAATTTTGAGGTTAGGTGTAGAAAGTGTAAATACAAAAGTTTTAGATCTTTTTATTTATAATCTGCATTTTTTTTTTTTATTTAAATGTTTTCCATAAGACTTGTAGTTTTGTCGGAAATCCAGATAAACAGTTTTTTACCCTTACACCCCCTCCCCCCACTTTCCGACCTCAGATCGCCCGTCATTTATTTTTCCTTTCATTTTTGTTATATCCTCTTCCTTTTCCAATGGGTTTCAAACTACTATAATTTAGTTTTGTTTCAAAAATTAACGACCCAGAGGCCACATTCTGTTTCTTATAACGTGAGCATTAGATTGTTAAAATAACGAATTCCGTTATTAGTGCTCTCTCCTTCAATCAGCGAAGGTTAAAAAACTACTATATAGTCTATAAAAGGCTTAAAAGTTTTTTAATAAATTAATAAATACTGAAAAAGTATTTTTAAATTTAGAAACACGAAAGAAAACAGTAACCGTAAAAGACGCGATCCGTTTGCTCGGAAGTGAACTTTAAAATTATATAAAATTTGAAGTAAATAAAACAGCAATTCTTACTGCTTTTGGTTTTGTTTTAAATCTGTATAAAAAAAAAACATAAATCATGCATATAAAAAATAAACCATATAAAAAAAATTGGAAAAAACGATTATTTAAAACTATTATTATTTGCTTATTAATAAATCAATGTATGTATCTTTTTTTAACATATAACCGTTTAAAAAAAAATTAATGTGAATATTAAACAATTTGTTCAGTCGTCTTCTCTGAGCCATTAAAATAATTAACCACCATGCTGAACCAAGACTGAATCGTGGAAAGTACACCTGGGTCTTCAGCATTCACTTGTACCTGCACCACTCCATTATTAAACAGGTCACCATTAGGAACTTCTTCTACTGGATCTGGATAAACAATATCTGGTTGTTCCGGGATTGGTTGGTCAGGAATAATGGGAAGTAGAACACCTTCATCTACTTCTGGAGGAGCAATTACGGGTGGATTAGCTTCTGGAGTCTCAGGTTCCAAAACTTCAGGCAATTCAGGGACAACTGGTTTGGGGTCCACAATATATTCTGGTTCTGGAACTACAGGTAATTCTGGAACTACTGGTTTGGGGTCTAGGATTTCTTCAGGTTTTGGTTGTTGAGCAATTCCTTCGGCAGTAAAAGGGAAGAGGGCATTGCTGCTGGAAACTACTTGGCCGTTGATTGTTTCTTTGAGCTTGACGTCGAGGATGTCCCTTATTTCAAGGGGTTCTCCTTCTTGAAGACCATTTACGATTACTTCTAGCGGTTCTTTTTTATCATCTGTGGTTGGTGCTGCAGACACCAGGCCGACGAATAGTGCTATTAGAAGCAACTTCATTTTAACTACAAAAATAATTATCAATATTATTTATAAGAAAACTTGATATGTGGCGTATACCTAGTCTAAAAAAAAATTGCAATAATAATAATAATTTAAATAAGCCAAATTTCGATCTATTTTTGCTTCTTTGGTTTCAAGCTAAAAATGTTGTCTAATCTTTGGGAAATTAGCTTAAAAATGTAACAAGAGAAGCGAAGTCTAAATTCATTTGACAGTAAAAGGTATACATAGCGGCAACATAGCATTTAATATACTTTAAATAAAACTAAATTCTCCTCCTCTTTTATTATATACATCTAAACTTAAATACATACATACGAATTTCGCACATTTTCTCTCATACCCTAACATTGCTACACACATTCTACCACAATTAAGCACACACGTTCTCACAACATGCACACACATATGCACACACACATACACACACAAATACTCACGAACATGGCTATTTTATTTTATTTATTTAGCATTTTATTTATTTTACCATTTTAATGTTATGTATGTTAATTACAATGTAAGTACACATCTGTAATGTACTCATAATTATTTGTAATAAGTAATAAATTGTTTTTTCTGATAATCAGTATAAATTGTTAATAAGGTTGGGATCCTGGAGACCTGAGACACAGGCTTTGTGCCTAATTCAGACTCCAGTCTCACAAACTTTGTTTTAAATGATGTTGTGAATTATCAATAAGTATTTTTTTTGTGAGAAATAAATGAATTATTATTATTATAGCTCGTGGGTATCTTGCCTTTGCCTAATTGACAGGGTACAGTACTTTAAATTAAAATATAGTGGAAAAACAAAAAAATATATTAGAAGTTAATAAACCTTAATATTACATTTATTAAATTTATCTGAAATAAATTTATAATTTCATAATATTACTATCTTTCAGGTAAAAAAGATACTTTTTTAATATGATTAAAAATTATAATAAAAACACTTACCTGCAACTTAAATAAAGATATAATGAATTATAACAAATAAAATACAGCATTTTATTTATCACCGACGGTGACTTCAATTTTATATATTTTATTGCATTGGATTTGTATATCTTTATTATAAACATATAATAAATAATGCCGAATGCAAAAATACTGATAATACTTCCTAGTTGGAATTATCTGTTCGTTAACCTGTAAAAAATAACTGATGCGCCTGAAGAAATTTTGTAAGATTTTTGGCCGTTCCATGGTAAGTCATTCTACATACAAATTCTTAACTTAATTTTTTTTTTTCTAATAGAAGTATATTAGGTTCTTTAAAAAATTTCACTATTTAAACTTGTATATTTTAAGTAAAACAATACTTGAATAATTAAAATAACAACCAATACAATGCAATACAATTTAACCAATAAGGCACAAGTAGGTACAGTACATAAATGAAAGATATGCAATCTGTACGAATTCACTTTCAAATGAGATTTTTTTTTTCAAATCGTTTATTAACTCTACGAATTCAATATAAATGAAAAATAAAATAATTAATTACAAGACTTTGGAATAATTTACCAGTCAAAATAAGACAATCACCAAATAGAGTCATATTTAAAAAAAGAGTATATGATTACCATTTAAATTCATAGGTAGTTTTTATTTATCTTTCATTATTCTATTCCTTTCCACTTTATTATTTTTCCTTTCTCATTTTGTAGTTGGTAGTATTGTGTATGTGTAGTTTATGTATGTGTATATATATAAGATATATTTAAGTAGTCTATAAGAGATTGTAAGTATTTTATATAATATTCACTGGTTTATATACTCGGTTACTGTATTGCACCTACCTCACTTATTAACTGCTTTTATTGTCCCGAAGGTTTGACTGGTAGAGAATGCCTAGCGGCATTAAGTCCGCCTTTGTATTTTGTATGCAATAAAGATTTAAATAAATAAATATTAAACAAATTAAAAATGAGACAACGGGCGTAGTGTTCCAAGGACACTAGCGGCTTGACCCTATTGGATAGCAATGCTGATCCTCTAAACAAGGTACTCCTTGCTCAGAGGATCACCAGTTGCTATTTTAATTTTTTTACCCAGATCACGGATAAATTCGCCAGCATCCATCCACGGACCAATTGGAAATTAATATTCTTGGAAAATTACTTTTTGAACCAAATCATAATAACTTTTAATCTATTTCCTGCTTTGACGGTTAGATAAAAAACTTTATAAAGCCAAGAATTGTTTATATATTTGGCATACGTGAAGAATCTGCAAAAACCATCAAATTACCTAGTTGTGTTTCGGTTCAAGGGGAAGAATCTGCAAAAACCATCAAATTACCTAGTTGTGTTTCGGTTCAAGGGGAAGAATCTGCAAAAACCATCAAATTACCTAGTTGTGTTTCGGTTCAAGGGGAAGAATCTGCAAAAACCATCAAATTACCTAGTTGTGTTTCGGTTCAAGGGGAAGAATCTGCAAAAACCATCAAATTACCTAGTTGTGTTTCGGTTCAAGGGGAAGAATCTGCAAAAACCATCAAATTACCTAGTTGTGTTTCGGTTCAAGGGGAAGAATCTGCAAAAACCATCAAATTACCTAGTTGTGTTTCGGTTCAAGGGGAAGAATCTGCAAAAACCATCAAATTACCTAGTTGTGTTTCGGTTCAAGGGGAAGAATCTGCAAAAACCATCAAATTACCTAGTTGTGTTTCGGTTCAAGTCTGTGGGTTCAGCGGTTTTTAGAAGGCTAATGTAGTATATAATAGATATCGCGGTTTGATTTTGTGCAGTAACGAAACGGGCTGTTGAATAATGTCAATGCATGTTTATCGCCGCCCGATTCGTAACTGCATCATTTAAATGGGTAGTGGGAGCGATCAATGTTTTTAAACAATGTATTGATCCACCCATCGTCATTGGTACGCACCGGGATTCGAACCAAGGACTTAAGTGTTTTTAAGTGCAAGGTCTAACCAACTCGGCCACCACGTATAATATTTATTGAATTCTTATGAAACACAAATAGTATTTTTGTGAATAATTGTTAGAACTTCATGTCAAAGCAATAACATTGCGTACTGGAAATTTTTAAATCTGTATGGTGTAATGGTCACCGAAGTTATAGACACCTTCCTCCCACCTAAATATACGAGTTTGGTAAGTTAACTTTATCATCAGATGACGAATAATGATGAAGATGAAGAAGCCGGAAGTGAGCACCAGAACTCCGTAATAAACATATAAATAAACCGTCAAGTAACCTAGTCATGTTTCGGTTTTAGTCTTTGGGTTCACCGGTTTTCAGGAGATTCCCGCATCGATTTCCTTTCGAGGTGGTAGTCTCCTTTCAGGGTGCGGTTACGAAATGCATGGTTTAATTGACGATAAGGCAGCGAGTATATAAAAACATACTCGTAATGAAATTCGTCTTTGTCGCCGCCCATTTCGTAATCGCATTTAGCCGGCAGTGGTAGCAATCAGTGGAAGTAACACTTTGACCACCCTCAGGCCCAAGAACAAATAATAGGTTAGCGCACTGAATAACGATCGCTGAACATTAAAAACATATAAACAGAGGTCCTATCTAAGTTGTTACGTAGTATTAGCGTAATGTTAATAAGCGATATACGTGGTGGCCGAGTTGGTTAGACCTTGGACTTAAAAACACTTAGGTCCCTGGTTCGAATCCCGGTGTGTACCAATGAGTTTTTAATTAAAAAATTTATGTAAATTTGTTTGACAACATCACTATACGTGCCTCGGAGAGCACGTGTGTCGGTCCCGGTTTCACTATACCACAATACCAATTGTGAAACTGTTCAAAACCCCTAGGGTTATTGAGTCAAAACATCGCGACGAGCTAGCCACTTGTTCGGTGTAGACTCATACCATCGGCTACGACGAGGTGGGATTAAAAACCCCTCCACTGGGTACCCTGAGGCCGTCTAGGCGGTCTTGGGCGCCGTAAGGCACCCGTGATGATATATATATATATATATGGTAGCAATCAATGTTGGTTCATAACAAGTATTAATTGACCCCATTCATGGATTTTGTAGGTGTGCTTACCACCAAGTCACACACAAAGCCACATGCCGTGCTCCAATAAAAAAAAATATCAAAAAATAATGTAGAGTGTTAGGGCTTAGTGGAATTTTCATGAGGTGCATTCTGCTATATGTGCCGTATATTTGTATAAGATGCGTATTATGTGGTCTGGTAGTTTTTGTAGCATCGTTATGTTTAAAATAATGTAGAACAAATTACGCATATTGCTCTGAGGCTGCGCATTGTAGCAACGTAACGTAGGTATATGTATACGTATACAAACTAAGCTCTAGGCTTGTAGTATGTGCACCAGAAATATCAATACGAGCATAAAACATATTATATTTTATAGTCATGACAAACTGAACAGAAAACGTACTAATATTTTACCCACGGTATTATTTTGATAAAAAAATTTTGAAATCACTGTATTTTATTTGAACAATATACATATTTTACTATTTATTTGCACAGAGACTTTTCTGTTCTTTCACGTGCCGAAATTCATTGTACTATGAATTTCGGCACGTGAAAGAAATCTCTCAAAATTAAAGTTAATAAAATCATACTTAAGAAAGATCCAAAATAAGCCAAATGCGACTTTCTTTCTACGTGTCCACGAAACCGGTGTGAAGTTACCGGCCGAAATGTTACCGGCCGTTATAACCCGACCAATTTGAGGAGTTTTATAAAATGTGAAGTTACCGGCCGAAATCTAGCGGCCGTTATAACCCGACCAATTTAAGGAGTTTTATAAATTGTGAAGTTACCGGCCGAAACCTAGCGGCTGTTATAACCCGACCAAATTGAGTAATTTTATAAAATACGTAAATAATGTTACCGGCCAATATAAACCGACCTTGGCAATTATAGACTACCTATTTTTTTATACGGTCGCGGATATATGAGCTGTACATTACATAACATAAAACCTACTATACCTGCCGTCTACCGATTTATTTATTTTTATCAGAGTACTGACGTGGGTATAAAAGCTACAACACAAAACATACTGAATAAAACATAAGATTTTCAGAATTTTATTCCCGAGTTCCTAGGTCATTGTAGTAGAGCGAGCGGGAGCTGGACGTCGACGCTCCCGCATGTCGCCGGCGAAGGACCAGACGTAGGGGGAGAGCCTCCGGCTTTCCCCTACTACCAACCTGACCCAGGCCTGGGGTGTCGCCGCGGGGGCGGTAGACATCTCTTAAAAGGCCTCATGAGGCGGCGCGCGTAGTGTTTGCGTGCGCCAGCTTGCTGGAGGAAAGAAGGGGGGGACACTCTCTCCTCCCCCTTCAAGGAGCCGGAGCCCGCGCAGGTTAGTGGGCTAGCGCCGGGGGGCCGCGGACGAGTGCGAAAGCGTTCCCGTTGTCCCCCTCTATGGCGACCGGTGAAAACACCGTGGGGTTTTAGTCGGTTCAAGTCCGACATAACCCGGCTGTCGCCCCCGCGATGGCTGGGTATCCATTGAGGATTTCCCCACGTAAAAAAAAAAAAAAAAAAAAAAAAAAAAAAGGTCATTGTAGTAGAACCCACTATACCTGCCGTCTTGAGGCAATTATGGAGTACCTACTATTTTTTTTTAAAACATAAGATTTTCAGAATTTTATTCCCGAGTTCCTAGGTTATTGTAGTAGAACCCACTATACCTGCCGTCTTCAGGCAATTATATAGTAGCTACTATTTTTTTTTAAATCAGAGTACTGACGTGGGTATAGAAACTACATTACATAACATACTGAACAAATCATAAGATTTTCAGAATTTTATTCCCGAGTTCCTAGGTCATTGTAGTAGAACCCACTATACCTGCCGTCTTCAGGCAATTAAGGAGTACCTACTCATTTTTTTTTATCAGAGTACTGACGTGGGTATAGAAGCTACGTCACATAACATCCTGAACAAATCAAAAGATTTTCAGAATTTTATTCCCGAGTTCCTAGGTCATTGTAGTGGAACCCACTATACCTGCCGTCTTAAGGCAATTATGGAGTACCTACTTATTTTTTTTTATCAGAGTACTGACGTGGGTATAGAAGCTACGTCACATAACATACTGAACAAATCAAAAGATTTTCAGAATTTTATTTCCGAGTTCCTAGGTCATTGTAGTAGAGCCCACTATACCTGCCGTCTTCAGGCAATTATGGAGTACCTACACATTTTTTTTTATCAGAGTACTGACGTGGGTATAGAAACTACATTACATAACATACTGAACAAAACATAAGATATTCAGAATTTTATTCCCGAGTTCCTAGGTCATTGTAGTAGAACCCACTATACCTGCCGTCTTCAGGCAATTATGGAGTACCTACTCATTTTTTTTTATCAAAGTACTGTCGTGGGTATAGAAGCTACGTCACATAACATACTGAACAAATCAAAAGATTTTCAGAATTTTATTTCCGAGTTCCTAGGAAATTGTAGTAGAGCCCACTATACCTGCCGTCTTCAGGCAATTAAGGAGTACCTACTCATTTTTTTTTATCAGAGTACTGACGTGGGTATAGAAGCTACGTCACATAACATCCTGAACAAATCAAAAGATTTCCAGAATTTTATTTCCGAGTTCCTAGGTCATTGTAGTAGAACCCACTATACCTGCCGTCTTCAGGCAATTATGGAGTACCTACTCATTTTTTTTTATCAAAGTACTGTGGTGGGTATAGAAGCTACGTCACATAACATCCTGAACAAATCAAAAGATTTCCAGAATTTTATTTCCGGGTTCCTAGGTCATTGTAGTAGAACCCACTATACCTGCCGTCTTCAGGCAATTAAGGAGTACCTACTCATTTTTTTTTATCAGAGTACTGACGTGGGTATAGAAACTAAATTACATAACATACTGAACAAAACATAAGATTTTCAGAATTTTATTCCCGAGTTCCTAGGTCATTGTAGTAGAACCCACTATACCTGCCGTCTTCAGGCAATTAAGGAGTACCTACTCATTTTTTTTTATCAGAGTACTGACGTGGTTATAGAAACTACATTACATAACATACTGAACAAAACATAAGATTTTCAGAATTTTATTCCCGAGTTCCTAGGTCATTGTAGTAGAACCCACTATACCTGCCGTCTTCAGGCAATTATAGAGTACCTACTCATTTTTTTTTATCAAAGTACTGTCGTGGGTATAGAAGCTACGTCACATAACATACTGAACAAATCAAAAGATTTTCAGAATTTTATTTCCGAGTTCCTAGGTCATTGTAGTAGAGCCCACTATACCTGCCGTCTTCAGGCAATTATGGAGTACCTACTCATTTTTTTTTATCAGAGTACTGACGTGGGTATAGAAACTACATTACATAACATACTGAACAAAACATAAAATTTTCAGAATTTTATTCCCGAGTTCCTAGGTCATTGTAGTAGAACCCACTACACCTGCCGTTTTCAGGCAATTATGGAGTACCTACTTATTTTTTTTTATCAGAGTACTGTCGTGGATATAGAAGCTACATTATAAATAAAATGTGAAGTTACCGGCCGAAATGTTTTGTTCAGTATGTTTTATAAAACATATTATTCCCGAGTTCCTAGGTCATTGTAGTGGAACCCACTATACCTACCGTCTTAAGGCAATTATGGAGTACCTACTCATTTTTTTTATCAGAGTACTGACGTGGGTATAGAAGCTACGTCACATAACATACTGAACAAATCAAAAGATTTTCAGAATTTTATTTCCGAGTTCCTAGGTAATTGTAGTAGAGCCCACTATACCTGCCGTCTTCAGGCAATTAAGGAGTACCTACTCATTTTTTTTTATCAGAGTACTGACGTGGGTATAGAAACTACATTACATAACATACTGAACAAAACGTAAGATTTTCAGAATTTTATTCCCGAGTTCCTAGGTCATTGTAGTAGAACCCACTATACCTGCCGTCTTCAGGCAATTATGGAGTACCTACTCATTTTTTTTTATCAGAGTACTGACGTGGGTATAGAAACTACATTACATAACATACTGAACAAAACATAAAATTTTCAGAATTTTATTCCCGAGTTCCTAGGTCATTGTAGTAGAACCCACTATACCTGCCGTCTTTAGGCAATTATGGAGTACCTACTTATTTTTTTTTATCAGAGTACTGTCGTGGGTATAGAAGCTACATTATAAATAAAATGTGAAGTTACCGGCCGAAATGTTTTGTTCAGTATGTTTTATAAAACATATTATTCCCGAGTTCCTAGGTCATTGTAGTAGAACCCACTATACCTGCCGTCTTCAGGCAATTATGGAGTACCTACACATTTTTTTTTATCAGAGTACTGACGTGGGTATAGAAACTACATTACATAACATACTGAACAAAACATAAGATTTTCAGAATTTTATTCCCGAGTTCTTAGGTCATTGTAGTAGAACCCACTATACCTGCCGTCTTCAGGCAATTATGGAGTACCTACTCATTTTTTTTTAACAGAGTACTGACGTGGGTATAGAAACTACATTACATAACATACTGAACAAAACATAAAATTTTCAGAATTTTATTCCCGAGTTCCTAGGTCATTGTAGTGGAACCCACTATACCTGCCGTCTTCAGGCAATTATGGAGTACCTACTTATTTTTTTTTATCAGAGTACTGTCGTGGGTATAGAAGCTACATTATAAATAAAATGTGAAGTTACCGGCCGAAATGTTTTGTTCAGTATGTTTTATAAAACATATTATTCCCGAGTTCCTAGGTCATTGTAGTAGAACATACTATACCTGCCGTCTTCAGGCAATTAAGGAGTACCGACTCATTTTTTTTTATCAGAGTACTGTCGTGGGTATAGAAGCTACGTCACATAACATACTGAACAAATCAAAAGATTTTCAGAATTTTATTTCCGAGTTCCTAGGTCATTGTAGTAGAGCCCACTATACCTGCCGTCTTCAGGCAATTAAGGAGTACCTACTCATTTTTTTTTATCAGAGTACTGACGTGGCTATAGAAACTACATTACATAACATACTGAACAAAACATAAGATTTTCAAAATTTTATTCCCGAGTTCCTAGGTCATTGTAGTAGAACCCACTATACCTGCCGTCTTCAGGCAATTAAGGAGTACCTACTCATTTTTTTTTATCAGAGTACTGACGTGGGTATAGAAACTACATTACATAACATACTGAACAAAACATAAGATTTTCAGAATTTTATTCCCGAGTTCCTAGGTCATTGTAGTAGAGCCCACTATACCTGCCGTCTTCAGGCAATTAAGGAGTACCTACTCATTTTTTTTTATCAGAGTACTGACGTGGGTATAGAAGCTACGTCACATAACATCCTGAACAAATCAAAAGATTTCCAGAATTTTATTTCCGAGTTCCTAGGTCATTGTAGTAGAACCCACTATACCTGCCGTCTTCAGGCAATTAAGGAGTACCTACTCATTTTTTTTTATCAGAGTACTGACGTGGGTATAGAAACTACATTACATAACATACTGAACAAAACATAAGATTTTTAGAATTTTATTCCCGAGTTCCTAGGTCATTGTAGTAGAACCCACTATACCTGCCGTCTTCAGGCAATTAAGGAGTACCTACTCATTTTTTTTTATCAGAGTACTGACGTGGGTATAGAAACTACATTACATAACATACTGAACAAAACATAAAATTTTCAGAATTTTATTCCCGAGTTCCTAGGTCATTGTAGTAGAACCCACTATACCTGCCGTCTTCAGGCAATTAAGGAGTACCGACTCATTTTTTTTTATCAGAGTACTGTCGTGGGTATAGAAGCTACGTCACATAACATACTGAACAAATCAAAAGATTTTCAGAATTTTATTTCCGAGTTCCTAGGTCATTGTAGTAGAGCCCACTATACCTGCCGTCTTCAGGCAATTAAGGAGTACCTACTCATTTTTTTTTATCAGAGTACTGACGTGGGTATAGAAACTACATTACATAACATACTGAACAAAACATAAGATTTTTAGAATTTTATTCCCGAGTTCCTAGGTCATTGTAGTAGAACCCACTATACCTGCCGTCTTCAGGCAATTAAGGAGTACCTACTCATTTTTTTTTATCAGAGTACTGACGTGGGTATAGAAACTACATTACATAACATACTGAACAAAACATAAAATTTTCAGAATTTTATTCCCGAGTTCCTAGGTCATTGTAGTAGAACCCACTATACCTGCCGTCTTCAGGCAATTAAGGAGTACCGACTCATTTTTTTTTATCAGAGTACTGTCGTGGGTATAGAAGCTACGTCACATAACATACTGAACAAATCAAAAGATTTTCAGAATTTTATTTCCGAGTTCCTAGGTCATTGTAGTAGAGCCCACTATACCTGCCGTCTTCAGGCAATTATGGAGTACCTACACATTTTTTTTTATCAGAGTACTGACGTGGGTATAGAAACTACATTACATAACATACTGAACAAAACATAAGATTTTTAGAATTTTATTCCCGAGTTCCTAGGTCATTGTAGTAGAACCCACTATACCTGCCGTCTTCAGGCAATTAAGGAGTACCTACTCATTTTTTTTTATCAGAGTACTGACGTGGGTATAGAAACTACATTACATAACATACTGAACAAAACATAAAATTTTTAGAATTTTATTCCCGAGTTCCTAGGTCATTGTAGTAGAACCCACTATACCTGCCGTCTTCAGGCAATTAAGGAGTACCTACTCATTTTTTTTTATCAGAGTACTGACGTGGGTATAGAAACTACATTACATAACATACTGAACAAAACATAAAATTTTCAGAATTTTATTCCCGAGTTCCTAGGTCATTGTAGTAGAACCCACTATACCTGCCGTCTTCAGGCAATTAAGGAGTACCGACTCATTTTTTTTTATCAGAGTACTGTCGTGGGTATAGAAGCTACGTCACATAACATACTGAACAAATCAAAAGATTTTCAGAATTTTATTTCCGAGTTCCTAGGTCATTGTAGTAGAGCCCACTATACCTGCCGTCTTCAGGCAATTAAGGAGTACCTACTCATTTTTTTTTATCAGAGTACTGACGTGGGTATAGAAACTACATTACATAACATACTGAACAAAACATAAGATTTTTAGAATTTTATTCCCGAGTTCCTAGGTCATTGTAGTAGAACCCACTATACCTGCCGTCTTCAGGCAATTAAGGAGTACCTACTCATTTTTTTTTATCAGAGTACTGACGTGGGTATAGAAACTACATTACATAACATACTGAACAAAACATAAAATTTTCAGAATTTTATTCCCGAGTTCCTAGGTCATTGTAGTAGAACCCACTATACCTGCCGTCTTCAGGCAATTAAGGAGTACCGACTCATTTTTTTTTATCAGAGTACTGTCGTGGGTATAGAAGCTACGTCACATAACATACTGAACAAATCAAAAGATTTTCAGAATTTTATTTCCGAGTTCCTAGGTCATTGTAGTAGAGCCCACTATACCTGCCGTCTTCAGGCAATTATGGAGTACCTACACATTTTTTTTTATCAGAGTACTGACGTGGGTATAGAAACTACATTACATAACATACTGAACAAAACATAAGATTTTCAAAATTTTATTCCCGAGTTCCTAGGTCATTGTAGTAAAACCCACTATACCTGCCGTCTTCAGGCAATTATGGAGTACCTACTCTTTTTTTTTATTTGAGTACTGAGTAGCAAAAATGAAGACGTACTCTGATAAAAAAAAATGAGTCGGTACTCCATAATTGCCTGAAGACAGCGGGTATAGTGGGTTCTACTACAATGACCTAGGAACTCGGGAATAATATGTTTTATAAAACATACTGAACAAAACATTTCGGCCGGTACATTACATAACATACTGAACAAAACATAAGATTTTCAGAATTTTATTCCCGAGTTCCTAGGTCATTGTAGTAGAACCCACTATACCTGCCGTCTTCAGGCAATTATGGAGTACCTACTTATTTTTTTTTTATCAGAGTACTGACGTGGGTATAGAAACTACATTACATAAAATACTGAACAAAACATAAGATTTTTAGAATTTTATTCCCGAGTTCCTAGGTCATTGTAGTAGAACCCACTATACCTGCCGTCTTCAGGCAATTAAGGAGTACCTACTCATTTTTTTTTATCAGAGTACTGACGTGGGTATAGAAACTAAATTACATAACATACTGAACAAAACATAAGATTTTTAGAATTTTATTCCCGAGTTCCTAGGTCATTGTAGTAGAACCCACTATACCTGCCGTCTTCAGGCAATTAAGGAGTACCTACTCATTTTTTTTTATCAGAGTACTGACGTGGGTATAGAAACTACATTACATAACATACTGAACAAAACATAAAATTTTCAGAATTTTATTCCCGAGTTCCTAGGTCATTGTAGTAGAACCCACTATACCTGCCGTCTTCAGGCAATTAAGGAGTACCGACTCATTTTTTTTTATCAGAGTACTGTCGTGGGTATAGAAGCTACGTCACATAACATACTGAACAAATCAAAAGATTTTCAGAATTTTATTTCCGAGTTCCTAGGTCATTGTAGTAGAGCCCACTATACCTGCCGTCTTCAGGCAATTAAGGAGTACCTACTCATTTTTTTTTATCAGAGTACTGACGTGGGTATAGAAACTACATTACATAACATACTGAACAAAACATAAAATTTTCAGAATTTTATTCCCGAGTTCCTAGGTCATTGTAGTAGAACCCACTATACCTGCCGTCTTCAGGCAATTATGGAGTACCTACTTATTTTTTTTTATCAGAGTACTGTCGTGGGTATAGAAGCTACATTATAAATAAAATGTGAAGTTACCGGCCGAAATGTTTTGTTCAGTATGTTTTATAAAACATATTATTCCCGAGTTCCTAGGTCATTGTAGTAGAACCCACTATACCTGCCGTCTTCAGGCAATTATGGAGTACCTACACATTTTTTTTTATCAGAGTACTGACGTGGGTATAGAAACTACATTACATAACATACTGAACAAAACATAAGATTTTCAGAATTTTATTCCCGAGTTCTTAGGTCATTGTAGTAGAACCCACTATACCTGCCGTCTTCAGGCAATTATGGAGTACCTACTCATTTTTTTTTAACAGAGTACTGACGTGGGTATAGAAACTACATTACATAACATACTGAACAAAACATAAAATTTTCAGAATTTTATTCCCGAGTTCCTAGGTCATTGTAGTGGAACCCACTATACCTGCCGTCTTCAGGCAATTATGGAGTACCTACTTATTTTTTTTTAACAGAGTACTGACGTGGGTATAGAAACTACATTACATAACATACTGAACAAAACATAAAATTTTCAGAATTTTATTCCCGAGTTCCTAGGTCATTGTAGTGGAACCCACTATACCTGCCGTCTTCAGGCAATTATGGAGTACCTACTTATTTTTTTTTATCAGAGTACTGTCGTGGGTATAGAAGCTACATTATAAATAAAATGTGAAGTTACCGGCCGAAATGTTTTGTTCAGTATGTTTTATAAAACATATTATTCCCGAGTTCCTAGGTCATTGTAGTAGAACCCACTATACCTGCCGTCTTCAGGCAATTATGGAGTACCTACACATTTTTTTTTATCAGAGTACTGACGTGGGTATAGAAACTACATTACATAACATACTGAACAAAACATAAGATTTTCAGAATTTTATTCCCGAGTTCTTAGGTCATTGTAGTAGAACCCACTATACCTGCCGTCTTCAGGCAATTATGGAGTACCTACTCATTTTTTTTTATCAGAGTACTGACGTGGGTATAGAAACTACATTACATAACATACTGAACAAAACATAAAATTTTCAGAATTTTATTTCCGAGTTCCTAGGTCATTGTAGTAGAACCCACTATACCTGCCGTCTTCAGGCAATTAAGGAGTACCGACTCATTTTTTTTTATCAGAGTACTGTCGTGGGTATAGAAGCTACGTCACATAACATACTGAACAAATCAAAAGATTTTCAGAATTTTATTTCCGAGTTCCTAGGTCATTGTAGTAGAGCCCACTATACCTGCCGTCTTCAGGCAATTAAGGAGTACCTACTCATTTTTTTTTATCAGAGTACTGACGTGGGTATAGAAACTACATTACATAACATACTGAACAAAACATAAGATTTTCAGAATTTTATTCCCGAGTTCCTAGGTCATTGTAGTAGAACCCACTATACCTGCCGTCTTCAGGCAATTATGGAGTACCTACTCATTTTTTTTTATCAGAGTACTGACGTGGGTATAGAAACTACATTACATAACATACTGAACAAAACATAAGATTTTCAGAATTTTATTCCCGAGTTCCTAGGTCATTGTAGTAGAACCCACTATACCTGCCGTCTTCAGGCAATTATGGAGTACTTACTCATTTTTTTTTATCAAAGTACTGTCGTGGGTATAGAAGCTACGTCACATAACATACTGAACAAATCAAAAGATTTTCAGAATTTTATTTCCGAGTTCCTAGGTCATTGTAGTAGAGCCCACTATACCTGCCGTCTTCAGGCAATTATGGAGTACCTACTCATTTTTTTTTATCAGAGTACTGACGTGGGTATAGAAACTACATTACATAACATACTGAACAAAACGTAAGATTTTCAGAATTTTATTCCCGAGTTCCTAGGTCATTGTAGTAGAACCCACTATACCTGCCGTCTTCAGGCAATTATGGAGTACCTACTCATTTTTTTTTATCAGAGTACTGACGTGGGTATAGAAACTACATTACATAACATACTGAACAAAACATAAAATTTTCAGAATTTTATTCCCGAGTTCCTAGGTCATTGTAGTAGAACCCACTATACCTGCCGTCTTCAGGCAATTAAGGAGTACCGACTCATTTTTTTTTATCAGAGTACTGTCGTGGGTATAGAAGCTACGTCACATAACATACTGAACAAATCAAAAGATTTTCAGAATTTTATTTCCGAGTTCCTAGGTCATTGTAGTAGAGCCCACTATACCTGCCGTCTTCAGGCAATTATGGAGTACCTACACATTTTTTTTTATCAGAGTACTGACGTGGGTATAGAAACTACATTACATAACATACTGAACAAAACATAAGATATTCAGAATTTTATTCCCGAGTTCCTAGGTCATTGTAGTAGAACCCACTATACCTGCCGTTTTCAGGCAATTATGGAGTACCTACTTATTTTTTTTTATCAGAGTACTGTCGTGGGTATAGAAGCTACATTATAAATAAAATGTGAAGTTACCGGCCGAAATGTTTTGTTCAGTATGTTTTATAAAACATATTATTCCCGAGTTCCTAGGTCATTGTAGTAGAACCCACTATACCTGCCGTCTTCAGGCAATTAAGGAGTACCTACTCATTTTTTTTTATCAGAGTACTGACGTGGGTATAGAAACTACATTACATAACATACTGAACAAAACATAAGATATTCAGAATTTTATTTCCGAGTTCCTAGGAAATTGTAGTAGAGCCCACTATACCTGCCGTCTTCAGGCAATTAAGGAGTACCTACTCATTTTTTTTTATCAGAGTACTGACGTGGGTATAGAAGCTACGTCACATAACATCCTGAACAAATCAAAAGATTTCCAGAATTTTATTTCCGAGTTCCTAGGTCATTGTAGTAGAACCCACTATACCTGCCGTCTTCAGGCAATTATGGAGTACCTACTCATTTTTTTTTATCAAAGTACTGTGGTGGGTATAGAAGCTACGTCACATAACATCCTGAACAAATCAAAAGATTTCCAGAATTTTATTTCCGGGTTCCTAGGTCATTGTAGTAGAACCCACTATACCTGCCGTCTTCAGGCAATTAAGGAGTACCTACTCATTTTTTTTTATCAGAGTACTGACGTGGGTATAGAAACTAAATTACATAACATACTGAACAAAACATAAGATTTTCAGAATTTTATTCCCGAGTTCCTAGGTCATTGTAGTAGAACCCACTATACCTGCCGTCTTCAGGCAATTAAGGAGTACCTACTCATTTTTTTTTATCAGAGTACTGACGTGGTTATAGAAACTACATTACATAACATACTGAACAAAACATAAGATTTTCAGAATTTTATTCCCGAGTTCCTAGGTCATTGTAGTAGAACCCACTATACCTGCCGTCTTCAGGCAATTATGGAGTACCTACTCATTTTTTTTTATCAAAGTACTGTCGTGGGTATAGAAGCTACGTCACATAACATACTGAACAAATCAAAAGATTTTCAGAATTTTATTTCCGAGTTCCTAGGTCATTGTAGTAGAGCCCACTATACCTGCCGTCTTCAGGCAATTATGGAGTACCTACTCATTTTTTTTTATCAGAGTACTGACGTGGGTATAGAAACTACATTACATAACATACTGAACAAAACATAAAATTTTCAGAATTTTATTCCCGAGTTCCTAGGTCATTGTAGTAGAACCCACTACACCTGCCGTTTTCAGGCAATTATGGAGTACCTACTTATTTTTTTTTATCAGAGTACTGTCGTGGATATAGAAGCTACATTATAAATAAAATGTGAAGTTACCGGCCGAAATGTTTTGTTCAGTATGTTTTATAAAACATATTATTCCCGAGTTCCTAGGTCATTGTAGTGGAACCCACTATACCTACCGTCTTAAGGCAATTATGGAGTACCTACTCATTTTTTTTATCAGAGTACTGACGTGGGTATAGAAGCTACGTCACATAACATACTGAACAAATCAAAAGATTTTCAGAATTTTATTTCCGAGTTCCTAGGTAATTGTAGTAGAGCCCACTATACCTGCCGTCTTCAGGCAATTAAGGAGTACCTACTCATTTTTTTTTATCAGAGTACTGACGTGGGTATAGAAACTACATTACATAACATACTGAACAAAACGTAAGATTTTCAGAATTTTATTCTCGAGTTCCTAGGTCATTGTAGTAGAACCCACTATACCTGCCGTCTTCAGGCAATTATGGAGTACCTACTCATTTTTTTTTATCAGAGTACTGACGTGGGTATAGAAACTACATTACATAACATACTGAACAAAACATAAAATTTTCAGAATTTTATTCCCGAGTTCCTAGGTCATTGTAGTAGAACCCACTATACCTGCCGTCTTTAGGCAATTATGGAGTACCTACTTATTTTTTTTTATCAGAGTACTGTCGTGGGTATAGAAGCTACATTATAAATAAAATGTGAAGTTACCGGCCGAAATGTTTTGTTCAGTATGTTTTATAAAACATATTATTCCCGAGTTCCTAGGTCATTGTAGTAGAACCCACTATACCTGCCGTCTTCAGGCAATTATGGAGTACCTACTCATTTTTTTTTATCAAAGTACTGTCGTGGGTATAGAAGCTACGTCACATAACATACTGAACAAATCAAAAGATTTTCAGAATTTTATTTCCGAGTTCCTAGGTCATTGTAGTAGAGCCCACTATACCTGCCGTCTTCAGGCAATTATGGAGTACCTACTCATTTTTTTTTATCAGAGTACTGACGTGGGTATAGAAACTACATTACATAACATACTGAACAAAACATAAAATTTTCAGAATTTTATTCCCGAGTTCCTAGGTCATTGTAGTAGAACCCACTACACCTGCCGTTTTCAGGCAATTATGGAGTACCTACTTATTTTTTTTTATCAGAGTACTGTCGTGGATATAGAAGCTACATTATAAATAAAATGTGAAGTTACCGGCCGAAATGTTTTGTTCAGTATGTTTTATAAAACATATTATTCCCGAGTTCCTAGGTCATTGTAGTGGAACCCACTATACCTACCGTCTTAAGGCAATTATGGAGTACCTACTCATTTTTTTTATCAGAGTACTGACGTGGGTATAGAAGCTACGTCACATAACATACTGAACAAATCAAAAGATTTTCAGAATTTTATTTCCGAGTTCCTAGGTAATTGTAGTAGAGCCCACTATACCTGCCGTCTTCAGGCAATTAAGGAGTACCTACTCATTTTTTTTTATCAGAGTACTGACGTGGGTATAGAAACTACATTACATAACATACTGAACAAAACGTAAGATTTTCAGAATTTTATTCCCGAGTTCCTAGGTCATTGTAGTAGAACCCACTATACCTGCCGTCTTCAGGCAATTATGGAGTACCTACTCATTTTTTTTTATCAGAGTACTGACGTGGGTATAGAAACTACATTACATAACATACTGAACAAAACATAAAATTTTCAGAATTTTATTCCCGAGTTCCTAGGTCATTGTAGTAGAACCCACTATACCTGCCGTCTTTAGGCAATTATGGAGTACCTACTTATTTTTTTTTATCAGAGTACTGTCGTGGGTATAGAAGCTACATTATAAATAAAATGTGAAGTTACCGGCCGAAATGTTTTGTTCAGTATGTTTTATAAAACATATTATTCCCGAGTTCCTAGGTCATTGTAGTAGAACCCACTATACCTGCCGTCTTCAGGCAATTATGGAGTACCTACACATTTTTTTTTATCAGAGTACTGACGTGGGTATAGAAACTACATTACATAACATACTGAACAAAACATAAGATTTTCAGAATTTTATTCCCGAGTTCTTAGGTCATTGTAGTAGAACCCACTATACCTGCCGTCTTCAGGCAATTATGGAGTACCTACTCATTTTTTTTAACAGAGTACTGACGTGGGTATAGAAACTACATTACATAACATACTGAACAAAACATAAGATATTCAGAATTTTATTTCCGAGTTCCTAGGAAATTGTAGTAGAGCCCACTATACCTGCCGTCTTCAGGCAATTAAGGAGTACCTACTCATTTTTTTTTATCAGAGTACTGACGTGGGTATAGAAGCTACGTCACATAACATCCTGAACAAATCAAAAGATTTCCAGAATTTTATTTCCGAGTTCCTAGGTCATTGTAGTAGAACCCACTATACCTGCCGTCTTCAGGCAATTATGGAGTACCTACTCATTTTTTTTTATCAAAGTACTGTGGTGGGTATAGAAGCTACGTCACATAACATCCTGAACAAATCAAAAGATTTCCAGAATTTTATTTCCGGGTTCCTAGGTCATTGTAGTAGAACCCACTATACCTGCCGTCTTCAGGCAATTAAGGAGTACCTACTCATTTTTTTTTATCAGAGTACTGACGTGGGTATAGAAACTAAATTACATAACATACTGAACAAAACATAAGATTTTCAGAATTTTATTCCCGAGTTCCTAGGTCATTGTAGTAGAACCCACTATACCTGCCGTCTTCAGGCAATTAAGGAGTACCTACTCATTTTTTTTTATCAGAGTACTGACGTGGTTATAGAAACTACATTACATAACATACTGAACAAAACATAAGATTTTCAGAATTTTATTCCCGAGTTCCTAGGTCATTGTAGTAGAACCCACTATACCTGCCGTCTTCAGGCAATTATGGAGTACCTACTCATTTTTTTTTATCAAAGTACTGTCGTGGGTATAGAAGCTACGTCACATAACATACTGAACAAATCAAAAGATTTTCAGAATTTTATTTCCGAGTTCCTAGGTCATTGTAGTAGAGCCCACTATACCTGCCGTCTTCAGGCAATTATGGAGTACCTACTCATTTTTTTTTATCAGAGTACTGACGTGGGTATAGAAACTACATTACATAACATACTGAACAAAACATAAAATTTTCAGAATTTTATTCCCGAGTTCCTAGGTCATTGTAGTAGAACCCACTACACCTGCCGTTTTCAGGCAATTATGGAGTACCTACTTATTTTTTTTTATCAGAGTACTGTCGTGGATATAGAAGCTACATTATAAATAAAATGTGAAGTTACCGGCCGAAATGTTTTGTTCAGTATGTTTTATAAAACATATTATTCCCGAGTTCCTAGGTCATTGTAGTGGAACCCACTATACCTACCGTCTTAAGGCAATTATGGAGTACCTACTCATTTTTTTTATCAGAGTACTGACGTGGGTATAGAAGCTACGTCACATAACATACTGAACAAATCAAAAGATTTTCAGAATTTTATTTCCGAGTTCCTAGGTAATTGTAGTAGAGCCCACTATACCTGCCGTCTTCAGGCAATTAAGGAGTACCTACTCATTTTTTTTTATCAGAGTACTGACGTGGGTATAGAAACTACATTACATAACATACTGAACAAAACGTAAGATTTTCAGAATTTTATTCCCGAGTTCCTAGGTCATTGTAGTAGAACCCACTATACCTGCCGTCTTCAGGCAATTATGGAGTACCTACTCATTTTTTTTTATCAGAGTACTGACGTGGGTATAGAAACTACATTACATAACATACTGAACAAAACATAAAATTTTCAGAATTTTATTCCCGAGTTCCTAGGTCATTGTAGTAGAACCCACTATACCTGCCGTCTTTAGGCAATTATGGAGTACCTACTTATTTTTTTTTATCAGAGTACTGTCGTGGGTATAGAAGCTACATTATAAATAAAATGTGAAGTTACCGGCCGAAATGTTTTGTTCAGTATGTTTTATAAAACATATTATTCCCGAGTTCCTAGGTCATTGTAGTAGAACCCACTATACCTGCCGTCTTCAGGCAATTATGGAGTACCTACACATTTTTTTTTATCAGAGTACTGACGTGGGTATAGAAACTACATTACATAACATACTGAACAAAACATAAAATTTTCAGAATTTTATTCCCGAGTTCCTAGGTCATTGTAGTGGAACCCACTATACCTGCCGTCTTCAGGCAATTATGGAGTACCTACTTATTTTTTTTTATCAGAGTACTGTCGTGGGTATAGAAGCTACATTATAAATAAAATGTGAAGTTACCGGCCGAAATGTTTTGTTCAGTATGTTTTATAAAACATATTATTCCCGAGTTCCTAGGTCATTGTAGTAGAACATACTATACCTGCCGTCTTCAGGCAATTAAGGAGTACCGACTCATTTTTTTTTATCAGAGTACTGTCGTGGGTATAGAAGCTACGTCACATAACATACTGAACAAATCAAAAGATTTTCAGAATTTTATTTCCGAGTTCCTAGGTCATTGTAGTAGAGCCCACTATACCTGCCGTCTTCAGGCAATTAAGGAGTACCTACTCATTTTTTTTTATCAGAGTACTGACGTGGCTATAGAAACTACATTACATAACATACTGAACAAAACATAAGATTTTCAAAATTTTATTCCCGAGTTCCTAGGTCATTGTAGTAGAACCCACTATACCTGCCGTCTTCAGGCAATTAAGGAGTACCTACTCATTTTTTTTTATCAGAGTACTGACGTGGGTATAGAAACTACATTACATAACATACTGAACAAAACATAAGATTTTCAGAATTTTATTCCCGAGTTCCTAGGTCATTGTAGTAGAGCCCACTATACCTGCCGTCTTCAGGCAATTAAGGAGTACCTACTCATTTTTTTTTATCAGAGTACTGACGTGGGTATAGAAGCTACGTCACATAACATCCTGAACAAATCAAAAGATTTCCAGAATTTTATTTCCGAGTTCCTAGGTCATTGTAGTAGAACCCACTATACCTGCCGTCTTCAGGCAATTAAGGAGTACCTACTCATTTTTTTTTATCAGAGTACTGACGTGGGTATAGAAACTACATTACATAACATACTGAACAAAACATAAGATTTTTAGAATTTTATTCCCGAGTTCCTAGGTCATTGTAGTAGAACCCACTATACCTGCCGTCTTCAGGCAATTAAGGAGTACCTACTCATTTTTTTTTATCAGAGTACTGACGTGGGTATAGAAACTACATTACATAACATACTGAACAAAACATAAAATTTTCAGAATTTTATTCCCGAGTTCCTAGGTCATTGTAGTAGAACCCACTATACCTGCCGTCTTCAGGCAATTAAGGAGTACCGACTCATTTTTTTTTATCAGAGTACTGTCGTGGGTATAGAAGCTACGTCACATAACATACTGAACAAATCAAAAGATTTTCAGAATTTTATTTCCGAGTTCCTAGGTCATTGTAGTAGAGCCCACTATACCTGCCGTCTTCAGGCAATTAAGGAGTACCTACTCATTTTTTTTTATCAGAGTACTGACGTGGGTATAGAAACTACATTACATAACATACTGAACAAAACATAAGATTTTTAGAATTTTATTCCCGAGTTCCTAGGTCATTGTAGTAGAACCCACTATACCTGCCGTCTTCAGGCAATTAAGGAGTACCTACTCATTTTTTTTTATCAGAGTACTGACGTGGGTATAGAAACTACATTACATAACATACTGAACAAAACATAAAATTTTCAGAATTTTATTCCCGAGTTCCTAGGTCATTGTAGTAGAACCCACTATACCTGCCGTCTTCAGGCAATTAAGGAGTACCGACTCATTTTTTTTTATCAGAGTACTGTCGTGGGTATAGAAGCTACGTCACATAACATACTGAACAAATCAAAAGATTTTCAGAATTTTATTTCCGAGTTCCTAGGTCATTGTAGTAGAGCCCACTATACCTGCCGTCTTCAGGCAATTATGGAGTACCTACACATTTTTTTTTATCAGAGTACTGACGTGGGTATAGAAACTACATTACATAACATACTGAACAAAACATAAGATTTTCAAAATTTTATTCCCGAGTTCCTAGGTCATTGTAGTAAAACCCACTATACCTGCCGTCTTCAGGCAATTATGGAGTACCTACTCTTTTTTTTTATTTGAGTACTGAGTAGCAAAAATGAAGACGTACTCTGATAAAAAAAAATGAGTCGGTACTCCATAATTGCCTGAAGACAGCGGGTATAGTGGGTTCTACTACAATGACCTAGGAACTCGGGAATAATATGTTTTATAAAACATACTGAACAAAACATTTCGGCCGGTACATTACATAACATACTGAACAAAACATAAGATTTTCAGAATTTTATTCCCGAGTTCCTAGGTCATTGTAGTAGAACCCACTATACCTGCCGTCTTCAGGCAATTATGGAGTACCTACTTATTTTTTTTTATCAGAGTACTGACGTGGGTATAGAAACTACATTACATAAAATACTGAACAAAACATAAGATTTTTAGAATTTTATTCCCGATTTCCTAGGTCATTGTAGTAGAACCCACTATACCTGCCGTCTTCAGGCAATTAAGGAGTACCTACTCATTTTTTTTTATCAGAGTACTGACGTGGGTATAGAAACTACATTACATAACATACTGAACAAAACATAAGATTTTTAGAATTTTATTCCCGAGTTCCTAGGTCATTGTAGTAGAACCCACTATACCTGCCGTCTTCAGGCAATTAAGGAGTACCTACTCATTTTTTTTTATCAGAGTACTGACGTGGGTATAGAAACTACATTACATAACATACTGAACAAAACATAAAATTTTCAGAATTTTATTCCCGAGTTCCTAGGTCATTGTAGTAGAACCCACTATACCTGCCGTCTTCAGGCAATTAAGGAGTACCGACTCATTTTTTTTTATCAGAGTACTGTCGTGGGTATAGAAGCTACGTCACATAACATACTGAACAAATCAAAAGATTTTCAGAATTTTATTTCCGAGTTCCTAGGTCATTGTAGTAGAGCCCACTATACCTGCCGTCTTCAGGCAATTAAGGAGTACCTACTCATTTTTTTTTATCAGAGTACTGACGTGGGTATAGAAACTACATTACATAACATACTGAACAAAACATAAAATTTTCAGAATTTTATTCCCGAGTTCCTAGGTCATTGTAGTAGAACCCACTATACCTGCCGTCTTCAGGCAATTATGGAGTACCTACTTATTTTTTTTTATCAGAGTACTGTCGTGGGTATAGAAGCTACATTATAAATAAAATGTGAAGTTACCGGCCGAAATGTTTTGTTCAGTATGTTTTATAAAACATATTATTCCCGAGTTCCTAGGTCATTGTAGTAGAACCCACTATACCTGCCGTCTTCAGGCAATTATGGAGTACCTACACATTTTTTTTTATCAGAGTACTGACGTGGGTATAGAAACTACATTACATAACATACTGAACAAAACATAAGATTTTCAGAATTTTATTCCCGAGTTCTTAGGTCATTGTAGTAGAACCCACTATACCTGCCGTCTTCAGGCAATTATGGAGTACCTACTCATTTTTTTTTAACAGAGTACTGACGTGGGTATAGAAACTACATTACATAACATACTGAACAAAACATAAAATTTTCAGAATTTTATTCCCGAGTTCCTAGGTCATTGTAGTGGAACCCACTATACCTGCCGTCTTCAGGCAATTATGGAGTACCTACTTATTTTTCTTTATCAGAGTACTGTCGTGGGTATAGAAGCTACATTATAAATAAAATGTGAAGTTACCGGCCGAAATGTTTTGTTCAGTATGTTTTATAAAACATATTATTCCCGAGTTCCTAGGTCATTGTAGTAGAACCCACTATACCTGCCGTCTTCAGGCAATTAAGGAGTACCGACTCATTTTTTTTTATCAGAGTACTGTCGTGGGTATAGAAGCTACGTCACATAACATACTGAACAAATCAAAAGATTTTCAGAATTTTATTTCCGAGTTCCTAGGTCATTGTAGTAGAGCCCACTATACCTGCCGTCTTCAGGCAATTAAGGAGTACCTACTCATTTTTTTTTATCAGAGTACTGACGTGGGTATAGAAACTACATTACATAACATACTGAACAAAACATAAGATTTTCAGAATTTTATTCCCGAGTTCCTAGGTCATTGTAGTAGAACCCACTATACCTGCCGTCTTCAGGCAATTATGGAGTACCTACTCATTTTTTTTTATCAGAGTACTGACGTGGGTATAGAAACTACATTACATAACATACTGAACAAAACATAAGATTTTTAGAATTTTATTCCCGAGTTCCTAGGTCATTGTAGTAGAACCCACTATACCTGCCGTCTTCAGGCAATTAAGGAGTACCTACTCATTTTTTTTTATCAGAGTACTGACGTGGGTATAGAAACTACATTACATAACATACTGAACAAAACATAAAATTTTCAGAATTTTATTCCCGAGTTCCTAGGTCATTGTAGTAGAACCCACTATACCTGCCGTCTTCAGGCAATTAAGGAGTACCGACTCATTTTTTTTTATCAGAGTACTGTCGTGGGTATAGAAGCTACGTCACATAACATACTGAACAAATCAAAAGATTTTCAGAATTTTATTTCCGAGTTCCTAGGTCATTGTAGTAGAGCCCACTATACCTGCCGTCTTCAGGCAATTAAGGAGTACCTACTCATTTTTTTTTATCAGAGTACTGACGTGGGTATAGAAACTACATTACATAACATACTGAACAAAACATAAAATTTTCAGAATTTTATTCCCGAGTTCCTAGGTCATTGTAGTAGAACCCACTATACCTGCCGTCTTCAGGCAATTATGGAGTACCTACTTATTTTTTTTTATCAGAGTACTGTCGTGGGTATAGAAGCTACATTATAAATAAAATGTGAAGTTACCGGCCGAAATGTTTTGTTCAGTATGTTTTATAAAACATATTATTCCCGAGTTCCTAGGTCATTGTAGTAGAACCCACTATACCTGCCGTCTTCAGGCAATTATGGAGTACCTACACATTTTTTTTTATCAGAGTACTGACGTGGGTATAGAAACTACATTACATAACATACTGAACAAAACATAAGATTTTCAGAATTTTATTCCCGAGTTCTTAGGTCATTGTAGTAGAACCCACTATACCTGCCGTCTTCAGGCAATTATGGAGTACCTACTCATTTTTTTTTAACAGAGTACTGACGTGGGTATAGAAACTACATTACATAACATACTGAACAAAACATAAAATTTTCAGAATTTTATTCCCGAGTTCCTAGGTCATTGTAGTGGAACCCACTATACCTGCCGTCTTCAGGCAATTATGGAGTACCTACTTATTTTTCTTTATCAGAGTACTGTCGTGGGTATAGAAGCTACATTATAAATAAAATGTGAAGTTACCGGCCGAAATGTTTTGTTCAGTATGTTTTATAAAACATATTATTCCCGAGTTCCTAGGTCATTGTAGTAGAACCCACTATACCTGCCGTCTTCAGGCAATTAAGGAGTACCGACTCATTTTTTTTTATCAGAGTACTGTCGTGGGTATAGAAGCTACGTCACATAACATACTGAACAAATCAAAAGATTTTCAGAATTTTATTTCCGAGTTCCTAGGTCATTGTAGTAGAGCCCACTATACCTGCCGTCTTCAGGCAATTAAGGAGTACCTACTCATTTTTTTTTATCAGAGTACTGACGTGGGTATAGAAACTACATTACATAACATACTGAACAAAACATAAGATTTTCAGAATTTTATTCCCGAGTTCCTAGGTCATTGTAGTAGAACCCACTATACCTGCCGTCTTCAGGCAATTATGGAGTACCTACTCATTTTTTTTTATCAGAGTACTGACGTGGGTATAGAAACTACATTACATAACATACTGAACAAAACATAAGATTTTCAGAATTTTATTCCCGAGTTCCTAGGTCATTGTAGTAGAACCCACTATACCTGCCGTCTTCAGGCAATTATGGAGTACTTACTCATTTTTTTTTATCAAAGTACTGTCGTGGGTATAGAAGCTACGTCACATAACATACTGAACAAATCAAAAGATTTTCAGAATTTTATTTCCGAGTTCCTAGGTCATTGTAGTAGAGCCCACTATACCTGCCGTCTTCAGGCAATTATGGAGTACCTACTCATTTTTTTTTATCAGAGTACTGACGTGGGTATAGAAACTACATTACATAACATACTGAACAAAACGTAAGATTTTCAGAATTTTATTCCCGAGTTCCTAGGTCATTGTAGTAGAACCCACTATACCTGCCGTCTTCAGGCAATTATGGAGTACCTACTCATTTTTTTTTATCAGAGTACTGACGTGGGTATAGAAACTACATTACATAACATACTGAACAAAACATAAAATTTTCAGAATTTTATTCCCGAGTTCCTAGGTCATTGTAGTAGAACCCACTATACCTGCCGTCTTCAGGCAATTAAGGAGTACCGACTCATTTTTTTTTATCAGAGTACTGTCGTGGGTATAGAAGCTACGTCACATAACATACTGAACAAATCAAAAGATTTTCAGAATTTTATTTTCGAGTTCCTAGGTCATTGTAGTAGAGCCCACTATACCTGCCGTCTTCAGGCAATTATGGAGTACCTACACATTTTTTTTTATCAGAGTACTGACGTGGGTATAGAAACTACATTACATAACATACTGAACAAAACATAAGATATTCAGAATTTTATTCCCGAGTTCCTAGGTCATTGTAGTAGAACCCACTATACCTGCCGTTTCAGGCAATTATGGAGTACCTACTTATTTTTTTTTATCAGAGTACTGTCGTGGGTATAGAAGCTACATTATAAATAAAATGTGAAGTTACCGGCCGAAATGTTTTGTTCAGTATGTTTTATAAAACATATTATTCCCGAGTTCCTAGGTCATTGTAGTAGAACCCACTATACCTGCCGTCTTCAGGCAATTAAGGAGTACCTACTCATTTTTTTTTATCAGAGTACTGACGTGGGTATAGAAACTACATTACATAACATACTGAACAAAACATAAGATATTCAGAATTTTATTTCCGAGTTCCTAGGAAATTGTAGTAGAGCCCACTATACCTGCCGTCTTCAGGCAATTAAGGAGTACCTACTCATTTTTTTTTATCAGAGTACTGACGTGGGTATAGAAGCTACGTCACATAACATCCTGAACAAATCAAAAGATTTCCAGAATTTTATTTCCGAGTTCCTAGGTCATTGTAGTAGAACCCACTATACCTGCCGTCTTCAGGCAATTATGGAGTACCTACTCATTTTTTTTTATCAAAGTACTGTGGTGGGTATAGAAGCTACGTCACATAACATCCTGAACAAATCAAAAGATTTCCAGAATTTTATTTCCGGGTTCCTAGGTCATTGTAGTAGAACCCACTATACCTGCCGTCTTCAGGCAATTAAGGAGTACCTACTCATTTTTTTTTATCAGAGTACTGTCGTGGATATAGAAGCTACATTATAAATAAAATGTGAAGTTACCGGCCGAAATGTTTTGTTCAGTATGTTTTATAAAACATATTATTCCCGAGTTCCTAGGTCATTGTAGTGGAACCCACTATACCTACCGTCTTAAGGCAATTATGGAGTACCTACTCATTTTTTTTATCAGAGTACTGACGTGGGTATAGAAGCTACGTCACATAACATACTGAACAAATCAAAAGATTTTCAGAATTTTATTTCCGAGTTCCTAGGTAATTGTAGTAGAGCCCACTATACCTGCCGTCTTCAGGCAATTAAGGAGTACCTACTCATTTTTTTTTATCAGAGTACTGACGTGGGTATAGAAACTACATTACATAACATACTGAACAAAACGTAAGATTTTCAGAATTTTATTCCCGAGTTCCTAGGTCATTGTAGTAGAACCCACTATACCTGCCGTCTTCAGGCAATTATGGAGTACCTACTCATTTTTTTTTATCAGAGTACTGACGTGGGTATAGAAACTACATTACATAACATACTGAACAAAACATAAAATTTTCAGAATTTTATTCCCGAGTTCCTAGGTCATTGTAGTAGAACCCACTATACCTGCCGTCTTTAGGCAATTATGGAGTACCTACTTATTTTTTTTTATCAGAGTACTGTCGTGGGTATAGAAGCTACATTATAAATAAAATGTGAAGTTACCGGCCGAAATGTTTTGTTCAGTATGTTTTATAAAACATATTATTCCCGAGTTCCTAGGTCATTGTAGTAGAACCCACTATACCTGCCGTCTTCAGGCAATTATGGAGTACCTACACATTTTTTTTTATCAGAGTACTGACGTGGGTATAGAAACTACATTACATAACATACTGAACAAAACATAAGATTTTCAGAATTTTATTCCCGAGTTCTTAGGTCATTGTAGTAGAACCCACTATACCTGCCGTCTTCAGGCAATTATGGAGTACCTACTCATTTTTTTTTAACAGAGTACTGACGTGGGTATAGAAACTACATTACATAACATACTGAACAAAACATAAGATATTCAGAATTTTATTTCCGAGTTCCTAGGAAATTGTAGTAGAGCCCACTATACCTGCCGTCTTCAGGCAATTAAGGAGTACCTACTCATTTTTTTTTATCAGAGTACTGACGTGGGTATAGAAGCTACGTCACATAACATCCTGAACAAATCAAAAGATTTCCAGAATTTTATTTCCGAGTTCCTAGGTCATTGTAGTAGAACCCACTATACCTGCCGTCTTCAGGCAATTATGGAGTACCTACTCATTTTTTTTTATCAAAGTACTGTGGTGGGTATAGAAGCTACGTCACATAACATCCTGAACAAATCAAAAGATTTCCAGAATTTTATTTCCGGGTTCCTAGGTCATTGTAGTAGAACCCACTATACCTGCCGTCTTCAGGCAATTAAGGAGTACCTACTCATTTTTTTTTATCAGAGTACTGACGTGGGTATAGAAACTAAATTACATAACATACTGAACAAAACATAAGATTTTCAGAATTTTATTCCCGAGTTCCTAGGTCATTGTAGTAGAACCCACTATACCTGCCGTCTTCAGGCAATTAAGGAGTACCTACTCATTTTTTTTTATCAGAGTACTGACGTGGTTATAGAAACTACATTACATAACATACTGAACAAAACATAAGATTTTCAGAATTTTATTCCCGAGTTCCTAGGTCATTGTAGTAGAACCCACTATACCTGCCGTCTTCAGGCAATTATGGAGTACCTACTCATTTTTTTTTATCAAAGTACTGTCGTGGGTATAGAAGCTACGTCACATAACATACTGAACAAATCAAAAGATTTTCAGAATTTTATTTCCGAGTTCCTAGGTCATTGTAGTAGAGCCCACTATACCTGCCTTCTTCAGGCAATTATGGAGTACCTACTCATTTTTTTTTATCAGAGTACTGACGTGGGTATAGAAACTACATTACATAACATACTGAACAAAACATAAAATTTTCAGAATTTTATTCCCGAGTTCCTAGGTCATTGTAGTAGAACCCACTACACCTGCCGTTTTCAGGCAATTATGGAGTACCTACTTATTTTTTTTTATCAGAGTACTGTCGTGGATATAGAAGCTACATTATAAATAAAATGTGAAGTTACCGGCCGAAATGTTTTGTTCAGTATGTTTTATAAAACATATTATTCCCGAGTTCCTAGGTCATTGTAGTGGAACCCACTATACCTACCGTCTTAAGGCAATTATGGAGTACCTACTCATTTTTTTTATCAGAGTACTGACGTGGGTATAGAAGCTACGTCACATAACATACTGAACAAATCAAAAGATTTTCAGAATTTTATTTCCGAGTTCCTAGGTAATTGTAGTAGAGCCCACTATACCTGCCGTCTTCAGGCAATTAAGGAGTACCTACTCATTTTTTTTTATCAGAGTACTGACGTGGGTATAGAAACTACATTACATAACATACTGAACAAAACGTAAGATTTTCAGAATTTTATTCCCGAGTTCCTAGGTCATTGTAGTAGAACCCACTATACCTGCCGTCTTCAGGCAATTATGGAGTACCTACTCATTTTTTTTTATCAGAGTACTGACGTGGGTATAGAAACTACATTACATAACATACTGAACAAAACATAAAATTTTCAGAATTTTATTCCCGAGTTCCTAGGTCATTGTAGTAGAACCCACTATACCTGCCGTCTTTAGGCAATTATGGAGTACCTACTTATTTTTTTTTATCAGAGTACTGTCGTGGGTATAGAAGCTACATTATAAATAAAATGTGAAGTTACCGGCCGAAATGTTTTGTTCAGTATGTTTTATAAAACATATTATTCCCGAGTTCCTAGGTCATTGTAGTAGAACCCACTATACCTGCCGTCTTCAGGCAATTATGGAGTACCTACACATTTTTTTTTATCAGAGTACTGACGTGGGTATAGAAACTACATTACATAACATACTGAACAAAACATAAGATTTTCAGAATTTTATTCCCGAGTTCTTAGGTCATTGTAGTAGAACCCACTATACCTGCCGTCTTCAGGCAATTATGGAGTACCTACTCATTTTTTTTTAACAGAGTACTGACGTGGGTATAGAAACTACATTACATAACATACTGAACAAAACATAAAATTTTCAGAATTTTATTCCCGAGTTCCTAGGTCATTGTAGTGGAACCCACTATACCTGCCGTCTTCAGGCAATTATGGAGTACCTACTTATTTTTTTTTATCAGAGTACTGTCGTGGGTATAGAAGCTACATTATAAATAAAATGTGAAGTTACCGGCCGAAATGTTTTGTTCAGTATGTTTTATAAAACATATTATTCCCGAGTTCCTAGGTCATTGTAGTAGAACATACTATACCTGCCGTCTTCAGGCAATTAAGGAGTACCGACTCATTTTTTTTTATCAGAGTACTGTCGTGGGTATAGAAGCTACGTCACATAACATACTGAACAAATCAAAAGATTTTCAGAATTTTATTTCCGAGTTCCTAGGTCATTGTAGTAGAGCCCACTATACCTGCCGTCTTCAGGCAATTAAGGAGTACCTACTCATTTTTTTTTATCAGAGTACTGACGTGGCTATAGAAACTACATTACATAACATACTGAACAAAACATAAGATTTTCAAAATTTTATTCCCGAGTTCCTAGGTCATTGTAGTAGAACCCACTATACCTGCCGTCTTCAGGCAATTAAGGAGTACCTACTCATTTTTTTTTATCAGAGTACTGACGTGGGTATAGAAACTACATTACATAACATACTGAACAAAACATAAGATTTTCAGAATTTTATTCCCGAGTTCCTAGGTCATTGTAGTAGAGCCCACTATACCTGCCGTCTTCAGGCAATTAAGGAGTACCTACTCATTTTTTTTTATCAGAGTACTGACGTGGGTATAGAAGCTACGTCACATAACATCCTGAACAAATCAAAAGATTTCCAGAATTTTATTTCCGAGTTCCTAGGTCATTGTAGTAGAACCCACTATACCTGCCGTCTTCAGGCAATTAAGGAGTACCTACTCATTTTTTTTTATCAGAGTACTGACGTGGGTATAGAAACTACATTACATAACATACTGAACAAAACATAAGATTTTTAGAATTTTATTCCCGAGTTCCTAGGTCATTGTAGTAGAACCCACTATACCTGCCGTCTTCAGGCAATTAAGGAGTACCTACTCATTTTTTTTTATCAGAGTACTGACGTGGGTATAGAAACTACATTACATAACATACTGAACAAAACATAAAATTTTCAGAATTTTATTCCCGAGTTCCTAGGTCATTGTAGTAGAACCCACTATACCTGCCGTCTTCAGGCAATTAAGGAGTACCGACTCATTTTTTTTTATCAGAGTACTGTCGTGGGTATAGAAGCTACGTCACATAACATACTGAACAAATCAAAAGATTTTCAGAATTTTATTTCCGAGTTCCTAGGTCATTGTAGTAGAGCCCACTATACCTGCCGTCTTCAGGCAATTAAGGAGTACCTACTCATTTTTTTTTATCAGAGTACTGACGTGGGTATAGAAACTACATTACATAACATACTGAACAAAACATAAGATTTTTAGAATTTTATTCCCGAGTTCCTAGGTCATTGTAGTAGAACCCACTATACCTGCCGTCTTCAGGCAATTAAGGAGTACCTACTCATTTTTTTTTATCAGAGTACTGACGTGGGTATAGAAACTACATTACATAACATACTGAACAAAACATAAAATTTTCAGAATTTTATTCCCGAGTTCCTAGGTCATTGTAGTAGAACCCACTATACCTGCCGTCTTCAGGCAATTAAGGAGTACCGACTCATTTTTTTTATCAGAGTACTGTCGTGGGTATAGAAGCTACGTCACATAACATACTGAACAAATCAAAAGATTTTCAGAATTTTATTTCCGAGTTCCTAGGTCATTGTAGTAGAGCCCACTATACCTGCCGTCTTTAGGCAATTATGGAGTACCTACACATTTTTTTTTATCAGAGTACTGACGTGGGTATAGAAACTACATTACATAACATACTGAACAAAACATAAGATTTTCAAAATTTTATTCCCGAGTTCCTAGGTCATTGTAGTAAAACCCACTATACCTGCCGTCTTCAGGCAATTATGGAGTACCTACTCTTTTTTTTTATTTGAGTACTGAGTAGCAAAAATGAAGACGTACTCTGATAAAAAAAAATGAGTCGGTACTCCTTAATTGCCTGAAGACGGCAGGTATAGTGGGCTCTACTACAATGACCTAGGAACTCGGAAATAAAATTCTGAAAATCTTTTGATTTGTTCAGTATGTTATGTGACGTAGCTTCTATACCCACGACAGTACTTTGATAAAAAAAAATGAGTAGGTACTCCATAATTGCCTGAAGACGGCAGGTATAGTGGGTTCTACTACAATGACCTAGGAACTTGGGAATAAAATTCTGAAAATCTTATGTTTTGTTCAGTATGTTATGTAATGTAGTTTCTATACCCACGTCAGTACTCTGATAAAAAAAAATAAGTAGGTACTCCTTAATTGCCTGAAGACGGCAGGTATAGTGGGTTCTACTACAATGACCTAGGAACTCGGGAATAATATGTTTTATAAAACATACTGAACAAAACATTTCGGCCGGTAACTTCACATTTTATTTATAATGTAGCTTCTATACCCACGACAGTACTCTGATAAAAAAAAATAAGTAGGTACTCTGATAAAAAAAAATGTGTAGGTACTCCATAATTGCCTGAAGACGGCAGGTATAGTGGGTTCTACTACAATGACCTAGGAACTCGGGAATAATATGTTTTATAAAACATACTGAACAAAACATTTCGGCCGGTAACTTCACATTTTATTTATAATGTAGCTTCTATACCCACGACAGTACTCTGATAAAAAAAAATAAGTAGGTACTCCATAATTGCCTGAAGACGGCAGGTATAGTGGGTTCTACTACAATGACCTAGGAACTCGGGAATAAAATTCTGAAAATTTTATGTTTTTTTCAGTATGTTATGTAATGTAGTTTCTATACCCACGTCAGTACTCTGTTAAAAAAAAATGAGTAGGTACTCCATAATTGCCTGAAGACGGCAGGTATAGTGGGTTCTACTACAATGACCTAAGAACTCGGGAATAAAATTCTGAAAATCTTATGTTTTGTTCAGTATGTTATGTATATGTACTCAAATAAAAAAAAAGAGTAGGTACTCCATAATTGCCTGAAGACGGCAGGTATAGTGGGTTTTACTACAATGACCTAGGAACTCGGGAATTAAATTTTGAAAATCTTATGTTTTGTTCAGTATGTTATGTAATGTAGTTTCTATACCCACGTCAGTACTCTGATAAAAAAAAATGTGTAGGTACTCCATAATTGCCTGAAGACGGCAGGTATAGTGGGCTCTACTACAATGACCTAGGAACTCGGAAATAAAATTCTGAAAATCTTTTGATTTGTTCAGTATGTTATGTGACGTAGCTTCTATACCCACGACAGTACTCTGATAAAAAAAAATGAGTCGGTACTCCTTAATTGCCTGAAGACGGCAGGTATAGTGGGTTCTACTACAATGACCTAGGAACTCGGGAATAAAATTCTGAAAATTTTATGTTTTGTTCAGTATGTTATGTAATGTAGTTTCTATACCCACGTCAGTACTCTGATAAAAAAAAATGAGTAGGTACTCCTTAATTGCCTGAAGACGGCAGGTATAGTGGGTTCTACTACAATGACCTAGGAACTCGGGAATAAAATTCTAAAAATCTTATGTTTTGTTCAGTATTTTATGTAATGTAGTTTCTATACCCACGTCAGTACTCTGATAAAAAAAAATAAGTAGGTACTCCATAATTGCCTGAAGACGGCAGGTATAGTGGGTTCTACTACAATGACCTAGGAACTCGGGAATAAAATTCTGAAAATCTTATGTTTTGTTCAGTATGTTATGTAATGTACCGGCCGAAATGTTTTGTTCAGTATGTTTTATAAAACATATTATTCCCGAGTTCCTAGGTCATTGTAGTAGAACCCACTATACCCGCTGTCTTCAGGCAATTATGGAGTACCTACTTATTTTTTTTTATCAGAGTACTGACGTGGGTATAGAAACTACATTACATAAAATACTGAACAAAACATAAGATTTTTAGAATTTTATTCCCGAGTTCCTAGGTCATTGTAGTAGAACCCACTATACCTGCCGTCTTCAGGCAATTAAGGAGTACCTACTCATTTTTTTTTATCAGAGTACTGACGTGGGTATAGAAACTACATTACATAACATACTGAACAAAACATAAAATTTTCAGAATTTTATTCCCGAGTTCCTAGGTCATTGTAGTAGAACCCACTATACCTGCCGTCTTCAGGCAATTAAGGAGTACCGACTCATTTTTTTTTATCAGAGTACTGTCGTGGGTATAGAAGCTACGTCACATAACATACTGAACAAATCAAAAGATTTTCAGAATTTTATTTCCGAGTTCCTAGGTCATTGTAGTAGAGCCCACTATACCTGCCGTCTTCAGGCAATTATGGAGTACCTACACATTTTTTTTTATCAGAGTACTGACGTGGGTATAGAAACTACATTACATAACATACTGAACAAAACATAAGATTTTCAAAATTTAATTCCCGAGTTCCTAGGTCATTGTAGTAAAACCCACTATACCTGCCGTCTTCAGGCAATTATGGAGTACCTACTCTTTTTTTTTATTTGAGTACTGAGTAGCAAAAATGAAGACGTACTCTGATAAAAAAAAATGATTCGGTACTCCTTAATTGCCTGAAGACGGCAGGTATAGTGGGCTCTACTACAATGACCTAGGAACTCGGAAATAAAATTCTGAAAATCTTTTGATTTGTTCAGTATGTTATGTGACGTAGCTTCTATACCCACGACAGTACTCTGATAAAAAAAAATGAGTCGGTACTCCTTAATTGCCTGAAGACGGCAGGTATAGTGGGTTCTACTACAATGACCTAGGAACTCGGAAATAAAATTCTGAAAATTTTATGTTTTGTTCAGTATGTTATGTAATGTAGTTTCTATACCCACGTCAGTACTCTGATAAAAAAAAATGAGTAGGTACTCCATAATTGCCTGAAGACGGCAGGTATAGTGGGTTCTACTACAATGACCTAGGAACTCGGGAATAAAATTCTGAAAATCTTACGTTTTGTTCAGTATGTTATGTAATGTAGTTTCTATACCCACGTCAGTACTCTGATAAAAAAAAATGAGTAGGTACTCCATAATTGCCTGAAGACGGCAGGTATAGTGGGCTCTACTACAATGACCTAGGAACTCGGAAATAAAATTCTGAAAATCTTTTGATTTGTTCAGTATGTTATGTGACGTAGCTTCTATACCCACGACAGTACTTTGATAAAAAAAAATGAGTAGGTACTCCATAATTGCCTGAAGACGGCAGGTATAGTGGGTTCTACTACAATGACCTAGGAACTCGGGAATAAAATTCTGAAAATCTTATGTTTTGTTCAGTATGTTATGTAATGTAGTTTCTATACCCACGTCAGTACTCTGATAAAAAAAAATGAGTAGGTACTCCATAATTGCCTGAAGACGGCAGGTATAGTGGGTTCTACTACAATGACCTAGGAACTCGGGAATAAAATTCTGAAAATCTTATGTTTTGTTCAGTATGTTATGTAATGTAGTTTCTATACCCACGTCAGTACTCTGATAAAAAAAAATGAGTAGGTACTCCTTAATTGCCTGAAGACGGCAGGTATAGTGGGCTCTACTACAATGACCTAGGAACTCGGAAATAAAATTCTGAAAATCTTTTGATTTGTTCAGTATGTTATGTGACGTAGCTTCTATACCCACGACAGTACTCTGATAAAAAAAAATGAGTCGGTACTCCTTAATTGCCTGAAGACGGCAGGTATAGTGGGTTCTACTACAATGACCTAGGAACTCGGGAATAATATGTTTTATAAAACATACTGAACAAAACATTTCGGCCGGTAACTTCACATTTTATTTATAATGTAGCTTCTATACCCACGACAGTACTCTGATAAAAAAAAATAAGTAGGTACTCCATAATTGCCTGAAGACGGCAGGTATAGTGGGTTCTACTACAATGACCTAGGAACTCGGGAATAAAATTCTGAAAATCTTACGTTTTGTTCAGTATGTTATGTAATGTAGTTTCTATACCCACGTCAGTACTCTGATAAAAAAAAATGAGTAGGTACTCCATAATTGCCTTAAGACGGCAGGTATAGTGGATTCCACTACAATGACCTAGGAACTCGGGAATAAAATTCTGAAAATCTTTTGATTTGTTCAGGATGTTATGTGACGTAGCTTCTATACCCACGTCAGTACTTTGATAAAAAAAAATGAGTAGGTACTCCATAATTGCCTGAAGACGGCAGGTATAGTGGGTTCTACTACAATGACCTAGGAACTCGGAAATAAAATTCTGGAAATCTTTTGATTTGTTCAGGATGTTATGTGACGTAGCTTCTATACCCACGTCAGTACTCTGATAAAAAAAAATGAGTAGGTACTCCATAATTGCCTGAAGACGGCAGGTATAGTGGGTTCTACTACAATGACCTAGGAACTCGGGAATAAAATTCTGAAAATCTTATGTTTTGTTCAGTATGTTATGTAATGTAGTTTCTATAACCACGTCAGTACTCTGATAAAAAAAAATGAGTAGGTACTCCTTAATTGCCTGAAGACGGCAGGTATAGTGGGTTCTACTACAATGACCTAGGAACTCGGGAATAAAATTCTGAAAATCTTATGTTTTGTTCAGTATGTTATGTAATGTAGTTTCTATACCCACGTCAGTACTCTGATAAAAAAAAATGAGTAGGTACTCCTTAATTGCCTGAAGACGGCAGGTATAGTGGGTTCTACTACAATGACCTAGGAACTCGGAAATAAAATTCTGGAAATCTTTTGATTTGTTCAGGATGTTATGTGACGTAGCTTCTATACCCACGTCAGTACTCTGATAAAAAAAAATGAGTAGGTACTCCATAATTGCCTGAAGACGGCAGGTATAGTGGGTTCTACTACAATGACGTAGGAACTCGGGAATAAAATTCTAAAAATCTTATGTTTTGTTCAGTATGTTATGTAATGTAGTTTCTATACCCACGACAGTACTCTGATAAAAAAAAATGAGTAGGTACTCCTTAATTGCCTGAAGACGGCAGGTATAGTGGGTTCTACTACAATGACCTAGAAACTCGGGAATAAAATTCTGAAAATCTTTTGATTTGTTCAGTATGTTATGTGACGTAGCTTCTATACCCACGTCAGTACTCTGATAAAAAAAAATGAGTAGGTACTCCATAATTGCCTTAAGACGGCAGGTATAGTGGATTTCACTACAATGACCTAGGAACTCGGGAATAAAATTCTGAAAATCTTTTGATTTGTTCAGGATGTTATGTGACGTAGCTTCTATACCCACGTCAGTACTCTGATAAAAAAAAATGAGTAGGTACTCCTTAATTGCCTGAAGACGGCAGGTATAGTGGGTTCTACTACAATGACCTAGGAACTCGGGAATAATATGTTTTATAAAACATACTGAACAAAACATTTCGGCCGGTAACTTCACATTTTATTTATAATGTAGCTTCTATACCCACGACAGTACTCTGATAAAAAAAAATAAGTAGGTACTCCATAATTGCCTGAAAACGGCAGGTATAGTGGGTTCTACTACAATGACCTAGGAACTCGGGAATAAAATTCTGAATATCTTATGTTTTGTTCAGTATGTTATGTAATGTAGTTTCTATACCCACGTCAGTACTCTGATAAAAAAAAATGTGTAGGTACTCCATAATTGCCTGAAGACGGCAGGTATAGTGGGCTCTACTACAATGACCTAGGAACTCGGAAATAAAATTCTGAAAATCTTTTGATTTGTTCAGTATGTTATGTGACGTAGCTTCTATACCCACGACAGTACTCTGATAAAAAAAAATGAGTAGGTACTCCTTAATTGCCAGAAGATGGCAGGTATAGTGGGCTCTACTACAATGACCTAGGAACTCGGAAATAAAATTCTGAAAATCTTTTGATTTGTTCAGTATGTTATGTAATGTAGTTTCTATACCCACGTCAGTACTTTGATAAAAAAAAATGAGTAGGTACTGTGACCGAAGATATGGTTTACTTCACTCTTCGGTCACCGTACCCGATTTCCTCAGGGTTACCTCCTCCAGATCCTTCTTTAAAACCAACTTTATACGTTTTATACGTTTATTTTATATTCTTTTCATTTCCTATAGAATATAATATCCCTGCGAAGCTATATAAACGTAAACTGTGAGGATTAATCGCGTTTCTATTCGTTTTCTATTAAATTAATCAATTACACGTCCATCGTGTGTCCCTCTATTGATCTCTCTTTTTACTCTTTTTGTTCCTTCGATTTGTTCTATTTCCGTCACAAATGTCATAAATACTCAAATAAGAAAACTAACAATATTTATGGCCAGTAGTAGCCTTACTCTACAATAGAGAAGGTTACATTTCTCCCCCCTCTTAAATTTTAGTAAAATATTAACAAAAAAAGATTTTACTAAACTAAAAACAATCTGGACATAGAACAAAAAATATTATTAGTATTATAAAATCCCGACCTAAACACACTCCTTTACTTAAAAGGTCTACAAAAAAAATCAACCTAATCGCGACACGTCGACTAATCCTCTCGCGAACCTAAGGGACCTTAAAACTATTACAACCCTAATCACTCTATTGGCATACCGCAGTCAGCCTTTTAACGGTGACTGTTAAATAAGGATCCATCCAATCAATACAACAGCCACGTTTTCACCCAGCCGAAATACTAATCAAATATTTCGTCATTTAATCACATCCGCAAAACCCAAAAACAAATGTGCACAACGACATACCAATAGTTAAATCTTGCGTGATATCTATCCAAATTACTTTCTTGCTAAATGCAAAGACCAATTATTAAAATAAAAATGAGTGACAAGAAGTTACATATAGAAATAAAAAAATATATATATCTACTTAGTATTATCATCAGATGACACCATCTGTATTATTTGTAACTTCCTTTTATTTCACCACAGCACTTTCACTGATAGTCCCTAGATTGTCCATTTTCTTTCTGAAACTAAATATTTTGTGTACAACATCACATAGTAATAATTATAATATATCCAACATCATAAACTTCTCATTATCTATAACATCTTTATTTATAATTTGAATAATATTTCCCTTTAATTAATTATCATATTTTTTTAATAAAACAATAACTAAAACACGCCATATAAATTAACTAGATACTAAACTTCAAAGATGGTCTTTAATACCAATGCCTTAATAAATAAAAAAAATAAAAATAAATTTCAGGACGAAGGACTTGTATCCAGTGCTATGCTAAAATTAATTAATTAAAAATTATGATTCAAGTCATTATAAAATGTCATTTATTTGTTTTGACATATATTTGCCCTATTTCGCCATCTATCGAAACTTCGAGGCATTAATTTTATTAGCACAAATCAATATCAAGTGTTTGCAACTCCCGTACCTATTAAAACAATAAAAACAATTATACTAGATTACACATTTTATAGAGACAAAGTGTATTTTCTTTTTAAACTTCTTCCTTTCTCTATAATAAAGTTATCTTTCAGCATACTAAATGTAAACAACATGTAAGACTCACGTTCTATATTGAACTGCAATACTGTGTTCTATATAGAACTGAGACAAACTATCTTCATAGATATGTTCACTCGCAGTAATACATTCCAACTATCACGCTTCTCCTTCACATTCTGAACATATGCGGTGTAGTAAACCCCGTTAAACAATACACTTAACTTTCGATCGCATCTTTTTCATTAGCATGCCACATCGCATACAACCTTCACACGTAACCATCTGGCATCTAGCACTCCAATGCTAATACGACAAACACCAAGACCGGATTCCATCATAGTCATCTCTCTATCTCCTGTTTTCTCCATTGTCATCATATTATGCTGCTTACAATATCAGCACAGGTTTTTTTTTCTCGCGTTCACATAAAAAAAAAGACATTAAACACATAATAATACACATTATTACAATTGTAAAATAAACATACCTAAACCCTAGATACTTATTTTTTTAAATATATTTTTTATGTTTTATACAAAAACTTTATGAACTAAATATTATTATAATATACAAAATTAATTTAATATTTTATATCTATCTTTTTATTTTTCCATTTGGATTTCTTTCTTTTATTATAACCTAGTTTATACAAACAATTAACATATTTATTTTCATATTTTTGTTTCACATCATACTCATTTATATGTAATGGACTATGTATTCCATTTACCTTATAATTTAATCTTCTATGATCATAACCTAAACCTACCTTATAACCTATATTTCCTACACTATTATACTGCCTTTTCTCTAATTCTACCTTCTTATATATTTTACTACAACCTATCTTGCCTCCGTCATTCCTAGGTTCAATTATGGGGACCTCATCCATTATATCATTATTTACTACTTTATCCGTCTGTTCGTTCCCTAAATCTTCAAAACTTTTAGAATTATTTTCTTTATATAACTTCTCTTCTTTATTATCTTTCTGTGCCACTGTTGGCTCTACTTTGACTTCCTTATCGGCATCCCTAACTTCTTTAATAATCATTATTTTATCTTCATTATTTTCTACTTCTTTTATATAATTATTATCATTCCTTTCATTAATTAAGGGCTTATTATTTTTCGCAACTACACTGGCTATATTTTCTTTTATATTAGTTGGTAAACAATTGCACTGACCTTGAGTTGTAGATATGGGGGTGATTTCTTTTTGTACCACTACCACCACATTGTCTATCTGTCCATATTTAGCACAAGCACCATTGTCCACAACACCAGAAACACTCTGTCCATTCCTGTTTCTCCATGATTGCGCAGTCTGTTGCTGCACATACGGATTTCGCGCAGGTTCCGCATATCGTCGAGGTGGCACCGTCCTCGGTTTTAAATTACAACTATGATCAGGGATACAAAAATTAGGTCTAAAATTATTATGTTGGTCAGTATACCGTTGTATTCCCATATCCCCACAAGCTCGTACATCCTGTGATGGATTCATCATCCTATCGGGTAATATATATTCCGCTTTATTATTTGAGGAATATACATTCTCAAATTGTATTATTATGGCCTTAATTTTTGCCATATTTAGATTTGCTTGATACGCAAAATACTGCCTATGCGGATCATTTAATCCTTTAATAAAAACATCTACTATAGTTTTCTCATCGTTTATATTAGCTTTTTTAGCTAAAGAACATAGTTTATAAAAATATTCCAATAGTGATAGCTCCCTTTGTACAGAATTAAAGAATAATCCAATATATGAAATTTGTGTTTTAAACTCGTCCTTTAAAACACACACTAACGCATTATAGTTTGCGCACTCACCTAATATTGATTTATAAAATATTAAAGCGGGACCTCTTAAATAAAAAGCAATCGCCGACTTCTTTTGGTCGTCATCCCACCTTTGTAAAGCAGCTACACTATTAAAATTTACTAAAAAATCTTCTATATCTTCGTTTATCTGCCCCGAGAAATGATTCATTGATTCCATTTTCATTTCTTCATTAATCAACGCTATTTTTATATATAAAACCCACTAACCTTTCTTTCTGATACATATAACCTTTATTTTTACACTACTTATCCTTCATTTCTTGACACATATCTTCTTTATCATTTTATTTATACATTTTCACCCAAAAAAATAGGTAACCGACTATTTTCACATGAAACCTTTTAAATCATACCCGGCGCCTCCACCAAAATGTGACCGAAGATATGGTTTACTTCACTCTTCGGTCACCGTACCCGATTTCCTCAGGGTTACCTCCTCCAGATCCTTCTTTAAAACCAACTTTATACGTTTTATACGTTTATTTTATATTCTTTTCATTTCCTATAGAATATAATATCCCTGCGAAGCTATATAAACGTAAACTGTGAGGATTAATCGCGTTTCTATTCGTTTTCTATTAAATTAATCAATTACACGTCCATCGTGTGTCCCTCTATTGATCTCTCTTTTTACTCTTTTTGTTCCTTCGATTTGTTCTATTTCCGTCACAAATGTCATAAATACTCAAATAAGAAAACTAACAATATTTATGGCCAGTAGTAGCCTTACTCTACAATAGAGAAGGTTACAGTACTCCATAATTGCCTGAAGACGGCAGGTATAGTGGGTTCTACTACAATGACCTAGGAACTCGGGAATAAAATTCTGAAAATCTTATATTTTGTTCAGTATGTTATGTAATGTAGTTTCTATACCCACGTCAGTACTCTGATAAAAAAAAATGAGTAGGTACTCCATAATTGCCTGAAGACGGCAGGTATAGTGGGTTCTACTACAATGACCTAGGAACTCGGGAATAAAATTCTGAAAATCTTATGTTTTGTTCAGTATGTTATGTAATGTAGTTTCTATACCCACGTCAGTACTCTGATAAAAAAAAATGAGTAGGTACTCCTTAATTGCCTGAAGACGGCAGGTATAGTGGGCTCTACTACAATGACCTAGGAACTCGGAAATAAAATTCTGAAAATCTTTTGATTTGTTCAGTATGTTATGTGACGTAGCTTCTATACCCACGACAGTACTCTGATAAAAAAAAATGAGTCGGTACTCCTTAATTGCCTGAAGACGGCAGGTATAGTGGGTTCTACTACAATGACCTAGGAACTCGGGAATAATATGTTTTATAAAACATACTGAACAAAACATTTCGGCCGGTAACTTCACATTTTATTTATAATGTAGCTTCTATACCCACGACAGTACTCTGATAAAAAAAAATAAGTAGGTACTCCATAATTGCCTGAAGACGGCAGGTATAGTGGGTTCTACTACAATGACCTAGGAACTCGGGAATAAAATTCTGAAAATCTTACGTTTTGTTCAGTATGTTATGTAATGTAGTTTCTATACCCACGTCAGTACTCTGATAAAAAAAAATGAGTAGGTACTCCATAATTGCCTTAAGACGGCAGGTATAGTGGATTCCACTACAATGAACTAGGAACTCGGGAATAAAATTCTGAAAATCTTTTGATTTGTTCAGGATGTTATGTGACGTAGCTTCTATACCCACGTCAGTACTTTGATAAAAAAAAATGAGTAGGTACTCCATAATTGCCTGAAGACGGCAGGTATAGTGGGTTCTACTACAATGACCTAGGAACTCGGAAATAAAATTCTGGAAATCTTTTGATTTGTTCAGGATGTTATGTGACGTAGCTTCTATACCCACGTCAGTACTCTGATAAAAAAAAATGAGTAGGTACTCCATAATTGCCTGAAGACGGCAGGTATAGTGGGTTCTACTACAATGACCTAGGAACTCGGGAATAAAATTCTGAAAATCTTATGTTTTGTTCAGTATGTTATGTAATGTAGTTTCTATAACCACGTCAGTACTCTGATAAAAAAAAATGAGTAGGTACTCCTTAATTGCCTGAAGACGGCAGGTATAGTGGGTTCTACTACAATGACCTAGGAACTCGGGAATAAAATTCTGAAAATCTTATGTTTTGTTCAGTATGTTATGTAATGTAGTTTCTATACCCACGTCAGTTCTCTGATAAAAAAAAATGAGTAGGTACTCCTTAATTGCCTGAAGACGGCAGGTATAGTGGGTTCTACTACAATGACCTAGGAACTCGGGAATAAAATTCTGGAGTAGGTACTCCATAATTGCCTGAAGACGGCAGGTATAGTGGGTTCTACTACAATGACGTAGGAACTCGGGAATAAAATTCTAAAAATCTTATGTTTTGTTCAGTATGTTATGTAATGTAGTTTCTATACCCACGACAGTACTCTGATAAAAAAAAATGAGTAGGTACTCCTTAATTGCCTGAAGACGGCAGGTATAGTGGGCTCTACTACAATGACCTAGGAACTCGGAAATAAAATTCTGAAAATCTTTTGATTTGTTCAGTATGTTATGTGACGTAGCTTCTATACCCACGACAGTACTTTGATAAAAAAAAATGAGTAAGTACTCCATAATTGCCTGAAGACGGCAGGTATAGTGGGTTCTACTACAATGACCTAGGAACTCGGGAATAAAATTCTGAAAATCTTATGTTTTGTTCAGTATGTTATGTAATGTAGTTTCTATACCCACGTCAGTACTCTGATAAAAAAAAATGAGTAGGTACTCCATAATTGCCTGAAGACGGCAGGTATAGTGGGTTCTACTACAATGACCTAGGAACTCGGGAATAAAATTCTGAAAATCTTATGTTTTGTTCAGTATGTTATGTAATGTAGTTTCTATACCCACGTCAGTACTCTGATAAAAAAAAATGAGTAGGTACTCCTTAATTGCCTGAAGACGGCAGGTATAGTGGGCTCTACTACAATGACCTAGGAACTCGGAAATAAAATTCTGAAAATCTTTTGATTTGTTCAGTATGTTATGTGACGTAGCTTCTATACCCACGACAGTACTCTGATAAAAAAAAATGAGTCGGTACTCCTTAATTGCCTGAAGACGGCAGGTATAGTGGGTTCTACTACAATGACCTAGGAACTCGGGAATAATATGTTTTATAAAACATACTGAACAAAACATTTCGGCCGGTAACTTCACATTTTATTTATAATGTAGCTTCTATACCCACGACAGTACTCTGATAAAAAAAAATAAGTAGGTACTCCATAATTGCCTGAAGACGGCAGGTATAGTGGGTTCCACTACAATGACCTAGGAACTCGGGAATAAAATTCTGAAAATTTTATGTTTTGTTCAGTATGTTATGTAATGTAGTTTCTATACCCACGTCAGTACTCTGTTAAAAAAAAATGAGTAGGTACTCCATAATTGCCTGAAGACGGCAGGTATAGTGGGTTCTACTACAATGACCTAAGAACTCGGGAATAAAATTCTAAAAATCTTATGTTTTGTTCAGTATGTTATGTAATGTAGTTTCTATACCCACGTCAGTACTCTGATAAAAAAAAATGTGTAGGTACTCCATAATTGCCTGAAGACGGCAGGTATAGTGGGTTCTACTACAATGACCTAGGAACTCGGGAATAATATGTTTTATAAAACATACTGAACAAAACATTTCGGCCGGTAACTTCACATTTTATTTATAATGTAGCTTCTATACCCACGACAGTACTCTGATAAAAAAAAATAAGTAGGTACTCCATAAATGCCTGAAGACGGCAGGTATAGTGGGTTCTACTACAATGACCTAGGAACTCGGGAATAAAATTCTGAAAATTTTATGTTTTGTTCAGTATGTTATGTAATGTAGTTTCTATACCCACGTCAGTACTCTGATAAAAAAAAATGAGTAGGTACTCCATAATTGCCTGAAGACGGCAGGTATAGTGGGTTCTACTACAATGACCTAGGAACTCGGGAATAAAATTCTGAAAATCTTACGTTTTGTTCAGTATGTTATGTAATGTAGTTTCTATACCCACGTCAGTACTCTGATAAAAAAAAATGAGTAGGTACTCCTTAATTGCCTGAAGACGGCAGGTATAGTGGGCTCTACTACAATTACCTAGGAACTCGGAAATAAAATTCTGAAAATCTTTTGATTTGTTCAGTATGTTATGTGACGTAGCTTCTATACCCACGTCAGTACTCTGATAAAAAAAAATGAGTAGGTACTCCATAATTGCCTTAAGACGGCAGGTATAGTGGGTTCCACTACAATGACCTAGGAACTCGGGAATAATATGTTTTATAAAACATACTGAACAAAACATTTCGGCCGGTAACTTCACATTTTATTTATAATGTAGCTTCTATACCCACGACAGTACTCTGATAAAAAAAAATAAGTAGGTACTCCATAATTGCCTGAAAACGGCAGGTATAGTGGGTTCTACTACAATGACCTAGGAACTCGGGAATAAAATTCTGAAAATTTTATGTTTTGTTCAGTATGTTATGTAATGTAGTTTCTATACCCACGTCAGTACTCTGATAAAAAAAAATGAGTAGGTACTCCATAATTGCCTGAAGACGGCAGGTATAGTGGGCTCTACTACAATGACCTAGGAACTCGGAAATAAAATTCTGAAAATCTTTTGATTTGTTCAGTATGCTATGTGACGTAGCTTCTATACCCACGACAGTACTTTGATAAAAAAAAATGAGTAGGTACTCCATAATTGCCTAAAGACGGCAGGTATAGTGGGTTCTACTACAATGACCTAGGAACTCGGGAATAAAATTCTGAAAATCTTTTGATTTGTTCAGTATGTTATGTGACGTAGCTTCTATACCCACGACAGTACTTTGATAAAAAAAAATGAGTAGGTACTCCATAATTGCCTGAAGACGGCAGGTATAGTGGGTTCTACTACAATGACCTAGGAACTCGGAAATAAAATTCTGAAAATCTTTTGATTTGTTCAGTATGTTATGTGACGTAGCTTCTATACCCACGACAGTACTTTGATAAAAAAAAATGAGTAGGTACTCCATAATTGCCTGAAGACGGCAGGTATAGTGGGTTCTACTACAATGACCTAGGAACTCGGGAATAAAATTCTGAAAATCTTATGTTTTATTCAGTATGTTTTGTGTTGTAGCTTTTATACCCACGTCAGTACTCTGATAAAAATAAATAAATCGGTAGACGGCAGGTATAGTAGGTTTTATGTTATGTAATGTACAGCTCATATATCCGCGACTGTATAAAAAAATAGGTAGTCTATAATTGCCAAGGTCGGTTTATATTGGCCGGTAACATTATTTACGTATTTTATAAAATTACTCAATTTGGTCGGGTTATAACAGCCGCTAGGTTTCGGCCGGTAACTTCACAATTTATAAAACTCCTTAAATTGGTCGGGTTATAACGGCCGCTAGATTTCGGCCGGTAACTTCACATTTTATAAAACTCCTCAAATTGGTCGGGTTATAACGGCCGGTAACATTTCGGCCGGTAACTTCACACCGGTGTCCACGAAAAGGATTGGAAAGCAAATTTTGATGTGTTCAAATATTTTATCAAAATAAAGTCGTACGTAAGTACGTTTAGTCATTAAACTTTACATAAATTTAAATAATAATAGAGGTACTTTTATTTATTCTGTGCCTATAAGCGATAGTACTCCTCTAGACCGGCAGAGAGCGATAGTGTTTCAAGAACGCCGGCGGCAATGCCCCTTTGAATTTCTAAACTTAATAATAATAAATGTTAATTTGGATGGCACCAAATGTAAGTATGAGTTCCAAACTTATACCTATTACCATTATTGATAACTTGGTACTGACTTCATAAAGTAGAATCCAAGTACTTGTAAATTTTAATATCTTTTTTATCTGTTCTTTTTTTTTTAGTGTTTATTTATTAGTCAATATATTAGTGCGTTTTATACGTAGGTATAATAGGTTTAATATACTTGGTGGCCGAGAATATACGTGGTGGCCGAGTTGGTTAGACCTTAGACTAAAGGTACTTTTTTTATTTTTTTTTATTTAATGCTTACTACATATTACATATACACAAATATTAGTAATCACCCATACTCGAAAACCTTTAAGGGTTCAAACCCCGGTGTGTACCAATGAGTTTTTAATAAAAAAAATCTATGTAATTTTTTTTTGTACAACACCACTATAGTGCCTCGGAAAGCACGATAAGCTGTCGGTCCTAGTTTCACTATACCAACTTGTGAAACTGTATATATAGATGAGTTATTGAGTCTATCCAAACATCTCGACGAGCTAGCCACTTGTTCGGTGTAGACTCATACCTACTATTGATAGTACCTCACCTACTATTGATATGGGTACGCGCCGCTATCAGAGTCAAGGAAATGATTACCTAATACAATAATATTATTATTAATTTATTTATCTTTATAATACTGATGCATGGTGACACAAGATAATGGGCGTGTTTATTGCTATGCTATAATACAATAATCTATAAGTTTTTGGTATACGTACTAAAAACATACGATAAATTAGTTTATATGGCAATTTTCGCACAGAATCGTCATAGTGAGATTTCAGAAATTTAATGGACAATAGTACCTTTAGAGTATCCGTGTGTCTACGTTTAGGTATTAAGGTATGTGAACCACATCAATGGCCATATGGCATGCAGGGCCGTGTTCGGAAACGTAACACTTTAACACTGGGTAGTGTCACAGAGTGCGATAAAAATATTGAAAAATGCTTAGAGAACAAGAGATGCATATAGTGTAGTGACATTACTCAGTGCTAAAGTGTTAGTTTCCGAACACGGCCCAGGTAGATGTTATGTCGTAGGCGTCCGCTAAGAAATAATTTTGATAAATTCTACCCCCAAGGGGATAAAATAGGGGATGAAAGTTTGTATGATAAAAAAATAACTATTCTACGCGGACGAAGTCGCGAGCACAGCTAGTATATATATATATATATATATATATATATATATATATATATATGTTTCTTTTTAGTGCTTACGTAATATTTAATTTAATTTTGTGTTTTCATGGGGGGGCATTGCAGGATGTACACGTGGTTTGCGTTACAATAACTTCGTCTCATTGGATGAAAATCAGCCGTCAATTAATTTACTAGTATGAAGCCATATGGATGTTATAATAGAGTTGATATTCCCAAAACAACTTTAACCATAGACAAGGCAGAAAATGAAGTTTTGTCACGAAAATTGCTTGACGGAGTTCCGTAATGACCCTCCTGTTTATTTTTAAGATAGTTTTTGACAGGCGAGCTCTCAAAGCGACAGCATCGAAAAAATAATTTAATTTTTAATTTAATTTATTTTTCTTGTAAAAAAGGATTTATTGGTTAGCTTATTTAAAATTAAATGTAAATAATTCATATTCATGTAAATATATCATTTATTTCTTGTAATTTATTTCCATTGTGTATTAGTAGTACCTACTCGTTTCTCCCCATTTTATAGAAAACATTAGTCTAAGAATTCACCATGAATCATATTTTTATTCCACCTAAACCGCCTGACATTAATTTCGTAGTAAATTCTCCGGCTGCCTTTGAAGAAGTTGATGATGATTCATCTTCTTCTCAAAACATGGATTTTTCTAATTCAATCAGTTCTGATCAAAAGAAAATTAAAAAGACTAAAAGAAGGCATTCCAGTAAAAGGCATAAACCTGGATGTATTAATGAGAATTTGGTTCCAAATTCATTAACGTCATTCAATAGTTTATCACCTTTTTCCCAACCATCTAATTCCATTCCTTTACAACAATCATCTCCAGACAAAGACGTAAAGATATTTTATAGCGAAAATGATAAGGGTCCTTTTGTTGTTCACGTTCAGAAGAGAACTGTTTCTTCTGACAATGATTATAATACTATTCTAAATCCGATTATTTTTGGCAAATTTATTCAGAAAAACAACTACCGTGGTATTATTCCTGGTAGCATAATTCGCATTGGACGGAATAGAGAAAAAATTGTATTTAATACTTTTAAAGATGCCAATACTTTTGTAAATAACTCTACTGTTTCTGAAAATGGGTACAACGCTTTTATACCTAGTTTTTGCGTGACTAAAATCGGTGTTATTAGGGTTCCCATAGACATTGAGGACTCTGACATTGTTGCTGATAGTATTTTCCCAAATAACCCTATTAAAATATTGAAAGTAAGGAGATTAAAATATAAGGTTACAGCAAATGATAATGTTACTTGGAAAACATCACAATCTGTGGTGGTAACCTTTGAGGGTCAGGTTCTTCCTGAATTTTTATATTTATATTATAATAAAGTTAACATAGAGCTGTATAAATATCCAACCATACAATGTTACTCATGCTGCAGGTTTGGACATATGAAGAGCAATTGTCGGTCTAAGCCGCGTTGTTATAAATGTGGCCAAAGTCATTATGGAGATTCGTGTGGACTCGATGAAACTGAGGCTTGTTGTTTATTATGTTCAGGTAGTCACTATGCTACTAGTAGAAAGTGTCCTGAATATAATAGACAACAAAATATCAAATCATTGATGTCTCAGAGATCAATTTCATATATGGAGGCTAATAAGCTTGAACCTCGGATAATGAATAAATCATTTGCTGAGGTAGCTAGTTCGGGTATTTCATATAAAAAAACTGTCTTTGCTAAACCTAAAATATATAAAAAGAATGATAACAAATCATATGACATAGATTTTCATAAAAAATTATTAAAGGATTTTCAAATACCGAATCCTGAAAATGGATGTGCTCTTTCAAAAAAATCAGTAGAACAAAAATCTGAAAATACAATAAAAGATCTTCTTTCTTTTATTGTTGAATTATATAATAATAATAACTTACCGGACAACGTAGAAAATATTGTAATTAACCTTTTAACTTCCCTTAAAAATGGATCCAGCCAAAACAAAAATAATTCAATGGAACTGCCAAAGTCTTCGAACAAAGAAGACTGAATTAATGTACTTATGTAACAAATACAGGCCTTCCATCTTGGCTGTCTCAGAGACATGGTTGAGACCTCTTTCTCCTTTTGGTATCAGAGGGTTTAACTGTGTCCGAGATGACAGACAAGATGGAAGGGCTGGTTCGGCTCTTTTTATATCAAATTCAATTTGCTATTCTCCTCTCACCTTTCCTGTTTATAATGAAAATATTAACATAGTAGGATGCTGTGTTAATAATATCAACATTATTTCTTTGTATATATCTAAACCTGATCGTCATACTATAACATTCTTAAAACATCTTTTTGAGTTTCTAAATCCTCCTTTTATTTTGTTGGGTGATTTTAATTATCACCATACCATGTGGGGTTCTGCCACTTGTGATCATAATGGTAATACTTTAGTTAAGCTTTTAGATGAGTTTAATTTGATTTTATTAAATGATGGCCGTCCAACCCGACGAACTTCACCTCTACAAAATGTTAGTGCTGTAGATTTAACAATTTGTTCCTGTGATATATCTAGCTTGATATCTTGGGATATTGAGTCTCAATCATTTGGTAGTGACCATTTACCCATCATAATAAATTCTCCCATTCAAAATTCATCTAGAGTTCTACCTCCCCTTCTTAAATATAAAATTAAATCAGTATCTACTGAAGGTTGGAATAATTTTGGTAAATTGTTAAATAATAAAATAATGTCCTTACCTATAATCACAAGTAGTAATTTCATATTTTGTTATAATGAATTTATTTATACCCTGTTAAATACGGCTGACAATTGTTTTAGTACTAAATCTTCTCAAAATAAGTATTCTCCCCCTCCTTGGTGGGATGAGGAGTGTACTGATTTTATTAAAAGAAGAAAAATTGCTGAAAAGAAATATTCCCAAAATATGACAATAGAGAATTTTATTGAATACAAACATATTTTAGCTAAAAGTAGGCGTATCTTTAAAAAGAAAAAAATAAATAGCTGGAATAAATTTTGTTCTTCTTTGTCTCCTGAGTCGCCTTCCTCCCTGGTATGGCAAAATATTAAAAGATTTAGGTCATCTCAAACTTCTAAATTTAACAATTCTCCAGTTTATTCTTCTTGGACAAATTCTTTTTTCAACAAGCTGGCTCCTTACTATGTTCCATGTTTCAGTGAATGTGGTGCTTCATTCGTCCCATCTTCATCCAATAATCATTTAGACGTTCCTTTTTCAATAAAAGAGCTTAAAATTATTTTGTCTTATGTCAAGGATTCTGCTCCAGGTCTTGACGGTATACCATATTCTTTCTTAGTTAATGCATTGGATAACACTTTAGAATATATTTTAGAAATATTTAATTTTATTTTTAATTCTGGAGAAATTCCCCAGGACTGGAAAACACAAATAATTATACCAATCCTCAAACCCGGCAAGGATCCATCATTATTTTCATCTTACAGACCCATTGCATTGTCTCCTACTATTCGCAAATTATTCGAACATTTAGTAAAAAATCGGTTAGAATGGTTTACAGAAAGTCAACAAATTTTAGGTTTTTCACAGTTTGGTTTTCGCAAAGCCAAAAGCACCATAGACAATCTTAGTATTTTTTCAACTGACATTAGGCTAGCGTTTTCAAGGAATGAATTTCTCTGTGCTGTATTTTTAGATATAGAATCAGCATATGATAATGTCTTGATCAATATTTTAATAGAAAAATTATTAAAAATTGGTATAAGTTCAAAATTAGCATATATAATTGGGTGCTTATTTTGTGAAAGAAATATAAAATTAAGATTGCTTGACCAACCAGATAATAATATAAGAACGGTTTGGAAGGGATTACCTCAAGGATCTGTTTTAAGCCCTCTTTTATTTAATCTATACACGTTTGATCTAAATTGTCAAGTAAATTCATGGAGTCGTTCTCTTCAGTATGCAGACGATGTTATTCTTTACTCAGTTTCCAAAAACCCCAAAATATGCGAAAGTAATCTTAATAATTCATTGTCAAAGTTAGATTTTTGGCTAACTAGTCATGGTTTGTCATTATCGCCTTTAAAATCAAGTGTCGTGGTGTTTAGCCGAAAGAGACAAACTCCGGCAATAGGTATTAAAATTAATAATATAGTTTTGGATATTAAATCATGTGTTAAATTTCTAGGAGTTTATTTAGATTCTAAATTAAATGGAGTAAATCATATAAATTATATAATCTCCAAATGTGAAAAAAATATTAATATAATGAGAGTTTTGTCTGGTGTTTGGTGGGGCTCTCATCCATTTTCACAGCGACTCTTATATAATGCCATTATAAGAAGCCATTTTGATTATGCATCATTCATTTTGGAACCGTGTAGCAAATTGGCTATTAAAAAAATGGATAATATACAGTCTAAAGCGTTACGTGTCATTATTGGGGCTATGAAGTCCTCTCCAATCAACTCTCTGCAGGTGGAATGTGCAGATCCTCCATTAAGAAAAAGACGTCAATACCTTTGCGATAAATATTTTTTTAAATGTATACAATTTTCTAACCATCCGATTATTCCTAAAATTAAGTTATTACATGAATATATTTACAAAAACCATTCTACGAAGAGGTTTTGGATTAAAAAAAAAGTATTGCCACGTTTAGTTTATTCTTTTTCTAAATTAAAATATATAAAAACTCCATTCATTTCCAATTCTTCATTACCCGTTTTTTCGAGTCCGTATGAATCTGTCATATATGATCCTCAAATTATATTAGATTTGGGTATTAATAAAAAATCAGTAAATTGTAATGACTTATTTAATAACATAGTTTCACAAAAATGGCCTACTGCTGATTATTTTTTTACTGATGCCTCAAAGTTATCACCACAGGGTAGCGTAGGTTGGTCAATTTTTCACCAAAACTCTAATCTTTCATTGCTATATAAAAGTCCTAGTCAATCTTCAGTCTTTACTGGGGAATGTTTGGCTATCAAACATTGTATTCAATTTATCCTTGAAAATGAAATTAATCCTAGTATAATTTTTTCGGACTCATTAAGCTCATTACAATCGACTCTTAGTAATCCATTTTCATCTAAAAATCGCTCTGAAATTATTTTTGAAATTAAAAATCTTTTATATCAATGTCATATTAATAATATTTTGGTAACTTTAGTTTATATCCCCAGCCACTGTGGAATTTTTGGCAATGAAAGGGCGGATTATTTCGCCAAAGAAGCCGTGGTTCATGGGGAATTACATTATTTTCATAATTATAGTTATGACCTAGTTGCTCAAGTAAAAATTATCTGCAAAAATCATGGAACAATTATTGGATTAATTCAGCTAAATTAAAAGGTTCAAATTTATTTTCTATTCAGTCACATGTCTCATTTAAGCCTTGGTTTTCAAAATTTAAATTATTTAATAAAAATGTAACTTCTTCTGTGTGCCGTTTGAGAATAGGTCATTGTTGCCTAGCTACTCATTTATATAGAATAAATGTTAAAGAGTCTAATCTATGTGAGTGCGGTGAAGGTGTTGGTAATATCGATCATCTGTTTTTTAGTTGTAAAAATTATTCATCATCACTGTATTCTTATTTACCTTCTTATAAAATACCGTTACCTTCTAAAATGAGCCATTTGTTACATATTTTTTCTTTTGATATATTATCTCTCATTTGTAAATATATTCAATATCATAATATTAAAGTTTAGTTTATTGTAGTAGTAGATATAGTTAAGCTTTAGAATAGTTAAATCCTGTTTTTACTTATAATTTGAAATTTAAGTTTTTCTTTTTTCTTTTAAAGACGATGTTAAGTTTTGTTTGCGTGTAACTTGTCTATGGACTGTCAGCCAATAAGTCCATTTTTTTCGTGCCATACCGTTTTATTTGTTTGTGGCAATATTGTTACAAAAAGTGACAGAAGGCCAATTATGAAGATTGAATTGTATTTTTAAGATATAATGATGCTATTATTCTTCTCAATATAAGCGAATTTGAGAGAAATAAAGATTCCTTAAACCTGAAACTCTATAGATTTTAATGTTTTAACATAAGTAAATGGAAAAAATATCGGTTTAATAATCATATTCGTTCAGTAGTTATCTGCCATACCTACTGAACGAACTACTTACTAAAATGTATGGAACATTAGTTGACGCACGTCGCTGCCCCGCTGTCCGATTTTATGCCCCAGGGGCCTACAAATGAAACTGTCAGTCAATTACAACAATTACCATATAGTTGAAATTCCTATTGGTGGGTAAAGCTAAAGGAAACTACTGACCTCTAGCCCTGGCAGTGGACTGTATGAATTTTTCTCTGAGAAGCTGGCTGACTCGGTCTTCCTCACTTTTCTTCTTATTATAGTTTTTAATAAAACAAATATACACACACAAATATAGTCTTTTTGGAGGTATTACGTAGCTTTGCTGTTCGAACGGTCGAACGGTCGGTTCGCGGTTTTTGTTCGTACCGAGCTCCGGGCAAGACGCGTCGTAAGCCGCAAGCCGGTCGCAAGTGACGTCGCCGGCGGCGCCCGTCGCCGCGTCGGAGCGTTCTCGCACGCACATCTCTTTCCATCGCGGGTCAGTAGTTATTTGGAGGAAAAGGGAAGGAATATGTTTGTGAGAGCCGTAGACAGAGAAAACTAGTGAGAGCAGTGTTCCTAGTGTAAGCATTTAAATACATATAGTACATAGAAAAAGCCGTTAAAATACCAAACATACTCCCGCCTTGAATAATCGTACGATTTTCAAAATAACACACTTAAGAGTATAATATTTACAAACTAAACTACTAAGTTAAGAGTACAAAATAAATATAAAATTATTGAGAGGGAAGAGGGCAGACTCTTACGACTGGCCTAAGATATAAGATCTTCCTGTCGCGGTTCTGACAGTGACAACACGGATGATGTTGTCACTTCCGGGGTGGACTTCCTCTACGATGCCTAGGGGCCAACGTAAGGGAAGTACATTTTCCGCGCGTATGAGGACCACGGTTCCTTTCTCAACGGGCTTCGAAGTAGTGTTCCACTTCTCACGAACTTGAAGAGTGTTTAGATATTCCACTCGCCATCTGTTCCAATAGGATTGGACAAGATTATCGAGTAGATCGTGTCTAGATAATCTAGAAAAAGGGACTTTAGATAGATCTTGTGATGGAAGATGACTGAGTGGAACACAATGTAAGAAGTGCGCGGGAGTTAGTGCTGTCGGCTCTGATGGATCAGAACTTAAGACACATAGAGGGCGGCTGTTCAGTAGAGCTTCGATCTGACTGAGCACCGTAATGAGTTCCTCATACGTCAAGATCTGGGAGCCAATCACCTTCGCAAGGTGTGTCTTAATTGACTTATTTTGGCTCTCCCATATACCGGCCATATGAGGACTGTAGGGCGGTACATTTTTAAATGCAATTCGGTTTTCGACCAACTCGCGGTTGTAACTATCGACATAATCTGGCGATAATAGAAAAGAGTACATTTCATCTAGTTTTCGCTTGGCACCGATGAAATTAGTGCCTCCATCTGAGTGTATGACGGACACGGGTCCCCTTCGAGATAAAAAGCGTTTTAAAGCTCGCAAAAAGGCTTCAGTCGATAAATCGTTTGCGAGTTCTATGTGGATGGCTTTCGTAGCCAGACAAATAAACAAACAAATATACGCCTTATGACTTACTACACCGCGAGCCCTTCGCGGGGTGATGTAGAACGGTCCAGCGTAGTCGACGCCAGTGTTCCAGAATGGTTTGATCTGTTCATTTACTCGAAACCCTGGCTGTTGACCCATAAGAGGTTCTAACGGACGCGGTTTGGTTTTTTAACAACACTTCTAGCGGATAAAATCCAGTACTGTTGCCTTAAAAGCGACATTAACAAATTTGGCCCGGTATGTAAATTTTTAATATGTATGTGTTCTATGATCAGATCAACGATATGATCTTTCTTTGGCAAAATAACTGGGTGCTTGCCCAGGTAAGTAATATTGGCATTATTAAGACGGCCTCCTACTCTAATAAGACCGTTATCAAGAAATGGGGATAACTTACGGATTCGCGGCGAACATTCTTTACTATTTTTTAGAGCCTTCAATTCGGACAAAAAGTGAGTCGATTGAATCACTTTTATAATAGAATGTTCGGCGTTTTCTAATTCTTCGATACTAACAGTACCACGAGATTTTACTTTGGCAACAAAACGACGTATGTAAGAAACAGTTCTTAGCAATTTATTCCACGTAGAAACACGAGATGCTACGTCGTAGTACGGGTGAGTGCAGTCGACGTCGTTACACTGCAAAGCAGCGACCGTCTTCACTTCGGGCAAGTCGATCGGAGATCTCGCGGTAAACTCCTTTGACTTCCATAGACGAGGTGGTAAGGAAATCCATGGTGGACCGTTAAACCACATAGAGTTACCTATAAGTTTTTTGGGAGTCACAGGCCGAGATATAATATCGCTAGGATTATCTGCACTAATCACGTGACGCCAATGTTTCGCGGGAAACAACTCCTGTATCGCGGACACACGGTGGGCAACAAATGTCTGCCACCTATATGAGTGAGAGTGAATCCACGCTATCGTGGAATCCGAGTAAGCGTGTATCTCGTGTATAACACAACGCTTAGATATAACATCCGAGACCGCCTTCATAAGCCTGGCTAGTAGTAAGCAGGCGCAGAGCTCTAATCGAGGCAATGATTTGTTAGAGAGTGGTGCGAGTTTACTTTTTGAACAAAGTAACGTGGCTTGACCGGCAGAGTGAGAGTGACTACTAGCCCTTAGATAGACGGCGGCACCGTAGCACTTTTCGCTGCTGTCGGCAAAACCAACCAGCATCAAATAAGCACTTTCATAAGCACCTACGTGACGCGGTATATGCAATCTATCTAATTCCTCAAACTCGTCAAGAAAATCGGTCCAGCGACTTTCGATAGGCTCAGTCACTGGCTCGTCCCAATCTAGCTGCGACTTCCAACAATCTTGAGTAAGAAGCTTTAGGTATGCGACTACGGGACTAATCAAACCGAGGGGGTCGTAGTATCTTGCAGCCGTAGACAAAATATTACGCTTGGTACACTTTGCCGCGGTTATAGTTTCAGCGTTAGAGCTAAAAAATAATAAGTCTTCTAAAGGCTTCCATCGTAAGCCTACAACCTTCGCGTGAGACTCGTCACGATCAAAATTAATTATTTTTGAGGCGCGCATGTTTTCGGGGATGAAATTATTCAACTCCACATTATTTGTTAACCACTTTGTGAGGTTAAATCCACCAGCCCGAAACAACGCAGTTAACTGAGTATAAAGCTCCTTAGCTTTATCTAAGCTTTCTATGGATCCCGTATAATCATCCATATAGAGGTTGCTGGGGACGAACTTCACTGCGAGGGGATATTTTTCCTTTTCGTCCTCAACTAGTTGGTGTATGGCTCGCATGGCCAAAAATGGCGAGGAGGTGGTCCCGAACGAGACCCGAGTGAACTGATAAGTCCGAATCGGTTCGGACGTATCAAATCGAAACAAAATCGATTGATATTTGCGATGATTTTCATCGACCAATATTTGAAAAAACATTTTTTCAATATCTGCTGAGAGCGCTATAGGAAATAACCTGAGGTCGATCAGTAGATCGAAGATGTTGGTCTGAAGGTTTGGACCACTGTGCAGTATGTCGTTTAGCGACTTTCCACTCGAAGACTTGCAGCTCGCGTCTATTACGATCCTCACCTTTGAGGTCGCCTTGTCCTCGCGGTATACTGCACTGTGGGGCATATAAAAACACTCCTTCGCATTTATTTCTTTTTCATCGACGAGCGTAAGATACTGGTTATCTATATAACCCCGGATCGTCTGGTTGTAACTTTCCCGAATCGCGGGGTTCCTATCCAACCTTTTCTCTAAGGATAGCAGGCGGCGGCGGGCTACACAGAAGGAGTCACCGAGATGTAATTGAAGGTCCGCCTTAAAAGGCAGTTGGACTCCGTACCTACCTGCCGAGTCCCGAGTTCGAGAGAATATATCCTCGCACTCCTTCTCATCCGCGGTGAGTTGGCTAGAATCCGGGACACCTTCGAGCTCCCAGAACCTTCTAACCAATGTATCGAGCGATTGTCCTTCTGTAACGGTACATAAAGACGTAGGACCGGGGGTCGTACACTGCGAGATCGGGCTAGCGCTACCCATAATAACGTAGCCTAAAGATGTTTCTACAGCGCTTGATGTTGAATTCGGCAACATTAATTTATTTGTACCTAATATGCGAGCGAAATATTGTATACCTATAAGACAGTCGATATCAGCCGGGGAGTCGAACTGTCGGTCGGCGAGTGGTAGGTGACTATAATGTTGCAACTCAACTAAAGAGAGCGACGCGCTAGGTATTTTATTTGTAATACGGTTCATAACTAGCGCGTCTACCGAATATATAACGTTGTTATCAAACGATGAACAGAAATTAAACATCGTCTGACCCAGCACGGGCCGGGAGTAACCACCGATACAGGTAACCGAAGTAGGTATACGAGCCACTCGTAAACCTATACGTCTACAACAACTTTCAGTAATAAAGTTGCTCATAGACCCACTATCTAGTAGTACACGTACGCGGTGTTTGTTTCCCGATTCATCTAAAATCAAAATTGATGCAGTAGGTAGAAGCGGTATTAAATTATCGACCTTACGATTGTAAGACATAAGGCCGACATTGGATTGCGGGCGTAAAGGTTCGTTATTTGAATCGAGCTGTACTCGCGAGCGGGCTCCCGATGAGACGTCGCAGCTCGAGGCGGCGCAGGCGGCCCCCACTTCGCGGTTAGCTTGCGACGAATTACTGCTAACTTCACTGTGTATAGCAGTGTGATGTTTTTCGCCACAAGATAAACAATTATTATTTGAGGTGCATTTGAATGACTTATGATAGCCGAGACAATTTGTACAATAGTTAACTCGTTTAACAGTTTTATAACGTCCATTGTTATTCAAACGCATGAACGCTCCGCATCGGTAAAGCGGGTGGCACTGCCCGTTGCAAACGGGGCACGGGGTAATTTTATGACTACCCACCTCGGAATTAATTTTCGGTGTGATGGTACGAGTTATACGAACATCGTTGTCAGTCTCGTTTACTATCAAGGATGTTGCATGTTGTTTTTTAGGGTGCTGTGGTTTTGAGTATGTAGTCATTTTAGGTACTGTTGAATGTTTATACCCAGTGCGTTCTAGTAATTTAGAGTGACTATTAATAAAATTCCGTAAACTTTGAAATGTAGGGATTTGTAACGATTGCTCAAATAGCTTGACGGTTTCTAGGTCTAGTTTACTTAGTGCTAAGTGAGTCAATATAAAATCAGTTGTGTCCGGGAGTTTTAAGTGATTTAAGGCGGCAACAGCAGTGCATATCCTTTCGCTGAACATATCGAGTGCGGCACTCGACGCATGAGTTATGTACTTGAACGAAAGGATCTGCTCCAAGTAAGACGAAGCCAGTTGCCTAACATCTTCGTACTTTTCAACGAGATTATGCCAGACTATGTCGTAATTATCCGCGTTTGGTGTGATGCCTGCACAGACAGAGAGTGCTTTATCCAACAAGTTGCCTATTAAATACTGCATTTTTTGTGCATTATTCAGGTTAGGATTTTCATGAATAATAGCTTTGAAGTTTTCGTAAAAGACACTCCAGCCTGAAGGATCACCGTTAAAATGAGGGATTTTGAGAGGTGGTAATTCGACCCTAGGCATTGCAGAACGAAGTTTGAACCCGGAATCGTGATCAGTAGATTTTATTTTTATTTTATCTTCGACGGACTTTGCTACACAATATAAGTCGTCGAAAGATTCGAGGGAACTAAAGTTGGGAATATAATGTTCGTTAAGGTTAGCGTATTCCATATTAAGGTCATGACAGATTTTTGTAAATTCGTGTTTTGTTTGTTCAATGGATTTAAGACTGGACAAAAATATTGACTGATATTCCGGAATATTAGCTCTCTTAGAATTATCAAAGCATTTCTGCATGATCCTATAAAGGCTCTGCTTTCTGGCCTCGAGTACCCTGTTGAGAGCAGATTCTTGTACAGATTCTTTTGAAAAATCGATCTTGCCTTTAGACATTTTAGTGCTTTATTAATAAATTAATAAATTTATGACGGTATAAAAATATTATTTGGCGGTTGCAATATGATATTTAGCGGGTTTTTAAATAGAATTTAGCGGTTAAGAAAATAGGAATTAGAGATATATTAAGAGGTTTGTATATATATAAATAACTATATATAGAAAAGAGGTAAAGTAAAAGTTAGTTATGCTACGTAAATAAATTATAAAATATTAAGAGGGAGATTTGTGTGTATTCTGAGGGACCTATCCTGGGTCGTGGGACCAAAGTATGGTGGGTAAAGCTAAAGGAAACTACTGACCTCTAGCCCTGGCAGTGGGCTGTATGAATTTTTCTCTGAGAAGCTGGCTGACTCGGTCTTCCTCACTTTTCTTCTTATGGTCAAAAATGAACATCATTTGCAGAACATGATTACCTCATTGAATTGTTTTTTTGTGGATTTATTTAAGTGTCCTACCTATAATTTCGAATCGGTAAACCAACATCCTGGGGTGGGCACCAGATCATTCTAGGGTGGGCACTAGATCATTCTGCGGTGGGAACGGCTCTCCCAGCCCCCCTCTATATACGCCTATGTATAACAAACACACTGTCAAACTACAAGATAATTTTTTAGTTCTGCAGTTTTAGTCGCAGGACCTGACTCATCATTTGATTCCTGATTTATTTATTGACTCAGTTGCCATAAAGCAGACACAAAATATATAATTTGAAGAAAAAAAAAGTTTTAATGTTTTTTTGGTGAATATTAACTTTCCCTAAGAGATAATAAAAACACAAATAACCTGTAAATCTGAGCCCACTGTATGTATATCAAAATATAAAATAGCCTATTGTACCCTGCTAGTAGTTATTTAGCAAAAAAAAAATTAATTTGGTTAAGTAGTTTTAAGTGTAGTAGAAATAAACAGATAAACAAGAATTTTAAAAACCTTTGATGTATTCACTTAATGCAATAAAATTATTTGTATTTGTATTATTTAGCGTATAAGGAGTCGACCTGGGGCCTCGTTACGGCCTGCGACAAGACGTTAAGTAAAATTTAAATATCGAAATATCAGTTCTACCCCGATGGTAGGTAGGTATTACGTTGGCTATAAAAATGCTGCCATCTTGAAATACACGAATTCTTTGCTAGTTTTAACATGTAGTATAGAACTTATATTACGTCTTATTATCGAAGACGATCGCAGCTCATGATTAGGCCCCTGGGGCCTTAAACAATTTTGGCGATACCATCGATGGAATGGAGTGGTATTTTTCTAAGGCCCCTGCGGCCATATTCTGTTTCTTATAACGTGATCGTTAGATTGTCAAAATAACGAATTCCGCTATTAGCGCGCTCTCCTCCAATCAGCGCAGGCTAAAAAACTACTTTGATCGGAGAGCGCTAATAACGTGAGCGTTAGATTGTAATTATTTTAACAATCTAACGTTATAAGAAACAGAAATTGTCCGCTGGGGACCTAAGCAATGTATTACGGATTAATAATACTAATAACAATAATATTATAGTAAATAATATTGTCATAGTATTACAGTTGTCACTTTTATAAAATAAGCTCCTATTTTTTTTTAATACAGTCAATGTACAGATTATTTAATTTTACTGTTGTATTATATAATTAAGAATGTGTAAAAACTTAAACATATATTTTTCTAAATATAAACACATAAGACAATCTTGCCTTCTAACAAGCACTAAGCTATGAATTAAATGTTTTTCTAGATTTTACTTATTAGGTCTAATAAGAACAAGGACAGGCGTTAATTTTGGATCCCATCCACAATTAGGGCTCTGAGGGGTAAGGTCTCCAGATTTATAAGTATCTACTATCTTCACATATACTTCTTTATACTTTCTTTCGTTTCCATCATCTGTTGCTGCCTTTTCAACATCATCTATAGTAGCGCCAGTAGGTATAACTTGCTTTCCGGTAGTGTAAGGAGTCTCCTTCCCATATTGAAGGTCCATATAATCATTGAGCATGCCTTCTAGAACGGTTCTGGCATTGGATCCTGTAGTGACGTCTTGTATTCCATCAGATACCTCGTTGATGGACAAAGTTGGAAGTTTTGAAGTCATTTTTCTCTGAAATATTAAATTTGAAAAAGTTATAGTTGTTTTATCGTTTAATTCATATAGATCCAAATATGTTAGCAACCTTAACCTTAACTTGACGTTCTACCATGTGTTTATGCGTATTAACGTTACGTTCATTACTTGAGAAACTACTAATAAGTTACTTTTGGTAACAGGATACACAAATCTTTAAATAGGAATTAATAGAACCTAATGCTTCTAACGTATTAACCCTACGCTAATCCGTTCCGTAAACCCATGATCTCTGTTAATGCACCATTCCTTTTGGCAGCGGCATAGGAATATAAACTGTTATAGTAGTTTTTTTTGGTTTTTAATTTATTTTATGTAGATAAATACCTAATCTTCTATATTATATTTTCTAATTTATAATATATTTTATAATTATTTTAGTTTTTTATTTAAAATATAATTTTTATTTTTTATCTAATAAATGATCTAAAATTATTTAACATAAGAAAAAGGACGAATAAACGTATTGTATAGATTTAAAATTCATAAATATCTGTACAAACCCATACGGTGTATGTATAGGTACGAACGTATATTATACTATATTGATATTATAATTATTTTTTAACCCTGGTCCCTCACAAGCGCTAAAATATTACTGCAAACCTTTTTTAAACGGGTCCGAATATAGGCGAATGCATTGTAAAAATATCTCATGGTGGCACTTCACTTGGTGTAGCGTATTTGTGTATTTGACCAAATATTTGTGCAAAAAATAAAATACACCAACCAGGCATCCACACATGGAATCAAACAGCAAAATGGTAAATAACCTGAATTTTTGCTTTATTTGCCAACTGAAATAAAAACCATAAATCTCAAAACAGTTTCGTTTGTCTAGTCCATTGTGATTTGTGTTTATGAAACACTAGCGGCCCGTCCCGGCTTCGCACAGGTTTGTATAACTTTAACTATATGCTCAGCGCACGCCACGGAAGGCCTCAGAAACGATACTTTTCCCCCGTTTTTAAAAAAATTTTGGTTACTGCTCCACACCTATAGGACCTAGCGTGATATTATATAGCCTATGTTACTTCTGAATAATGCAGCTTTCTAATGGTGAAAAAATTATTGCAATCGGTCCAGTAGTTTTTGAGTTTATTCATTACAAACATACAAAAATACAAAAATACAAATCTTTCCTCTTTATTATATTAGTATAGATTTATTATATTAGTATAGATTAGTATAGACTGAGAAACTAATGAAGCTTTAGCGAACATATTGTGGACGCCAACGCGAATATTTGATATATTTGAGTCATTTGATGTGTGACGAAAAACCGATAAGCGGACGGAAACGAGTATTTGCTATTCGCGTTATTTGCTTGCACAAATATTATGCCAATAGACACGAATATCCCTTCTACATATGGGTGTTTTCGGGCGATTAAGGCAAATACACAAATACGTTACACCAAGTGAAGTGTCACCATCACATAAATTCGCGAATACCTTCCTACACTTATGGAATACCTTCCTACACACTACGCATATACCTACTTGCGAATGTGAGGGACCCGCAAAAGAAAAGGCCAAATCAAAATTTCTAAATTGTGCAGGATTATAAATTTATAAAAATTACAAATAAATTAATATTAAAAGGCAATGTTGTCAGCGTCTTGGGCACCCTGTTGTAACACCAACTTGAGGATTAATTTTACGTATGTCTTTTATTTGTATCATATTTAAAGTTTTTTAAAGATTCGTTGAATAAATGAAATAAAACCATTTTAAAAGAAGTAGGTAAATACAATTTTAATCTCATTGAGCAACTGGTGCACTATATACTTAATCCTTGATTAGATACTTCTTATAAACAGTTTATTAGTCATAGATTAATACGTCATAGATACAAGATTATTTAGAAAATAAATTAATTATTAGGGTTAATAAAAAATATTTTCAACAAATTTAAGAAAGTTATTGCCTGAGGCTCTACCATGGGGTTGCGCATTGTAGAAACGTAACGTATTCATTTACGTATACGTGAGCAACAACCAATAGAGCCGCTTTATTTTTGGTAACAGGATTGAATAAAGCGATCCTATTGGTTGTTGCTCACGTATACGTAAATGAATATGTTACGTTTCTACTATGCGCAAACCCATGGTAGAGCCTCTGGTTTATATTATTTAAAAAATATGGGTATATTTTTATTAATTGAACTATGTGGTTATTTCCAATAGGGCCGCTTTATTTTTGGTAACAGGATTGAATAAAGCGATCCTATTGGTTGTTGCTCACGTTTACGTATAAGTAGGTATACGTTACGTTGCTACAATGCGCAAACCCATGGTAGAGCCTCTATATCCGAAGAGTTTTTTAACGTTTACTTTCGATTTAACTACATTACTGTGTTGTTAACTTTTTCAGCAACAAAACTTTCCTATTTTTAGTTCTTAATATTTCCGCTTGGAGCGCTGAATTATTTTCCTTAGAAAATTCATACTAGGGCTACTGTTGACAACAGACTGTGTGAAAAACAATAATATAATAAAACCTAAATCTCAACAATCGATCCGCCAATTGCACTGGGCATAAATTCTAGTAAATTAACATTTGTTCAATTTTATATAGCTAGACTAAATCTAAAAAATGTATTGGTAGGTATTTTTAATCATTAGTTATTTAATAAAAAATACAAACAACTAAAATCATCAATAACCATAATCATCTCTAACATTTTCATCAGCCAAGCCACACTAGACTTTCCTATTTTTATTTCTTAATATTTCCGCTTGAAGCGCTGATCTATTTCCCTTAGAAAACTCACACACAACTATCGCACTGATGGGCATCAATTTATTATTCTAGTAAATTAACTTTCGTTTAATTGCATTGTAATAGAATCACAATCGTTTAATTTGTCACATTTCGTATTCTTCTTACCAATTGTCCGTTGAAAAGTGTAAAAAATATAGCGTTCGAATTCTATTATATTAAAGTAATTTAATTTAAGAAAATTATTGATCCATTGATATTATATGGTGGACGTAGGTACTGTGTATACATTATCAAATCTGTGAATTAATACCTTTGTATTTGTTATTGAGTACAATGATGGCTTTATTTATTTAAAAAAATATTGAGGCCTTGAAGAACACTTTAATTAAAGAAGGTTTTGTCTCTTTTACGCATATTTATTTTTGTTCCTAAAAAAGTATATTTTTATTAACGTTTTTCGCAAAAATCGGTATTATTGAAATAAAATACTTTATAAAAAAATATAAACGATATATTTCGCCACAAACTTCTTCAGTCGTTTGACATATTATTTTATAATAAATAATTATCTTACATCAATTTTTTTTTTTTTTTGTCTGTGGCGAAATATATCGTTTATATTTTTTTGTAAAGTATTTTATTTTAATAATACCGACTGTTCCTAAAAAAGAGACAAAGCCTAAGGACTCCATAAGTTTTTATAAATACCGGTGAGTATTTAATTATGATTCCTTGCCTTCCACCGATATTAGTATTGCATCTATTCCTTCAAAATGTAACACCGAAAAAAAAAATCTTACCTGTTTCAGTACCTCAGTGAACACTTAATAATAAACAACATACAGTAATAAATCATTATCATGAACGCAGGAGTCGCTTATCGACAACATATCACTTATTATCGATACTTTATCTACTTACGTAAGTACTCAAACCATCTCTTCTATACATATACCATACCGATGCAAAAACCGTCAAGTGACCTAATCGGGTTTAGGTTTTAGTATGTGGGTTCACTGGTTTTCAGAAGACTAGTGCATCGATTTCTCTTGTTGAGGTGGTAGTCTCCTTTCTGGGTGAGGTTACGAAACCATACATACATATCATCACGGGTGCCTTACGGCGCCCGAGACCGCTTAGACGGCCCCAGGGTACCCAGCGGAGGGGTTTTAATCCCAATTCGTCGTAGCCGATGGTATGAGTCTACACCGAACAAGTGGATAGCTCTTCGCGATGTTTTGAATAGACTCAATAACCCATCTATAAACAGTTTCACAAGTTGGTATACTGAAACCGGGACCGACAGCTTAACGTGCTCTCCGAGGCACTATAGTGGTGTTGTCAAACAAATGTACATTTTTTTTTATTAATACCTCATTGGTACACACCGGGTTTCAAACCAGGGACCTCAGTGTTTTTAAGTCCAAGGTTTAACCAACTCGGCCACCACGTACCTATATTACCATAATCTATACTAATAATATTATAAAGCTGAAGAGTTTGTTTGTTTGTTTGTTTGTTTGAACGCGCTAATCTCCGAAACTACTGGTTCGAATTGAATAATTCTTTTTGTGTTGGATAGTCCAGTTATCGAGGAAGGCTATAGGCTATATAACATCACGCTACGACCAATAGGAGCAAAGATATAGTGGTAAATGTGTAAAAAACGGGAGAAATTATTTCATCTTTGAAGCCTTCCGTTGCGTGCGCCGTGAAAACGGTTCAAGATACACAAAAAATATGTATTAAAGAATAATCTAAATATATATAACTCAAAGGTGACTGACTGACATAGTGATCTATCAACGCACAGCCCAAACCACTAGACGGATCGGGCTGAAATTTGGCATGCAGGTAGATGTTATGACGTAGGCATCCGCTAAGAAAGGATTTTGATAAATTCTACCCCCAAGGGGATAAAATAGGGGATGAAAGTTTATATGATAAAAAAATAACTATTCCACGCGGACGAAGTCGCGAGCACAGCTAGTAAATAATAAAGCAGCTATGATATTAAAATAAACTCGTAATGCTTCTTTGTCGCCGATCATTTAGCCGTCATAGTGGGAGCGATCAATCTTGTTAAACAACAATATATAGAAAATTCTGGAGTTCGGTCTAAAAATTATTTAAACGAAAAAAAATCTATAGCAGTGCAACGTGGGAAAGCAACCAATGTTCTCAGTACTTTTAATCAAGAAAATTTCGGAGGTAGAAATTATAAAGATTTTTTTTACTACCTAGTTTTGTACTATATTTATTAATAAATGATATTAGAACAACAGAAACAAAGAACAGAATCTGAGACTGTACCATAAGATTATGCTTTGTATTATCTTTCGGTGTAGGTTCATTTTATTTTTTTCAAATTTGAAAAAAAAACTTTTTGATTATTATAATAATAAAAAAATATTAACCACAACAGAAAGATGTTTGCGTACAATTACGAACATAAAAAAAATGAATGTCGACCAACAGCCAAGTTGTAATATTGGAGTACGTTTGTATGGGCGTCAAGTCGACTCCAGAGGCTCTACCATGGGTTTGCGCATTGTAGCAACGTAACGTTTTTGTATACGTATACGTGAGCAACAAGCAATAGGGCCGATTTATTTTTGGTAACAGGATTGAATAAAGCGATCCTATTGGTTGTTGCTCACGTATACGTATACAAATAAGAGCCTCTGGAGTCGACTTGACGCCCATACAAACGTACTCCAATATTACAACTTGGCTGTTCGTCGACATTCATTTTTTTATGTCATTATGATCATCATCATAATCAGCTTTTGGGCGTCCACTATTTGACTTAAGCCTCTCTTATAGATTTCCAAAAGGACCGGTTGCATCCAACGTGTTGCAGTCTTAATAACGTCCACCCACAATGTCTTTTGTGGGTGGGGACATCCTACGCTACGCTTGCCGGTGCGTGGTCTCCATTCGAGAACATTACGGCCCCATCGTCCATCAGTTCTGCGTGCTATGTGCCCTGCCCACTGCCATTTCAACACACATATAATATATATAATTAAAAATATGTATACATTAAAATTTGCTTGACAACACCATTATAGTGCCTCGGAGAACACGTTAAGGATTCTGGTCCAGTTTCACTATACCAACTTGTGAAACTATTTACAGGTGGATCATTGGGTACCCTAAGGCAGTCTAGGGTTTTCTGGCGCCAAAAGGAACCAGTGGTGGTAAGTTTTTGTCATCATGCAATATTGATATATAAACTAAACAGTCATTTAGGTTATAAAATTACGTCCTTTTATAATTTTATGTAATACAAATTGTAGGTTTACTGAACAGAAGTGCCCAATGAGCGAGCTTTTGTTCAGTGAAGAAAAAACCTGGCAATACGAATACTTGCCCACGGAGTGTTGGTAAATTATCTCCATATTAGCATGGATAATATGAAAACAATCACGCATTTAATAGGATACACAAGTACTGAGAGCATTAATGGATTTTTTTTAATCAAAGCAAAGCAGTTAATTGATTTATTTATTTTCTTATTAACATTTTTGAAGAGCATATTTTATTTCTTTGTTTTTTTTTTTTATTATTATATTTTAGAGTTAAGTATTAACGAGTAGGTATAATAAAAAATAATTGACACAGTAAAAAAAGTTTTACTATTCAAAAATGTACATCAAAATTAATAATTATTTGTGGATTTTCATCAATTTAATGATCAGGGTGGATTGGCATAGGGAACATATCTGCTGGGTTGGTTAGTTCTGGGGGGTTGACGGCGATGATGTCGATTGGGTTTTCTGGCTGCTCAACGATGTGGATGGCTTCTGGGGGGTTCTCGACCACCACCACGGTCTCTGGCTCCTGGTCGACGACGATCACTTGGGGAGGCTTCACTGCAGGGACATCAATGATTTCTGGGTGCTCAGGGGCTACCTGTAGAAGTCATTGTGTTTCGTTAATAAAATTATTGACGTGGATTTCTGTGTCGAGTTGATAATCCTATCCTATCAGGGTAAGATTACCAAACAATTTTAATGCTAGGCTAGATAAAGATGTTATCTTAAGTTTTTTTTTTACTTCACCGTCTGTTTCGTGCTTGCTGGTGTAGTGTCCATAGTATTTTTGACGTCCCACTTTTTTAAACTGGTTACGTCGTGATCAAATTACTACTATACCAAAGTAGTAATGGTCAGTATTGCTGTCGTCTCGGTTAAATATACTTTGTAGGTCTGACCAACAGGTAGAACAGTCGTGGTCCTATAAAAAAGACCGACATACAGAAAAAAAATCTCTTTCTCGGCCAGTTTGACTTGAAAAATAGTTCCAAACACGGCTATCTAAATGTGGTTTCTATTCGAGAACTAGCCTTGTATAGCGAGATAATGCATTTATATATTTTTATTAGGTGCTACTTCTGCTTCTGCTAGAGAAGATAAAGCACTGGAGAAGAGGCAGAGTACCCAGGGGTCACAATCACAGCAGCACTGGCATTAGAGGGAATGATGACCACGGGAGACTAAGGTACTAACACTCTCTTGTTTGTTGTTTACATTGACGACAATCTGCATCAGAGAAAATAAAGTGGCAGGAACTGGGGTAGAGGGTTTTCCAGAGGCACGACCACTGCAGGGGGCACTGACACTAAAGGGTGGGAATGATTACCACTGGAAACTTAGGTACCAACCTGCTCTTGTTGCTTGTTGTTAACATTCACGACGATCTGCACCAGAGGGGATGAAGCTGCAGGGACTGGAGTAGAGGGGTTTCCAGGGGTCACGACCACAGGGGGCACTGGCACTGAAGGCACGGATGGGGTGGGAGTAATAACCACTGGAGACAGAGGTAGAGTGATGCTGATAACATCCTGAAAAATAATATTTATATTAGTTTTTTTAACAGAGGCAGCTGTCGTTGATTTGACGATAAAGCAATATTAAAGAAGATTCGTAATAAAAAATCGTCTGTCACCGACTATTTCGTAACCGTATCATTTAGCCGGAATAATGAGAGTGATCAATGCTGTTAAACAACAATATATTGATAGATCCATCCATGGACTTTATAGTACCGCTTACCATCAGGTAGATACAAAGTCATATGGCTTGCGCCAATTAAAATTCGCGACGAAATTCCTACACCGTAGACGAGCTTCTTTTTCTGGAGCGCTGTTGCCTGAAGCGCAATGAGGTTTTACTCGTATCTGTCGCCTGCCAAGTGTCCATTACATGTCAACAAAGAGTTTTCCACGCCTAGTTGGCCCCGGGTGTTGTTTTTTTATATAATAGCACGACAGGTGACGGCATAACTCTGAGATAGTAAGAAGATTATGCAGTCCATGAATGGGCGCCACCACAGCCAGAATCGCCAGATGCGTCGCTGGTGGGGTCTACTATGTCGACTTTTTAAGTTGAAAATTCACGCATCGTTTGAAAAACCCGGGTTTATTGGTAAGAGGAAAGACTCACGCTGGCAATGCATTCCATTTTTTTATTGTACGACATATAGGTGAACGTTTTTTCTTGTAGAACTTTCTGGTAACTAAGTATAATAAACTACAAACCATGGTCTCTCCACTCATAATAGCAGCCATCATATCATCAAGGGCGGCTTCCAGGTAAGGGCGGTAATCCGGGTTCAACTTAGGGTCCTCGAGGTGCTGAACCAAGTCCTGGAGAGACCAGTCGCTGGTGTAGCTACCGGCGAAGGCAACGGCCGTTATGGCCAACAACACTAATAAGGATTTCATTCTGGAAAAAATATATAGAAGGTGTTCAAAAGAAGATCTGGTATAAAGTTGCATAGAATGAATACTTACTTTGAATGAGATCTTTTACAGAAGCTCGTCAAGTAAACTTGCATCTACCTGATGTTAAGTAGTACTATAATAATATGAGGGGCATTTCACACATATTACACCAATTACGCTCTAGGCTTATACTATGTGTACCAAAAGCAAGTAATATATATTATTTATTTTATAAACAACCAGACCATGACAATCTGTACTACTGTACAGGAAAACGTACTAATGTTGTTTTTCAATGAGTGGGAATCGAACGCCGACCTTCGGATAAAACGCCAAAAGCGCAACCACTAGTGTTAAAACTATTAGTTGAGGCAGTTTTACCCCCGTATTCTAAGACGTATCCTTAACTTCACTTTACACTCAAGGAACGTCTGTCACTTTCCACCAAATGTCAACTATAAAAAGCAAGTTGAGACAGACGCTCCTTGAGTGAAGAGTGGAGTTAAGGAAACGTCTTAGAATACGGGGGTTATTATTATAGTCTATGATATGATTATCAAGACAAACATTTTTTTAATAGGTATTTTAAGGAGAACAAATAAAATTTCAGTTTATCCATGAGCATTATATGAAACTAACACAAAGAAAAGGAACAATAGATATAGTCAGAACATCCGCCTTCTGCCAAGCAATAAGCAAACAATAAAGGTTGATACTATACCAACTGTTAGTGTTAAACTCCTAAAACTGTCATAAATAAGTGCTACAAACGCTCCAAATATCTACCTTCTATGGAAACAATGATAAATTGATTGGTACGTTGGCGCTGTGCCAAAACGTATAGCAACTTCTGGACTATTCTCTTAAGGCCATTCCCGACTAACCGGCATGCATTTATGAATTTAATTCATAGATGTAGATGTAGTATGTAGAAGCGCATAACAAAGGACTGATTTCAACCGGCTTGTTCAGGAAGAATCAGCAAAATACTCGTATATAAACACCATGAAATTATTAGTTTTTTAATTCCCTTTCTACCAGTGTAAGTATTGTAATGATGAATAGTTTAGTATAAAAGAAGATGCAGTATTTTATTAGAAAAATAACAATGCTTAAAATAAGCATTGTTTTTTTTTACTTTAGAAATTATAGGAATATTTAAAAAAAACTACCAACTTATAAAGGAAGCTCAAGTTCATAACACGGTATTTTTTTTCCTATGGTTGTAATAGGATTTGATAGAGCTAAAACAACCCTTAAAACACAGAAAAGCGGTAAAATTGGTAGGAACGGCCTTAATAAGAAATCTTACCTGATGAAGTAACTGCACTGAAGACACTATTCCATTACAAAATTTCATTGGCTTTTATATATCTAAATGTTTTATTGGGCAATTATTAAAATATTTATCTGATAATATTTAATAGATATATGAAAGAAAACAATAATATATCAATAAATACTCTAATAATAGAAATAAAAATTGGCAATAACCGGATGATATGTTATTATAGTTCTTCAAATGCTGTCTTTTGGTGACGTTATAAAATTACACAATAAAGGTAATTTTGTTTGTACAAATAATTACATATATATCATCACGGGTGCCTTAAGGCGCCCGAGACCGTCTAGACTTCTAGCTTCAGGGTACCCAGCGGAGGGGATTTTAATCCCACCTCGTCGTAGCCGATGGTACAAGTTGGTATAGTGAAACCGGGACCGACAGCTTAACGTGCTCTCCGAGGCACTATAGTGGTGTTGTCAAACACCACTATAGTGCATCGGAGTACCTTTGTTAAATACAACAACTCATACAGGGTGCTGTTGGGATTGCTACGGTTTTGTAATACTGAGCGTCTGATGAGGCTCTTCGATGCTCATGCTGATTCAACTGCAAAGTATTACCTCTCCCCGCGCATGAGGTGAGTCGGTAACGCTACCATACATATGTATGTAAACATTCCAGTATGAGATTATGCCTACAATTTAAGCAGCAAACCATATTCGGTTTTGTACCTAAACTTTAATGGATTGGAAAAAAATGGTCTAATTCTTAAGAGAGGGTCTAATTCTTCTTTTTGGGGGCTGAGCGTCGTAACTCCTAGCGGTGTCCCCGGGAAACGCTAGGTCCACCTTTCGGACCTAGTAGGCTAAACGACGACTAAATCTCGCGGTGGAAGAGCTTTATGCTCGCCTGGTCGCTACCACCATTCACAAGACGAAAAGCCCGTGAAGCGGTTAAAACCGTGTTTCGGAATCAGTCAGTGAAGTACCAGTCCTTGAAGTGTTGTTGTCGCAATAACTTGCTTATGGGGCCTCTTGGGTGATTTAATTTTAGAATGAACTGCATTGACACGTCCGCCAGAGAGACCTGTAGAAACGGTTACTCCGCTGGCCGCCCGCTACTTAGTACAGGGGTCCACCTTTGTCTAACCACCAAAGGAGGCTGCCCCATCAAGTGGCGCATAATCCCGATGTGGCTTGTCGTGCCGGTTGATGACCGGAGGGGATCCAGGCAACCACTTTCGGGGGGGTACAGGGGCCCTTCCGTCCGACGTGTCAGTGCTACTTCTTCTTTGGACACCTATTTCACCTAAGCAGTGCCTTTCCACGCATTTATGGTGACAACAACACTTTATATCACGCTTCCCATTTCCTTCCCCCTATAAAACTAAAAACCGATGACAGCGCAAACAAAAAGAAACATTCGGACAGCGGTGCACATCCCCGACACCAAATTTGGCGTGAATTTTACAAATATCCGCGGGATCCACGCCAATCTAGTTGCCGTCCATCACCACCTCGAGATGGCTAAACCCGCATTATTGTTTCTGACGGAGACACAAATCCGCTGCCCGGCCGACACTTCTTACTTGCAATACCCCGGATTTACTCTTGAGGAGAAGTTCCTTCCCAAAGCCGGGGTCTGCCTATATGTTCGGTCGGATATTTGTTGTCGACGTCTACGCTGTTTAGAGGACTCCAACCTTTCTACCTTGTGGGTACACGTAGATCTGGGAACTCAATCTCGAATCTACGTGTGTCTATATACTCGTAGATCCCATAGGGGTGACCTGGAGACAACTCAATTTTATAATTATTTGAGCAGAGCGACAGATAAAGCACATGAACTATTTCCCTGTGCTGAGATCGTGTTTTTAGGAGATTTCAACGGACACCATGTACAATGGTTGGGTTCCCTAAAGACCGATCATGCCGGGAAATCCGCCTACCACTTTGCACTTACTCATGGCTTGACTCAGCTGGTTGATCAGACCACCAGGATCCCAGACATAATCAGCCATGCGCCCTCCAAACTAGACCTTCTGTTGACGAGTCATCCCGCCGGATATAAGGTGTCAGTCATTGCCCCCCTGGGGGGTTCGGATCACTGCATGGTGGTTACATCAGTTCCGCGTGTTCCTATTCCTCCTAGGAAGGCGACTGCACGCAAAGTCTGGCATTACTCGTCAGCAGATTGGGATGGACTGAGGGAGTACTTTCTTGCATTACCTTGGGGCCACTCAGGTTGATGACCCTAATGCTTGGGCTTCTGCTCTTGCTGATGAAATTCTTCTTGAAATGGAATATTACATTCCGTTCTCGTCTGTCACCAGCAAAGGCAACAGCAGACCCTGGTACGACAGCAACTGTACGAAGGCCGTCGCAGTCAAAAATACTGCGTACCGGGAATGGGTAAGGGGTCGCTCGACGGCTGACTCAGCCACCCTGAAGATAGCATATAACGTCGCCTCCAAGATGTGCAAGAAAGTATTAAAAAGAGCAAAGTTTAATCATATATCTCGGATCGGGAATGAGCTGCTTGAACAACCGGCAGGTAGCCGAAAGTTTTGGCAGCTTGCAAAATCGGTCGAGGTAAACTTCTGTCGCTCATCATTGCCGCCGCTGCGATATCCCGATGGTTCGCTGGCTCATTTGGCGACTAAAAAAGCGGATCTTCTGGCTCATATTTTCGCCTCTAACTTCAGACTCGACGATGGAGGCGCGCAACCGCCTACTACACCCAATTGCGGATTCACAATGCCAGATATTCATATCCGGCAGCGTGACGTGCGCGCGGCACTCCATTCTCTCGATGTTCGGAAGGCCAGTGGGCCGGATGGTGTTCCAGCGATTGTTATAAAAAACTGCGCTCTTGAGTTGTCTCCTGCTCTCACGCGACTTTACCGCCTATCATACTCCTCTGGTATGGTCCCCGCAGCTTGGAGGGAAGCGAATGTGAAACCTATCCCCAAAAAGGGTGACCGGTCAGACCCCAATAATTACCGGCCCATTGCCATCACCTCAGTGCTGTGCAAAGTTCTGGAAACAGTTATTAATGCACAGATTATGCGATACCTAGAAGGTCACTCCATTATCAATGACCGTCAATACGGATTTCGTAGAAAAAGGTCTACGGGTGATCTTCTAGTATATATTACGCATATCTGGGGTGAGGCAATGGATAGGCATGGAGAGGCCTTGGCAGTCGGCCTCGATATCTCTAAGGCCTTTGACCGGGTATGGCACAAAGCTTTACTCTCTAAGCTGCCAGCATATGGATTTTCGGCTGGATCTCAAGTTTTTTATCAGACCGAGCTATACGAGTCCTCATTGATGGTACGACCTCGGGTCGCGAAACCATTAACGCAGGCGTACCCCAAGGATCTGTGCTATCCCCTACTCTGTTCTTGCTGCATATCAATGATTTGTTATCACTCGGTAACATACTATGCAGACGATAGCACTGTCCACTGTCAATACTTGATGTCAGCCCCCCAGTCGCGTCGAAACAGAGGAGTATAGGAGTTCTTTGGTAAATGAATTGGACCAAACCCTGGAAAAAATCTCAAACTGGGGTTCTCTTAATCTGGTCCAGTTTAATGCCCAAAAAACCCAGGCTTGCGCATTGACAGCAAAAAAGACCCCCTTTTCTCACTTTCCCTCCCTTCAGAGCACACGTTTACCATTGTCTCCAGTTCTCGATATCCTGGGATTAGAAATACGCTCCGACCTAAACCACCGCAACTATATTGAGAGCATTGCGAAGACAGCAAGTAGGAAGCTCGGCGTCCTTAATAAGGTGCGACGGTATTTTACTCCTCAACTCAGGCATCTGATTTATAAAGCTCAGATACGGCCTTGTGTGGAATACTGTTCGCATCTTTGGGGTGGATCTGCCAAATACTTGCTGCATGCTCTCGATAGTCTCCAGAAGCGTGCATCGAGAATTATCGAAAACAAAGAGCTCACGGACACTCTAGAGCCATTGCAGCTTCGCAGAGATGTAGCGTCGTTGAGCGTGTTTTATCGCCTTTATCATGGAGAGTGCTCTGAAGAACTTTTTCATCTCATTCCTCCTTCTCCTTTCCGGTATAGGACTTCACGAGCGGGTAACAAAATGCATGCATATACTGTGGCAGATATACCAACCCGCACTAAAAAAATTGGTGATTCGTATATCTGTCGCACTATTAAAATGTGGAATGCTCTGCCTGCTCGCGTATTTCCTTCTTCCTATAATCTCGAGTCCTTTAAACGAAGCGTGTATAGGCATCTTAAGCCGGCATAACAGGTGCAATCAACGGTTACGTAGATCGTAATTGTTGATTGCATTTGTTCTTGGACCTTCATACTGCTTTCCATCAGGTAGATGTGAGGTCACATGCCGAGCTCTCATAAAAAAAAATTAAAAAAAAAAGAAAGAGAAAATAAACGATGACTTTCCTTTTTTAAATTTCTCCCTTTATATTTTAATATTTTATAGGATATATTTTAATATGAGGGATTTATATTTATTTCAGGGGTTGATATTTTCTTTCCTGTGACAAACGGAAAAAAGGACTGAAAATATTTATAACGCCTCTAAAAATCCATGAATGTCTAAGAACAATGGAGAAATCACGACTACTCACGATCTTTCGCATGCGTAATCTGTCAGACGCTCCTCTTAAACAAGCGGAAGCGCGTGTGCACTGTTTCAGTAGACTTTTTTCTTATTTTTTGCAAGAGGAATCTTTTGTGAAAAGAGTGCGGGGCAGTCCGAACAGTTTTCTGACCACTACACCATGGAGGCGGTCACCTTAATAGGTGCCATTAGTTATAATGCAAAATATTTTAAGAATTTGTTAAAAAAACATTTGTATTATTAAATTAACAATATATTATATATTATTTATTGGTAAGAACTTTTTTAAACGTAATTAAATTAAGAATATTAAATATCTTTTTTTCCTTAGTTGTTCGCGTAGAATTAAGAATAATATCAATAGGATTTTCTGGTTGTTCCACTATGGATACTGTATCTTCTTCTATACTATTAAGTGGTTCTTCAGAGATAATTGTGGCATCATCTGTTTCATCGTAGCCATTTTTCCATGTTCCCTGAAAGAAGAAGAATGCTGACTTGTAAAAAAAACATAAACTCTATATAGTTATATATGCTTAGGCTTTTCTTATTATGATTATAAAGAACTTATACTATGTCAGAGCGAAAATATATTGCTGTGTATTTACGTCAATGTGTTTCATAGATAGCAAAATGATGTCTTCCAATTTTTATGTCTATTACTGGAAATTTTAATTATTTTATAACCTACCTATTTGTTTTAAATTAATTTTAAAAAATCACGCATGCTGTATGCAAAATTATTTTAAAGTGATCATAGGGTAGATAATACTACACTGCGTTCTACTAGCAATTCTAATTAATAATAATATGTCAAATCCCTTTCTAAAAACTCGTCGTATCTTTCTTAGCTCTTTTAGTCGACTTGGACTCGGCTCTTGAAGCCCATTAAACGTACTTCCAATATTACAACTTGGCTCGAAGTTCAATGTTATGTTGGTGTTCAAGTTTATGTTGGTAGTTATACCTTGTACTATATAAGAAAATCTATCTTCTCTTTTATGGCAAAGAAATAGTACCTACAAGTAGTTATGGGTTATATTTTTGTATCATAATATTTAAAGTTATTTTTCTCATTTCGAAAAAAAATTACCCAACACAGAATGGTGAGTGTTAATGTGAATGTACCTACAAGGTAAATATTATTGGGAAGTAATATGGAGAACGCTCATCGTGTATGGAGAACGCGGACTTTGCGATTACGAATGCAGTGTTGTTTAAGTCGAAAAACTAGTGATTTTTTTAAACTGTAAAATTAACTCAAACGCAAAGCAATAGTTAAAAAACTCACACTGGGGGAGTTTTTTAACTATTACTATGCGTTTGAGTTAACAAAAAATTGTATGGGAAATAGTTCAGCGCTCCAAGCGGAAATTTTGAGAACTAGAAATACGAGCGTGTGATTGGTCAAAATGTTAACTCGGTAGTATAGTTAACGCGAAAAACTCACACTAGGGCTACTGGTCTTAGTTCAATATTCAACCAGCTTCGAAATCAACCAACGATTCTATTTGTTGACTTTACATTGTGTAGCGACTACAATACTTACATATCATAGGTACATTTCAGAAAAAAACTCATGTTCATTGTGAACTGCAGTACCTACTTAAGTATAGCCTGGACATGATGTAGGTATAGTAGGTATTCTTACCTGGTAATCATTATTATATAAAGGATATGGAAGGGGTGTTGGTGGAGTGGGGGGAGTTGGTGGTGTGGGGGGAGTTTGTGGTGTGGGGGGAGTTGGTGGTGTGGGGGGAGTTGGTGGTGTGGGGGGAGTTGGTGGTGTGGGGGGAGTTGGTGGAGTAGGGGGAGTTGGTGGTGTGGGGGGAGTTGGTAAAGAAAATAAAGAATCAGATGGTGGGACATCAATACCCCCAGATATTGATTTTATAATCTTTATTTGCATTTCGAATGTAGTGTTGACAATCTGAAATTTTAAATATTACGCAGTTATGTACTGAAAGACTGCAGCAGCAATGATTAGCGTGGATGGAAGAACCGTGTAGTGCGAGTCTTTTTTAACTTTATTATTTATTAAAAAATATTTGGGTGAAATAATTATTATAAACAAATATATCGTATTCGAGAAAATTTTATATTTAGTAAAACACAAATTTTATTTTTATATATTTACAAAATGGGGGCACATCAAATAATAAATACAAACAATGCAATTTAATAAAAAAGAGTGATATAGGTATACATTCTCTTATTTATTTTGGTTACGACAAGTAGTTAGTTAAATATATATATATACAGGGTGAATTTTTCAAGTGTGCCTTCATGGCCAAATCCTAAACTACAAGGAATATCGAAAAATGCTCAAAGGAGTCACGGGGCCGATTTTGATAAAAACTAAAACTGCATCATTAGATTTTTGAAAAAATAATTCTCCTAGCCGGAAATCGAACCGATTGATTTTGAAAAAAAAATCATGGCTGTATTGCACCAGCTGATAGTGTCGCTTTTAAAAACTAAAACTGTATCATTAGATTTTTTTGTTAAATATTCTCCTAGCCGGGAATCGAACCGGTTGATTTGGGAAAAAAACTCACCTGTATTATCGCACCAGCTGATAATGTCGCTTAGACGGATTAAATTCTGGTAAGTAATATTAAACGGTTAACTAAAGGAAAGTGCTTATTTTTAATAAAAAAATATCATACTTTACCACCGTTTTTTTTTAAATAAACGTAATAAAATATAATCACCTATGTATTGAAAATAATAGCTATCATTTCGAACAATTTATTAGTTAGGGTTTAATTTTTTTAACATATTATCTTAAAAATTATCCCTTTCCCTTAGTTTACCGTTTAATATTACTTACCAGAATTTAATACTTATAAGGGTCACTATCAGCTGGTGCAATAATACAGCATGACTTTTTATCAAAATCAACCGGTTCGATTCCCGGCTAGGAGAATAAATTTTTCAAAAATCTAATGATACAGTTTTAGTTTTTATAAGCGACACTAACAGCTGGTGTAATAATACAGCTTAACTTTTTTTTTTTTTAATCAACCGGTTCGATTCCCAGCTAGGAGAATATTTTTTTCTTAAATCTAATGATACAGTTTTAGTTTTTATCAAAATCGCTCCCGAGACTCCTTTGAGCATTTTTTGATATTCCTTGTAGTTTAGGATTTGGCCTTGAAGGCACACTTGAAAAATTCACCCTGTATATATATATATATCCATCACGGGTGCCTATTTGGCTACCGAAAAGCATTTAAATGGCCTCAGGGTACCCAGCGGAGAGATTAACCCGTCCTCATTTCACCGAGGGTATTCGGAGACAACACCTAACAAGTGGCGAGATTGTTGCGGTGTTTATGATGAAATAGCCTCGTTGTATAAAGCGGTCACCTATCCCAGGCCGGCCTTGTTGTCATCCCAGGCCAATCTTGCTGTCACTACCTATTTGGCCATGAAGCTAAAAAACGCGCTCCGCGGACGGGCACGGTTTTTACCTTCATGTATTTGGCATTAATTCCCCACTTAACATAGTGAGAACGTTAAAACCATGGATTTAAGGTCCATGGTTTTAACGTATAATAAACTAAGTCTATGGTAAAAACAAACTCGCACTAGGGCCTCAGTATCCACATGTAGTTCTCTGAGAAAACTTTTTAAAACTTGTATGTGTGTTTCTAGATACGTAACTCTACCACAAGTTTTTGCAAACCTTTTCTACTGTAGTCGCTAGAGACTATAGATTGGGATCAACCAATAGGATCGCTTTATTTTTTAAATAAACCTCTCGTATTGGTTGATTCCTATTTATAGTTAAGTACTAGCGACTATAGTAAAAATTGTTTTGCAAAACTTATGGTAGAGCTAACGATCCCCTATTTCGAACGCAACTACCTATGTTACTGGCTGGAGAAAGCTGACCATAATCTTCTTAAATACTTATTTAAATAATTTGAAGGTCCACGGACGTGTGAACAGAGTAAAAAGAAATAGTTTGGCATCGCTCGAAATAGGTTGAAAATCATTAATTTGTGTTAAATAAAATATTATAATCTATTTTGGATGATGATAAACCTAATAAAAATAGTCCAAAACAAAGAATGTTTTAGTTATTTCCCAAAAGTTAGGTTATTGTAACAGCCGTTTTCGTGACTGTTACCTAACTGATTGGAAATAAATTAAAAATATTATTATATTTGGACTTATTTTATTGAGTAGCCATCCAATATCATTTATATTATTATTTACTAGAAATTAATATGTATTATTTCAATGTATTTTTTACCGTGCCCGTGCGCGCCGCTAGCGTTTTTTTAGCTTCATGATTTTTATAATAATTAAATTATTGCAGGCAATCGCTGCTTTATCCAACCTAACCCGAACAAATAATCTACTACTTCTTTTGTCTCCCGTCACATGTCCGTGGACCTTCAAATTATTTAAAAATAGGAAATTAATTTAAGAATAATATGGTCACCCCTCTCCAGCCATTACCGTGGTTGCGTTCCAAATACTAGGGGTTACAGTACTGTAACAGCAGCGAAAAGAGCTGTTACAGTACCTAAGTAAATTTAATAGAATAGGAAGGTCAAACGACACATAACACTTACAATTGGTCTGTTATTCACAATGTCATTCATTACTTGATTCAAAATGTTCTCCAAGTAAGGTATTTGCGCTGGATCCGTATTGGGATCCTCGATGGCTTCAGACAGCTTATCCAGAAACCATGCAGTGACACCATCAGATGGAAAGACAATGGATGAACTAAACTTTGTCTGTATCAGAATTTTCTGTAAATATCAAAATATTCTGGATTAGCGGCCCGTCCCGGCTTCGCACAGGTTTGTATAACTTTAACTATATGCTCAGCGCACGCCACGGAAGGCCTCAGAAACGATACTTTTCCCCCGTTTTTAAAACATTTTTGGTTACTGCTCCACACCTATAGGACCTAGCGTGATATTATATAGCCTATGTTACTTCTGAATAACGCAGCTTTCTAATGGTGAAAAAATTATTGCAATCGGTCCAGTAGTTTTTGAGTTTATTCATTACAAACATACAAAAACACAAAAATACAAAAATACAAATCTTTCCTCTTTATTATATTAGTATAGATTAGTATAGACTACATTGTAGGGCAAAGGTTTAAACTCATAAGCGAGGATTGTCGACAACTATAATAGCAATCGACAAATTTCTACATATAGCATGTATCGAGCAAATTGTTAATAATTGCTTTTAAACACGCTTCTTTGCTTTTAAACTATTGTGTGTATCTGAAATTTATAGATGCGATAATTAAATATACTTTATTCTTGACAAAGCTTCTCCAAAAAGGGTTTTTGAGGTTAGCCTCTAAATATCTCACGGGATAGGTACCCTAGCGGAAACTATAACCCCTAGACCTAATAAGCATTACAAAAATCTTCATTTTGAATGATATCAAATTATTTTAAAATTATGATCTGTGATAATAATTTCTTTCTAAATTAAAACTTAATCTACGCTTTGTTTAAAGTAAAGACGAGCAAGCTGGTAAAGAGTTTCACATTTTGATAGTAGGTAGTACGACAAATGTACGAGTAAGAATGAATCGCCAAAACGTTAGGTACGACATGGTACATCCACCACGATTTGTTATAATATAAGAGGAATTGCGAAACACAAAGGCTCATAGCGTTTAACATTTTGATAGTACGACAGATGTATGAATCACCAAAACGTTAGGTACGAGTAAATTCGTGCAGTTTGTTACCGGTGCAAGGGAGTGTAATATACAGGGTGAATTTGAAAGTATGTACTTTGGGCTAATATGAGGTTCTGCTGATCAAATCGAAAAAAAATGTTGGCTTCCCCATACAAATTTGTCATTTTAACATTACTAGTTTGTATGGAGAAAACTTTTTTTTTTTCCATTTGCGGCACATGGTTCCATGGGGAAAGTTGTTCGTATTGATCAGTAGAACCTCACATTAGCCCAAAGTACTTCCTTTCAAAGTCACCATGTATAAGTTACTGACCTATGATTGTAGGGTAACGTAGCGGACAAGTCTACATCAGATAATTTGGAGTCTGTCTAGACAGATGTAGGTACAAAGTTATTTTATAAGGGTTTTACAGCTTAAATATAATTTAATAGCCACTTACCTGACTAATATAATTCTTGAAATCAGATGGGTTTTTAACGACAGAGATCATATCTTCTACAGACCATTTCCTAATAGCTGGCTTAGCAAAAACTATCACTCCAAAACCTAATAGTATTATTAAAATCTTCATTTTATAATTTATTATCTAAACAAAATCGGATTAGTATAAATATTACCGACTTAAAGTCAATCTGTAACTTAACTATTTAATTTTTAATATTTATCTGAAATACTTCATTTTGATTATCTTATTATTGATTTCAATGATTCAGAGGTTTTTTTCTTAATACAGTTAGAGGTCGAATTTTATCTCAATTTAAAGCGCTATCGACATTTATCATGTTAGAGATAAGGAGGTATTGAAGCTATGTAAAACATAGGTAAATAATAATAATATTTAAGATATACATGGTGACTTTGAAAGGATGTACTTTGGGCTAATATGAGGTTCTGCTGATCAAATCGAACAATTTTTGGCTTCCCATACAAATGTATCATTTTAACATTCTAGTTTGTATGAAGAAGGCAATATTTTTTTTAATTTGCGGCACATAGTTCCATGGGAAAAGTTGTTCGTATTGATCAGTAGAACCTCATATTAGCCCAAAGTACATCCTTTCAAAGTCACCATGTATAATGGTGTATAAAAAATATATAAAAAAGCAGCCCCAGCCTAGTGGTTAAGTCACTGCACAACTGATAACAAGGTTAAGCAGATGACAACAAGGCCGGCCTGGGATAGGTGACCGCTTTATACAACAAGGCTATTTCATCATAAACACCGCAACAAGCTCCTCACCAATTTACACATATTGCTCTGTTCACAAACTTAGCTCTAGTCTTGTACTATGTGTACCAGAAACAACGATATACTATACTTTATAAGCGCCCAGACCATGAACAACTGTACAGAAAAACGTACTATTTTTTTTGTCATGGGTGGGAATCGAACCTCCGGATACAACGCCAAATGGGCAACCACTAGTCTACGGAGGCGGTCTTATGTGTTGTCTGTACCTATAGCAAAAGAACAGTTGGTATTCTTGATGAGCATCCGTGTCGCCGCCCATATCGTAACCGCATCATTAATCGGCAAAGTGAAAGCGATCATTATTGTTAAACCACAATGTATTAGATCTGCTTAACATCAGGTTGATACAAAGTCACATGCCGTGCTCCGTTAAAAAAAAGAAAAATAGCATAATTATTATTTTTAATAATTTATTATTCCGGTTAGTCTCCGATTCTTTGTAAATTCTATTAATAAATGGACATATTTCGGATACGAATTTCCCTGACTTTTCCAGCCACTTTTTTAGATTTTCCCTGACCTTAAAGAGCTTCAAAAAGAAAAGAAAAAATCCCAAAAATATAGTATTTGTTTTTTTTTAATTTATTTTTGGAAAAGAATAAATACTATTTGAAATAAAAATTATTAGAAAATAGAAACAGTTTAACAACAAAACATTATTTTTAGGCAATATTTTCGGAAAATATAATATATTTAACAAAATATATTTCACATTCTTAAAAAAATATGTATATTTTGTGAACTTAGATGGAATCGCCCCTCTTAGACGCCAGTCGTTTACAGTAGCAAGTTGTTTGTGTACTTTAAATATTTTCGCTGACCTTCTAGCGTTTTCCCTGACATTTCCCGGTTTTCCATGTTTTCCAGTAAGTGGCCACCCTGTACCTACTATTAGGTGTGTATACCAACAGCAGTGGTGTGCGGTCCATATAAGCCAAAAATCCATGCAACCCTAAATTCTAGGGTATTAATCTATATAGTGAATAATTATTATTTATAAATATATGAAAAACATTTTTTTTTTATTACTTGATAATATATAGCCACTAGATTACTTATACTCTATATTCTGGGGTATTTGTGGCTTTTTCGCTTATATGGACGCACCCCACTGACCAACAGGTAGATACAAAGTCACATGCTATTCTTTAATAAAAAAAACTAAAAAAAAAATCATAATCATATTATTATATTACAATATATAATTTATGTAATTTCAGCTATATTTTAAAATATCTATTACGAATTAATAGAACTAAATTTAATTTAGATTCAGGCAGTCCAGTGGCCACATTCTGTAGGCCACTTACACCGTACAACGTTAAGCTAAACTTTAACCAAAATGACGTAGTTGTCTGTCAATTTTCAATGTCACCAGGTTTGCATTACATCATATTTGCATCACAACAATTCAAGTTTAGCTTAGCGTTGTGCGCGTAATCACACAGCTGTTTCTTATAACACGTGCTTCTTATAACGATTTCAGAATAGTTTTTAACTTTCTCTAATCGGCTTTCGAATTAAGTGTAAGTTTGCTTTATTAGAGTAAAAAATAAGAGCTCTCCATAGAAAACTGATGATTTCATTCGAATACATTAGGCCCACATGCATGCCGAAAGCCCTGTATCAATAGTGACAGGTGCAGAATCACAAATAAATAAGTGCAACTATAAAATAAATATATTTAAATATATAAATGTATTTAGTTCTTATCGCTAACAGTAACAATAGATAAGTACGGAGATACATAATAAATAGATTCCTCTCCTAATTGTAGGTCCAGTCGATGAGGCATTCTGTAAAAAAAAGACAGTTTTAGTTCACGTCTCGAAGTTTTTTTAACACCAGTCGACAGAGCTTATACATATATAGCCACAAACATACTTCTCATATTTTTAAAATATATGAATGCACTTTATCAATTACTGTAAGTAATATCTTCCTGTTTAACACCATTTTTTTTTTTAATAATTATATTCTAAATGTTATAATTAAATTAAAACTTTTAACATATAATAAATTGGAAACTTTATAGCGTTAAAGAGATAACTAACAATAACTCGATAACGTATAACGATGACGAATAACGATTCATGGGTACGTGGGAAATTTGCAAAAGTGGTCATTATGTAAAAATTGAAAATTTCCACTTTATGATGAAAATGTTGGAAAATATTTTTCCACTTATGATGACGATTTTCTCTAATAAAAATCCTTCCATTTTATATTTATTACATAATGACACTTTTCCACAATAGCCACGTTCTTATAACTCAGAATAACTCAAAACTGAGAATTTTCCCCCCTTTTTATTAATGACACTTTCCTCAATACCCATATTCCTATAATTCTCCCTTTCCCATAATAAATATATTCTATAATTACTACTTTTCCAAAATAATCAAACAATTTCACGCAAGACTTCTTTCTCACCACCTAAGGCCGAACGTTAGAAAAACCGCCCATAATATTCTTAACGAAGTAAAACTTTCAAGACTTGGGCAGCCATGCTGAGAAGAGTGAATGAAAACAAGACTAATACTTTATAGCACGATTTTGAAGTCTTGCCTTGGGGACCCGTGCTAAAAGTCACGCCACACCCTTTTTACGTTTGCTCGCGACTCCAAGCCGCGTTCGTTTTTGCGACACCGCGTAGAGTTCTGACGTCATCGGCCGACACTGACATTTACAAACAATGGTTTTTGACGTTTACGAACGGTAAGTGTTGCCACTCGGTGTCAAAAACCCTGCGCAGTGAGTTACCGAACTCGGCTCCGAGTCGAGTTTTGGGTTGGCCGTGTTAAGGCTGTTGGTAAGGGTGGTTTGTCCATTTTTTCAATATCATAAAGGAGAGGGTAGTCGTGCTTTTCTTTGTAGCTAAAATGCGCCAGCAGCGGCAGTCACCACCGGACCTCGCCCGGGTAAAGAAGTATTTATCCTTGATTTGAAAAATCGATTCAACAGAACGGCGGAATAGTGTCACTGTGACCAATTGTGAAACTAAACTAATTGTGTACTTGTGAGAATTATAAGGAGAATAAGGTGGTTAAAGAGGTGACCAATCAATGTATCTGTGGCTACGGATAGCCATATACTGATTTCGAAGCAAGCAGGTTTTCCAAGTCGAAGCAGAGTACTTTGAGTTAAGAGGCTTCCTTACCTTTTAAGGGATTTCCATTATTGGCCAGAATCACCCTATAAAAACAAACAGTTCACTCATCATTGGGGTACAAATGTGTGTATAACCGCACACTTACTTATCCTATAGCAGCAGATATGTTGAGCATGTTCTTGTAGCTGCCAGCCAGAGACTTGGCTGCCAACGATAATGTTTCGGCCTTCGACACTCCTGTAGACGCTTCATGCCAATGCGCGGCATCCACCTGGTAATTGGATAAATACTTATATATAATAATATAATATGAATTATATTTTATAAACACCCAGACCATGGCAAACTGTACAGAATAACAAAAATTCTATACTAATAGCTATTATTAAGAGAAAAGAATTTGATTGTTTGTTTGTTCCGGATATGCTTAAATATTATGAACCAATTTTTTTATTAACTTCATATTGCCTTGATTTTTTTTTAAATAATAGTACGATATGTGACAGCATAACTCTGAGATGGTAAGAGGATTATGCAGTCCATGAATAGGCGCCACCAACGCCAGAATCGACAGATGCGTTGCTGGTAGAGATCACTATGTCGGCTTTTTAAGTTGCAAATTCACGCCCCGTTTGAAGAACCCGGTATTATAAGTAAGAGGAAAGACACACGCTGGCAATGCATTCTACTTTTTTATTGTACGACATATAAACGTTTTGTATTTTTTTTTAGTTCTCGAGAAACATATCCAACGGTATGTGGATTCTGCCCTGCGCGCGACTCACAAGAGCGAATGATTGAGGGTGGGATTAATTTGTGGAGTTGTTCAGAACACTCTCCATAATAGTGGCGGTAAAATACGCTCAAAGAAGCCACGTCTCTACAGACGGTGCTGTAGAGATTGAAGTTTATTGGAGACTTCATCATCACCAATAATTCTCACAGCCCGCCTTTGGAGTACATCGAGAGCATTAAGTATTTGGCGGGTCCGTCCCAAAGGTGCGGACAGGTCGTGGGTTCAAGTCCCATTCATCAGGAAATTAATCTTTAAAATGTAAATATAAAAAAACATACACTTAAGTTAGCTCCCATAACATCATCCAAGCTGGTGGAGAATCCAGCCGCTGCGTGTTCGTAGTCAGCGGCCGTGGCTGCTTGAAGCGCGGCCACCGCGGGCGCCGGCACCGACGTGCACTGCGACTGGCACTGCAGCTCTATGCCCAGCGAGGGGTGCGACAGCACGAGCAGCGACGTGTCAAACCATCTGACGACCAACAACACTAATATTGTAGTATATGTAATATACGTGGTGGCCGAGTTGGTTAGACCTTGGACTTATGCCTGATTTCACCAAAGATCCCTAACTCTAAAGGAGCCCCTAAATAATAATTTTAACTTATTTGCTATGAAACAACTGTCATTAATTGTCCCTTAACTTAGTTAGGGGCTCCCTTAGAGTTGGTGAAATCGGGCATTAGGTCCCTGGTTCAAATCCCGGTGTTTACCAATGAGTTTTTATTTAAAATATATATATTTACATTTGTTTGTTACGTTAAGCTGTCGGTCCCAGTTTCATATTCGTTTCGTTAAAGTGAAGTAACCAAAGTACTTCGCTAGGCCGACCGACCGGTCTCGTTTCCACCGCCGATACAGATGCAAAAACCGTCAAGTGACCTAGTCATGTTTCGGTTTTAGTCTGTGGGTTCACCGGTTTTCGGGAGACTATTTCATCGATTTCTTGTCGAGGTGGTAGTCTCCTTTCATGGTGCGGTTACGAAATGAGTAGTTGTATTGACGATAAGGCAGCAAGCATATTAAAATATACTTGTAATGAAATTCGTCATTATGGCCCCCCATTTCGTAACCTTTTAGCCGAAATAGTGGGAGCGATCAATATTGTTTAAGAACAATTATTGATTGACCCATTCATGGACTTTGTAGGTCTGCTCACCACCAGGTAGATACAAAGTCACATGCCGTGCTCCAATAAAAAAAAAACTCGTGATACTCGTGCGAGTACTCTCGTTTCAAAGCTAGACTGACGACCTAATTGGTCGTTTTTTTTTATTGATTTTTGGAAAAATAAATAGAATTTTAAGATAAAAATATTAGAAAATAGAAACAAAAATTTTTAGTAAAATTTTCGGAAAATATAGAGCAACAAATAGATTTACCAATCTTAAAAAAATAAGCACATTTTGAACTTAGATGGAATTGCCCTGATTAGGTTGCCAGTCGTTTACAGTAGCAAGTTGTGTGTGTACTTTAAATATTTTCCCTGACCTTCAAGTGTTTTCCCTGACTTTTCCACGTTGTCCAGAAAGTGGCCACCCTGTTGGTATTTACCTGATGGTAAGCAGCCTACAAAGTCCATGAATGTTCCAATAAAATACACTAGGAATAAATATAGTTTCTTTAACGTGTTGTTAAGCTTACCTGTCAGAAATAGCTTCATAGATATAGCTTTGTACAGCAATAAGAGGAATGTTGTTATGTACTTCGGTGAACGAGGAGCGGGTCTCGGCGATGCGTAGCTTTGCGGCGGCGTACGCTGCGGCATATCCCACAGTTTGCATCGCTGATAGCTTTCCTTTGACGGGGCATGTGCTGTTTCTAGAAACAAAAAATATGAATAATAACTAGAAGGTATGTAACTGGGGTCCCTGGTTCAAACCCCGATGTGTATCAATAAGTTTTTAATCTATAAACTTATGTACATTTATTTAACAACACCACTACAGTGCCTGGAGAGCACGTTAAGCTGTCGGTCCCAGTTTCACTTACCAACTTGTGAACTGTTTAAAGATGGGTTATTGAGTTTATCCAAACATCGCGACGAGCTAGCCACTTGTACGACGTAGAATCATACCATCGGCTACGAAAAGATGGGTTTAAAACCCCCTCCGCTGGGTACCTTAAGGTCATCTAGGCGGTCTTAATCGCCGTAAGGCACTCGTGATGATATTTATATTTACTCAAAAATGCATGTAATGTGGTCATTATTTAGACAACCTTGTTTGAGCAAAGTCGACCTTGCTGTTCTGTTTCAAGGAGCGGCCGGCAAAGTTTTGCTGGTCGCTCTAACAGGCCGCTATTTTGACGTTTCAACCTTTTAATATTATATATTTCGTTTAAATTACTTGCTGGATTTATTTAGATTAGGTTACTTGCATTTTTGAGTAAAGCACTATACAAGCCTTGGCCCACTATGACTGCTTCGCTGGTCACGCTATGATTGCCTCGAGCTAGCCTAGCTACGCTCTAGGCCTTCCAGCTTGGCCAACATTGCAGCCCTTGCTGTACTCGGTGTAAAGGCCTCGACCTACGGTCTCGGCCTTTATTTCAGCTCGTCCATCAAGTGCTGCACGCTGACCGCGCTGTGTCGGCCATTATCAGCGCGACCAGCAAAGTAGTCATTAAAGACCGCGGCAGTAATGTACTATTATTTATGCATATATATTAACAACTTGTAAACTCTGAATTATGAAAATAAATATTCATTTATTCATAGTGTCTAGAAATGTTTTTTACGCAACAAACCATTCATGCGTTAATTTTTATGGAAAATAAAGTATTGAGTATTGTCCTTGTGTCCAAAATAAGGGACACTATCTATATATAGGGCTGAATATTAGGAAGTCCTTTATATTAAAGAACGTCTGGCAACCCTATAGGGAGGTGTCTCAAGGGCTAAAATCGCCTTTCCAAACATGAGAACAGATAATGGCTGCCCACCATATAAACCCAAACAAATATTCAGAATAATTATTACAAACAATCAAAGATCAAGAAATGGGAAAATAACATGGCGGCACGAACATGTTTGACATTTTGTTTGATAGGCGATTTTAGGCCTATTTGAGACACTTCATTATTTTTACTTTTATGGGTTTAAGGTGTTAGAGAGAAGATTTTAACTATGTAACCATTCCGTTAGTAACCACATTCTGCGGGCGCATTCTGTTTCTTTTAACGTGACCGTAAGATTGTCAAAATAACGAATTCCGTTATTTGCGCGCTCTCCTCCAATCAGCGATGGTTAGAAAACTACTCTGATTGGAGGAGAGCGCGCTAATAGCGGAAATCGTTATTTTGACATTCTAACGATCACGTTATAAGAAACATAATGTGGCCGCTGGTAGAAGACTATGTCATTGACAACAAATCAATGGAGTAGTCTCCCGAGAATCAGTATAAAAAATGTCATCGCAAGCTTAGCTGTTTGTGACAAGGACAATATCTGTACAATATCCTACATAGTATTATTAACTAAATACCTGGGATTTTGACAAAACACTGTCTTCATAGGCCTTACTCAGTACCTGATAGCACAACATTGTACGAAATTGCCGTCACTCATTTTTAGAATGCACTAAAAAACCTTTCTGACAAAAAACATCACTACGGACAGCGCAACACGCTAGTAGTGATGTTGTTCAAACCTGTTCTGGACGCGTATTATGCGAGTCCTTAACATTCGCAAGAATACGCGAATCCAGAAGTATAGCATAGCGGTATTCGCAAATATACTCGTATGTGTACGTGTTTTCACAATACATTCGCCTATTTTTCGTCTAGTTTGGAAAAGATTTGCACGAATGTTTTTTCGCGCATGTGAGGGTCCTGGGTCAGATGTTTAGGTTTTGATGGTCGAACACTAGAAAATCAGTCTCATCACTTAATTTACACACCTCATATATTGTTTAAGATTACTTAAATCTTTATGTATTATGCTTACATAAAAGTAACTTTTCCAAAAACAGCCTGAAAGGCTTTTTCTATTTCCCCTGAACTGTTGTCCTTTTCTGCAGATAGTACAAAGGTCATAGGCGCTCGACCATCTGTAAAATTATAAATAAATAAAAAATACAATCGTGAAACAATGGTCTTAGCTATCCATGGATTCTCCGTGCGGGTGGCGGGTCCATCGCGTGGAGGCAGGAGTGAACTGCAGTGTTCCCGGACTTGAGACCGCAAAGCAGGGTTAAAGGCCTTTCCGAATTTAACTCTCCCCGTCGCCGTGTTCCCAACTCCTCTCTACCTAACCAAATACTATATGATCCTGTCAGCGCCATCTTGGAAACACGTTCCATAAAAGTTCGGACAGACGATCTTGGAACCAATCCTTTAATAGACGATGCAAAGATTTCGCTGGAATTCCTCTTGCACCGACCTTAACTGCTTAGTTTAAAACCCTGTCCAGTAATTTCATTCGTGAATATATAAGCAGCTTAATCACGTAAAAATTACTTATTGAAGTTTGGCAAAGATTAGAATGTTATGGAAACAGACTTAAGAGTAGGTATTATCGCAGTATTTTTTTGAATAGAACATGATATGTGAATTTACATCCACATGATGGTAAGTGGCAATGTAAAGTTGAAGAATGTTCTTAACCAATAATAGCAAAGATGCTACAATTGGTTAAATCCACTATGCCTGCTTGAGACAAGTTCATGACTCCCGTAAGGACTTAAGATTAAATTAAAGTAAAAAAGGTAGTAATGGAAAAAATGCAGGCAGAACATTTCACTTTTGGATTGTGCACAATATACAGGGTGAATTTGGAAAGTTGTACTTTTGGCTAATACCTATAAGACTCTACTGATGTAGATGGTAGATGACGATCGAACAGTTCATCAGATCTGTCCGTGATAGAGGCGGTAAAATACGCTCATGAGCAATTTAGAGGCCACATTCTGTTTCTTATAACGTGATCGTTAGATTATCAAAATAACGAATTCCGTTATTAGTGCGCTCTCTTCCAATCAGTGAAGGTTAAAAAACTACTCTGACTGGAGGACAGCGCGATAATGCGGAAATCTTTATTTTGACAATCTAACGATCACGTTATAAAAAACAGAATATGGCCGCTGGTGATTATTCGAATTGCATGCTTCTACAGGGCGCCGAGAGCATGCAACAGGTAGATAGTTAGTGGTTGTAGGGATAACAGGTATATAAATATTTCAGGCGAAAAAAGTTAAAGAATTTAATATTATGTAATAAATTGTTTTCTTTAGAAGCACATTATATATTTTTTAATTGGCCGATTGCAACATGTACGTACGTAACAGAAACAGGTAAGTAAAAAGTTTTTAATATATATTTTATTTAATTGTTTAGGATCTCCCTTGGTCAAATCCTCATACATAAAAATACATGGATTGAATAGGGAATACATGTAACACCAATTATTATATTTTTTATATAGGTATCACATTTCTTTTATGTTTTTGAACATATTTACAGTAATATAATTTATTTTAATTAATATTTTTTTATACACAAGATTTTTAAAACCTTTTTTTTATAGTATTGGAATGCATTTCAAAACGCTCGGACCTTAGCAAAAACTACATGTGTCGTCATTCGAGCACAAGCAATGTCAAGGTGTGTTCTGTAGTCTTTACAGTTTCTTCTGTCTTCCAGGGTATTTCTTGTTATTAAATATAATAATTTGTGATAAAAAACCTTTTTACTAACAGTTGACTAATTTGAGAGGTGCAGTTAGGGATGTCTTTCGGCCCAAGAGCACTATACTGCACTTATCACTTAATAATTAACAAAAATATACAATCTCAATAAACTTATATGCGGTCACATGCTGCTCAGCAGAAATGACGTCACATAATGGCGACTAGTGATGTACCGTTTTTTGTTGCAGTTTTATTATTGTGTTATCACCTTTTTCAAAATGTTTAATATATTTTATACTACACCTGCTCGGAAAGTAGGTTCTTACTTGCGTAAGAATACACAGAAAAATAGAAATTCTTGTATTAAGAAGAATTTCTATAAGTTCTTAACCCAAGGCAAATTTTACTTAATTTAAGAATAATATTGTTTTCGCCATATATGAAACAATATATTCTTGAATTGTTTAATCCAAAAAAATCTTTGTTTCCGTGTAGGTCAGAAAGTACGTCTTTGTAGTCGTACAAATATGCGGGAGGAAAAAGTGTATGAAAATCCATTGTTAACGTGCTTAAGCGGGAGGAAAAAGTATATGAAAATTCATTGTTAACGTGCTAGTTTTTTTTAAATTTTTTTTCTTCAATTCTTCCAAATTAGGAAAGGCAAGGGTTCAAAGCCTTTCAGCCTAGTTTTTTTTTACAAGTTCGAAATTTTAATCAAAAAAAAAATAAAATAAAAGTATTGGTTTATTGGATGTTTACTTTCTTTGCATTTTTGATTTATTAAGTTTTAACAACTGTAATAATTTTAATATAAACTTTAATTAATAGAGATCAAACTCAAACTTCGCCCTCGTTAGTAATCGGTGACTTTCTCCCCTCGGTGAACAATGTACTATTTTTTAGGTTCTAATGTAGTTACTCTATCAAGTAATGAAATTTAAAAAAGTGCTTATTCCCTATTGTATATCTTCTCTTTTCTGAAGTTGCTGAATAAATTTAAAAAAGTGCTTATTCCCTATTGTATATCTTCTCTTTTCTGAAGTTGCTGAATAAAATATATTATAATGTGTAATTTCAATTTATTGTAAAAAATATTTCTTACCCAAATAGTCCTTCATTTGTGGGTCTAATGTCGTGATCATTGAATCTACTGAACTCTTGGCCTTTTCAGCAACTTTATGTAGTATACCACCTGACAACACAGCACCTTTCATCCAAGTTATAAACCCACTTCCTGGCATTGGGTTACCTATAAATACCAATTTTGTTATACTTAATTCCTAATGACACCAGACTGACCCCAAAACATGACTAAAAATGTTCTTATGGATTCACCACAAGCAGGCACCAAGTGAACAAGTGATCTGGGGCCTTATTCTATTAAATTAATTGGGTATCAATGTCATATGAAAGTTAAAATTTGACACATTTTTATGGGAAATATGTCAACTTTAAGGTGCAGTTTATATTCATTTAGTAGAATAGGCCCCGTGGGCCTTTACTCTCTTATTTTTTTTTTTAATTAAATTCAATAATAATTGTGTTAGTTGCATCATAATAGAATTACCATAGCTTAATTTGTCATATTTCATATTCTACTAACCTAAAAGACTGCCTATAGAAAAGTGTCACAAAAATAATGAGCATGATTCTATTTATAATGCGAGTATGATTCTATTGAAATAAGTTAATTTAAGATAATGGGGCCTCTGGACTTGTGACATGAAATTAGGTTAGGGCTCTTAACCTCTTAACAATTAAATATTATAAGATAGATATGGTCGTAAAAATAAACTGCATTATTGTCAATTTATTCATCATTGGTACCTATTGTTTCCACATCTGGTGAGGAAGACGGAAAACTATCAGGAAAATCTTCATTAGTATCTTCTCGTGATCTGATAGGCAGTGTTGGTTCACCTTTACTTAGTGGAATGACTGGGCTGTAATAGAATAAACAAATGTTTTTACCTAACTATTTAAAAAAAAGTGTGATCCTAATGCTATAAAGTAGTAATGCTGAGATCATTCACGGTGTGTTGAAACTAGGGATTTCTTTTTCCTTTGTGATCTCTTGATGATTATTATTATCATTAATCTCCGCCTTCCTCTTTTCTTGTTATATTTAGTTTATTTCATCAACTTTAATTTTAAGTATTTAATATTTTAAAGTCTTTATACTTTGTGTAATAAAGTTTATTAATTTAACCTTCAAAACTTTTAAATAATAATAAGACATTTTATTATACATATTTCTTTAGCAATCTAGTATATGACAAAATATTGTTTACCTAAAAGTATCTGTTGTCTGTGCAGCAGCAATCTGTTTCTGAACAGGTTTTGGTGGAAGAACAGCAGCAGCCTGGGGAACCTAAAAAAATGAAATAAATATTAAGTACATATGAATCATCAGGGGTATGGTTAGGGACCCCAGACCTCCCACCTCGCTGTAGCCAATGGTATAAAAGTTACAGTGCTATTCTATTATTATTATTTTGATGAATGGCTTTTCGCTTGACGCGTAACTTTGCCAATGTCTAGAGTGCTATTCTAAAACATTAAATTATCTCTTTCCTACATTTTTCTTTTTTTTTCCTTGAGATTGAAAGAGCAATGTAAAGAATTGTAAGAGGCTGTTCCATAATTTGGAACAGCCCCTTTAAATTTCAAAGGTGAAAACGCCATTTTCTTGCAAAATTACTTGACTTTGGAAATGGTGTTCACAAATGATTGGGGTCAAATAGGGTCCAAGAATAAGGTTTATTTTAAAGAAATATTTAGTCTTTATAATTAATTGTATTATTTAGGTAGGTATATAGAAGGCTATTTCATAATAGACACCGCAACAAGCTCGCCACTTGTTAGGTGTTGCCTCCATTTACTATCAGCCATGAGAATGGGTTAATCCCTGTGCTGGGTACCCAGATGCCGTTTTAAACGGTTCTCGGGAGTCAAATAGGCACCCGTGATGGTATTTATATTTATTATTACAGTTAAACTACTTAAGTTTAACTTTTTAATAGGAAAAATAACTTACTTGTGCAACTTGTGTGTTTGTATTAGTTACAAAATTGGGTAGTTCAGAGGGTGGAGCTACATTTGAGAGCAAATTGCCCGAAACCATCGGTGACATAGGAGCATCAGGAATGTTACATTTCTGATGCTCTGGTGCATTGGGTATCCCAGGAGCACTCATTGTAGCTTACAATTTATATATTTTAAATATTAAATAACTGTAAATCAAATATTGTTAATACTTTTCAAGTGTTGATATTGGTAATAAATTAACAATAAAGGTGTAAAATACATAAGCAGAATCTTTTCAGTTTATTTAACAAAATCAAAACAAAAACAAAATTTTGTATTTTTCATTTATTGACACAGATTAGGGATTAGGGCCATAGAGTAAAATAGAGAAACTATATAGCTATATACCTTGTGGTATTTAAGTAATTTCAATAAAGTCGTTATTTGCAATTTATAAGCAAAGGTTAAAAAACTACTGAGTGGTGGAGAGTGCGCTAATAACGGAAATCTTTATTTTGACAATCTAACGATCACGTTATAAGAAACAGAATGTTGCCGCTCGGGCCTTATTCGGAGTTTGCAACCGCTTAACTATTATATTTCAATATGTATAGTTTACGCAACCTCTTGTAGGGTTTAGCGGTTGCCAAATCGAAATAAGGCTCCAGCGGCCACATTCTGTTTCTTATAACGTGAGCGTTAGATTGTCAAAATAACGAATTCCGTTATTAGCGCGCTCTCCTCCAATCAGCGATGGCTGAAAAACTACTCTGATTGGAGGAGAGCGCGCTAATAGCGGAAATCGTTATTTTGACAATCTAACGATCACGTTATAAGAAACAGAATGTGGCCGCAGGACTAGTTCTTCTTAAAATGTCTGTACGAGAAAGGAAAAATGATCTGTTTGTTGAATTATTATTGTTTTGTTAGATTAAAAGATGGAAGATCAGAAGGCTTTAACTGAGAATGCCATTGAGTCTCAAAATGATTAAGATCTGTCCCAAGATAAATATCATAGTCATAGAGAAACAATTGGTGGAAGTATTGAACATCCTCCATCCACATCCTATGCTAATGAAAATTCATCAAAATATAGGTGGACTGTTAAATAAACAAGATGACAAGTTGAACTACTATTAACGATACATTTATTAGAGAAGGGACAAACCATAGATATAATATGCCTTAGTGAAACATTTATAAGAGAAGGAGATCAAAATAATGCGTTACTTGATGGTTATAATTTAAGCAGTGCTTTTTGCCATAACAATACAAAAAGGGGCGATGTATGTATATTTTGCAAGAATCAGTTTGAGACGAAGGAACTATTATAGATTCAAGACCAGGCAATAGAAAGACATTTTCAAATATGTGGAATACAAATTCCAATGCTAAAAATAAATATAATTTGTGTATACAGAACACCTGATTCAGAATTAGAATTTTTGTTATAGCAAAATTGATAACGTATTAGAGAGAACCACAAAGAATAGCAAATTTAACACAATTGTTTGTGGCGATTTTAACATAGATTTTATGAAAGACAGCAAAATAAAAAAGCAATTGTTAGATATGTCGTGGATTTCGAAACGGAACGTCAAGCCGAACCGAATTGATTCGACTTGGGCGTATTCGGAAACGGGTGTTGGCAACACTGTGCGAGCTGTCATTGAAGATTCCGGCATTTTAACACACACTTTGTGATTAGACATCGAACTGAACGCACGTGGCGCAACCTCGCTCCGACCTCGCCGCGTTCCAATAGTAATCCGTATCCATCCGATCCCTGTGTGGTTATTTCGAGTTGATTGTTTATTTAAAAAATGTAATATAATGAATTGAGTGGATATCGAGTCTTATTTTCGGCTACCATAATGGAAGACGACCAGTCCGGCAACGAACGCCCACCCATCCTGCCGACAGATATATTTTACAACTATAATATGAAACCACATATATCCACACCAACGAGATTAAAAACATGTATTGACAACATAGTAAGTGACATTGAGAAAACTGAAGGAGAAACTCATGAAACTGATTTATTAGATCATAATACTGCACAGACTCTGATATTTACATTTAAAACCACTAAACATAAACATGAACATTGGTTTGTAAGCAAAAGGGACTATAGCTTGGAAAATTGCAATAAGTTTAGCAAATACATTGGCAGCATACAGTTTAGTGAGGTATATGGAGAAGTGGGTGTTAATGAAGTCTTTAACAAGTTCTATGAATGGGTGTGTCTAATGTATAATCTATGCTTTCCATACATTAGGGTAAAGTTAAGTCGATATAATACTAGAATGAATTGGATAACTAAAGGTCTACATAAATCGTCTATAACAAAAAAAAAACTAAGGTATAAATTCTATCATGAAAAAAATGATACAAACAAGTTAAAATTTAAAAGATATTGTAAAATATTTAAAAGATGTATAAATGAAGTACAAAAGAATCAAGCCCAAAAATACATCAAAGACTCAAATAATAAGTGTAAAGCTACGTGGAATGTGATTAAGGGAAAGATAAAACCTAACAAACATGATAACGAAATAAAAGAAATAAAATATCAATCTAGGAAAGTTAAAGATGAAAAACTTATTGCGGAATGTTTTAATAACTATTTTATAGACTCAATTATTGGGGATTCGTCGGATCACGGAGATCAGGAAAAGCTAAACACTAATATGCAACATTCAATATTTTTAGTATCAACGTACAGTGAAGAAGTAAGAAATATTGTGAAGACTTTAAAAAACACTAAATCGGGAGGATGTGATGGAGTTATAACTAAGATTAAAGATAATATAGAAAAATTGGAAAATGTATTAACTTATATTATAAATCTGTCGATGGAAAATGGTATATATCCAGATAAATTGAAATACTCTGTAATAAGACCTATCTACAAAAAGGTGAATAAAGTAGATATAACGAACTATAGACCAGTAACCTTGGTGCCTATAATAGCAATTTACAAAATTATGTATAAACGTATAACTGATTTTACTGAACTAAATAATACCATATGCCAAGAACAAAATGGATTTATTAAAAATAAAACTACAAGCCTAGCCACATTTAATCTATTCTCCTGTGTATTAGAAGCATTAAATAACAATGAAAACGCACTCGTAATTTTCTTAGACCTACGAAAAGCTTTTGATTGTGTTGATCATCAAAAGTTACTGGACGTTTTAAATCAATGTGGTATTAGAGGTATAGCAAACTAATGGTTTAGAACTTACATATCTAATAGATATCAAAAAGTGGAAATTTGAAAGTTTGATAATTCGAGTAAATCAATCAATAGTTATGAATCAGACTTTAGAATAAACTGCTATGGCATACCACAAGGCAGTATACTAGACCGTATTCTTTTTATATTATATATTAACAGATTACCAGAGCTAACTTCAAATAGGACGGTGTTATTTGCCGATGATATAACAATAATAATAAACAATAAAGATCAGGTTCAAATGGAACAACAGGATAACTTAACATTGGAAAACATAATACAATGGTTAGGAAACAGAAATTTACACATTAACACAGAAAAAAAACAAATATATACAATTTAGCACATATGGAAGACCACACAAGAAAATTAATATAAATCACAACAGTAAAGCAATTGAGGAAGTGGATGATATAAAATTTTTAGGGCTAATGTTTGATAGATACTGTAATTGGAAACTACAAATAGATATACTATGTAAGAAAATAAATAGATTTGCATTTGCAGTAAGAAGAATTAGAAAAACAACGTCGAGGGTTGAATAAAGCGGTTGTTATTGGTCTATCACAGCTATGTCTGCTCTTCGATAAGGTACGGCATCATAATGTATGGGCAATTCAACGCATATTAATAGGGTATTTATTGCACAAAAAAATTGTATCAGATCAATATATGGAATAAAAAGGCGCGACTCCTGCAAACCGATATTTAAAAATGAAAGAATACTTACAGTGGCCTGCATATACATACTGGAGATGAGCAAATTTGTTAAAAAATATATCTATTTATTAAGCAGGATATGAAATATAATACAAAACGAAGTATAGTAAAAGAACCACTTATTAGGCCATATCCTAGATTAGTACTATATAAAAATAATTGTCATTACATGGCCTATAAAATCTATAACAAAATCCCTAATTATTTATCCGAATTACCAGAAAAGCAATTCTGTAAGAAGTTGACGGAATGGTTGCTGGACAGGTGTTTTTACTCAATAAATGATTTTTTCTCATACATATGTAGGCTTCTTATACCTATATCTAAGTTTTATGAAAGGTTGAGTTATTAAGTAAAAGTATGTATATTTAAAGTTAGATACTGGTATTAGTTAATTTTATATATTGATAAATAATCGGCAATTACATATTATATAATAATTTTAATAATAATGATATTGTAAACTAAATGTAATAAAATAAAAATATTTATACTAATTAATATTAATCAAGTAATTATGTAGGACGGATTGAGATATGTCTGTAGTTCTGTACCGACTTCAAAAAAATTCACATGCCGATGATGTTCGAATATGCGGACAAAAAGACACTTTAACACCATGTACTTAATTTATAACCATATTCTGTGAATAAAGATTTCATTTCATTTCAAGACCTACAAGATCTTGTCACCCCCCTAAATATTTGGAAGACTATGTAGTAGTCACAGAGTTATAGAGTAGTCTAGTTTAATGGATGGAGTGAATGTAGTGTAAATACAATAAATATTATACTATCAAATAATACGTAGGTACTAACAATTTTAGTTTAATAAATCCTTTTATTTTTAAAAAGGTGTATTCTTTATCACAAAAATTATCATAGAGTATAATTAATATATACAGCTTCCCTATCCAAGAGCATGTTCGCTTTTTACGCTCGAACGTCGCATAAGCGTGAAAGAGAGGGAGATAACAAATTTATTATCTTATTGGTTTATCTGTATTGTAGTCTCGTTTTGGTTATTTCTGCAACGATAAAAACGAATGTGACGTCATTACCAAATATCATCTTCATACAAAAGTTTCGTGCGCGCTTTTAGCGCCCATGCTCTTGGCTAGGGGGGCAGAGGCTTTATTCCGAGTTTGCAACCGCTAAAGACGACAAGACATTGCGTAAACTATAAATATTGAAATATAAGTTCTATCATATTAAATATAAAGTTAAAATTCCAATGCCCATACGATGTTCAAACTTGCGAAGAATTCGTGTTTTTCAAGATGGCGTCATTATTATAGCCAACCTAATACAGACTATATACCCATTGAAATAGAACTTATATTTCAATATTTATAGTTTACGCAACGTCTTGTCGTGTTTAACGTTTGAAAACTCGGAATAAGGCCCCAGGTGATCAAATAAAAAAAATCTAGTGATTGTAATAAAGTTTAGTAATCACAGATTATATAGTATATGTACTATTACTATTAATTGTTATTATATACTATTGTTGTTATCAGCAACACAGTTTTTTATGCGTCAAACCAAACTGTCAAAGAAAAAAAAGGCGGGAACCTTGAAACCAAAAGGGCGCGTTATTTAATAAATTTTTGATTAATATTAAAAATACTGTAATATATAGTTATATTTAGTTTATTTATATTAATGTGTTTAACATAATGTCTAAGAAAAGAAAAAAGAACGCTCAAGGGTCATTGAATAATGACGAATTGTCTTCGGAAGAAGAATCTGAAAATGAGAAAGATAAGTATAATATATTTAGGGATTCTCAATATACAAGGCTGTTCTCAGATAATAATCCATCCATAACCGACTATGTTGTGTATGTTGAATCTACCGATGATACCATAATGGGAGACAAGGATATAATGTACCTATCCAATATATTTAATAAGCATAATAAAGGAATCAAAAGATTCAACAGGATTAATAAAAATAAAATTTCAATTCTTTTTGACTCAGCTAGTAACGCCAACAAACTAATTTTAAACACCAAATTTCTTGAAGACTACAAATTAAATGCTAATATACCAGCACGTTTAACAGAAACCATAGGAGTAATAAAAAATGTGCCAGTAAACTTAAGTAATAAAAACATTTTTTCTACGGTAAATTCAGAATACAAAGTCATCTCAGTCAGAAGAATAATGAGAAGGACACGAGAAGATGATGTTATTAAATTTATACCTTCAAAAACTGTAACCATTACTTTTGCCTCAACCACCTTACCAAGATCAGTTGATTTAAATTTTTGGAACTTTCCAATTGTTCAGTTCATACCCCATATGAAACAATGTTATAATTGCCTTCGCTTTGGACATCTAGCAAAATTTTGTAAAAATAAAGTATGTTGCTCAATATGCACAGAACAGCATAGTTACAAAGAATGCCAAGTTGACATAAAAAATGCTAAATGCTTTAATTGCAAAGGTAACCATATTGGTATCTCGGGTGCATGCCCTGTTAAAAAAATAAAAATTGAGGAATTCAGGAAAAAAATTACAACAACTTCTTATTCAGATTTATTTGATCAAAAAACATTCCCCCCTTTACCTAATAAATCATCCCTCCCCTTACATAATAAAGTAAACAGAAATAACAATACAACAAATGACACAAATCAAATTTTACAATCTGATGAAATCATCAACTTATTGATTAAAACAATTATTAATTTCACAACTAACAAAACTGTTCCAGTAAATAATAATTCGGTTAAGACATTTTTACTAAACATTTTGAATAAGGACACAAACAATTCAAAATGACTACTACACTAAACATAGCCCAATGGAACGCACAAAGTTTAGTTAGACATCGGAGCATATTTACACACTTTTTACATACAAACAATATACATATAGCAATAATATCAGAAACCTGGTTACAAAAAGATCAATTATTTACAATAAAAGGATATCATACCGAAAGATTTGATTCCAATCAAAATCATAATGGAGTAGCAATATTTATTGATACTTCAATATCATATCATAGAATAAACACATGCACTGACAATGTATTACAAAATATAACAGTTCAAATTAAATGTTTTAATTCTATAATTAATGTAAGTAGTGTATATAGTCCTGGAAATTGCAATCCAAAACTTAGTGAAAATAAACTTAACAACTTTATGAGCAGTATACCGGAACCTAAATTTATAGCAGGTGATTTTAACGCATATCATACAATATGGGGATGTGACTCAATAAATTCAAGAGGTAGAATGATAGCAAATGTTATAGATATTAATAATTTAGTCATATTAAATAATGGTGATCACACAACAGTGGGGTCTAATATCTGGAAAACCAATGCACTTGATCTTACTATAGTATCTCCTTCTTTAGCTCTCTCATGTGACTGGCAGGTACACGAGGACAACTTGGGCAGTTATCATCTTCCTGTTATTACAAACATTTTATTAACTAATTCCCCTTTAACACATAATCCAAATATTAAGTTTTTTAAATATAATCTTACAAAAATAGATTGGAAAATATACTCAGACAAAATAGATTGTAAGTTAAATGATTTAGAGAATAATTTAAATGATAATAGTCCTGACTCCATTGAATTATATAATAAGTTCTGCAATATTATTGATAGTACAATTAACTCATTTTCTTTTCAATCTTCTAAGGCACTAGTACAAACGGATTCCTCTTCTCCTGTAATTAAAAAAAAACCTTTACCATGGTGGAATAAAACTTGTGAAAATGCAGTAAAAAAATGTAAAACTGCTTATATAAAATTCAAACAAACATATAGCTTAGATGATTACATAGTATTTAAAAGGGTCCAAGCTGAAAGAAAACAAATATTAAAAAATGAAAGATATGATAGTTGGAAAAGTTTTTGTTCATCTATAAATAGAAATACACCAATGAGTAGCATATGGAAAATGGTTAAAAAATTTAATAAAACATATAACAATTGTAATAAATGGCAAGATGATTCATGGGTAATAGATTTTTTAAATAAATATACACAACCGACTGACTCAAATGACTATAGCAATGTAATACAGAGTAAGGCCCATGAAAGTTCAGACACCAACTATTTAATAACTCCATTTACAATTATTGAATTACAATCAGCCCTGAACACCAGAAGGGACACATCCTGTGGCTTAGATAAATTCACATACAAAATGATCAAAAATATAAGTATTAGGGCCCTTAAAATATTTTTAAAAATAATAAATATATTATGGGAAAACTTAGTTTTTCCAGATTCATGGAAAACAGATTGCATTATACCCATCATAAAATCAAACAAACCACCTGGAAATCCAGATTCGTATCGTCCAATCACCTTAACATCTTGTATAGGAAAAATAGTTGAACATATGATTAAAAGCAGATTAGAGTATTATGTAGAAAAAAACAATATATTACCTATTAATCAATATGGATTCCGTAGGGGAAAATCTACAAGAGAAAGCATACTTCAACTACAAATGGACATACATAGCTCATTAAGACAAGGTCATGCAACAATTTGTACATTTTTAGATTTAATAGGAGCCTTTAATAATGTAAATATATACAAATTAAGTTCAATTTTAAATGATGTTGGCTTACCTGCTAAATTGATTAACTGGATTTTTAATTTTCTCAATGAAAGGGTGGTATATGTAAAATTTAATAACAATCTATATGGTCCTGGTTTATCTTGCAAAGGGGTTTGCCAAGGTAGTATTTTAAGTCCTTTACTATTCACTTTATTCATCCACAATATTAATAACATTTTAAATAATTCAGTAGCCAATTTACAATTTGCAGATGATTTGACAATATATTACTCTCATCCAGATTGCAAACATTCAGCACAAGTTATTAACTCTGCTCTTCATAGTCTCTATATATACTTCAATAACTTGGGTTTGAGCATTAGTCCTGAAAAAAGTAAAGTTATTATATTCTCTAGATACCAACAACAATCAGTAGAAATATTATACAATAACAACAAGCTACCAATAGTAGCAAACACTGTATTTTTGGGAATTAATTTTACACAGAATATGTCTTCGCGTAAGTATGCAGATGATATAATAGCTAGAGCCGAAAAGGCAACAAATATACTACGATGTCTAACAAAAACAACCTTCGGAGCAGATCCTAAATTATTAAAGATACTATACATATCAATAGTTAGGAGTCATTTTGAGTATGGATACCTTTTTTATGCTGAAGATGACAAAATAGTACAACAATTGGAAAAAATCCAAAATAAGAACCTACGTATTATTACTGGAGCATTTATCACCACACCTGTAAACTCATTACAAGTTGAATGTAACATTCAACCACTACCTCTAAGATTTGAATACCTAAAATTTAAATTCTTATTACACCTACTTTCTATAACCCACCCAATAATAAAACAAATACATTCTATGGGGAAGAATAATTACAATTTGTACATATGTAAAAATTTAAATTCATTTATTAATTTAGTTGATAACATCCCACTTTTCAACCATAACATCTTACCGTGCTATTTATATAGTTATGAAAGTATCTATCATGAAATCCCAAATATAATAAAGCCAAATTTAAAGTTTAAAGAAGAAGTTTATGAATTGCTAAACAGTTATACGAATTACAGACAAATGTATACAGACGGTTCTAAAAGTCATGAAAATGTGTCCTTAGCTATTTATGATATAAGTTTAAAAAAGGGGTATGGATATAAAATAAATAGTAAAGCTACGATCTATACTGCTGAAGCAATGGCGATATATGAATCATTAGAATATATCAAAAGTAAAGCAGAAACAAAAAAGTGGATTATTGTAACAGACAGCATGAGTGTCCTTCAAGCGATGAAACATCCAAAACTTAGTGCAAAAACACATTATCTTATATATGGTATAAGAGATAAAGTACTCACATTAAATAATAAAGGTATTAGCATATTATTTTTATGGACTCCTTCACATATTGGCGTTACTGGCAACGAAGCAGTAGATTTTTTGGCAAAAATAACATGTCAACAACCTCAAAACATACAAGTGCACAATCACGTTCCGATACCTACTAATGATTTAACTACTATTCTTAAAAAACATACACACACAGAATGGACAAAGATATGGAAAATAGAATCTCAAAATAAAGGAAAACTCTATTCAGAAATGAAGAAAGAAATCGAAACAGCTTGGTTTGATAAATCTCGAGAATTCAAAAATAGACAATATTATACCATATTATGTAGACTAAGATTTAACCACTACAGATTAAACGCACATTTAAAACGAATGAATATGACCCAATCATCTTTGTGCAATCATTGCAATGAAAACAATAATGAGGAAACAATAGAGCATATATTTTTCGACTGCCCGACATTCAATACTCAACGAGAATATTTATCACAAGACCTAAAATCAATATTTAATAAAGAAGAAATTCCCCGAACCATTAAAGATTTACTAAGAAAAGAAGAAACATACACTTACCTGTTTAAATATGTGAAATCTACAGTAGAGAGCCTATGAATCTTAAATTTAAAAATAAAAGGTGTATCAAATTTATAATCTAGAAGATAAAACCTACTATACGAAGAGGCTGTATGGCTTAGCACCTTTGCCTTTCCTTAATGGATAAAATTAATATATCTATCTATCTATCAAACTGTCAAAACTGCAAACATCATCAGCTTCTTTTATCTGTTTTCGGAACTAAATTGATTGATTTGAGGATTTGTAATTGTATTATCTCTAAAGTCAGAAATTATATTTCTTTAAAATGTCTGAAAGAACTGATACCCCACCATTTAGTACCGTGGATATCAACAACACCAACGGTGATGACGAAGACCTTTTTGCTTCTGCGGTTCAGGTAAATTTAATACAATTTTGCTTCTAATCTTTATGTCCGCCCGGTATTATTGAAACGCCCCTTTTATTAACTATTATACGTTAAATGTTTCATGATGAATTAGCATATCCTAATTACTGTAGGTACCAACATTTTTTATTAAATAGGTGCTGCTAATTATACTTGCGTGTATTCCTTCTTGAATCCAATTTTTACTTAAATTTATAGTTGCAAACACGTACGTTACACGTATTTTTAAGATGAATAAATTTTATAAAGAGAAGTTAGATATTCTAAATAATTATTCATCATTTTACAGCATAGTTGTGAGTACCTTAAGTTTAATACAATATATACATTGACATGACAAATATACCTACACTGTAAGATGTACGCCATGGTAATGCATGAATAAAGGATCTTGGCCTTTGGAGATCAGCTGTCGCCAATTTTATGGAGCGTGTTTCCAAGATAGCGCTAACAGGATCATAGTATTTGGTTTATTGGAGAGGGTAGTGAACACACACTTCGCTGTCTCAAGTCCGGGACCGCTGCCATTCATTCCCCTGTCTTCCAACCATGCAAAGGACCAGGCACCTGCATGGTGAAGCCATGGATAGCTAAAAACATTGTCTCTCTCATACCTGTGTTTAACTCCAAGTGATAATATCTATGACCTTGTTTATCTGATACTATTTGTCATAGGTACTAATACCTATGACAAAAGTATGTAATGTACTTTAAAACTGAAATACAAAAATATTTTAATGCAGTTTTATGTCTTTTTAATATACCCAACTTTGCTGTATATAACACTTTTCTCTATGTAGTGTATTTAAAAAAAGAAAAAAACCAGATATAGATACTCCTTAAACATGAACACCTGTATATCTGCACCCTATAGTTAAGTTGAAAAATAATATATATATATATATCTTATGTCCTTTCCAGGGTCTCAAACTATCTCCATACCAAATTTAATCTATTAATATATTTGGTTAAGCGGCTTAGGAATGAAAATGTAACAATCAAACAGTTATTTTGACTTTATAATTAGTTTTTCACTTATTTTTTATCTCTTCACTTACATACATTTTTCAAAGTATATTTCATGCTCAAAATCTGTGAGTCACTAGATAAGTAAAGTAGATAATTTTTAAAACTCTTTTGTAATTTTACAGCAACAGCTATAGTAGAGGCAAAAATAAACAAGTTATCTAATAATTTTTCAGTCTGGTTAACTGGCTAAAAATGGTGTTAGGGAAAAGATAAGTAATTTAGATTTTTATTAATCTTTGCAGGAAGTAAGTCTGGATGTGAATGGTGCCCGAGAAGGTTTAGACAAACTGAATATGAATGAACCACCACCATCATTTATAGGAGTCAACAGCCCTATCATGGAAGAGGTAAAAATATAGTACTAATAACTCAAACTTCTTTAAATGTAACTATTAAGATTGTACAGGCTCAATTTGTTTCCTTACTGATGAAAATTTACTACTTTTTTTGGAAATTGAATTGGATTTTATAGTGGTGTTAAAATGTAGATCACTACTGGGGCGCTACTATAAATTTTTGCATGCTGTATTTACTAAAAATACAAAATATTTATTTCTCAAATTCTGTGATTACAGTTTTGTTCATCAGGATTTACCTTTTTTTCCGGTGCGAAAATTAATGTTTAGGTTGCTAATAACAAATGCAAATTTACATTAAAATTTTGTACAATTCATATGAACTAACAATAACAATTAAATCAAATTTGTCTAATTTCAATTTTAAATTATTAGAGATTATTATAATAATAATAAATATCTATTATATAATATATTCACTAATAACTTTAGGGTATCAGTGATCAACCAATAAGAACTCTTTATTTTTAAATAAACTTATTGGTTGATCCCTATAATAAACACAGTAAGCAAAAACTCAGCTGCTGATTTGATAGTATTAGATTATAGGTAATAGTATATCTTAGATTTTTATATACATATATATATCAACATGGGTGCCTTATGGCTCCCTAAACCGCCTAGACTGCCTCAGGGTACAGAGAAGAAGTTTTAATCCCACCTTGTGGTAGCCGATAGTCTACCTACACTGAACAAGTGGATAGCTCGTTGAAATATTGTTTATTAGATGGGTTATTAAGGCTATCCAAAGCCTTAATAACCCATCTAATAAACAATTTTACAAATTGGTATAGAGGTACTGGGACTGACAGCTTAACATACTGTGCCGATGCACTGAAGTGGTTTTTTAAACAAATGTACGTTTTTTGGTACACCAGGTACCTAAAAACTAATGTCTTGAGTCTGAGGTAGACACCAACTTGGCCACCACATAGATTAAACATCTATGTGGTGGCCAAGTTAATATTTAAAAATAAATTATAATATGTAGGATAATATATATTGCTTTGGTCACAAACTAAGCTCTATGTTTGTACTATGTGTACCAAAAACAACAATATAATACATTTTAAACTTAAAAAATATTTTTATAAAATACAGATTCAAACAGAGAGAGCAAATAATATAATAATAACCATAACAGAACCACAGAAGATTGGAGAAGGCATGTCATCATATGTCGCTTACAGAGTCTTGACTAAGACAAATATGCCAATATTCAGTAAACATGAGTTTGCAGTCCTAAGACGTTTCAGTGACTTCCTTGGTCTTCATGAGAAGCTATCTGAAAAGTTTCTAAGATCTGGAAGAATCATTCCTCCTGCACCAGAGAAAAGTATTGTAGGTGAGTGTGGAACAGTGAAATAAACATTCTCATTATTATGAAATAATCTACTATTTTAGATTTAATAGACAACTTAAATTTAATTATGACTGACAAATAATGTAATTATTATTCTGACCTTTTACATCCTCACACATCTTAAAATATATTACCTTTTCCATACCTACTATTAACATACATATAGTTTTTATAAATGCTCAAAACAATAAAATTTCAGGCACAACCAAACTCAAAATGACTTCAACACCATCAGTAGAGAGTGCTAATGGACCAAACGGTGGGGTTCAGTCAGAATTTGTAGAAAGGAGACGTGCGGCCCTAGAGAGGTTCCTCAATCGTGTGGCTCAACACCCTGTATTAAGCATTGATCCTGATTTCAGGCAATTTTTGGAGTCTGGTGAGATTAAAAAAATAACTTTTTTGTATTTTCCAGAACCTTGTGTGTAACTTTGTGCACTTCTTTTTATAAAAGTTTAAGAAAATATATTGGGTTAATATTATGCATTAGAAATTTGGTGCAAGAGGAATTCCAGTAAAGTCTTTATATAGTTTTTAAATGATCTTGGCCTACCAAAATCAGCCATCGCAACTTTAATCTATTTATATTTACTGTCTTTACGCTGTAGCATGGTGCGGTTGACAGTTGCTTATATGACGTTGACATCTGTCAGTGCCACATGACTAGGGATGTGACGTTATGTAATTATTTTTTATTGCTAACAATACTTGCAGCATAAATCTAGTTCTCTTTAATGTCGTCATCATTAATAATATCCATCACAGATTCAGATGATGAATTTAGTGACAATTCAGATGTTCCTGGCTATGGTATGAGTTTAGAAGAATAAAAGGTGTTTTTTCTTGGTGACCTTTTAAGCAACGTTACCCTATATGTTCTGTTGTTTTATTTATTAATAGACTTTTTAACAATAAAAATTTAACTACCAATAATATTCGGTTTTTATTATAAAAACATGGACTATCCATCGTAGCAGTACATCCCATCACTAAATATGTCTTTGGAGTTACGTTATATGCATAACACTTTAATTTTTCTTTCAATTCGATTTTATTTATAGACTAGAACATTCTGGTTGGGTTTAATTTAATTTACTAAAGTTATTAATGATTTAATATATTACAAATGTGGTACAGCTGTAATACTAAGTCATAATTTGTAAATCGCACAACTTTCAAGAGTGAAACGAAACATTACTGAAACTGTCACCCGCAACATGCTACATCGCAAATCGTATAGGCATTCCCAATATGAGAAATATAATATATGATAGAATTGTAATATTATTTAGTTGTATAGAGAGGGTACTGAAAACAGTGAATGGGAATATAATTCTTTCCCAGCTTTACCCCTACTGTGTAGTGTAAAGCTGGCAACATTAGAGTTTACTTCCTTGCCTTCTTCATTTTTTTTTTCCAAATGATTATTAATTTGATCATAACCTTTTGTCCCTATAAAATAAAATTAAAATGGTCCAATTTTTTTGTATTATTTAGAAGCTGATCTTCCCAAAGCTACAAGCACTTCAGCGTTGAGCGGGGCGGGCGTGTTGAGGCTGTTCAACAAAGTGGGCGAAACTGTTAACAAGATAACTTACAAAATGGATGAGTCTGATCCCGTAAGTTTCATTTTTATTAATTTAATTATGTTAATATGATAGAGCCACAGATACAAAGTCTGGTAGAAAATGCCTAAGGTATTAAGCTCACCTATATACAAGTTTAATTAATGAAATAAATGCCGTGCTCCAATAAAAACAATGTTTTATGGCCCTGAAGTGGTTCGAAGATCGTCATGGTCGCCTGGAGGCCCTAGAAACATGTCTGCGACGTCTGTGCGGCGCTAGTGAGGCGCTGGCAATGGAGCGGCGGGAGCTGGGCGCGCGCTCGCACGAGGCCGCCCGCGCGTGCGCCGCGCTGTCGGCCGCCGACCCGCATCCGCCGCTATCTCGTGCCACTGACCATCTGGCTGACCTGCACGAGAAGGTATATCCATCCATACATACTTATACAGGGTGACTTTGAAAGGTGGTGCTTTGGGCTAATATAAGATTCTACTCATTAAATCGAAAAGCTTTTTCCAAGGAATCAAGTGTCGCAATGATTCATGATTGATAACACAATTTTTATTACCAAATTTTGTCATTATTTTTTGTCTATTGTCTGCCTTTTAAGATCTGAAAGGGCAGGTTGTGGCTATATAGAGAAATCATGGTTTAATGACCTTTTATTGTAAAATATTTTTGTAATGCTAGGGTGGGTACCTATAGACCCGAGATACAGGCTTAAGCCTAATTCGGGCTCCAGTCTCACATGGATTCTGTATTATTTCATTGTATTGATGTTTTTGTAATGAGAAAATAAATAACTATTATTATTATTATTAATGAAAAAAAAATGGCTTCTCCATTCAAACTAGTAATGTTAAAATAACCAATTTGTAAAAAACTTACTCGGTCCTAATTAGATAGTATTTTTATAATAAATCTATTAACTTCTGAAAAGACATCCAAAGTTTAATTTATGATTCTAAAAAGATTGCTTTAGTTGTCATTTCAAAACTTAACAATTTTTTTATAATTATTTTATGTAATTAGGATCGAGTAAATAAAATCTACATCTCAAAAAAAAAATCTATACCTCAGATTGATGTTTTTTGACCTGAGAAGGAGATCAAAATAATAGTAAAATATTGAGCCGCAGCGACCTCTTTGATATACGATTTTGTACCTTATTTCTTAGCACTATATCGACCCGGAATAAAAAAATATCCTATGTATCTGTATATGTTTTTTAGTATAAGTAATGTTTTGAATGTGAACTGTTACAGATTGAACATTTAAGAGTCGAACAGTCCAATACAGACTTCTTTATCTTAACAGAGCATGTCAAAGACTACCTCGGGCTTATTGGAGCGATTAAAGATGTCTTCCATGAAAGAGTTAAGGTTAGTGCATTTTTACAAACTTGCAATTGTACTTTTAGTCCACTCATTGTGGTTTTTCTCCTCCAAATTAACAACAACAGATGAGTAGTAAGGGGATGCTCAAGGAACAAAAGTGACATAGCTCCGAATCGCGCTTTTACTTTGAGGCTGGTTCCACCCTTCTCAGAGGTGGAAATGTTTTCAATCAAAATAACCTAAAACCACCCTACATAATGTTTTGATAAAAAAAAAATGTATAATTATGTAAAAATATTATTGTAATTTTTACACCGGAAGCAGTAGAATATGTTGAACGCTAAACTATATTTAAGACCTAAATTTGTAACATATTTTGGCAAACTTTGATTTTTATTTATTACTTACGAGTATACAGGGTTACAGAAAAAGTTGTGCTAGATCCGATCAGGGCGTGGAGTACCCATCAGTTCTGACTTATTTCTCTATGAAACCCTACCCTAAATTTAACCCTTTTCGAGATTTTTGACTTTTAATTTTTTTATTAAAAATTGCCGATTTTTGGGCTACTAAAATTAATTTTGTTTATTTTGTGTGCCTTATTATTATTATTATTGCATTTTTACATGTGTAATAAGATGCTATAGGACGTCAATCATTAAAATAGTGCATAAGTTAATTGAATAGGCCGTAGTAGACAAGTGAAAGTTAAGAAATTACAAAAATAATTAGCAAGTTTTTTTTTTCTCTAAGGGATATCTAAAAAAAATATTATGGCAGTTGTTCGGCAGATGTATTTTAAAATATCTACGTATCATTACCTATCTAACGAGGTATAACAATCTAGAATTTGTATTACATTTCGTGGAAAAAGAGTAGTTGGGACGCTTCAGGTAGTAGGTCTAACGGACCCGCACCTATTGTTTTTCAAGTTAAGACGCACCGTGCGAGCGAGACAAGTGATGATTTATGCAGGTGTAAGTGAAAGAAAAAATGTGTAGAGACTGATTAGGGCTGGGAATACAACACTTGATATTGTTTTGGTTGGTATTCTGCTTTTGTGCTTCGTACGTAGTAGATGTGATATCTTTTTTCTCTTTTTCTCAACTTGGCTGTGATTCTGGACTATTTCTTCTGATTTGTGACTACTGTGCTTGTTAACCGGACTCTGATTTGTACTTGTGATACGGAAGTGTGAAGATGACGTCCTACACACCTGAGGAATATGCTGGTATGCTTATTTGTTATGGATACTGCGATTGTGTGTCTGCGCAAGCTCGCAACGAATACATAACTCGCTACCCCGGTCGTCGAGTGCCGGATGTGGCCGTTTTTGACAGAGTTTATCGAAGACTTCGAGAAACTGGCTCTATTTTGAGACGAAGTACAGACATGGGAAGACCACGAATTGATGATAACGAAGAACAGGACAATGAGATAGTGCAACGCTTTCCACTAATATTGTTGCCCGTGATCTGGGAATTTCGCAATGGAGAGTATGGTTTACAGTGCATACTACTGGCCTATACCCCTACCATTACACTCCGGTACACGTTATTGAAGAAGGAGACCCCGCGAGAAGGTTGGACTTCTGCAGATTCATGCTAAATGCTGACGTAGAAGAACCAGATTTTCTAAGAAATATCTTGTGGACAGATGAATCCAAATTTGATAAAGATGGCATAACTAACTATCACAACGCCCATTAGTGGGCCCCAAAAGAACGAAGGAATCCCAATAAGAAAAGAGTGAAGGGGTCCCAACGAAGATTCAGCGTGAATGTGTGGATAGGCATTATCTCCAATCATTTGATTGGACCTTACTTTCTCCTGGACAATCTAAATGGGGAAAGCTACGAAAACTTTCTCAGAGGAAACTTGAATGATTTGCTGGATGATCTGCCACTCAACTTGATCAGGGACATGTGGTTCCAACAAGATGGCTGCCCTGCCCATTTCAAGAGAAGTGTCAGAGACTGGCTGGACACAAATTATCCAAACAAATGGATAGGACGAGGTGGGCCGTTGCCATGGCCAGCAAGAAGTCCGTACCTAACCCCCATGGATTTTCATGTGTGGGGGCGCATGAAAAGTCTTGTCTACAGCGAGCTAAGTCCAGTTTCGTCTGTGGAAGAATTAAGAGAAAGGATTGTGGATGCAGCAAATCAAATGAGGACAACGTTGACAACTGGAGTAGTGAAGACTGGTCTCCGTAGAAGGATGCCACAATGTGTTAGAAACAGAGGCGGCCATGTTGAACATGAACTGTAGAGTAAGAAAAAGTTGTATGAAAACCTGATTTAATAAATACAATTTCTTGCTTACCTATTGTTTTACTTTACTTTTAAGGGCTAAGTATTAACTTTCTTTCCCACTGTCGCCTATCAAACTAAGTTTTTGCCACGAAATGTAATACAAATTCTAGATTGTTATACCTCGTTAGATAGGTAATGATACGTAGATATTTTAAAATACATCTGCCGAACAACTGCCATAATTTTTTTTTTAGATATCCCTTAGAGAAAAAAAAACTTGCTAATTATTTTTGTAATTTCTTAACTTTCACTTGTCTACTACGGCCTATTCAATTAACTTATGCACTATTTTAATGATTAACTTCCTAAAGCATCTTATTACACATGTAAAAATGCAATAATAATAAGGCACACAAAATAAACAAAATTAATTTTAGTAGCCCAAAAATCGGCAATTTTCAATAAAAAAATTAAAAGTCGAAAATCTCGAAAAGGGTTAATATAATAAGTCAGAACTGATGGGTACTCCACGCCCTGAACGGATCTAGCACGACTTTTCCTGTAACCCTGTATACTTATATTATAAATGTGAAATAACTGTTGTTTGTTTGTTACATTTTCATGTCTAAATGACTGAACTAATTTGAAGAAATTTAGCATGGAGAGAGTGCAGATATACTTTGCTATTAATATACATACATTATTATTATTACTCTATTTCTGTTTTTACCTGTTGCTTAAATGACTGAAGAGCTTGATCTTGATTTCTAGTATACCAAGTAGTAATAATTAATTATGTTTTACATATTAGGTTTTCCAAAATTGGCAACATGCACAAATGCAGCTGACCAAGAGGAGAGAAAACAAAGCCAAAGCAGAACTCGCCAACCGGCCCGAGAAGATAGAACAGGCGGCTCAGGAAATTATTGAGGTGACACATTATTATAACTACTAGTCTCCTCTGTCACACACCGTGGCAAACTGTACAAAAAACTTACTTATATTTTTTTGCCATAAGGGGGAATCGAACCCAAGACCTCCGGAATAGTCTACGGAGGTAGTCAAATATAAGGATTGTTCGCAGAAATATAAGGATTGTTCCAATGGAACTACTGCCAATAATAAAATATTAATTCACACTAGTTCCATGATCTATATATAATCTAATAATGCAGTGTTAATTTTTATCAAAATCGGTCCCTAGACTTCTTTGACCATTTTTCGCTATTTCTTGTAATTTTGTAGGATTTGGCCTTGAAGGCACACTTGAAAAATTTACCCTGTAGATTTCACCGTTCAATATAATTTAAATAATTATTTATTTGAATACAGTGGCAATCCAAAGTAGAACGAGGCCAACAGGAGTTCGACCAAATCTCACGGATCATCAAGAAGGAGATAGAGAGATGGGAGGAAGAGAGAGTGGAAGAACTAAGAGCCACCATCATAAAGCATTTGGAGGAGCACATGAAGCATCAGGCACAGGTAAATACTTTAAGAATACTCCCATAGCTCTTCCACAAGTTTTGCAAACAGTCTCTACTATAACCCAAGATTTTCTAATATTGTTAACAAGCGTATTATATGGACTCCTTTGACTGCTCCTAACACTGTATTTGCAAAATGTTTTCCTAAATTCAACTTCATATTTATTCACAACAAATTCCTAATGATGTTTAAATCAGACCTAGCAAAGTCCTCTGTCCAGCATATGATGAAGAAATATCTATTAAATTTAAGTTACGAAGAAACGGAGGGATTGCTATTGCCTCCTAAATAAGCATAATTTTTGATATTCTGTCAGTCAACATAAAAATAATTATTGAACCAATAGCAAGTTTTAAGTTGCTGGACGTACGTTTGTATGGGCGTCAACACGACTGCTGGGACCTTAAGTTTTAATTATGAGAAGGGTCATTCCACAGAACTATAAAACTAGAGTCCCTTATTTTACAATACCGTATATTAGAATGGTTTTCCATATTCTAAGGGCCCCCATAATTCCCCTAAATTAAAAAAAATCCTGTATGCGTTCTTAGCTATAAATGTAAGGTTTTCTTAGAGTTTACAGTTTTTAGAAAATATAACCTAGTTTCAGATAAACTGCTTGTGCACTATATATTATTGACTATATTGTAATAAATATATAATTTAATTACAGTTTAGTTTAGGGTACATAAATTTACTTATAATTATTATTAGCTTATATAAATGGCCACTACAGTGCGCGTAATTTTGCCAATGACGAGTGAGCGTAGATTTAAAAACTTGTATATCATTAGTAAAAGAGGGATAATAGGAAAGAATGGAATTGAGAAAGGACTAGGGTAGAAAAGGGAATGGCGACATGACCATATGAAAGCATACGGTATAGTCTTGCCAATGTTTAGTGAAGGAGGAAAAAGAATCTTCAGTAAAATTGGTACCGCCATTTTACTGAAGATCGTGCGATTATTTGAGATAACACAAACACCGAGATCACTGCGTAAATGCTACACTTCTCACACATAATAATACTATACGAATGCTTATTCTACAAAATTAGTACACTTGGACACAATAATATTCAATTAAATATGATAACTGTAACAGAAACACGCGTCAACAAATCCATAAATTTCCTTATCTAAACTGAAATATTAGCCCACCCATATAAAAGAAATCTAAATCTAGTAGAATATAGTGTATTTAGAGAAAGTTAAAATAATGTATACTCAATTTTGAATTTCAAAAACAACTAGGCTTAAGACTTTTTTTAATTCCAGGCGATTCGCTATTGGGATTCCTTTTTACCGGAAGCGCGGGCTATTAAATGAGAAGAATACATAACCGCGCGACGCTCGCCAACATCGTGCTCTTAGTCCTACTACTAAATATATTATACTGTATGTATTATAAAATGCAATGTATTAAGCTTTATAAGTTCTTTATATTAAATCTGAAAAAATATCTATGAAAAATGTGGAAAAATAAAACATATTGCAACATTGTCCGCCTCCGTAGACTAGTGGTTGCGCCTTTGGCGTTGTATCCGGAGGTCGTGGGTTCAATTCCCACCCATGGCAAAAAAATACTAGTACGTTTTTTCTGTACAATTTGTCATGGTCTGGATGTTTATAAAATATAATATGTATATAATATATCTCGTTGTTTCTGGTACACATAGCAAAAAACCATTAGTTTGTGAACACGTGTCAATTGTCTTATATATTGTTATTTTTGATGGTCCATCAATTCTAGTGCTAGTCTATAACACGCCAGTCCGCCATATTGTAGGACAAATTTTGATATGAATATTGTCGTAAAACTATGTTATGGCTAAAGTGTAGTTTTAAAAATTAATGGCAGACATCTTGCAAGTTTAGATATGCAGTTTCGCGTAGGCTTGTCGGCTCTTGGCTGAGTTAAACCAACATAAAATATCGTTACCGATTGCGTCGAATATACCAGTTTTATTTTGAAAGTCGAATGGCAGCTGGTACATAGGACGCCATTTTTAACTTTGATCGTTACAATTACTTTAACGGACTCTTTGGTGCAACTCGGCTTTAGTCATTGCTTTGCCTCATGGATGTGACGTTATGAAATCACCGTGGAAATCGAAATGACATCTCTATATATTAGGTATCAAGAAATTTAATTATTCGCAATTCATGAGTAGGGCTATACTTATATTCTTTATCAAAAGATTTTTTTTTTTGGCATGGCATGTGACTTTATCAAGCATACCTTCCAAGCTCATGTAGGATTGATCATTAGTTATTACATTGTTGTTTAACAGCATTGGTTACTCCCACTATGCCAGCTAAATGATATGGTTAATAAAAGGGTGTCGAAAGTCAAGTTTTCATATATATTTTTAATTAATATGAAGGACATTTAGACACATTGCCCTGGTCACAAACTAAGCTCTATAGGTTTGTACTATGTGTACCAGAAAAAACTATATTAATACATATTATATTTTAATACCATAAGGGTTTATATGATTTACTTTAAACTTGCTTGTCTCGTAACCGCACCATGTAAGGAGAATACTACCTCTACAAGAAATTGATGCATAAAACCGAAACATGTTGAAGGTTTATGCATCTGTTGGCGAAATCGGTGGATATATTCCATATTATTATTATTATTTTATTGGAGCATGGCAAGTGACTTTGTATTTACCTGATATTAAATTAAAGTTCAATTATCAAAGCTTGCGAGACAGCGGTCAAAGTTTTTAATGTGTTTTTTATTTTTCCCAATTCCATACTTTGCTGCAGTCATAATTTATTTATATATCTAGCTTATTACAAAATAATATATTTCCTGGCAAATATTAGATTACTACATCGAATTTGTTTATGGCTAATTTTATTTTACTGTTATTTCTTGCACTTATTAAATAAAAAGCCATATATTTAAAGATTTAATTATTTTGTGGTAATTGTGATTATTTATGTATGTTTATGTAATTTGTTACTTACTAGATGTTTAATGTTCCCGTTAAATTAATAGATTTATTTTTGTATTTTATGTAACATTCCAATACCTATGCAATTGATTGAATTTAAATTGTATTTATAAATATAGGTATTATTATATTATTATTTTTTTAAATAAATATAATTAGTCAAAATCTAAGAGATTATTGTGTAGAACATTGAATTATTAGTAGTTATTCCAAAAGATATATTGTAAATAAAATATTTTATTATTATATAAATAGTATCTTGTAAACTTGTCATAGATTTTGATTTAAATGTTTATATTGCCAAATAATAAGATTGTTATTTAGATAGAAATAATTCCATAATCAATAATTATTTGATTCTGCAATCAAATTAATGTTGCATCCTGATATTAAAAATCCTTTAATCATAAATATAATATTTAAATGTTTAATAATTTAAAACACTTTAGATTTGTTATACTTTTGGCTTCTGCTGCTTTATTTAAATAATAAAAACAGGGATCTTTTAAATAAACTGCTCTTTATTATATTATACTGGAAAAATAATTATGCTATACCTAATAAAGGACCAATGTATGTACACAATATAATATACAGGGTTACATTTTGATCCATTGCCAGTTTTGTGCAAACAGTAGATAAAACTCAAGAAAACAAAATTGTTATAAAAATTGCCAATGGGAAATATTACCTCTGTATATTACACTCCTATTAATGCAAAAATGTAATTTAAAACAGAATATAATTGTAATAAAATATGTATTATAAAAAAATACTATACTTTTAATTTTATAATATATAATAAGATACCAAAATAAATCCAAAATTGGATTAAGAACAGACTATAATTTAGATTTAAAATTAATAATAAATAATATTTATAGTGATATTTGGAACTGAATTATATTAAAAAAAAACATTATTGTCTTTTATATTGTTGTATTAAAGTTTAGTTATATTCCTTATTGTTTAAAATAAATATATTCAGAATTAATATTTTTATTTCATTTTATGTTTAACTTTTCATTCCCTAGACGAAGAAAACAAACTAGACAGTAAAAATACATTTTGTGTTCTGTGGTAATTTTATAAACATACAGAATACTTTTGGCTATAAGGTGGGATTTAAACCAATCTGCCCAGTATAAGGCTGTGTAAATTTATGTATATATATGTAAACATATAGTGTACGTACTAGCTACTCTAATGGATATTTTTTATTATTTACATTTATTTTCGTGTCATGTTTTTTTTTGGTTATTTTGCTGTGCAACAAATATTTATTTCTATATTAATAAAAAAAAAATCTATTAAAATTCAAGATGAATACTAAATAAAGCTTAGCATACTCTATATATAACGGATAACCACTCTCAATAGAGTCACTATTAAATATTATAGGAATAAAATTTAAATAATTAATCTCGTTAATGTTTTGGGAGTATCTAGTACACACTCAAGTTTATTTCAATTATTATAGTCTTTCTCGGTTTTAAATCAACTAAGTTATAGTTGGCCAAATTTCATCCAAAACCAGAAGCATTTAATATTATGATAAAACAGGTCTCATTGGAATACTGTGAAGGCTTGAAGTATCTAAACCTTAATGGCGCGTCCATACTCTTGGAAAAATTCAACAAGCTGTCACAAATTCGAACGTGTGGATAGAGCATTTGGCTTGGCTTGCGTAGGTTTGCATGCGTTTGTAGTCGTTCGGATAGAGTGTCGGGCTTGCGACGCGTCCACACGTTTTTGCATCGCTTAATCTTGTTTATGCACCGGTGACGAATAGACGTATTGTCGTGGTATTACTTTGGGCTTCGTGAAAAATGAGAGCTACTGGTCAAATGAAGACGTTACCAAATTGTCCGGATATATATATATATATTTATTGGATCACGGCATGTGAATTTGTATCTACCTGATAGTAAGGAGACCTACAAAGTTCATGAATGGGGTAGCATTGTTGTTTAACAATATTGATACTATGTCGGCTAAATGATAAGGTTACGAAATGGGTGGAGACAGACGTATTCACATTCGAGTCTATTTTCAGTTTTGAGGTCGTGGGTACGATTTACACCCATGGCAAAAAAAATATTAGTACGTTTTTTCTACACAGTTTGTCATTGTCTGGGTTTTTATAAAATATAATATGTATCATAGCGTTGCTTCTGGTACACATAGTACCTAGGTACAAAGCCTTTAGCTTAGTTTGTGACCAGAGCAAAATGTGTAAATTGTCCTACATTTTGCAATTTTGCTTGTTGACATACCCTGACAAGTGAAAATGGGCTTCGTCTGAAAAAATGTTTTTTTCAGAAAAACCAGCGGGTTGTTCCTGAATGAATTGAACGAATCTAGGCAAGCCAAGCCAAATGCTCTATCCACACGTTCGAATTTATGACAGCTTGTTGAAGTTCTGAAAATCCCAGAATGATTATTGAGAAGCCTTTGCATGCTCAACGTGTCACTGTATGGTGTGTCACTATGGGGTCTGGAGGCGTGATTGGGTCGTTTTTTTTCGAAGATGAGGCTGGAAATGCGGTAACGGTCAACGGATCACGCTATCGCTAGATGTTAACCTATTATTGATGACGTGGATATCACTAACAAGTGGTTTCAACAGGACGGTGCCACATGTCACACAGCCAATGAAACGATTAATTTATTGCAAACCAAATTTCCCGATCGCATAATTTCACGAAACTCAGCTGTTAAGTGACCAGCCAGATCGTGTGATTTAACACCACTGGATTTTTTTTGTGGGGCTTATGTTAAGGACAGAGTCTACGGAACCAAACAAATCGATTGCAGCCTTAAAACTCAAAATCCGTAATGTGATTAACGAAATAGTCCCGCCATTTTGTCAAAAAGTGATTAAAAACTTTGATGAAAGAATCTTTTATAACTCTGTGGAAAGAATCGACATCTGTCAGCGTGCTTGTGGTGGACATTTGCCAGATATCATTTTTCATTCATAATTGGCGAATTTTTCTCTTTGTAATTCTATAACGATTTTAATCATCTTCAACTATTTTTTTTTTGTTTTAGAAAACAAAGTTCTTGTTGAAAAACCCTTTATTATATTGCATTAATAATTTATATTATTTTAGGAAGCTTGACAATCATCACATTCTCTTAGATTTTTGTTCTGATTAAGATCTTGTGAATAATTAAACATTCGGTCTGAAATATACCCTTTGTAGTAAAAACTTTTGATGTCTTACTACGGAATCCTTCAGATTTTCTTTTCAGAAATATCTGTCAGTTTTTTTATACTAGGTACTCCATAATAAACCTTGTGGTCTATGTACTCTATGTTAAAAAGTACTACTTTTTAACATCGCGATCAATCATACTGGACCACCTCCTTAGACTTGTGGTTGCGCCTTTAGCGTTGTATCCAGAGGTCGTGGGTTCGATTTCCATGCACCCAAGGCATAAGAAAAATAGTACGTTTCCGTACCTAAAGTTTGTCACAGTATAGGTGTTATAAAAAAAAAGTATCATTGTACAGTCTATGCCTTTGTAGTAAGGGTCAATTTACTTTAAAAACATATACTTCACCTTGCCGTTGACTGTACAAGCCTAGAGATTAGTTTATGACCAGTATTATCATTAATGTACAAAGTAGGTACCTACTATATATATAGGTATATACGGAAATGAGCCACAGATAAATACCTTATTACCGTCTGGAAAAACCAAACGTGCGCAAAGTACCTACCAATGAGCTTGTGTTATTGTGAATTACCCATACTAATCTCCAGTTGCACCAGAGTGTCCGTTAAAGTAATTGTAACGATTAAAGTTAAAAATGTAGTCGAATGTACCAGTTTAATTTTGAAAGTCGAATGACAGCTTCGACATACGACGCCTATTTTAACTTTAATCATTACATTTAGGTACTTTAACGAACATTTTGGTGCAACTCAAGCCTTACTAAACAAGGCCAATGACAACGTAGTCGTTAAATAAGAACAAAACAAAACCTTGCAAGAATTAAGATTCCATCCCCATTACAATGCATTTTTTTCAATAACAATAATAAATAATTTATTGGCTAGAATCAGGTAAGTCGTTGTAAAAGGTAAATTGATTTTGTAGGTATTTTTTTAAAGTATATTTATTTTTGTAGATAGTACACACTTTTGTAAATAGTTTCCACAACTTTATGTACATACATACATACATACCATCACGCCTATATCCCTGTTATGGGGTAGGCAGAGAGCAATGTACGCCATTTCGTACGATCCCTACATACTTCACTAGCTTCCTCAATATTCATACATCTTTTCATACAGGCGCGTCTATTTCGGAGACTGCGAATTTGTCCCTTTCTCAGGATATCTCCTATTTGATCGAGATAAACGCGCCTTGGTCGACCACGAATTCCACTAACATTCTCAATTTTTGTTTTATAAATTGTTTTAGTTAATCGTTCATCACTCATACGTTCAACGTGGCCGAACCACCTTAGCATACCTCTTTCAATCTTCGATACAACATCGTCTTCCGTTCCACTTCTCTCTCTCAATATTCCATTTCTAATCCGGTCTCTGAGGGTCACACCACACATTTTTCTTACAGACCTCATTTCAATTGCATTAATCTTACTCGCATGCTTCTTCTGCCATACCCATGCTTCACTTCCATACATAAGTGTCGGTAGGAGAATACTATTATGCACAATTTTTCTAGCAGTTTTAGATATATTTTTACTGCGCATAATAGTATTTAAAGCCCCGTTAATTTTGTTTCCCGCGTTCACTCTCCTCTTAATATCCATCTCAATCTTACCGTCCCTAGTAAACATACTTCCAAGATATACAAATTCTCTCACTTGTTCAACGTCCATGCCTTCTATACTTACTTTACATTCTGATATATCTTCACACCTTTCAAACACCATAACTTTCGTTTTTCTCACGTTTACTTTCAAACCTTTCTTCTTACAACCTTCATTCATAATCGATAACATCTCTTGCAGTTCGATCGATGAGTTTGCTATTAAAACAGCATCATCAGCATATAATAAACACTGAACAAGGATGTTATCCAATTTCATACCAATATCTTTCATTTTCAATTCTTTCAAACAACTGTCTAAATATAAATTAAAGAGCCATGGAGACATCACACATCCCTGTTTAACACCTTTAGAGATGTTAAACCAGGATGTATAGTTTTCATTGGTTCTTATACAAGCTGTACTGTCAACATATAGAGACTTTACAGCTTGTATAAGTTTCCAGTTTAACCCATATTCAGACAGCACCTTCCATAATTCCTTTCTTATCACACTATCATATGCCTTTTCTAGGTCCACGAACGCACAGAAAACCTTATTATGCGTTGCGAGGATCTTCTCGGTTATGCACCGAAGGGAAAAGATTTGATCCATACATCCTCTGTCATTCCTAAATCCTGCTTGCACATCCCAAATTTTATCATTCGTCTTCTTTATAACTCTCTCTATTAATATTCTTCCGTACAATTTTCCAACAGAACTGATTAAACTAATGGCTCGATAATTACCACAATCCTGTCGTGATCCTTTTCCTTTATAGAGTGGTACTATGACTGCCTTGCACCAGTCGGCTGGCACACGGCTCTCTTCCCAACATCTATTAAAGAGAAATAACAACAGGCTTGTGAGTAATTCTCCACCATATTTAATCATTTCCGGAAAAATTCTATCATATCCTGCTGACTTACCACATTTCATCCGTTTCATTGCATTCATCAGTTCATTTATACTTATGTTTTCATTCTCATCATTGCTTTCATTATTATCTATTGTATTGACATCCATATCATTTAAATAATCACCATATAAACTTTCATAATATTCCTTCCACCTTTCTGATATTTCACATTCATTTACTAACATTCCTCCATTATTTGCTTTAATCACATTCATATCTACATTTCTAAACCCATTTCTAGTGTTACGAATTTTTTTCCAAAACAATTTTTGGTTTGCCCAGAAATGGGTAGAAATATTTCTTTCTTCCATAACTTCCAGATTCCTTTTCTTTTCATTTACAACTATCTTAACTTTCTGCTTGCATACTTTGTACCTGTTTTTCAAACTATCTATATCTACATCCATTCCAACTCTTTCGTTTGCTCGAGCTGCCAGTATATCTAACCATGCATTCTTCTTTTCTGTAACTAATAATTTAACTTCATCGTCCCACCATGCATCGCCGTTCACTCTTTTCCTTTTCTTTTTAATACCACACACATCTCTTGCTACATCAATCATTATTTCTTTCGCTGCATTCCATAAATTATCAATATCACGCTCATTATCCTTCACTCTTGCACTCAACTCATCTGCCATCTTATTTTCGTACTGAATTTTGAAATTTTCATATTGCAGTTTATTTATTAAAGTAATATTTTCATTTTCGTTATCATTGTTATAATTTCGTCGTTTCCGGGATTTCCAACCTCGGAACAGATTCACAAAAGTGGTCACTAATAAATAATGATCTGTCCCGATGTCAGTACCCCGGTAAACTCTACTGTCCGATATTTTGTTCATCCCGAAATCTGTTGTAATATAATCTATCATACTCCTTTCATTATTTCTTTCCCAAGTATACATATGAATTTTCTTGTGGTCAAATAAGGTATTGGAAACAAGAAGATTATTTTCAAGGCATATTTCTAACAAACACTCACCATTCTCATTTACCCTATTATCTCCAAAACCTCCTAACACTGATTCATAGCCATCTCTCCTCACACCAACCCAACCATTAAAATCACCAGCCATAATGATCCTCTCATTATCTTTACAAATTTCCAACAAACACCTAACATCCTCCCAAAACTTATCTTTTTCCTCTTTGGCAGCCGAGTTTACTGGAGCGTATCCAGAAATAATAAAAATACGCTCCAGCCCTACTTTCAAACGGACCCACATCAATCGCGGACTAAAACATTCAAAGCCTTTCATGCACTCTTTCATACGATCTGTAAGTATCACACCAACACCCATTTTTGCTCTCTGATCCTCTAGAACTCCAGACCAGATACCGGTATATTGGTTATGTTGAGTGATATCACATCCCTTTCTTTTCGTCTCGCTTACACACATCACATCAATCTTCCTCTCTTTCATTACATCACATATACTATTTATACTTTATGTGCGTATATAAAAAACCTAATTACTATTGTTTTTTAATAGGTACCTAACTATTTTTGCCATGGCTGTCGTAAGTACCTTAGTTTCAATCGTATCACTGCCATAAAAGAAAGTTATATAATACCTGCGTTGTACCCCTTCATAATTAAATACCGATGCCTAGTTAGAGAAGTTCATAGAAAAGAAAGAAAAAATATTTATTTGTTACATAATACAATAAATAAAAACAAGAAATAGGCAAATAATAATTATATTAGAGAAGTTCATAGAAAAGAAAGAAGTAAAAATATTTATTTGCCACATAATACAATAAACAAAATCAAGAAATAAGCAAATAATATGTTAGAGAAGTTCATAGAAAAGTAAGAAGTAAAAATATTTATTTGCCACATAATACAATAAATAAAAACAAGAAATAGGCAAATAATAATTATGTTAGAGAAGTTCATAGAAAAGAAAGAAGTAAAAATATTTATTTGCCACATAATACAATAAACAAAAACAAGAAATAGGCAAATAATACGTTAGAGAAGTTCATAGAAAAGAAAGAAAAAAAAAATTTGCCACATAATACAATAAATAAGCACATAATTATTATTGTACCTAATACTTTTTTCTATCTGATATCTTTAAACCCTTTTCTAAGAGACTCCCAAAACACCTTGTAAACCTACCTACTCCTATTACACTATCTAAGTAGAGTCAAATCTCGTGTTATTTAGACTCTATACATATACAAGTTGTTGTTTGTTTTAAGAACCTTTTGGAAAAAGTACTAACAAAAAAACTTCTTAAAAATGAGGCAGAACATATAATAGAGGTACTACGTACATCAGAGGCTTTACCATGGGTTTGCGCATTGTAGCAACGTAACGTATTTGTATACATGAGCAACAACCAATAGGGCCGCTTTATTTTTGGTAACAGGGTTGAATAAGCGATCCTATTGATTGTTGCTCACGTATTAACGTTACGTAGCTACAAATAAAAACCCATGGTAGAGCCTCACTACTCTCTAACGAGTATGCGTGCGAATACAATATACAAAACAACAAATAAAGTTTATTTTTACTTTATTTTGCTCGTAAGTAAAACACTACCACATGGAAGTAAATGCTAATTTCCATTTGTATCAACCTTATAGTTGACTTTATTATTTAAATCTTTATTGCATACAAAATACAAAGGCGGACTTAATGCCGCTAGGCATTCTCTACCAGTCAAACCTTCGGGACAATCAAAGCAGTTAATAAGTGAGGTAGGTGCAATACAGTAACTGAGTATATAATGCAGTGAATATTATATAAAATACTTACAATCTAATATACACTACTTAAATATATCTTATATATATATATATATATATACATACATAAACCGAATAAACACAATACTACCAACTACAAAATGAGAAAGAAGAAGTAACAAAGTGGAAACGAATAGAATAATGAAAGTTTAAAAAAAACTACCTATGAATTTAGATAGTAATCATAAACTCTGTTTTTTAATATGACTCTATTTGGTGATTGTCTTATTTTGACTGGTAAATTATTCCAAAGTCTTGCAGCGACAACTTTCTCCCCTCCGTAAGCAATGTAGGGACCTACTTGTTGTGAATTTTCTAGGTGGGAGGGAGATCTTTATAACTTCCCTAGGCCGACCGACCGGTCTCGTTACCACGGCCCATACAGATGCAAAAACCGTCAAGTGACCTAGTCATGTTTCGGTTTTAGTCTGTGGGTTCACCGGTTTTCAGGAGACTACTGCATCGATTTCATGTCGAGGTGGTAGTCTCCTTTCAGGATGCAGTTACGAAATAGGTGGATGAATTGACGATAAGGCAACGAGTACTTACCTATATTAAAATATACTAGTAATGCAGTTTTTCTTTGTCGCCGCCCATATCGTAATCGCATCATTTAGGCGGTATAGTGAGAGGCAAACAATGTTGTTCAAAAACATTATTGATTGACCCCATTCATGGACTTTGTAGGTCTGCTCACCACCAGGTAGATACAAAGTCACATACCGTGCTCCAATATAAATAAAAAATAAATGTAGGTTGGTATGTACGTAGTGACAACAAGTTACAGCTATAAATAGTTGCAAGGATACGTGGTGCAATTGGAAGGATACGTGGTGCAATTCTAAACATCCACGTAAACAGGTGTCATCCATTCTTGGATTAAAGATGCCTAAATAATTAATTGATAAACAATAGATAACATTTAGGTTACAAAGATATTGTATCAGTGTCTCAACCTAACTATATAAGATTGGTGAAAACAATAAATACATTTGTATTTGTTTTTAAGTTATCAAGCTGGTTGATAAAACTTATCTGTTTGAAGTGATTTTTATTGTATACTTAGTGAATTGAGTCAAATATTTCATTGTCATCAAAGTTTGAAAAGGTTAGTTAAGGTTATTTTCAGTACAATGAAGATACTTATATTTGTAAGTTTGATATCAGCAGCAATAGCGCTGCCGAAACCTGGAGTTATACAAGCTCCAGATCAAGTTGAAAGTATCCCACCTATCAGACTACAAACACCTGCATTGCCTGACATAGAAAATAATGAAGGTGGTATTGTATATAAAGTTAAAATCGTAGACCCCGAATTAGGTCATCTGAAAGAAACCATTCCTGAAAATAATGATAACGTAATAATATCTCCTCAAGAACCGTTTGAAAAAATAATTCCATTAAACAATGAGGTGCTTAGCGACATTAAAAGTAGAATTATACAAAGACTTGGTAACAAAATTAATAATTTGAGGTCGAATAATGATGAACCAGAATTTTCTGAAGTCCGTGATCAAGTACAAGTTGTAGATGGCCCGATTTTCTCTGAAGTAGCTAAAGACGATAATATTATTACTGGTTTTATACCTCAAGAAGCCCTAGATTCGGATGTTGTTGTAGTTAAAGAACCGGAAGTTTCCGAATTTAATGACCAGGTACAAGTAGAAGATTCAGAAGTTATTGTAGTTAAAGAACCTGAAAATCCTCAATTTAACGAACAGGTACAAGTAGAAGAATCAGATGTTAGTGTGGTTCAAGAACCGGAAGGATCCGAATTCAATGACCAGGTACAAGTAGAAGATTCTCCAATTTCGGGAATAGCTCAGGATGACAACATAGTGTCGGATTATATTCAAGATAATTCTGAGCATTTGAACAACCTTCGAGATGAAATACTGAATGCACTTGTAAATAAATTTAACATGATTAGATTTAGCAATGATGCCAATGAAAATGTAGAACCAATAGTCCCCGAATTTCATGACCAAGTTCATGTAGTGGACTCTCCAATAAATGTTAAAGGTGACAATATAATTTCTGACTTTGATGTAGAAAATGTTAATGTTGTTGATGGTCCAGTTTTAATATCTAATCATATTCTCAATCATGGCATTGAAACTGTTCATGTTGTAAATAATCCATTATTTGATATGTTTCAAACACCACAAGTCCAACAACAGGTCATAATTGTTGGATCTCCAATGGAAATAGTAGAAGCAGTGCACAAAATCATTGAGCATGTCCAAGTAGTTCAAACATCCAATGATCCTCCAAGGATTTTCAAATTCCCAAATCCTCTTTTAAGATAAGTTTTAATAGAATTATATACTGATTGATTTTATAATATTTACATGATTACCTTGATTACATTGTATTTTATTCTAAATATTTTATCTAATATATATTTTTAGAATTGTAACTAAGTACCTATATTTACTCACCCAAATAGTCAGTTCCCATACAAACTTAGTTTAGTTTTATTTTATTATTTGTTATATAGGCTGTAGTTTGTTTTTCATACCAATGTATTTATTATTCTTTTTTACGGCAGCAGCAAGGAACATCATACCCTCTTACGAGAGGGCAGCAACTTAAATGTTTCTGGGGTTTCACCAATACCTATTTGTATCCACCAATTTGAATTTTCCTCAATCTTAATGTTTGTTTTTTTTCTACCAAATGTTAATATCATACACATTATGCAAAAGGCTTTTTTATAAAAAACCTAATAGTAATCAATCTATCTAGGACACAGAGGTGGTCTTCAGTTTAATATGTATTAAACAGATATCCACGCATGCCATAGGGGAAAAAGTGACGAAAACTTCGGCACCGCGGTAGCCGTAGCCCCACTTCGAAACCTCGTACTGCCTATAGCTAATGAATGAAATTTTGCAAGAGGAGTTTTTGTTTCTGACATCTTCATTATGTAATTCCTGTGTTTTCTTGAGATACTATGTGTCGCAATCCATGGATTCTCCATGCGGGTTCCTGGTCAATCGCGTGGTTGTGAAGGCAGTCTTGGAATTGAGAGCTGCAATTGAGGGTTGAGGCTTACGCCTTTCCAAATTCAACTCCCCTCTTCACTGTATTCACTACCCTCTTTACCCAACCAAATACTATATGATCCTATCATGTTTCCAAGATGTGTCATCTTGGAAACATGTTCCATAAAAGTTTCAACTCATACTTATTTATTATAGCCGTATGATAAAATTCCTCATTTTTAACAACCAATTTTTTTCCAAATACTAAGAGTTCAATGCACTCATGCCCGATTTCACCAACAATCCCTAACTCTAAAGGAATGATTGAATGAAAGAATTATTATTTAGGGGCATAAGAATTTTGACATATTTGCAATGAAACAACTGTCATTAACTTTGTTACGGGCTCCCTTAAAGTTGGTGAAAATGGGCATCAGTCTCTCAATCAAATTGGAATAAATGAGTAATAAAAATAATTTAAAGTTAATAAATTAATTAAAATAAAGATGTTTATTCTGAATATAAAAGAATGACTGTGTATGTAAAGTAATACTGTTTATTATCCTCATTGTGATAATAAAGCCATATTACAAACAATAAAAAAACACCAAACAAATGATGGGCGACAGTGCAGTAGCATTTAACATGATAATATACCTAAATAATAAAAATGCAATATTTCCTAATAACTATAAACATTTACTTATCTAAACAGTGTAATAATAAATTTTTAATAATTATTTAAGAACATAATCTTCCGGATAATCCATAACTTTAGGGAATTGTTTAACTTCCTCCTCGGGTATATGATCAAGTCTTGTTGGCACCTGCCGTAGTTGACGGATCTGACTTGTAATGTTCATTTTAATGTCTTCAGGTATAACTTCATTGTGATAAATAAGTAATCTTTCCATTGTATGACGTCTTTGTAAATTTCCTTTTAATGCTCTATAAACAGCTTTTTTTATGATCTGGAAAATAAATTAACACTTAATGAAATCAAAACATGGAACCAGCTACCACAAGATATATATTAACCCATCCTCATTACGCCAATGGTATATGTAGGCAATACCTAACAAGTGGCGAGCTTGTTGCGGTGTTTATGATGAAATAGCCTCGTTGTATAAAGAGGTCACCCATCCCAGGTACGGCCTTGTTATCATCTGCTTACCCTTGTTATCAGTTGCGCAGTGACTTAACCACTAGGCTGGGGCCGCTTTTTAACTAAACAGTGACAAAACTATAGTTTTATGAACATTACCTACACCAGTGCTTGATCACATATCAGAAATCTGCTGCTCGCCTATTATTCAATAATAATAATAAATTAATTTATAATAAGTCTTAACCACTCAACCGTCCGTGGATACCATAGTATCCAAAAAAAAAATAGGGTCTTACGTCCGCGGCTGCTCTAGTATCCAATACACTTGAACAATGCGTCATTGTTCTAAGCACCATCTAGTGAATTACATCGTCTCTTTTTAGTTTGTTTGTTGTTTTAATATCACAGACCATGATATTACTTCACTAAATAATCGGTAGATGGCTAAATAGAATGATTTTTTTAAAACAAAAAAAAATAAAAACTTTAGTTGGCGTTGTACTATTGCGTAGGAATTAGATTTTGAAGAATATTGTTGAAATATATCTCGTAAATAATATTTTCTGCTATTATTATACATGAAAATGATCCTGAGGATTTGTTTTTTAAGATTACAACTATATTTTATAGTTTGTATATGTAATCCTATTCTAAATAGAGGGTCAAAATGATAGGTATTATTTGGACGAGAACAATGGCCGGTTTTGGCGGGCTTTTGTGTTTTACAGTTTACTTTACATTCTTTTTAATAAAATAATATCTAAAAAATGAATAATAGTTCACTATTTCCATAATCATATACTTTTATTATAGAAATGTATTAAGATTAATAATATTTCAATAAAATTTAGGCATGTTTATGCGCATGAAATTTGATACCGCGGCCGAAATTCGAGAAGTAGGTGTTTTGTTTCAATTTATTTCACAATTGAAGACTACATTTAATATCAATATTTTTACATTGTTGGAAAGGGAAAATAATGTAGAATTTTATACTTATTTTTAAATTAGTCTAATTTCCAATATTATTATATTAAAATGGAGAATTATGAAAAATAACACAGTTTTTTTAATATTTTTTCGCATGTTTTGTTTGGGTTTTAGTAACTTATATTAACATTATCAATATTTTTTTATATAACCCTGTTAAGTATATTTTCACCTATTGCTACGTATTTTTTTTATTATTATAGGTATTTTAATTTAGCAGATATAGCGGTTTATATTAATAAAGTATCGCGAAAAAACAGGTAAATTACAGGTAGCGCTTGACCGCGCGAACAGCGGACGTTAGAGGCTAGCTTGGTTGGTCCGCGCTGGACGGTTAAGTGGTTAAATAACCTTTCCAGTCGTGAGAACAGAAGTAAACAGCTGCCATTAAAATTAAAATGAGATCAAAAAATATTTATAACTAATCATTGAGTGTTGATTGGTTGAAATGAGAACAGAATATGATGGCAACAAACATGTTTGACATTTGTTTTACAGGCTATTTAGGTCTAAGAGTGGGTCCATATATTATTTTTAGTTTCATGAGTCGAACAATCACTTTCCTAAACCACCTCAGTGAATACGTGAATGTTTTCCATTAGTTCATAATTTTGGTGAATATTATAATTCAATAAGTAGAACACTGATAGCATGGTTGGCAAAAATAATAATCTAATTGAATGCAACCGATAAATTTCCCTATTTGAGTTTTACTTAAAAAAAAACAGAATTATTAAAATTACTTACCATTGTTGGATCCTTATTATGTACTTCCCAAGCTACAGTCCATGAAGCTCCTCCAGGGTAACCAGTGTGGTGGAAATAAGCACGTCTAGTCCAATCATCACCGCGCAATGAAATATCTCTACTATTTATGCAAACTACTACATCGCCGCAGTCATTCATGGGATGATATATAGGTTTATGTAGTCCCATCAAATACTTCTTTATAATATCAGCAGAAATATACGGGTCTTGCCATTTACAATCAAAAATATGCCAAGTACGAGCAAAAGTAGCCCATTGCTGAAATTTTAATATTTTTACATTAAAATAAACATTTATTAACTAGGTTAGGATATTATGAAATTAAATCACACCTGCACTCTTTTTGCAGCAGACATTATATTATTCTAATTAATATAAAGATTTATCATCAACATTTAATAAATTAGAGAATAAAATAAAGTACTAAAGTAGGGTTATTTGTATTTTTTAAATTCGTTGATGATGTTTTATTTATCTTTGTGGGAAAGGCAAGGGCATGAACCATATAGCCAAGTCTTTAAATTATATTTTCTTCATTTACAAACACGTGCTACTACAATAATGGAATAGCGGCCATTATAAGCAAGTGCTGTGGATTTTTGTTTAATTAAATAATAAATAAATAAACACAACCTTCCCCTACGGGCTCTCGCAAAAGACCTTTTTTAAATTCGATTATTATCATAGATTAATAAATAATATCTACGATTAAGAAAAAAGAACTTAGACCGTTCACCCAGTGTGAAATTTATGACGCCATTTTAAATAAACGAATTCATCGCTAGTTTGAACTTATTTGAAGCATGAGAATATCAACTCTATGTATAACAGACAGAATAGAACTTATATTTCCATATTTTAAGTTTACGTTCACTAAACTGAGTCTTGTCGATTGTTAGAAAAATCGAAGGTAAAGTTTGTTTCGCTAAAGAATTTCGTCGAACAGGGGCTTTATTCCGAGTTTTGACACGTTCACCGTCGCGCATTTTGCGTAAACTATAAATATTGAAATATGAGTTCTATCCTATTAAATATAGAGTTGAAATTCCAATGCTCATTAGATGTTCAAACTTGCGAAGAATTCGCGTATTTCAAGATGGCGGCATTATTATAGCCAACCTAATACAGACTATATAACCATTGAAATAGAACTTATATTTCAATATTTATAGTTTACGCAACGTCTTGTCGTCTTTAGCGGTTGCAAACTCGGAATAAGGCCCCAGGGCGATGTAGTCGCGCGAACAACGCCTCGTGTAGCTTTTCTATTCTTTTTATGTGATAAAAGAATAAAAGAAAAGTCTACAATGTGGATAGAATGCGTAACCTAGAAAGTTATACGTATATTACAATTAAGTTCATTAAAATTAAATATACATTACAATATAAATTATCACACAATGTAGTTACTTATTTATTATTATTTACAAGTTTACTTTGTGGGTAAAGGCCTCCTCCAATTTATTCCACTTAAATCTACGTCTTTTGCTGTCTCCATCCATTGATCTCCTAGCGCCTCCTTTATGTCATCTAACCAACGCTTTGGTGTTCTCCCCTTTGGTCTTTTTTTTTTTCTTCCTGTTCCGGTCCTGTCTATTCCGTTTTTTTTTCATCTATTGTCCTCTAGTCTTGCTATACGTTTAACATTTATCTTTATTTAATATACTATGTCCCAAATATAATAGCAACAGGCAAGGGCCGAAGATATGCAAAACCATCAAGTGACCTAGTCGGTTTTAGTCTGTGGGTTCATCGGTTTTCTGGAGACTACTGCATTGATTTCATTTCGAGGTGGTATCATCTCCTTGGTGCGGTTACGAAACGGGCGATTAATAAAATAATGCGATTACGTAAAGAAGTGGGTAATAGGACTTCTTTACGTCATCGCTGATGCGCAAGAATCATGCAAATCGCCATACGCAGGAGATGTTCTGCTGACGCTGGAGCCGAGTTCTTGTTAGTGACCGGCAGTAATTGTTGCCACGCTGGATCTCTGGGGATGGGTAAAGAAAAGACCAGTCTTGTAGACAACACCTTTACCCGGATTAGTAGTTTGGATTTAAGGACCTGGTGGGATATCGGGCGGGGCCTTGGCTCTGTTCACAGCTTCTGATATCAAGAGGCCCATGTTCAATGGCCGGTCGATTATGCACCGAGCCAGCCCATCGGACCTTTTGACCACAGAGTTTCAGTTTGGGTGTAACTGGGCGGTGGAATATCTCCCTTTTATATTACCAAAAAGCTCAAGAAATTAAATGCGTTTTATAATCACTTTTAGCGTCTGTCTTATTTTATTCATTGGTTTACACTTTCAAAGGCATTTGATTAGGTACTTCATTTGGTAAAGTTTGATAGGGGTAATGCTTATTTTGATTTCAATAGGTTAGCGCTTTATAATTGACTTTTGAGGTGCAACGGGTTTGGTAAGCCCTTATTAAAAACCCCTGAACCATCCGGTCCCTGCATTCTCGCATCCACTGGGGCCGAGGATCTGCATGGGAAAAACTCTATTGCCTGGGCTTATCAGGCGAGACGGGAACTTGTCGCGAGCAAGGGAACAATGCCGACGTGAAGGAAGCCGGGTCACTAGTACGGCGGAGGTCTGTGGGACAGTCTTCCCACGTTCACAGACATTTGTTGAGCCATGAAGGGGTATGTCCGCCAACTTCTAGGCGGAGGCTTTGGGTACTTGTCGGGAGATACGTAGGCGCTGTAATAGTATGATATTCTGCTCTCTCCTATCCAAAGTGGCCAGAGAGAGGATCGGAATGTCATTGGCAAACTGTGCGGGACATAAGCAACTGATGGTTGCTCCACGGAGACATAGTGGAGGTTGCTCATGGAAACGAGGCGATAATGGCTATGCCTACATTTGCATTCTGATAATATCAGAAAGATATGTGATCTTAAACTATTATAACACCTATTGTACCATATTTGAGCAAATAAAGATAAGATAAGCAAATAGAAGAATAGGTCAGAAAGTACGTCTTTGTAGTCGTACAAATATGCGGAAGGAAAAAGTGTATGAAAATCCATTGTTAACGTGCTTAAGCGGGAGGAAAAAGTATATGAAAATTTTCATATACTTTTTCCTCCCATTGTTAACGTGCTAGTTTTTTTTTTTTTTTTTTTCTTCAATTCTTCCAAATTAGGAAAGGCAAGGGTTCAAAGCCATACGGCCTAGTTTTTTTTTACAAGTTCGAAATTTTAATCAAAATAAAATAAAATAAAAGTATTGGTTTATTGGCTGTTTACTTTCTTTGCATTTTTGATTTATTAATTTTTAACAACTGTAATAATTTTAATATAAACTTTACTTAATAGAGATTTTATTTTTTATTTTCCTCGTAGGTGTAGTATAAAGCACTATGTATCACTCGGCGAGAAAGTGCGATTCCTAACCGCCTCAAACTTCGCTCTCGTTAGTAATCGGTGACTTTCTCCCCTCGGTGAACAATGTACTATTGTTATGGTCGGTACCCCTAGTGTGAGTTTTCTAAGTATTACTTTGCGTTTGAGTTAACTAAAATTTTTATGGGAAGTAGTACAGCGCTTCAAGTGAAAATTTTGAGAACTAGAAATGCGAGCGTGTGATTGGTTAAAATGTTAACGCCGTAGTAGTTAACGCGAAAGTAAACGTTAAAAAACTCACACTAGCCCTAGTGTATGTGTGTTCTCAATAATTTTAGGCCTTATATAATAACCCCCCGCCGCATGGTAAAAAATCACACACGTGACAAAGTCTGCACTTTAGTAAGACAATAAAATAAATAAATAAAAATCAACATATATTCAACAAAATAATATATTGTTATTAAATTCAGCATAAAATACTATAAGAAATTGTAATAAAAAATATAAAATTATATATCTAAATATGCAAATCTTTTCTTAATGTATATGCAGATACGTGCATCATAAATGGTTCATTTTTCAAGAAATTGTCTATGGCCGATGCGCGTACATCTTCCCAAGCATATAAATCCCTGTATATTGGCCGAACATATTTCATTCTTCCTTGGGAATTGACAAAAGTAAATGCTTCACTGAGGACCGAATCGTCCTTACTTTTAATACGAATCCTAAGCCAACGATATACTATTTCAGTATTTTTACTATCCTTTAGTTTGTATACATCTCCCATAGCTTTGACTTTGTCTAAAGCTAATGGTTCACGATCGATTAGTTCTTGAAGAAAATGAATGATTTGATGCGGAGTGAATGATTTGATGTCGTCATAGGATAATTTGTCAACATTTTCTTTGGCGACAGACGCGGCTAATTCGCTGCAGGCTTTGCTCATTGTTGTATCGTAACTGTAAACAACATATTAATTAGTAAAAAAAAAGGTTTTATTGTAGCACGTCAGGTAGCAGACCTACAAGGTCCATGAATGGGGTCGATCAATATATTATTTAATAGCTTTGATCGTTCCCACTTTACCGGTAAGTGATGCGGTTACGAAATGAGCGACGAGAAAAATTTTCATTACGAGTCTATTTTAATATCCTTGCTGCTTTATTGTCAATTCAAAAAAGGCGACTTCTATCTCAACAATAAATCAATACATGTAGTAGTCTCCCAAAATTAATTGAATCAAAAGACTAGAATCGAAACAAGAGCCTTACCGGGAAGCCACGTCGACAAACCGATCGACGCTTCGATGGATAAAAATATATAGAAAATATTATCTTTGGGTAGAACTTGATCGCTGGGAAACGTCAAATCACATACATATTATTTTTGCTTTCGATCGATAGACGTGTCGATCGTTTTTTTTTAATCCATTGATTTGCTATTTTGTTATGCAAAGGAACCAACGGACAAAAATTTTTTTTTTAATACTTATTTCTTAGGTACAATGTATTGTAAATATAAAATGTTTGTGTGATTACATACTCAGGTATAGTGGGAGGCATTCCGCTGGTGAACAGCCAGGAGTTCCAGTCTAGGTTCTGAATATCTTTATTATCTTTGAAGTAATTTAACAAATAACTTTTGAATTGATCCGTGTCAAGAGATTTCTTTTTGAACTCGTTGAGGTATGAGCGAAGGAAATCATCAAATACAGCTGGGGACAAAAGTATAATATAAATTAATAATATTGATATAATTAAATACTATAGACAGAGCAAGAAGATGCCTTGTAGACTACTCTTGAAAATGAACAATGAAAGGACAACTTATAATTTGAAAGTTTTTTTTTCTTACAATTCTCCAAAAGTTTTTAGAAAATATTCTATTATATATTGCATAATATAATTGAATAGTGGACTACTGTAAACTGACAATTAATATTTAACAAAAGCCCTTTGATATATAATTCTTTAAAACATTGTTCTGGTCACAAACTAAGCAGCTCTAGGCACTATGTGCACCAGAATCAACTATACTAATAAACATTATGTTTTATAAACAGCCAGACCATGACAAACTGTTCAGAAAAACGCATTAATACTTTTTCGCCATGGTGGCAATAGAACTTACGACCTCCGTATTCAATGCTAAAGGTGCAACCATACCATTCATCTAATTTTTTTGAGTATGTCTGTACGTATGTGCCGTACGAAACCTAAGGATTTTATTCCCATTTCGTCGTAAACTATATTAATCATACCAGAAAAAAAACATACCAGGACCACCGGTAATATCCTCTAAAACCCGTAAAAACAGCGATCCTTTCTCATACGGAATAGAAGAGAACGCATCATCCGGATGTACTCCCTTTAGATCCACAACCAAGGCTGTTAAAGGATTATCCTCTCCTAATTCTTCGAACACCTGAAAGAAATCATTAGAATATATTAGTAAATCTTACCCGGGCCTCCTGTCAAGTCTTCTAGATGGCGAAGGAATAGCGATCCCTTTTCGTAGGGGACGCGGGAGAACGCATCGTCGGGGTGTACGCCGTTTAGGTCTACTACAAGCTGCGTCAATGGGTTCGACTGGCCCAGGTCGTTTACCTGCGAAGATGTTCTGTTACATCAAAACGGTTCTATGTAGATGACTAAACCGTACAGATTCATTCATTCACTGCAGTGAATTTGTATAAAATCCATTAATAGGGTCGAACAATACATTGTTGTTTTACAGCGTTGATCACTATGCCAACTAAATGATGCGGTAACGAAATATCCTGTTATCGTGAAAGAAGACTATCACCTCGGAAAGAACTCTATGCAATAATCTCCCGATAAACGGTTAACCCACAGACTAAAAGCGAAACATCGGCAACCAGGACACTTAACAATTTTTGTGTTTGTATGGGCGGTGGTAACTAAACCTGTTAGGCGGCCTAGTGAAGTTAAGTAAGACTTTCCTTCCACCTGTAAAATGTTTTTGGTGAAGACTTAAGGCTTGTGCAACAGAATTTATCAATTTTTTTTATTTAGGAAATTTACACAAATTTCTATGGCTTGTACTATATGTACCAGAAACATTTATATAATACATATTATATTTTATGAACACCCAAAAAATAAAAATAATAACCCAACACACAAAGATTAATAAATACAATGACCGGCAAATGTATTATTTTAATTCTGTAACAAACAGTAATCGAGTATTAAGTGAGAAAGCTCATTTTGTATGGAGAACGCGGTCTTCGCGATTACGAATGCAGTATCCTTAAGGCACTATACTATTCCAGAAAACTACTTACGGTCTCTTTCAATTGCTGCAATCCCAACAAGCTCTGGAAGTCCCGAGAGCGTTTGGCCTCCTCGGGGTCATCTATGAGAGACGCCGCCACCTTTCTCTCCAGGAACACGGTGAAGCCTTCGTTAAGCCAGAAGTGCTCAAAGTTACGGTTTGTGACTAGATTTCCCGTCCAACTGTGCATTATCTCGTGGACTATTACATCTGCTTGACTCCTGTCACCTGCCTGTGGGATGCATTTTTACATTAGCAATCGCCAGAGAGTTCAGGGGCCTTACTGGGAAGCCACATCGAAAAACCGATCGACGCGTCGATGGATAAAATTGTATAGGAAATATTGTCTATGGATAGAACTCGATCGCCGAGAAACGTCAAATCACATACATTTTATTTTCGCTTTCGATCGATCGACGTGGCGATCGGTATTTCATGTGGCTTCCCGGTAGGGCCCCTGGTTCCAAACATAATTTTAATATAAAAAGATAAATAATAAAAAAAAAACAAATAACAATCTGCAATCTAGTATTCAAAAACTAACTTTACTCTAATGTGGAGTAATTAGAACCAACACAGAATTGGTATGAAGGTATATTAAACAGCTGTTCCAAATTAGGTGTAATAAATTAACCAATTCAATAATCTCTTAGTGAAAAGAAAGGCATGGAATATACACTAGCTATACCATTAAATAAAAAAATCTATAATATTATCTCAAGATTGGTCCATAATACAAGAAATTGCTAACAAGGATATAATATATATTATATTTTATAAATTGTAGTCGATCCTACCACCTCCGAATACAACGCCAAATGCGCAACCACTAGTCTACGAGGCGGTCATATTTGTCAATAAATAAATACAACTTAATAAGAATTATAAAATGACACCGAGAAGAGAAAAAAAAGCACTTACAAGTAAAGTAGGGGTAACAAATGTGAGACAGGGATTCTCCATGCCTCCGTAAGGGAAGGAGGGAGGGAGCACTAGCAAGTCGTACTGGCTCCACTCGTACCGCCCGCACAGGCTCTCGGCCGCCGTTAAATACTTCTCTGTCTCCGCAAACTCCCACAAGCTACGCTCTACCTCAGCCTTCTCCGACCATACTATTGATCTGGAAAAATGTTGTTGTTATTTAGCATGGCTTGTACAAATTAATGTTATGATACCAAGGATACTTATTTTTATTTATTTATCTTTGTCAGGTCCCTTACGGGGTAGGGCAGAGACAACCGAACGCCACTTGTCGTCAGTTTTGTGCGTAGTGCCACAAAGTTTGTAAGTTTTGTAACAGGGTCAGTTTTGAAATAAATACTATCAATGGGGCGATACGCTCACAACTAAGCTAAACTTAAATCGATTTGAGGCAATTCTGACATAATGCAAATCTAGGTGACATTGAAAATTGACAGACAACTACATCATTTTGATTAAAGTTTAACTTAATATTGTACGGCGTAATAGGCCTACATATCAATAAAGTATAGTACTTTACTGATCTGAAGTCTTACAAGATATGCACCCATGAATAAAATGTTAGGATCTATTTTTTTTTAGTGAGGACCATAAAAAATCTCGCTTATTTATAATTTTGTATTTTGGTTGAGAAAATGTTTTTTTTTACTGTACATTTGGCATAAAGTATTTACCACATATTTTGTAATAATAAACTTATCTTTCTGCTTATTTAATTGAAATAATAGTTATCGGATTGCGTTTTTATAGCAATATATATTATAACCGTTTCAGCGTATATTGGATATTCACATTTTCTGTGCGAAAAATAACATTCGAGTTCGGTTCTTTTGTATTTTTACCTGTCATATTCTCACCAAGATATACCATAGGTTTGGGAGTAGATTTGCCCCTGATATTTGGCCGCTCTATGCCCGGTCCTGATCGGCCTAAGGAAAATCCGCCACTGCCCACCAGGACTTTTTTATTTAATTTGCTATGTAATACCTACACTCACCTAGGTCCCAGTTTCCTAGATTCCAGCACACCTACAGCTACGGCCAGCAAATAGGCCGGGATGGGCATTGGCTGGTTGAACTTAGTCTTGGTGCCCGTAGCAGTCCGCTCTACCCCATCCAACCTCAGGGCACTCATCAGTACCGTGAACTCCTCCGGGGCTTCCATCTCCGCATCGTAAGTAAACTTTACATAGGGAGTGTCTTGACAGGGTAGGATTGAGCGAGCGTGGATTGGCTAAAATGGTTTATTATACTTTATTACTATTTTATAGTTGGTTAGACCTTAGACTTAAAGCGATTACAAATGCAGTGCCCTTAAATTCATTATTTTTATTTCTATGGGTAATAATTGAGTTTATATTTCGGCGTCATTGCGTCAACTGAAGTTGTTAAAAAAGTGGCTTACTTTACATAAATCGGCAGTCGCGTGCGACATCAGTGTCGTTCACGCACCCTATAACAATCGCACATAAGTGCCTAATCAGCGTCCGTTTGGTACGCACGATAAACTTTTCAATAAAATAAATACAATGGATTTTAAAACTATACAATTTTAAAGATAAGATTTCAATGATATAATTATTATTATTTGCATTTCAATGAATTAATTTTAATACATGGAGAAAAAGGAATTCTACACCAGTAAAGTAATTTTAAGTAAAATAAATGTTCTTAAGCCAAGACAACTAAAATATAATTTAATATATTCAAGATTTTTTATTATTCAAGAACATATTGATTCCGCCTTGTAGAAACAATATTTGTCTTGGATCAAAACTATATACTTTTGGTCCAATTTATTTCAAATTTATATTATCCAATTTATTACAAATATAAGTGGCCGAGTTGGTTAGACCTTGGACTTAAAAACACTAAGGTCCCTGGTTAGAATCCGGTGTGTACCAATGAGTTTTTAATTAAAAAAATTATGTACATTTGTTTGACAACACCACTATAGTGCCTCGGAGAGCACGTTAAGCTGTCGGTCCCGGTTTCACTATACCAACTTGTGAAACTGTTTATAGATGGGTTATTGAGTCTATCCAAAACATCGCGACGAGCTAGCCACTTGTTCGGTGAGTCTACACCGAACAAGTGGCTAGCTCGTCGCATCGGCTACAACGAGGTGGGATTAAAACCCCTCCGTGGGTACCCTGGGGCCGTCTAGGCGGTCTCGGGCGTCGTAAGGCACCCGTGAAGATATATATATATATATATATATACATCTCGCTATACATTTGGCGTCCGACATGCTTTAAATTTGCATTTAATCTGGCATCCACCGATATTTGACGTCCGTATACGGACGTCAAATAGCCTAAGACCGGGAACGTGCCCCCACACCTCAGTCCTGCCCCCTGTCAAAAATAAGGTGGAAGCAAAATTTACTCGGTTTTAACTGATTTTGGGTATCAAAAGTTCGGCGAAGTACCGCCAGAGGCGCTGCTCTGTGTATATCATCCGCAAAGTATATTGCAATTTAATTCTGGCATCTAATGGCTTCCGGACGATGGCCTTGTATTGTCCGTCATTTCGTGCAGACGTATTCATGGCGTTCGGACGTCCATAACGTATTGAATTTACAACGAGTGCTCGAAGCCAACGAATACTGAATCTCGTTTTGAAGAAAGGTAAGTAACTTTATAATTTATGTATTACCTTGCCTGCAAATTAATATCATTGTGTTACATTTCATATTTTATCAAATAGGTACTTGTAAATCAACCATAATAGTTGAAATTACACCTACTTATAAGACGATCTTATAATTTTATAAAAATTGTTTATTTTGTCGTGACTAGTGGATGTAGTAAATAGGATTGAAAGGGGTGAGTTATGAATTATGATACTTATTATGCTATTTATAAGAGGGCGACCTAGGCGAACATTAGACACACATTATATTAATACACATTACAGTGGAAACCCTAAACACCACAGTTATCACACCAAACAATAAATTTTGCATCCCAGTCTTACCTACTTAATAAAAAAATAACCAGTCTTACTGCTGAGTGCTCGTCGCGTCGAGTCGGGTCTTCGGTCTTTTACGAGCTCGAGCAGTGCTCGAGCTCATAAAAGACCGAAGTAAAGATCACACCATTACATCTTACATCCCACTCTCACTCGTTGGACAAATAACTAGTCTCACTACTCGCCGTGTCTCCGCGGTCAACGAACTTGGCCACTGCTCGGGTTGTCGTGGGGTATCTCGCTCGCGCTCGCGTGATTACGGCTAGATTTTATTTTCTTCTCTCTCTACCAACAACTCTGTGTATGATCATTCTAATCTCAAAAAGTAATTCCATCGATTTTAATTTAGTAATTTATCAATAATAGTTAGGGTGATTATATTTTTTTTTTGTATAATTAATATAAATTTTATTTTTGTTTGCCGGCCTAGCAAATTGGATAAAACAACTGCGTATAATTTTTATTGTGGAATGTATGAAATAAGAATAAATTTGTCGTGGGAGTAGGCAGGGGTGGTGTTGGAGTTTGAAAACTCTCACCGAAAAAATATATTGGTGTCGATATGATTGTTTAGATATAATAGGTGATATTGACGATGACTTTATTTTTATACTAAATCATGGCTTCGCCCGTGGCCTGTTTAATTTTATTATGAAATAATATGCCAAACAAACATTTGGTGGGATTTTAAGCCAAATTAATAACTTAATCGAATGCTTGCATAGATAGGTAGGTAGTACCTGGGTAGAATTATTATTTCTTTACTTGCATTCGTAAGTAGTAATACGATTTAAAGGCTTAGCCTATGTCGTATCAAAATAAACTCTCTGTTAATGTAATGATTAAATAAAAAAATGGCGACGAATGTACCAATTTTATTGTGCAGTTCGAATGACAGCTGGTACATTCGACGCCATTTTTGATTTTAATCGTTACATTACGTTAACAGACACTTGGATGCAACCGGCCCTTAGGGTGAGTTGTATGACCGCAGTCTGCGCAGTCTGAACTATCTAAACTAATATTAAAAAGTAAAAATATTTGATTTTTTAATGTTTTAGTGTGGCTGTATGAATATAAAAAGTACTTACCTATCCGATTTAAATAACTGAAATACTAATTAATTGGCTTCACACAGCACAACAATGATTTATTAATTTGGTAAATATTTACAATATGACATCAGAATATTTATTGATTATTCGACTTCATTCTAAAAGATGTATCAATAGGTATAATAAAGTCAAAATAATTACTTAATAAATCTTCCGACTTCATTCTAAAAGATGTATCAATAGGTATAATAAAGTCAAAATAATTACTTAATAAAACTTCCGACTTCATTATAAAAGATGTATCAATAGGTATAATAAAGTCAAAATAATCTATACTAATATTATAAAGCTGAAGAGTTTGTTTGTTTGTTTGTTTGAACGCGCTAATCTCAGGAACTACTGATTCGAATTGAAAAAATATTTTCGTGTTGGATAATCCATTTATCGAGAAAGGCTATAGGCTATATAACATCACGCTACGACTAATAGGAGCGGAGTAACAAAGAAAAATGTTGCAAAAACGGGGAAAAATTATTCATTTTAAGAGCGTACGCTGCGTAAACGGTTAAATTTAAACGCGCAGACAAAGTTGCGCGGGTCAGCTAGTTACTTAATAAATCTTCCGACTTCATTCTAAATAATGTATCAATAGGTATAATAAAATCAAAATAATTACTTAATAAATCTTCCGACTTCATTCTAAATAATGTATCAATAGGTATAATAAAATCAAAATTATTACTTAATAAATCTTCCGATGTTATAAAGTAAAATTATACCAATAATTTAAGCAGTAAGTAAATTTCAGTTCTACTGCAGTGATCATCGCAGGAACTTGCCTTCTTAATTAAAACTAATAAACTGTTTTAGAATTAATTAAAATGATAGTATGTATGTATGATGCTTAAAGGTAATTAATTGTAAACAGTATGTTAGTTCTAATTAAGAAGGCAAGTTAGTTGGTTTTATGAATATTTTTGTGGACTAAAATTTATTTACCGCTTATATTAACTATTATTCTGTATTTTAACATTTTATATTTGTTTAGTTCTTCATTCAGCGTCTATACGTTCAACATGACCGAACCACCATGACATACCTCTTTCAATGTTTGATACAACATCAACAACCGTTCTACTTCTTTCTCTCAAGACACAACTTTCATTGCATGTTTCACATCCATACTTAAGTCTCGGGAGCAGAAAACTATTTTGCACAATTTTCCTGGCTGTTAGGGAAATAATGCTATTGCGAATAATATCATTAAATTGACCATTTACCTTATTTCTCGCATTCACTATATCCATCCATACATCCCTATCTTACTGTGTCTTGTACAATACCCAGATATAAAAACTCATTTGTTCAACATTCATTCCACATAAATTTTACATTCACTTGCATTCTCGCATATTTCAAATACCATTAATTTAGCCTTCTGTATATTTATTTGTAATCCTTTCTTCCTACATATTTCATTCATTACCGACAAAGTTTCTTGCAGTGTTCTTGATGAATTCTCCAATAAAATAGCATCACCAGCAAAACACTTAATAATAATGTTGTTCAATTTCCTACCATCTCTTTAATTTTTAATTCTTTTAAAACAACTATCTAAATATTAAATTCTTGATTTCCAAGCCACATATAATTTTAGGTTCATTCATCGGAAGAGCTTCCATACCGTTTTTAGTTCATAAAATAATTACTACAACAACTTCTTACAACCAAAAAAGTTACATACATCATGCTGGAAGGTAGGCAGAGATAGATAAAACGCCATTTTCTACGGCTCTGACAAGATACTATCACTTCCTCCACATTCATAAACCTGGCCGTGATTGGGGTTTTAACAAATTACAATTTGCCTATGCTGATTCATCTGATAGAATAAAGATAGGTAGTATCTTCTACCTATTTTTTCTTTATATTTCCTGAGTCAAAGAATACCATAATCATAAGCGTTTCTGTCTTTGATTTTTAATTGTGAACATTTTTTTTATTATTGAACAATTTAAATTGTATTTACGTTTCATACGTAACTTTTTTTATAACAAGAAGTCTTTATTTATTAAGCGTTTTTTATTGTGATACTTATTAACGTATTTTTTTTGTTAAATTATACTGGATAGTTTTTTATTTTACTTTTTATTATTGAATATTTTTTTATATAATGTACCTACTTAGATATTGGAGTTCCTTATTTTCATTAATGATATTGTGCAGGTGATACCCAAGGAATGTCTCGTCCTTCTTTTTGCCGATGATGTGAAGCTGGCAATATCCGTACAAACTCAGCAGGATTGTGAGCAGTTCCAGCAGTGTATAAATCAGATACACCAATGGAGTATCGATAACTGTCTTGATCTGAACATAGAAAAATGTTTAATTATGACTTTTTCTCGATCCCAAAGTCGTATCGGTTACCCTTATACGCTTGAGAAAACCCAGCTTACGCGCATTTTGGATACGGTCCGGGATCTCGGAGTTCCGTTCAGCAGTGATCTAACATTCCACACTCATATAATCAAAATTTGTGCAAGAGCTAGAAAGAACTTAGGATGGGTAATGAGGCAAACACGAGACTTTTCTGATCCTGGAACCCTGGTAGTGTTGTACAACTCAAATGTCCGGAGCAAATTGGAGTTCAACTCCATTTTATGGAATCCGAGGGTAGGTACATACACCCTTATGGTAGAAAAGGCGCAGAAAATGTTCTTAAGATGTTTGTTTAATAAGAATTATGGGTACTATCCATTTATGTATCCTACTTTGTTTCTATTGGGTATGCTCAACTTTAATTCGTTAGCAGTTCGTCGTAATAAGGCTTTAGTGTTATATATTTTAGATATATTAAGGGGGAAAAGTTACATACCTACTATATTACAACAATTATCTGTTTGTATAGGTACGTGCGCGCGCGGCCATACTGTTTGCTGAGGTAAGGGCTCGCACACATCTCTTACAAAGTGCACCAATTCCCCGCGTAATCAGTTTTCTGAATAAAATCGTACAGAACTGGAAGGAGTTTGATATATTTGCTTCATCTGAGACTGAGACAAAAAGAGTTGTCCTGAGGTACTTGGAGTCATTATAATTTAAAGAATTGTATGAGTTAGATAATTCTGTAATGTACATTTTTTCTATTAAATAAATAAATAAATTTATAAAGTGTCCTAGTATTGTGTGACTGTTTTGCATTATATTAAATTGATTTTAATAAATGATTATTTTTTCTTTATTTTTATTACTCACCTTATAAAAGTTTATATGCAATATAAACTATTATCAAAATTTTACCAACTCCCACACTTGTCGTCGAATTGCTGACTAAACAATAAACTGATGTTCGCATTAACTATTATTTCTTCTGTGGCATTACTCGTATGTCAGTAGCTCGACTTACCAGGGGGTAAATTACGAACTATGATCGTCTCCGGCAATAAGATTTTAGTAAAATTAAATTTCTTGTCGCCGAAGACGACATCAGTTTCATTCCCTTGAATATAACCAAATAAAACTATAGGTCTATCGGAATAGAAAACATACCTGACTAAAACATAACAAAATATACCTGCTATAATATTCAGTGAATTCAAATTGTATTCAAACTAAATAAAGCTCTAATGTGAATGTGTTTAAAATATTTGGCGAATAAACAATATACATGGGACCTCGCTTAAACTGATTTTATGATAGACGCCACTAAAATGTAAAAATATATTCAAATATACTGTAATATACGAGGAAGCCAAAATGACCATGAAATGAAATGGGGTTTAAAAGGCTTAAAAATTGTATGTATGTTAGATAAAAATGTATATAATAAAAAACACAATATTGCGAAATTATATTAATACCACTGAATTAGTACTCTAAATATACGCCAATATTCATTAACAAAATCAAAATAAATCCACTAGAAATGGTGGACGTCGTAATAATGGAGTTGGAAAGGACGCCAAAAATGTATCGGGATGTATATATATATATATATATATATATATATATATATATATATATATATATATATATATATTGTAATATATATATATTACAAAATATATATATATATATCCGTGTACATTAGTAACTGTTACAGAAAAGAATATGATACCTGGCACTGGCTGAACATGTAGGGGTGTTTCTTTCCGGAGGTCTGAGGTGGATCCAGCCATTGTAGCGCTGATGCAGATGGTGCAGTCGTGTAGTGTATCCTTATATTTAATCTGAAAATTGATATTTAATAGTAATAATACTATAATAGACAACATCATAGAGTTTGTTTATGTGTAAACACAGACATTTTATAATTTATTAACAGGGAACCTCTACATAAAGAAACAGAAATGTAAAAAAAAAATTTTTAATTAAAGCGCCTCAGTGGTCTAGGTTGCGTTGTATCCGGAGGTCGTATGTTCGATTCCCATACATGGCAAATTTTGCGTGTGTGCACCTTTGTTGTATTTATAATATACCTATACAAATGTTTATTTACCTACCTACATGAATATTTGAATTATCAACATTATTTTATCTAGAGCATACTCCCATACTCAAAATGTGCATTACATATTTGATTATTAATAAAGAATACACATAAACAAATTTTTGATTAGTTTAGGGCTCCGTCAAATATTTCGTTATGCAAAAGGTTCCGTCGCCAATAAAGTTTGAGAACAGCTGGTCTACGGTGTAAATTATTAGCATATTATAATCTATATTTAATGTATTCTTGTCACTGATATAGAAAATGTAAAACGATGACCAATTGAATTATAACTTTGTATACCATAATTGTAATTAATTAAAAAGTATTAAGTTAGCTTAAACACCAAATATCAAAATACTACCAGCTAAATACTAAATACATCAAATAAATATATAAATTGACTACCAACGATTTATTGTTATAATTAATATTGTAACTCTCAAATAGCAATACGAAATATGTATTTACTGGTCCGAAATACATTCTAAATAATATACATCTAATTTAAATAATTGCTATTTGCACACCAAGGGTTCCGGGCAACAAGAAAGACATTTTATTGCCATTTCCTATATTCATACAAAAATGACATTTCAAACCAAGAAATTAACATTTTTATATATGGGAATAAAGAAATGCAAAAATACGGAATGGAAAAGTAAAGGAAAGACTTAGTTACCTACACATGATCATAATTTCGATATTATCTTTTTAAAACTCAACTTTTCCCATAATTTTCAAAATTGATTTGGTTTTGGTATCAATAAGACACTAATGTCCGGATTAATAGTCGTCGCTAAGCGAGTGCTTAGTGCTTAGCACGAGCCATTGCTTAGAACTGTCAAAGTGACAGTTGTTTCTATAATAGTTGGTGCTCCGAGCGGTGGCTTAGGCTAAAGCTTGAGCCGTTGCTCAGGTAAGCATTAGCCTCGATATTCCTTCACTTAAATCATGCTCAGCGTTAGATTCTTCATGTTAAACAGAAACTAAAGAAATAACAGACGTTATTTCTTTGGTTTCTGTTGATTACGTAATTATGAAATTTCTTGCCGTTTTAAAAATATTATTCCCTAGTTTTCTTTTATTTGTGTGTATTTTATAATTTAATCATACAATATCCATGATTCCTTCTGTGCCAGTGCAAATTATACATTTAATGTTATAAAACTTCAACTGTAGAGGGTAACCTAACTCCATGGAAATGCAACATCTCAATACTTTGAGGTTTTTTGCACCAGCATTCCAAGTAATATACACATTTCAGCAAGCATTGGCTTGAGGCGTTGCTTGGCTTAGCTGCGTCAATTTACTCGACTATTATAGTGCGAAGTGGTTGCTCGGCTAAGCATCGCTTGAGTATTACTTTCGTGAGCACGACTTGAGCCAGTGCTTAGCCATGACTATTAATCCGGCAATAAGATCTACTACTAATTATAGCAATACCAAATTATAGCTTTTTAGCTTTACTTAACAAACGGACTAATTGATCCTATAAGAATTCCATATTTCTTTTAAATGGTATAGAACCCAAATCTAACCTATGTTGATAAGAATGGGCACCAGGAAAATTTGTTGCTCCAAATTTTTTATAACAATTAATACATGAACAATTATTGGAAGGTGGTCTTTGAGGAATTATTGCTTTATATTCGTGCAGCTTGAGTTGCAGACTTAAACAGTGACGATCTGTACTATATGTTTCTGTTCGTATTCTATAAAAAAAATATAATTTTAGTTCAATTATGAGTTTCTATATTTTTTTTTAATAAAGAAGTTGGTCTGACTATAATTCATATTGACTACAGCATTTATTAAAGAGAGATATTGTTCTTAAATGTCTAGGATTTACCAGGCTGATGCCAGGTCCAATCCACATGTGAAATAGAAGCAAGGGAGTAAATGCAGCCATTAACTTATGCCTTCCACTTACGAAGGCCATCGAAAGTCTCAATTTGATTGCCTAAACCAGTGTTTCCCAATAAGTGGTAAACGTAGCATCAGGGGTACGCGACGTTGCATCAAGAGGTACGCGCAGCAGGCCTTAAAGACATTTATAGTGTCAGCGAAGGAGCAATAAAATATTTACTGCCATTTTGCAAGACATACCTTTGCGAGAGCGGATTTTCTGCAATGACAAACTTAAAAACTAAACATTGTCACAGACTTGCAACTCGAAGACGACTTGAGATTGAAGCTGATGAAAATGCAACATGATTTTTTAGAGTTGTGAGCAAAGAAAAACGTGCACTTTTGTCACATTAACCAAACTGGTGTTCTCCGTCATTAGAATAAAACTGTATTTTGATGGTATTAAAATAAGTAAAAATATCTGATTTCATTTTTTACTTAACGTTCATGCAATAAGGGGTACGCGAGTTTAAGGTCTTTCTTGGAGTGGTACGTAGAAAAAACTAATTGAGAACCACTGGTCTAAACTGATGAAATTAGAATTACACTACTATTTCAAAATTACTATAAACTATATGACCATCGTGGAAATGAGTTTCATAATAGTCTAGAAGACTCTATTCAGAAATGTTTCAAGCATTCCTGCCAGATTTAGCCTAAACTTGTTAATAAATGAGTTTTGTAATTTTTGCGCCATATTAATGGAAAAAAGATAAAAATAGAGGTTTAATTAGTCTTTTTTTTCCAAACGTTTCTGAATAAAGGTGTTCAAAGAGAGAGAGAGAATGTTCTAAGCAATTCATGGATTCTCCGTGCGGGTGTATCCAGTAATGCATCGTGTGGTTGGGAGGCAGGGGAATGTCATATTACCAGATTACTCTGGTCAGGTAGGGACATTTGAAAGGCATTCAGATAGAACTTAATAAGTGCCGGAGACAATCGTACATGAGTGTGCGCTATTTCGGGGCTGGAGGAATACTGCCCAGGAATTTGAAAGGCATGACTTCCTCTACATAAGTTATTCTCTGCCTTGCTATAAATAGTTCTGGGTCGTATGATGAAAATTTAGTATTTCGTCTGTTTTGTTCTCTAACAAATAAACCTGATAATGTCCCAAATGGTAATGTTTCCAATTTGTTCAACAGGTGTGCCCAATTCATCAATAGGCATATAAAAAATAAAACCTTAGATATTAGTAAATTATATTTTTTTTAGAGAACCATATCCCTTCGGCCTCCCTGTTTCTGTCACAGTACCAAATATAGCTATGCATAAAGTAACTATAAGGTTTGATTATAAAACTTACTTGGATCCTGTTGAGTAAGTGGATGGTAGTTGAACAGTCAGTTTTGATCCAAAATTCTCTAAAAAGTCAGTCACTTCGTATTTTAAAGGGCTACCATCTTCTAATTCTACAGACTCAATTGATTGGTTTCCAACATCTAATAACTGAAAATAAATAGCACTTTACTTCATATTAAATCTAGTGGCTAAAAAGTTTTTTGGTCACACACAGGTTTGAACCCCGGTGTGGTTAGCTTGACCACTATACCATGGAGGTGAGGGAAGACCCTGCCGTTGTGAAATTTTCTAAAGTATCATCAGTATATTTTTAATAAATATTATATACTTCATGATATATTTTGCAATTTTAACAACATTTAAGTATGCCGTATCCATGAATTCAGGTAAAACAAAAGAATATTAATAAAAAAAACTTTCATAAATTTAAACAACACAACAGCTTAGGTGTTAAGGGCTCTGCAGTCATTTTGACACCCATACAATTGTAATATTGTATGGGTGTGAGGGGTGTAGTCGAAGATCAATTATTATTTTTATGTTGGTAATTGTATACTGGAATTGCATAAGCTCATTTTGTATTGAGAACACAGACTTTGAGATTGCCTTAAGATGTCAATTCCAAGTTGTGTATGTATGTAAAAGAGTTATTGAACCTTTATGGTGTGTATTCCAAAATAATAATTGTTCACATAATTAATGTAGGGTTACTATAAAATGTATGGGTATTGCAATAATATATTTATTAAAGTTATTTTGTATGTATGTAAAAGGGCTATTGAGCCTTTATGGTGTGTATTCCAAAATAAGAATTGTTCACATCATTAATGTAGGGTTACTATAAAATGTATTGGTATTGCAATAATATATTTATTAAAGTTATTTTGTATGTATGTAAAATGGCTATTGAGCCTTTATGGTGTGTATTCCAAAATAAGAATTGTTCACATCATTAATGTAGGGTTACTATAAAATGTATGGGTATTGCAATAATATATTTATTAAAGTTATTTTAATTTTGTAAGAAATTGACATGAAGTACCAAAACTTTTAACCTGTGTCTGCCCCACCCTTGAAATTTTTTATAAGTGTGAAGCCAAGTCCCGTGAATGGGGATAACCAATACAATGTTGTTTAGATCAGTATGAATGATTCTAAAACAGGCCGATATTCACAAATCTCTTCCTGAATAAATATCAAATACCTGTTACAAATTCACAATGTTTGTGGTTAAAGTCCAAATAAATATAAATCCACACTCAAACTACATAGTGTAAATAGTAGTTCAATGGACTTTCTTTTAGTTTCCTATGTAAGTTCTTAAAATACCTAGTGGATACCATCTTCTGATTGAGAAATAGATATGATTAAAAATACAATTCTTCCTTCAAAAGTTTTCCAAAAGAGTTAAGAATATTGATATTAAATCTAAAAACACTTAAGATACTTTATCTAAATAAATATGTCAATATTTTAAGAGATAGATATAATTTTAAGTTACATGGTAATCTTATCAGATTGAACAGCAAATAAATCAGATTGTAACTCATCATAATCTAATATTTATTTGAAAATATACAGGATGGAAAAAAATCAAATGGGACATGAAACCTTAAACATTGAAGACTAGCTGACCCTACTTTGTCTGCGTAACGTTATCAGTTTACACAGTGCATGCCATAATGCTCTCAAAAGGAATAAATTTTCCCTGTTTTTGCAACATATTTCATTGCTGCTCTGCTCCATTGGTTGTAGTTTGATATATATATAGTTCTTAGAATTAGCGCATTCAACCAAACAAACTTTTCAGCTTTATATTAGTATAGTTAACAATTCTCACTTAATGTAATATATATTACCTTATTTCAGAGAAAAAAAATATATATTTATATTTAAAGATAAAATATAAGTATATGGGTAATTCCATGTAAAAGCCTCCTTAAATGAAAAAAATAATAAATGTTTTTCATGGTAAAAAATATAATTATTTTGATGGTAACACTCATGGTATTTAAGTTTTAACACTGGCAATGCAATTTTTTTTATTTTTTGGAAATGCTGTCTTTTAAGATAATGTCGTGAGTATCAGGTGACATTAGTGGTGATGTTTTAATAACATTTTTACAGTAAGTATTTGAAATTATTGTAATATTTTGCTACATACAGCTACGTTAATGAATGATTTACCAATAAATAGTTTGTAATTCATGTAAATATTAGGTTTATAAGAGATATTATGTTGATAAAAATACTATGCCGAGTTGTAGTGTCGGTCACAGAATATACAGAATTGTTTTTTTAACTTTATTAAAACATATCCTACATTATGTATAAATATAAATTTCCTATTTGACAGAATTACTGACATGATGCCGGCATTATGAATTTATTATCTCTATTATTTTATCTTCAACTGTTTGAAACATTTTTGTAGTGTCAGTCACTCTATGGAGTCGGTCACGAAATACGTAGAGTCAGTCACGTCCTGTATCATAGAAAAATGTAACGTTGTGTTCGCTTTCTTTTAGATGGCCAAAACAGCAGCAGAAAGGAAAAAAAAGCATAAAAAGAAGCTAAAACCAGTGGATTATTTGAAAATTTTAATAAGAAAGATGCCGAAAGTTGAAACTGACTACGACGTTTGATACAACAAACGGCATCATCGATTACGTGTCAAGCTTTACGTAAAAAAAGCAGAAGAAATGAGAAGAGAATTCTAAGTTTCTAACTTATGAGCTGTAATAATAGTTTCTAATGTTTCATTAAAAAGGTATGATTATTATATATTTTGCTATGATTATTAGATATTTTGCAAACCAAAGTGACGGTATATCTACCGTCTAAATTTAATTTCTTTTTTAAGTTTTTGGAAATAAATTTATTATTCTTATTTGTAGCAATATTTTAATTCTAGATGGTTTAGTTTAAGAGTTGATTTTTAACATTTTCATAGTGATTTTCGTCATTTTGTAATTAAACACAAAAACAGCATTTTAGAATTTATTTTTGTATCTTTAAAACTGTTTCTAAGTTTCTATGTTATGTGCTGCAATATTAGTTTCTAATGTTTCATTAAAAAAATATGACTATTTTGCAATCCAAAGTGACGGTAGAGTCAGTCACATTTTGGTCTGTAGTCACAATATTTTTTTGTAATAAAAACGTTTCTATGAATGTAAGGTTTTTCATTTGAAAACATCCCAATAATTTATTTCATCTACTTCGACTAAAAATACAAATTACAGCTATCAAGCTTGCATCAAGGAAGATTTCTGAAGTTTAAAAACACTCACCAACACAACTTCCTTTTGCATGTAGTGTCAGTCACATTTTCATTTAAAAAAAAAATGAAAGAATGAACTAAACAAACATACTAAAATTAGTACTATAAAAATAGTGGTATTTGTAAAACAATGCAAAATAAAACGCAAATTGCGTCAAATGTAGAGTCAGTCACATACCCATATACTTATAAATATTTTATATTACATATTAGGAAGGTCTCTATAACTTCCAACCAATCAAATAATTTTGTTGCAATGGTAACAGATGGAAAAAAAGTAACTTAGCCATGTTTCAGTTTTAATTTGTGTGTTTACTGGGTTTCAGGACCCTACTACATCAATTTCTTGCTAACATGGTAGTCTCCTTTCAGGGCGCAGCTACAAGATGGATGGTAGATTTCACAATAAAGTAGCAAGGATATTTAAAAAGTAGCCATAATGCAAATTTCACACCATCCATTTTGTAACTGAATCATTTAGCTGGTATGGTTGAATCTAATTATTACATGAATAATAAAAAACAGTTCAAGCTGATTTTATAACAGAATTCTGTACCAAAGAACAATACAAATAAAATGTATTTATATGATATAACCTTGTCACATCAAAGTATAGCTCTCTCAATTCTTTCCATACTTATATATTTATTTCCACATCTTTATTGCCAAAGAAATTCAGAGTCTACAGCAATAAGTTTTAAAACATTGTTGGTACCTACCAATTCATTCACTTCTTTTAATACATCAAAGTTTAATAGAGCTGACCCACTTAAAACTTTATCTTCAAATTTAACTTTAAGTTTAAGAGATGCATGTTTCAATATAATTAATTCTGAAACAAAATAATAATAAAATGTTTAACCTACATTAAAACATAGTAAAAAATATTCAATTCAAATTATTATTATTATTAAGGTAGTTTATCTTAATTATTACTTGTATAGTATATTTATTTAGACAATGATTGTAATTAAGATTACAGATATGATTTTATGAACAGATAATTTTAATACCTACCTATAATAACTAGATAAGGAAATTATATTATTGTTACAGAATATTAATGAACACAATCTTAAATAGGTAAAATTATTTATATTTTAATATCTTCCTTACCAGGTCTAGAGTAAGAAGAAGGATCCAGTGGACTTAATACTCCCATTTCACTAGAACATAAAACAGAATAAAACAAACTCAACACAATAAACAGAATGACTCCCATTTTATTGCAGTTACAATGGATACTGAGTAACGGTTTATAGATTTGTTAACTAAGAAATTGTAGGTAAGTATCTGGGGTCAAATACTTGATCCTATGCCCACTTAAGATAGCATAGATAGCTGTCGTCAAATGAGATTATGGGTTTTAATAACAGGTTCTTAAACATGATGGTTACATAAACTTACAAGTTTAATATTTTATATAAAATATTAAGTTGAAGACAATAAAGAAGACTAAAAAATACTTACAATAAAAAGAAAAGAAATGACGATTGACGAATGAACCGTTATAAAGTTATACCTACGTATCGTCTACCAACTCAACTTATGAATGAATCAATGGACAAATTATTAATTATTCCACAAAATACTTTACATAGAAAAAAAACCGCTACAAAAAACCTAAAAACTTTTTTGCTCAGTTTTTTTGTTTTTGTTTTTTAAAATTTAGAGCAGGCAAAGTCTCTATGACCTATACAGTCAGTGATCAAAACCACAGACTGCCATAGACAGACATTTTTTTCTAGAGCCTCAGAGGCACGTCGCCTCGCCTGATTTTTCTCTAAGGCCCCTGCCGCCTGACCAAAGAACACGATTGCCAATAGAATCGCCGCATCGATCAATAAAAATGTATAGGAATTTTACTCTATGGGTTGAGCGTGATCGACGAGAAACGTCAGATCCCATACATTTGGCTTTCGATGGGTATTTCGATTCGATTATCGATTTGCTCTTTGGTAAGGCCCCAGTAAATCTTTCTAATTGAAATACCCATCAAAAGCCAAATGTACCTATGAGATTTGACGTTTCCCGTCGATCAGGCTCTACCCATAAAGTAAAATTCCTATACATTTTTATCGATCGATGCAGCGATTCGATTGGCGAACGTGTTCAGGGGCCTGACCAAAGAACACGATCGCCAATCGAATCGCCGCATCGATAGGTAAAAATGTATAGGAATTTTACTCTATGGGTAGAGCTTGATCGCCGAGAAACGTAACCATTAAAGTTAAATCCCATACATTTTGCTTTCGATGGGTATTTCGATTCGATTATCGATTGGCTCTTTGGTAAGGCCCCTGATCGTCAGGCCCCAGGGGCTCTAGAGAAAAAGCAGGCGAGGCGACATGTCGCGTCGCCTCAGTCAAAAACGTATGTATTTTGACAGTGACAGTAAGCGTGAGGTACGCTGACACCTGCCAAAGTCTATACAGTTTTGATTGAAGGCGACACGACATGTCGCCCCGCCTGATTTTTCTCTAAAGCTCCTGGCGAAATAAAATACTACATATCCACAGACAGGTCAAACAAAACTTTATTTTTTAATTCAAACCAAACAAAACATCTAAGTACAAAACACAGTAGTTATTATTAATAACTAATATGTTGAAACCTCCTTAGATTAAGGCTGAGTTACACAAAAGTATCCATCAAAGTATTTGTAACGAATTAAGTTAAAAATTGCGTCAAATGTACCAGCTGTCACTCAACTTTCAAGATATCGAAGCCATTTTTAACTTTAATGGGTACATTTACAAAGTTAATTTTGGTGCGACTAAGAGCCGGTTTCTTGATGGATAGTTTACGTTACTATAGTTAAAAATGGCGGGTGTTCTATGAGATTTTTGTCAAAACATTTTTCAAATTCATATAAAAGACGCCATAACTGTCATTATTTAACAATTAGTCGAGATGACTATCCATCAAGAAACCGGGCCTAAGGCTAAGAAATCTTTGATCATCGTCTGAGTAAAAAATAGAAAGTTGATACAATAATAGGTAAGTGGATTTATATCCAATGCAGTTTAATTAAATTTAAAAAAAAATTAACCATCTCTTCTGTCAATCTGTGATCACAGATTAAATAGTCTGTGATGAAGCAATGTTTTTATTACTCTGAGGTTTTTACTAATATCGCTTTTAAAATTATTAAATATTTAAAATTGCTACTATTAGTAAAAACCCATAAATTGTCTGTGTTATGAAAGTTATGAAAATGTTAATTGCATAGGAATGTAGAGCAAAAAGTAAATAACTCACCTGTTTCCACGCCTTTGCGACACTGCAGTTTTTTGGCTTAGTGGAAAATTATTACTAAAAGTTGTATGGTACTTAAAAACATGAATTTGTTGATTAATATGAAATGGCTTCACAAATAAAGGAACCGCGGCATTACAACGAATAAAAGGCCTTAAAACACGGAAAAGTTGCATACCGCCTACAACCATGTTTTTGTTTTCATTTTATTTTTATAGGTTGTTTCAGTGTTACCAACTCCTAAAATTTTTACCCCTAGAGCTAAGTCAAAAACCCCTAAAATCGCAACATACGTAAAAAAGACAAAAAAATATATAATTCCGTTTTTTAATATGTAATGTGACCGCCTCCGTAGACTAGAAGTTACGCTTTTGGCTTTATATACGGAGGTCCTACACATGTCAAAAAATTAATACATAAGTTTTTCCGTACATGTGTAGTCGCTGGTACACATAGTACAAGCCTAGAGCTTAATTTGTCCTACATTTATAATAAAATTATTAATGAATGTATAAATCTTTATTTGCATAATTCAAAGTTTACAAGATGTTAAAAAAATATGCATACAGTTTCATTAGAATTTACCAATGAGGTGTGGAAAATGATTATTTAATATCGATGTCATGAGTAAAACATTAAATTACAAATATAACCTATAATCCCAATTACAAAAAAAATGACAAATATCACAAAGACAAAATGACAACAAAATAGGTATTAGGTACATACAGACCCAGTTCAAATATAAGTTGGCGTGTAGCCAAAAAACGAACTACTATACGGGTTTGCGGCGCAGGGGCTCTAGAGAAAAATCAGGCGAGGCGACGTGTCGTGTCGCCTTCAATCAAAAATGTAGACCTTGGCAGGTGACAGCGTACCTCACGCCTACTGTCACTGTCCAAATACATACTTTTTTGACTGAGGCGACGCGACATGTCGCCTTCAATCAAAATAGTATAGACTTTGGCAGGTGACAGCGTACCTCGCGCCTACTGTCACTGTCAAAATACATACGTTTTTGATTGAGGCGTCGCGACATGTCGCCTGGCCTGCTTTTTCTCTAGAGCCCCTGGACGCTTGACGGGTTAAATACCTACCCAGATTTAGAAAACCTACCAATTACATGTATTGTGAGGCTCTATAAATTTTAGTCTTGTTTGCTTTTATTATAATTATTTATTATATATATAAATATATTATTATAAAATAATTTTAGTATTATCTGCAGAGGCAAGCACACATTTATTTATTAAAAACACTTCAACTTAAGTTTTTTCAGACCTTCCTCTCTCCATATCTTAACTCGTAATACTATTTAAAAAATATGATAGCATCCCATACAAAGGTGATCGTCGAAAACGGAAAAAACGTACGCAAAATTCGTGACGGTGAACGTGTCAAAACTCGGAATAAGGCCCTTGGTCTATTCTTAATTCAAATAATGCGTTTCATGAAAAGTTTTTTCTTGTCAAGTTGTACACTGTGCCGTTTGTACATTTGTGGACCGCGACGGATTGGCAATATTACGCTAATGCTTAGAAGCCATTAATCAAAACAAAAATAATATTGTATGTATTGTTCACAGATAAAATAGAGTACTTGTTTATTAAAATCAAGGAACTTAATACTCTCTACGAAAATTGAATTAATGTTTAAAATCAAAAATTATGATAAAAGCGAGAAAAACTAATTAATAGCAAAATAAATGAAATACAGGTTCAAACATATACCTTTTTGATAGCGAACTTATTTTAAATAACCATGTTGACAAAGTTTCATCAAAATCATGGATCGAATATTATTTTATTTGAAGACAGTACAGTTGCATATAGAAAAACAAGTTTTGCTCATGGATTAACATTTAGTGAAAAGCCCCTGTTACCGGGAGAACTTTTTATGGTTGAGATTCAAAAAACTGAAAGAGGGTGGAGTGGTCATATGAGAGTCGGTTTGACCCTTTTAGACCCACATACCGTCGCTTTAGCAGATAAAGGCTTGCCACAATACGCTCTACCAGATCTTGCCAACACAGGTTTGTCTTGGATATTTCCTATATCAAAGTCTCAGAATAATGTTTTATTAGATTTGGTTAATCAAACTGGACACCCATGTCGGCTTTCTGAACCTAGGAAGTCTGTATTAGGAGAAGGTCATTCTATTCGAACACCTCGCGGTTTTGTCTCAAAGACGGTTTTAAAATCTCAAAGTTTGACAAAGAATGGTGCTCAAGGTATCTTACCTATGGATACTGGAAGCAGAATAGGTGTAATGTATGTGCCATGTCAAGATGAATCAATGCAGAACAGCAGTGGTATGGCAGAAATGCATTTTATAATAAATGGAGAAGATCAGGGACCCTGTGCTAAGTCTATTCCTTTTAATAGAGGACCTCTCCATGCTGTGATAGATGTATATGGAACTACTAAACAAGTACAAATTATTCAGTTATATGGAGGTATGTATTTATTATGTTATTTTTTTGCAAGAATTAATGTTTTGTTTGTATATATACTGCAGGAAACGCTACTGGGTAAAAAATAAAGTCATTATAATTGTAGGAATTATCATCATGGGCATGCTCAATACATGCCCTAATTGTGACTACAATAATCATGAAAAATAATGAATCTATTTGATTTGTTTTAGGGTTGATTTTTAAATTGTAATATAAAGTTATTTAACAGTTAACTTGGATCAATCTAATTTCAACTCCAATATAGGTTATGTTGTTATAGCTAAAAAAAGGCAGTAGGCCATAGGCGTCAAAGGGCAAAGCAGCTAGTCACACAGTAAAGCAGCATGTGGGTGGGTGTTTTTTTTAGGTTTCCCACCATCTATTGAAAGGCTACTTTGCAATTTTTGCCCCTTAACTCCCCTCCTCCCCCTTTTTTCGTTTAAAATAATGGCCTTATACACTTTACACATAATTTTGCCAATGATAAGTGGCAAGGACTAGTGTAGTAATAGTTATTATTTATATTAACATCAAGTGAAGAAAGGAAATATAACTAACAATAAAATGGGTACTGCTATTTTTTCAAAGGTTAAGGAATTCATTGAGATAACACAAACACATGAGAATATTCGTAAATGCTACACTTTTGACCCTTAATATCACTACAAATGCTTATTCTACAAAATTGATACATTTTTGCACATTATATTAATGTATATAAAACCTATAAACTTAACTATGAAAACTATAACACAAACACATGTCTACAGTCTTTGGGCTACTCTCAATTGCCCTTGCTCATTCATCAGATACAATACTCAAAACATTTGGAAATGCTATTTCAGTGCTATTGGAATAGACTTGGAACAAAACAAGGTTGAATTAAAACAAAATCCTAACTACATACTTATCTATAAACATTATAGGTATAATTCAATATAATATTACTAGCTTTTATCAAGTGGTAATTTAGAAAAATTATATTTTTTATTTGGGTGGCTGTAGTTTGCCGTTGCGCTGGGTGTAGATTAGTTGGTGGGTGTCTCACTGCCACTTGAGCCGTGGTTTGCTTTTGAGGTGGGTATACTAGGCTCTAGGCTTATACTATGTGAACCAGAAATAATGCCATAATATATATTATTTATGTTTGCGCAGGCCTTGGATTCAGTTGTATTTGGCCTCGCGATGTAGTAGTATGACGTAACCACCTGATTTCCTCTCCTTTGAAGGTCTTGCAGTGGTGACGCGTGTGCCGGGTTCTGATCTGCACCCTAAGGCCCTGGTTGAGCGGGAGGATGGCTGACGCATACGTTACGTCCGTTGTCGGGTGCTCTGTGGGGGCATTGGGTCTCCACTTATTTTACGATTATCATATTATAAGCGGAGGTCCCGCAAAAGTCGTCTAATGGCCCGGCGCGGCGCGTACATCGAAGAAATATTATTATTGTGTTCTACGCGTGCTCTTCAGTGGGATGAAAGTATATTACCATATTATGCTATAAGCATAGGTGTTAGTCAATAACCACGCTCCTCTGATGATATAGTACAAGTATTATATCGTTGTTTATGGTACACTTCGTGCCTCGGAGAGCACGTTAAGCTGTCGGTCCCGGTTTCACTATACCAACTTGTGAACTGTTTATAGATGGGTTATTGAGTCTATTCAAAACATCGCAACGAGCTAGCCACTTGTTCGCTGTAGACTCATACCATCGGCTACGACGAGGTGGGATTAAAACCCCTCCGCTGGGTACCCTGGGGCCGTCTAGGCGGTCTCGGGCGCCGTAAGGCACCCGTGATGATACATAGTACAAGCCTAAAGCTTAGTTAGTGACCAGAGCAATATTTGTAAGTTGTTCTACATATTATTATTATTATGTGGAACGCCAGAGTTTTTTACTTGTTTGTACCTTCTTCTCCAGAGTGTCCCTGTGACACTGTGATGTGTGATGTAATGCATTATGTTCGTGTTCGCTATGTTCCGTCATTCGAGATACAAATATATTATATTACTTAAAATATATATTTGGAACGTAAATACATAATACAAATGTATAGTCTATTGTGTTGGTCGCCTTGCAAAGGTGCCACACCTTTGCAGGGCAGCTAACGATTGGCAGGTCAATGGAACCAGCTAAATACGTAGTCTGCTACTAGTTGGTTATGTAGCGTGTGTTCAACAGGGTAACCACCAACTCCAATACCGTGAGATCTCGTTTGAGTTGATATCGAAAACGATGTTTTTTTTTCCTACGAAAAGTGAAACATCGTTGTTTGAATTTACCACTGCATAACTAGTTCGAGTACCTACCTAATTTATTTAAAAAAAGAATAATATGAATTTTGAAAATATAATTTATATGAAATAACGTCATTTTCGATATCAACTCGAAAGAGAACTCACGGTATCGGAGTCGGTGGTTATCCCTCAGTTTGGGTGCTTCTTTTTCTCCAGCAAGTGCAATAGTTGACTGTATGTGTGGGAGGAATGGCGACCTTGCCAAGTGCACACTTGGACCATATAATAAATATCAAGAATACAAACGCTTAAGTCGTTAATGTTTATTAAAAATAGTAACGGTCCTAGAATTTACCCTGTAAATTATACAGTATAACTTCTACCGTTTGAATTATTGTTGCCTATATTTAAGTTTTGCTTTCTATTTTCTATGTAAGGCTTAGACAACTTTAGATTGTTACCCTCATACTACCCTTACTATAATGTTCTAACTATCAGAATGACTTACCTAACTATTGCATCCAGTTAAAATCCTTCGATAGGCCGCAGGATACTCATAGTGCATTTTTTTGTCATCTATATTATTTTTATCATTTTGTTCAACAAGACTTATTTTTATGAAAGCCAAATTGCTGTTTTTCCAAAATATCATTAGAATCTAGGTGTTCAACGAGCCTGTTATACATTTTCATAAATTTTACTGATTACAGGAATACTTAATGAAATAGGTATATGGTTGTATGAATCTCGGCTATAGACTTTTTTTTGCGGCGGGTTGACTGCTTTGAGTTTTCAGCTTTTGCAGTTAAAACTTTAGGCACTTGGTTACCAGAAATAATTACAAAAGTTTGCTGTGAAATACTTGACAAATTATTAGTTAAAAATCTGGTGACCCAAGTGCAAAAAGCAATATTATTCGCCGCATATGCCTGGAGGAGAGCAATGCATATTTTCAGCGAGCATATTTGGTACCTTAGAAACATCGGCGGAACTACATGTTTTTTATTTATTTATAGGGCCTGTGTTGTTGTTTTGTGTCCTTTTATTTATTTTTTGTCTAAATTTTGAAAATTGAAAAAAAATATTTTTTTTAGTATAAATATAAAAAATATTAATATAACAACTAATTAATTGTAACTCTGAAATACAATTATATGCCCTGGGGCCTTACCAAAGAGCCAATCGATAATCGAATCGAAAGTCAAGTGTATGGTATTTGACGTTTCTCGTACATTTTTATCGATTGATGCGCCGATTTGATTGGCGATCGTGTTTTTTAGTCAGGCCTTTGGTGGGATAGATGCAGGGATATTAGCGATGCCCAATTTCGAAATCTAACATCTAGAGGCCGGGACATCTCTTTGCCTCTAGATGTTAGATTTAGAATTGGGACAAGAGGAACTTACTCGTGCAACTTTCTTTTTTTTACATAATTAGGTAACAATAATTGTGTATTATATATAACACCGCAATGAGCTGAGCACTTCTTCGGTGTAGACTCAGAATACCATCGGTTACGGTTACCAGCGGTGGGAATAATAACCCACCGCTGGGTACCCTGACGCCGCCCAGGAGGTCTCGGACGTTGTAAGGCACCCTTGATGGTAAACGTAATTAGGTATTTAGTATTTTTTACCCAGTAGCGACACTAGGTATCACAAATAGGGATCTTGTTGTATTTAATATAAGTTATTTATAAATTCACTATTGTGAGCCTTTGAGAATATACTCCTTTTCTAAGATATATCAATAAAAATGGAACAAATAGTGAATGAGGGGTAAAAAATACGTTTTAAATACGTATGTTAATTTTGGTAGCAACAATGAAAACCCATACCATTGAAAAAGCTCTTGAGCTGCTTCCTTCTATAGCAGCTAAACTGAAACCAAGCCCGGGATTGATCCAGGAATTAGTTTTGTATGGAATCCAGTATTTATATGTATTGTTTTTGGCTGATGCCTTTGGCCTTATTTTGGTACATATAATCAAATTAAGTCATTACAGAAGTTTTCATATTTCATGTGTCTCATCACTGTTAATCAAATATAATAAAATTAAGTCACCACAGAAGCTTTCATATTACATGTGTCTCATCACTGTTAATCAAATATAATCAAATTAAGTCACCACAGAAGCTTTCATATTACATGTGTCTCATCACTGTTAATCAAATATAATCAAATTAAGTCACCACAGAAGCTTTCATATTACATGTGTCTCATCACTGTTAATCAAATATAATCAAATTAAGTCACCACAGAAGCTTTCATATTACATGTGTCTCATCACTGTTAATCAAATATAATCAAATTAAGTCACCACAGGAGCTTTCATATTACATGTGTCTCATCACTGTTAATCAAATTAAGTCACCACAGAAGCTTTCATATTACATGTGTCTCATCACCGTTAATCAAATATAATCAAATTAAGTCACCACAGAAACTTTCATATTACATGTGTCTCATCACTGTTAATCAAATATAATCAAATTAAGTCACCACAGAAGCTTTCATATTACATGTGTCTCATCACTGTTAATCAAATATAATCAAATTAAGTCACCACAGAAACTTTCATATTACATGTGTCTCATCACTGTTAATCAAATATAATCAAATTAAGTCACCACAGAAGCTTTCATATTACATGTGTCACTTGGAGATCAGAGAAGACTAAGTAAAAATCAAATTTGAAATTGAATGAAATTCCTATATTTGTGTACATGTTCAAACACAGCGAAGAATTTTATGGCGGCATTATTATAGCCAACCTAATAACTTATAGGTATGTCCATCGGAATAAAACTGAGATTTCCTAAAGTTAGCTGGTAGATAATGCCTATGGAATTAAGCTCACTTTGTACAAATCGCCTTCGTACAAATTAATAAAGAATGTAAATAAGTAAATATATTTCCATATTTAACTTTTTCTTAACGTCATGTCGCTTGTACATTACAGTAGCCCTAGTGGAATTTTCTAACTATTACCACAACTTTACCAACTTACCAAGAAGTAACAGTAGGTACTTGTACCTTTTACTTTGCGTTTAAAAATTTGTATGAAAAATAGTCCAGCGCACCAAGCGGAAATTTTGAGAACTATAAATACGAGCGTGTTATTGGTGAAATTAGTACATTACTTTTTTTTTATACGTTAAAAATTCTCACACTAGCGCTCCAGCTCTTATTAACCTCCCGTATGCAGCCCTTAGTACTATTTTTATATGTAGGTACATAACACTTTTTTCTTTAAAAATGTACCTATTATATTGATTTTTTTATTTTTTATTGGAGCACGGCATGTGACTTTGTATCTACAGAGTTGTGGTGAGCAGATCTACAAAGTCCATGAATGGGGTCAATCAATAATTGTTCTTGAAACAATATTGATCGCTCCCACTATGCCGGCTAAATGATGCTATTACGAAATTATGTCTAATGCTGAGATATTAACTCCATGTGCAACGTCATAAATGCAATAATCACCCCTTTTACATTTATATTAATTCTTACTTATTTTTCAGTGCAAAGTCTTCAAATAGTCTGCAGGGATGCCATTCTTCAATGTGTGGATCGTGATTCAGTAAAATCTCTACCTTTACCTAAAAGTCTAAAAGATTTTATTATTTCATAAAATTAAGAAATCATAGCCGAGTTGATATTTTTTTGACAATAATTTATCTATTATGCATTTTGTTTTTATAGTTAATATTTTTTTAATTTAAGACTATTGTTATCCATTGATATATAAAGTATTTTATAATGATGTAAATACTGTAAAAACCAAATAATTATATAAAAATACTTGTGATAGAGTGAGATTATTTTAATAGTTATTGAATTGTATATTATGTACAAAAGTAGTTTGCGGCTGAGTGAATATAGCGGGTATTCATTGCGATTAGGTGAGGCAAACAGTTTTTCAATCAATCGTAATACCTTTAGGGTGATTCTCATTTGCCATTTTTTAGCGCGGTGCGCCTCATGGGTAGAGTCATTCGGGGCCGTGTTCGTAAACTAACACTTTAACACTGGGTAATGTTACTACACTATATGCATCTCTTCTTCTCTAAGCATTTTTCAATATTTTTATCGCACTCTGTAACACTACCCAGTGTTAAAGTGTTACGTTTCCGAACACGACTCGGGGTAATTGAGCGCAGAAGGTAAGCAGTGTTACCAACTGCCAAAATGTTTTAACCCTACAATTAAAGCCAAAAACTCTTAAAATGACAGCAAATACTTGGAAACACCCCTAAAATAATAACAACTTTTTACGTTTTGGTATTATCTTTATTTATTTATTATTTAATAGCAATTTCAAAAATATTTTTTTTTTTTTTTTTAATCGTTTAAAACGATTAAAAAAAAAGTGAAGTACCTCAATTCGACAGGGAGTCGTTTTGGTTTTGTGTCGCTATTTAATAACCATTTATTAAGTATATAGGTATTTTATATAACCACTTTGGCAGCAAGTTAGATAAACATTTAATATAAAAAGCCCAAAACACTTATTTACTCCCTATATAAAGGAGAAAAACCCCTTAAGTTAGGAACCCTGTAAGTGAGCGCAGTGCTTGTATCTCCGGTAGCCCTAGTGTGACTTTTTTAAACATTTACTTTTGCGTTAACTATACTACTGCGTTAACATTTTGACCAATCACACGCTCGCGTTTTTAGTTCTCAAAATTTCCGCTTGGAGCGCTGAACTATTTCCTATACAAATTTTAGTTAACTCAAACGCAAAGTAATAGTTAGAAAACTCACACTACGGGTACGGAGTGGGGAAAGGGTAGCTTGTTTGTGGGGAACATCTCAAATAACTTTTTTTTTCGTAAAATACTATTAGGTGATTTCAACGGTAGTTTTGTGCAATTGGAAAACAGTGTCGCACCAAAGCTATTGATCACACAACGGTAAGTTGTTTTTTTTTCAACGTGATTTTTTTATTTGCTGTAGTGATAAAACATATTTTATTTACACTTGTTAGTAATATATTGTGCTGGGGAAAGTGCGCGCAGGTTGCACAATTGCCCCTTCAGTAGTGTGAGTTTTCTAACTATTTGCGTTTGAGTTAACTAAAATTTGTATGGGAAATAGTTCAGCGCTCCAAGCGGAAATTTTGAGAACTGAAAATGGGAGCGTGTGATTGGTCAAATAATATTAACGCCGTAGCATAGTTAACGCGAAAGAAAATGTCAAAAAAACTTACACTAGGGCTACAGTGTTTTGTCACGTTTAATACTTACGTCATTTTCCTAACAAGTAGGGTGTTTATACATCTTTTATTTTATTTTTCAGTCGTTCATCGTCATGGCGCCATATTATATAAGAAAAAATACCAGAATATGCACCAGTTACCAATCTCTAGAGTCAAAGCACTTATTGAGTAAGAGCGAATGAGCTGCTGCAAGTGCCATAGGAGTAGTATGAATAGAGGGGTTCTACCTTGGTCATGTCTTTGCATCTGGCTCAAATCCCTTAGGTAGCAAATCATCTATCGGCGTCTATCTCAAAATCACTTATTCATCTGCAAATCATCTATTAGTATCTGACTCAAAATGGCTTACTTCAGAACAATAATAATATGTAGGACAAATTACACATATTGCTCTGGTCATAAACTAAGCTCTAGGCTTGTACTATGTATGCCAGAAGCAACCATATAATACATGTATTATTTTATAAACACCCAGACCATGACAAACTGTACGGAAGAGACGTACCTACTAAAAATTTTTGCCACGGGTGGGAATCGAACACACGATCTCCGGATACAACGCCAAAGGCGCAACCACTAGTCTACGGAGGCTGTCAATATTTCCATAGTTAGAAAATCATATAGGCAGAGGCGTAGCTACCAAGGGGCTAGGCAGGGATGTGCCCCGGGGCCCTCGGCTCAGGGGGGCCCTTCCAATCCTTACCAAATCTCGATCGAACTAAACTTTTGAAAATTTCTCCCATTTTCAAAATAAATATGACAGGTTGCAACCCGACTTTAATCATGGTAACTCAGTTGAGAGAAATTCGAAAGTTATACCTAGGGAATTCCCCTAAATTCTTTACTGTTGGTTGGCAGTGTTATCAATTTGATAAAACCTCACCAGTTTATATAGCCGGGGGGCCCCATTTTTTTTATTTGCTCCAGGGCCCTTGGGTACCTAGCTACGCCACTGCATGTAGGTAGGTATCCTCTAAATCAAGTTAGGTTATTTTCCTTAGTTAGCAAATCATCTTTCCGTGTAACATATATCATTGGGATTTAAGATTTTCTGCTGGTTTATCAATTTAAATGCATACATTTCTGCAGTTAAAATTCATTGCATTCTACAAAACATAGTTTATAATTTTCTAACGTATTTTGTTTATTTTAACATTTCATGACTCCTTTTCTTTAGTGGCAATTGCATTATTTACGTATATAGCATACATTTGAGCGCAAACGTTTACAATTTACGGAAAGTTTTGTCTATTCTATTCATCTCAAATTTTTTTTTATAGTTTAGGGAAATATTTGTTAAAATAATTAATGACGTATCGATATGTCATGTGACACGTCGATCATGCTATGTACCACCTATGTATACATGTTTTGGATGACAATTTAGGCTAAGCTATTTTTATTATGTAAACAAACTATATTTGATTGTTATTTGTTTTGTGTGCTTTATAAATAAAAGATGATTTGCTAACTAAGGGATTTTGAGCCAGATTCAATGACATGATTGAGGCAGAACGCCTCTATTCATACTACTTCTGGTATTTTTACAGTGTCCTTCGACGCAGACAGTCTGCTGCCGATATCTCTGAAAAAAATAGTAATAAATGGACGATTTAGGCCCACTACCCTTCAGCCAACTGTGCGTTTACTTGCTCAGTACCTACTTATTTTATGATATGAGGTATCATAAAATAAGTAGGAACTGGGCAAGTTTTCATTGTGCCTTAAATACCTACCCAAGTGTACGAGTTTGTAAACCTACCAGACTCTCAATAAGAGAAATAGCACGTATGATATTAGCAAAACTACAAAATAAGTAGTCATCATTTATTGGAGGCAAAATAAACGATGGTTTCTTTTTTTTAATTTTCTTACTTGGTATTTTATAGGAATTATTTTAATATAAGGATTTTTTTTTGCGATTTTCGGTTTCAGGGGTTGATATTTTATTAAAAAGGAAAACGTACGAGCCTAGTTATCTCTCATCCCTAAAAAATCAGTTCTCATTGATTTGCTAATTACAAATTAATAATATATTCTAACTTGTAGGTATTATTATAATATAAAACCTTAATTATTGCATTTATATTATTGTACCTACCCGTATAAGCTGCGTCAATAATGAAACGATTTATATATTATGGCGACCTCGTACTATAAAATAGTCAGCAAAGAACTTATTCATTAGAATAGTCAGCAAAGAACTTTTTTTTTAAATAATTTATTATTATTTATAAACAATTAACAACTTGTCGGTTTTAAACTCAACGTAATTATTAAAATATTAACAAATATGATCAAAAACGTATTTAATGTTCGGGACGCGTCAAGATCACGAGGTGTATGAGTAGGGATATAGATGGAAATATAATATAGGTAAACGAGATACCTATATAGCACGTGAGGGGACGCCATTTGTTTCTTTATTGGCGGTAGTTATAGTAAGCAATGGTTTACTTACCCCATACCTACGTTTACCCCGCATGAAGCTCGTTTTTTAAAGATTTCTCGAAAAGTATTTCATTAAAATAGGTGTAACTACTTTGGATCCGTCACATATCGAGTCACTAAAATTTTGGTGTAGAAATGGGAGCCCCCAAAACACTTTCGAGGCTGAGATCTGGTGCCTATTTCATAAACGTGACAATTTATAATACATTGTTCAGTTTGGTTGGAATAATTTACTTAAAACTTGTTGTTGAACCAAGCAATGTATTTTAAATTGACATGGTAAATTACAGTTGTCACGTTTATGAAATAGGCCTCTGAGGCTCTACCATGGGTTTGCGCATTGTAGCAACGTAACGTATTTGAATACGTATACGTGAGCAACAACCAATAGGATCGATTTATTCCATCCTGTTACCAAAAACAAAGGGTCCCCATTGGTTGTTGCTCACGTATACGTAAACAAATACGTTACGTTGCTACAATGCTCAAACCCATGGTAGAGCCTCTGATGTCGATAAGCTGAAATTCTGGCTGGCTGAGCCATGTTTTTTTGTTTTTTGAAAGTATTGCGTCACAAACAAACGATGAATGATTAATTGCCGTCACATAAGTACGATTATTATCATCTAGCTAGATAATACATGAGAACTCTCTACGTTAGATGGTCCAGCCAGCCTGAATGACATAATTCATGCCTCTGGAAAGCCACATTTATTGCTCTACATTTTAATACGAATATTATGTACAACTTAAAATACTTGTCCAATTTGTATTTAAAAAAAACTGTGACGTATAAATGTTTTGTTACCCTGTGTTAAGTTTTTTTGTTAAAATGATCGTTATGATTTGGTAATCAGTCTAAAACAAGGAAATTAATACTCTCTACGAGAGTATTAAGTTCGTCTAAAATGTGCCCTCGTGCTAGACGGACTTGTTAAATAGCTCTTTGCATTATTTTTTTGTAAATTGGTTCAATTATTATTATTTGTTCCGCAATAACTCAGGTTTGCTACTTCCCAGTTTTTACTTGTAGGTAACATATTTTTACTAAAACCTGTAGGTACCTGATAAGTTCACTACCCCCACTTATATTATTAAACTAAATACCTTTAATAATATTATGTTCTTATGTTTTATTTTACAAATATTATATTGTTACCTACCCTATTTGGGATACTTGCTCATGGATTTGTCAAATAAATTATACTATTAGGATGCGTAGGTCACATTATTCCAACTTTCACAAAGTATAATGAAATGATAGTAGGTAATTGAATTTAGTGCACTACCTACCAGTAGCCCTAGTGTTTTTTTAACATTTACTTTCGCGTTAACTTTACTACTGCGTTAACATTTTAACCAATCACACGCTCTCATTTTTAGTTTTCAAACTTTCCGTTTGGAGCGCTGAACTATTCCCCATACAAATTTTAGTTAACTCAAACGCAGAGTAATAGTTAGAAAACTCACACTAGGGGTACAGAAACAATAATAGTACCTATAGGTACACACATAGGTAGGAACCTACATACCTAGCTGTTGCTACATATATATGCTACATACCCGCAACTTCGTGTGCGTGATATTTTGAAACAAAAACTATTTGGTATTTTTATACCTAAGTAGATATATAAATAAATAGGTACTTACCTATTATTACCAAGTAAAGTAAATATGTTGAACATGGTTACCATGCCTTGCTGCCCATCGTATCACTGACATAAAATAATATTTATCTCTTATTTTAATGACAGGTGGCAGTAGGTATTGTGAAAATTGCATTTTTTTATACATTCTTCTATGCCGTTTAATGTAATTAAACCTAGGACACTTTCCATAAAAATACTTACAACAGAGCTGTAATTAACACAAAAAAATATATCGCATGATTCATTATGATCGTCTTCAACAAAGTTCTTAAATAAAAGATTAGTAGGTATATGAATATTTACTTTATTAAAATGGTTGTTATTAATTTAGCAATATTAAAATTCCGCCATTTCACGGTTTTTTGTTTTGTGAGAAGTATGGTAACGTTAATTTTATGTATATTGTAATAGTGAGTCTATGATCGTGGCAAAAATATGTACGGGAATAATTGTGTATTTGTATGTCTAAAAAATACTGCCAATTATTGTTAAGTTGGTATTTAATTTGTAAACATATCTATTTGTATGTCTCTATAAATCAAAATCTGCTAAGAATTTATCAAATTATGCGTGATCATACATAAAAAAAAATCTAAATAGATACTTTATTCCTATACATAATACCACAGAATAATTATTATTGTTCTGGGCATAATACAAACATGACGTAGGTACTTGTGTAGGTAAGAGATAAGTAAAATTTATAATAATAAATTAAATAAAAGGCATTTCTATTTATTTTATGCACTTCCCTACTAAATTACATCTGCGTCCTGACTCTTTTCACATAAGAATATAAGAAGAAAATAAGAATAATAGTGGTTCAAAGACTCAGTTGCACCAAAATAAACTCTGTAAATGTATCGATTAAAGTTAAAAATGGCGTCAAATGTACCAGTTTTATTTTGAAGGTCAAATGACAACTGGTGCATTCGACTCCATTTTTAACTTTAATCGCTAAAATTAATGGATACTGCGATACCAGCGGCCACATTCTATTTCTTATAATGTGATCGTTAGATTGTCAAAATCGTAAATGAATACGTTACGTTTCTACAATGCGCAAACCCATGGTAGAGCCTCTGATGCGTCTTCGACGACAAGACGTTGAGTAAACAATAAATATTGAAATATAAGATTTATGCCCGATTTCAACAATCCCTAACTTTAAAGGAGTCCCTTAAAAAGAATTTTGACATATTTGCTATGAAACAACTATCCCTTAACTTAGTTAAGGGATAGTTGGTGAGAGTTCCCTAAGAGGTGGTGAAATCGGGCATTATTCTTTTAATTGAGTTGAAATTCCAATGCTCCAATGTGATTAAACTGGCGAAGAATGCGTGCATTTCAAGATGGCGGCACTTTTATAACCAACTTACTAGTAATACATACTACTATTGGAATAGAACTGATTTTTACTTAAGGTCTTGTCAAATTTTCATCATAGTTCATAAATCATAATAAAAACAAATCCACTATGACAAAAAAACACCCACACCACTACATGTAAAAAAAAATCACCAGAATGAGATAAGAACTCGGAATAAAGCATTTTAACCGCATAGGCAGGAAAAACTCACCAACAGTTCAGCGGCCACATTATGTTTCTTATAACGTGATCGTTAGATTGTCAATATAACGATTTCAGCTATTAGCGCGCTCTCCTCCAATCAGAGTAGTATAACCAGAGGCACTACCATGCTCAAAGCAACGTAACGTTTTCAAATACGTATACGTGAGCACCAATAGGATCGCTTTATTCAATCCTGCCACCAAAAATAAAGCGGCCCTATTGGTTGTTGCTCACTTTTTTTGTATACGTTACGTTAATACAATGAGCAAACCCATGGTAGAGCCTCTGTGCTGATTGGAGGAGATAGCGCTAATAACGGAATTCGTTATGCTGGCCTATTTCATAAATGTGACAATTGTAATTTATAATGACAATGAATTTAACTGTCATTAACAATGCCAAACATTGTTAATAACAGTCGCCACGTTTATGAAATGGGCCATGAGGCCCTACCACAAGTTTTTCCTCCGTATAAACGAATATTACTCATTTATAATAAATAATAATAATATGGACAAATTACACATATTGTTCTGGTCACAAACTAAGCCCTAGGCTTGTACTATGTGTACCAGAAGCAATGATATAATACATAGTATATTTTATAAACACCCAGACCATGACAAACTGTACAGAAAAACGTACTAATATTTTTTTGCCATGGGTGGGAATCGAACCCACAACCCCCGGATACAACGCCAAAGGCGCAAACACTAGTCTACGGAGGCTGTCTATATAATAACTAATAGGATCGCTTTATTTTTGAAATAAAGTCATCCTATTGGTGGTGCCTCGAGTATTGAAAGCAAAAACTTATGGTAGGGCCTCTGGCAACCAAAATAATGCTAATTAATATATAAGTTACTAAGAAATAACATTATTTTCATAAATGTTGTACTAAATAGCTAATTATTCACGTCTTAAAAATAAAACAAATGTTTAAACTTCTGAAATTAATTTTATTTTCTAATAAATTAAATTACATTAAAATATATCTAAAAGCAGTCTTCTTGGAATTGCACACTTACCTGAAACATAAAATATGTGTAAATATTTAAAAAGAATATTTTTAGGTGGGAGAAAAGTCTCTATAACTCTGCTAGACCGACAGAGCGGACTCGTTACCACCGCCCATACCGCCAAGTGACCTAGTCATGTTTCGGTTTTAGTCTGTGGGTTTACCAGGGACTATACTGCATCGATTTATTGTCGATGTGATAGTCTTGGTGCGGTTTCGAAATGGGCGACTGATTTGACGATAAAGCAGCAAGGATACGTAATATAAATACGTCTTTGTCGCCGCCCATTTCATAACCGCATCACATAGCCGGCATAGTAGGAGCGATCAATATTGATCGACCCCATTTATGGACTTTGTAGGTCTGCTTACCATCAGGTAGATACAAAGGCACAAGCTATGCTCCAATAAAAAAAAATTGTCAAAACTATGATTTTCGTATACAAACTTTTGTAATTATTTATTAGATGGGTTATGAGTGTGGGTATCCAAGGGTCCCAAAATTCGCGACGAGCTTGTTCCGACGGATGGTATAAGTACACCACACATACCATCAGTCAGCTACGACGAGGTGGGATTAAAATACCCCTCCGCTGGCCTTCTAGGAGGTCTCGAATGTCATAAAGCAACCGTCGCGTCGCGTCGTAAGAAAAATAAGAATTTTATAGCATGTACAGACTCCACATAATACCTATATTTTGAGATAAATTTAATTGTTATAAAAAAATGCCAATAGTTATAGTGCCGTACCAAAAGACATTTCAATCTCTTGATATCTTCGTCGTTACTTTTTCACAAGAGATCACCTGAGTAATTCTTACAGCTTTTTTGAAAGTCCCTTACAATTTAAACGTTAGGTACACATTCATCGTAACGTAATTTGCGTGCGTTAATTTTGCTTTTGGCTCTTCACCGTTGTATGGGATAACCACACTTGCAATAATGCTAATAACGCACGCAAATTGCTTAACTGCGAAGTTGTACAGATCCTAATGACCGCTGAGGATAGCGTTACTTTAAGATGAGTTGATTAGTTTATTAATAAATTAAAATACCTAATTTCATTATTTAAAAAAAGATACAGCGACTAAAGTAGCTAAACATCCGTATTGGGTTTATGATAATAATATGGCAACATCGCGAGCTTTTAGCAATTACTTAAATATCGTGTGTGACTTGCATTCGGGGACCGGGCCTATATCCCCTTCAGGGGTATTTAATAAGGGTTTGCTTACCAAACCCGTTGCACCTCAGAAGTCAATTATAAAGCGCTAACCTATTGAAATCAATTCAGCCTAAATATATTTTTTTGTCAGCGTAATGTCCAATGTTAATTAACTGCAATAACCATTAACTTATTTATTTCCTATCTCCCTCTTCCAAAGTTCAAAAAGAATTGCACCATAGTTTTGCTGGCTGTTTAAGAGTAGGCTAACCTGTTAAACATAGGGGTTTCCCTTTCAAAAGGGTTACCTAGATGTAGGATAGCAGTTGAATTGGGTAAGCAAGTTCACTCTCACTCACAAGGTAATTCGTCGTAAGAGGTACACTGTTTAAAGACTTAAGCCGGGGAACGGGTTTTCCGTTCCCTGCTTGCATTGTATGCTTGAGAAAGAATAGACCAGTAATTTCAAAAAAGCTTTAAGCGGAATTTCATTTCGGTTTTTGGCTCCAATGTGATCCTGCAATATAATTGTTGTCCTCTGATTGAAACATTATGAGAAATAATTAAATAAACAGTAGAGGACCAATTGCTCAGAGATTCCGGTGATGTGCGTGAGGATTGAGGAACCATATTTTTATAATACAAATGTGATCATTTTAACGAATTCGTATGAGGCCCCTCAATCCTGACGCACGGTGGTGGGGTAAATGGAATATAGTTATTTCATATCCCAGTAGATAGAGGTGTCTGAGTGAGTGGTGAGGGAGGGCAAATAATATAACCATTATATGCTATGGAATGGAATGGTAAATGGAATATAGTTATTTCATATCCCAGTAGATAGAGGTATGTGAGTGAGTGGTGAGGGAGGGCAAATAATATAACCATTATATGCTTTAGTGAGAGTTTACTAAAGCATATAATGGTTATATTATTTGCCATCCCTCACCTACCCCTATTGAATAGACAATGGAACTTTTTAGCATATTTTCTTTTATCAGTAACAAAACTTGATCATTATTGGAGTACTATCTGAGATGTACATAGAATAAAAAGTCCCTAAACCGAACCTACCTGAGATTATAAGGATTACTATTTTGGTTTTTCGCTGTTAATTCATAGTACCTTAGGAAAGTTAATGTTTTCCTTTGTACATAACTTTTATTTACTTTGCAATTAAGTGTTTAAATAAATTAATTAATAAATCCTGTTCCAATCCAAAACCAACAGTTGTAATGTTACCAGAGACTACTTTCATTGTTCCCGGGACAACCCATTTTTGACCTCTATTAATTATAGAAAAGACACAATTTATAAAATAAGTCTCCATGGACATATATTCCTGTTATATTATTTAAAAAAAACTACCTTGTAGTTTTTATTCCCTATCACCCCCTATATTTTTTTTATATTTGTAAAACATATCTAAAGTTTTAGACTTTTGGATATGTTTAGCTTAGGAATGACGGGTAAACTAATGTATACTACAGAATCAGATGCTGCAACACCTACAAATTTATTTTCAAAGAGTCTATATACCAAATCTATAGCAGCTTTTATTACCAAGACATTATAAATTTCCTGAAAATTCATTTATTTTCCCTGTAAGAATAATTTAAAAAAATTCTTAGCTGCTTACATTATAAATTATCCTATATTCCAAATTTTTCCTATGTAGAATTAGTTTTGACTGTTCGTTGAAAGCCAGTCAAGACTACTCAAAACAAACAATTTTATAAGTAGGTATATAAAAAGAATTGAATTGTAGTTTGCTATGTAGCAAATAATTTTGGAAAAAATATTGTGACAAAATTTAGTGCACTTACCCTATATGATATCCTGCTTGATTGGAGTTCACATCACTTTCGTATAATATTATTTAGTAATAATTATAGGAACCTGTCACAAACTATGTTTAAGGTTTATGTTAACTTATCTACTTTAAATGATTTTGAAAACGCCTTCTAATAAAGCTTCACTATTCATTGGTTATGATGCTAATAACCAATGAATAGTGAAAGATATGTAATAAATTTCCAAGATCTAATTTCAATGTCTTTAATTTTGGTTGGTATTTAATCCAGAAACCATAGGTTCAATTTTCACTATAATGCTATCAATATAAATGTAGGTATAAGTATTGTTTCTTACCATGTACCCTATAAGACGCAAGGGTAACTTTTTTATTATAAAGACTAGATAAAGTGCACTAATAAAAATGATAAGTAGGACATTGGACACATATTGCCCTAGTCATAAACTAACCTCTAAGCTTGTACTGTGTACCAGAAACAACAATACTAATACATATATTTTATTAACACCCAGACCATGGAGAACTGTATAGAAAAACATACTAATAATTGAGAGTGGGAATCAAAACCACAACCTCCAGGAAACAATGCCAACAGGGTAACCATTGAGCATGGAGACCATATTTTTCTTATTCTACAAATTCAGTACAGTTGAACCATAGCAGAATAGAAAGTTCTTCATTGTTATCATTGAGTTGAAAAATAATCCAAATTATAATATTAATTAAAATATATTGTATATATATCAATAAAGGTCTTTCCATTCTGACTATGGTGCAAGTGTACCGAATTTATGGAATCAGAACACCGCTTTATTTCAGATTAATGTATGTTAAATAAAATAAAGCAACTATTTTTATCCAATGTGCATTCAAATATTCACTTTCACTTCACTTTATATATTAAAACTCAAGTATGTACCACATATACAGCAATAATAATCTAAAAAGTTAGGCGTCCATTGAAGCTAAAGTCATTACTTAACCAAACATATCTGTCACCTTAACATATGGGTGGTGTTATGTTTATTTATGGATGGTAATCAAATAACATGTAAAGAAATCAACTAAATCCATAGCCCCATCACAACTGCCTGATGACCTTAGTTTCCATGTGTAATCTAATTCTGTATACCTATACTATATTAAACATCCATTTTGTGGTGAATGTTACTAACTAAAACTGCACTTATTACACTGTCACCTATCCACTAAAACTTCATTTTTTATCAATAGCTTTAACATTATTTGAACACTTGAGTCCAAAATTATAACTTTGCAACCACTGCACCGTGCACCCTTCACTAAACACATTGATTTCCTAAATTTGTGCACAAACTTAAAACTTTGAAAGGAAACACTGGATCACTAACACAGTTTTAACATAAAAGATATTAAAAAAACAACAAAATATATTGTCAGATATATAATAAATCCACTACACACACCACATGTAATTACACTAAAATTATCACTAATGCACACATTTCATTTTATAATTTTAATCAAAATTTTTCCACTTCACATATCTTTTGATAAGTCTAAAATATTAGGTGTAGAATATTGTATTGAAGTAATTAACACCCATTAACTTCACTTAAATTTTGAATGAACAAATTTGTCACAAGTAGAACTATAAATTCACATTCACACCACTTTGCATTAGATATTAAAAAACAATAAAAAAATATTATGTATAAGTTACATAGGAAAAAGTAAGGCATAATAACTAAAACTAAATATTTTAAGCAGAACCACCACCCCTGACTACTACTATTACTAAATGGTCTTCTTTAAGACTTTCTTCCGTCAGGTTATGGCATGTCCGTTTAAGTAATTCTGTAGAGAATTCACATGGAGGGAAAGAATAAAGAACCCCAGTCGCCTCGGTTTCTTTATTCAAAAGGGATATGACACCCGCCGCCTCTTTTTGTTTTAGGTAGGATACAAGATTTCTCATTGGTCTTGTTTGAATACTTGCATCATCATTTGTTACAGCAGTGGTAGAGCCTGCTATTGCAAGGAAAATAGCATGAGATGTAGATGTGGCTATTCGCTTTTGCACATCATCCAGTTTTGGTTGATCTAACCTCAATCTCTGAGTGATTCTTAGCTGATTTCTCCCCTCCTCGTCTTTCATTAGGTTTTCTACAATATCAGATTCTCCATCGGTCAAATTGAACTTAGCAGGAAATAAAGAATTCTTTAATATGAGTGCACCATTCCATATGGTCGTACATTTGCGTACAACTTCTGGAAGAGTTCTAGCAGAGGAGAGCAATCCACTCCGTCGCGGGGACCCATCAGAATCAGAGTCAGGAGATCGGCGGCGAGGGGTTCTTGATCTAGAGCGGTCCAGGCCTCCTGGTTCGCGAGAACTAGAATGCCGTACGCGGCCGTCGTATTCTCCATCTGCGGCGTTGCGTCGCCACTCGTCGTCGCGGTATTCGCCCGCGCCGTGGTATGCGCCACGGTACATGCCTCGCCCGCGACCGCGATACCCCCCTCTCCCGCGATAACCCCCGTAGCCGCCGTAACCACCGCCGCCCTCTTCCCAGCCCCCTTCTGGAGCCTCATAGCCTTCCACCGGTCTTCCGTCTTCACCTACGGGGGGGTATGTCTTGGGTCTAAATTGACCACCATTGCCATTGCCGCCGACGTCGGCAAAATCGATCCGCAGACGACGTTCAGGCCCATCAAGAGCAAAACCTCTCATCTCTTTAACAGCCGCTTGTGCTGCATCTATAGAATCATATAAAATATAAGCTTGAGCTTCTCCCTTTGCATATTCAATCTTTTTAATAGCTCCAAATCTGTCGAATTCTCTCTCCAATTGAACTACTGAAGTCCAAGGGCCAAGACCTCCAACCCAGACACGAGTAGTTGGAGATGCTTTTCCATACCCAATTTTACATTGAAACTTACCAATATATTGGCCTGACAGTTCTACCTTTGCCCTGTGTGCCATATCTAACGTCTGATATCTCACAAACGCAAAAGCGTTGCCAGTGCCAGGAGGAGGTCTTTTGATATCAATGTCCTCCACTATGCCATATCTACCAAATATGCGACAGAGTTCTTCATCGGATATATTTATCTCCAAATTACCAGCGAACAGGGTTCTAGTGGCTAGGGGATCATCTTCTGGCTGAACATGATGCAAATAATTAGGAAATTTATCTTTTTTACTATCGTTTTTATCAAATTGTGGATGATGAGGACGAGGCATGTAAGGACGGGGCATGTAGTGAGGGTGAGGAGGGTGATGCATGGGGGGCCGGTGGTGCATTGGCGGACCGTGGGGACCCCCCATTGGGTAGTCGTGCATGGGGGGCCTGAACTCTCGATGGTGTGGCCCAGGGGGCATGCCATAACCATCAGGAGGCGGTCGGCGTCGGTCGTGCACCGGAGACCAAGCATAAGAGTAAGGACGTTCATATTCAGGAGGGGTGATGCTTCTACCTCGGCCTCTATACTCTGACCTTACAGGTTCATACACCGGGTCAACAATAGCCACTTTGTCATATAATATTATTCTAGGCTTGGCGTGTTTCGCATCTCTGGCGTCTTCGACGCTACGGAAACAGACGTAAGCCACCCTTTCGTCGAGCTCATGGGAAATTTTAATGCTAAAATCACCGTATTTTTTGTATTCTCTATACAAAGTATCCTTAACTATTTCGTCGGATGCTTTCTGATGCAGAGCGCTCACACAAAGCACCTTGTAGTAGGGCCGGGAAGGTTCGTCGCGGGATTCTCGCGGTCTCACGTACTCATCTCGGTGCGGAGACACGTAGCGGCCGCGAGGGCTCGGCGAGCGCACACGACGACGTACTCTCTCCGGGGAAACCCTTTCGTCGGAACTGTCGTCGTAACGCCCGATGCTGCGGTTCCTCTTGGACCTCGGGATGCTGTCCCTCGACGAACTTCTCTTCATGTTGCGTATTTTGACCGTAATTCGATCTCTATCTTTCTCGTTACGCGGTAATCCAATCATGAAAGCTCAATAAACTGCACTATTCACTGAAATACACACAATCAAGTTACTCATTGTTGATACGTCACCCAATAAAAGATACTGCGACTGACTTTTTATTCTTACCACTAAACAAAAAATAAGATTTTAATAAAATAACAACTATTAAATAAACAAATAAAATAAACACTTTTAGGTTTTTAATCTAAACAGAAATGAAAAATTATACACAAAGCACAAATGCACAATCTAACAAATCCACACGAAACAACAAAATGGCGGACTAGCTAGGCGGCGGATTCGGGCGGATCGAGGCGGATATGCGTGCCACAGATAAAATAGAGTACTACGTATAAATGATGCGTGCTGACAATAGAGATAGGCGTTATAAAATGTAACTAGTTTTAATAAAGGTGTTATTTGCTACATAATCCAAATAACAGCTTTAAAATTCCAATAGCTACTTACGGTACGTTTGAGTACTACTTAAAGGCTTACAAAGCTAGCTTAATTTACTTGACAGGTGTTTTTTTAGTACTTCGCTTTGCTTTTGATTTTTGATGACGACACAGAAAAAAAGCAAATTACGTCATCGAATTCGCTGCGAACGCTTGGAAAATACGAGTAGTGCAATCAAAGTAAATTGTCTGTGGTCACAATTATTGTGTATCAAATATTTTTTTTTGTTTATTTTTATTGTTCCTCTTTTTCACTTAACAGTTTTTGAACTCTGTTTTGTATTCTCTTATGAATTTTATATGATTTTTATTTATGCACATAAAACTGTTCGAGTACTCCTGCAAACGCTGCGATTGCTTTGCTTCGCTTTGTGTACATTGACAGCTGATTAGATTGGCTTAAAGCCTAAGCGCTTTAAGCGAAAAACAGTAGTAAACGAACACACTGTTATTTATAAAAAACTTAATATAAAAATACAAATCATTGAGTATAAGAATTGAATTTAGCTATATATATACTATTTTTAAAATGTATTTCTATGTGCACATATCGTTGTGTGTGTGAGGCGTATTTACTCGGATTAGTTTTAAATCCAGGTTCAACCCTGGACGTCTTCAAACTTAGTTTCCTTTCGGTGTATTTTTAAAAGTATGCCGCGTTCTAATTATAGGTGGCCGTTTTTTCATCAACGATGCCGGCATCGGATGGCAGCACCTTGCAAGACAATAGATGAAGTCGCGAGCTGATGTCAAAGAAAATATTTTTTTTATATCAGCCAATCAGGTGCAACTTTGCAGCGCTCTGATTGGTTGATATTATAAAATAGTTACTTTTGACATCGGCTCGCTATCTTGTCTTAGCTTGTCCGTGTTATGGGTAAAGTAAGGCTACGTTCGCACGAGCGTTTAATAAGGCATTCGGAGTTCGGCGTTGGGAGGTTTTTTTACCGTCATGATTCGACGCTGTTTAAACGACCGTTAAGATAACCACTTTGTAGCTGCTAGCGCTTGACACGGACGCGCTATGAATTCAGCTGAAATTGCAGCAATCGGGATTTACGTTGTAAGAAGGCTATGGGTTTATCCAATTATTAATGAACTGTAGATTCATCCAATTATTAATGAATGGTTAATAAAAGGCGAATTTGTGAAACTATATAAAGAAAACTTATCATTTTCTTCTTTTATAAGTAGTAGTAGGTAACATTTTACTCAATGTTTTATTGTAATATTATAAAAGCCTAATTCCCACAACACAGCCTTTTCTATTTTTGAGAAAACCGTACTGAAAAAAAAAACAGGGTAACCTAAAGGGGAACCAGCCTACTATATTTACTATTGGTATTTTTTTTATGAAATAAAAAAATATATATTAAAATTATCCTAAGAAGTACCTACTTTAACTACTTCAATGAATACGTTCAACGAATTACTAACCATTGTGGGTTCTAGAATAATGCTGCATAATACAAATATGAGATTGCATACCCAAACACGCGCTTACTCGTCGATATCGCCGGCGCAACTGACGTACTATCAGCGTTTAAAAACGCGCTCGTGTGTACATATCGTTACGTTTCCCTTTGTTGCATTTGCGTCGGCGCTTTTCGCTCGGCGTTTAAAATGTATCGCGACTATTCGCGACGAATAAAAATACTCCCGACGTAAAAAAGCGCTCGCGTGTGAACACATAACCATAGAACTCATATGGTTTTTACGAAAAGTTTAAATTAACGCGCGTAAAGCGTTGCAAAGGCGCTCCTGCGAACGTAGGCTAAGAGATGCCGCGCATCGATGCGGGTGACTTCTAGTTTCGGTGCCGAGAAAACGTACGGATGCCGCATCGCATCGACCCCGGCATCGGCATCGGCGCAACATCACGCGTTTCATTTCCGAGCGAACCGCACCGCTACTACCATGGGCATCGGCGCAAGATCTTCGTTTTGTTTTCGAGAAAACCATAACTTTGCCAAGCATCGCGTACTTAGTTTTCGATAAACAGATGTACTGCGCGGCGCCGACGAATCGAATCTTTTAGTGCCATATTGTTTATTACTTTGTCGTTATGGTTTTAATTTTAGCACTTTGCGTTTTTGTCACAGAGGATATAATAATACAAGTAATTGCGTGTATGATGGTGTAGGTTGTATAAATCGATGTTTCTGTGCCGACCAGCTTTTTCTACCGATATATTAAATACGATGACAATAATTTGGATCTTAAAAAATGTTAAATAGGTTTTTTTTAACTCCTATTAGGTACCTACCTATTTATCAGTTCAGGGGGCTAATTAGCGATCTGCCCTCACGATAGTAATTGCTATGGTCAACTTCACGATTGTAATTTTTTTCGCCATCAAAATCGGTATTATGGATCATTATTATCATCGATGGTGAGCTTATGGTGAACTAAAGAACGAAAATAACTGCGTTTTGGATTTTCCAATTTATAGCAACAAATAGCACTAATAAAATATAATTTTAAACAATAAACCGCTTCTATTTTTTAATAATAAATAAATACCATCACGGGTGCCTATTTGGCTCCCGAGAACCGTTTAAACGGCCTCAGGGTCCCAGCGGAGGGATTAACCCATCCTCATTTCGCCGATGGTATTCGGAGGCAACACCTAACAAGTGGCGAGCTTGTTGCGGTTTTTATGATGAAATAGCCTCGTTGTATAAAGCGGTCACCCATCCCAGGCCGGCTTCGTTTTTTAATAATTAGGTCGTAAATTAGTTATTTTAATATTATAAACATTTAGCATACTGCAAATTTCATTAATATTATCATAAAGAATGTTCCTGATTAAAAATGAGGTGGTTAATGATGTTCACGCTATTGCGGTGATTGGTTGCGGTACGTTCCGTGACGCATTCTTTCTAGGTTTTTTGTAGTTGTATTTAAAAATTATCTTGTTTTAGTTTTTATTTTGTTTTTTTTTAAATAAAAGTATTAAATTTTTGTTTTGATAATAACTCTTATATCCACATGGCTTATATTTTGTTTTTGGACTCATAGTTATGGTATTGGTGTAATCTGGTGAAATGTCATGTCAAAACGTTTTTTTATTATAACTTATTAACCACTGGCCCTAGACCCAAAGTGTTTGTACTTAAACGATAGGTATCTTTGATATCTAGCCAATGAAAGTAATTTTAGCTTTTTTAAAGGATTTTCGATCTTATTGACAATTGCATTTTTTTGGTAGAATTCGATGGTATGCCATCTAATAAGTCGAATGAAATTAAAAAAAGGTACTCGATCAATGTTATTAAGGTCGAAAATGTTTTTTCAATTTATCTCGTCAACCGTCGGTCGTAAGCCTATCGTGTTTGTACTCTAATAAAAGGAAATAATGAGATCTAACCCTTTTAATACTCAAAAATCAATATTATGTTTTTTTTTCTTAATTACGTTTTTTTAATTAAATAGTTATTACAAATATAATAACCGTTATTAGTTATTTAGAAAATATCTACTTTACTGTAACTATCTACGTTACGTAACGCTCACCTCTATTGATTGCACAGATTATTAATTAATCTGTGTGATTCAGATATGTAAACAAAAAAGTAGTTGTATTTTAATTTTAATTAATCATTAACAAATAGTGATATAGCTGTTTGTTGCGTAAAAAGAAATAAACATAAGTATAAATTAATAAGTAAATTGGGTTTATCAAGCCAAAGACGGCGGCGATGCAAGTAAAAAATACATTAACTTTTAGAATGGTATTCTATTAATAAATTCATTATTAATAACACATCTCCATGATAGTGCTCTTTAAAATAAATATTATAGAATTTCCAAAGAGTATGTGACGCTATAGGAACACGTTGTATAAAATAAATACGGTTTTCTAGGTTGGGACTTGTAACCTAAGTTTAGGTTATATGTGGCCTTGTGGAGTAGTAACATCCCAATACCTTGTGGTTATATATATTGTTAAATACAGCACTAACTATTTATCCCTCAGATAGTGTTAAGTAATTTATTTGTGGGGTCTGAAAGTGGTTTAACATTAAAAGCAGGCTGTTACTAACTTAGTAACTATATGTTTTTTCAGATTGCCATTGAATTGTACTGACCCACCTCAATGGTCTGGACTGTGGCCATGGAAGAGAATAGATTGGTAGTAAAGCATGAAACAAAGTAAAACAATAACAATAAGTGAAACCGGGATGTTTGGAGGTGGAATGCAAAATTACAGAGGCATTTCACTCCGACTTGTTGTGACTTCGCATAATAAAGTATTAGATGCCAAGCATTAAAGCCAGTGTCATTTTTATTTTGTTTCATTTTACAAAATGGGAAGTAATTACTTTTATAAAAAAGATTTACCAACAGAAACCTTCCCATACAAACATAGTATAGTTTACATCCAATAATAGGAAAAATTTTTCCTTATCTATTTCACTATCTTCACTAATATTATAAAAAGTTAAGATTTGTATTTTTGTTTGTAATAAATAAACTCAAAAACTACTGGACCAATTTTTAAGAATATTTCACTACTAGGAAGCTACATTATCAGGGAGTAACTGGACACCATTTTATCTAGTTTATTTATATGTATAAGGGCCGATTTTTCAATCGTCAGACAATTTTTTTCAATAGATAACTTGTATGGAGAAATAATAAATTTGACAGTTTTTCATACAAGTTAACTGTCGAAAAACTTTATCTGTTGATATACGTGTCATGATACTAATGATATACACAATACTTAAATCAAAACTAAACTATGGAATGTATAGAAGGGTGGTGTTTCAGTATCTATTCGGGGATTCTTGAACTAATGAAACAAAATATTACCACATTTACACAAAAGATATTTTTTTAACTACCTATCTATTTTAAAATTGAATTCTAACTGAAAACTTAATTTTTACGGTGATTTTAGCAACTTCCTTGAAAACCTCAAATAAAAAACTTGGTATGTGGCATGCCACTATCCATCTCATTAAAACAAATACCATAAAATGAGGTTTGCCAACCCTTTAGGATTCTTTGCGTTTTCAAGAAAAGCAGAATCTTTTATAGATTTGTCTGTAAATTGCTTGGAATAGAAGTAGGCCTTATGGTCTTCACGTTTCTGGAGATTAATATCCAAATTATTGGTTCCAAACTCGGTATCTACTTAGTTTAACATTAGGTGTATAATTTTTTTCGGCATGTAATAATAGGGTAGTAGGCCTCTATATAAGGCCAACTTTTTGTATGGACTTTTGACAAAAGAATATAAAATATGATGATTCTTTGAGGGTAGCCCGAACACTGTAGACGCGTGTTTATATTATATTTTTCAAATTTAATTTTATTGAATATTATTGTGCAAAAGTGTACTAATTTTGTAGAATAAGCATTCGTATAGTAATATTAAGTGTGAGAAGTGTAGCATTTACGCAGTGATCTCGCTGTTTGTGTTATCTCAAATAATCCCACAATCTTCAGTAAAATGGCGGTACCCATTTTACTGTAGATTTTTCCTTCTTCTTCACTCGACATTGGCAGGACTATACCGTATGTTTGCATACGGTCATGTCGCCATTCCTTTCTCCACCCTAGTCCTTTCCCAATTCCTTTCCATCCTATTATCCCTCTTTTACTGAAAATTAAAAAGTTTTTTTAAATCTACCCACTCGACACTGGCAAAATTACGCTCACGCGTAGAGGCCATTAATTTAAGTTAATAATAATAAAATATGATACTTACTTCTTTGTTTTCTAGAATTTTCTTTGAAAGATAATATTAAGTTAAAATAATAGCTTAATTAATTTATACAAATTAAATTAATATTACCTAATAATGAACAAATAATTGGACAAAGATTTTAGTAGTTACAACCATGGTACTGACTGCCTGTAAATATAACAAGAGATATCACATAAATTTTTCAGGCTTTTATTTTTATATAATGTTGTCTGACGACATTAGTGACCCATTAGGATACAAATATGGGCCCTCAGTCAGAAGCAATTGTACAAAAAGTTTATATATTTTATTCTTATGAATAACGCCCACAAAAAATATAACGGCAATAGCAATAGCTTATAGAAGTCATTCATTGGGCAATAGTATGGTTTAGCGGAATGATGACATGTGACACGATTTAAAACTCGATGTGAAACAGTATTACACAAATAAATTATATTAAATTATGTTTTTAAGAAATATTTAACACCTACCGGTATCAATGCACAGGACCAAACAATTTTAGGTAAGCAACCAAACTAGGCCAACTGGCGTTGTCCTGTATCTCGGTGATCGGTTTCCTTCCCTCTTACATTTACTTAATATTTAATAATATAACTTAATTTGTAAATATGAATGTATATATGTATGAATGAATGTATGGTTATGTGAGTGTGTATGTATGAATGAATGTACGTATGTGACTGGCGTACCTATAGATTGAGTTAGTGTTAAATGGTATAACTTAGTTTTGCTAAAAAAAACACATTTTAAAATTACACTGATTACTATATTTCAATAGACATACACATTATACAGGGTGACTGTGAAAGGATGTACTTTGGGCCAATTGAGGTTCTGCTGATCAAATCGAACAACCCCTCCCATGGAACCATGTGTCGCAAATGAAAAAAATCAAATGACCAATTTGTATGGGGAATCCAAAATTTTTTTTCATTGTCTGTGGGTTCACCGATTTTCCTGAGAGTATTGCATTGATTTCTTGTCGAAGTGGCGGTCTCCTTTCATGCTCGGTCACTGCTGCTGTGAGCAAGGCTAAGGCCGCCCGCTCGATGCTCCGCCCGGTCTGAAATCTAAATTACCACTCGGTGTCGGTCTACAAGACTTTCATTCGTCCCAAATTCAGTTATGCGGCCACAGCGTGGCACCAACTTCTGTCGGCTATGAACAAAGCCCGGCTCCAGCGCCAGCAGAACATCTCTCTGCGTATGGGGACTGCCATGCCCCCAAAACTTACTTAAAATTTTGTAATTATTACATAGTTAAGTTTAATTAACTAGGAGTTAATCCTGGATCCGCCCCTGGGGGGGCTAATTAGCGATGTGCCCTGACGATAGCAATTACTACCGTGAATGCGATTTTACTTGTAAAACGCTGAATCCGAATTATGAATGCTCCCTTATTTATGAACGCGATAAGAACGAACTAAACTCCAAAATTCCTCATACATTGGGCAAAAATCGGTATCATGAAACGGTTTTGGCAGGTCAAATGATAGAGTTTCGCCATGGAAACTGTCAAATGATGTTAATAACTCAAGAGTCAACTTGCCTTGCGGTCCGATTCACGACAAAATCGATGTCAGCGCTGTCATCACCGGTCCGATTGGGCGTAAGCGCGCTAACGATAGATGATTTGACATAGATAGTGACGTCACTACAGACGCCATATTGGACTTACAGTGATTTTGCTTGTGGGTGAAATCGCTGTGAGCGCTGTCAGAATGACTAGAATGAATCTAGAAACATGTTTTCAAGGAAAGTAATAAAATTCCTTAAATAATTATTAAGTAGATAGTTAAAAGTGTTGTGTTCTCATTTATTTTAATATTAATGTAAACAAATATACAAAATACATTAAAATTCATTATTTTTTTATGGCGTTTTATTTGACATTCAAACAGAGTGAGAGGAGCATATGTTTTAGTTGCGAGATAGAGGGAGATACAAGTGATGTTCTTGTGAGCGCGCTTAATCACTGGTCCGATTCATTATCAAGCTAATAGCGCCGTGAGCGGTCTCATCGCGCTTTTTGAATCGGACCGGTGATTATGAACGTCAGCGCTGACAGCGGTGTCATCTCCATTCGGACCGTGAGGTATATGGTGTCGGACGCGGTCCGAATCACGCCAAACTTGCGTTCATTGTGTCCCGTCTCATTTAACTAGACGAAAACGAACGAGACAAAACATAATGAAAGCGCGTAAAGTAAATCGGACCGCGGGAATATTTTCTTGTAATTTTAGGTTATTTTGTCGAAATAGGTTTTAACTTTTTTGAAAATTTTATGTTTTTTGTTCTATAGGATCTGTGATTGTTAATTATTTTTCATTTAAGTGATTAGTAAAGTAATTTAGACAACTAAAAATAATATTTTGTAAATGGTTATAAAATTCATGACTATCTAATCATCGGCTTTCTAAAGAATGTTATGCACTATGTGTTCGGAATAAATATAAAATTAATGCAGTAATAAGTACTACTAATAGTAGCGGCCGAGAACTTTTGCGTTTTGTGGCCCAGGAGCGCCATAAAATGTTCAAAATAGAGGCAAGAAGGGTATCTACCCTACTATCCTTAGATCAAACGGATGTGATGTATCTTCAATATGAAAAGTTAGATCACAGTCTTGGGGTGATGTTGGGTAAGTTTCTGAAAAGCAGCTAAAGGACCATGGGTCATTTTGTATGGAAAGGAGCTAAGGTAGACAATAAGTGTACTTTACTCTATAACAAATCAATTTTTCAGATTTAATTAAACATTTTATATAACTAAAATATTATATGTCTGAGTTTATGAATTATTTTGTTTTAGGTACATGTTTGTGCTCCGTGATCATGGCAGTTTGGTGCAGGACAAAACATTCAAGAATATTACTACATTGTAGCACTGAGTTTGGAACAATAAAAAGAATTGAAATATTTCTTGAAGTCATGTCTGCGGATTATTTTGGCACACATGGTGCTATTCTATAGTCTAGTTAAAGCCAGGAAGATAAATATTAACTATGAATAACCTCCCCCAAGGATCGCCACAACATTATATACATTACATTATATAGTCAATGATAAAGTATTGCTATAGCTGAGAAAATGGTTCATAACATGTAGCTCTAAATATATATACATACCATCACCCCTATATCCCTGTTAAGGGTAAGCCGAGAGTAATGTTCGCCACTTCACACTGTCTTTACATACTTCCCTAGCTTCCTCCACATCAATGCACCAATTCATAGAGGCACGTCTGTGTTTTAGACTTCTTGTTTGTCCTTTTTTAAGGACTTCTCGAATTTGATCTGTAAAGACGTGCCTTGGTCTGCTACTTAATCCACTATCATTCTGTATTTTTACTTTATATATTTGTTTTGTCTTTCGTTCATCATCCATACTCTCAATGTTGCCGAACCACCTTAACATACTTCTTTAAATCTTCGACACTACATCATCATCTGTTCCACTTCTTTTTCTTAGTAGGACCTACACTATTTTTAGCTCTAAATAAGCTGAAAACTATGGCTGGCCAAATACAATTGAGCATAGGTTAATTTTATTAATTGCTTGTATATTCATTAAGATGTCAATTAATATAATACTGACTTTGTTTTTCTTTTATGTTTTATTCTGTAATATGGTGATGTTTTCAAGTGCATCAAGTTTAAATCTGATACTACAAGGAATAGGAAAAAATACATGAGTCATATCAGCATTTTATTGACATTCTATAATTAATACCTTACTATTATTTTCTTGCTCATTCCCACTATTTGTTCTATATTCCTTGTCCAATAAGTGATTTGTAGGTATTTTTGTAACTGTGAAGTTACATATGCAAGACTGTGAGTTGACAGCCTTATTGTATTATAGTACTTCATAAAAAAAAGGGAATTCATGTTTTGTTAAGGATTTTTGTCCTAATAATTTTTATTTACAGTTTCTGGTTGTTTATTTAATACACTTGATATAGTATGCACATTCAGATCCCACCCCTATATATGTATATACCATAATAATAGCACATTCTTTGGGAGAACAAAACTTGTGTATAAATCATTAAAGGGTATGAAAAAGAAAAAAAAAACTATATATATCAGCAATGGTGAAATAATACTGCACCCCAAGCATATTTCACTCTCTCAAAGTTAGAAAATGCCTAAGGCATTAAGCTCTCCAAAGTACAATTTTGTGCAATAAAGAATTTTCAATAAAATTAAATGGTGTTATTTTTTTTATCCCGGCTAAGTAATTTTAATTCTTATATGCCATTAGATTTGACCCTATATGGTTTCAGATTTGGTCATATAGACCCGCTTGAAAAATTCACTCCATACATATTTTAAATCCATGAATAGGGATGACCGATACAATGTTCTTTGTTAACAGTTTTGGTCGTTTCTATTATGCCAACAAAATTATCTTGTTTTGAAACGGGGTTTAAATAAAGTTGAATTTGCATAAATATTTTTGAATATTGCTTATTTATCATTAAGTCCACCGCGAGTTTCGTAACCACACGCTGAGACTAGAATACTACTGCAGTTTTATGGCAAATTCATAAAAGCTATTGAGTCCTTGTAGAATACTTTAATTAAAATAGGTTTTGCATCTTACGCACATTCATTTTGTTGCCAAAAAATTTACAAAACCTATGTATAACTGAAGTGTTTTATTCTTTCTTTGACTTTGTATCTAACTGCTGGTAAGCAGATCTACAAAGGTTATGAATGTGCTCGATTAATACATTGTTAACAATATTCATCGCTCCCACTATGCCGGCTAAACAGGGGCTGATCCAGGATTAACTTCTAGTTAACTAACTTCGCTCTAGAGCGAGCCTTTTCACAAGCTTTTGTAATAACTATTAACTATGTAATAATTACAACGGACGGCCGTTGGGGTATTAAGGTTCTCGAGTGGCGACCGCGTGCTGGAGGACGCAGCAGAGGCAGGCCCCCCACAAGATGGACCGACGACCTGAAAAAGGTCGCGGGAAGCCGATGGATACAGGCAGCGCAGAACCGGTCGTTGTGGCGATCCTTGGGGGAGGCCTATGTCCAGCAGTGGACGCGCAAAGAAAGGCTGGCATGATGAATTACAAAATAGAAGGTTTTAAGTAAGTTTAATGGCAGTCCCCATACGCAGAGAGATGTTCTGCTGGCGCTGGAGCCGGGCTTTGTTTGTGGCCGACAGAAGTTGGGGCCGCATAACTGAATTTGTGACGATTGAAAGTCTTGTAGACCGACACCGAGTGGTAATTTAGCCTTGAGACCGGACCATCGAGCGGGCGGCCTTGGCCTTGCTCACAGCAGCAGTGACCGAGCATAAAAGGAGACCACCACTTCGACAAGAAATCAATGCAATACTCTCAGGAAAATCGGTGAACCCACAGTCAATGCAAAAAAATGTTGGATTCCCCATACATTTTTTTTTCACTTGCGACACATGGTTCATGGAAGGCGTTGTTCGATTTGATCAGCAGAACCTCAATTAGCCCAAAGTACAACCTTTCACAGTCACCCTGTATGAGTAATCAGTGTAATTTTAAAATGTGTTTTTTTTTAGCAAAACTAAGTCATACCATTTAACACTAATTCAATCTATAGGTACACCAGTCACATACGTACATTCATTCATACACAGTCACATAACTATAAATTAATTCATACATATGTATATACATTCATATTTACATAAATTTAGTTATTAAATATGAAGTAAATGTAAGATGGAAGGAAACCGATCATAGAGATACAGGACAACGCCAGTTGGCCTAGATTGGTTGCTTACCTAAAATTGTTTGGTCCTGTGCATTGATTATTATTTTGTTTTATTTCATTATTTCTTGCTTGGCATTATCATGCCTTATTGTGTTGATATATGTAATTAAATGTACCTCGGCTAAGTTAATTGCGTTTAATAAACATTCAAACGAATCCGGTCGGACAATAAGATTTTATGAATACCGGTATTAGGTATTTCTTAAAAACTTCTATAAGTGATTGCTATTGCCGTTATATTTTTTGTGGGCGTTATTCATAAGAATAAAATATACAAACTTTTTGTACAATAGCTTCTGACTGAGGGCCCATTTTTGTATCCTAACGTGTCACTAATGTCGTCAAACAACATTATTTGCATTATTTAAAAGGTAAAAAAAAACGCCTGAAAATATCTCTTGTTATATGTATATTTACAGGCAGTCAGTACCATGGTTGTAACTACTAAAATCTTTGTCCAATTATTTGTTTATATACCAAAAAATGTAGGTAACGCTGAATACACCTAATGTTAAACTAAGTAGATACCAAGTTTGGATACCAACAATTTGGATATTAATCACCAGAAACGACAAGACCATAAGGTTTACTTCTATTCCAAGCAATTTACAGACAAATCCATAAAAAGTTCTTCTTTTCTCGAAAACGCAAGGAATCCTAAAGGGTCGGCAAACCTCATTTTATGGTATTTGTTTTGAATGAGGTGGATAGTGGCATGTCACATACCAAGTTTTTTATTTGAGATTCAATAAAGTTGCTAAAATCACCGTAAAAAATAAGTTTTCAGTTAAAATTCTATTTTAAAATAGGTAGGTAGTTAAAGAAATATCTTTTATGTAGTAATATTTTGTTTCATTAGTTCAAGAATCCCCGAATGGATACTGAAACACAACCCTCCTATACAATACAAAGTTTAGTTTTGATTTGAATATTGTGTTTGTGAAACTGTTTATAGATGGGTTGTTGAGTCTATTCAAAACATCGCGACGAGCTAGCCACTTGTTTGGCGTAGACTCATACCATCGGCTACGACGAGGTGGGATTAAAACCCCTCTGCTGGGTACCGTGGGGCCGTCTAGGCGGCCTCGGGCGCCATATGGCACCTGTGATGATATGTATGTATACAAGTTATCTATTGTATATCTATATATAAACTAGCTAAAATAAAATGCTGTCCAGTTACTCCCTGATAATGTAGCTTTCTAGTAGTGAATGATTCTTAAAAATTGGTAGTTTTTGAGTTTATTTATTACAAACATTTTTTTTTCTTTTTATAATATTATTTAGTGCAGTGAAAAAAACTACAAACTTACTTTAAAAAAAATAGGCTTTAAAAAGGCTATAGGACATTAATCTAACATTTTTAGAATTTCTCTCTGCTTGTGCACTAATCACTTAATACTACTAAAAAAAGCTTACAATAGGTACATCATTTTTATGCTTTTTATTGGTGAGTAGCTATTAGCGCAGGGGGTTAAATAAGGCATGTATGTATTGATATACCTACAGGGAACTTAGATATACAGGGCATTGGTGATTTAAGTCTCTAGGGTTTTAAAATACACCAATTAGAAATCAGGGTTCTATATAGCAAAGTTGGGTAATTGTGTATGTTAAAATTCACCTCCATAGACATAGTTGTGGGCATCGGCTTATCTGTTATCCTGTTCCCCGGCTTAAGTATTTAAACGGTGTACCTCTTATGACGAATTACCCCATGAACTTGCTTACCCAATTCAATGAAAAAGGAAACCCCTATGTTTAACAGATTAGCCTGTAAGACTTACTCAATAGCCAGCAAACTATGGTGCAATTCTTTTTGAAGAGAGAGGGAGAAAAAAAATAAGTTGATGGTTATTGCAGTTGATTAACATTGAACATTTCACTGACAAAGAAATATATTTAAGCTAAAATGACTCTTATTATATTATTCAATAATATCAGTATCGTTTAAAACCCTTAAAAACATGAAGGGGTTTCCCCTTCATTAAGTTACACTTTCAAAGGCATTTGATTACCTCATTTGGTAAAGTTTGATAGGGGCAATGCTTATTTTGATTTTAATAGGTTAGCGCTTTATAATTAACTTTTGAGGTGCAATGGGGTTTGGTAAGAAAACCCCTGAAGGCGATATAATAATAAATACCATCACGGGTATTGTTTTGGCTCCTGAGAGTCCTTAAACAGCCTCAGCAAGTTACCCAGCAGAGGGATTAACCCATCCTCATTTAGCAGATGGTATTCAGAGGCAACACCTAAAAAATGGTGAGCTTGTTACCCATCCTTGTTATCAGTTGCACAGTTACTTAAACATTAGTATATCTTTCTTTAGCTTATACTTAGTTTATATAAATTCTAAGCTCACCACTTGTTTGGTATATTCTATAGAATTATAAGGAGGTATATGAATATACCTCCTTATAATTCTGAAGAATCTCTAAATACTATAAGAGACAAAGGAGGAACAAAACTCCTTAAGGAAAAAGTTTTCCTATTATTGAATGTAAACTATACTATGTTTGTATGGGAAGGTGTCTGTTGGTGTGCTCCTTAATATTCAAAATCTTGTGTATAAAAGTAATTACTGCCCAAATAAATGTTGTAAAATAAGCTGTAAATGAGACAAAATAGAAATGACACTGGCTTCTTTAATGCTTGGCGTCTAATACTTTATTATGGAAAGTCACTACAAGTTGGTGTGAAATGCCTCTGTAATTTTGAATTACACTTCCAAACATCCCGGGATGGAAACATCTCACTTATTTTTATTGTTTTACTTTGTTTCATGCTTTACTGCCAATCTATTCTCTTCCATGGCCACAGTCCAGACCATTGAGGTGAGTCAATACAATTGGCCTTATGGCAACCTGAAAAAATATATACTAAGTTAGTAACAGCCTGCTTTTAATGTTAAACCACTTTCAGACCCCACAAATAAATTACTTAACACTATGTGAGGGATAAATACTTAGTGCTGTATTTAACAATACATATAACCACAAGGCATTGGGATGTTACTACTCCACAAGGCCACATATAACCTAAACTTAGGTTACAAGTCCCAACCTAGAAAACCGTATTTATTTTATACAACGTGTTCCTATAGCGTCACACACTCTTTGGAAATTCTATAATATTCATTTTAATGAGCACTATCATGGAGATGTGTTATTAATAATTAATTTATTAATAGAATACCATTCTAAAAGTTAATGTACTTTTTACTTGCATCGCCGTCGTCTTTGGCTTGATAAACCCAATTTACTTATTAATTTATACTTATGTTTATTTCTTTTTACGCAACAAACAGCTATATCACTATTTGTTAATGATTAATTAAAATTAAAATACAACTACTTTTTTGTTTACATATCTGAATCACACAGATTAATTAATAATCTGTGCAATCAAACGATTCGTGATGCGTTTCTATAATGCAAAATATTTTTAATCAGGAACATTCTTTATAATAATATTAATGAAATTTGCAGTATGCTAAATGTTTATAATATTAAAATAACTAATTTACGACCTAATTATTAAAAAATAGAAGCGGTTTATTGTTTAAAATTATATTTTATTAGTGCTATTTGTTGCTATAAATTGGAAAATCCCAAACGCAATTGTTTTCGTTCTTTAGTTCACCATACGCTCACCATCGATGATAATAATGATCCATAATACCGAATTTGATGGCCATAGAAATTACAATCGTGTACAAACAAACGAAATTACAAGTTGACCATCCATAGCAATTACTATCGTGAGGGCACATCGCTAATTAGCCCCCCGGCATAGTGGGAGCGATACATATTGTTAACAATGTATTAATCGAGCACATTCATGGCCTTTGTAGGTCTGCCTACCATCAGTTAGATGAGCGTTTTTCACGAAAAATGTACACGTGACGATCTGGAATTTACTTCGAGTATTTGCATTATATTGTTATTTTTGTAAATGTACGAGTTCCTTAATATATTAAACTACCGAAAATCAGTAAATTATTAAAATATTACTAGGTAAATACAGAAAAAAAGGATTTTATTCGTTGATCTGTGGAATATAGTGTTCCGGTACGTCACAGTAATAAATCAAGCGAATATAATAAAAAAATAAAATATTAAGACAATTAAACTTTATTAACATCAAATAAACATAAAATTCTTTTGAAAAAAACAACAAAATTTAATAACTTACTGCTAAATCAACACTAAATTAGCTAATATGTTTCACGTTCGTCACAATAGAGGCAAAAAATACCAGAAAATATATTTTTTCTATTGTACTTCTCCAAAATTTATAATTTAGGCGAAAAAGCATTTGACCATTAATAATTAAATTGTCAATTTTAATGTTATTATCAGAAATACAATATATATTAAAAAAAAAATATAAATTATAATATTATTAAAACATGAGACCGTAGCTATCCGGAATATACGGTGACGATCCTGAATAACTAAGGCAGCGTCACATTGCTAAATGTTTATTGAACAACAATCAGATATTAGAAATAATAATTTTATTTGTCGGATAAATCGACAGAGGTACCGCTAGACCACGAAGGCGATAAAAAACCTTAATTCGGATAATTTATCTACTTAATAATTTATCTACTTCTACTTAATAAATAAATAAATAGCAGTATTATTGATCATTGTATACTAAGCTTAATAATTCCGGTTCGTGACAAAAACTATTCCGGTAGTATGTCACGTGACTAATTGGACGTAACGGTCCAAGCCGACTAATTTAGAAAAATAATAATCAATTACTTTGAAGTAATATTTTAATGGTTACCAATTACTATCTTATATTTTAGTAAATATTTAATATACACAACAAAATAGAATACAGAAAAAGTTCTTTTTACCTTCAAAAATCCTGTAACAATACCGGAACACTTCTTTTGCTTAAGAGAATCACAACCACTTTCGTCACAGTTTTTTTTCATACTAACTAGAGGTGAGCGTTACGTAACGTAGATAGTTACAGTAAAGTCGATATTTCTTAAATAACTAATAACGGTTATTATATTTGTAATAACTATTTAATTAAAAAAACGTAATTAAGAAAAAAAAAACATAATATTGATTTTTGAGTATTAAAAGGGTTAGATCTCATTATTTCCTTTTATTAGAGTACAAACACGATAGGCTTACGACCGACGGTTGACGAGATAAATTGAAAAAACATTTTCGACCTTAATAACATTGATCGAGTACCTTTTTTTTTAATTTCATTCGACTTATTAGATGGCATACCATCGAATTCTACCAAAAAAATGCAATTGTCAATAAGGTCGAAAATCCTTTAACAAAGCTAAAATTACTTTCATTGGCTAGATATCAAAGATACCTATCGTTTAAGTACAAACACTTTGGGTCTAGGGCCAGTGGTTAATAAGTTATAATAAAAAAACGTTTTGACATGACATTTCACCAGATTACACCAATACCATAACTATGAGTCCAAAAACAAAATATAAGCCATGTGGATATAAGAGTTATTATCAAAACAAAAATTTAATACTTTTATTTAAAAAAAAACAAAATAAAAACTAAAACAAGATAATTTTTAAATACAACTACAAAAAACCTAGAAAGAATGCGTCACGGAACGTACCGCAACCAATCACCGCAATAGCGTGAACATCATTAACCACCTCGTCGGAGTGCAACGACGATATTTTAAAAACCGATACAAGAAAAAGAAACTAAAACGAGGATAGCAACAATAACTCCAAAAAAAACACAACGTCAAAAAACCTTAGAACGAATGTGCAACCAATCACGAAAAAACTACTATAACAAAAATCACTAAATATCACAATCACGTGAAGTAACAATAACCACCACGTTACAAGAGTTTCCATCGTTACAAGTTACAACCGTTTCAGTGATATCCATATAGATAGGTACATTTGTTCCGTCGGTTTCAATCACAAGTTGTGGAATGTCGGCGAGCAGCGACATAGCGCAAAGCGGTGATATAATGAACTAAGTAAACCAATTTATAACAACTACTACAGAGAGATGGCGCTAATAAATTAAATAATGCAGAATATAAGTATTTTGTGGTCAATAAAACTTTAGTTGTCTTTTGGATGTTAAAGTTAAAAATTGATTAAAATAAAAACACATGTAAAATTCATAATAAAAATATGAAATTAAAAAAATGAAGTGCAGAAGCGGGGATGGAACTGGCGTTCTGTGGTTGTTAAGTTATTTAGATAGAATAGGATCATGTCGCCATTTAAAAATTAAAATAGATAGTAAATTTTAAATAAAGAAAATTTGTGAGATAAGTCACAGAAGAAATAATTGTACAATGTAGATAAGTTTTCTGACTGCTGTTATAGTGAATAAGTTTTTATATTAAAAAATCATTGGTACACGGGCTAAGTAAAAAAATATTTTTTAAAACAATGAATGTTTTGAGAGTAAAGTAGGTACATAAAATTAAAATTATTTTCAAGGCACTACGCTTGTTAATTTTTTTTTTTTTTTTTGCTTATAATTAGATTTTGTAATAATAACTATAAATAGTTACAAAACGGGTTATTAACAAAAAGAAACGTAGCCGTTACGTTACAATGAAATCACGTAACGACCCACCACTAATACTAACATATTCCTAGCAAAATGGCGGTTGTTATAGAAATCACAATGTTGCCAGGAATGTTAAATATATATAAAATAGTAGTATTTTTTTGAGAATTATATTGAAATCGTCGTGACTAATCCGGATTTTCCGGTAGTTACATATTCCTGGGACAACACTGAATAAATATTTACTCGAAAACGCATTGTTTTTGCCCACGGCAAAGGTTCTAAATCGTATCTCAAACATATTAATGACCAAATTCACACCATAAAAACGTAATACTAGTGATACTAAAGGTTTGTGTAGGCCTCAAAATGTCCGAGGGCGTAGTGGGACATAAGAAATCTGCAATCTACTGTTGTTTTATTTGTAAAAAATTAACAAATTAGTCGTTTTTTGATGTATATTTTATTTTATTTTATACCATAATTATTATTTTAATGCAAATAAATATTGAGTTTCACAATGATACAGTACAGAATTCCAAAAAATAATTTTAAATATGAGGGACACCATATTTTTTGTAATGTCATCTTTCGTGAAAAACGCCCAGATACAAACATCACAGAAAAATAAAACACTTTAGTTATAGATTGGTTTTGTAATTTTTTTGCAACAAAATGAATGTGCGTAAGATGCTAAACCTATTTTAATTAAAGTATTCAAGGACTCAATAGCTTTTATGAATTTGCCATAAAACTGCAGTAGTATTCTAGTCTCAGCGTGTGGTTACGAAACTCGCGGTGGACTTAATGATAAATAAGCAATCATTCACGAATATTAATACTAATGAAAATTCAACTTTATCTAAACCCCGTTTCAAAGCTAAATAATTTAGCTGGCATAACAGAAAGGACCAAAACTGTAAACAAAGAAAATTGTATTAGTTATTCCTATTCATGAATTTAAAATATGTATGGAGTGAATTTTTCAAGCGGGTTATAAGACAAAATTCGAATACATAGGGTCAAATCTAATGACATATGAGAATTAAAATTCCCTAGGCGGGATAAAAAAAATAACACTATTTAATTTTATTAAAAATTCTTTATTGCACAAAATTGTACTTAGGCGAAATTAATAATGCCTTAGGCATTTTCTAACCTAACCTTTGAGAGAGTGAAATATGCCTAGGGTGCAAAACTATTCCTATTATTAAATTTTATATTTACTATTATTTCACCATTGATGCTATTATAGATTTTTTTTTCTTTTTCATACCCTTTAATGATTCACACACAAGTGTTGCTCTCCCAAAGAATGTGCTATTATAATGGTATATACATATATAGGGCTGGGATTTAAATGTGCACACTATATCCAGTGTATTAAATAAACAACCTGAAATTATCAATAAAAATTATTAAGACAAAAATCCTCAACAAACATGAAATTCCCTTTTTTTTATGAAGTACCATAATACAATAAGGCTTTCAACTCACAGTCTTGTATATGTAACTTCACAGTTACATAAATACCAGAGAATGAGCAAGAAAATATATAGTAATATTATTAGTATATAATAGTAAGGTATTATAGAATGTCAATAAAATGCTGTTATGACTCTTATGTAGTTTTTGCTATTCCTTGTAGTATCAGATTTAAACTTGGGATGCACTTGCACCCTATTACAGAAACATAAAAGAAAAACTAAGACACTATTATATTAATTGACATCTTGATGAATATACAAGCAATTAATAAAATGAACCTATGCTCAATTGTCTTTGGCCAGCCATAGTTATCAGCTTATTTAGAGCTAAAAATAGTGTACAGATAAAAAGAAGTGGAAGAGATGATGATGTAGTGTCGAAGATTTAAAGAGGTATGTTAAGGTGGTTCGGCCACGTTGAGCATATGGATGATGAACGAAAGACAAAACAAATATATAAAGTAAAAATACAGAATGATAGTGGATTAAGTGGCCGACCAAGACTCGTATTTACAGATCAAATTCGGGAAGTCATTAAAAAGGGACAAATAAGAAGTCTTAAACACAGACGCGCCTTTATGAATTGGTGCATGGATGTGGTGGAAGCTAGGGAAGTATGTAAAGACAGTGTGAAGTGGTGTACATTACTCTCTGCTTACCCCTTAACAGGGATATAGGCACGATGGTATGTATGTGTGTATTTAGAGCTACATGTTATGAACCATTTTCTCAGCTATAGGGATGCTTTATCATTGACTATATAATATAATGTTGTGGTGATCCTTGGGGGAGGCCTATGTCCAGCAGTGGACGCATGAAAGGCAGATGATGATGATATAATGTAATATTCATAGGTAATATTTATCTTCCTGGCTTTAACTAGACTATGAGTAGCACCATATGTGCCAAAATAATCCGCAGACATGACTTCAAGAAATATTTTAATTCTTATTATTGTTCCAAACTCTGTGCTACAATATAGTAATATTCTTGAATGTTTTGACTGCACCAAACTGCCATGAACACTGAGCACAAACAAGTACCTAAAACAAAAGAATTAATAAACTCAGACATATAATATTTAAGTTAATATATTTCTCCTACTATTTATGGGACTTTGCTTCAAACATGACATGCATGCACCACCGAATGATTAAACTGCATTCAAATATATAAAATGTTTATTTAAATCTGAAAAAAATATTTGTTATAAAGTAAAGTACACCAAAAGGTAAAAGTACACCTAAAGTAAAGTCTACCTTAGCTCCTTTCCATACAAAACGACCCAGGTCCTTCAGCTACTTTTCAGAAACTTATCCAACATCACCCCAAGACTGTGATCTAACTTTTTATATTGAAGAAACATTACATCCGTTTGATCTAAGATAGTATAGTAGGGTAGATACCCATCTTGCCTCTATTTTGAACATTTTATGGCGCTCCTGGGCCATAACGCAAAAGTTCTCGGCCGCTACTATTAGTAGTACTTATTATTGCATTAATTTCATATTTATTCCGAACACAGTGCATAACATTCTTTAGAAAGCCGATGATTAGATAGTCATGAATTTTATAACCATTTACAAAAATATTATTTTTAGTTGTCTAAATTACTTTACTAATCACTTAAATGAAAAATAATTAACAATCACAGATCCTATAGAACAAAAAACATAAAATTTTCAAAAAAGTTAAAACCTATTTCGACAAAATAACCTAATATTACAAGAAAATATTCCCGCGGTCCGATTTACTTTACGCGCTTTCATTATGTTTTGTCTCGTTCGTTTTCGTCTAGTTAAATGAGACAGGACACAATGAACGCAAGTTTGGCGTGATTCGGACCGCGTCCGACCCCATCAAGTTGACTCTCGAGTTATTAACATCATTTGACCTGCCAAAAGTTTTTGGACAGGCGAGCTCTCAAAGCGACAGCATCGAAAAAATAATTTAATTTTTAATTTAATTTATTTTTCTTGTAAAAAAGGATTTATTGGTTAGCTTATTTAAAATTAAATGTAAATAATTCATATTCATGTAAATTTATCATTTATTTCTTGTAATTTATTTCCATTGTGTATTAGTAGTACCTACTCGTTTCTCCCCATTTTATAGAAAACATTAGTCTAAGAATTCACCATGAATCATATTTTTATTCCACCTAAACCGCCTGACATTAATTTCGTAGTAAATTCTCCGGCTGCCTTTGAAGAAGTTGATGATGATTCATCTTCTTCTCAAAACATGGATTTTTCTAATTCAATCAGTTCTGATCAAAAGAAAATTAAAAAGACTAAAAGAAGGCATTCCAGTAAAAGGCATAAACCTGGATGTATTAATGAGAATCTGGTTCCAAATTCATTAACGTCATTCAATAGTTTATCACCTATTTCCCAACCATCTAATTCCATTCCTTTACAACAATCATCTCCAGACAAAGACGTAAAGATATTTTATAGCGAAAATGATAAGGGTCCTTTTGTTGTTCACGTTCAGAAGAGAACTGTTTCTTCTGACAATGATTATAATACTATTCTAAATCCGATTATTTTTGGCAAATTTATTCAGAAAAACAACTACCGTGGTATTATTCCTGGTAGCATAATTCGCATTGGACGGAATAGAGTAAAAATTGTATTTAATACTTTTAAAGATGCCAATACTTTTGTAAATAACTCTACTGTTTCTGAAAATGGGTACAACTCTTTTATACCTAGTTTTTGCGTGACTAAAATCGGTGTTATTAGGGTTCCCATAGACATTGAGGACTCTGACATTGTTGCTGATAGTATTTTCCCAAATAACCCTATTAAAATATTGAAAGTAAGGAGATTAAAATATAAGGTTACAGCAAATGATAATGTTACTTGGAAATCATCACAATCTGTGGTGGTAACCTTTGAGGGTCAGGTTCTTCCTGAATTTTTATATTTATATTATAATAAAGTTAACATAGAGCTGTATAAATATCCAACCATACAATGTTACTCATGCTGCAGGTTTGGACATATGAAGAGCAATTGTCGGTCTAAGCCGCGTTGTTATAAATGTGGCCAAAGTCATTATGGAGATTCGTGTGGACTTGATGAAACTGAGGCTTGTTGTTTATTATGTTCAGGTAGTCACTATGCTACTAGTAGAAAGTGTCCTGAATATAATAGACAACAAAATATCAAATCTTTGATGTCTCAGAGATCAATTTCATATATGGAGGCTAATAAGCTTGAACCTCGGATAATGAATAAATCATTTGCTGAGGTAGCTAGTTCGGGTATATCATCGGGTATTTCATATAAAAAAACTGTCTTTGCTAAACCTAAAATATATAAAAAGAATGATAACAAATCATATGACATAGATTTTCATAAAAATTTATTAAAGGATTTTCAAATACCGAATCCTGAAAATGGATGTGCTCTTTCAAAAAAATCAGTAGAACAAAAATCTGAAAATACAATAAAAGATCTTCTTTCTTTTATTGTTGAATTATATAATAATAATAACTTACCGGACAACGTAGAAAATATTGTAATTAACCTTTTAACTTCCCTTAAAAATGGATCCAGCCAAAACAAAAATAATTCAATGGAACTGCCAAAGTCTTCGAACAAAGAAGACTGAATTAATGTACTTATGTAACAAATACAGGCCTTCCATCTTGGCTGTCTCAGAGACATGGTTGAGACCTCTTTCTCCTTTTGGTATCAGAGGGTTTAACTGTGTCCGAGATGACAGACAAGATGGAAGGGCTGGTTCGGCTCTTTTTATATCAAATTCAATTTGCTATTCTCCTCTCACCTTTCCTGTTTATAATGAAAATATTAACATAGTAGGATGCTGTGTTAATAATATCAATATTATTTCTTTGTATATATCTAAACCTGATCGTCATACTATAACATTCTTAAAACATCTTTTTGAGTTTCTAAATCCTCCTTTTATTTTGTTGGGTGATTTTAATTATCACCATACCATGTGGGGTTCTGCCACTTGTGATCATAATGGTAATACTTTAGTTAAGCTTTTAGATGAGTTTAATTTGATTTTATTAAATGATGGCCGTCCAACCCGACGAACTTCACCTCTACAAAATGTTAGTGCTGTAGATTTAACAATTTGTTCCTGTGATATATCTAGCTTGATATCTTGGGATATTGAGTCTCAATCATTTGGTAGTGACCATTTTCCCATCATAATAAATTCTCCCATTCAAAATTCATCTAGTGTTCTACCTCCCCTTCTTAAATATAAAATTAAATCAGTATCTACTGAAGGTTGGAATAATTTTGGTAAATTGTTAAATAATAAAATAATGTCCTTACCTATAATCACAAGTAGTAATTTCATATTTTGTTATAATGAATTTATTTATACCCTGTTAAATACGGCTGACAATTGTTTTAGTACTAAATCTTCTCAAAATAAGTATTCTCCCCCTCCTTGGTGGGATGAGGAGTGTACTGATTTTATTAAAAGAAGAAAAATTGCTGAAAAGAAATATTCCCAAAATATGACAATAGAGAATTTTATTGAATACAAACATATTTTAGCTAAAAGTAGGCGTATCTTTAAAAAGAAAAAAATAAATAGCTGGAATAAATTTTGTTCTTCTTTGTCTCCTGAGTCGCCTTCCTCCCTGGTATGGCAAAATATTAAAAGATTTAGGTCATCTCAAACTTCTAAATTTAACAATTCTCCAGTTTATTCTTCTTGGACAAATTCTTTTTTCAACAAGCTGGCTCCTTACTATGTTCCATGTTTCAGTGAATGTGGTGCTTCGTTTGTCCCATCTTCATCCAATAATCATTTAGACGTTCCTTTTTCAATAAAAGAGCTTAAAATTATTTTGTCTCATGTCAAGGATTCTGCTCCAGGTCTTGACGGTATACCATATTCTTTCTTAGTTAATGCATTGGATAACACTTTAGAATATATTTTAGAAATATTTAATTTTATTTTTAATTCTGGAGAAATTCCCCAGGACTGGAAAACACAAATAATTATACCAATCCTCAAACCCGGCAAGGATCCATCATTATTTTCATCTTACAGACCCATTGCATTGTCTCCTACTATTCGCAAATTATTCGAACATTTAGTAAAAAATCGGTTAGAATGGTTTACAGAAAGTCAACAAATTTTAGGTTTTTCACAGTTTGGTTTTCGCAAAGCCAAAAGCACCATAGACAATCTAAGTATTTTTTCAACTGACATTAGGCTAGCGTTTTCAAGGAATGAATTTCTCTGTGCTGTATTTTTAGATATAGAATCAGCATATGATAATGTCTTGATCAATATTTTAATAGAAAAATTATTAAAAATTGGTATAAGTTCAAAATTAGCATATATAATTGGGTGCTTATTTTGTGAAAGAAATATAAAATTAAGATTGCTTGACCAACCAGATAATAATATAAGAACGGTTTGGAAGGGATTACCTCAAGGATCTGTTTTAAGCCCTCTTTTATTTAATCTATACACGTTTGATCTAAATTGTCAAGTAAATTCATGGAGTCGTTCTCTTCAGTATGCAGACGATGTTATTCTTTACTCAGTTTCCAAAAACCACAAAATATGCGAAAGTAATCTTAATAATTCATTGTCAAAGTTAGATTTTTGGCTAACTAGTCATGGTTTGTCATTATCGCCTTTAAAATCAAGTGTCGTGGTGTTTAGCCGAAAGAGACAAACTCCGGAAATAGGTATTAAAATTAATAATATAGTTTTGGATATTAAATCATGTGTTAAATTTCTAGGAGTTTATTTAGATTCTAAATTAAATGGAGTAAATCATATAAATTATATAATCTCCAAATGTGAAAAAAATATTAATATAATGAGAGTTTTGTCGGGTGTTTGGTGGGGCTCTCATCCATTTTCACAGCGACTCTTATATAATGCCATTATAAGAAGTCATTTTGATTATGCATCATTCATTTTGGAACCGTGTAGCAAATTGGCTATTAAAAAAATGGATAATATACAGTCTAAAGCGTTACGTGTCATTATTGGGGCTATGAAGTCCTCTCCAATCAACTCTCTGCAGGTAGAATGTGCAGATCCTCCATTAAGAAAAAGACGTCAATACCTTTGCGATAAATATTTTTTTAAATGTATACAATTTTCTAACCATCCGATTATTCCTAAAATTAAGTTATTACATGAATATATTTACAAAAACCATTCTACGAAGAGGTTTTGGATTAAAAAAAAAGTATTGCCACGTTTAGTTTATTCTTTTTCTAAATTAAAATATATAAAAACTCCATTCATTTCCAATTCTTCATTACCCGTATTTTCGAGTCCGTATGAATCTGTCATATATGATCCTCAAATTATATTAGATTTGGGTATTAATAAAAAATCAGTAAATTGTAATGACTTATTTAATAACATAGTTTCACAAAAATGGCCTACTGCTGATTATTTTTTTACTGATGCCTCAAAGTTATCACCACAGGGTAGCGTAGGTTGGTCAATTTTTCACCAAAACTCTAATCTTTCATTGCTATATAAAAGTCCTAGTCAATCTTCAGTCTTTACTGGGGAATGTTTGGCTATCAAACATTGTATTCAATTTATCCTTGAAAATGAAATTAATCCTAGTATAATTTTTTCGGACTCATTAAGCTCATTACAATCGACTCTTAGTAATCCATTTTCATCTAAAAATCGCTCTGAAATTATTTTTGAAATTAAAAATCTTTTATATCAATGTCATATTAATAATATTTTGGTAACTTTAGTTTATATCCCCAGCCACTGTGGAATTTTTGGCAATGAAAGGGCGGATTATTTCGCCAAAGAAGCCGTGGTTCATGGGGAATTACATTATTTTCATAATTATAGTTATGACCTAGTTGCTCAAGCTAAAAATTATCTGCAAAAATCATGGAACAATTATTGGATTAATTCTGCTAAATTAAAAGGTTCAAATTTATTTTCTATTCAGTCACATGTCTCATTTAAGCCTTGGTTTTCAAAATTTAAATTATTTAATAAAAATGTAACTTCTTCTGTGTGCCGTTTGAGAATAGGTCATTGTTGCCTAGCTACTCATTTATATAGAATAAATGTTAAAGAGTCTAATCTATGTGAGTGCGGTGAAGGTGTTGGTAATATCGATCATCTGTTTTTTAGTTGTAAAAATTATTCATCATCACTGTATTCTTATTTACCTTCTTATAAAATACCGTTACCTTCTAAAATGAGCCATTTGTTACATATTTTTTCTTTTGATATATTATCTCTCATTTGTAAATATATTCAATATCATAATATTAAAGTTTAGTTTATTGTAGTAGTAGATATAGTTAAGCTTTAGAATAGTTAAATCCTGTTTTTACTTATAATTTGAAATTTAAGTTTTTCTTTTTTCTTTTGAAGACGATGTTAAGTTTTGTTTGCGTGTAACTTGTCTATGGACTGTCAGCCAATAAGTCCATTTTTTTCGTGCCATACCGTTTTATTTGTTTGTGGCAATATTGTTACAAAAAGTGACAGAAGGCCAATTATGAAGATTGGATTGGATTGGACCTGCCAAAACCGTTTCATGATACCGATTTTTGCCTAATGTATGAGAAATTTTGGAGTTTAGTTCGTTCTTATCGCATTCATAATTATGGGAGCATTCATGATTCGGATTCAGCGTTTGACAAGTAAAATCGCACTCACGATAGTAATTACTATCGTGAAGACACATCCGTAATAAACCCCCAGGTTTTAGTATCGGAATAATTAAAAAAGAAAAATTCGGTATTAATTTCCACTGCTCGGCTCTTCTTATTTCATACATTTCAGGAGGGGGGGGGGGGGGGGGGGTTAAGGGATTTTGGGGGAACCCCCAAATATTTGCGAACTATAATGGACATTTTGCCGCAAATATTAAGGTTTATTTTAAAGTTAAGAATTATTATTAGATCTAAGAAATTAAATTTTTATTCCATTATAATTTTATACCTATAAAAGTTTAGAAAATAAAGTAATTTTTTAAAAATTACATTTAAATAAAAATTAAACTAGAAAATGGTGTTGTTTTAGCAGTGTTTACCGCCACTGTCTAGTGATTGCGACTTGGTGTTGTATCTGGTGGGCGATTCTCGCGCTTTCGAGATTCATCTCGATTCGAGATTTTTAAACGAAAAATGACTAAATATGCCATTTTTCGTTCAAAAATATCGAACATTAAACGAAATAAATAATAAATATTAATTAATAAACAATAAATATATAAATATTGAACGAATGGACGACTGGCGGTCGTCGTAGGTTTGAATCCCACCCATAGAAAAAAAATAGTTTTTGAAATACAAATAACTTTAGGTAATGTGACGTTAAACTTTCTTCGAGAGACTCGAGGCTCCGAAAATTCGTACTTCTAAAATACTAGTGGACCTAGTTTTTGGTTCTAGATTTTCGGATTTGGTTCTAGATATGCATTTTAGCTAGTACGTCCCACCACTACTGTGTATATGAATAAATGTTTAGGTGTATATTAAGTGAGTTTTTGTTCATGAAAAGAGTTCTTAAAAAAGCTTAATTGACTAATGATTATTGGTAACAATTTGATTAATTGCGTCAGCGTCTATCTATACTATACGCCATACTTTATGTGTATACATACTAGATGGAGTGTAGCGGCGTTTTAGATAAGAGGGCAGTTCCAAATTTCAAATATTATTACCCGTGCGATCTCTCGGGGAAAAGAAAGTAATTGAATATACACAATTTAAATATCTCCGCATGCGTCTCTTCCTTTTTTCCGAAAGATCGCACAGGTTCATTATTACCCCGTTTTGTTAATCATGATAGTAAATCTATTCTTAGTTAAAATTATTTTTGGGAATACCCTTTAAATAATAAGTACCTAGTACCTACTTAAAACAAAAAAGATAATAATAATAATTGAAGGATGACTCACCTTACAAATCCCATTTTTCTCCGTGGTAGTGGTTCTTCCCAAATTTAGCGGTACCGCTTATACTCGTCTACTCATGGGTATCTGTACTTCATTAGTGGTGTGGTGATCATTTTGGGAGCACAGTACAGAAAGGATTTAGAGGGCTAGGACCACTGAATTTAGGTTTTACAGACTTTAAATATTGCTTTTAGCAAGTAAGATTACACGCGTAGTTACCCGCGTGGTTGGTTGTAATAATTTTCCTAACTCTGTTAGCTTCATGGCTTGTTTATATATTCTCGCAGTAACGTCGCCATGATTCCGTTTTCCAATGTTTGACACGCTTTTTAAGTGGGCTTGGGCATTTTTATATTTTGTCCAATCCTCTTCTTTTCTTGTATTCATCGCGCGGTTGAAAAGGTTTCTTGCTTTGTGTTTAAGCCGGTATAGCTCCGGGCCCCACCAAAGATTTCCTCTCATGTTTGGCGGTGGTGGTAGTGTCAGGGGGCAAGACCTATGGTAGCTTTTTGTTATAATGTCCAAAGTGTTTCCACGTTATGTTCTATATTAGCAGTTATGTTTGTCATATGCTCCAGATTTGTACTGGTTATAGTGTTTCCCAAAGAGTTCCGGTATATTATTTTGTTGGTCTTCCTTGGATTTCTTTTGGATATTGGTTGCGGAAGTGCTATGTTGAGTGTGAAGCATATTCGCCTGTAATTTGCAAGCGAGGCTTCCCTTGAAACATGCAAATTTGTTATTAAATCGCTTACCTCTGGTGAAGCTAAGGTGACGTCTATCACTGTTTGATTTCTGCTTGTGACAAATGTTGGTTCTGCACCCCTGTTGAGTTTAGAGAGGTTAGTGGTAAAAAGGTATTCAACGAGTTCCTCATATAACCACTCATTAATGCAATGAACGACAAATGTCCTTGCGTGCACATATTACCTAAACATTAGAATTTCAACAGCTTTTGGCACACATATGATATATATCTTCCAAGCAGAGTGTATAGCCATAATAGAAGTAACAGCGGCAATATGCGCAAGAAAGATAGAAGAATATGGTATACGCATATTATCAGACAGCGCAGCCGTACTACTAGCATTGAAGAACAAACAGATGAACTCAAGTCTGGTAAAACAATGCCATTACGCACTGGAGACTATATTAGTTGGTAACAGGGTCACTCTCCAGTGGATAAAGGGACACAGCATCTCCCTCGGTAACGACGCGGCTGACGAACTGGCGAAAAGAGGAACACAGGTAGGACCCAAACCGTATCTACCGTTTTCTTTTAATCAGTTGAAAAGTTGGCGACGCGACAATACCTTCAACCATCACTGTAAGTATTGGGCTAACTTAAAAAACTGCAGGCAGGCCAGAGAGGCGGTCACCAAACCTAGCCCACGCATAGCTCGGAACCTGCTCAATCTCAACAGAGGTAACCTTCGTATGGTGGTGGGTATACTTACCGGACACTTTCTATTAAACAGGCACCTTACAATTTTAGGTATCACCAACAGCCCTCTATAGAAGTTGCATGGAAACTGAAGAAATACCCACCCATTTACTGCTTTATTGCAGCAGGGTGGCTTCACAATGGGCGAAAATCCTCGGAACACCGAGGTCGCTTCTTGAGGCTTGTGGAAGACCCGTACTTCTTGTCGCCTTCTGGAAGGAGCTGGGCTGGCTAGAATAGTCAGCCAACTCACGCAAAAATGCCTAATCTCTTGGCTAATTGCGGAAAACGAGCCCGCCATGAACATGAACATCAGGCCGGAATGTCAAACACGGTCTTGACATTCCGGTCTCATGTTCATGTTCATTCTTGATGTCAAGAAAGACAGACGCTAGGAAAGTGTCAGTTCGGAGTACCCCAAGTGAAGTTAGTTAACCCGAAGATTGCTTAACGGAGGAGCTGCGATAGTTGGCAGTTTGTGATATCATCGGGTCCAGGGGCTTTTTAGAGCTTTAGGTGGAGCGCAGAGTGCTCCCTCGGCTCCGGGCGCTAGGAAAGTGTCCGGTTCAGGGTACCATTAAATACAGAGAAAACTAAATATGTATGCTTCTTCACAACCAACAGAACTCAAGCACAACATAACTACCAGCCCTCTATTTATGAAACGAAATATATCAGATCGCTATCGTGATCGAAAGCAATTGGAGCTTTCATATCCTTTATTGCATTGACAGACCGCAATCCTTTTGGTGTTTTATAGTTACGCCCCAGCGGCCACATTATGTTTCTTATAACGTGATCGTTAGATTGTCAAAAGAACGATTCCCGCTATATAGAGTAATCTTTTAATCATTGCTGATTGGAGTAGAGAGCGCTAATAACGGAATTCGTTATTTTGACAATCTAAAGCTATAAGAAACAGAATATGGCCGCTGATCCAACTATTATAATAAAAAACTACACCTCTCACATGAGCCACACGCGGGTAAATTCAAACAACAACCTTGCACCTCTTTGGAGGAGAACGCGCTAATAACGGAAATCGTTATTGTGATACTCCGTTATAAGAAACAGAATGTGGCCGCAGAATTAAATGGCAATAACGGAGGCCTCTGTCTGAATGACTAATAAAAAACGCGTCAGGGGCTTTATTCCGAGTTTTGACACGTTCACCGTCACGCATTTTGAGTAAAGCACGGGTATTGAAATGTAATTTCTATCTTATTAATTATAAAGTTGAAATTCCAATGCTCCACACATGTTCAAACTTGCGAAGAATTCGTGTATTTCAAGATGACGGCATTATTATAGCCAACCTAATACATACTATATATCCATTGGAATAGAGCTTATATTTCCATATTTTTAGTTTGCGCATCGTCTTGTCGTTATTAGCGAGCTTGCATTCATCTCGATTCGAGATTTTTAAACGAAAAATGACTAAATATGCCATTTTTCGTTCAAAAATATCGAAAATTAAACGAAATAAATAATAAATATACAAATATTGAACGAAAAATGACATATTTAGTCATTTTTCGTTTAAAAATCTCGAATCGAGATTAATGTCGAAAGCGCGAGAATCGCCCACCAAGAGCAAGAAGTGCTTAGCTACCAAGGAACATAATACTCTCTACGGAGTTAGCTACTATAATCTAAAGGTTACAATGGTCGCGTCGCGTTTTGCTACTTTTTGACGATAACTCCGATAAAGGTTTAAAATGGCTCAAAATCACACAAAATGATCGAAGTCAAAAGGACAGTATCCAGCTGTAAAATAATGATTTAAAAAAAATAGAAGAAAAAACACTTATAAAAAAAAGTTAAAAACCGACGTTAAAGCACTTCTTTAATGATATATTATACTTTAATGATAGTTTCACACTTAAATTTTATTAAAACTTTTGTAAACAAACTTGCAATGCAAACTTGTTTTTAATAATTTACATTACAGAAAAAGAAAAATACCGCTTGCCCTTTCAGCAAAGAATCAGAAATCAGTTCCAGCGGTAATAGTATATTTAAAAGGATTGTCAACAATCAACTTAACGTTCCTTCCAATAGTAAAGAGATTTTTGGACTTTAGACATTTAGGATGGATATTATTATAAAATTAAATAATCAAAGCAATGGAAGAGATAAATTGGCTCGGTAATTATTGTCAATTAATTAGTTTTATTTGGACTTTGAATTAAATTGTTGTGTTAGTTGTTACTTATCTAAAACTAAATTTTAAAAACCTTGCTTTATTCAGAAACTTGTTAATTCTGGTAATAAATCTGATTTTCACTTTTGTTCAATATCTATATATGACAAGAAGGAAACAGAGGTTCAGCTGGCCTAGGGTTATCAAAATGTTTCTGACATTTATATGTATATAAGCAGACCTATAAAAGCCCATGAATCATTGATGTTTAATAGCGTTGATCACTCACAGTATGCCAGCTGATTGATTCAGTTACAAAAGGGTGTAGACAAAGATGAAATTACAAATCTACTTAAATATCCTTGCTTTATATTAATATAAACTACTTGTTTTCGTCATACCCTAAAAAAGAGAATACCACCCAAATAAAAAAATGATTGTGACTAAGACTAAGTGACTTGACAATTTACTTAGTCATCTTATTTTATTTGTGGTTTATTATCACATATTAATCTTACATTAATACAGTGGCAAACACTCATTGTACTTTTTTTACTTTCCAAAGGGGCCCTAAACTCTTGTGTGCCCTAGGGCCACAGTGTGACAGCCTTGGGTGCACAATTATAAAAATATGGTTAAACATATAATTTTTTATATTTTAGATTAGCTCAATACATTAGCAGATTGATTTGGCATCAGTTGGAAAACAATAATGCAAATAAATATTCAGTAGATCGAATTCGCAACCTTGAGTCTACACTAAGTTCTTTCAGAAAAAGTAAGTTATTATTATTTATTGGAAGTGTCTGTTTGAAGGCATAACTTATAATAATGTAAGTAATTAATACTGAAGATTATATTATATTTGTATGTAATTTGAAATTACTAATTTTGGTAGAAGTTGTGTCATCTTTTGGTTGAACCGGGCAATTATGACCGCCTCCGTAGACTAGTGGTGGCACCATTGGCGTGGTATCCGGAGGTTGTAGGTTCAATTACCACCCATGGCAAAAAAAAAAAATATTAGTACCTATGTTTTTCTGTAAAGCTGGTCATGGTCTGGGTGTTTATAAAATATAATGTCCTCGGCACATTACGCTCATCAAATTGTATTTTTAAGTTGTTTAATTAAAATTTATTATACCTTTTTTTCTTATAAATATAAAATAGAAATTCTCTTTATTTATATGTATTAGTCTGCGAACTAGAGAAATATGTGTGAATTGTCCTAAATTTTATTATTATCTAGTATAATAGAATCACAATTATTGTCATAATTCATAATCAGCTAATGGCAGCTAACCAATTGCCCATAGAAAACTGTCTGTTTGTAAATACTGTGTGTGATTCTAAATATAATTGAAATAAGTTTAGATTGCTATATATTAAAATAATCAATTTAATTACTAAGAACATTGTCCCTCCTTTTTTTGTTAATCAGATAATTAAACGTTTCTTTTTATTATAAGCTGGTTTTATTATGTAAAATAATTAATAATTTTCTAAATTTTTGTTACAGTTTTAAGATTGGGAAGATGTATAGATGTTTTTTATACAGCTTTTCATAATATACACCACAATGAGCCCTGGCTACGATTCACCCTAACATTAAGTAAACTTGGTCATGCTCTATACTTATATGCTGATCATGTTGTATGGTTAACTAAAAGTGGATTTTTAAACACAGATTCAGATAAATGGAACAAAATTGCTAATAAATTTTGGCTAGTTTCAATCATTGCCAACTTGGCTAAAGATATTTATGAAATATTAGAAATCCTAAAATTACATACACATAGTTCATTGTTATCAAATCCTATTTCAAATTTTTCTTCCACTAATTTTAATATAAATGTTGCATTAAACCATGTAAGTTGGTTGTTTAGGTGCCACAGAGACATTGTTCTTGATACCTTTAAAGATTCCTGCGACTTGTTTATTCCAATGACTGCTCTAGGGTTAACAAAGTTCAGTCCCAGCGCTATAGGCGTCCTGGGTGCAGTTTCTTCTTTAGCTGCCCTCTTTACTGTTGTTAATAACATTTGCGATGCTAAGGTTTTATAAATGTTATATAAAAATATTTTTATTGGGACTGGTTTAAAAGCTTTATGTAATTGGGATGTGGTAAGATTTAATTGGCATTATTTTGTTTATTATTTAAATCAGTAAGTTAAAAATAAGTATTTTGTAATTGTTTTAGTATATAATGAATGTGTAATAAATAATAATAATATGTATGATTACATTTTACATATAAAATTATTAAATAAAATTATATAATTTTTGTTTATATAATATTGTATATTTTACCTACCCTACCATCAACTCCTACTACTACTGATCTGGACAACGTTTACTTTCAACAAGACGGCGCTACGTACCACACAAGCAACAAAACCATTGATCTTTTACGGGAAAAGTTTCCGGGCCGTGTTATCTCTCGAAGAGATGATCACAATTGGCCACCGAGATCTTGGGATTTAACACCTTGCGACTTCTTCCTTTGGGGCCACGTGAAAGAGAAGGTCTACGCCAACACCCCAGCGTTGATTCAAGACCTCAAAGATTGAATTCGTGAGGCTATCGAGGACATAGGGCAGCCACTTTGCGATTTGGTTATGGACAATTTCATGAAAAGGATATAAGATATAAGAAGATATAAGGTCCTGTAAGAGTGGTCGTGGTGGTCATTTGCCTGATGTTATTTTCCACTATTAACGGCATACCTTCATCTTTATAATGAAATAAATATCCGATTATTTATATAAAAAAAATGCATTTTTCTTTGAATATCAAACTAACACCTCTTATTGGAAAACCCTTTAGTTTATACAGATATTTAATGGTGTTCCACACAGCACTAACTTATGTTTGTGCAGCCCTCGTAGGTCTAATAGCAATCTCTCGCTGTGCTCCATGTAAAGGTTCATAATTTATATATCTCTCTTTAACAATTACGCCTATAATTTAATATATATATATACATAATATGTTACAAACTTAGAGAAAAAGTATCAATCATCTTAATAATTTTAGTTTTATTTTGCTCATTTATTTACTTTCAACAATCTATGGTAGATTGCTATAATCTACGGAAGTGATTCGTTATTCCTTTACAAGAATATATGAACAAATATATTAAAGTAACTTTAACACGCGAGGAGGAATCACTAATGGGATAGTTTTTTTTTGTTTTCAAATATACCTGCGCTCCCATTGATGGATACTGATATAGGTATTAATAATCCTAGGGTATTAATGTTACATTGGTTATTGATGTAACCATCACAACATATTATAGGAATGCACCTCTGTCTAGTTTCTACAATGTTATAAAAAATCGTTTGTACAATGGCAATTTTTTCTCAGTTTTTACAATTCTCATTTGTGCAATTACTAGTTAAAAGAAAAAAAAAAGGGTTTGGTGCCTGTAACTTGGAGGGACATATTATATTATTACATAATTTATGGACTCTGTAAACCTTTCTACCAATAGGTAGGTACAGAGTAACAAAACCCTCATAAGTATCAGTCGCCCCCATTTATAAACTTTGCTGATCTGCTTACCAACAGGTGGGTACAGAGTCACAAGACCTGCTTTCATAAGTTTCAGTCGTTCCTATAGTGCATTCTCTGTAGGTCTGCTTACCACCAGGTAGATACAGAGTAAAATGCTTGCCATCATAAGTATTTGTCGCCCCCATTATGGAGTCTGTTGACCTGTTTCCCAACAAGTAGGTCGACAACAGAGTCACATTCCCCGCTCTGTATCATAACTATCAGACGTCCCCATTAATGTCCTGCTCTCATAAGTATCCGTCCCCATTCATTGACTCTGTAAAGTTTGCTTACTAACAGGTGGGTGCAGAGTCACATTACGTGCTCTTATAATATCAGTCGTCCTCATTCATGGACTCTGTAGGTCTGCGTACCAAAATGTAGCACATGCTCAATATGAGAGCAGGTCCACGTGCTCTCATATTGTATAACAGTCATCGCCATTCGCAGACTGTAAGGAAGGCTACTTACCATCCAATAGGTATAGAGTAATTCATGTTGTCATAAAATGTAAGTATTATGTAGTCGTATATTATACCTCATACAGAAACATGTTCACAACGATCACGATGTATATTTATGCGTTTTTTTATGAGATTTCGGCGCCAAAAGTGGCGATGTGATCTGCCACAATGGCCTTTTTTTTGGCCCAGAATGCTACCGTGAACTGCCCCCCTAGCCAAGAGCACCCAATCGTCGCAGAACGGGAAGTGATCGACAGAAATCGGTAGCCATGAACAATTTTTGACGTTAACTTTCATTCTCTTGAACGCGGGAGGGTCGCCGCTCAGCCCGATTATGACGTTCCGATATTATATTAAAACCCCGCGAGTAATTTTGAGTTTGTTGTTTTGTAACATATAATAATTATATTACGAATGAATTAAAATATAATAGAATGAAATTTAACGAACGTGACGTCATCACCAAATGTCATCTTCATACAAAACTTTCGTGCGCGCTTTTAGCGCTCATGCTCTTGGCTAGGGGGGCTGATCACAATGACCCCAGTCGGTAGGTGAGGCGTTGTGAACATATTTTGACATTTGTGGTGTGACAGTTTTAAACGTCGCAGCCGTCTTAAATTTTTAGGATCAAATTTATTGTATTTTAAATCGAAATGATTTTACAAAGATTTCGCTAATAAAATTAGTGGATTGTACGATTTAACCATGAAGCTAAAAAAACGCGACCCGCGCCAATGGAGTAAGCATGATACATAAATTGTTTCATAATAGTACGATACCGGTGTCGCCAATTTCTGAGTCGAACAAATGAAGAACGGGGAAAAAGGTGTGGCTTCAAATGGCAGCTCAACGCTTCTGACACTTAAAAAACTGCTTGAGAAAAAAAGAGATACAAGCAAACACGAATGTGTGCGCGTGTCTATGAAGTGTATTGTTTTTTTATTATAAAAAGCTAAATATTTAATTGCATACTTATGAAATACTTACTTATAAAAATTATTACAAATAGTTTCGATAGTGTTGCCACTGACAACAAATACTATTACTTATCGATATAAACCAAATATTTTGGGATTTATAGAGATCAAAGATTAATAATTATTTATCGATATACAATTGTAATACACACACATATCATCAAGGTAACCAGCGGAGGGGTTTTAATCCCACCTCGTCGTAGCCGATGGTATGAGTCTACACCGAACAAGTGGCTAGCTCGTCGCGATGTTTTGAATAGACTCAATAACTTTGAAAAATATACTTTGGGCTAATATGATCAAATCAAACAACTTTCTCATGGAACCATGTATCGCAAAAGAAAAAAAATGGCCTTCTCCATACAAACTAGTAACGTTAAAATGACCAATTTGTATGGGGAAGTACATTTTTTTTTTCATTTGCGAAATATGGTTCCATAGAAAAAATTGTTAGATTTTATCAGCAGAACCTCATATTAGCCCAAAGTATATCCTTTCAAATCCACCCTAATAGACACTTTCGCATTTATAATACTAGTGGATTTAAAAAATGTAGGTATATAATAATATAACAATAAGTTAAAATACTTTATTAAATTAAATTATTTATTAAATTAAAACACATGCACAACTAACTACATGTACCTACTAAACGCAATCTCAACATTTTTGACCGACCTCCAAGAGGAAGTTATACTCAAACTACAAAAGGCGAAAAACAATTAAATCGTAGCTTGATTCGTCAAAATGTACTGAACATACGGGTATTCTTGTTGGTTATCAATTTTCTTCTCTTTTAATTGCCTCCCCATTTACGTTTTAATGCCGGATTTTTCGGGAAACTGTATCATGTATAGAATAATTAGTATTATATAAAAAAAACAATAATTGTATAATATCTCATAACCATGAAAGTATTTACAAAAATCGAGTATATCAACTATAAAATCACATCACTAAATAGTAACTGACAAACCTCGTTGGACGCTTCTGTTGTCGCCATACCTTTTGATTAAATTAAATTGAAAATATTATAAATTATTTTAAAGTATCGAAATTCTCATTAAAAATAAAAACACATCACTAGTTCTTCAACTTCTAACTGATGCACATAGTTTGACAGTTACCATAGTTACGACGTTAGATTTTGATATTTTAATTATGGGTTTTATTATAATATTTTATTAAGGTTTAATATAAGAAAAACATGTTAAATACATACTTGAAAAACGTGACAATAGGTACTTTTTTTTTAATAGTAGTTTCTACACAGCTTTAATGCACAATTAACCATTTTTCCGACAATAAAAGCGGAGCTCTTTTCGACTTTCTCCGCCGAACGCACAAATCAGACTGAGGATGTAAAAAATGTAAAGGTGTGTGTGAGTGACAAATTTGTCACTCGCGCGGCACCCTGCAAATTGAATGATGCTTACTCCAGTAGGGGCGCGCGGACGGGCACGGTTTTTACCTTCATGGATTTAACCTATATTTTACTTGACAAGTGACAGTTGACAGATTCATGATAACAATTGTGTGATTGAAATTAACCAAAAAGTTCGCATAATGTCATTATGATAATTGTGAATATATATCATTCTCAAAACGAACGGGCCCCAAGGGCGTAGCCAGGATTGTATATAGGCGGGGGCAAACTTTGTTTCTTAGGCCTTATAAGAAGCGTCGCGTTGCATGCGCGCTGCAAGAAGCTTGTCAGAATTACAGTTTACCAGCGAACGACCGCTCTTCTAAGGGGGGGCAGCTGCCCCTCCCTGCCCGTACCTCGCTACACCAATGGGCCCTGTGCTATAGGAAAATATCTACGACCTAGCGCCCCTTCTGCGAAGAAGCGAAACTAATTCGTGGTCGTGGTTTCAATTCTAAAATTTACAAAATTAGTATGTTTTCCTCACAGAGTCTCTGTGGTTAGTTAGTAAAACTATATTTTTGCGAAACTATATACTTTTGGCAACAGGTGGAGCTCCACCTATTACCATTCTTTTAAAGGTTGCGCTACTGTGGATTCGCTTTTCGACGCAGACCGTTAGAGGATTATCGCTTGCGGGATTAGTAGGTACCTACTCGTTATTTTTATTTCGATAAATCTAGAATTTTATTTGTTAAAAATAAAATTGTTGGTTTAGGTTTTATCTAATATTTCCTTTGCCTGACCACATTGTAAAAAACAACTTTTGTATTTCCATATGTATTACTTTATGTTTCCAACATCCAATTTCCAAGGCCTCATTAAATTAAAAAAATAATAGAAGAAAACAAAAAACCAGTGCAAAAAACTTCGAGGCGTTACGGAGTTGAAGATCTAGGTACCTACTGTTCTTTCATCCTCAAATCAGTATTCTTTAAAAGTAATATCCTTATTTATCATCAATGGCACGTCGGATAGCCGAGGCTGCAAAGAATTTTCTTCTACTGGGACAATGTGTTCCTACAGTGAAACAAAATGCAACCAAGATTAGAGTAAAGAGGTTAGACTTCGATGAGAATCTACATATGGTGCGGTATAGTTTATCTTGTATTCTACCTAACAATTTTCAAAAAAAAATACCATAAAGAACTTATTAGTAAGGTACTAGCTGATCCGCGCAACTTCGTCTGCGTAACATTAACCGTTTACACATAGTACGCTCTCCAAAGTAATAATTGTCCCCCCGTTTTCAACATTTTTCTTTATTTCTCCGCTCCTATAGGTCGTAGTGTGATGTTCCTCGATTAATGGGCTATCCAACACTATATTATTTTTCAATTGGTACCAATAGTTCCTGAGATTAGGGAAATTCAACTAAACAACCAAACTCAGCTTTATAATATTAGTATAGATTTATTTTATAGTAAGTTCTTTAACATAGGTGGACTTAATGCCGCTAGGCTTTCTTTACCAGTCAAACCTTTGGGACAATATTTATTAGGGTGGTAGGTATTACTAATAATTAATACATGCCTAAAATTTGTAAATGATGCCTGTACAAATTACCATACAAATGTGTTCAGTTGTTATAATTATTAAGATTTTTGTTTTAAAGAAAATTTAGAGCATCTGGCCTTTATTTTTATTATTCAAATAAATGTCTAAAATTAGGTCATTCTTAAGTTTTTTTCTATTAGTAAATTAATAGTAAAATTATTAATATGTTGCGTTCCCTCCAAAACTAGCCATATTTTAATTTGTATTTTTTGTTGTAGTACTTCAGGAAAGATGAATTTTATTATTGTCATGATGCAGAAACCATATGCAAAACTGGAGACATAGTGTTGATACAAGCATTGCCCCAGAAATTGACAAAACTAATTACTCATGAGGTAAAACATGTTGTCTATCCATTTGGAGACATCACAGACCCGCTAACTGGAAAGAAAGTGGCTAAGGAAAGATATCGAGAGGATGTAGATAAACGGACAGAATTATATGGAGAACTAGAATCATCCTTCAAATACGATAAAGCACCTAAAAGAGGTTGGCAGGAAGGGAAAAGGGATTTCACTGATAAACCAACTTATACTGAATATCATGTATTTCCTGAAAAAGACCCTTATTCTGTTTAATTTATAGGTAGCAAAATTGTTTAGTTTAGTTTTTATTAAATAATATCTTTAGTTAATGTATCTTTTTTTTATAGTAACTAGTTGCCAATAATTGTATAAAACTAATGACTTAGCTCAATCCAAAATCTGTCAAAATAAAGATTTATTATTAAGAATGCTTAGATACCCAGAGCAGTTTTAAATCAGAATTGCCAATGATATGAATTTACACCAAACAAGTAAATACATGGCCTTATTTATAAAAACTTATTGAAGCCTTGAACACTTTAGTTATGGAATGTTTTAGTCTCTTTTACACATTTTTTTTTGTTGCTAAATAAAAGAAACATAACTAAAGTGGTCTTGAAGGACTCAATAAGTGTTTATGAATAAGGCCAATAGTATATAGTTAATAAATGGGGTCCATATGGTCATGATAATTAAATAAATGGATGTTTAGCCGTATTAAACACATCCATTAGTGTCGACACCCATTTAATACCTTAATGATTCTCTATATACTCTACATTTTAACTCAATTGGTTAGAGTGGCTAATCATTTCTCTTATAATACAGGCAAATAGTCAAGTTTCAGTTTTAGCCTGTGGGTTCACTGTTTTTAAGGAGACTACTGCTTTGATTTCTTGTCGAGGTGGTAGTCTGATTTTAGGGAGCAGTTACGAAACAGGCAGCAGTTGAATAAACAATAATGCAATGAGGATATTAAAATAGACTCATAAGGCAAATTCATTTGTCACCCCAGTTTTGTAACTGGCGGCATAGTGGGAGCAATCAAATTGAATCTAAGTAACAATGAATTGATCCACTCCATTCATGGACTCTGTAGGTCTGCTAACAGGCAGATTCACAGTCACATGCCGTGTTTAATAACTATATTGACATATCAGCAATACGCTGTTCGCCTATTAATTAATAATAAAGTTAGCTGCAAGAGATTTAACAGCTACCATGATTTTAGAACTTTGGCTAAAATTTTTACAACTTTTTACAGTTTGAAATAATACAGGGTTCCACAGAGTGCTCACTGTATATAGATTATGGTCTATGGACCATTTAAGAAGCCAGGGAGGTTCATTCCATGATTGCAACTGATAAACATTATAAGATGTTACGTAAACTATAAATAATGAAATATAAGTTGAAATGTTTTTATTATCGTTCTCAGTATGCCTGCTAAATGATGCGGTAGCGAAATGGGCGGCGACAAAGAACTATTATTTTTTTGCCATGGGTGGGAATCGAACCCACGACCTCCGGCTAAAGGTGCAACCACTAGTCTACGGAGACGGTCAAACACTTAAACGTTGGTTATTCATATAAAAACGCTTCGTCAATTTCACGTCGGTTAGGTACCCAGCTTAAAAACTCCATTTGGTAAGTCACAACACCCGATGGTGACACTTCACTTGGTGTAGCGTATTTGCTTTATTTGACTGAACACGTCCTAGTGTTATTTGCACAAATATGCCAAATATACACGAATAGCAAATACTCGTTATCGTCCGGCTTTGTTGCACATATAAGGTCTCAAATAGACCAAATATTTGCGTTGGCGTACACACAAGTCACACAATACACATGGTTCGGTAAAGTTCGCTTTATGGATGTCCATGGGGGATTTCCGGAATAATCCGGCTAGTGCTGTTTCCCATAGAGTAATCAATATATACAGAAACTATTTTTTTTCGTGTTTCATAAACACAAATAACAATAGAATGGAAAAAAAAAATCTTTTGAGATTCATGGTTTTTAATTCATTTGGAAATTGACAAGACAAATATTCAGGTTATTTGGTGTTTGATTCCATGTGTGGATGGTCGGTTTGTGTATTTTATTTTTTGCACAAATTATTGGTCAAATACGGCGATACCGCTACACCAAGTGAAGTGCCACCATAAAAAAGGTGTTTTATTAAATTATTCTGTAGTTTCATTGTTGTAACCAAATTGGCGACGGCATTGTATTTACAATGCCAAGTGATTTGCACCAACATTAAGTTTGTAATTGTAATGAATAAATTTAAAAATGGTGTTAATAGTACGGTCAACGGCAAGGTAGTGGTATACCCCATGCACTCAATGCCTTTGTATTAAGGGTCAATTTACTTTAAAAACGTATACTTTACCTTCCTTTGACTGTACCAACTGCTATTCGAACTGTAAAATAAAATTGTTACATTCAACCGCAGAGTTATAGAATATCTGGGGCTCTAGAGAAAAAGCAGGCGAGGCGACATGTCGCGTCGCCTCCCTCAAAAACGTATGTATTTTGACAGTAGGCGTGAGGTACGCTGTCACCTGCCAGTCTATACAGTTTTGATTGAAGGCGACACGACACGTCGCCTCGCCTGATTTATCTCTAGAGCCCATGTGCATTCGACGCCATTCCTGACTTTACATATACAGGGTTCATTTTGGTTCAATTCAGCCTTAGTATGTTACAATATCTGACAAGGTGAAAAATAATACGACACATTGATCAAAAAATGTGTTTTATTCTGTAGTTTCATTGTTGTAACCAAATAAATGGTAGACGGCAAAGTGTTTACAATGCTAAGACCATTTTAACCTCAATTCAAAGGTCATTAGAGAGTATATCGTACCTTGTTATTTATCGCGCATAGATCACTCTATCATACTCGTTACCTTCAGTAACAAATTTACATGTCAAATTTATTTAAAAGTATTGGGATTATTTTTTGTAATAAAATATTAATTAATAATAATATGCAGGACATTTCACATTTCCCTGGTTACAAACTAAGCTTTAGACTTGTTAGTGAGTTGTCACTAATAGATCCTAATATTTTATAAACATCACGACCCTGGCAAACTATACAGAAAAAACGTACAACACTTTAATTTTTCTTTCGAGTGCGACGAATGGGCTTCCGACGATTTTTTATTACGAAAAGTATAGCCTAGAATATAATACTAATTTCATGTTTTTTTTTAAAACAAAAAACTGGTTTTTGTGATAAAAATAAATATTTGAAATAAGAATCTTAAAAACCTGCGTGACGTCACAAGGACCCTATAAAAGACATTGAAAACTATTGGATAAAAGTGGTGCAAAATGTATCTTTATAAATAAATGACTAATATAATCTATATATTTTTTATGTATCATGCAGCTTGGTTAATAATAAAAATTATGGGACCCAAATTTTCATTTCGCTTCGCGATAACCAATAAAAACGCTTGCTTGTGACATTGCAATGTCAATTTCGATTATTTTTTTAAAGCAGCCCTTTTTTCTTTGCCATCGTGATAATGACGTATCACAAAAGATAAAAAAATTTACACATGAATATCTTAAAAACATATTTTTCATTGATAAATTCAAAATTAGTTTCTTATTTTAGGCTATATTTTCGAAAACCAAAATAAAATTTACTTTTTGTTTTTCTCGGAAGCCCATTGAACCCACAATTTCCGGATACAATGCAACGCAATACCTAATATTTTTTAAGCAGGATAAATTGCTTGAAACCGGATTTACAGGCCCTGCCTATCTTACATCCAGTCTCGCAATATATTCCTCATTTCTTAGTAATTTATATAAAACAATTAATTTTTATTGATATAAAAATATTAACATGCAAATTGAACATTTTCTCGGATTTAACTAATTTAGCGGCATTATTACTGGTTTTTACAAGAGTTCTCCTACATGTTAAGTTACATCATCATAATATATATGTAAATGTTTAAAGTTTAACAGCCTTACTACCAAAAACCACCTAATTGCCTGTTTTACAATGTATAACCTAATTACTACTTAGGGCTGATTTTTCAATCATTAGATAAATTTATCTAACAGAAAACTTGTATGGAGAATTAATAAATTTGACAGTTCTTCATAAAGTTAACTGTCGAATAATTTTATGTGACTATTGAACAATCAGCCTGACTATTGAACAATCAGCCCTTAAACTCTTAAGTAGTCATTAACTTTTTCTTACTTATAAAAGATTTTTAAAACGCTAGTTAGCTAAATTACGTTTAACAATATTTTAATATTGTTGTTAACATTTTAAAATTTTATTATTGTTATTAGTTTATCAGTAGTATTATATGTACTTAATTGATTTGAATATAGGTACTAATTTATTATATAACCCAATCAATTGATGTATGACTGTAACCAAGTGTTCCACGAAGAGAACCTATGGTGGAAATAAATTGAATAAACTGAATCTGTATACGACTTTAGTATCAAGAGAGACAAAAAGTGAAATTAAAAAAATCTGTCAAAACATATTTTTTTTTTAGCATATATTGAAATGAAAATTGTGTCATCAAATATTTAAAATACTTTTATTTATTGGCCTCCCCTCATAGACCTTCTGAAATTTCTTAATTCTTCTAAAAAATCCCTAAATTTTCACTTCAACCGCGACAAACATAAAAATATCACAACAACATGTCAACAAGCAAACAGCTGATGCAAAAATACGCCATCTTTGAGCTTAGTAAGCGTTTAAACAAGGGTCCGAGGGTAATTAATTTGACAACCACTTAAATAGGCATATTAGTGACTCATTAGTTAGAAACGTTTTAAGTAACAATATTTTTAAATCAATGTCTGATTAACTATTTAACTTTAATTAACGTTTATAAGTAAGGCTGTAAAAGTTGAAAGTATTTATTCAAAGCTACAAAAATAACAAAGTAACAAAAATTATATATTGCTTGCTAGTTATGTAAATATTAAGACTTATATATGTAAGAGAACTCTGTTAAAAAATAACTCATTCATTTCATACCATTGGGTAGATATCCCGTTTTATTTACAATTTTTTTTTTTTACAAAATAGGAAGGCAAAGCTGCCTGTCCTTGTATTTTACATAATTTATTGGCAGACCGTCCTAACAGATTAACTAAACTTTACAACAATAAAAAGTGCATATAATATTAGTGTGTAAAGGCAACTCTATATATTAAATTTGTCTCTTATTATTATTAGTTTTTAAACACTACTTGGAATAATATATTTTAATGAGTATGTATGAGGCCATTAAAGTATTACGTATGCAGTTAAGCACCAAAACTGACCATTTTCGCAAAATACTGACTTTATCTGACCAATGTACAAAAAATCTGACTTTGTCTGATTTAATTGAACGGTTTTGACTCCTGCAATTACATTGATGTAATTTTGGTGCCTTTGTGTAATGTGAAAAAAATACAACCTAATGGAACACAGCCTGTGTATATTAGAGTGACCTATGATTTACGTGTGATGCGAGGCCATAAAGGCTTTTAATTTTATAGGCCCTAAGGCCTAAAATCGCCATTCCAATCGTTATGACGTCATCCTGACGTAGTTCAAGCTTGCCTTCTTAACAATGACTTCAAAAAATATTTAAAAAATACGTCATCGCTATTGACATGCGATGATGTTTTATTTATCCTTGTGGGTAAGACATGAGCCATACAGCCAAGTCTTCAAATTATATTTTCTTAAACACGTGCTACAATAATGGGATGGCGGCCATAATAAAGCGGAGTTTAGCGACAACACGAACAGTCTGGTTTTAATGTTTATATTAAGTTTTTTACACTTATGTTTCTCTAAAGAGAATATTTCACGAAATCATCAACACTTTCGAACAACAAACTATCACGGATACAAAAATACAAAACATATATATATATAAACACAACCTTCCAGCCCAAGACCTTTAAAAGCGAGCTAACTTTGATGAGCGTAATCTAGACGCAGAAGATGGCCGCCATACAAACTCAAAACAGTGAAAACAAAAAATATTATTAAAGCAATCTTTGAGCATAGATTGTTTAAAGTGAAAACAGAATATACCAGCAACGAACATGTTTGACATTTAGTTTTATAGGCGATTTTAGGCCTTAGGGCGATTCCGTATATTATTCCTAGTTTCATGTGCGAGGCTCACGATAGTTAGTCGAGTGCCAAGAACTCTCTCTCGAGTGCGGCGCCCATTAGGTTCCACGAGTTGTCGTCATCCGGCGGCTCTTCGTCGTCCGAAGGCGCCGACGACCGCCGCACCCTCTTGCGGGGACGAGGGGTACCTGCGACATCATACAATAATAACATTATTTTATGCACCAGCTGTATGTCTATGTATGTATGTACGAACAAATAATCAAATATTTACAAAAAAAAACTTATAAAACATAAATAAGTAATACTATAAAACTAATGAAATAAAAATTTAAGCTATTAAATTAAATAAAAAAATTCGTCCAACCTTAGCCATGCTAGGGGTGCAGAGTCAAAAATTTTTTTTTATATCAACCAATCAGGTGCAACTTTGGAGCGCTCTGATTGGTTGATATTAAAAAATAGTTACTTTTGACATTGGTTCGCGACTTTATCTCTTGTCTTGGCTTGGCCGTGCTAAGGGTGCCGGACATAGCACCGATAGTCCCGAGAACGGAAGCGGCATTGCCACGTTGTATTGCCAGACCAATTCTTTGGGCCAAAAATGTTCGCGCCCGACGTCTGAATCAACAATTGGCCAATAAGGTCCACCAACTGCCGTGCGTCGTTATTCCAAGGACCGAGAGTCTCCACAGCAAAAGCCGAGAATACAAAATAATCTTTTATATGAGAATATTTAATATGTTTTGCATTCTCAGCCTTTACAGCGGCAGAACCCGCGATTCTTGAAGAACGGGTCAGATTGGTGGGGGCAAGAGTGTCTGTGCACGTTGAATCCCAAACAAGAGATTTACCTTGACACCAGGGAACTAATGTCATACCGTCGGGCCTTTTTCCATCCAATCTGGATACACCTAAGGGCTCGAGGGTTCTTGGGATATTCGCTGATGTCAAAGATCTTCTGAGGATGTCGTTCAACTGTGCATGACGAGACATCCTACCCGCACTCCTGGCACACGACAGTCCTTGATGACCATATTGATCCACAAACTCACGGGTGAGGTTTGCAAATTTCGCCGCCCACTCGCAGTCCGACAGAGATCCTAGAAGATCCCAGAAGTCCGAGAGACACCCAGATCACCATCTTTATGTACGCTTCTAGAAGCGTACATAAAGATGGTGATGGATATGCCTCTAGCCAAAACCCCGATTCTCTCTGACTGACTGCAAGCAAACGAGCTTTATCTGAAGGGTTTGAACGTGAGTCAAGTAATTTTGCGCAGGAAATTTTTAAAATAGGTAGGTCCCAGGATTTTTGAATTTTTGCTGTATTGGGCAAGTCGTCGTTAGGACATAACTCTCTCCACCAACTGATTCCTTCACTCATTCCGCTGATCTCAAAGCTACCTAAAATAGGGTTCAAGATCGTAACAATAAGAATTTAACAGCAGATAAATGTGTAGAAGCTAAAAATACCGGAAGAGAAAGATCTGATAAACGACGAATGCCCAATCCACCAAATTTGATAGGTTTGATAGGTTATGTTGCTTGGATCCATATAGATGTACGAGTATGTACGTATGTCCAATGAGATTTCTTATCCATAATAAAACTTGCATGAAAACAGAAAAAGAACTATTAGTTGCATGTCGGGTGTTGGGTACTCCTTAACCCTAATACTCATTCCAACAACTAAGAAAATCTTAAACACCAATTTCCATAAGAAAAAATTAAATACATACAAAATGTACCAATAATGGAATTGTATATAATTATTATATAATTTTATTGGAGCACTGCATGTGACTTTGTGAGATCTACCTAATAGTAAGGTAGACCTACAAAGAACATGAATGCGGTCGGTTAATACATTGTTGTTTAACACCATTATTGGCCCCTACTATGCTGGCTAATTAATGTGGCTTTCAAATATAAATTATATTATATAGAATATGTATATTTATGTACCTATGTTTCCTCACAGGTACACAGTAGAGGTTTCTTCCACATCAATGTACCATTAAATATTGCCAGATTAGTCAATAGGCTATTTGACTACATTCAAAATATACTACAAATTATGGTCATCCTATCAGACAATGGCGTAAAAAAATATATTTCACTTTATTTTAAACTAAATTATGTATATCTTTTGTAGATTACAATATAAAATTGTATATTTAAAAAAATATATTTATAACAAAAACATCTTTGATTGGTTGATGAATGGTGACGTCACACGCAAGTAAACAAAACAAAACACAGATTATAAATCATGTGGATGAAATAGAATAGAGTATAATTATTTAATCTATGCTTGTTTGTTTACTAGCGTGTGACGTCACACTTGACATAGTCTGCGAAACAGCGTTTATAGCGCCATTATGGAAATTCAAACTTCAACATTGATTTTTATTAACAACTAGCTGACCCGCGCAACTTTGTCTGCGCGTTTAAATTTAACCGTTTACGCAGCGTACGCTCTTAAAAGGAATAATTTTTCCCCGTTTTTGCAACATTTTTCTTTGTTACTCCGCTCCTATTAGTCGTAGCGTGATGTTATATAGCCTATAGCCTTTCTCGATAAATGGATTATCCAACACGAAAATATTTTTTCAATTCGAATCAGTAGTTCCTGAGATTAGCGCGTTCAAACAAACAAACAAACTCTTCAGCTTTATAATATTAGTATAGATAGAGTAGTCATCCCGGAAATATCAATGTAGTGTGATTATTATGTAATGAAGAATCATATAAAACAGGTTTTAAAAAGGAGTCAAATACCCAATTGTCTTACAACACCAAAGTGGTGCATATCACTAAACAACATCTTGTTTCTTGTAGAGCCGTCTGGACATCATAAGAAATCCATTATGATAATCATAAGAAGTTATAATGGCACAAATAATAAGTCTACTCACCACTTAATGTCTCTTCATCGTCAGAATTATTAATATCCATTGTGTCCTGTATTCGTTCCTGTGAACTATCATCGTGATCCACTTTCAGAAGTCGGTCTTCTGGGGGGTTCTCTTCATCATCAAGGTCGTCTCCTTGGACTTCTGATTCCGAAGAACTCTCGTCCGATTCATTGAATATGTCTTCTACCTGTGTTTTTAATACAATGTATAAAATATGAAAGTCATTTCACACATATTGCTCTGGTCACAAACTAAGCTCTAGTCTTGTACTATGTGTACCAGAATCAACGATATTAATAGGTACGTATAATATTTTTTATAAACACCCAGACCACGACAAATTATATAGAAATACGTACGATGTTTTTGCTATGGTGAGTCGTATCGAATTTACGATATAAAATTGTAATAAATAAATTTGTTGTTTTTAAATTATATACATATTGCTGCCTCCGTAGATTAGTGGTTGCGCCATTGTGTTGTATCCGTAGGTTGTAGGTTAACACACACCCACACCATGAAAACTACATATATACGTACTGTTTTTTTGCCATGGGTGGAAATTGAACCTACTACCTAGAGATATAAAACCAAAGGCACAACCACTAGTCTAAAACATGTTGTAGTCCAATAAAAACAAGTATAGACCTCGCGATCCATGTCGGCGATGTCGGAGCTGGAGAAGGACAGCAGCGGGTTGAGCGTATCCATGAACTTGCCGGAGGGGGTGCGTTTGCGCGGCGCGGCGGGCGGCGGCGGGCTGCTGCAGTGCGCCGGGGGGCGCCGCAGGGAACTCTGACAACAACATTATTAACCCGTCGTTATTGCTCCTCCAACATTTTCAACCTTTTAGTTGGAAGTATCTGTAACTTGCTAGACCGACCGACCGGTCTCGTTACCACCACCCATAAAGATGCAAAAACCGTCAAGTGATCTAATCATGTTCCGGTTTTAGTCTGTGGGTTTTATCGAGGTGGTAGTCTCCTTTTAGGGTAAGGTTACGAAATGGGTAGTTAATTTGACGTTAAAGCAAAGAACCTATTATAGTAGACACGTAATGCAAATACGACTTTGCCTCCGCCCATTTCGTAACCGCATCATATATAGTTTACTCAAAGTCTTGTCGTCGAAGTCGATCTCAGCTGGTGATAAGGCCCCTGCTTCTTATGATGTGAGCGTTAGATTGTCATAATAACGAATTCGGTTGGAGGAGAGAGCGCTCTCTCTTCCAATCAGCGAAGGTTAAAACACTACTCTGATTGGCTAATAGCGAAAATCGATATTTTGACAATCTAACGATCACGTTAATTTACGTTATAAAAAACAAAATGTGGCCGCTGGTAGTATATACTAGTAGATAGCGAGCGGCTAGGCGCTACAAGTGGTCGAGCAGTACACGAATTCACAACAAAGCCCTCCATACCTTCGACCAACTATAAGGTCACCAAAGACCTATTCATAGTAACGGTTAGCGAACAGCTACTACTGTATATATGTGGTGGCCGAGTTGGTTATACCTTAGACTTAAAAACACTAAGGTCCCTGGTTCAAACCCCGGTGTGTACCAATTTTTAGTCAAAAAATTTATGTAACAATTGTTTAACAACACCACTATAGTGACTCGGAGAGCTCGGTAAACTGTCGGTCCCAGTTCCACTATACTAACTTGTGAAACTCAACTACGGTATGTGCATTTGCGCCACCTCTGGGTAAAATATGCGAAAAAGAGACGATATACAATAATACGGACACAAGAGAGACAGAATGATATACAACAACATGGACACAAGACGCTACAAAACGGATACATTTCTTTTTACTCGGAAAGCAAATGAACTTATTTTTGATGTGTTTTTAAACTTTTGCAAATGTTTACACTTGAAATTGTCTTGCAATAATAATTTGTTGAGTGACTATGAACTTGTGTCATTTAGAGCAATCCAGTGTTTTTGTGTTATTGATTTCTGTGTAATGGTAACAAAGTGTAGTAAATGCATAGTGCGGACTAATATCCTCATATACTGCTATAACTTTTCATAGGTTTCCCGCAGCTACTAAGCCTAACTCGGTTACATTTTCTATTACAATATGCTTAATTAAATTTAAAACGTATTATGAAATGATGTTTTATTCAACTGTAGCTACCTAATTTTCCCTTAAATATTTTTCTTTGAAGTGAAGTTTAATTGAGTACGTATTTGATTGATGAAAATACTTATAGAACTCACCGTCCGTGGGAAACAAACATACCTAAGGACCACAACATCAAGTCGAACAAATATTTTCATGTCACAAACGAAATTACTAGAAACGGATTTAAAACTCAACTTTATGCAGTTGTGGAAGTTGGTGCAAGAGGAATTCCAGCAAAGTCTTTGCACCGTCTATTGAAGGATCTTCGCCTTCCGAGAACAGCCGTCGGAACTTTTATGGAGCGTGTTTCCAGGATGGCGCTAACAGGATCATATAGAATTTGGTTGAGTAGAGAGGGTAGTGAACACAGTGCAGGTGAGAGTTCAAAAGGCCTTTAAACCTACTTCGCGGTCTCAAGTCCGGGAACGCTGCAGTTCATTCCCCTGCCTTTCAACCACGCGATGGACCCGGCAAATGCACGGTGAATCCATGGTTTGCTAAGAACATTGTCTCGTCTCTATCATAACACAATTAAATTTCAAAAAATACTTTAAATATTTATATCAGGAGGCCATTTTGAATTTTAGTTCCCAGGGTTAACGCTGCGGCGCTTTAAACTTGTCGGCATTTATTTACTATGAAGTTGCTTTCTTCTCTCGTACAGAGTATTATGTTCCTTGAGTCCAAACAAGCGACAAGCTAACCACTTGTTCGGTGTACCATCGGCTACGACGTGGTCTCCGCTGGGTACCCTGAGGCAGTCTAGACGATTTCAGGTGCCGTAAGGCATTCGTGATGATATTAATATTTATTTGATTTTACTATTGTAAAGATATCACAATCAAGGGGACAGAAAAGAAGTGTAATGAGTGAGTGAGACAGTAGTTACCTGTCCGCTCCGCTGCAGGGGGAACAGCCTCTCGTCAGCCCTCTGCCAGCGCTCGGCGCAGCACCACAGCCAGTCCGGAGACACTATCACCAGGCGACGTGACTTGCTGCTCACTTTACGACCTTCATTTACTTTTGCTGTACCTGTAATATAATATCAAAAGATACAAATTTAAATAATACATTAAACTGGGTTGTGATGTTTTCCAGGATGATCTCACGACCATTGGTAAGTTCTTAGATTTATATAAATAACAAGCTGACCCGCGCAACTTCGTCTGCGTATGGCGTAACTTTAACTATTTACGAAGCGCACGCAACGGTAGCTCTCAATACCACGTGTTATGTTAGTAACGTCAATTCAAACTTACCTAAACTCCTTATTAAATTGAACTTTTAATATTAAGCGTGAATCAACGTGATAGCTCTGAACTAACCCTATTTTTTACATCCTCTTTGGGCCCGTTCGTTTTGGGAATGAAACATATTCACAATGATCATGATGACATTATGCGTACTTGCGTTTTTTTTGGTTAGTTTCACTCACAATGCCACAATTACCATTATCCAAATCTAACGCAATGATATCACCAATATGTCAATTGTCAGTTGCCAAGTAAAATATAGGTTAAATCGTACAATCCACTAATTTTATTTGCGAAATCTTTCTAAAATCATTTCGATTTAAAATATAATAAAATAAATCCTTAAAATATAAGACGGCTGCGACGACTGCGACGACTTTTAAAACAACAACAACTATCACAACCACAAATGTCAAAATATGTTCACAACACCTCACCTATCGACTTGGGTCATTGATCAGTTCACGGTAGCATTCTGGGCCAAAAAAAAACGGCCAATGTGGCAGATCATATCGCCACTTTTGCCGCCGAAATCATCGTGATCGTTGTGAACATGTTTATGTCCCACTATTTGACGCATTCTGTCAATGTTATGTCAAACGCCCATAAGGTTACAATAAAAAAGTTTAAATTGTCAAAAGCAATAAGGTTAATATGGTGGTGAAGTATTCTTAAATTTTCTAACTTTCCTCACAATTTTCTTAATTCTTTCATAAGAATTTTTTCCTGACAATAACAAACACAACAAAAAAAATATTAGCGAATTCGGTCAAGCCGTTACGCGTGATGCCGTGACCAAGGGTAATAGGGATTCATTTATACAGGTGACTTTAAAAGGATGTATTTTAGACTAATATGAGGTACTGCTGATCAAATCGATCATTTTTTCCCATGGTGCCATGAGTCGCAAATGAAAAAAAAAATTGCACTATCCATACGATCTAGTAATCTTAAAATAGCCAGTTTGTATAGGGAAGCCAAATTTTTTTTACATTTGCGATACATGGTTCCATGGAAAAAGTTGTTTGATTTAATCAGCAGACCTCATATTAGCCCAAAGTACATCCTTTCAAATTCACCCTGTATATATAATTATATATATAGAATACCTGATCGCACAGCCACCAAGTGAGTTGTTTCCGGAGTGAAGTCCTGAGTAACTTGGGCCCCGAGACTCTTAGCGACCTGGTAGGCTCGAGATGTCTCCAACCTTTGGTGAGTGGGCACCAGGCCACTGAACACCAGGCTCAGGCCAGAGAGTACTTGGTTCTTCACTTGAGGAATCACAGATTTTAAGTCCGGGATATCGGAGGTTTTTTTGTCGTAAAGTTTGTAGAAATGGCTGGAAAAAATTTGGTGTTAGAATTTTTTATTAGAATATAGTTGTCTGCATTATTTTTATTAATTATTGGAAAGTTTTAAAGAAATTACACAACTTCCAATACTGATTCTTAGAATTAAGTAATATGAACATGTGAAAACTCGCCCATGCAGGCATTCATCATTTGCATTATTGTCCACTCTCGTTTTTTGATTCATGGGCACAATCACAAGGCACTTACTTCTCTCACACAACATATAATGATTAATGAAATAACAAAGTTTAAGTTGAAAAAAAAAATTAACAAGTTGAATAAAATAAAATAAAAATAATTTATTTCCTTTACAATTTTTTTGGACATAGGATCTTGCCAGACCAAAATTAATATGGACAGACAGTCCTTTTTTATAATATATTTTGACCTTTAAACTAGCTATTGGCAGGTAGTATCTAGATTTCCATAGCAAAAATTTGGACATTAAATTTGGATTCTATAATTAATTATTAGATATAATTTACTTACTCATGTATTCTTTTAAGAATATCTTCTAAATACATTAAGTAATCATCAGGATCTTCTACTACAATCTGTCCATCTTCAGTTTCTGTCCATTTCATTTCTTGCCCAGCAGGACCTAAGTTATCTAATTTGGGATTTTTAACATCTGTTTTCTTAGTAATTTCTGCAACTTCTTTTGATTCTGCATCTTCTTGGTTATTGTCTAATTTCGCAACTATTTTCCCGTTATCACCTTCTGTAGGTTTCTCGTCAGGTTGCAATGTTTTTTCTTCTGGTGTCTCTTCACATGTCTTATCTTTAGTAGCATCTATTTCTTCACATTTTGGTAGTTTTTCTTCTAAGCTTGGAGGGTTAGCTGCTTCTGAATCAATGTCTAGTGTTGGCATTTGGTTTAGTAAAGGTGCTCCATTTTTACCACTTATCAATTTTGCTTTTTCATCAACTGCAAACAATATTTTTATTATTTTTAGCGGGTAATTTTATATAATAAGTTTTATTGAAAGGTCTCTGTAACTTTGATAGGCCGATACTATATAGTTGCAAAAAACCATTAAGGACCTAGTAATGTTTTTAGTCTGTAGGTTCAACGGTTTTCAGGAGACTAATACATTAATTTCTTGTCAAGGTGGTAGTCTCCTTTCAGAGTGCAGTTACGAAACGGGCGTTGGTTTATTAATAATGCATTGCAGCAGTGATATTAAAGTAGACTCGTAATGCAAAACCTTCGTCGGTGTAATCATCTTGCTGGCATAATGGGAGCGATCAATGATGTCAAATAAAAATGCAATGATTGACCCAGTTTATGGACATTGTAGCTTACTATCACGTCAATACAAAGTAGTAATATACAGGGTGTTTGGAAGGGAGCTGTACATACGCCTAGGGTAGAAACTAGGGATAGTCTGCTACCTACCCCCGCCCAATATATTGACCTTGGCCTCAAGGTTTTTTTTTAATTTATTTTTATTTTTTATTTTACTTTTATGTGAATTTTTTACTAAAACTACCTGTAGCTCAAAATCTATCCATGGGACCGGTCTGCTAATGGTCTTGTTTTAATCGTTAGAGTCTTAGGGTCCTGCAAAAAAATATTTTACACCAGAAAATTGTGAAGAAGAAAAGTTATGGGGCCTGAAGTACCGTAGTAAGGTAAAGAAATAATTTTAAGGGCAACTTTCTATGGGGTTTAAAAAAAAACTAACAGGGTTGAAAATTGAATGTGTTCGATCGTAAAAGGATGGCAAATGAAACAAAAAATTTGGTAATGACTAATGTCATTAAATTACAAATTTTAATTAATTACTAATTTTCATTAGTTGAAATTTTTGCTTAAAGTGCCCTAGTTGTTTTCTGGTGTAAAATATTTTTTTGCAGAACCCTAAGACTCTAACGATTAAAACAAGACCATTAGCAGACCGGTCCCATGGATAGATTTTGTGCTACAGGTAGTTTTAGTAAAAAATTCACAAAAAAGTCAAATAAAAAATAAAAATAAATTAAAAAAAAACCTTGAGGCCAAGGTCAATATATTGGGCGGGGGTAGGTAGCAGACTATCCCTAGTTTCTACCCTAGGCGTATGTACAGCTCCCTTCCAAACACCCTGTATATATTTGATTAAATGTTAAGTTTTGTAGTCCTCGTATCTGTCTTTCCACCAAAGCTTATAGGATGGAAAGTCTTCAGAAGGACATTTTAATAATGTATGGATATTCTGTGGAATTACATTTAATCTTTTAAATGTAATTTGTATCTTTATCCAAAAGTTATGTAATTTATTTTAAAAATCAAAGCAAATTAACTGGTATGATCAGAAAGTCAATATTTACAAATTTGATAAAATATGTTTTTGACCATCTTTTCATTTAGTTTTTCTGGTTTTTCCATAAACTAAATAGTTTGTTGTTGACAATATTATAATACATACTCGTATATTATTTGATTTGTTTTTTTTTTTAATAATTTGATGAAACAGTAAACAATAAGTATGTGTAAAAATTTAAATTATGCCGGCATTATCTAGAAGCATGAAAATTTTACCTGGTGGTGCGTTAATATCTCCTGTGGATTGGAAGAAAGAGTATGGTCGTACATGTATTAAGTTGGTTGCATGCCTCCAAACATCTTCTCGGTCATCTATAATACACACCAAGTTGTCTCCACAAGGAAATAGGGCCCTGCAATTATTATTTACATTATGATTTCTATAGGTAAAGAACAAATTAATGTGCTTAAAAATATTTAATTTATATACTTGGTGGCCGAGTTGGTTAGACCTTAGACTTAAAAACACTTAGGTCTCTGGTTCAAACCCCGGTGTGTACCAATGAGTTTTTGGTCTAAAAAATTATGTACATTTTCTTTAACAAAAACCCTATATAGTGCCTCGGAGAGTATGTTAAGCTGTCGGTCCCAGTTTTAGTATACAAACTTGTGAAACTATATATAGATGAGTCACTTGATTGGTTTAGACTCATACAATCGGGTACGACGAAGTGGGATTAAAAAACCCTCCGCTGGGTACCGCGGTACAGCGTTAAGAAGCCCGTCTAAGCGGTCTTGGGCGCCGTGCTGATATTTATTTATTACTAAATATCAATGAAAAATGTTGGGAAAACGGGGAAAATTTGTTCTTTTTCAGAGCTTCCGTTGAGTACACTGCGTAAACGGTTAAAGTTACGCGCGGGTCAGTTAGTAACTAATAAAATATAAAAAATTAAGAAAACAAAAACTCACTTTAAATTAGCAGACTTAGTTCTGGCATCAAAACATTCATCCCTTGATAATATTCTGTGAGAGAAATATTTTTTCTTAGGATCCAATATTTCTGCCACCGCATGGGCGTATTGCCTCGCTCCAAAGGTACAGACATGTAGCTCATAGTATTGTGCGGCGGTCTTGAGGAAGGCTTGGGTTCCGGGCCGGAGTCTGGTGTGGCACCAGCGGCCGGGTACTCCTCCCCCTTGTAGGAAGAAATGGTGTACATCCTGGAAATTATATTGATGTATGTAATATATATTGTATAGAATTTGGTTGGGTAGAGTTTACCTCTCTAAACACAATGAATATGAGAGTTGAATAGAGCCAAGTACTTGATACTAGAAAGAGACTAGTCACCACAACACAGGGAATCCTAGCGTGGTAACTAGGGTTCTATATCAACAAACCTAATACTTATATAACTATTTATTTTAACACAAAATATTTATCATGTTTTTCTGAAGCTATGGATAAATAAAATTTACATTAATTTGAAAAGGCCTTTAAACTTCTAAGGGCTGATTTTTCAATTGTCAGATAAAGTTATTCGACAGTTAACTTGTATGAACAACTGTCAAATTTATTCTTTCTCCATACAAGTTATCTGTTCGATAACTTTGTCAGAGAATTGAAAAATCAGCCCTTAGTATCAAGTCCAGAAACCTCATCAATAGTTATTCCCATAATCCTATGCACCAAAATAGCAGCTTAAATGTCAAAACAAGATATATAGATTATGGTGTAGAAATTTTGTGCATTATTGGTTAAAATATTTATATATAATAATTTTAGTGGTTCCAATTAGGGATTGAACTTTAAGAAGAGTTTGAATGGGCTTATCTCAGGGCCTACCAATCAAAAAAAATATTTTAGTGTTGGATAGCCCATTTATTGAGACCTATAGGCTATAACATCACACTATGACCAATTAATGATAATTGTTGCAAAATCGGGGATAATTTATTCCTTTTAGAGCCTCCGTTGCATGCTCTGTCTAAATATATATAACTCAAAGGTGACTGACTGACATAGTGATCTATCAACACACAGCCCAAACCATTGGACTGATCGGGCTGAAATTTGGCATGCAGGTAGATGTTATGACGTAAGCATCCGCTAAGAAAGGATTTTGATAAATTCTACCCCCAAGGGGATAAAATAGGGGATGAAAGTTTGTATGATAAAAAAATAACTATTCCACGCGGACGAAGTCGCGAGCACCGCTAGGTAATAAATATAGATCAAGCAAGCACAACAATGTATGAACAGTAAGTAACCTTTAAATTGTTAGGTATATCATCATTAGTAGTGTGAACTAATGTCTGATCTAGATCCACCAAGAGCACAAGTTTCCTGTCCTTCAGCAGCCGGTCAGCATCTTCTCGCCCAAGCTTTTGTGCTAATTCTTCAGAAACCTATTAAAAACCAAATAGTTAATAAACTTAATATTTACACCAATAATATATTATTTGAATAAAAAATTATCTAAAACTAAAACCTATTTATTTTATATATACAGCAAAATAAGTATACCGTTTGATTGGGTAGTTTTTTTTTCTTCATATAATGACAGATTTCATAATTCCACTTTAAAAAGTATTTTTTTATATCAAGCTAATGAAAAAATCATCTATAATGAATATATATATATATAGCAATTACCTAACCAACACACTCTAGATCTCATTGTTAAAACATTTTTATTTTATTGACTATTTATAAATATATAAAAGATTTACATGAAATAAATAATTTGATCCATAAATACCTTAATAATGTATGTTATGACAGTTTAAGTATTTGAAAAAACAACTCTTAACCTTAGTGTAGTGACATAAAAGCTTCTAGTGTGTTTTCAGAATTCTCAAAAGAGTCACCATAGCTACCCATGGATGGGAGTGAAGTACAGTGTTCCTGGATTTGAAACCGCAATAGTGTTACGGCAAAGTAGAAACCTTATTCCTTTACTTAAACCTTTTTTTCAAAATATATTGCTTAGGTTGTTTACAGTTGCCGGGTGTCTACTTTAACTATGTTCCCTGACCTTCTACATTTTTTTTAATGGACAGTTATCAGAGAAACTATTCATTTTCAGTTGCTTGTTATATAAAAAAAGAATATATTTAAAGTTGTACCTTAAGTTCTGGTACTGAATGTACCATGGGAACCCCAGCATCCCGTTTAAGATTGTCATCTGTTCGGAGGTCAGCCCCACACTCCGCACACATATCTTTCATTACTGTAGGATGTCGACATACTTCTAAATCTGCTACACATGCTCTGAAATATAAAATAAAACTTAATAAAAATTTCTTAATTTATTTTTGGTCACTATTAAATTATTTAACCAATAGTAGGTATATATATTTTTAAAGTTATAAATAATAGTGTAAATGAATTATACAAAAACAACAACAATGAATTAGATCACTAGATTTTAAACTACCATAAAAATATAATAAATAAAATAGTTTAGTTGAGGGATGCTTGGTGAAAATTCAAAATCATCGTAATAACCAGCATTTTCCTGGAAAATATTTATAAATAAAAATTACTTATAGAACAATTTGTATTTCCCGCGCTTTTTAAGACTTGACAGATAAAACCTTGAGGTAATCACGAGGCGGTATTATGTTTTAAACTTAAAGATTACACACTATTTAGGCGATTTATATTTATAAATATGTTATGAACATAAAATAAAAGTGAATATACTTACTTAGGCTCAGCAGTTTCCCCTTCTTTGACTTTTATGGAGGCTATTGTGCCAGAACGTAAAGCCTTGTATTTCTTGATTTCAGTGGCGCTGCCTGATGAATCATTATATAAAAATAATATTTGTCCCTGCCTCACAAAAGCACGCTGTTTTACTTTCCATTTCAACACTTTTACGGGCTTTTCCAATGAAACACAAATAGGCACAGTTTTGTCCGCCATTTTGAACGCGTATTTCCGTCATATTTATAAAAACAAGCAATTCTATTGGTCAAAAGAAAATAATTTTGGCGGGATTGTATTTTCAACCAATAGCAGTTTTGGCTGTCAAAAATCGATTGAAAAAATATATAAAACATGAGGCCAAGGGCCAAATTAAAACGTTTTGAAGCCACATCATGTTTTTTGACATTTTGACATTAGAATTAACGTGGAATTAACATGGTATTTCCACAGAGTTTAAATAGAAAAATCTGAAAAAAAAACAAGAGGTTAATAATAGAGTTAAATTCCAATGTTGCAAACACGGAATAGAAAAAACAAGTGGAAATGCTATAAAGCACCAAATGTATTAGAACCGGTGTCGCCAAAATCATATATCTATAAGTATTGAATCTATAACCACTTCGTCCTGATTGGTTGCAAATATACACAGCAATTTTAATCACTATTCTCCAAATAATTAGATTTAAATTCATATAAAAAAATAATCATGCCATCTATCATATAGTAGTAAGAACCACTGAACAAATAAGTAAGAACCTCCTATAAAAGGTTCTGCTATTCCTACACAGATGGCGTGATTACTACAACATTCGAATAAATGTTTTGTTCAGTCGACATAAGGCATATTATCTTTTATATAAAAAAAGTATTTTAGTTTATTCTAGAACTTTCCTTGCATAAAAATATAATAATTCAAAGGCGGCGACATAATAAAATATTTAAAGTATCGATATCGATGCTTTTTTAAAATATAAATGTAGTCTATATATTTAAACGCAGATGGAAGGGAAAACTTTTTAGAAAACATAGCTATAAAACTTTTAGAAAATATAAAGGCTTAAAAAATTTAAAGGCTTAAAGATTTTTGAGATAAGTATATTTTTTTAAGTTGAGTTGGGTGACGTTGTCGTAACGTGAGCACGAAACAAAACTTTGGGACGCAATCTTAATATAACTAGTATTTTTGTAATAAAAATAAAGAAATTAGGCAAAATGAAGAAATTATTTTTGCCTGGAATATTACATTATTTTATCAAAATATTTTTTATCGTTATTTAAAAAAAATGAGTTTTTAGTCGCAATGGTACAGACCCCAATTTTGTTTGTGCATATGACGTGACGAGTCTTAATTAAATATATATCTCAGAAACCATTTTTTTTATTTAAAAAATAATTTTAGGTATATTCACAAGAAAGGAAATCTTTTCGGTAGCCCATTGATTTGTAAAATTGTTATCGGCAGGATGCATGAAAATTTATCAAAAAAAGCTACTTATAAAAAGTATTTTGCATTAGGCGGCCGGTTCAATTTACAATAAAACAAATAGAGTTGTATTCTTAGTATATTTCACACAATATCTCACTATTACAACGTTCCAAATTTTATATATAACCATATAAAGTAGGACCCTGCAATATTATAATTTATTGCTCGCGATCTGCACTACTCGTTAGCTGATAACCAATGAATGTCGATATATCTGCCAAAAGTGAGAAAAAAAATGGAAACACCAAGTAAAACCTCAGCAGATTAAAAATATTATAATAGAATAGAATATGTATTTATTCAATAAAATAAAACAAAAAAACTTACGCTAACTTACAATAATATAATAATACGATTACAATGCTAATAAAACTACATTTTATTGAAATGGTTTCACCCTCAGCTTGAGATAAATAAATAGTGTCTCGCGCTCATTTTCAGGATGAACCATGATTATTAACCTAGATTTTATACATAATAAAATTGCTTATTTATTACCTACCATTTCCTTTTTCTGTGCATTTACCATTTTCTTAAATTAATTTTAAAACTAGTTGGATTTTTAATATTTCTTATGCTATACATAATAGGTATTAAACGACGCAAAGAGAGAAATTAAATATATAGAACCATCAGGCAGTTCACATTCTTCAACACCGAGAAAGAAGAAACTCAATGGCCAACTAAGATTTTGCCAAAGCAAAATTAAAAAGCAAAGCCTAAAAATAAAACAATTACAAACAAAAAATCAAAGACTTAAAAACAAAAAAAAAATGATGAAAAATTATTAAACTTGGATAAAAATTTGGTACGACAAAGGAAAACTTGGATAGTCTTAAAAACACTAATTTAGAGGTAAAACTTTTTCATCTTATTCATAATTTATATTTGTAAAATAAAATGAATTGTAATATTTTATTATAAAAATGCAGCATTCATATATTGTAGCTGAAACCAAAATGAAAAACAATATAACAAAAACAATGAACAGGAGAAAAACTAAATTTAAAATAGTGTGAAATAGATTTAATATTTAGTCAACAAAATACTCTTTTTATCGGTTATCTTATTCTTATAGAACAATTGCCTATTATGAAACATTTTAATATCATATCATAAACACTTCCAATACCTCTATGTATGTAGTAATAAAAAAAAACACGGTAACTTGATTAAAAAGCTTAACGATTTTCAAAGTTGGAAATGCTGTTAGTTTTGTATATTTATATTCTTTTTTTTATATTAAAATATCATCTTCTATAAAATGTTCAAAACATATGGTGCTTGAATTTTTTGGCATCCAATCAATTCTACCTGTAGCATCAATCCATTTCTCTTTGACTGTGGTGTCTTTGGGAAACCTAAAAATATTTTAAATGAAGGTTAGAAAGTTGGTTAAGTTCTTATTGATGACCTTTCAATGATTTTAATGAAATTATATATAAACCGCTCATTGTAACAATATGGTAAATGGTAAGTAATGGTAATGGTAAGTAATTGTAACAATGGTAGCCTACTAAATTTTGATTATTCAATTTTATAAACTATTAATTTAAATTTCTTTTTACAAACAACTGTTACTGTGTCTAAATATGAACACAATTCTTCGTAATAGAGAATGGCTGCAGCGCTATAAAGATTTTTTTATGTATGTGTTTTAAGGTAAACCAACCAAATTGTGCTCACTTCTACGTATAGGGAGTTTATCGTACATTTTATTATTCTAAGCCCACACTATTAAAAAATTGTATGCGATACAATATGAATAAATATTAAAAAAAATATGTAAGTATATAATTTTATATAACTGCCGAAATTGTTCCTTCTTTTCTTTAAATAAATAAGTTATATCGATAAGCACCCACTACAACACTAACCGAGTAGCAAAGAACTTTTGAAATCCATATTTCAATCTAAAGTATTCCTTATTACAATTACATAAGGTTGATTTTAACTTCATTTAAACTACAATTATTAGTAAACTAAAATAAGCTAAGGTTTTTAAAGAATACTAACAAAATCGTACTTACCGATGATACGAAACACCTCCATTACGAAGATTTTTTCTCCTACTATCGTTTTTGCATTCCAAGGGTTATATAATCTGGATTAGGTTGGCTATAATAATGCTGCCATCTTGTAATACACGAATTCTTCGCAAGTTTCAACATGTTTGCAACCACGGAATAGAAAAAAAAAGTGGAAGTGCAAAGTAGGCGTGTTTAGTGTGGCACAATTAAGCGTAGGTACGCTTATTTGATCCCAGTCGTTATCAGTCGTGTCTAACATCGCTTCGAGTTGGTAGTCTCGCGTCGTTCCTGATTTTTCCGCATAATTATTGTAAATATGCCCTATTGTTGCATTCTGGGGTGCAAAAACGATAGTAGGAGAAAAAATCTTCGTAATGGAGGTGTTTCGTATCATCGGTAAGTACGATTTTGTTAGTATTCTTTAAAAACCTTAGCTTATTTTAGTTTACTAATAATTGTAGTTTAAATGAAGTTAAAATTAACCTTATGTATTTGTAATAAAGAATACTTTAGATTGAAATTTGGATTTCAAAAGTTCTTTGCTACTCGGTTAGTTTTGTAGTGGGTGCTTATCAATATAACTTATTTATTTAAAGAAAAGAAGGAACCGTATCGGCAGTTATACAAAATTATATACTTACATATTATTTAAATATTTATTCATATTGTATCGCATACAATTTTTTTAATAGTGTGGGCTTAGAATAATAAAATGTACGTGTAAACTCTTTATAACGAGTAACTCCCTATACGTAGAAGTGAGCACAATTTGGTTGGTTTACCTTAAAACACATACATAAAAAAATATTTATAGCGCAGCAGCCATTTTCTATTACGAAGAATTGTGTTCATATTTAGACACAGTAACAGTTGTTTGTAAAAGGAAATAGAAATTAATAGTTTATAAAATTGAATAATCAAAATTTAATAGGCTACCATTGTTACAATTACTTACCATTACCATTACTTACCATTTACTATATTGTTACAATGAGCGGTTTATATATAAATTCCTTAAAATCATTGAAAGGTCATCAATAAGAACTTAAACAACTTTCTAACCTTCATTTAAAATATTTTTAGGTTTCCCAAAGACGCCACAGTCAATTGACAGTTCAACAGTTTATTGTAAATTGAACCGGCCGCCTAATGCAAAATACTTTTTATAAATAACTTTTTTGCTCTAACACAATGTAGAGCAAAAAAGTTGCACATTGATAAATTTTCATGCATCCTGCCGATAATAATTTTACAAATCAATGGGCTTCCGAAAAGATTTCCTTTCTTGTGAATATACCTACATTCTTTTTTTTTAAATAAAAAAAATGGTTTCTGAGATATATATTTAATTAAGACTCGTCACGTGCACAAACGAAATTGGGGTCTGTACCATTGCGACTAAAAACTCATTTTTTTAAAATAACGATAAAAAATATTTTTATAAAATAATGTAATATTCCAGGCAAAAATAATTTCTTAATTTTGCCTAATTTCTTTATTTTTATTACAAAAATACTAGTTATATTAAGATTGCGTCCCAAAGTTTTGTTTCGTGCTCACGTCACGACAACGTCGCCCAACTCAACTTAAAAAAAAATACTTATCTCAAAAATCAGTTTTTTAAGACTTTATATTTTCTAAAAGTTTTATAGCTATGTTTTCTAAAAAGTTTTCCCTTCCATCTGCGTTTAAATATATAGAGCACATTTATATTTAAAAAAAGCATCGATATCGATACTTTAAATATTTTATTATGTCGCCGCCTTTGAATTATTATATTTTTATGCAAGGAAAGTTCTAGAATAAACTAAAATACTTTTTTTTATATCAAAGATAATATGCCTTATGTCGACTGAACAAAACATTTATTCGAATGTTGTAGTAATCACGCCATCTGTCTAGGAATAGCAGAACCTTTTATAGGAGGTTCTTACTACTTTATGATAGATGGCATGATTATTTTTTTATATGAATTTAAATCTAATTATTCGGAGAATAGTGTTTAAAATTGCTGTGTATATTTGCAACCAATCAGGACGAAGTGGTTATAGATTCAATACTTATAGATATATTATTTTGGCGACACCGGTTCTAATGCATTTGGTGCTTTATAGCATTTCCACTTGTTTTTTCTATTCCGTGGTTTACGCAATGTCTTGTTGTGTTTAGCGGTTGCAATCTCGGAATGAGGCCCTTGGTCTTTTTTACGTAGTTTTTCTTGACAGGGTACGTAGGTTTCACTTAAGATTATACATTTACATATCATCACGGATGCCTTACGGTGCCCGAGACCGCCTAGACGGCCCCAGGGTACCCATCGGAAGGGTTTTAATCCCACCTCGTCGTAGCCGATGGTACTTAAGATTATAGATAGCAAGAATATAGAGTAGGTAGGCAGTTCTGGTTTTAGCACTACCAGCGCCCTAGGCGCGATTTCTACTCCCCCCTCTTCTGCTATCCAACCCCATGTAAAAAGGAGACAATAAAATTTAAATTAATAAGACGAAAAATATTCACGTCAACATATTCCATTTCCGACATACGACGACCGATATTTGTGTGATTCTAAATCTACTAGTAGTTTGTTTTTTGGGTTAAAAAAAGTGTAGTTATTTGTTTAGCATGCCGCGTTTAAATTGTTTTTTTTTTTGGGTTGGAAAATTGTAATAGAATTTTTGTTTAGGTTTCTAAAAGGTAGGTTAGCATTGTGTATAATAAACTATTTGCCGACCAAAGCGAGTTTGGAATTTATTGGGCTGATATGCCCCTTGCCTTTCTATTTTTTTGGATTTGATAGGTGTATTTATAGTATAAAAGAAATGTAGGTGTAGGTTTGGGTTTCATATGTAAAGTTTGTTAAAGATTAGAACAGTTTCAAAAGTTCACGTAACCCAACCCTACTAAGATTGCACGACGGCTAGCGAAGCAAGAGCGACCATGATTGTTTTTTTTTTGAATAAACGAAAGGTAATTTATTGAGTATGCATGAAGCGTGCAACTAGTTTTTTTTACCTTTATTTAATAGAGAAATTATAGGGTCATTCCGACAAATTCATTAGATTGTCGTATAACTTGTTATAGGTTTAGATACAGGTTCAATTACAAGTTTTTCGGTCAACTCATTCGCTGTTAAAATGGGTCTTAAATGGGCCTTTTTATAATCTTCGGTGAAAAAGGCGCCCCTTTATTTCTGGCGCCCTGGGAGGTGGCCCAACTGCGCTCTATACTAAGGCCGCTACTGTAGGTACATAGAAAAGTGACAAAATATGGTAAAACATATAACACGTCTTGCAATACCAAAATTTAGTTTGAAGTTGGAGTCATAGGGCCCGTTCGTTTTGGGAATGAAATATGTTCACAATGATAATAATGACATTATGCGAACTTGCGTTTTTTTGGTTAGTTTCAATCACAATGCCACAATTACCACTATCCAAATCGAACGCAATTGTTATCACGAATCTGTCAACTGTCACTTGTCAAGTAAAATATAGGTTAAATCGTATAATCAACTAACTTTATTTGGGAAATCTTTCTAAAATCATTTCGATTTAAAATACAATAAATTTGTTCCTAAAAATATAAGACGGCTGCGACGTTTAAAACAACAACAACTGTCACAACCTCAAATGTCAAAATATGTTCACAACGCCTATCGACTGGGGTCATTGTGATCAGTTCACGGTAGCATTCTGGGCCAAAAAATCGGCCATCCTGGCAGATCACAATGCCACTTTTGCCGCCGAAATCTAAAAAAAAACGCATAAATGTACATCGTGATCGTTGTTAACATGTAACCAAAACGGCGCGTTCATTTTGGGACAGAAACATATCATATACATAGAGTAACTAGACATATAGAAATATAATAGCCGTTTTTGACAGTTTTTGTGGATATCTCTCCTGCTGTCATCTAGTGGAATATTTTGGAACCGTCTAAAAGAAAACTCCTCATTAGGTGGCGCAGGTTTCTCATGTTTAGTCTCAGACGTAATAACAATGGACGAAGCAAAGGTCCTATTTCCCGAGCATTTATTTTTGCCACTTCTAGTGCGGGATGAGGTAAACACGTATAGAACACAAGTATAGGATAAACGTATACTAATGGAACTAGTGATGAGCGTAATAAGTTACCAAACTTTCACTGTAATTGTCATTTGAATAATCAAATATTTAATTATAAAATAATCGATCGACGTGGCGATCGGAATTTCATGTGGCTTCACAGTAGGGCCCCAGCTTATTAAAATAGACTCGTAATAAAAATTTGTCTTCGTCATCGCTTATTTCGTAACCGCATCATTTAGCCGGCATAGTGGAAGCCCATTCATGGACTATGGACGGATGCTTACCGTAGGTGGGTACAGAGTCACATGAAATGCACTTATAATCTATTACTTAGTCGTCCTCATTCATGGAGTCTGTAGACCTGCTTACTAAAAGGTAGGCGGCGAAGTGATTCTAGTCACATGGCACGCTATTATAATGAAGCGGCGGTAGCAGTCCACCTACATAGTCCATGAATGGAGATGACTGATATTATAAGAGCAGGTCATGTGGCTCTGTACCCACCTGTTCGTAAGCAGGTCAACAGGGTTCATAAATGGGGATGATTGTTATTATAAGAGCGGTCATGTGACTCTGTGCCTACTTGTTGGTAAGCAGATCAACTGAGTCTATGAATGCAGACGACTAATATTATGAGAGCAGATTATGGACTCTGCATCTGGTGGTAAGCAGACCTACAAAGTCCATGAATGGGGTGGATCAATACATTGTTGTTCAATAACATTAATTGCTCTCATTATGCTAGCTAATTGTTGCGGTTACAAAACAGATGAATTTACAATTACGATTTAAATAAAACTATTACAATTTGCCCAAATTCGGAAATATCGAAAAATGAAACGAATAAATGTTATATTTTTAATTACCGTTTATTGTTTATTGAACATTGAATAATATTGGGTGATATTTTTACCAATGTTAATAATATTTTTAGGCAATCAAATTGTATTCTCAAGTTTTTTATCAGACCGGGCTATACGAGTTCTCGTTGATGGTATGATCTCGAGTCGCGAAACCATTAACGCAGGGCAGTGGCGTAGCGTGCTTTGGCGGAGCCTCGTATAAAATTTTATTTGGGGGCCCTTAGGAGGGGGACTTTTGTCATTTCTGAAATAAATAAAAATTTGGGAAGTATTTATTAATTTTTGCTTACGCACGTTGGGGGCCCCGGCAGATACGGCGGTAGTTACGCCCCTGACGCAGGGGTACTCCAAGGATCTGTGCTATACCCTACACTGTTCTTGCTGCATATCAATGATTTGTTATCTCTCGGTAACATACATTGTAATGAAGACTGTAGCCCTGTTCACGGTGAATACTTGACGCGTCAGCCCCCCAGTCCCGTCGAAACAGAGGAGCACAGGAGTCCTTTGGTAAATGAATTGGACCAAACCCTGGAAACAATCTCAAACTTTCTCTTAATCTTTTCCAATTTAATGCCAAAAAAACCCAGGCTTGCGATTTGACGGCAAAAAAGACCCCTTTTCTCGCTTACTCTCCCTTCAGAGCACACGATTCTCATTGTCTCCAACTCTCGATATCCTGGGATTAGAAATACGCTCTGACCTAAACCACCGCAACTATATTGAGAGCAATGCAAAGACAGCAAGTAGTAAGCTCGGCGCCCTTAATAAGGTGTGATAGTATTTACTCCTCGACTCAGGCATCTGATTTATAAAGCTCAGATACGGCCATGTGTGGAATATTGTTCGCATCTTTGGGGTGGATCTGCCAAATACTTGCTGCAGCCTCTCGATAGTCTGCAGAAGCGTGCATCGAGAGTTATCGAGAGCAAAGAGCTCACGGACACTAGAGCCATTGCAGCTTCGCAGAGATGTAGCGTCGTTGAGCGTGTTTTATCGCCTTTATCATGGAGAGTGCTCTGAAGAACTTTTTCATCTCATTCCTCCTTCAGTCAATACGGTGCAATCCACAACGGTTACGTAGATCCTAAATGTTGGTTGCATTTGTTCTTGGACCTTCATACTGCTTTCGATCAGGAAGATGTGAGGTCACATGTCAAGCTCTCATAAAAAGAAAAACCATTAAAAAAAGTAGGTATTTAAAAAAGAAATAATGAAGTAAAGTTGTCATAACATTATATTAAATATTTTTCACGTTCCAATTTTTCCCGCTGCGTCAATCTACCTTTCTTTAGTGATACGATCAATAGGACATCTTAAAAAAAACAATATTCATATTTTCGCTGAAAAAAAAATAATTTGTTTAAATAAAAGAAATAAAAAGTCGATATTCTCATTTAAGGAAATACGCCATTTTTGTTTATACGAATATAAATAAAAAATATTTGTATGAATATAATAACATAATAATTATTGCGGTGAAACAAGAAAATATTCTCGAAATAAAAAAATGTAAAACAATATAATGATTATAAAAAAATATAGATTTTTTATAAATAAACTTTTCCCAGCTCTAATTTAGTATCCCAGCGGCCACATTCTGTTTCTTATAACGTGATCGTTAGATTGCCAAAATAACGAATTCCGTTATCAGCGCGCTCTCCTCCAATCAGAAAAGTTCACTGATTGTTCAGAAATCTTCGCTGATTGGAGAAGAGAGCGCAAATAACGGAATTCGTTATTTTGACAGTCTATCGATCACGTTACAAGAAACAGAATGTGGCCGCAGGGGCCTTATTCCGAGCTTGCAACCGCTAATCACGACAAGACGTTGTGCTAACTATAAATATTGAAATATAAGTTCTATTCCAATGGTTGTATAGTATGTATTAGGTTGGCTATAATAATGCCGCCATCTTGAAATACACGAATTCTTCGCAAGTTTGAACATCTTTTGAGCATTGGAATTTCAACTTTATAATTAACAGGATAGAACTTATATTTCAATACTCGTACTTTACACAAAATGCGCGACGGTGAACGTGTCAAAACTTGGAATAAAGCCCCTGCTCTAATTTAGTAGCGAGTAATTGTATCAGAATAGTGATCGAATCGCAAATCTTTATTACCTCACTACGCGATGTTGTCTCCCCCATATCACGTATTACTACTTTTTATTTCTATCGTTTACGTACTTATAAAAGTGAAATTCAGATTTATATATTTAATGAAAATTATCACAAGTGATAGGAGAAACCATGGTTCCGCAGATTTGAAGTGAGAGATCAATTTAGAAATAGTGTAACATTAACCATTTTTTTGAGTGGGTGGAGAACATTTTTGAGACTTCATACGATACCAAATGACGCCGATTGAACGTGAACTTGATTCATATATATTGTATATGGCCATTATTACCATGTATTTTGGCAGAGGGGAAAGCTTGCTTTGCTCCATCCATTGGTTATATGATCGAAGTGTTAGTTTATGTTTAGGCCTTAGAGCACTTTTCAAAGCCTTTGAGAGATTTATTTTTGGTAAATGACAATAATAAAAAATAATTTAAACGTAAGTTGGCTGAACGAAGTTTTTCAAAGCCTAATTATAAATTTAAAAAAAGATTGAAAGAATGTTTCTCTAATTTGTTTTGATTAATTTTATTTACAATTAATTTTTGTTTTATTGTAATTTATGTTCAATTCTATTAATAAATTTTTGAAAACATGACTGATGAAACTGTTACAACTAGTGACAATTCTGATACAGAAGAAGTGGTTGCCCAGGAACTTCGCGGTTATTTGAGTAAATGGACAAATTACATACATGGGTGGCAGGATCGGTTTATTGTCCTAAAGGATTCAACTCTCTCCTACTATAAGAGTGAATTAGAAAGTAATTTAGGATGCAGAGGAGCATTGTGTTTGAAGAAAGCCAAAGTCAAGGTAACAATAGTAATTAATCTTATCTACACACAAGCACCAGATAAATTTATGCAGATTAAAATTCATAAGAATTTCGCTGAATACAATGAGTAATATTTTAGTAAACCTACTATCTGTATAATCTTAGTTTTTATAAGATTTACGCACTGACCTTCCTTTTTATATTCATAATTTGTAGAAGTCCTTGAATGCAGTTTCTATTGTTTACTTATCTAATACTTCGTAATACAGCCTCAATCATGAAACTTTGAATTTAATGTATATAATAAACCATATGACTTGGATGACAATATCATACTTTATTGACCACTGTACAAGACATTCAAAAGGAATTATATTGGATTTATTTTTTAGCCACATGAATTTGATGACTGTAGATTTGATGTATCAGTTAATGACTGTGTTTGGTACTTAAGAGCTACAAGTCCCGAAGAAAAACAGCAATGGATTGATGTTTTGGAATCATTTAAAGTAAGTTAAACTCATACTCAATTTATAATTTAACATACCGTTTAAGTAACAATAACTAGTTATTGTAGAAAGCCTGTTTTGTACCTTTTGTCATATTGAACAAAAGCATTGAATGCGTACAAAAGTCCAGTGAATATGAAGTATCTTGTATGTAAAAATCTTTTTTTTTTTAAATAAAAATGCTAAACCTAAACTCATACTAATAAGCAGAAAATGGAACCAATCTTCCGAATATTTCTTAGATATATATTGCTGTGATTTACTAAAAAACGGTATGCATTTAAATTACACTGTATCTCATTCCATTACTGGGATATCCAATATTTAATTATTTTCAATTCCTTTAAAGATTTCTTTGAACATAATAGGAAACCATCAGCTCCTGTTATTAGAGCTGGAAATACATGGCAAACCTTTGTGGATATTATTAATTATAATATTTATATGGATATGATTAACACATTTTGTAGAGCAATTATATTAAATACCACATAAAAACTATTCTTTGATAAATTTAATATTTATTAATATTAACATTATAACTTTCATAGCCATTAGGTACAGAATCCAATGCAAAAATATGTAATACAAGTAATATACCTAGTTGTAACATTTGTTCTAAACAGACATGTTATCTGATCAATATTTCGCAATTTCCATTTGTAAGCGAGTGCTAATTGACTCACTGATTATTCAATGTCATACATATTATACAACTCAATACATACAATTATAACTTTGTAGCCGAGTGGTTAGCAAATAGACTAAAAAATATATAATCTGAGCATTGCTAGTTGAATTCTTGCCAGTTATTATGGTTACACCATAGCATTTTTTTTAATCTGTTGCTCTTTATTGCCATGGAGAGTACTTTTCACTTACACCTAGTGGAAATGATATATGATAACTGTACAAAAAGGTTTCTCAAGCTAGTTTGATAAAATTATATAAAAATTATTATACTCCCACAGTGGGATACATATAAATAATCTTAATACTAAGTGAAAGAAAATAAATAGTAACATTTGATATGATGTTTTGAAATGGGAGAGTATTCACAAATGTATTGTCATTGATTTGAATTTTACTATTGTACTAAAAGTGGTGTGGTCTTTACATCAGAATAAATTAATACATTTAACAGATACATATATTTGAATATATTTTTTATTTGTTTATAGAACCAAGTTTTTTTTTAAATGCATAGTAAAATATGATAATTTTATACCACATTATAGGTGTAGTGTAATTTTCTGCTTGCTCACCATGTAAACAATGGATTTTCATACACTTTTTCCACCTGCATATTTGTATGATAGTGATGATGTACATTCTGCTTCATTTAAAAAAAGCAAGAAGGTACTTTCTGAGTAGATGTAGTATAATTTTCTGCTGCTCGGCACATTAACAATGGATGTTCATACACCTTTTCTGCTAGGGTTTTGTATGATAGTAATGATGTACATTAAAAAATTATATTTAATTAAAAAATTAAAAAAAATTTTTTTTTTTTTTTTTATAAAATACAATCATCATTCTGGAAGGTTCATACTGTAACATTTGACTATTTTAAGACTGTCAATAAAGAGTGTATAATTTTTAGGCAGAATCTGGTTATGGGACCAGTTCTGATAGCAGCTCCAATGGGGGTGGTCTACGAAGACATGGATCAGTTACTTCCTTACAGTCAACAGGATCACAAGGTATTACTACTTATATTTTTACTTTTTTTTAAATCATTTTGTGTCTTTGTTTGTTTAGATCAGTTTTTATTATTATTATTATTATTAATAGACTTTTAGCCATGTTACTTTATTAAGCTGGGTGGTGAAGGAACTTTAACCTAAGACACAACAAATATATTTATGTAATGTAATGTAATGTATCATCACGGGTGCCTTACGGCGCCCGAGACCGCCTAGACGGCCCCAGGGTACCCAGCGGAGGGGTTTTAATCCCACCTCGTCGTAGCCGATGGAATGAATCTACACCGAACAAGTGGCTGGCTCGTCGCGATGTTTTGAATAGACTCAATAACCCATCTATAAACAGTTTCACAAGTTGGTATAGTGAAACCGGGACCGACAGCTTAACGTGCTCTCCGAGGCACTATAGTGGTGTTGTCAAACAAATGTACATAAATTTTTAAATTAAAAACTCATTGGTACACACCGGGATTCGAACCAGGGACCTAAGTGTTTTTAAGTCCAAGGTCTAACCAACTAGGCCACCACTACATTACATAAATATATTTAAGAATGCATTATGCAATATAAATCTATACTAATATTATAAAGCTGAAGAGTTTGTTTGTTTGTTTGTTTGTTTGTTTGTTTGTTTGAACGCGCTAATCTCCGAAACTACTGGTTCGAATTGAATAATTCTTTTTGTGTTGGATAGTCCAGTTATCGAGGAAGGCTATAGGCTATATAACATCACGCCACGACCAATAGGAGCAAAGATATAGTGGTAAATGTGTAAAAAACGGGAGAAATTATTTCATCTTTGAAGCCTTCCGTTGCGTGCGCCGTGAAAACGGTTCAAGATACACAAAAAATATGTATTAAAGAATAATCTAAATATATATAACTCAAAGGTGACTGACTGACATAGTGATCTATCAACGCACAGCCCAAACCACTAGACGGATCGGGCTGAAATTTGGCATGCAGGTAGATGTTATGACGTAGGCATCCGCTAAGAAAGGATTTTGATAAATTCTACCCCCAAGGGGATAAAATAGGGGATGAAAGTTTATATGATAAAAAAATAACTATTCCACGCGGACGAAGTCGCGAGCACAGCTAGTTATATAATAATATATATTACAACAAAATTAAGTTAAATTATTAAAAACATAATTCTATTAATTTCTTATTTAAATAGTGATTTGCTTTTTGCGAAAAATGCACTAACACTTAGTAGTTAATTATTATCTCCTTAGTGTTGATGTTTTTTTATCATTACCTTAAGTGATAGCATTTAGAAATACTATTCTTTAGCTTGATATTACAAAATAATTCAAAGAGAATAGTATTTTGTCTCGGCACCCTAGCTGGTTGAAATAGGTACAATGATACTATTTGAAGCTGGATTTTTTATATTTATTTAAACATAATAATATATCTATAATTAAAAATATATATATTAACGAGGGCTTACAACGTCCCTCTTAATAGGTACAGTACATCAGGGCGCCGTGGGGCACACTTTGGAAACCCCTATCTAAAGATGGTACCTAATAAATGATCTATGCTTCAATTGTCAGAAAAAATAACTTTTTGAAATTCACACTTTTTATTACCTTTCAGGTCGGATTGCCAGACGTCTCACAGAAAAAATAGCAGAACTAGATACCTTTTGTGAATTGTTATCCAAGCAAGCTCTACAGCTACAAGATTACTTCGATGTCTGTATTGCATCATACCCGCAGCTCAATGATGAAGGGACCGAAGCTATTGATGCCGTTAAAGTTGCTGATGGTAATAATATATTATTATTGTTCACAAACGCTCATAGGCTTTTAAGTCAGGGGCGGAGGGATCAAATAGTCGAGGACTAGTCAGGACAGTCTACAATCTGAATACAATAATAGGTAAATGTAATTCAAAATAAATAGTAGTTTAATGTTATGTTCATACATGCAAAAAAAAAAAAAAAAAAACAAATTTTCTCTTTTGCCTTCTAGCGAAACGAGTTATGTTTTTTTCTATTTCAATCCATCAGGTCGACTAGTGATAATTAACACTAGTCGACCTAGACCCAGGGGGGTCATGTGGTGACCACTCCCGTCTTGGATCTGTCCTTAATTGTTCACTTTATTGTTTTGTATTAAGATTAAAAAAAAAACAAATAAATGACCCCAAAGATTTAATATTATTATTAAGCTCTAGACTTGTACATGTGTACCAGACCATGACACACTGTATGGAAAAACATACTAATATTTTTTTGTCATGACTGGGAATCAAACCAATTACCTCCAGATATAATGCTAAAAGCACAACCACTAGACCATACGGTCAACAACATTACACATTTAATAAATATTAATAAGTTTGTCCATATTAATACATGAGTCAAAAGTTTAATGTACTACAAAGTATCTACTCATTAACTTACGAGTATTTACTGTGGATTCCATTAAATTATTCATCTTACAATAAATTATTCAAACAGTTAAACAAAGAAATGTGTAACATTTACTCAGATTGAGTAGCACTATTAGTGTTTATTTATCATTATTTCTTAACGTAATGGATATACGTGGTGGCCAAGTTGGTTTTACCTTGGACTTAACTTAATTAAAAAAATTATGTACATTTGTTTGACAACACCACTATAGTGCCTCGGAGAGCACGTTAAGCTGTCGGTCCTGGTTTCACCATACCAACTTGTGAAACTGTTTATAAATGGGTTATTGAGTCTATTCAAAACATCGCGAGCTAGATACTTGTTCGGTGTAGACTCATAATATCGGCTACGACGAGGTGGGATTAAAAACCCCTCCGCCGTAAGGCACCCGTGATGATATGTATATATGTATGTAACTTAATGGACTGCGCATTACGCCAAATATTGCCAGTATCATGTGGGTAGAAGAATACAATTATTATTAGTAAAAAGAGGGATAACAGGGTGGAAAGGACTAGGGCAGAAAAAGGAATGGCGACATGACCGTATGAAAGCATACGGTATAGTCTTACCGATATCAAGTGAAGTAGGGAAGTATCAATAGAAAAATGGCGACTTCGTCCGCGTGAAATAGTTATTTTTTTATAATACAAACTTTCATCCCCTATTTTATCCCCTTGGGGGTAGAATTTATCAAAATCCTTTCTTAGCGGATGCCTACGACATAACATCTACCTGCATGCCAAATTTCAGCCCGATCCGTCCAGTGGTTTGGGCTGTGCGTTGATAGATCACTATGTCAGCCAGTCAGTCAGTCACCTTTGAGTTATATATATTTAGATAGCACAAAGACAGAAGATCACTCCGTAAATGCTACACTTTTCATACTTAAGATCACTACAAAGTAGCATAATAATATCCTATAAATTTAACTAACGAAAAATATAACAGAAACGCACGTCTACAGTCTTCGTGCTACCCTTAAGGAATCTAGTGTTTATTTAAAAACATAGTAATTGCAACAATAATTATAGATTTTTTTATTTGAGCACAGCATGTGACTTGTGTATCTACCTATTGTTAAGCAGCCCCACAAAGTCCAAAATGGGGTGCCACTACCGGTTAAATAATGCGGTTACGAAATAGGCGGGACAAACACAATTTTGCAATACGGGTAAATATTACTATCGATTTGTATTGTCAAATCAACTGCCTGTTTGGTAGCCGCACCCTGAAAGACACTACATTGATATGAAATCGATTCAGTAGACTACTGAAAACCGGTGTATCTAACAGTGAACTAAAACCTAAACAAGACAAATCATGAAATCACTAACCGGGCTTTATACGTGGGCGGCACTGAAAATTTCGGGAATCAAGGAAGTGACACAACATTACTATTTAAAAATGTATTTATTGCTTTTCGAAGTATTCTCCGCGAAATTTGACACATTTTTCCATACGATGGAACCAATCATTGAAGCAACCATTCCATTCGGAAGTTGGGGTCTCCAAAATGGCCGTTTTGTAGGCGTCCACAGCTTCTTCAGGTGGTGAAAATCTCTGGCCACGCAATTTATTCTTTATTTTAGGGAAAGTATAGAAATCATTAGGGCTTAGGTCGGGGCTGTACGGCGGATGGTCTAATAATTCTATGTTTTCTTGCTCCAAAAACTCTTTTGTTCTGTGCGCGGTGTGTGAACTCGCGTTGTCGTGATGGAGGATGATGCGGCGATTGCAGTTATCTTTACGGAGTTCAGAAACGACCTGTGGCAAACAAATGCTAGCATATCATTCTGCATTAACCGTTATTCGTCCCTCAAGAGGAATAGTCGCAACATGGCCGGTTTTGGAGACAAACGTGGCCACCATTTTTTTTGCAACACTCCGTGAACGCATAATTTTTGTTGGCTTTAACTCATTTTCGAACACCCAAACTCGTGACTGATTTTTGGTTTCGGGTTCGTACGCGTATATCCAGGATTCGTCACCTGATACGATGTTGTATACAGCATTTGAGGATCCTGCGTGGAATCTTTCGAGAGTTCTGACGCATCAAGTAACGCGAGCCGCTTTTTGCTCTTCACAGAGCGAATGCGGTATCCATCGGGAAAATAACTTTTTTACACCTAATTGTTCATGCAAGATTATTTGTATTTGACTCATGCCAATGTCTAAAGTTGCCTGAATTTCGCGGTATGTCACATGTCGATCTTCCATAATCAGCTTACGCACAGCATCAACGTTTTCTTGGGTGACTGCAGTTTTTGGACGACCTTGACGGGGATCATCACTGAGCTTGACACGTCCACGTTGAAATTCAGCAAACCAGCGATAAATTGTGGTTTTGGATGGGGCTTCATCACCAAATGCAGAAAGCATCCGATCAACACACTGTTTTTGTGTTAAACCACTTCGAAAGTCATAATAAATCATCGCTCTTGAATTTTCTCGAGTCAATTCCATTTTCTCAACGACTAAACAAGTTTGACAAGTCCTTGTGACAAGACCAAGATTTTTTTTTTAATAAATAATATAGTAAAAACGGATTGCAATAACTTGTGGAGAAGTAATGTACAGGTGGTAACGAAATGATGGTGGCAAAGTTTTTGAGAATCTTTTATATAGGTACAGTATAAAAGATTAACAGTATATTAAGTGGCGAAATTAGCAACTAAATTCGCCGCTCGTTTCGTAACCGCATCACTCAGCCGGCATAGTGGAAGCGACCAATGTTGTTTAACAACAATATATTGATCCCATTGATGATATTTGTAAGTCTGTTTATTATTTATCATCAGGTAGATACAAAGTTAAAAAAAACGTAATACGATAGACTTTAAGTCGAAAAGTTCTATTCAGTCAGTGTTAATATGCCGAAAGCTATAAAAAGTGATGCCCAGGGGGTGATTAAGTTCACTCCATTAAATGCACGCCTTTGTTATGACGTCATTCTGGCGAAATTCAAGCTTGGCTTAACAAAAATTGCCTCCAAAAATACGTCATCGCAATTGACAAGGGAGCTAACATTGCTTGGTGCGCGTAATCAAGGCACATATGTTGCATGTTTTAGAAATTAATTGTTTTATATTATTGTTTATTTTGCACGGGTAGTTAATTGCACAGACAGCCTCCGTAGACTAGTGGTTGCGCCTTTGGCGTTGTATCCGGAGGTCGTGGGTTCGATTCCCACCCATGGCAAAAAAATATTAATTAGTACGTTTTTTCTGTACAGTTTGTCATGGTCTGGGTGTTTATAAAATATAATATGTATTATATCGTTGTTTCTGGTACACATAGTACAAGCCTAGAGCTTATTTTGTGACCAAAGCAATATGTGTAAATTGTCCTACATATTATTATTATTACTTGGTAAAATATATAAATTGAAGCTATAAAATTTTATTGCCAAATATTTCGCCTCTCTATGGATTCGCCGCTCCATAGAGAGGCGAAATATTTGGCAATAAAATTTTATAGCTTCAATTTATATATTTTACCAAGTAAGAAACACATCTAACACACTTTATTTGTTTCAGATAATATTATTATTATTATTAATTTTGTAAGCAAATTATTGTATATATACATTTAGGGCTACAGACTAGGTCAAAACTATGTAAAATAAAATTTGTAAATATAATGTTTGTAATCAGTTGTATGTCTTATGAAATAAAGAAAATAAAGAACGTGAAATCTATATTCGAAAATGAAGCTCGGCAGCAGGTTTCTATTCTATGACGCTAAGAGCTTAGTTGCTTAAACTGTAGACTAAAAGCTAAATAGTTCAGATAAGCGTTAACAAAAGATAGTTTAACTCAGCTTTAGTTCAAGATAATTGGGCATAGTAGTTACTGAACAATTTACGTTTGTTAATATTTTATGTGAGACAATCTACAGCCCCAAGGACAATGGGGATTTCCTACAAATATTTGTTTTTACATAGTCTAATATGTTTACTATATTTTTATGTACTTATTACATATTTTGGATCTTCTTTTTTTAGAGTTCCGTTTTTCAATAGAGTAACCCTTAAGTTAAGCTGTTGAGTCCATATTAAATATCTAGTAAACTACTGGTCTATTTTACTTGAAAATTGGTATAGTGGTAGTTGTTCTTGATTATGATCAAAAAGGATAAGTCAAAAAGTATTTATAAGCTAAGGTGACTATTTTTCTAAATCTGGTACTTTATACAAATAATTGATATATACATATATTGATACCTATACAGTGAAGAGGTAATAGCTACGAGTACATTAATGCAATATATTCAGTCTTGTATCTACATGATTCCTACTAGCATGTTTAGTCATATCATAAGTACATACATACATATCATCACGGGTGCCATACGGCGCCCGAGACCGCCTAGACGGCCCCAGGGTACCCAGCGGAGGGGTTTTAATCCCACCTCGTCGTAGCCGATGAGTCTACACCGAACAAGTAGCTAGCTCGTCGCGATGTTTTGAATAGACCCAACAACCCATCTATAAACAGTTTCACAAGTTGGTATAGTGAAACCGGGACCGAAAGCTTAACGTGCTCTCCGAGGCACTATAGTAGCGTTGTCAAACAAATGTACATAGTTTTTTAAATTAAAAACTCATTGGTACACACCGGGATTCGAACCAGGGACCTAAGTGTTTTTAAGTCCAAGGTCTAACCAACTCGGCCACCACGTATATCATAAGTGACCCTGGACAATCTAGTAACATCTTCATTTATATTTTTCCAACAGGTACAGCCCTGGCAAAAACATCAAGTGAGGTGCGAGCTACCAGTGCTTCTTTTAGAGCTACCGTCGGCGCCACGCTTACGTCTCTGCAGCAATGCGCGGAAGTGTTGCGGAGGAAGGAACGGCAAGCCAGACAGGCCGAGGAACTGTATATGTAAGTATTACTGACTGTGTCTCTGTATCTACCTGTTGCTAGTTATCTCAGAGTGATAGGCTCTGCGCGTTACTGCTACTGCTTGTCGCAGAATTAAAATAATATTTTTGTCGGCCATTGTATTTATTAATCTTTCTGTGTTGGGTCATTATTTAAAAAAACTTTAAATATTATAACACAAAGATTTTTGCGTGCAATTACGAACATAAAAACAATAATTGAACTTAGACCAACAGCCAAGGTGTAATATTGGAAGTACGTTTGTATGGGCGTCAAGTCGACTACAGGCCACCATTAGACGCTATACACATTTATGTATCAGCAGCAATGTGGAGGAAGGAAAGGCAAGCCAGACGGGCATACTTTACAAATATAGCCCTGGTTACAAACTAAGTCTAGGACTTGTGTACCAGAAACAAAGATAGAATACATATTATATTTTATAAACACCCAGACCATGACAAACTGTACAGAAAAAATAATGTACTAATATTTTCTTGCCATGGGTGGGAATCGAACCCAGCACCTCCGGATATAACGCCAGCGTTGATAGCTGCGAAGATCTGCCTGACAAACTGTATTATATGGACTTAAAGTCTATTTTATTATTATTAAAGCCATGTATTATATGGACTTAAAGTCGATTTTATTATTATTAAAGCCGTGTATTATATGGACTTAAAGTCGATTTTATTATTATTAAAGCCGGCGCCCTTCTGTATACATACCTAATATACAACTTTTTTTTTTAAATATTCTTTATTTCACTAAATTGTACCTACATATTTTTTTTATTTAAAAATAAATATTATATTGTACAAAATTACAAAATTAAATTGTACATAGGCTAACTGCATTAGGCATTTTCTACACATGGAGCTTGATTGAATTTTTATTTTATTTATCAATTAAATAGTATAATATTTATTATTTTATTTTATTAACAAAGTTTTATTTTAATATATGATTTCTTTGTAAAGTAATATTGTTACAAACATTTATTCAGATTGCTGTGTAGGGTAGAACTGGGTACCCGATAGCACAGGTACACCTACCTATTATGAGGCCTTGGCCTACATTTAAAAAAATAATCCAGCCTATTTTTTATAACTATTAAATAGGATATAAGATTTAATATTTTGTACTTAAGCCAAAATTTAGCTCAATAAATAAATAATAATAATAATTTATTTTTAATAGGACATTGAAGAATCAGCTGACAGAAGCACGGTTAGCGGCAAAACCAGGACCTGATCATGAGGTTAGTATTGTTTTTTATACATTTTTTTTTCATGTATTTAAGGAAAAACAGTACCATAAATAACTATAGTTAGAATAATATAAGTATGACAAAGGCCAACATTTTCCTACTATTAGGCAAACATCAAAAAAGAAGATATTCAACTAACCAATTAAATCTGCTATATCTATGCATGTATAGTTAATAAGATATTCTTCACGAACACTAAGTAATTTTCACTTTTGTAATAATAATAATAATATTTTTGGAAGGTCTCTTTTGAGTTTTTTTAATAATTGTTTCCTTTTTTTATGCATATATAGTTTAGTTTTAAGTTTCTTATTTTTAATATTTTATAAGTTAGTGGTTTGGCCAAATATAAGCATAGATACACACTCGAAAACTCAACACGCACACATAAGTAAATATGTCATCCTCACTTTTCCTAAATCCTTCAGTCAGTGCCTACCTCACTTGGGTCCAATAATCAAGACGCTTCTGCTATCGAAGACGAGTAAGCACGTTAATTTGCAAATACACCGCGCAGCCCACGAAGTGCCTGAAAAAGTGCATCTAGTGTGTGTGCGGCAGTTTTAAATAGTGTAACCCTAGTTGAAACTCTGTATTAAAACCCTAAAGCGAACAGTGCTCGCTTTAACTCGCTCTGCTCCGCAATAGGGCACCACGTAGTGCCCGAACACCCGCATTTACTTGAGGATGGTAGTACCGCAGAACCAGCGACCTCTCCGCACCAGGGGCCTTATTCCGAGTTTGCAACCGCTAATCACGACAAGACGTTGCGCAAACTATAAATATGGTAATATAAGCTCTATTCCAATGGTTATATAGTATGTATTAGGTCGGCTATTATAATGCCGCCATCTTGAAATACAAGAATTCTTCGCAAGTTAGAACATGTATGGAGCATTGGAATTTCAACTTTATAATTAACAGGATAGAACTTACTTTCAATACCCGTACTTTACGCAAAATGCGCGACGGTGAACGTGTCAAAACTCGGAATAAAGCCCCAGGTACATTCGACCAAGAAAGTTGTCTATCAAATTTGACACAACTTCCCGTGTCATAAAATGTCGTTAAGGTTGAGTGAAGTGCAAACGTCACTACAATAAATGATAACTGATAGTATTAACTGTCAGAATATTCTTCATAGGAAAACAAACCTTATAATACTATATATAAACTCGTGCTTCTTTTCGTTTCTTAGTAAACGTTCAAACTTCAACTCTAGGATGGTAGACCACATTCTTGGCCGACTGTATATCCTTTTTATCATCCAGTTAGGTTAGTACCAATGAAACACACATTATTTGTGGCAACAGCCCAAACAAAAGGATTTTTTTATTTAAAATACTTTATTGCACAAAATTACGAACTTAATGCCCTAGACATTTTCTACCAGCTAACTTTTGAGAGAGTGAAAGATGCATGTATAGAGTGCAAAAGCAAATAAAATAACAATTTAAATGGCTTGAAGGTCATATAGCAAATAGTATATTTATATTACAGGTAAATACTTAAATTACACACAATACATGTGCTAACAGGATCATATAGTATTTGGTTGAGTAGGGAGGGTAGTGAACACGTGTTAAAAGGCCTTTAAACCTACTTCACGGTCTCACGTCCGGGACGCTGTTCATTCCCCTGCCTACCAACCATGCGATGGACCCGGCACCGAGCACGGTTAATCCATGGATAGCTTAGGAACATTGTTACACAGGGTGATTTTTCAAATGGGCCTTTAAGACCAAAATCCTAAACTACAAAGAATAGCGAAAAATGTTTAAAGGAGTGTGGCCGATTTTGAAAAGAACTAAAACTGCATAATTAGATTTATGAAAAAAAAAATCTAGCCGTTTATCGAAACGGTTGATTTAAAAAAAAACTCACCTGTTTTATTGCACCAGCTGATAGTGTCGCTGATAAGGATCAAATGGTGGAAATAACTTCAAACGGCAAACTAAAGGAAAGTGCTCATTTTTAAGAAAATATGTTTAATGTTTTTAAGCCTTAACTAAAAAAATTATAGCCTTTATTTTCACCCTGTAAACATTGGGACTTTGAGTTGATTGACTTTGGTGCTAATATAAAGCTGTACTGATCAATACGAATCCTTAAAGGTATTACGTAGGAAGATAGAAAAAATACTGGGACCCCTTCGCGGGCGAGTTTGCGCGCTTGTCAGTGTCTTGTCTCGGGGTTTTTTTCTAAAGTGCGGTAACGAAACCTATACTGGGTGGCCACATTCTGGAAAACATAGAAAACCGAGAAAATTCGGGAAATTTTCGGAGACTAGGAAAATCAGGAAAATGTTAGGGAAAACGCTAGAAGGTCGGGGAAAATATTTAAGATACACACACAACTTGCTACTGTAAACGACTGTCAACCTTAGCGGGGCGATTCCATCTAATTTTTAGATTTAGTTTCCAATAATATATTTTTGGGATTTTTTTTTTCTCTTTGAAGCTCATAAAGGTCAGGGAAAATGTACAAAAGTGACTCGAAAATCTGGAAAAGTCAGGGAAATTCGTATCTCAAAAAAAGAGGCCACCCTGTATACAACTACTGACAGTCAACTCTCCAAAGACACATCTATCAATTTTATTTATTTACTAGCAGATCCGCGTAACTTCGTCTACGTAACTTTAACCGTTTACGCAGCGTACGCTCTAAAAAGGAATATTTTGTCCCCGTTTTTACAACACTTTTCATTGTTACTCTGCTCCTATTAGTCGTAGCGTGGTTTTATATAGCCTTCCTCGATAAATAGGCTATCCAACACTAAAATATTTTTTCAATTCGAACTAGTAGTTCCTGAGAATAGCGCGTTCAACCAAACAAACAAATTCTTCAGCATACATTTAAATTCTTTGTTGCACATAAAAAATAAAACTGTACATACGCGAGCTTAATACCTTAGGCATTATCTACCAGCTAACCTTTAAGCTAGCAATCGAAGAATACATAACATTCTCCAAACTTCTGGTATTCTGATGATTTTTACTACTATTTTTTAGAATAATAGACAAAATTCTATAATCAAAGTTCTATATGACATATTTATATTAAATATTAACGCAGTTTTACGCAAAATTTCCGTCAGACAGCGCCCTAAATTCTAGCACTCGGATGATAGTCAGAATTATCTTTTAATAATACAATCATTACAAAATTCTGTTAACCCAAACATTTTAATTGTGTTAGTCTCGATTAGTGGTTCGTTATCACTGTTCTCATTGTATAGGCTCTTTAAACCCCGGTGAATCATCGTTTATATGGAAAAATGCTATAATCATAATAGCATGTTATTTTATTTAGTACCCGGCACGCGTTCGCGGCGGTCGCTCCGCGCTGGTTTATCGTTTTTTTTTAAATAAACTACGTAGGTATTATTAAATATTTTTTAAAACAGTATTTTAAGTGTGTATATTGAATACATTTTAGTGTAGTTTATTAAAAATAATATTAACTGTTAGTGTTAAAAATCATTTAACACAAACAATTATAGTATCAAAATGAAGTTCAAATTGTTTCGAAAAGCACCGCGTAAACAAATATCTGTAAGTTTTTTGGTTTTGTTAATTAGATTAATTAATTATTAGACTGTTATTTTAAGTAGGTATGGCTTCAGAGATTAGTTTAATGTAATTTGTTACTTTTCTATTTATTTAAAGTTATTATTTATTCAGAACGCTTCATTATATACTTTTTAATTTTAATTGAATTTGGAATTTTAAATTTATACAAGCGAATCTAAACAATTAAAGCAAGTAAAGACGGGCAAGTCTGTTTCTCTTTATAATTTAACGCGGCCTTAAAATTTATATTTATGACTTACAACGGGTTTCTAAGGACCAATTTTATTATTTAAGGAAAAAACCTATATAATGAAATAATGTCATTGATAAGCTAAGGAGCTCGCAAATTTATTTTCAATTTCAACAAAAAGTTGTCTTAATTTTAAAAGTATATTTTTTTATTAGATATTTTTTTATTTATACATGAATAAAAGTTATGATACTGTTCAATACATTTATTTTAATTTTACTTGACGGTCTAATAACTGTTTTTTTTCGATTAGATATATATAGGTATAAGTACTAGCTGACACTTAACTTTAACGGAAGCTCTAAAAAGGAACAAATTTTCCCCGTTTTCCCATCATTTTTCATTGATGCTCCGCTGCTATTGGTCGTAGCGTGATATTATATGCCTTACTAGATAAATGGGTTATCCAACATTAAAAAACAAATCAGTATCGGTTCAGTAGATCCAGAGATTACCCCCTACAACCTCACAAACTTTACCTCTTTATAATATTAGTATAGATAACATCACATTCATCTAGCTGCTAGCAAAGAGCTAGACATTACTGTTTTTTTATAGTTCATGTGGTACTGGGTACTAGATACTAATACACGATTTCACCAACAATCCCTAACTCTAAAGGAGGGGCTCCTAAATAAGAATTTTGACATATTTGCTATGAAACAACTGTCATTAACTGCCCCTTAACTTAGTTAAGGGCTCCCTAAGAGTTGGTGAAATCGGGCATAAGGCCGTTAATTTCTGAGTTGTCTTGTCACTGTCATCTTTATAATAATCTGAGGTATGATTAACTACTTTTGATCATAGATTAATAGTAGATCATAGATAAGATTAAAGTGGTCCTACAAATATTTTTTTAGGATTTTTTTACCTCATCTCTATAAGGCCGCGTTGCTGAAAGTGTGGTAGCGGTTAAATCGCTCGTCAAATTCAGAATCAGTATACCTATTATACTTTATGAGAGAAATTAGTGGTTAATATTAACCGATGATCGGATTTTTCTATGTATTAATTCCTAACGTAACATAACATTCCTAAGGACCACACCATCAAGTCAAACATATAATTTGATCTCACAAATGAAATTACTAGAAACGGTTTTAACCCCCGTATTCTAAGACGTTTCCTTAACTCCACTCTTCACTCAAGGAGCGTCTGTCTCAACTTGCTTTTTATAGTTGACATTTGGTGGAAAGAGACAGATGTTCCTTGAGTGTAAAGTGGAGTTAAGGATACGTCTTAGAATACGGGGGTAAGACTCAACTTTATGCAGTAGAAGTCGGTGCTAGAGGAATTCCAGCAGTCTTTGTACGCATTTGCATTAAGATATATAATTAAGGGTATTTCAACAAATTAACAGAAACAAGTGTTAGTTATTAGTATATATATATATATATATATAATATAATAGTTTGATATATAATTTGGTAGCAATTTTCAAAATATTAATATATATTGTATATACCATCACGGGTGCCTTTTCGGCTCCCAAGAACCGTTAAAACGGCCTTAGGGTACCCAGCGGAGGGATTAACCCGTCCTCATTTCGCCGATGGTATTCGGAGGCAACACCAAACAGGTGGCGAGCTTGTTGCGGTGTTTATGATGGTATAGCCTCGTTGTATAAAGCGGTCACCCATCCCAGTCCGACCTTGTTGTCATCTGTATAACCTTGTTATCAGTTGCGCAGTGACTTAACCACTGGGCTGGGGCCGATTTTTCAAATTATTAATAATGACTAGTCAATGCTTAAAAGGCTGCGGGTAAAAGCTAGTAGGCATTATTATTAATATACCAAAAAAGGAATAATCTTAGAGCAATTAAAAAAAGCAAATCAAATAGGTAAAAAGCATACATTGACCTTCGTTTACCTAACCGATAATAGTTCGAGGAAACCAATTCTTACGTGTAACTAATTCACACTCATTGTATTATGTGTTGTTACTATCTTGTTACATTTGCACACGATGCACGTTATTTGTTACACATAAGTGTATATATATCTTCTTCGCGCGTGCCTTACGGAGACAGTGTAGCTAGGCGGTCTTTGTAAGGCACGCATGATGTGTCTCATTATACCCTGTGGAGGTTTTTTGTTATTTGAGTACGGCATACTCGCTGCTGTTTTTTAATTAAATCAAAAACTTGTTACATTTCCGAAAATACAGCTAAAAATAATAAATAAAAAAAATAAAAAAATCTCTAAAACCATTTTTTTTTTCAAAAAAAATTTATAAAAATAACTAAAAATATAGTTACTACTATATTCGTTAGTAATTATATACAATTAGATGGCAATTAAATTATGTTTACCGTTCCTGAATAAAAATAGAATTAATTAATTATCTGCATAACTAGAAAGTTTGTCAAATGAGACGATGATTAAAATACGTAACATAACAATAAGGCACATGATTGGTGAAAAATTTACGTGACGTGACATTCTACCAATCATGTGTTTTAGGTGCTCTGAGGCTCTACCATGGGTTTGCGCATTGTAGCAACATAACGTATTCAACAACCAATAGAGCCGCGTTATTTTTGGTAACAGGATTGAATAAAGCGATCCTATTGGTTGTTGCTCACGTATACGTATTCGAATACGTTACGTTGCTACAATTGGCAAACCCATGGTAGAGCCTCTGTAGTCGACTTGACGTCCATACATACAAACGTACTTCCAATATTACAACTTGGCTGTTAGGCCAGCAAGTGGTAATATTCGAAGTATACACGCAATAGATAAACATACATACCATACCAAGCAAAATTGCCACAAGGATCTAGTTTAAGTATTCAGATAATGAGTTGTGAGCAAGCGTTTAAACACTCTTATGAAAGGGGCTGATTTTATAGCCAGAGGAAGCAAATTCCTCTGGCCACCAGCAAACACCGTGAACGAATCTGAATATTTGGTAGGGTCATGTGGCGGGATTGTCAGAAAGCTATTAATGCAATTCGTCATTGTCGCCCCCCATTTCGTAAACGCATCATTTAGCCGGCATAGTGGGAGCGATCAATATTGTTTAAGAACAATTACACCGGTCAACAAAAAAATTTTTTTTTGTTGCGCATGGGTTTTACTTAATATATTCTGATTATATAAGCACATATATAAAAAAAAATGTGATTACAAATCGAAAATATTTGCTTTTTAAGAACTTAGAGCGATTTGTCCATTTTTGATTTTCGCGCCCAATGAATGTCGGTCTTTGCGCGCTATCGGTGTAGAAAGAGAGGTAAGAGGGCGTGTAGTAGTGTTTCTTGCGTCGCTTGTTGTGTACGACAGTATGTGTTTGAACATTACAGAGTAATAACGTGTTTCATATCTTTTTTCGCTGTATCGACCTGTTCAAAATGACTACGAGAAGTTGTAAACGAGCCGCTGACTCGTTTTGCTATATTTGCGGCGAATTTATTAAATTGAGAGAGAAAAAGTATGATTTAAGTACAAATTTAAAGATTTGCGAGGCATATCAAGCTTACTTCAATCTACCTGTTAAAAATCAAGACAAAAAATGGGCTCCACATGTGTCATGTAACTCTTGCAGATACAATCTGGACGGTGAGTTTATTTGCTCTTTTTTTTATTGTATTAACTATTTTATAATAAAAATAATTAGGTTATATACATTACGTTTTATTGTAGGCTGGTACCGAGGTGAGAAAAGAGCAATGAAGTTTGTAGTGCCGAGAATTTGGAGGGAACCCAGTGATCATCACACAGACTGCTATTTTTGCATTGTGAATCCACTCAAAGGTAAAAATTCTAAGAAAACATCTTATCCTGATCTGCCATCGTCATCCGCTCCAATACCACATACAGAAGAAAATCCTGTACCTGCTCCTCCTTTGTTGGAAAATCAACTACTCTCTCAAGGCAGCCATCAATCACGGAGTTCATCTGTATCCGTACATTCAGAATTCGTTCTTGAATCTGAACCAAAAATGCCACACCTCATCAACTCTGAAGATCTCAATGACTTAATAAGAGATTTAAATCTACCAAAAATTAAAGCGGAGTTACTAGCATCACGGTTAAAAGAATGGAACTTAATTAAATCTGATGTTCGAATATCCCATCAAAGAAAACGTCATGAAGAATTTTCTTGTTTCTTCAGTAAGGAAGATGGACTCTGTTTTTGTCATGACGTGAAAGGTTTATTTCAAGAAATTGGTATTCCATGTCATGCATCTGAATGGCGCCTTTTTATTGACAGTTCAACAAAATCTCTAAAAGCTGTTCTACTACACAATGGGAACAAATTTCCATCTATTCCATTGGCACATTCCGTACATCTCAAAGAAAATTACGACAGTATTAAAATGCTATTAACTGCAATTAAATATGTGGAATACAAATGGGAAGTTATTGGAGATTTCAAGATGGTGTGTTTTTTGACTGGATTGCAAGGTGGATACACTAAACACTCCTGTTATCTTTGCCTGTGGGATAGTAGAAATGATGCCGCTCACTATCGACAAAAACATTGGCCTGTACGTACCGACTACGAAGTAGGAAAATACAATATTAAATGGGAAGCAATTCTCGATCCTAAAACTATATTAATGCCGCCATTGCATATTAAATTGGGTCTTATTAAACAATTTGTAAAGGCTCTTAATCATGAGTCCGAAGCTTTCAAATATTTGAAGAGTTTTTTTCCAAAGCTTTCAGAGGCGAAAATTAAAGCTGGAATCTTTGTAGGACCTCAAATAAAAAAAAATATGATTTGTGATATTTTCCTGCAGTTACTTAGCAATGAAGAGGAAAAAGCCTGGAACAGTTTTAAGGCAGTAGTTCATGGTTTTCTTGGAAACCGTAGAGCTGAAAATTATGAGGAGCTGATCACTGACATGATTAAGAATTTTTCCATCATCGGATGTAGAATGTCTCTAAAGATGCATATGTTACATTCTCATTTGGATAAATTTAAAGATAATATGGGAGCTTATTCAGAAGAACAAGGGGAACGCTTTCATCAAGATATAATGGAATTTGAGAGACGTTACCAAGGCCAGTATACTGAAAGCATGATGGGAGACTATATTTGGGGGTTAATAAGAGAAACTTCTACTGAACATGACAGGAAAAGTAAAACTGTTCATTTTTAAACATTTTAACTCTATTTTAAAACTTCTATTGTAAGAAAAAAATAGAAATGGATGTTCTGTATCTTTTAATAAACCATCTCTGTAATTTTTTTATGTATTTTCATTGAGTTTAATTTTCCCGTTTTTTTCTCATAAAAGCAAATTCAGAACATTTTTGTTTTCTTATCCTTATTTCTAGATATAAAAGCAATAAAAATAAATTATGTATAACCCGTGCGCAAAAACGCCGTTGACCGGTGTTATTGAATGACCCAATTCATGGACTTTGTAGGTCTGCTCACCACCAGGTAGATACGAAGTCACATGTCGTGCTCCAATAAAAAAACTTTCAGTGTTGGGTTTTTTTTTTAAAATATTATAATAGAAAAATATTTTTACCAACAATAGAAAGATTATTGCGTACAACAAACTTAAAAATAATAATTGAACTATGACTAACTTAAATGGTAGTAGTAGCTAAGTTTAATATTGTAAGTACGTTTGTATGGGCATCGAGACGACTGCAGAGCCCTTAACGTATTATAATGAGGGCATTGGGTATTAATTTACGATAATCTGGTATCACGTAGTAATTAGGATAGACGTAAAGGCACGCAGAAGGGCGGTGCCCATTCACGCAACACCACTTTTACATCGTCGCTCCCATATTGGAGTGACCTACAAAACGCCGTACTTTCTTTATACACGGCTAAACGTGTTTTATTATTATGGGATTAGTTGCTATCTGAATATTTATAGGTATACTAGCTTTGTTGGCCGTTGTTTTTACAAAGCAGTACCCAGTTAAATTAAAAACAACAATTAGCCAATTATACCAAATGGGATTTTTTTTGAATAAGTAAAAGAGATAATAGAATAAAAAGAGGAAAGAACTGGGAAGGAATGGAATGACCGTATGCAATTATACGGTATTTCTGCTAATGTCTTCTAGTAAAGAAGTAAAAGATAATTAACTGTAATATGGGTAAAATCTCTTAATCTTACGGTAAAATGGTAGTAGCCCCACCATTTTACCGTTGATAATCTTTTCCTTCATCCAAAAAGAAAATAGCAAATTTTGACAATTGGTATTTTGTAGAATATGTAATAGAGAGATAATAGAGTGAAAAGAGAATGGAAAACGAGAAAGAACTGGGAGGGAATGGAATGACCGTATGCAATCATACGGTATTTCTGCCAATGTCTAGTGAAGAAGGAGAAGACAATCGACGGTAAAATGGGGTACCACCATTTTACCTAAGGTTAAGGGATTCATTGAGATAACACAAACACCGAATCCACTGCGTTTACGGCAGATTTTCCGGACAAAATTAGTGCTGGGATATAAGGTTTCAAATCGTAAATCATGTAGGGTCGCTAAATATTTCACTATTATTTTGATTAAAAAATATTTGGGGCCATTATAATAAAATATAATCCACATTTTTTTTGTAAAAGATGTGTATCTTTATTTGGCATATTAGTATTTTGACGTAGTGGTCTAAGATTTATATAAACTTAAAAAAAAAGAGCGAAGTAATATTAATTACGCACAAATATAAAATGGTCTTCTATGACATATATATTTTGTTCACTATTTAAAAGGTATCTTCACGGTTAAAACTGAATTTTAAAATCGGTAAAACTGGAAAACCTCCCGTTAATTCTACAAAATTAGAACATTTTTGCATAATAATATTTGTAGGACACACTAGAGGTCAGGGATTTTAAGAATGTGCTTTTGACCACAAAAGGACTCCCTAAGGAACGTTTGTGCGAAAAAACTAGTTTTAGGTTTTCTTTTACTTAAATTTTTATAATGCCTGTTCTTTATAGACAAGCGTTAGTCGAAGGTTATCGTCTACCTTATAAGGGAACTAGCGTGAAGATAAATAACTTAAATGCTGAATATCTTAATACAAGTTCATGCGGAGTATCCAATCACAGGAAATTTATTTCCGATTACCAACCAAGCGTGTCAGTCAAACATGCCCATTCTATGAAACTACAACATTTGTTCACCTTTATCTTTTTATATTGGACCACAACATGATGTGATTTTGTATCTACCTGGTGGTGAGCAGTCCTACAAAGTCCATGAATGGAGTCAATCAATAATTGTTCTTAAACAACATTGATCGCTCCCACTATGTCGGCCAAATGATGCGAATACGAAATGAGGGGCGACAATGACGAATTGGATTACGAGTGTAATTTTAATATACTCACTGCCTTATTGTATATTATATTTAACTACCCATTCCGTAACCGCACCCTGAAAGGAGACTACCACCTCGACAAGAAATCGTGGTGTTTTCAAACAAACGTACATAATTTTTTTTATTAAAAAGTCATTGGTACACACCGGGATTCGAACCAGGGACCTAGTGTTTTTAAGTACAAGATCTAACCAACTCGGCCACCACGTATATTATATTTAATAGTATAACTAAAGATCACAAAGTTCGTCTGCCGATAACTAAAATGTTCTTCAAGCCTCAATAAGTTAATTTTTTATTTCTATTGGAACACGGCATGTGACTTTGTATCTAGTGTCTCGTTGAGCACGTTAAGCTGTCGGTCCCGGTTACCTAATGGCAAGCATACCTACAAAGTCCATGAATGGGGTCGATCAGTACATTGTTGTTTAACCATATTGATCGCTCCCACTATGCCGGTTAAATAATGCGGTTAGGAAATGGGCGGCGACAAACGTATAAGTATTTGCACTATGATGACTATATAATAATAATAAAGCGTAAAACTTTACAACACCAGTATAGTGTCTCGTTGAGCACGTTAAGCTGTCGGTCCCGGTTTCACTATACCAAGCTGTGAAACTATTAATAGATGGGTTATTAAGTCTATTCAAAACATCGCAACGAGCTAGCCACTTGTTCGGTGTAGACTGATACCATCGGCTACGACGAGGTGGGATTAAAACCCCTCCGCTGGGTACCCTGGGGCCGTGTAGACGGTCTCGGGCGCCGTCATGATATGTATGTAATAAAGCGGAAGATTTTGCAATAAAGTAAATATACCTTATTATTATTGTATTAAATTCTACATATATTATTTTCTGTGTTCTCAATACCCGATACGGTTTGAATGTATCTAACCTCAGCATTGTGCTCTGTAATTTGTCTTTCATAACCATTACGTAGTGATGTAACAGATTATAATTATCTCGTGCGAACGCAGCCTTACTTCCTTCAACTACCTCTAATGATCGTTCCGCGTAATGTTCGGATTCGTTCGTAAATACTGCAAAAGTTATCAATAGTCAATTGTTATTTGTATTTTCTTCCTATGTTTTTGTTGATTACTGATGTATATTTCTAACATAAATGTCTACGATTATTTATACTATAGATTTTTATTAGAACTAGATAAGGAATAGCGGTCCGACAAGGAAAATAGAAAAAAAATCTATTTCTTGTCTTCTCACTTCATAGACTAGACTTTCCGATCAATTTTAAAAGTTCTCCGTTTTTTCTTAAATCGGAAGGCAAAGACTGTTTATTTATCTACACATCACACCGTCCCCTGTATCCATCCCTATAATAAGGGGTAAGCAGAGAGCAATGTACGCCACTTCGCACGGTCTCTACATACTTCCCTAGTTTCCTCCACATCCATGCACCGATTCAAAGCGATTCAGGCGCGTCTGTTTTTTACTTCGTATTTGTCCTTTTTTTAAGGACATTTCGGATTTGGTTTGTAAAGTCGGTCCTTGGTCGATCACGTAATCCACTAACATTTTATATCGTTGTTTCTGGTACCCATTTTAGACTTTAGAGTTTGTGTTATTTATTATTATATTTATTTAAAAAAAAACATTGTCTTGTAGATTTACATATGATAAAAAAAAAATCTTAGGTTTCGCCCGATTTTTTAAATCTAACTCAGGTAACACAATAAAACTGCTTTTACAAACTGAATAACCATTAAATTTAAATAAATCAACATTTACATATCCATCTTCGGAAAGAAAGAAAAGTGTAAAGCATCACTTAGGGCCGATTTCTTGATGGATAGTTTACGTTACTATAGTTAAAAATGGCGGGTGTTCTATGAGATTTTTGTCAAAACATATTTCAAATTCATATAAAAGACGCCATAACTGTCATTATTTAACAATTAGTCGAGATGACTATCCATCAAGAAACCGGGCCTTAGTTAATAAAAGAGAAGAAACAAAAAACAATTGAAACGACCATTTATTATTACATAAAAGATTGCATTTTACTGACGCTTCCCGCAATAAATTTAAACGCGGTCACAAATGTGGGTCATAAAACATACAAGTATGTGCTCATAGATATTTGCACTGGCATGTTTGCCATTATGTAAAGCTTATGCGGCACCGTAATCATTATTATTGCAACTAATAATGCCCTTGGAGATAATAGCTCCTGTTTTGTTTATTTTTCTCCTATCTTATTATGACATGCTTTTAACTCAGGTATTACATGATATGTTTTTTCTTTGGTAATTATTTTTCTATTATAAACATTTAGATATATGCCTTATTTGTTAGACTGAATATTGGTTACAATAATGGAAAAGTTGCAAGAGTTAAGTCATTTTCTATTGAACTGAATACTAAAGGAATTAGTACTTTTTTAACTTCAGCATTTGCTAAAACAATATTATACCCAAAATCAATAGTGATATTAGATATGTCTTATTTATACTTTAAAATAATTCACAAAAATATGGTAAAAATCAAACCTGCATTCTAATTTTATGTATCGAAACTTTGACAGATCGCCATCGTCCATGCTCGTAATTTCATTATATTATTATTATGCTAGGATTAATAGTCGTTGCTTGGCAAGGGCTAATAGCATTATATATACATATAACACTTAAACAACATAAAAGTGTAATATATAATCCCACTCTCATAAATAAAAGAAGGAAGGATATTGTAATAAATGTAAACTTCATAAAGTCAGCCTTTGCTGGCCGGCAATATGCCAACCGCGCTGCACACTTATATAATAAAATAAATAAAATAATATATATATATATCAAATGAACTATAGTGAATGTAAGATTAACTTAACCAAGTGGTGTAAAACCCTAAATTATATTGAAACAGAAAAACTACTGCAATTTATAACTTAAATACCTGTTCACTAAATTAACTAAAAGTAAATAATATATTTATATAGATAGATGTAATATAATATGTTATATTATAATAGAATTTAAAATATACATACATACATACACCCGTATCCATAAACATATACCTTTCACACCCACCTACACACACTAACACACCCACAAACGCATACACATACCAACACTAATACATCCATACGCTAATACACTCACAAACTAACACCCACAAACGCACACGTACACACAATAGCAAACTGGAATGTTAGTAACCTTGTTTTAAAATCTATTTAATGTTTATTGTATAATTTCATAACTGAAAATTCGCAAATTGTCACCTACCTAAGTTATAGAAGAGCGGGGCCTCCTAACACAAGTATTTTTACTTAAAAGAAGACTCCAGCGTAACGTTGTAATTGTTATAATTTTGTGAATGAAAATAAACATTTTTGTATTTGTATTTTTGTTCCGAACGGTCAAATTGCATGTACAAAAACTATTTTTCAATAGAACCATGTGTCGCAAATAAAATAAAAATGCCTTCTCTATAATCTAGTAATGTTAAAATGACAATTTGTATAGGGAATCCAATTTTTTTTTTCATTCGCTGTTCCATGGAAAAGTTGTTGGATTTGTTCAGCAGAACCTCATATTAGCCCAAAGTACATCCTTTCAAATTCAACCTGTATATACAGGGTGAAATTTTCAAGTGTGCCTTTAAGGCCAAATCCTAAACTACAAGGAATATCGAAAAATGCTCAAAGGACCCGTGACTTTGATAAAAACTAAAACTGCATCATTCGATTTTTGAAAAAAATATTCTCCTAGCCAGGAATCGAATTGGTTGATTTTGATTTTGATTTTGATTTTGATTCTGCTCATTAATATAGTACTTAAATAAAATTATAACTTCTGAGATTAAAAATATTATCGACAATTTTATTAAAGTTGTAACATGTGATTGATAGTAATAGTAATAGTAATTAGCGTTATATTCGCCTATTTCTAAATCGTTAACTCTTCTATCGCAACTAAATTGTTTAGATTAAAAAAAAAAAAACCGTTCAAAGTATTTCCTTTAAATCTATCCATCGGATATTCCTTTCTATTGTTCATGTCCTTGGTATCTAGGAACAAGGAAAGATATTGATTGTTCTCTTCAATTTTCTTTGCAATATGGTCAACAATAGAGACTTAGACATTTGTTACGAAATTTTTACCGACAAGGTGATTTTTATCTTAAGATATACTTTTTACAGATTGTACTTTTACAGATTGGCTTATAGCTGCATATTTTATTCAGGAGTCATCTTATTATCATTAAATTTACGACGATTAGACTGAGTCGGTTGTTGGTACCTAACCGACTTTAATTTGACATAGCGGTTAAATGTTTTCCATCTATATTATACTAGCTGACCCGCGCAACTTTGTCTGCGCGTTTAAATTTAACCGTTTACGCAGCGTACGCTCTTAAAAGGAATAATTTTTCCCCGTTTTTGCAACATTTTTCTTTGTTACTCCGCTCCTATTAGTCGTAGCGTGATGTTATATAGCCTATAGCCTTTCTCGATAAATGGATTATCCAACACGAAAATATTTTTTCAATTCGAATCAGTAGTTCCTGAGATTAGCGCGTTCAAACAAACAAACAAACAAACAAACTCTTCAGCTTTATAATATTAGTATAGATAATATAATAAAGAGGTAAAGTTTGCGGGTTTGTGAGTTTGTAAGGGGTAATCTCTGGATCTGCTTAACCGATTTGAAAATTCTTTTAGTGTTGGATAGCCCGTTTATCTAGGAAGGCCTATATTACCGTATTGCCTATATAACATCACGCTACGACCAACAGGGGCGGAGTAACAATGTAAAATGTTCCAAAAACAGGGAAAATTATTCCTTTTGAGAACTTGCGCTGCGTAAACGCGGATCAGCTAGTATTATAATAATAATATCATCACGGGTAACTTTTTGGCTCCCAAGAACCGTTTAAACGGCCTTAGACCAAGCCGAGAAATTAACCCGTCCTCATTTCGCCGATGTTATTCAGAGGCAACACCTAACAAGTGGTTGTATAAAACGGCCACCCATCCTTGGCCTTGTTGTCATCTGCTTAACCTTGTTATCAGTTTAATGTACTTTGTTTAGTGTAGTGTATCAGTTTATTCTATGATCATTGTTTCAAATTGTCTTTGTAATCAAAATATATGTATGCACATTTATATTCTATTTGAAAAATACAATTGCGATGTGCCAAGAATTTGCAATTCGCCGAAAGACATTAGCAAGAATAAGCCGTTGAACTTGTAGATCATTTGAATGGCGATTAAAGGGCAATGACTTGACAATTTTCTACCTCTAATAATATATGATTTTCTTTTTTATAGAAAAACCCTTATTTTTTATTATATTCGTATCTTCGAAGCATCTCATAGAATATTAAATGTTGATGGCGGCAAACATGGGGATGATTTTTTGCGCAGATATTTGCAAATGAAATAAAATTTATAGAATTGTGTACACGTGCAATGGTCTAGCTAGATATACGCCAGGAACTATATCGATTTTAAAATAGGATCACCCGTTCAATACTTTTAATACACTTCTTTCAATAACAATTTATTTGAACAAATGTCTTTTGTTTACAAAGATTTTCCAGAAATAAAATAAAAAAAGTCGTCTACGCAACTGCTATCGTCTTTGTAAATTAACATTTTCAGTAAAACAATGCCCTTTGTTACTGTGTAAATTAAAAACTACTTAACAAATGACAATACCATGTGCACCTACTTCTAATTCACTAACTTTTAAAACTGAATGCGAATTATTTGACCGCGGGTCAATGGCTTCTGTGTAATCACTACTAGGTCCTATTGTGCGTTGTTTATCATTGTATGATTTGTTGGTATGTATGATACATTATTGTACTTAATATCTATTAATAAGTATTGAATCATTGGAGTCATATCTCAATTACTATTTATGCTCTAGTTATTCTAATAATAATGTATAATAATTGATGCAATCTGATAGCAAGTGAAGCTTGGCAATTAAATCTTCTGAATATGTCTAGTTTAAAAGTTTTAAAACTATTAGATCATCGTATTATGTGTATATTTAAGTATTTACATGTAATATTTAAGTAGTTTATATACTATTCGCCATATGTTTTATAAATTGTTATTTATTTGCTTTTGCACCCTATGCATAATATTCCACTCTCTCAAAGGTTAGCTGGTAGAAAATGCCTAAGGCATTAAGTTCGCCTATGTACAATTTTATTTTGTGCAATAAAGTTTTTTAAATAAAAATTAAATGGTTGGTTATGAGATAGAGTTAGCTTAAGAGATAGATTACTAGGAGATAAGAAGGAAGGTCTCTATAACTTCCTAAGCCAACCGACTATCGTTAACGCCCATACATATGGCAAAACCGTCAAGTGACCTAGTCATGTTTCGGTTTTAGCATCGATTTCTTGTGGTGGTAGTAGTTTTATATCAGGGTGCGGTTACGAATACTGACTTCTTATTGGATCAATAACACTATTTTGATATGACTTAGATTTGTTTCTTATATCTCTGTCATTGTAACGGAATATCTTGTATTGTGTGTCTCATGTTATTGTACCTATATTAAATATCTAGTTAAAAACTAAACTAAGTTATTAAACTAGTGAAAAAGCGGCCCTAGCCTATTGGTTAAGTCACTGCGCAACTGATAACAAGGTTAAGCAGATGACAACAAAGCCGGCCTGGGATGGGTGACCGCTTTATACAACGAGGCTATTTCATCATAAACACCGCAACAAGCTCGCCACTTGTTAGGTGTTGCCTCCGAATACCATCGGCGAAATGAGGATGGGTTAATCCCTCCGCTGGGACCCTGAGGCCGTTTAAACGGTTCTCGGGAGCCAAATTGGCACCCGTGATGGTATTTATTTTTATTTTTAGTTAAAAACAGACAGGGCATAAAAAACTATTATACAACTACTATAAAACAATGTCATCCTTAATTAAATTTAAAATTAATGAAATAATAGCCAAACACTAAACAACAGTTACATGTCTCCTTACACTCGTATGTACGTATTGTGTATACAATGAATAATTTGTTGGATATGCTATATCCCTCACTTCCTACTTGTGCAGTGTTGTGAAACATTTCTCTTTTGGTTATCATGCACTTTGTTAGCAATGGTTCCATTCTTACAGCAGAGTCGTTATCGTTCATTATCACCTGTACATACTCGTACGTGTTTGTGAAAGAACATTTTTATATTTAAACAAGTTACTCGTTTTTTTGCATTAATTTTACGATATAACTATTTGAGAGAACATTTCTGACATAAGTTCTTTATGCCTGACTTACTCCCAATTAAGGCAAGTTATTCCATTTTTGCATTACTTGTTAAGAAGCCAGTAAAAGGTTTCGCGATCTCGAACGTCTAAAAACGTGTAAATGTTGTTTTCAGTGATATCAAAGTTTATTTCTACAGAAAAATAACGTAGAAGTGTAAATATTACTTACTCGATCCTAATTAGATAATATTTTTATAAAAAATATATTAACTTTTGAAAAGACACCCAAAGTTTGATTTATGATTCTAAAAATATTACTTTAGTTCTCATTTTAAAACTAAACATATTTTTATAAAGAAATTATGTAATTAGGACCGAGTAAATAAAACTTACACCTCCATGTTCTTTTTTTCTAAAAAAAAACTTTATTATAACTGAAAACAACATTTAGATGTTTTTTGACGCTCTAGTTCGCGAATCCTTTTCCTGCCCACTTAAGATATTAATGTTGTGCTACAGATTTTTTTTTAAAATAAAAATTTAAGAGCATTATTGTCAGAAAGTTCTGACAAAGCAGCAGTTATAAAAACTAAGGTTTTAGGTAAATTTCAAATAAGTTTAGATGGAATTGGCTAAAGTGGGAGGATTGATCTGCTCAGTTCTTCCTGTGGAGGTGGATCCATAGCTAGGGAATCACTGCTTGAATCAGAATCAACATCTTGACGATTCATGTTATTGGTAGTTTTTATTTTTATTTATTTATTTCTCATTATTTTATATTATTTCTAGGATATTTCTCATGTGTAAGGCTGTGATCACAAACTAGGCACTATATAGGCCTGTATTGTGTGTAATAGGAACAATAAAAAAAAAAAAAATGATGATTAAGTATTATAATTTAATTTTATAGTAATGAATCATAGTATTTTGCAACATGAAACAATTACATTTGTCTATTATGGAAGGATTACTAAAGGTCAAACTTCTGGTACTGTAGCCAGTGACTAACCTGAAGTATGACTTTATGAATTGGAATAACTATTTTATTGGAATGGAAAAGGTTCATCTCTTTCCTTTGTTTTGTAATTTACTTAGAAATATATTTGAAACTAATAATCATATTAATAATACAGGTGTCCCAATTTTTTTTTGTCTACCTGTAGCTCTACCACAAGTTGTAGCAAACAGTTCTACTATAGTCGCTAGTAACTATAGATAGGATTCAACCAATAATAGAGGTTTATTTGAAAAATAAAGCTATCCTATTGGTTGATCGGTATCTTACAGACTTACAAATTCTACAAATGGAGTCGATGTATGCCAGCTTATTAATGCGGTTACGAAATGGGCGATGACATAGATGAATTTGCATTACTAGTACTTTAATATCCTCGATGCTTTACCGTCAAATCAGCTGTGCTACCGCCACCTTGATAAGAAATTTATACAAAAGTCCGGTGAATCCACAGACTAAACCCGAAACATGCTCACTTGAAGGATTTTGCATCATGTGTGTGAATATATTCGTATGATACGATCGCCTGGTCGTTGGTTTATACTTAGGTATATATAAGTAGATAGGTACCAAAAACCGAAAACTGTTTATCGTATTTCAAACATAGTAAATAAATTTGTATACTGAACGGAACAAAAATAAATATTAGTATAAACCAGGGTGTATAAACAAAGAGATGGTGCGGTTCTGTAGTATCGACCGAATCATGTCAAGGTTACAGCGGACTATATACACAATATGTTTTATACAACCAATACCTATATACATACCTATATGCTATGCTTCTACAGATGACATAGCTTGGTCTGATTATAGAGTGCTGCATTTGAATTATTTTGAATGTATATTGTTAATTTGTATACTTTTTTAAATAGTTAGAATTTTTTTATTATGTTTTTTTTTGCATTCTAACTTAATTAGTTTAATACCAAACATCTATTATTTGTTCTTGTTATAATCATGTCTTGTTTGTTTGCCCATTTACTATATATTTACGTTTATAATTATTTCCATTATAAGTGGATTTTGTAATTTTTCTTGTTGAAATAAAGTTCTTTAAACCTAAACCTATAGATTGTATAATAATAATCTATCATATAATAAAATTATCCCGTCTGCTTATGTTTTTAATTTAAACAAAATTAAACTTTTAGACGCTACCCCTAGAGCCATCTATAGGTCTGTCAGAGTGCTAAACAGAGGACTGATTCGGACCGCTCTGCTTGGCGCACGAAAAATCGGCAAAATTTTATTAAACACAATGAAAAATATTTTAAAAAGGGTTAGATACAGCTTGAAATTTGTATGGAAAACGCGAAAATTAGTTATATAACGTAGAAAACATTTTTGAAAATTTTACATTATATATATATTAATAATTTTCACTTGTTTATAGAAATATAGTTTATATCTTAATGGTTGGTTACATGTAATGTATCCCAACAATATTTCTAACTGTTATAAAACTCATGACAATCAGACCAGTAGTTTGCGACATTATTTAGCGGATAGATACACAAATGACTTAAATGAAAATATGTAAAAATTAAAATTGGACTCATTGTGACGTAGGCTAATTAAATGAAGTATTGACTTTTTTAATTTGATGTGTAAATAGCCAATAAAATTGTATCCAAAGTCTAAACACATAAAAAAAGTATTTATTTACTCACACTTTAAGTACACATGGATCATAAATAAAAGGTATATAAGCTAATCATTACCGCCTCCGTGGACTATGGTTGCGCCTTTGGTGTTATATCCGGAAGTCGGGTTCGATTCCCACCCATGGCAAAAATTATTAGTACCTACGTTTTTCGGTACAGTTTGTCATGGCTTGTGTGTTTATAAAATATAATATGTATTATATAATTGTTTCTGGTACACATAGTACAAGCCTAGAGCTTAGCTGTGATCAGAGCATTATGTGTAAATTGTCCTACATAATATTATTATTATTACATTAAAAATGTTTGTACCTAATACAATATGTTATAATATGGATTCTTTGCCGATACCGATTCAGGATGTTTTAATCGGTATCAAATTTATAGCGAACACAATGATTCTTTTTATATGATTTTAACTGCTGCTTGTGGTTTTCATTCTTCGTCTTTACCGTTATACTGCTTACCACGAGGTGGGTAAAAGCTGCCTCAGCCTAGTGGTTAAGTCACTGCGCAACTGATAACAAGGTTAAGCAGATGACAAAAAGGCCGGACCTGGGATGGGTGACCACTTTATTCAACGAGGCTATTTCATCATAAACACCGCAACAAGATCGCCACTTGTTAGATGTTGTCTCCGAATACCATCGGCGAAATGTTAATCCCTCCGCTGGGTACCCTGAGACCGTTTAAACGGTTCAAGCCAAATAAGCATCCGTGATGGTATTTATTATTATTTACGAGGTGGATGTAAAGTCACATGTCGAGCTCTAATAAAAAAAAGCGTTTAAAATGTCACCTAACTACATTTTATAGCAATAACGCAAATATAATTTTATATCCAAAGTACAAACACATAAAATATTATAAAGTATACATAATGTTCTTACAGACCTTTTATAGCAATTTCAATATAACATGTAAAATATTTGTCGGGCTTTAATCCAATGGCGCGGCCTTGATTTTTCAGAGTTCAGGTGTTTGACGTCATTTTTAATCTGGTTCTTATACTTTTTGTTTACTGTTTGTTATATACATAAGTGTATTTTACGTTGTTAGCGTTTTACTAGTTTTTGCCCGCGGCTTCGCATGCATTAATAAGTAAAAAAAAAGATTTTTATAACTTTAATTTCAAATTCAAATCTTTATTGTGGTTTACAAAATTTAACAAAATTTTAGTTCAGCTATGTCCTGCCCTTGGGCATACAAAGAATTACACAATCAATGGTAATTATCAACACAAGTTTAGAATTTAGTATATTAACAGGGTGGCCACTTTCTGGAAAACATGGAAAACCGGGAAAAGTCTGGGATTTTTCGGAAAACGCTAGAAGGTCAGGGAAAATATTTAAAGTACACACACAACTTGGTACTATAATCAACTGGCTACCTAAGCGGGGCAATTCCATCTAAGTTCAAAATATGCAATTTTTTTAAGAATGTGAAATGTATTTTGTTGCTTTATATTTTCTGAAAATATTGCTAAAAATTATTGTTTATATTTTTTAATAATTTTTATCTCAAATACATTTTTTTTTTTCCAAAAATCATTTTAAAAAACCAAATAATATATTTTTGGGATTATTTCTTTCTTTTGGACGCTAATTAAGGTCGGGGAAAATCTAAAAAAAGTGACTGGAAAATCTGGAAAAGTCAGGGAAATTCGTATCCGAGAAAAAGTGGCCACCCTGTTAAATACATTATTACTATATTTATCATTTACACATAATAGCAACTGTTAATTTAGCTTGTAGTTTTGTCTTCAAGAAATTCATTAATATTATAGTAATATTTACAGTTATGTAGACATAACAGCTTATCCTTAAATATATTTATTTTAATTTGTAAGTTCATTAATTAACGTGAGGATCGGGTAATATTAAATTTAAAACATTCAGAACAAGTTATTTTCTTACTTTAAAAAGTAGACTATATTTTCAGTTAGTCCTCTAGCCATACATTGGTGAAAACTCTATAACTAAGGTCTCTATAACTTCGCTAGGCCGACTGACCGGTCTCGTTACCACCGCCCATACACATGCAAAAACCGTCAACCGGTTTACCGGCTTTCAGGAGATTAGATTTCGAGAGAGACATCGATTTCTTGTCGAGGTGGTAGTCTCCTTGCGGTTTCGAAGTGGGTGGTTGAATTGATGATAAGGCAGCGAGTATATTAAAATATACTCGTGATGCAATTTGTCTTGTCTTCGCCCAATTCGTAATCGCATCATGATAAGGCAGCGAGTATATTAAAATATACTCGTGATGCAATTTGTCTTGTCTTCGCCCAATTCGTAATCGCATCTTTAGTCGGCATAGTGGGAGCGATCAATGTTGTTTAAGATTGTTCTACACCATATTGATCGACCCCATTCATGGACTTTGTAGAATTGCTCACCACCAGGTAGATACAAAGTCACATGCCGTGCTCCAATAAAAAAAACTATTCCATGCTATATATTTTCATGATGCGTGTACAAAAATACAGACAGACAGACAAAAATCTGTTGTTTTGGCTTTTGTTGTTCTAATAAAGACCTTATACATTTTTCAATATCTATAATGTACAGACCTCGGCCTGGTGCGGTTACGTTTCGGACAAATTCGTCTTTGTCGCCGCCCATTTCGTATCTGTATTTTATTGACTAAACATGATATGATACAAATGTCACACTTAGAGTATGCTTTTTATTAAGCCTATGTCCTAGCAGTGCACTACAGCTGACGATGATGTTGAAAATGAAAAGAAAAAAGTGTATATGGTGACTTTGAAAGGATGTACTTTGGGCTAATATGAGGTTCTACTGATCAATACGAACAACTTTTCCCATGGCACCATGTGCCGCAAATGAAAAAAAAAATGCCTTCTCCATACATACTAGTAATGTTAAAATGACCAATTTGTATGGGGAAGACAATTTTTTTTTCATTTGCAACACTTGGTTTCATCAGCAGAACCTCATATTAGCCCAAAGTACATTCTTTCAAATTCACCATGTATAAAGGGTGTCTCATTAAGAACTTGAATTTTAAAAATTAAAAAAAATATATTTATTTAATATTTTATTAAAAATTTTTTCAACGGTGAGGTAATGATGACATTTGAAACAAAATATTATAGATTAAGTAAAATAAATACCTAAATTTGTAATGAATTATTACTAATACCCAAGCGAAGTTATTTAAATTTTTGACTGTTACAAAAAATATATATATTACTTTAAAAAGTCGCCTCATAAAACATAATATAATGACGTTTAACATATAGTTATATATGAACATGACATCGCGTTTAAAAATAGAACAATGTCATGAAAAAGCTATTATGGGAAATGCTCCCCATTTCTATTTAGAGGGAGCGGCTTTTATGACGTCAGTAAGGGTGTAGCGTGGATTGTAGATACTTGTTGTCTAGGTGTGACAGGTCAGTTGTGGATCTATATATAAAAAGCTATAGTTTAAAGCTTTCTTTGTTCTTGTCCTGTTTTATTTTCCCATTTGATTAGCTTTCGTTTTTTATATATATTTTTTTGTATATTTAAAGCTATAGTAAGCTTTCTTGGTCTTGTCCTATTTTATTTTTGCAATTGCTTAGCTGTTTGGTATGTATTTGTACATAAATAAGTTTGTATGTAAATATATGTACATTTGTTTAACAACACCACTATAGTGCATCAGAGAGCACGTTAAGCTTTGGTCCCAGTTTCAGTATACCAACTTGTGAAACTGTTTATAGATGGGTTATTGAGTCTATCCAAACAACGCGATGAGCTAGCCACTTGTTTGGTGTAGACTTGTACCATCGGGTACGACGAGGTGGGATTAAAAACCCCTCCGCTGGGTACCCTGAGGCCGTCTAGGCTGTCTCGGGCGCCGTAAGGCATCCGTGATGATATTTTAATTATCCTTAATTACCTTAACTGCACTTTAATCTATTCTTAATGGCATCGTAATACATCAATTGCTTATTTTGGTCACTTTTTGTATTTTACTAACCAATATCTCATACTCGTAGAAAACTGTAAAATAAACTTTTCTTTGCTTTTATTTATTGTATAGTTAAACTGTAGGGATTCACCAATAGGATCGTTTTATTTTTGCATAAGTACAAATAAACCCTTCCTATTGGTAAATCCCTACTATTTTAATTGTACAGTAAGTGAGAGATGGGTTAACATAAACTCATGATATAGCTACAGAAAGGACCTTAATTATCTTAGATTAATTTTAGTTTAATCTAGTCTTAATGGCATCGTAATAGATCAATTGCTTATATTGTTACATTTCGTATTTTGCTAACCATATCCCAAAGAAAACTGTCAAAATAAGCGAGAGCGATTCTATTTTGATGTTAGTACAATGCGATTGATGTTTAAGAACCGCCTCCGTAGACTAGTGGTTGCGCCTTTGGCGTTAAATCCGGAGGTCGTAGGTTTGTTTCACACCTATGGTTTTTCTTGACAGTTAGTCATGGTCTTATTAAATATAATATGTATTACAGTTGTTATTTTTAGTACACATAGTACAAGCCTAGAGCGTATTTTGTACCCAAAATACACTACACACATATTGTCATTGATATTATTATTCATAATTAGGGTCCTGAAATTCAGTTTCGCCTTTTCGGACATTTACCCTATCACACTGAGCGGCCACAATCTGTTTCTTATAACGTAAGCGTTAGATTGTCAAAATAACGAATTCCGTTATTAGCGCGCTCTCCTCCAATCAGCAAAGGTTGGCTTTACCATTATAGCCATAGCTAAGAAAAAAAAAGAAAAGCGAAGGTTAAAAAATTACTCTGCAGGGTAACCACCGACTCTGATACCATGAGTTCTCGTTCGAGTTGATTGGAGCAAAGCCCGCTAATAGCGGAAAACGTTATTTTGGCAATCTAACGCTCACGTCATAAGATACAGAGGCTCTACCATGGGTTTGCGCATTGTAGCAACGTAACGTATTTGTATACGTATACGTGAGCAACAACCAATGGGATCGCTTTATGCAATCCTGTTACCAAAAATAAAGCGGCCCTATTGGTTGTTGCTCACGTATACGTATACAAATACGTTACGTTGCTACAATGCGCAAACCCATGGTAGAGCCTTAGAATATGGCCTCTGGTCTGGATACCGTTGTAATAGATACATAACACAGTGTATTAGCACTCGTATATAATGACAACAAGCAAGTAAGCTAGTTTATATGTTTGTAAAAATAGCATTTATGTAATAAGTAAACACGGCTAAAATATACAATGTTTTTCACGGATATTTTTCATAATTTGTCACCGTCGTCGTTAACTATAGATTAAGTACAGACAAGTGTAAACTTCGCCGTTAAGCTAATTGCCTCTAGTCATTTAAGACAATACGGAACATAACTGCGACGCAACGTTTACATCACGTGTTTTTTTATTTTTTTATTGAAGCACAAAATGACGTGACATTTTGTGCTGTATCTGATAGTAAGCAGTCGACTTGACGCCTATACAAACGTACTTCCAATATTACAACTTAATTGTATGCAAAAATCTTTCTGTTGTGGGTAATAAACATTTATGTATTATAATATTAAAAATATATTTATCAGGATTAAAAATTTATACAAATTTGTTTGACAACACCTCGGTGCTTCGGAGAGCACGTTAAGCTATCGGTCTCGGTTTCACTATACCAACTTGTGAAACTGTTTATAGATGGTTTATTGAGTCTATTCAAAACATCGCGACGAGCTAGCTACTTCTTCGGTGTAAACCATACCATCGGCTACGACGAGGTGGGATTAAAAACCCCTCCGCTGGGTACCCTGAGGCCGTTTAGGCAGTCTCGGGCGCCGTAAGGCACCCGTGATGATATGTATGTATGTATGTATGCAAAAATATTATTTTAATTCTGCGACAATCAGTTGTCGTGAAAAGTTTTTTTTTATATATGGAGAACGCAGACGTGATCAATGCATTATTGTTTAAAGTATTAATAGATCCTACCATGCCGACTTATGCCCGGTCCCTATAAGTTTAACGATCGGCAATGGTAAGCGTAACCTTGAGTTTGTAACGAAAGTTTACAAGACCCAATCTGACATCCCAGTAGTTTTTTTTTGCCCTAACCAATAGTATATGATCGTCGGTAGAAAGCCCTCTCTCGTGTTTAGTTATTCCTTAGTTTAATATGAAATAATGCAAATATTTATAATATATAAATATATTATGATAAATAATATTTACAAATAACTATTTTATTATTTTATATAAAATAAAATTTGTTATATTGGTTATTTAATTAAGTAATAACTTTTCTACTATAACTGTAATTAATTTAAACACAACATATAAAATGTTTTATGGGAAAACAAAACGCTGTCACTTCGCTTTGCTTATTTGTTCTGTGAATAAATATATGTATTGTGTTTTCGAAATTTTTGTAATTTAGATTTCTAAATAAAATATCATGGATTACACTAACCAAATAGTTTTGAATGGGCAATGGAAATAATGTATGCATCACAATCCGCGATAACTTTTTATTTGAGAGGTTATAAATACACAAAATAACCTTGACTTGGTTACTCGTAAATAGGAGTCGAAGAACTTTTGGTCGAAAACCAAAAGTTCTTCGACTCCTACCTTACTGAGGCGGAACCTGAGGCTCTACCATGGGTTTTTGCTTCGTAGCAACGTAACGTTAATACGTGAGGAACAACCAATAGCGTTGCTTTATTTTTGGTAACATGGCAGGATTTAATAAAGTGATTCTTTTGGTTCCTAATGTTTTAACGTAACGTTGCTACAAAGCAAAAACCCATGGTAGAGCCTCTGGTAGTGAACTCGACTTCATATAATATTGATTTATAATCTATTTGGGATTTGTGGTCTCTCATCGGATCTATCCAATAAATCTAACGCTGCAATGATCTCCAGACCACTATCACTGCACAAATATTCTATTTTGATTTACAAAAACTATAAATAAAATTTTATGAAACCGTGAGTATCGCGTAAACCCCGGATCTTCAGCGGTTACAACTTTTATTACGGAACGTAGGTTTGACAGTTAATTGACATTAAACAATAATATAGGGACGCCAGTAACAACAACTCTCATACATTAGTGTAACGAAACGTCACCGCAGGCCCTCCCAACCGTTAGTTACCAAATCTAGTTGCCAATGGTAGACGTGTAAAGTTATAGGGACACTTTTCTGTAACGAATGGTAGAAATCGTTACCACAAGCCAAACGGTCCGTTTCAACTTTATAGGGACTGGGCATTAATGATGAGGTTATGAAAAGGGCAGCGTCAAAGACGAATTTGCATTACTAGACCTCGCTGCTTTACCGTCATATCAACTGCCCGTTTCGTAACCGAACCCTGAAAGAGGACTACCACATCGACAAGATTGTAGTAGATTTGGAATAAGCCAGTAAGGATTTTGTAGGTCTATACTATATACATGGTGACTGGAAGGTTATACATTGGGTTAATAAGGGTCTACTGAACAAATCGAACAACTTTTTCCATGGAACTTTCCACTGAATGTGTCGCAAATGAAAACAAAATCTCCATACAAACTAGTAATGCTAATAAGCAATTTGTATGGAGAAGCCAAAATATTTCTTCATTTGCACTTTTCCTATGGTTCCATGTGAAAAGTTGTTCAATTTGATCAGTTGAACTTCATATTAGCCCAAAGTACAACCTTTTAAATTCACCCTGTATAGTCTAGGGTCTAGTCTCTTTTTTATATAAAACAAAATTAAATGTATAAAAAACCTCGTCCATAAAACTAGGTTACCTTCATAAGTTTATTATACATACATACATACATATCTTCACGGGTTCCTTACGGCGCCCGAGACCGCTTAGACGGCCCCAGGGTACCCAGCGGAGGGGTTTTAATCCCACCTCGTCGTAGCCGATGGTATGAGTCTACACCGAACAAGTGGCTAGCTCGTCGCGATGTTTTGAATAGACTCAATAACCCATTTATAAACAGTTTCACAAGTTGGTATAGTTAAACCGGGACCAACAGCTTAACGTGCTCTACGAGGCACTATAGTGGTGTTGTCAAACAAATGTATATAATTTTTTTAATTAAAATCTCATTGGTACACACCGGGATTCGAACCAGGGACCTAAGTGTTTTTAAGTCCAACTCGGCCACCACGTAATAAGTTTATTATAGCTTCCAAATAAAGCCTAAAAGCTGAACCTCAATGTCGACCCATTATCATCACTATTTGGGTTGAGGTGAATTGGGTTACCCTACATTCTCTGGGTTTTTATAATGCCTGCTGGATATTGGGGTTGATATAATGTCACTGTCTTAGTGCCTTTATTTTATCCCGCCTTTTGTTTTCTATACTTCTCTATCTGTGTATACATTGTCGCCGACTTAAAATACTACAGTTTTTGAGGCCACGGTTCATACCCACATTTATACCGATAAGTTTTTAATTTGTTACATTTTAAGTTTTATTTTATTTCATTGGTGCATGAGACTTAGTAAATACCTGGTGGTGAGCAGACTTACAAAGTCCATAAATGGGGTCGATCAATAATTGTTCTTAAACAAAATTTATCGCTCCCACTATCTCGGCTAAATGATTCGATTACGAAATGGGTGGCGACAAATTGAATTATTAGTATATTTTAATATACTCGCTGCCTTATCGTCGAGTCAACCCATTTCGTAACTGCACCCTGAAAGGAGACTACCACCTCGACAAGAAATCGATGCAGTAATCTCTTGAAAACCAGTGAACCACAGACTAAAACCGAAACATGCCTAGGTCACTCGGACGGTTTTTGCATCTGTGTGGGCGGTGGTAACGAGACCGGTCGGTCGGCCTAACAAAGTTATAGAGACCTTCCTCCCACCTAGAAAATGTGATTTTTGTTACAATTTAGCATAAACGTTATTAAAAAATGTCTGTTTTTAACAATTATATGTTGCATACTGTTTTCTTGATTTATTTTTAAGAATCTAAATGAACAACGCTTTTTAGTTTTTCTCTGAACTAATCTCAAAAGTTTGCGTACGATATTGATAACAAAAGATTGTTATTTAATAATAAATATCAGCATTTACAAATGTGACCTCGTCTCCATATTATTGTCTGATCATGTCGGTCGTGCTGAGTTAATTTCTGATTTTATATCACAGCAGTTAAATTGTTTATATCAATGTCACCTTCACAATTGTACCCGTATGCTATTTAATTGAACGAAAATTTTATTGTTACGTAACCATATATATGTATGTACAATACGAGTTGTGCCGCGGTTTCACTCGCTGTTTTATTTTAAAGAAATGAAGGGTAATAAAAAGGATTATTACTCTTAAGGGTCGTGATAATATTTTATATATTATCCATGTTTTTATAGACTATTAAACAAAATAGGACCTTCCTCTCTGAAATGATGAAGTTATTTTATATAATACTGGTAGTTCTAAAAAATAGCGCGTTCAAACAAACTCTTTAGCTTTATTTTCAGTTAAACGCCTCCGTAGACTAGTTCTTGCGCTTTTGGCGTTGTATCAGGAGGTCATGGGTTCGATTCCCACCCCAAAAAAAAAATACAAAAAACTAATAGTACATTTTTCCGTAAAGTTTGTCATGGTCTGGTTGTTTATATAATATAATTTGTATTACTATCGTTGTTGCTGGTACACATAGTAGAAGGAAGAGAAAGGAAGGAAGAAGAGGTAGTTAGAATTAAATTATAATACATATCATTGTCACGTAAAAAAACTAAATCGACTTTTTCATATTATAATTTCAATCTCATAACAAGTAATATTAAAAACGTAACTTTTCATTTTCATACATAGTCGTATATTGGTATTTTTATGGACAAGGTCTTTTACGACTATATTGTATTTTTCGATTAAAACCCAACTCCTAACCTATTATAATTCAATTATTCCGCCACAATTTCACGGTAGTTGCCATTTCTATTTTTCTTATCGTAGCAAACGGAATTCTATAGTAAAACTTCAAAGAGAAATGTTACCACGATATCTTTATCAGGTAGGTCATGGCGAACATTAGTCGTTCGACTCGTTTCGCTTTTACTGATGCATTTCACGTCCTTACAATAAAACCTCGTGCTTGTAGTACTAAGATTATGCTAGCGTTGATTGAACTTTATTTCTTGGTCTTAAGTTATAAATTAGCATAAATATTGACGGTGCTGTGTTTACAAAATGCTTCGCTCAAGAGTAACCTAATTTAGAAGGATTTGTATGCAAGGTTCGTCGTCGAAGCTTCCCAATTTATTGACTAATCGTTTTAGCATTTCTTCTGCAATACTTATGTTAATAGGTAAGATTTATGAACTTATTTATTTTCTTTAAGTCAGTGGTTCCCAATTAGTTTTTTCTACGTACCACACCAAGAAAGACCTCAAACTCGCGTACTTCTTATTGCAAGAACGATAAATAAAAAATGAAATCAGTTGTAATTTACATTTTAACCTTTTTTAATTAACCATCAAAATACAGTTTTATTCTAATGATAAAGAACACCAGTTTAATTAATGTGACAAATGTGTACGTTTTTTTTGCATAACTCTGAAATTCTGGTCTTTTGGTCAGCTTGTCTCAAGTCCCCCTTGCAACCTCGCGTACCTCTGAGGGTACGCGTACCATTAATTGGAAAACACTGCTACCATCTAACAATGATTGATTTATTACATACTATACTGGTGACCGCAACTTAGTGTTCTTTGTACTAGAAACCAAAAAAACAAGTATTTGTTATTGACATGTTTGAGTAATAAACATCCATACAACTTTCGCATTTATGAATAGGATTTTTTTTTTACTTTAAAATGTGGCCTATATTTTAAGTTCGACCTCAACAATACATAGGTAAAAACTGCATTCAATTCCATGCAGTAGTTTTTGCGTGATGCGTGTACAAACATCATATCATCACGGGTGCGTTACGGCGCCCGAGACCGCCTAGACGGCCCCAGGGTACCCAGCGGAGGGGTTTTAATCCCACCTCGTCGTAGCCGATGATAGCTGTGTCTACACCGAACAATTGGCTAGCTCGTCGCGATGTTTTGAATAGACTCAATAACCCATCTATAAACAGTTTCACAAGTTGGTATACTGAAACTGGGACCATAGCTTAACGTGCTCTCCGAGGCACTATAGTGGTGTTGTCAAACAAATGTAGATACATATTTTTTTAAATTAAAAACTCATTGGTACACACCGGGATTCGAACCAGGGACCTAAGTGTTTTAAGTCCAAGGTCTAACCAACTCGGCCACCACGTATATACTCGGCCACCACGTATAAACATACAGACAAAATCCCTAAAAACTGTGGTTTTGGCTTTTGTTGGCCCCCATTTTTTTTTACATAGAGAAATATAGATAACCCTGCTGGGCATTACTAATTAGGTGTTTTTATTGAGGATGCTAGGAAGGTTTCTATAACTTCGCTAGATTGACCGAACGGTAAATTTATCTTTGTCGCCGCTGAATTCGCCGGCAAAGTGGGAGCGATCAATGCTGTTAAAAACAATGAATTGATAAACCCCATTTATAGATATTGTATGTCTGGCTTACCATTAGGTAGATACAAGTCACATGCCATGCGCCAATAAAAAAAATACCAAGGCTACTGAGAAAATTTGAAGGTTGTAATAATATCTAATATGTACGTCGGCCAGCAATTATTCGGCTCAGTAAACTGATTATTGTCCTTTCCTATATATCTGCATATTAATTATTAATAGCCCGCAACTTTGGGGGCGTGTTTTTTTTTTTTTATTGGAGCACGGCATGTGACTTTGTATCCACCTGGTGGTGAGCAGACCTACAAAGTCAATGAATGAGGTCAATCAATAATTGTTCTTAAACACCATTGATTGTTCCTACTATGCCGGCTAAATGATGCGATTACGAAATGGGCGGCGACAAAGACGAATTGCATTAGTATATTTTAATATACTCGCTGCCTTATTACAAAACATGGTTGTTGTCAATTAAATCTACATATTTTTAATTTTAAAACTCATTGTAAAGTCTGGTATTTTATATGTACTACGTGTTATCATTCTATTTTAATATAATCATTTAACAAATAGTGTAAAGATAGTTACTTAGCTAATTATATTTACTTTTGAAACTGTATCTATTACAATACTTACAAATACACCATATATATTTATATACGATTATATATTAAAAAAGTAAACACACTAAACGTGGTGGCCCAATTTTTAGTTTACGGGCTGAAACCTTTTTTCAACCAATGAGTTTTTAATATTAAAATGTATCTACTTTTTTTTTGACAACACTATTATAGTACTTCGGAGAGCACGTTAAGCTGTCGGTCACAGTTTCACCATACCTTGAAAAATTTTTAATGATGGGTTTCTATGCAAAAACCGTGAAGATCTGACCACTTGTTCGCTGAAAAATCAGAATTCCGATCAGAGAACCGTATGTGGGTTCACCTGTTTGCAGGAGATTACAGCACCTATTTCTTGTCGAGGTGGTAGTCTCATTTCAGGGTGCGGTTACGAAATGGGTGGCAGAGAGTATATTAAAATGTAGGTACTCGTAATGCAATTCGTCTTTGTCGTATAGTGGGACGATCAATGTTGTTTAAGAGCAATTATTGTTTAACCCCATTCATGGACTTTGTAGATCTGTTCACCACTAGGTAGATTCAAAGCCGTACCAAGAAAAAAAAACAATTACCACGAGGTGGGAATTAAACCCCAAACCTGGGTACCCTGCAGCCGTCTTAAGCGGTCTCAGACGGCGGCGTGTCGTAAGGCACCCGTGATGTTACATTTAATAAAGCCGCCTAATAATAACAAACGATATAGATTGTTTATAATTAATTCTTACCCAAGGTATACACAAATAACACTAAAATTCAAAACTTTAACAAAAGATATAAAAACCAATTAGAGTTACGGCATCCTAGGACGGAATATGGAAAAATAAACTCATTGTTTGAAGGAGCTATATAATAACAACAGCTATATAATGATTTGCCACAAAGTGACAGAGAAGCATTAAAATCTACTGAATTTAAAAAACTGTCAAAAAGTCTCATTAGTTTGACCGTGTTGTAATTGTTTTACTTTTTGTTTTTCTGTTGACTGAGTTTGTTTAAATAGTATTGATACTACAGTTCGCAACGAAACTATTTTTTTTATAACTTTATATAAATTTCTCTGTAAGTATGTTCTTTTGAGAAATAAATATCTTTAAAATGAATGAAAAAATTATGGGTTAGTAAGGTACCTGACTGCCGAGATCGTTTATATATCACGCCAAGATATAATAACAATAAATATACCTTTATTGACAAAACATATTCTGTATATTTACACTAAGATCTTTATATGTCATGTCACATTGATAAATACGTCGTCATACATTAAAATGAAGCCTCGGATGCAGTAACATAACCGTAGGCATGACACGTCAAATGTTATGGTTTAGTTGGCTCGGCTCTCATGCAAATCTTCTTTCCGGGTTACACCTTGATATTTATTTACGTGTTAGTTTGTACATTTTGCGTTTTATAGATTTCGGTCTCTTTTAAAAGAGCCTATATTATTACTTTAAAATAATAACTATTATTCCATAAATGTGAGATGATGATCGAGAGATGATCTTTGAGATGATGATGATCGAGAGATGATCTTTGAGATGATGATTCCTTCGAGGACAAAAAAATATATAAACTTAAAAGACATGAAACTGATGACAGATTTCGTATACCAAAAGGTCGTGACTGTTACCTTCCTAAATATTCATGGATTTTTATGATTTTTGGAGGCGTCATAAGTATGATCGATATCTAGGCTCGTACGTTTTAATTTTGTTATATTAAATTAAAATAAATCCTATCAAAATTTTAAGACAGAAAAAATAAGGAAAACATACAGCCATCGTTTATTTTCTCTAATAAAATGAGACCTTTTTTTAATACATTAAATTTTAAGGGGTGATCTAGCGATGATGACGTCTATTTATGCACTGCATAAAAATCTTAGAGTTGCAATCACAAGCCGTTTTCTCTTATTAAAAAAAATACGACAATAAAGTTTTTTTTTGTTATTTTTTCCAGGAAGGACCACATTCTCGGTTGCCGGACGACGAATTCTATGATGCTGTGGAGACAGGGTTTGATAAGATGGAAGAGGAGAGGTGTGCTCGTGTGGCGACCCCTAGCGTCCACACCAGGGACGAGGTCGACCTTCCGCCGCCGACTATCGACAACAGAATTACTGTGCATCCGTTATGGCCAGAGGTGAATTATTTTTTATATGCCTCTAGACTAGGTGGTGGGTTAAGTGGTTTGTTTGTGTAATTAAAGAATTACGCGCAGGTTCGATTCCTTGCATATACGTGAGACATTTTTTTTGTTCCATCATTTAACAACTTAGGGTTTCTTACTTTGGAAATGTAGTTTTATTTTCAATATTTGTTGTAATGTATACTATTGTATACGTCTTTATTTTTCTATTTTATATCGTTAATTTCATCATTTAGTGTAATAAAATTTGGGGGATGGAGACGGCTTTTTAAGTAAGATTTGACTTGTGTTATCTCACCCCGATCTTTTAAACATAAGTTATTTTGTATACAAAGGTTAATTACAAATAATTATTATACTCAAATAAGTAGAAATGAGATATATATTTGGATATATATCTCATTCCTACTTAATAGATCGTAATGTATATAGATCGCTTTTATTTCAGTCGACTTAAGATTATGTCTTTTGGTTTAGAAATATACATTTTATATTTCTAAAACTATTACCTGTCTCACGTTCACGTCAAAGGGCGATAGAAAATACAGGTTTTGTCACAGTTTTCATTTATAAAAATTGTCTAATAAAATAAAAAATAATAAAAGATTTATTTCCCTTAAAATTTAAAACATTTCTTAGTATGGGGTATACGGTATACCTCCTTTTAGGTACGTAAAGCACCTGTGCTAGGTGGCCCGCTCTTCTAAATATATGCAATGATTCATTTCATTTTCATCATATTTAAAAAAATATATAAAAATTATCCTGATAAGGAATTTATAAAAATGCATAAATATTAACTTATCAATAAACAATGAGAAACAGTTAAAACATCTAAATAAATTTCAAAAGTTTACAAAAAAAAATCTTTAACAGTTATAATACCTAGGGCGTTACCAAATAAACAATCGATAATCGAATCCAAATACCCATGGAAAGCCAAATGTATGGGATTTGACGTTTCTCATCGATCAGGGGGGAAATTCTCGCGCTTTCGACATTCATCTCGATTCGATATTTTCAACGAAAAATGACATAATATGTCATTTATCGTTCAAAAATATCGAACATTAAACGAAATAAATATTAATTAATAAATATTGAACGAAAAATGACATAATATGTCATTTTTCGTTTCGTAAAAATATCGAATCGAGATGAATGTCAAAAGCGCGAGAATTGCCCACCCGGCTCTACCCATAGAGTATAAATCCTATACATTTTTATCGATCGATGCGGCGATTCGATTGGCGATCGTGTTCTTTTGTCAGGCCCCTGGATAAGTATTTTATATAATAAACATGACTAATATATATCGTAATATAATTTCAGTCATAATGTGTCCCGTTTACTAACCGCAGATCGACCGGATATCGACCGAGCAGATTTCAGCCGCGTTTGAAGACGTTGGCGGCGACATCGGCTGGCAGTTGTTTGCTGAAGAAGGTGCTATGAAGATGTATAGAAGGTATTATTTACTTAATCGAAATAACACTGAGATGGGATATACTTATAGGTACTTAGATATCAAGTTGCACATTTACACTGGTATTCATAAAAACTTATTGAGGCATTGAAAAAAAACTTTAGTTATAGGAGGTTTTATCTCTCTTTTTTGCAACAAGAATGAATATTTAAGAATGAATATATAAGAATGAATATAAGTGTTTTTGAAGGAGTCAGTAAGTGTTTATGAATAAGGCCATATATCTATACTAATATTATAAAGCTGAAGAGTTTGTATTTTTGGTTGAACGCGCTAATCTCTGGAACTATTGGTTCGAATTGAAAATTTATTTTTGTGTTGGATATCCCATTTATCGAGAAAGGCTACATATCATCACGCTACGACCAATAGGAGTGAAGTAACAATCATTATATCATACTAGTATTATAAAGGTGAAGAGTTTGTTTGGTTAAACGCGATAATCTCTGGAACTACTGGTTCGAATTGAAAAATTATTTTATCTTGGATAGCCCCTTTATCAAGGAAGGCTATATGCATAACATCACGTTTCGACCAATAGGAGCGGAGTAACAATGAAAAATGTTGCAAAAACGGGGAAAAATATTCCTTTTGAGAGCGTACGCTGCGTAAACGGTTAAAGTTACGCAGACGATATAGAGCTAGTCATCTATAAATATTTAGATATCTCGGAAAAACATTAGTTGTATATTTTGACTGCATCCGTGTTTTAGTGGTTGCGTCTTTGCCGCTGTATCCAGAGATCGTGGGTTTGTTTCTCACTCATGTCATAACAATTTTGTGTAAAGTTGGCCATGGTCTGCTTTATAAATAATAATAATTTATGTAAGACAACTTACGCATATTGCTCTGGTCACAAACTAAGCTCTAGACTTGTACTATGTGTACCAGAAACAACAATATAATAAATATTATATTTTATAAACCCCCAGACCATGAAAACTTACAGAAAAACGTACTAATATTGTTTTGCCATGGTTGGGAATCGAACCCACTACCTCGGGATACAACGCCTAAGGTGCAACCACTAGTCTACGGAGGCGGTCAATGTAATATGTATTAATATCGTAGTTTTTGGTAATCATAGTACAAGCCTGATGCTTGTTTTGTGACCACAGGACAATATGTATGATAAATGTCTCTACATATTATTTTTATTATATGGTGAAAGTGATGCCATAATGTCTCATTCTGCGAATTTTGAAATGATTAAATTCAACTTCACACATACTGACAATTACAATCATCAATTGGCATAAATATGACATTTTGTCATATTTTTAACACAATTAATTTAACGTTTAAACATTCCAGAGAGATGGAAGTGGACGGGATGGTAATGGATCCCCTGAAAGCGATGCACAAAGTGCGCGGGGTGTCCGCTAGAGAGCTCTGCCATTATTTCTTCAATCCCCGCTACCGGTACGACTGGGAAAGTAAGTACTCTTGCTACTAAAATCATGAAGGTATCCTAAGGAATAAAATTGCCTTTCCAAATATGAGAAAAGAAGATGGCTGCCCGCTATACAAACCAAAACTAAAAGTGAGAACATAAATTATTACAACCAATAAATGTTTAAGCGAGCTAAACACAATATGGCAACATGTTTGACATTTCGTTCGAAAGTCTTTTTTAGGCTACTTCCGTATTTATTCATACTCTCATGGGCAAAACACATTCTTCTTCAAATTATTGAATAGAGTATTATTATTTTTTCATCTTTACCTTTCCGGCCGATAATGCAGAGAGGATATATAGACTCGTAATGCAAATTCGTCTTTATCGTCGCCCATTTCGTAACGGCGTCATTTATTCGGCATAGTGGGAGTGACTGATGCCCATTAATTAATGTCTATTTAGATATGATGGTAAGCAGACCTACAAAATTCAAATGCCGTGCTCAATAAAAAAGAACCGTTTATTAAAGCAGCGATATAGATATAAATCGACAAAATCTTTACATATTGATTTTATTTATATTCATAAACTTAATTTTATCGACTGTCAAATTTATCATTATAACATTGATATAATTTAACAGTCGATGTTAAATGTACGAGTAAGAATAATATATGGAACCGACCTAAGCCCAAAATCGCCTATGAAATGTCAAACATGTTCGATGCGCCATATTCTGTTCTCACTTTAACCAATCAACGTTCAATGATTGGTTACAATAATTTTTGTCTATGGTTTGTATGGCTAGCGGCCATCTTGTTTTCTCACGTTTGAAAAGGTATTTTAGGCCTTAGGGCGCTTTAACCAGTATTTTTTTATTGATTAAATAATTCTGTCTCCCCAGCCACATTGGACCACATGACAGTGGTAGAGAAGATATCGTCGGACTGCGTGACGTTCCACCAGACGTTCAAGCGCGTTTGGCCGGCGTCGCAGAGGGACGCGTTGTTCTGGTCGCACGTGCGGGCAGACGACAGGGACTATGCCGTAACTAACCACAGCACTACTCACCGGGACTTTCCGGTAAGTGAATTTGAAAGGATATCATCATCATTCACGCGTCCACTGCTGAACATAGGCCTCCCCCAAGGATCGCCACAACGACCGGTTCTGCGCCGCCTATAGCCATCGGCTTCCCGCGACTATTTTCAGGTCGTCGGTCCATCTTTTGGGGGGTCTGCCTCTGCTGCGTCCTCCAGCACGCGGTCGCCACTCGAGGAATATGAAAAGATATACTTTGGACTAATATGAGATTCTGCTGATCAAATCGAACAACTTTTCCCATATAATCATCTGTCGCAAATGAAAAAAAAAATTGGCTTTCCCATACAAATTGATCGTTTTAACATTATTAGTTTGTCCATATAAACTAGTAATGATAAAATAATCAATTTGTAGGGGGAAGCCAAAATCGTTATTTTTCATTTGCGACACATGGTTCCATGAAAAAATTGTTCGATTTGATCAGCAGAACCTCATATCAGCCCAAAGTACATCCTTTCAAAGTCACCCTGTATATAATAATAATATAAGCCTTTATTCAGATTTTAGGTACATATAATTAAAAAATATTAGACGGTCCTGTGTCGTTCTACCTGCTACTTCCACTATTTCGTTTTCCCATCGTTGGTACTGTCCGCCTCCTTTTCTTTTTCTCTTTTTTTGTCTCTTGGGTACCAACATGTCACAATTTTACTCCATTTATCCTGGCCTCTCATAGTAGTCCGGCACATTTCCATTTTAATTGTATAATTTTTTTTGTAATTACTTTTACTTTTGTTCTTTTTCTAATTGTCGTTATTCTTAAATTGTCTTGCTTTTTAACTCCCATCATGATTCGTTCAATCGCATGTTGACAGGTTTCTACTCTGTTTACGTCCCGTTTTGTAGGAGCCCATGTTTGGCATCCGTAGGTTAGTACTGGTAGTATACAAATCTATACTTCTGTACTATAAAGAGGTAAAGTTTGTGAGGTTGTAGGGTGTGAGGTTGTAGGGTGTAATCTCTGGATCTACTGAACCAATTTTCTTTTGTATTGGATTTATTTATCGAGGAAGGGTATAGGCTATAACATCAGGGTACGACCAATAGGAGCGGATCAAAGAAAAATGTTGAAAAACGGGGAAAATTTGTTCCTTTTGAGAGCTTCCGTTGCGTACCCTACGTAAACGGTTAAAGTTACGCAGACGAAGAAGCATTTGTCAGCTAGTATTAAATGATTAGGTTTTGCTTTTTTGTTTGATTTCTTTATTTTTAATTATTTCTTATAGACACCAATAACTTTCCATGCATTTACAATTCATCTTTCACGCCACGAAGTGTAAAAAAGTGGAAGTCCTTCATATTATTTATATTATAAGTTATGAAAAAGAAAATATATATTCCAAGAAGCGCCCACGCAATATTAGGTTTTTTGTTGCTGCGTTGTTACTATTTTCTTGGGTCTTACCAAAAATTGAGGCCAAAGTTGGTCGATCCGTATTAATTATATCTATAACTTTTTATGAAACTTTTTTTTAATCCTAAGCATATTCTTTGTTTTAAACGCAAAAAACCTGTTTTTGGCCAAGAAAAAAGTTAAACGTAAATAGTTAAAGTAAGAAAAACCTAATATTGCATGGCCGTTTGTAATGTTAGTTGTTTTAAAAATACAGCATTGGATTCTACGGAAAATTTCTTTTTTTTTACATATTGGCTTATTATATATATTTAAAAACTTTATTGCTAAAATATTTTTTTTTATGTATTTTTACCAACATAAAAATAATAAATGAACAGTCAAGTTGTAATATTAGAAGTGTAAACGACTGGCCAAATCTTAAAATAAAATAATTTATCATGTAATATTTATAAGCAGGCTAACACCGGCGCGTGCATCCGTCTGTTCGTGACGGTGTGCCTCGCGTGCCGCAGCTCGTGGCCCGCCGGCCAGAGTCCCACCAGAGACAACATCGTCACCAGTATAGCCTACTGCTCCACCGGTAACTATACTCTATACCAATGTTTTTCATTTTTATTGATAATGGCCCCCTTTACAGGCTAAAAAATTCTAGCGACCATAAGGGGCATAAAAAATAAATCCAGAAAATGATTTGATTTATTAACTTAACATCAAAAAAGAGAACCACGTTTTGAAAAATTATTGAAAAATAAACATTGAAATTGAAATTTTTATTATGAAATTGTAGAACATAGAAAGATTTTTTTTCTTTTGTCTGCGACCCCCTGAGTATGGTTATACGACCCCCTGAGTATGGTTATACGACCCCCTGAGTATGGTTATACGACCCCCAATGGGGTCGCGACCCACAGTTTAAAAAACACTGCTATATACAATATGGCCTTATCCATAAAAACATATCGAGTTTTTGAAGAACACTTTATATGTTTGGCTCAAAAGAGACAAGACATGCGTAAAAAAACGCGTGTTGCTAAAAAAAGAGACAAAACGTACTTTAGCTAAAGTGATCTTTAAGGATTCAATAAATTTTTATGAATTCTTTTTTTTTTGATTTAATGAATAAACGAATGAAAATTGTTTATTGTACAAAAGCTTAAAATTATTGTTTTTGTACATAGGCGAGCTTAATGCCTTAGACATTATCTACCTTTGGGATATTGGCAAATGACAGATAGGGTGTCAATTCAAAAATAAATATATACTTACGACGTGTGCTTTTGTACAAAAGCTTAAAACTATTGTACACAGGCGAGCTTGATGCCCTAGGCATTATCTACCAGCTAACCTGGGAGATTGACAAATGACAGATAGAGTGTCAATTCCAAAATAAATATACAATATACTTACGACATGTGATACATCTTATTGGGGCGTTAGGATGGGAGTGAAACTAGCATTCGGCACCTGATTCGCGTCGTCTCTTACAGACCTAGCGTTCTTCACTCTATATCTATACTAAATGCTTCTTGCTTATAATATATAACATCATTTTACCAATTAATAATATGTTTAATACATTTACCCCCCAACTATAATAATAGATAGGTATACTTTTTTCCACGAGAGCTGATAGTGAAGCATCAGATTTTAACAGATCTTAGCTTGGTATAGCATTTTACATAGTTTACTATAGATAATTAGCGACATCAAAACGATATTTATTTTTGTGTATAACGGTGTACGTTTAGACGCGATAACGTCACTATCAGTTCTGGTGGAATAGACTATTTACATTTTCTTTTATTGTTTGTAGTAAACCCTGGTGGGTGGGCGCCTGCGGGGGTTCTGCGCGCGGTGTACAAGCGGGAGTACCCCAAGTTCCTGAAGCGGTTCACGCAGTACGTGCACGACCAATGTGTAGGGAAACCCTTAGCCGTGTAGAATTTAATACACTAGCGACCCGCCCTGGATTCGCACGGATTACTACTAATTATATGTGTAACAGTACTATTACATATAAATCTTCCGAAAAAAAAAACTTAACACTGGTGAAAACTGCATCAAAATCCGTTGCGTAGTTTAGAAGATCTAAGCGTAGACAGACGGCGCTGGAAGCGACTTTGTTTTATACTATGTTTAGATTGTTATAATAATAACATGGATAAGAAAATAGGCTTTCGGCAAAATATAAATCTATATTTAAAAAAAACATATGTAGGTACTTTTACCCATATTGCATTCTGCGGACACATTCTGTTTTATAAGAAAAAAAATAGCGTTAGATTGTCAAAATAACAGACACAGGACCAGCATGTTCTTGTTTTTATATGTTTTTTCTTATTTCTTCTTCGCAATTTCCGAATAATAACCAGGGCTAAAACACCGACAACCGCCTTCATAGTAGTTTTGTTCAGACTGTATTGATCTGCGCGGGCGGCATGTGCCGCGCGATATTGCCGCGCAAACATTCGTCGGAGTAGTCCTAACAGAATTGTTTCCTGGTATTGCACCTTAACGCTCACGTTATAAGAAACAGAATGTGGCCGCTTGGCCCTATTTCTGGATTTTGAATTTACTTTGCTTAGATGAATGAAAAGTGACAGATCTCCTAAATAAATTGTCATCTTTATTTTAATATATCGCGACATGAATGGTAAAAGAATTTAAAAATTTTATCGAAAGCCTGTTATTTGGTGATGTTATTTTATTCCTTCATTATATCGAATTCAATGATTTAAATGTCCATCCATATAATATCCATGTTAGCTATATTATGTAAGTCGGCTGGCCGAAATGTTAAAATTTCGTAAACATATAATGGTTTTTAAGAGATACATTCTATAAGTTAATAAATTTAGTCATAACCTCCGATTTCTATGATTTTATCCGCAACTCAACTTTTCACCCAAGGAATGCCTGTGCCTTTTTAGGTAAAGTTTTATTCAAAATTTAAACCATTGTTAAATTTCGATGTTTGTTACTTCGAAACGACTGAACTGATTTGGATGACATTTGCACCTGGATAGATTAAATAAAGTCTAATGATGCAAATAATACCTTTTATCCCGCCACATAGATCCATTGGAATACCGGGACATTAATATAATAATCGCGGGCAGATGCTGGTAGTCAAATATGGCGGACTTTCTATAGGATGTCTGCCTAAATATTTGAGAATGGTATGTGAACGCGGCCATATTTGACTACATATAAGCCGAAATTTATCAAATAGCCGTTAGTTTAAATGGACAGTTAATTTGACGATAAAGCATGGAAGCTACTTCAGTAAGAAAAAAATAAATTTAATCACCCTTAGGGCGAGTTGTACAAAAATTACGTTAATATAATTGTAACGATCAAAGTTAAAAATGGCGTCGAATGTACCAGTTTTATTTTGAAAGTCTAATAAAAGCTGGTAAATTCCACGCCATTTTTAACTTTAATTGTTACATTTACATTGATGTCGTTTTGGTGCAACTCAGTTCTAGTCTAATCTGTCTTCGTTAGACGTCCCTTGGAGAAAAGTTGATGCAGGATATGACTTAGAATAGGGAATCTGTAGTTCTATTTCTCCCCGCAAAATGGCGATGCTAGATAGTAAGAAGTTTACCTCTTAAATTATATATTTTTACAAAATTATAATTATACTTGTTGGTTCTACTATATTTGTGGTTATAATCACTTAAATGGGGAGTGTCTTTAAACAATTTTATAATATATATTTAATCTTTAAATGTTAATTAATTACTTACTACATATACTAGTCTTTCAAGTAGGTATTTCCGATAACATATAAACTGCGGTTTTTGTTATTTTATGATATGAATTTGTATGTAAGACACTTCTCAAATGTTAATAATTGGAATTTTATTAAAATATTGCCAGACAAAATAATGGTTCGTCCAAGAATTTATAAATAATAAAAAATATTATATAAAATAAAAAAAATCCGGTACTTACTACTTCTGTTACATATTATTTTTAATGTCATTTTTTTAATTGACTATTTGTAATTTTCATTCTAATACTTATTTTGGTATATGATATGTTATTTTTTCTTGAATTCATATTGTTTAATTTCACTATAATTTTCTCCATGTTTATTAGTTTATAAGAATAATAAGTTTTTTTAAATAATTAAATGTAAACTTTATTTTAATTTTAGGATTTTAAAACAAAAAAATATAAAACCAGTGGTAGAAAACAGCAAAAAAAACAGGGTTTTGGTTTTCACTTGTAATGTGAAAAATAAATATTTATTTTTAATAATTTATTTTATTGTATTTTTTTCTAGTTGCCATTTGTTGTTCATATTGTTTTACGTGCTCAATTTTTTAAATTATTTTATTCAAAAATAAAAACAATGTGTGTTTTAGTTTAATAAATTGTAATTTTTATTCTCTTTCTCTCTCTCACACACAGATAAATTACTTTTTAATGTCAACGAACAAAATAGTTTTATTATAATAGTTATATATGAAGTTTAATATTGAGTTATGTTATATTCTTAAATACACTTGAATGTGTGGTTATTTTTATTTTTAATTAAACAAGAATAGCGAGAACCATAATGGCGTAACTGACTCCTGTAAGTATATACATCCGCTGTTTTGGTTCTCGCGCTCTCGGATAGTCTCACTTCCAATGCATATGACGAGACATGTTAGCTAATTGCATTTATATTATAATCCATAGTATAATAAAGTTGTATAAAATAATTATTATAATAATTATGTTTTTCTAATTATTGTTTACAATAAAAAGTTTGAAGAAATTTTCGTCTATTCATTAACTTCTCATACCTATGATCAAATTAGTTAACAAGACTTGATATTTGGTAGAATGTCATGTCACGTAAATTTTTCACCAATCAAAATATTGTTAAGTTGTTAGGTTATTTTAATCTATTGATAAAAGTTGTATCATGTCACTAGTTGTGCTCCGCGGTTTCACTTGCGTTAAATTTAAACCGACTCGTTCGCGTCTTCCCGTCGCCTGTATTGCGGTGCTTTCAAAGTCAAAGTCAAAGTCAACATCATTTATTTCATGTAAATCTTTACTGATATTTATGAATAGTCAAAAAAAAAGTTTAACAATGAGGTCTTAGAGTGCGTTTGGTTAGGCAGCTATTCATTAACAAAATAACGACAAATATTAATTGAACTTAAATACGATGGAATGGAAATCTTAATATGAAAATTACTACCGAACCGAACACACTACATAACCAACTAGTGTAAGACTAGGTGGTTAGCTGATTCCATTGACCTGTCAATCATTATCTGCCATACAAGAGAGCTACCAAGGCGACCAACTTCACCGATCATATCCACGCCTTAAATATTTATTGTAAATAAAAGGTAAGTAACCAATCACATATAAGTAAAGGTATAAGGATCGGTATTTTTAAGGGCATAAACACTAACTGTAAAGTCGATCCCCTCAGAGACAACCCGGAGAAAAAGAAACCAGCAAGTAAAAAACTCTAGTGCTTCACACAAACTAAAAGAGGGGCACAGCTATTGATTGACTTATGCTATATAGCATATATATATATGTAGTAGCATACTCAAAATGCACCCCACTGATCAGCATGCGTAGAACATCCTATGGCAAATTATTTGTTACTGTACCAATGTACATGTACAATGTACACAGTATACTATTAGTATAAATTAAATATAAATAAGTAGGTAATCATCAATGATTACCTTATCCAAAGACAAAATTTACATAATGTAAAGAAAATAAATTATGTAATATTAAATTATTACAATATCGGACATTATATACCTACTAAACTAGGGTAGATTCTACATAAGCAATTTGTTTACTAGTTGCGAGACCTCAATTGCATATCAGGACGGTTCCAGACGTCTTTATAGTTAAGATAGTCTTTTACACTATAGTAAGCCTTATTGATTAATATGTGTTTTATACAATTTTTAAACTTTATTTCACTCAGATCTAGATATGCTTTTAGGTAATTTATTAAATAACCTTATACTGTTAATGACGAAACATTTATTAGTTTTTTGCAGTCTAAACTTTGGTATATCGATTTTATCTATGTTTCTTAAGTTTAAATTATGTCTATCGCCATTTTTACTAAACATATTTAAGTTTTTCCTAACGTACAATAAATTCTCATAAATATATTGAGATGGTCGTGTCAGTATATCAATGATAGGAAAGATTTCTCGAAGAGAATCACGAGCCATGTTATATATTGCCCGAATGGCCCTCTTCTGTAGAATAAATATAGTATCAATATCTGCCGCAGATCCCCACATTATAAGACCATTTGTCATTATACTGTGAAAATAGGCGAAGTATACTAGTCTGGCTGTTGCAACATCAGTTAATTGTGTGATTTTTCTGACTGCATATGCAGCAGAGCTCAATCTATTGGATAACGTATTAATGTGAGCTTTCCACTGTAGTTTTGAATCGACTGTGATCTCTAAAAACACAGTGGAGTCAACAAATTCCAGATCAGTACCACCTATCTTTACTGTGGCATTGATATTAGATACATTAGGCAACGTAAATTTCAGGCACTTAGTCTTCTTTGCATTTAAAACTAAATTATTTGCCGTGAACCATTTTGAAACCATTTCCAGAGTGTCATTTGCTGCCGATAATATAGCACAATCTGCGCCATCTCCTGTACCATACGTGGAAGATCATTGATGTACACTAGGAACAGGAATGGGCCTAAAATTGCCCTGGGGGACACCCATCTTTACAAGGGTTCCGTCTGATACACAACCATCAATATTAACACCTTGAGTTCTATTAGAAAGGTAGGATTTTATTAGATTTAAAGCTAAATCACGAATGCCATAAAATTCCAGCTTATCTAACAAAGTTTGATGGTCAACACAATCAAACGCTTTAGACAGATCACAGAAAACGCCAACGAGATCCTAAGAGTTTTCCCAAGCGTCAATTATTTCAGTAATCAATCTTGTACCGGCATTTGTTGTGTTTCTACCTTTTGTGAACCCGTATTGTTGATCATGTAACAATTTATGAGTATTAAAATGACTTAACAGCTGACCAAGAAGTATTTTTTCGAATATTTTACTTAAGGCTGGCAGGACAGAAATAGGGCGATAATTATTTGGATCTGTCTTACAGCCGGACTTGAATATGGGAACTATTTTTCATAAGGTCGGGAAAAAATCCTTCATTAACACAACCATTAAAAATATCAGCGAGTACCGGTCATATAGTAAGAATAATTAATTCGATAGCTTTGACAGATAGCCCCCATAAATCTTCAGTTTTTTTTAATTTAACATTTAAAAGTGTTTTAGTATATCCTCATTTGTGACATGTTTAAAATTTAAATTTGATATAATTGGTATTTTCATATATCGTTTTAAAAATTCTTTAGCAGTACTAGCTGATGATTTAATACAGTTCGTGATTTGTAATGGAATATTAGTAAAGAATTCCTCGAATAACTCCGCAACTTGTTTTTTATCTGATAACATAACTCCATTTTGTCGGATTAAAATTATATTTTGTCTGATAATATTTTTACCGGTTTCAGTATTAATGATTTTCCATACACACTTGGTTTTATTATCTGACTGTTTGATTTTGGATCCAATGTGAATAGATTTAGCTATGATACAAACTTTCTTGAATAATTTTGAATAATTCCTAACATAATTATGGAAATTTTGGTCAGATGTAAATGATCTTTTGTCATATAGATCATATAGTGTACTACTTATTCTAATACCTTTAGTGGCCCAAGTAGCAAAATTTAATCTGTCAGTAATTTTCTTTGTTTTAATTTTACATACTTTATTGAATACTTGATTTATAATTTTATGTAGATTGGAGTATGTAATATTTGGTTGATTAATATTATATATTTCACTCATTAAAATTTCATACGTGGTGGCCGAGTTGGTTAGACCTTGGACTTAAAAACACATAGGTCCCTGGTTCGAATCCCGGTGTGTACCAATGAGTTTTTAATTAAAAAAAATATGTACATTTGTTGACAACACCACTATAGTGCCTCGGAGAGCACGTTAAGCCTATCCAATAAATAAAAAAATATTGAGTCTATCCAAAACATCGCGACGAGTTAGCCACTTGTTCGGTGTAGACTCATACCATCGGCTACGACGAGGTGGGATTAAAACCCCTCCGCTGGGTACCCTGGGGCCGTCTAGGCGGTCAAGGGCGTCGTAAGGCACCCGTGAAGATAATATATATATAAATTTTCATTAAAATTATTAAGTTATTATCTGTTAAGGGCCTATACCTAATAATTTTATTTATAGGTTTAATTTGAGACTGAAAGCTAACTAACAAACCTTTATGGTCGGAGGGCACCCCGGTAATAATAGAGTTACTTAAGAGAGACAGTTAGTAAATATATTATCAATACAAGTCCGGCTAGTTGAAGTAATCCTAGTCGGCTCCATGAATACATTATTTAAATTAAAAGAATTAAACAATGAAATAAGTTTTTGTTTGTCGCTGTTATTTATTAAGATATCTACTCGTATATTAAAATCCCCACATATAAAAATTTGTTTATTTGAGTCATATATTTTTGCCAAAACATCCTCCATTATAGAGGCGGTATATACGTATGCATAGAATAATATAGGTATACATCTCTGCGCATGAGATCTTTTGGTACGTTTGAGTACTGCTTAAAAGGCTTACAAAGCTAGCTTAATTTACTTGACAGGTGTTTTTTTAGTACTTCGCTTTGCTTTGGATTTTTGATGATGTCACAAAAAAAAGCAAATTACGTCATCGAATTCGCTGCGAACGCTTGGAAAATACGAGTAGTGCAATCAAAGTAAATTGTCTGTGGTCACAATTGTGTATTAAATACTTATTTTTTGTTTATTTTTATGTTCCCTCCCTTTCACTTAACAGTTTTTGAACTCTATTTTGTATTCTCTTATGTTTTTTTTACGATTTTTATTTATGCACGTAAAACCGTTCGAGTACTCCTGCAAACGCTGCGATTGCTTTGCTTCGCTTTGTGTACTTTGACGGCTGATTAGATTGGCTTAAAGCCTAAGCGCTTTAAGCGAAAAACAGGAGTAAACGAACACACTGTTAGAAACACGTTCAAGTGATAGTTTTACAATATCCTTCCGCTCTATGGATTTTAGTGTATCTAAAGATAAAAGATCCACCTTCCTCACAGGAGTTTCTATTGAAAAAAACTAGCAATTACAAAGTATACGTATACGTGAGCAACAACCAACAGGATCGCTTTATTCAATCCTGTTACCAAAAATAAAGCGGCCCTATTGGTTTTTGCTCACGTATACGTATACAAATACGTTTCTTTCCTAAGCAACACAAATAGCTGCTTAAAGGCTTAGGATCCAATCTGATTATTTCCTAAGGTGCTAAGCGAAGCGATAGAGCATGCTCTGCCCGGATGGGCACAATTTTATGCACTCTTCAGTTCCATTTAAGCTGCACAAAGGCATAAAGTTGCCTTAAGAGCTGCAACCAATTATTAACGTCTCTCAAACCCCCTTATAGCGCTACCTTTGTGAACTAATGAACGAAAGAATCGTACTTTGCGTTCAGAGTTTTGTCGTTCGTTAGTGTTAAACGAAACTATTAAATATTAATTAAGGTTTAATCTACAGGCGGCAATCAAAAATATTATCATTTCTGTGGGATTATTTTATTAAATACTCGTTATACTAAAACGCTTTTAAGTTCACTGTGCATGAAAGTGATGTTTATTGACTAAATTTTAAAGGGCTCTCAATATAACATCAAATTGTTTAAAAATATGTAATAAAAACATATTTACCATATAAAATAAAAAATATATATAATATATATTAAAAGCTTACTATGTGTTTTGTCCATTTATATTTTGACAGAAATAAAGTTAATTTTACTGAAATACATCGTATATTCTCTAAATTTTGCCAGTAAATGCTATTTTTAATTAATGAAGATGGCATCCGTGCAGTGCAGCTTAAGTAGTAGTTTCTTCTCAAATACTTCTCTTAAGCGAGTGAAAGCGCTAATTTTATTTCTACTTAAGCTAAAAGTAGTTTCTATTCCTCTAGTACAGCTTATAGTTCTTAAAGGGCAGCAGTTTCATCCTTTTTGCAGCCTAAAGTTAATACGACGTGTTTTGCAGGTTAACGCATTTGTTTAACGTACACGTTAAATTAATTTAGATTTAGAGGTCCTTGGTCATTTAAAAAAGAACGCGACGAGTATAATTGAGCGATTTTTTGGAGTCTAATAGAAACGATGGCGAAAGATATTAAGAAATTAGAAAGACGTTTCAGGCAAAATCTATTTTTATTAACTTGCTTACTAAAAACGGAGTTTTCACCATTGTTAGTTGTGAGAAATATATTATTTGTATTTATTAAACTTAGCTGCTTGGTTGTGATTTTTTTCGATCAAATTCCTACAAATACACAAAATATACTGAAATACATATTTTGTGTCTTTATAAGAATTTAATCTAAAAAAGCATCATACCTATATACTTTTAGTGCTATATACCCGCAAATTATTTAGGTTACCTATAAAATTTACTCAAATTTTTGCTCTAAGTAAGTAATATAGAACAAATTAATTATCAAAAGCAGAATTACTTTAATTTCTTTAAAAAAAATATCTGCGGATCCGTCGGCACTCATATTAGTTGGGTAAGGTAGCAATTGGTTCATTTCAAAATATCTTATGTATTGTAAGGTTAACATATTTGGTCTTTTTCGAGCCTAAGGTTATATAAGAGTTATTATTATTTCTATTATAGAACTTTTACTTGAAAGTTTTAAATAGTCTGAAATTATCTCTTTTATACAGCTAGTCGGCGCATAAAATATACAAAAATCAGCTCATATGCAGCTTTCAGTGTCAAATTCCCATCGTAACTCTCTACTAATTGCGTAAGTGGTAGATAGGTTTTAAGATCAACTTTTATAAAGACATGAGTGGTAATCGGTTACAGTACTGTAACCTTTATTCATTTATTCATTTGCATTTACATACACATTGTTACATTACATACAATTTTACATGATAACACAGATTTGGTGTACATAAACCCTGTTAGGGTGTTGCAAAAAATTAAAATTTTAATACTTTTTTTAAATTATAAATCTAACATTACAATTCTTGGTGTTATTTTATTAGTAATATTACTTTGGCATTACAAACATAATTTACATCAACAAATTTACACAGATTCAAGGTAAATCACAGCGTAGCGAGAATAAAGAATAGTTTTAAATAAGATAGTAAAATTTAGTAGTTATAGGTATTAAATATACACATAGGTATATATTAGACATTTATTAGGTATTTAGTTGAATTATTAAAATTAACAATAATAATGGAATTAGATATTATTACCATTATGTAAGTATTAAATTATTTCATATTTAATTCAAGTTTTAATAGGTATTTAATAATAATGAAATGCAACAATTATATAATTATGAACTAAAATTTATATCAATTATGTCGTGATGGAGCTATTTTAATGTTTTATATATATTAATTATTGATGTTACCAATACCATTAAATAAAAATTATATTTAAATTAAATTATTATTAGAATTAGGTAGGTATTTGGTATTCTTTTATTATTATTTTTATTGTGATAATAGATTCAATATTTTTACTAATTATTTGTTATATCAGTAGATATTTTTATGTCACTTACTGAAATATAATCCTATATTATGTTATTTTATTTCGTCTTTCAAAAATTCTCTTATTGAGTAATAGCTTTTACTAATTAGAATTTCCCTTAATTTATTTTTAAATGTTATGTTTTTATCCTCATTTTTTATTCTGTCCGGAATTTTGTTATATATTATTATAGATTTATAATAAGGGCTATTTTTATAAATTTCTAGATTAGGTTCTGGAAGCAGTAGTATATTTTTCCGGCGAGCACTTTCAGTATATTTGTACAAAGGCATATTTTGTCGCACAAACAGTGCCATTTCCTCTATATATATTGAGGAAAGGGTTAATATTTTTCCTTGAATAAAAAGTGGTCTACAGCTGTCTCTTTGTTTTATGTTATAGATGATCCGCATGCATTTCTTTTGTAAAATTAATATGTCATTAGAGTTGGTGCTGTCACCCCACAACATTATTCCATATCGCAACCAAGCATTTGCATAAGCGTAGTATGCTGTTAGCGCAGTTTGGGTGTTTGTATGTGTTTTAAGTACACTCAATGCATAGGTAAATTGTGAAAGTTTTGATTTTAATTTTACAATGTGATTTTTCCAATTCAAGTTTGTGTCTATTGTTACGCCTAATAAGTTAAATTCCCTGACCTCTTCAAAATTCAATCTTGTAAGTGTATTGGCTAGGCTTAACGGTCGCTTTTGGTGTGGTCTGAATTGGATTAGTTTGGTTTTTTTAGTATTAACTTCGAGATTGTGTTCTGATAACCATTTGTTGATCAAATCAAATGTGTCTCCTATGTATGGCTCGCTGTCACTATTTTTTGGACATTTATTAAGCAGAGATATATTAAGTTACTTTTACAGCTTAAAACGTTTTCAGAAGCAGTTATGCAACTTAAAACTGCTTCCTGAACTCTTAAGCTGCTACTATACAACTTAAAGTTACAAGATAGGTTGCAATTTATACTAGTGTGCTAGTTGGGTTGGTGGGTAGGGTAAGTGAAACAAATTTTATCAGATTTATATTTTTATTTACAACACTTAACAATTGTTCATTCATAATAATAGAAACAGACATACATGTAGGTGAAAATGTTATTAGTACGATAACAAATCAATTACTTACTGCTTAAGAATTATTAAATCGCCGAGTATTAAACATAACAGCGATAAGGTAATATTTGTCTTAATAAATATAAGTACCTAATAAAATAGACTTTTATCCGATTTAGATTTACGACGTAAATCAACCCAAATGATAGCTAGTTCTACATTTGTCCGCAATAAGGAGATTTGGCGTCTGGTTATTATAATAATTAGTTATTACTTTATAAGATAAACAATTACTTAAGCAGTAAGAGCCATTAATGAAAATAAATACTTTACGCGGATTACTTAAATATTATATGAATTATCATTCATAAATATATATAATAAAGCTTGCCAAGTAAAATAAAAACACTCGCGCCATGTTGTGGAAAATTTAAGAACTAATTTCTTTTTAAATCCCATAAAACGTTTGCATTAAATTTTAATGTCAGATGTAACGACGATGTTATTTTTATTTTACTAGTCTAGTTTTATATATCTACGACATTTTACTCAGAAAATGCGTCCCGAAACATTCTTACATTCCAACTTTAAAACATTAAATATCGTGATAAATCGCATATGAAATAAATATTAAAATTACAAGACACCACTGCGCAATACAAAAATCACAACAAATAAGTTTTTAAACGACACATTAAATATGGGGGTCCAGCCCCCGTCGTACTTAACACTATATTAAAATTAAAACTAAAAAAAAGGCAAAGGAAATACGACATTTAGTTAATATCCTTAAATAGTTGTTAGGGCTAGACAGCACACGCGAAAATCTATTCATGTCTCAAATTAAATATTTATATCTCGTTTTTTTATTTATTTTATTATGGCGATCACACGATTGAAATAAATCCTCATATAAGTAAGGTTTCGGTATGCTATCCTTGTTTATGGAAATTCTTTTTTTTTTCTACAAGTAATAACAATCAAATCAATCATTTTAGCTATAAAGAAGCCCATATAAAAGTTTTAGAATTTAACAATATATTTAGAAGTTGTAGCCTGTATCTTTAACATCCGAGACATTTTTATTAAACCCAAATATACATATTGAAAAGAGTTTGTTTTTACAAACCAGCAGTGGTAATTTCTAAATACCCCTAGTGGGCACAGTCGCGAAGGTATAACATTGATAGCCAATTCAAAGTTAAAACATGTTAACACTAACACTTTAACTAATTAAGCTTTTAAAAAGATTTTGACCAACTTATGAATTAAGTATTTATAATATACCTAATATATAATAATATATATACCGGGTGATGTTGATATACATTGACGTTATGCTATACTATGTTTGTGGAGATTAATATATAACGCGATCGTACCAAAATAAAGTAAGTCAACATAGTAATTCTAAAAATATTGACTAAGGCTGGGTAGCAAGCACCAAAGTGTCCGTTAAAGTAATTGTAACGATCAAAGTTAAAAATGGCGTCGAATGTACCAGCTGTCATTCGACCTTCAAAATAAAACTGGTACATTCGACGCCATTTTTATCTTTAATCGAATGTACCAGCCGTCGATCGACCTTCAAAATAAAACTGGTACATTCGACGCCATTTTTATCTTAATCGTTACATTTAGATACAGATTATTTTGGTGCAATTTAGCCTAAATGTCCTAGTTGCCTGTTTACCTCTCGCGTTTAGAATGTGCGTGGCGCGTTGGGATGTCGGTTTTTATAGAATAATTAAAAATACATCATTTTTCATAAGAAATGGCTACTGATGATACCCAATACATATATATTATTAAGCCAACATCATGAGTACAATTATCACCCGATATAAGAACTCTACAATAGTCGCATTTGGACAGTCACTTACGTTGAGCATATGAAAGCGTATCCAAAGTTTAAAAGAATGACTCAAAGACTCCCCTTATTAGACTGACAACACATAAAAAATAATGTTTAGCTCTGAAAATGGTTTTCATCTAGATATAGCTTATGTGTATTTTTAATATCTACAAGGGCCGGTATTTTTAAAAATTCGTTAAGGAATTAAAATTAAGTAAAGATAATTAATATTAAGGAAAAATGAATTATGGTTAAGGAAAGATAAATTAAAATTAAGGAAAAATGAATTAAAGTTAAGGAGGGATGAATTAAAGTTAAGGAAGGTGAATTAAAGTTAAGGAAAGTTATTTAAAATTAAAAAAGGATGAATTACCAGCCCTGAGTTGTTAAATACATAAAATAATTTTGCTTTGAAAGTCTAATTTAAGGATACTCCAATGTCTTTGAACAACATTATCATATAAATTCAAAACATTTACCAGCGCCATGCAGACGATATAATAATGTGTATAAAATACAGTGTATATTATTGTATACTACTAACATTTAAATATAATATAATTTAAAATCTTACCTTAAATAGATTTTTGAAAAGCTTAGAAAACAGTAGGTATATTTCTTATAGACATTGACAAAATAAAAGTTACCTATTATGCAGGTATTAACTTTTTAGAATTCCTTGCATAATTGAATTCAATTTAATTAATACAGTAGGTAGGTATATAAGGTCGAAAATTTTGATATGAACAGGATGTTTTTCAGTAAACATATTATATAAAATTTACAGTAAATATATAAAAAATACAAGACATTAGATACATATTTAAAGCTCATTTTATGAACTAAGTAATTTGAAGAATTTTACTTTTAAATGTCTTGAAATCGAAATAGTACAAATAATTAAGAAATATTTTTAAAAAGTGTAGGGTAAATGCTACAAATATATGACACCAAATTACTCATAGGTACAATAATTTAAATCTATATTACATTTATGGCAACGAGTAATAAACATTTATTAATAAGTGTTTGTCATAATTTTAGATACTTATGTTTCCGTATATATTAATTAACAATGTTATTTTATAATGTTAAATAATATCTATTCATTAATGTGTTAATAACATAAAAATAATATTTATATATTAATTACTTTAAAAACAATGACAATTTGCGACGATAATGTAACTTATTCGAATAAGTAAAATTAATTAATTTGGTTTTTTAGGTTATGTTATTTAATAAAAGTACATCAAAGGTACATTTAAATACATAGGTACTTATTATTATATTTTAATTTTTTAAATATCTAACAATATGTATATCTACTACATATAAAAGTAGATATCAACAATATTTTTCATGATACCCACACTATGTAACATTCATATAAATAAGCGTAATTCTGGACATAACCGCTTCAGCAGTCGTATGTCAATATCTCAGACTTGTCACTTAAATGTAAGTAGACATTCAAACACTCCTAATTTGTTTTTTGAAAAAGTTGTAGAGATGGAAAAAAGAGGTCCTAAGTACATCTGGTACATCGGTCTTGATTGAGTATTGGTGACCAAAACTAGAATTTAATTGCTTAAGAAAAATATTATCTTTCACTAAAGACGCCATTTTCTTCTGTAAAACAATTGATTAATATTAAAAAAAGATAGTAGGCAATATGACTCAAATACATTTTATTATTCAAAAATGTTGATACAAATGATGTTGTTTTTTTTTCTACACAATTAAATTCTCCACTTTAGATGTCAAATATTGCTACTATATGTTAACATGATAACAAATAGGCAATGCTAAAAGTACCCGATTAAAAATAGATTAGAGCTTCTCTGCGAATAACTTGTAAGGAGAGTGTCGCCCAATAGTTTATTTGCCACATATTTTCTATTATCAGTAGGTAGGCGACAACTGCCCTGTTTACCCGATACACGAAGCACCTTTAAATTTTTTGATACCATTCGCCAAATGTAGAATAGGAAATTTACCTTAAAAGTTTGACTAATAAAAGTAGCGGACATTAATGTGTTCAAGGGTTCCGTAATTGTTATTTTTTCTGTCTGTCTGCATAAGATATTTCGAGAACTGTCATTTGAATTTGAAATTTGAAAAAGATCTTGTAAAACATTTAAAATCCTAAAAAATAATAATAGACTTAAGTGAAAAAGGATCAGCGGGGTGAGAAGGAACTTTATTTAACACTTTCGCTTTCGTCAGTGGAATCGTTTTCGTCTTGTCTATGGTCAGAACTTGTATCAATAATATACGGAAGTACTGTAATGCATCTTCAAAATTATTAAGTTGATGATTTTTCGATTGAATTATTCAAAGAAACGAATAATTAATATTTATCTCTTTTCTATAAGTTGAATCGAAAGAATTATGGTACAGTTTTAATAATTTACATGATCTGTTACAGCACTTCCGTATATTATTCATACATGTTCTGACCATAGACAAGACGAAAACGATTCCACTGACGAAAGCGAAAGTGTTAAATAAAGTTCCTTCTCACCCCGCTGATTTTTTTTTTCAAGATATTTGTAAATAATTACAAAGGGGGTTTCAATTTTTATTATTATGTATTGAAGGAGAAGAGTATGTCCACATAGATAATGATGCGGTTACAAAATAGACGGAAAAAAATAATTGTATTATGACTATTATGTGTTCATCATAAGACTCGCTTCTTGGCGTTAAGCTAACAAAAAAAACTAAGCGTAACTCTAAGTGGAAAATGACTTTAAAAAGAGTAACTCTACTTTAATTTGTCAAACTCTAAGTGAAAAAAGTTCAGTCAGTCACAAATGCAAAATAATTTAAACCATTTACTTACAATCCCATAAATTACAAACAGACACATGTAATTAAAATTTTAGGTTTTTTCTATTAATAATTTACCAAAAAAACCGTCATTACAAACAATTAGTACTTAGTTATAATAATAATAAAAATAGTTTTATATAATTACTAAATTACGTAATACTAACAATAACACACTATACAGAGTGATTTTTTCCGCACACCAAAAATGTATGATCTGTTTAGAAAATAATAAACCCCTTATTCGTTAAATTTATAAGGATAACGGTCTGACTAATTTAAGTTAATTGCTGACGCTGCTTTTCTTCGATCATGTCCCGATTTATAAGTTAATGTGACCAAAATAAAATCGACTATTTTATTGTTGTTTTTAATAAATAAAAAAAACCAGTTTTTAGTAGTTTGAACGAACAGCTTGAGTGATCGAGCCGTTAGGAATTCTTATTCCGAGCAGCTAGATTTATCAATAGAGCTGTTGAAACGTAAAATTTTTATTATCTTATAATATTTAAACTTTAAAAAGATCACTCCGTATACTAGAAAGGTAGTAAACATTTCTAGTGTTGTTAACAAGGTAGATAATCTAAAATTTCTTTAGATCAATGAACATATTCGATTGGTGGTATGACCGTTAGGAATATTTGTATAACAGTATTTTCATTGACAATTTTTAAATAAAACAATAAAATTATCGTGCGTAATTTCGCGGGCAAACGATACCTATGGTTTTTCCCGAATAAGGTATTATTTTGCCTTTTCCCAAATAAGGTATGGCATTACATTTACAAGAAATATAAAGGATCAGTAGCCGTAGTGTGAGTTTTCTAACTATTACTTTGGTTTTGAGTTAACAAGTTCTAGAAACATTTATTAATGCACAGATTATGCGATACCTGGAAGGTCACTCCATTATCAATGACCGTCAATAAGGATTTCGTAGAAAAAGGTCAACGTGAGGCAATGGATAGGCATGGAGAGGCCTTGGCAGTCGGCCTCGATATCTCTAAGGCCTTTGACACAAAGCTTTACTCTCTAAGCTGCCAGCATATGGATTTTTGGCGCGACTTTGTGGCTGGATCTCAAGTTTTTTTTATCAGAACGGCTATACGAGTCCTCGTTGATTTTACCGCATTACCGCAGGCAAGGGCCTTGGGGTACCAAGGATCTGTGCTATTCCCTACTCTGTTCTTGCTGCATATCAATGATTTGTTATCTCTCGGTAACACACATTTCTATGTAGACGATAGAACTGTCCACGGTAAATACTTAACGTGTCAGCCCCCCAGTCGCGTCGAAACAGAGGAGTATAGAAGTTCTTTTGTAAATGAATTGGACCAAACCCTGGAAAAAATTCGAACTGGGGTTCTCTTAATCAGGTCCAATTTAATGCCACAAAACCCAGGCTTTCGCATTGGCATGGAAAGAGACCCTCTTAACTCACTTACCCTCCCTTCAGAGCACACAATTACCATTGTCTCCAACTCTTGTTATCTTGGGATTAGAAATACGCTCCGACCTAAACCACCGCAACTATATTGAGAGCATTGCAAAGACAGCAAGTAGGTAGCTAGGCGTCCTTAATAAGGTGCGACGGTATTTTATTCCTCGACTCAGGCATATATTGCTATCAGATACGGCAATGTGTGGAATACTGTTCGCATCTTTGGAGTTGATCTACCAAATACTTGCTGCAAGCTCTCGATAGTCTGCAGAAGCGTGCGTCGAGTGCAAAGAGCTCATGGACACTCTAGAGCCATTGCAGCTTCGCAGAGATGTAGCGTTGTTGAGCGTGTTTTATCGCCTTTATAACGGAGAATGCTCTGAAGAATTTTTTCATCTCATTCCTCGTTCTCCTTTCCGATATAGGACTTCACGAACAGGTAACAAAATGCATGCACAAACTGTGGCAGATATACCAACCCGCGAAGAAAAAATTGGTGATTCGTATATCAGTCGTAATATTAAAATGTGGAATGCTCTACCTGCTTGCGGGTTTCCTTATTCTTATAATCTCGAGTCCTTTAAATGAATAGTATATAGCCATCTTAAGCCGGCATAATAAAACTTCATACTGCTTTCCATCAGGTAGATGTGAGGTCCCATGCTTAGCTCTCATAAAAAAATGTTTGAGAAATAGTTCAGCAAACCTAAACGGAAATTTTAAGAACTAAAAATGGGAGCATGTGATTGGTGAAAATGTTAACACAGAAGTTAGTATAGGTAGTTAACACGACAACAAACTTAAAAAAACCTCACACTAGGGTTTTATAAGGAAGACATTTAGAAAGCGAACAAAAAAAACAGTTTTATATTTTGTATAAATTTAAGTAGTTTTGTTTCATCTATTAAACTTGAGCAGTGCTATAAGATTTTATAACGAACTGACATCACCTTCCATTTAATTGGGTTATGTAGGTAAATATCATTTTCTTTAAAATATTTACGTCTACTCTACTATAAAAAAACTTGACACATAAAAAAAAAACTCTTTAATGAAAAAATTGTTTAAGACGATAATGTTACGTTTACCCGGCATGCCGCGTCGTCCTAGTTCTCGCGCAAGCCACAACATGGCGACTGTTTAGCCGCGAGGTCAAAACGTGCCTTTGACATCCTAATCCATGTTGTAATATAGTTATACTACTAACATAGTTCTTTAAAAATCGTAGTTTGAGACAGTAATCAATCCCTATATTTTGATAGCATGATAACACCTCCCGAAAACGCTAAAAAACCTTTTACTGAGAAGCGACCTTTTCTGTTTCGCCAGTCGTGTTGACGCCCATACAAACGTACTTCTAGTATTACAACTTGGGTGTTATATGTTGTTATTTTTATGTTGGTACTTAAATATTTTTGTGTTATAAATAATAGTAATAATAAGTTATTTTCTGTTGCAAAAAAATGTCCTCAACCGAAAGGTTAATAAATAAAAAAAAAGACAAACAGTAGTGAGAAATACTGGAAGTGCGATAGTTAATTTTGTAGCAGACTCCACGACTGGCGTTTTAATGCTAAATAAAAATGGCGGATAACAAGAGAGGGTATTACTCTTCTTCAGCAGTTGGTTCTGTAGTAGAGTTGGGTGAGGCTTGTATGGCGTGCTGCCGCGGCGGTCGCTTCACCACGTCTGGGCCGATGGTGGTGATGCCGGCCTCATCCAGCTCCTTCCAGCGGAGGTAATTATTGCGGGCGTGCGTGATCAGCTCTGGCATATCGATGAATGCTGCAAATGTAAGGTCTCTTTGTACTTCTGCTACCCTGGTACCGAGAGGGATATCTATAACTTCGCTTAGCTGTTTTGTAACCACAGCTCATACATATACAAAATGGTTTTAACGGTTTTTAGGAGACTGCATAGATTTATTATCGAGTTGGTAGTCTTTTTTCAGGGTGCGGTTACGAAACGGGTGGCTGAATTGCAAGTATATTATAAGAGACTGGTTATGACAATACGTATATGGGCCGCCCATTTCGTATCATTTAGCCGGCATTGTGGGAGCAATCAATGTATAGATCAAATAGATACAAAGTCACAGCTGTGTTCCAATAAATAAAATAATATAATAATATAACCATATATAAATAAACCCAATCTACGATCGTGGAATCGCCAAATGCCTTGATAACCACCTTAGACTTCTGAACCTTGGTATTTATAGAGCAACGGCGGAAGTAGGTAGCGAGTTTTAAGTATTGAACATTAAGTATAGAACTATTTAGAGTTCTGCAATCCTGGTATTTGTTTATCCATCATCTTTATTAAAACCAATAAAAAAAATATTATTACAATTAATAGTACATTACTGCCGCGGTCTATAATAACTATTTTGCGGGTCGCGCTGAGGATGCCGACAGCGCAGCTTCAGGCCGACACAGCGCGGTAAGCGTACAGCCCTTGATGGACGAGCTGACATAAAGGTCGAAGCCTTTACAGCGAGGACAGCGAGGGCTGCAATGATGGCTAAGCTTAGAAGGCCTAGAGCGTAGCTAGGCTAGCTCGAGGCAATCATAGCGTGACCAGCGAAGCAGTCATAGTGGACCAAGGCTTGTATAGTGCTTTACTCAAAAATGCAAGTACCTAATCTAAATGAAACCAGCATGTAATTTAAATAAAATATATATTAAAACGTTGAAACGGCCTGTTAGAGCGACCAGCAAAACTTTGCCAGCCGCTCCTTGAAACAGAACGGCAAGGTCGACTTTGCTCAAACAAAGTTGTCATAATAATGACAACATTACATGCATTTTTGAGCAAACAATATTACTTGAAGTAGCACATAGTCCAATTATAAATATTGTTACAGTTATTCTTTACTGGTAAAATATTAAGCAAATATATTTACCAGCCCAGGCTTCCATCATGTCCAAGATGATGAAGTCAATGAACCCGATCTGCGAGCGCGGGATTGAGCAGGAGGCGCGGTCAAACATCGGCATCACTACCGGAAGATCTTTTGACTTTTCCTCGTCTGTCTGCACGAAGTATTCTTCTGCGATCCTGGTAAAGATAAGTAGTATTTTATTATTTATTCGTTTCTTTTAGCAAAATGAACCATTATTTTACCAATGAGTTTTTAAATTAAAAAATTATGTACATTTGTTTGACAACACCACTATAGTGCCTCGGAGAGCACGTTAAGCTGTCGGTCCCGGTTTCACTATACCAACTTGTGAAACTGTTTATAGATGGGTTATTGAGTCTATTCAAAACATCGCAACGAGCTAGCCACTTGTTCGGTGTAGACTCATACCATCGGCTACGACGAGGTGGGATTAAAACCCCTCCGCTGGGTACCCTGGGGCCGCCTAGGCGGTCTCGGGCGCCGTAAGGCACCCGTGATGATACATATACATATACATAACCATTATTTTAAGCAATATGACCATTTTCTAAAAAAAAAAAAAACTGCCCTGAGGTTAAAATAGTGTTGATATTTATATAAATAAGCATTAAGCGACTAGAGGCCAAAGTATAAATAGTTACAAACCTTCTAGCCCATTCGACAGCGAACTTCTGGGGTCTTGAAGCGTTGGAGACGTCGGCACATTTTATCATCATTCTTTTTACCAGAACCACGTTTTCAGGTTGAGCAAGCGCAGTTTGGTCTAGTGCTAAAGGTTCCTGAAAGCAAATACAGAACTATGTGGAAAACATTGTAGCAAAGTTCATGACATTATTAACTATAATATTACAAAACTCCGTACATCAGTCTGCATCCCATCTTCCTTGCTGCCAGTGGTCTTGGCATAGAAGACGTTGACAAACTTGGCGAGGTGCTCAAAGTGTTTGGTCATCTCCGTGGCGAGGATCATATCGATAATGTTGTGGCGAAGGGTCTTGTACGTTTCCCGGTCGAGATTCTTAAATATGTTTACGCGGTCATCGTCTGGAAAAATAAATGTTTTGATAGGGTTAACATACCTTACGGTCCGATTCACGCCAAAATCGATATCAGCGCTGTCATCACCGGTCCGATTGGGCGTAAGCGCGCTAACGATAGATGATTTGACATAGATAGTGACGTCATTACAGACGCCATATTGGACTTACAGTGATTTTGCTTGTGGGTGAAATCGCTGTGAGCGCTGTCAGAATGACATTTATCTAGAAACATGATTTTAAGGAAAATAATAAAATTCCTAAAATAATTATTAAGTAGATAGTAAAAAGTGTTATGTTCTCATTTATTTTGGTATTTATGTAAACAAGTATACAAAATACATTAAAATTCATTAATTTGTTACGGCATTTTATTTGACATTAAAACAGAGTGAGAGGAGCATATGTTTTAGTTGCAAGATAGAGGGAGATAGAAGAGAGGTTCTTGTGAGCGCGCTTAATCACTGGTCCGATTCATTAGCACGCTAATAGCACCAATAGTGAGTGATTACATCGAGCTTTTTGAATCGAACCGGTGATTATGAACGTCAGCGCTGACAGCGGTGTTATCGCCATTCGGACCGTGAGGATAGATATTAAAGTAACATAAATTAAATACAATACCAAGGTAAACTTGAAGGTGATTGCAGAATGTTACAATAATAGAGTATTCGCTGGTATCAATGTACAAATGACGAAGTTACGTCTTAAGTAGCAGAGGACCAAAGGATAGTCTGAAGTTAATATATTTCAATAATAACAAAGTCAGTACTCACTCAGAGTAAGTTTGAAGGTGAGTGCAGCATGATGGCTCTCGAGTACGCTGACGTCATTATACAATATGGCAAGGTTGTGTCTTGAGTTGCAGAGGAAGGCGGAAGAAAGTCCGGGGTGATCGATGTCATGCGCCGCCGCTGCTATAAGTGCTGCTGTAGCTTCCACGGGCTCTATTAATGCTTTTAAACGATCCTTTTCCAGGAAAAATGCTACGGCCTGGTGATAAAATATATATAGATTAAATGGAGTTAGATAAAGGCATCGAAGAGAATTTTTACTACTTTACAAAATATAATTCCAAGACGTGCGAAATTATATTATTTAGACCACTGTCAGTTGCCAAACAAGACGGTCAAGTGACTCTAGTCATATTTCAAGGTTCCTAAGAAACTACTGCGTTAATTTGTTCTTGAGAATGTACATAATATGTCGCAGAGCAATATCAATATTCGAATTTTTTGAATATTTTAGGGATATATCGTTTAACCAGACATTACCCCCATTCCTCCGCCAGAAGACTTTCTTCTTCACCCTTTTCGGCAATGGTTTCATAATTTTCCTGAGACTGATATCTGTCGTATAACTAATAATCTTTTTCTGCTATTTTAAAACAAGCAGTCGGTGTAATTGTTTGTGAAGTAGTGGGCTAAAATTATCATTTACTCTTCCTATTTTGTGACTTTTTCAATTCTTCAGACTTTGGAGTAAGATAGACGAGATTAGATTAGAAAGAAAGAGGAACATTACCTGCATAACATCAGCAGCATGTGTAGAATTATGATAAGTGTTAACAGCATGGTAGTTCATTTCTATGACTGATAGCCAGTTGAGGAATGTCTTCTCGTCACACTCAAGAGTAGCGCACACGTCAAACCGGTTCGCCATGAGGACCATACCGAGATGGACTAGAGGTCTGCACCGGGTCAGTTCTTCCAGTTTGAAGATCTCGAAGTCCCAACTTAGAGACGTGTCCAGAAGTTCCCGAAGCTGGCCTGATGTCTGGAATTCAAGTTAAGTGTCTAGGAAGCACGAAGACAATATATAATAGGGGCCCTAATGCCTCAAATCGCTTTTCGATACATAAGAACAGAATATACTGCCATACCCAAGACAAAAAGTGGGAACAAAAATTATTATAACCAATCATTGAGCATTTAAGAGGAGCGTCTGATGAGGTTCTGCGATGCTCATGCAATTCAACTGCAAAGTATTACCTCTCCCTACTGCATACAGAGTATTAAGGCAAGGTAGGCTCGTCAGTGAAATTACGTATTTGTATCTACTTCCCTATGTTTTATCTCAGCGTTTTATAACGTAGAGAGTAAGCTAAGTGTGGACTACTAAAAGTCGCACGGAAACAAAATATCGTAAGTCACAATTCAATCTTCTTTTCATTTACGGGTATGATATACACTTTTATAAACAAAAAAAAACATGTTATACATTTTTTGTTATATTTTTATTTATCATAAAATCAGAAAAAAGAAAATTTCAGATTAATTTTCTCGATTTATTTCGATCGAAAAAACTATTTTATTTTACGTTTCTGACTTACAGTTATATCACTAATATCCTCCATTTTTGGTCTAAGAGTCACTTCCTTAAAAAATTCGGAACTATCGATAAAATCTCTGAACTCACCTCACCTTAAATTTAAGCGACCTTCCCCCGACTCTCAAAAAGAGAAACTCTTTCCATAACTGTTTTCTTACCCCTAAATTTAATGCATTTGAAAAAAAAAAAGTTATTAAAGGGAAAATAAAATATGACTTTACGTTGTCCTTTTTAAATTTTATTTAGTTTTGCTATTTTATAGGAATTATTTTATAATAAAGGAAAACGTGCGAGCCTAAATATCGTTATATTTATAACGCCTCCAAAAATCAATAACTGTTTAGGGGCGAGGCGAAGTAACAGTCACGAAATTTTGTATGGGAAATCTATTATCAAACACTACGTGAGAACTTATATTCTATAAGTACTCGAACATGTTTACCATTTTATTCAGAGACGATTTTAGGCATTTGTGCAGTATTGTATATTAAATTTACTTTCATCAACCATCACTCAGGACTTTTACGATCGTTGGGTGACAAACCCTGATATGTACTATATTGTATGATTTATATAAGTAGTATATTATATATATTGTGTGTATATTTAAGTAGTTTATATACTATTCGCTATATGACTTTTAAATTGTTATTTTATTTGCTTTTTGCACCCTATGCATAATCTTCCACTTTCTCAAAGGTGAGCTGGTAGAAAATGCCTAAGGCATTAAGTTCGCCTATGTATAATTTTATTTTGTAATTTTGTGCAATAAAGTATTTTAAATAAATAAATAAAAAAACTAACATTTTTAAGGGTGACACATAATATAAAGTCTACCAACGTTTGTTTCTATTGAGTTGCCATGGGGTGTTTATAAAATACAATATAACTACATTGGTATTGTTATTTTTAGTGCAAGTCTAGAGTCGTGTAAAGTCCTATATTATATATATATATATATTTAATTTATTTTACGGCTCTGGATACATGTCCTTTTGAGCCATTCTTTATTGTAGTAATATCTTTTTATTTTTCCTTTTTCTATTTAGCTTATTTCTTTAATTAGGATCTAGTATTTCTTGACTGCATTTAAACGTTTTCTATTGTATTTTTAATAAATGAATAAATTGCTTGATAATTTTCTTTATTTTTTAATAAGTCTTGTAGGCGGCGGGGAATATATTTTTTATATATTTTTTCCAATTCAATAATTAATATCAATCGATCTATTGTAAAAGCGGCAGAATTAAAAATAATGTGTTCAAAATCAGCAACACTATTAGTGGTACATCTGTGACAGATGTATAACATAAGTGTTGCTTAAGTTGTATAATATTATAAGTATCCTATACTACGTACTATACCTATGTACCTATGTACAGTCGACCAAGATAGTGGTCTATCAAATTTGACACAACTTCCCGTGTCATGAAAAAGTCGTTAAGGTTGAGCGAAGTGCAAACGTCACTACAATAAATGATAACTGATAGTATTAACTGTCAGAATATTCTTCATAGGAAAACCAACCTTAGTCTTTTATAACGTGCACATGGGGCCTTAGCACAACTGCATCGATAGGCTCTATAAATCGACAAAATCGATACATATCGATCATTTCATAGTTTGACAGTCGATGTCAAACTATATCAATGTGGTTATGCTAAGCCCCATGAACTTCAACTCTAGGGTGGTATACCACATTCTTCGCTGACTGTACCACGCACATCCATCCATACATCACATAGTGTTCGTAGATAGTCGGTTACCTTATGTTTGATGTTCTGTCGGTTAGGCTGTGTACGGACCACGGTAGAGTCGTTACTGCTTCGTCTAGATGACAGCATATTGGTAGGCCCTTGCTGAAAATTATTTATTAGAACATATGTTATAAAAAAATAATCGAATATTATCTATTATATTATGAATGCGGCCTATAAATAAGTATATTTAGTATTGTCTCGGTCGCATTTACGTCTATCGCCACGCGCTGAAGCTTTGTATGTTTTCCAAGTTATCGCGCTAACGTGGTTAGTCACGTTAGCGCGATAACTTGCGCTAACGATAGTGATAAGTAGCGGCTTCGTTATTTATGATTTAGGTGGTTATTTCCTCCAATCCAACTCGTTTTGTGTACATTATTAAAATTAAAATGTCAGTGGACGGTGACTTTAATAATTTATTAATAAAATAATGTTTCCTAATTGATTGCATGCTAAACGAAGTATCGTAGAGTTTTCGTCATGCTGGTGATAACTGACACGCATTCCGAATCGTTATCGTTATCGTTACGAATCGGTATCGTTACGAATAATAATGATAAATTTATATATGATAGCCGATAATGATAAATTTGAAAGGGTGTACTTTGGGCTAATATTAGGCTCTACTGAACAAAACGAACAACTTTTTCCGAAGCATGTGTCGCAAATGAAAAAAAAGGGTTTAAATTAATGAAATTAAAACTTTGCGACACATGGTTCCATAGGAAAAGTTGTACTATTTGATCAGTAGAGCATCATAGTACAACCTTTCAAAGTCATCCTGTATATAAACATAAATAATAAATAAATAAAAGTACCGTCTTAAGAGCTTAAGGGTACCCAGCGGTGGGGTTTTATTCCCATCTAGCCGATGATATTCTGAGTCTATACCGAACAAGTAAATATATGAAAAATTTAAATAAATAACCCATATATGAAAAATTTTACAAGTTTGGTATAGTGCAACGGGGACCGATCGCCTACCTACATTTTATTATTAATAAAAACTTGGTACATACCGGGGGACCTAAAAACTGTAGCTTAAGTCTATGTAATAATAAGTATATAATGTAATAAGATTGAGAAAATAGATTGTGTCATTATACTATGTGCAAGAAAGCCCAAGTTAGTTTATTAATTAAATTTAACAATCAAAAAATGTGTTTGAAAATATTAGTTAATCGTGTTAGTAGAAATCATGAAGAAAATATTACAGAAAGAAAATATATACTTAAATATTTAGATTACTTATTCATTAGAAACATATAAAGCGTCGAGAACCTAAATAAATATTTTTTATCTAAATAATTGCATCACCTAATTCTAACAGAAAATCTATAGAAACTAGCTAAGTACTCTAATTTAAATAAACATTTATATATTCTAAAAAGAAAACTGTGCTGTAAACTAATAAATAGTTGCAAAACTAAGAGTAGTTTTAATAGACCACTCGTAAATCTCAGATCAATATTTACGATCTCAAACTTAAGAGCGTTTTAATAAGATGGTCCTAAGAACCAGTGTAAAAATAAAAGTTTTAATATTTATTGACGTTATAGACAAAGAAAAACCATTTTATATATTCATATTTTACCCCAGTTTCTGTACGTATATACTTTTAGTAAAAGTAAAATCTATATTATATATAATCAGTATATTGAGTAAGAGTTTTATCCCGAGTCCATATAATCAGTATATTCAGTAAAAAATATACACTAAATCCATATAATCAGTATATTGAATAAAAGTTATACCCCAAGTTCGTATAATCAGTATGTATATATGAATATATTTAAAGTTCTAACCCAAGTCCATATTAATCAGTATATTCTGTAATGGTTCTACCCCAAGTCCATATAATTAGTATATTGAGTCTTACCCCAAGTTCATATAATCAGTATAATTCTGTTTAAGTCCATACAATCACTATCTATTAATGCTTATGTAACGTCAAAGAAATAAATAATATAACCTAAAGCTAGTAAATGCTATATAACATACTATAAAATATATATAGACACTAGAAGAACCTATAAAGCAATGCAGAGATAGAAAGATGTATCCACAAAATGATAAGTATGCTAAATTCAATCTTCCTACCATATAGAAAAGGTTTGTGTTCGCTTGGTCCCGCTACCACACCGCCGAAACAGGATCATACACAGATAAATATATACATGTTAGTATACAACATATTATTATTTACTACAGGTATAAAGTTACATTAATTATAAGTAGGTATATACGGTATTATTTTATTATAATTCACAATATTGAGAAGGCATGCTTTAAATTAAAATTTTGAAGATGTTTAGGGAGAAAGGGGTAAGCTTATTTAAAATAGAAAAATAGATTACTAATTTTGTAGATTTTGATTTAATATAAAATTACAGTAAATTATTTTGTTCCAAATTTCCACTATTCAATAGTACCTAAAATATTTATAGTAGATGTTACAAAAATTTAATATTCTTATTTTTTTTTAAGATGGGGTTTTTAATACATTCTTTAAAGTCCTATTACTGGAGCTTGTTCCAAAAACTTTGCAAAAAAAAAAGAAATGATACGTAATTTGTGTTTATACCATATCTTTATTTTCCCGAAAGATTGCACGTGTTTATACATGAATTTTAGAACACACCCCTGGTATATACAGGGTGGCTTTGAAAGGATGTACTTTGGAATAATATGAGGTTCTGCTGATTAAATCGAATAACTTTTCCTATAGAAATATGTGTCGCAAATGAAAAAAAAGGCTTCTCAATACAAACTAGTAATGTTAAAATGACCAATCTGTATGGGGAAGCCAACATTTCTATTTATTTGCGACACATGGTTCCATGGGAAAAGTTCGATTTGATTAGCAGAACCTCATATTAGACCAAATTACATTCTTTCAAATTCAGCCTGTATATTTAGTATCTCATTATTTTAATTAATACTTGGAACAAAATAAATTCCTAACAACAGTAACAGTTTGTCAGTTCATTATAAATTGCCTAGTTCTTATAAAAAAAACTAGACCAATAGGAGGCATTGTGTAAAAACAAAGCGCGGCCGCTATGACGGAAAATTTTCGCTCGGCCAAATATACTGCGAGCGATACGACAGTAAAATACCGAAATACCGTGAATGAGAGAGATAAGTAGTGCTCAGTGATTGTTAGAAATTATTCTCCGCGTCCGTGCTTTGATTTCTTAATGCCCCTTATCCTTAAAGAACATTAGACACCAAAGGAAAAGCCTTATTATGACTAGGACTACTTACCGATAACAAAGCTGAGATGAGTTCAGTAGCGATAGGATCTTCAGTTCTCAGTTTGGTGTCGTCTCTCATCTGAGGGAGGTAGAGTTCGGAAGTCCTCAGCATGTCCACGGCCAGTTCTACGTAGTGGACCGTGGAAGGTGGAGCGCCGTCGGTGGCCGCAGAGAGAAGGGATATCACCTGGTTGCATTCAATTATTGTTTTATGAAGCAAATAAAGTTGGTATTTATTTGTATTTACTCTTATTTAAGAGTTGAGTAGTTTTTAGTACTAGGCAGTTTGACGCCAGTAATTGACAGAACTACCAATACCTCATAACTTTAATTTAGAAAGTTTTCTACTTCCAGTTCAAAAGGTCCAATTCGAGTACTCCCAACTTAAATATCTATGAGGTAATTAAAAATATATCGAGTAAAAAATATCACATTTCCAAAGAAAACTATGGTCCAGTCGAAAAGGCATTTTATACGCGGTTTAAGTCTGCAGTTAGCCGGTTTTTAGAAACCTATTGGGTCGATTTATTGTCAAAGTAGTATTCGTGCAGCTGATTTGACAATGAAGCAGCGAGGCTATCGACTCATAAAGCAAATTGGTCTTTTTCACTGCACATTTCGTAACCGCCCAGTGGGATCGACCAATGCTGGGGAACAGCAGTTTATTGATAAACTTTGTAGGTCTGCTTACCATCAGATATACATAAATTGTATACCTAATATTTAGAAAATTTCTATACAAAGGAATGAAAATAGTACCTTAGTAATAGGAGCTTCTAACGGTAGACCTTGAAGCTTGGCAAGACTGGTCCGCCGTAAGCCATCAGAGGCTACAGATCGCACGTCCAGGGAGCCACGTCTGATGATGTCATGGAGAGACCCTCGACCGACCCCGACTTCGCCGATCACACTTGTATCGCAAACCAGGACTATGTGGGATGTGCTTCTGGAAATTATGGTTTAATTTATTACTGCATGTAAGTATACTAAGAAGTCTTCTATACATACATATACATATCATCACGGTTGCCTTACGGCGCCCGAGACGGCCTAGACGGCCCTAGGGTACCCAGCGGAGGGGTTTTAATCCCACCTCGTCGTAGCCGATGGTATGAGTCTACACCGAACAAGTGGCTAGCCCGTCGCGATGTTTTGAATATACTCAATAACCCATCTATAAACAGTTTCACAAGTTGGTATAGTGAAACCGGGACCGATAGCTTAACGTGCTCTCCGAGGCACTATAGTGGTGTGTGAAGTCTTCTAGCTTATAATTATTAAGGAATTAAAGTGTAAAATATAATTACACATCTGTAAAATATATGTAGATATGAGGTTTTTACGCTGGGTACCCTGAGGTTGTCTAGGCGCGCTCGAGCGACGTAAGGCAACCGTGATGATACGATGATATTTATTTAACAGGAAGACAACTTATTATCTAATTACATTAACTAGTATCTTATTACATTAAAAAGTATTTTATGGTAACATGAAAATAATATAATACTAACTTAGAAAGTGCAATAGCAGCTCCTCGACAAGGCAGCAACAATGGATCAGGGGCTCCTCGTCTCTTGAGGGTGATGGAAGAGTCCCAACTTCGATGTCCACTGGCGGACAACCTTAACGCATCAGTCCCTACCACATCCGTCAACATCTTTGGTCCTTCTTCTGGTCTCCAGCCTAGGAAGCGGCACCAGGAACTGTTTGCCATCTAAATAAGAATATATTGGATGAAAGTTGTAAATACGTGGTTGTATGTAGGATCCTAGATAATCATGGGGAATAATCTAGTTTGGGGAGTAAGATATGTATATATGCAGTAAAGGAAGAATAAAGTTCATTAACCTCATTATCATTTCTGATTCTCACACAAATATTGCACGCCAATTCCACGCTAATGATAGTTTTACATGTACGCCAGTGACAATATAGGAAGTGAGCTGGAATCATACGAAGTTCTCTCAACTAGATATACATTTATTTTTTAGTCATTGCTATCTGGTAATAGTACCTAATAATTTAAAATAAGTGGCGCAACCACTAGTCTACGGAGACTGTCTATATTGCCGTTGCAGTTTAAAAGTTGCTGCTTGAGGATAGTGTTATTACGGTGGTTTACGAAATTACGGGGGTTTACGTAATTGGGGTGGATACGTAGTTTCTGTGGTTTACGTAATTAACGGCGGTGTTACTTACGAGTATCCTTTGTTGGTCGTCGGTGACAGCGACGAGGTCCCGGCAGCGGTCCACGGCGGCCACTAACGCAGCTACGGTTCCGATCTGCGCCCGCGCATTCTCCGCTAACATGCGAGCCTGGTACAACTCCGCGGTCCAAGCTGTTTGTCCTGCTGTTTCTACCATTATCTATAATAATTAAATAAAATGTTTTTTTTTTAAATTTAATTGAATAAGACGTTATTTTGCGGAAGTTCATTATATAAATAACTGTAAAATTGTAATATTACAATTATTCCGCTTATGATATTGTTGTATGTGTTACATGCAACTACACAAATAAATACATATCATTAACAAACAATCAGTCCTGTAGACAATTGTTTTATCTTTTATAAATTGAGGATAAGAGAGCCGGAAATATTTGGTTGGAGTGAAATTTTCATTTTTTTATAACTGTTCTAATGCAACCTTTATATTTATTGATGTGCCGAATGTTGAATTATTTGTATTATCCAAATGATGACCTAAGGCTTTACCAACAACCAATAGCCGTTTCGTTTAACCAATCGTTTTATTCAATCCTGTTATCAAAAATAAAGCGATCCTATTGGTCTGTTGTATACAAATACGTTACGTTGCTACAATGCGCAAACCCATGGTAGAGCCCCTGAGTAATGCATCCGTGATGGTACATACTAATATGTAAAATATACCACATTAAAAGCTAGTAGAACTATAAAAATAACAAAAGCTTATCCTATTAATTTGTTGAATTTAGCAAAACTAAGACTTAGTTAGCTTGTGACCTTCCATATTCAATTGTTCACATACTATTTTTACTTAAGTACATATAACCATAAACCTAAATATACTTAGATACTTATTTCAATAAATATTTATACTTAGAATAAATAATACAATAAATAATTATACTTAGAATAAATAATACAATAAATAATTATACTTAGAATAAATAATACAATAAATACTTATACTTAGAATAAATAATTATACTTAGAATAAATAATACAATAAATAATTATACTTAGATACTTACTTATTTCAATAAGTATCTAAGTACTTATTTCTATAAGTAGCTAAGTATATTGAGTTTTTTTATTAAAATCGTTACGCTTCGCTAGCTATATAAAAAAAGAACATAATGTTAATAAAACTAACACTTCAACGACAAAAACTACTATTTTAATACCAAACGACGGTTAACACACTGTTTTTAAGTAATTGTTAAATACATTTTTTAGCCTCGCTATATCAAAAAATAAAATACGTTCAAAATGTTATTCATATCAAAAAATAACTCCAATTGGGCAAAAATAATTTTATTATGAAAGTTAAATTATTTTAAGAGCTGTTGAATTTTGATTGCGAAAGGTATTTATTTGCGCAAATATCAGAAACATAATAAATGGGAGTGCTTAACAAATAAAATAGTTTTATTTGCACGGAATGCTTTGCATAACTAATATTAGAATATTTTCGCACCATTTATTTTCAATGAATAGGTATTAATTATACAAAATTTTAAATGGTTATTACAATGTTTTTCATATGTATATAATTATGTCGATGGTATTATGAATTTAACTTGAATTGAATTTGCTCTATGTCGATAATATATTCGGCTTGAGATAAAAAGTATATAATTTATTTAACGGCTCTGGATACAAGTCCTTTAGAGAAAAAACTTTTAAAAACTTTTTTTTTTGGAAGTCTTTCAGCCGTGAAAAAAGTATATACAAAACTAGTGTTGCCAGATTTTTTTACAGACTATATGGGACAAATGCTTAAATGGGCAAAAAAAAAATCTGATTTTGAGACAAAAATTAAAAAAAAAACCGAGTCTGTTAATAAACTTATTTGATTAGTGGAACAGTTAACGCCGTAGTATATTTAACTGGATAGTAAACGTTAAAATAGCTCACTGCCCTAGTGAGTTATTTTAACTAGTGAGTTATTTTAACTCACTAGGGCAGTGAGTTAAAATCTAGGTCTGTACTGACTTACCCTATTGAAGCCTGCTTCTAAGTATGGTAGGACGGCATGTTCATCCTTCAGGTACGCACTGAAACAATAACATATGTTTTTAATGATAAACAAAAAAACATTTTTATATAATAATAGGTACTAACATCTACCACATATCGGTCACAAACTAAGCTAAAAATCACGATACTAATACATATTATTTTTGCCATGACTGGGAATAGAACCCACGACCTTCAGATAAAACGCCAAAAACTATCACTAAGCACGAGGTATAGGTACTTGTGTCCATAATGTTATATGGACACAAGGTGTCTTGCGACAGATTTTTTATATATTTTTTATTGGAAACAGCATCACCTCAGTAATTATACGCAGATCTACAAAATCCATGAATGGGGTCGATAAATACATTGTTGGTTAACATGTATTGATCGCTCCTACTATTCCGGTTAAATAATGCGAAATGGACAGCAATAAAGACAAACTTGCATTACGAGTCTACTTTAATATACTCGATGCTTTATCCTTAGACGAACTGTTTTATAACCGCATCCTGAATGACCACCGTAACAAGAAATGGACAGCGTCGGCTCGAGAAAAGCCAGTAACCGACACCGTTACTTAAAAAAGTAAATACCATCACGGGTGCCTTTTTGGCTCCCAAGAACCGTTTCAACGGCCTCAGGGTACCACGCGGAGGGATTAACCCGTCCTCATTTCGCCGATGGTTTTCGATGGTATTTTATTTTTTAACAAGTGGCGAGCTGGTTGCGGTGTTTATAATGGTATAGCTTCTTGGTATAAATATCTTTTATTTTTTTATTTGTCAGATTACAGAACAATGATGTTACAATTGTAGGATACGCAGCATATTTTACCATTTATTATATAGGTGTCTAAAATACTAATACATGCACTAAAGCGGTAATTTACCAACACTATAAAAACAATTTATACTTAACGCTTTATCTACTTATGCCGTAATCAAGAAGGCGGCAACTGTCTCTATATAAATAAAAAAACATACCATTTGATTTCAATCTTACTAATAAGAAATAAAAGTGCCTAATTGCCTAATTTATGAAAAATCACTGAAGTATCTCTTTCATTCATACTTAATTTGACATTCGGAGAAAAGAGACGTACAAGTGACTCTTGATCGGAGTAGCATTTATAAAAATAGGAATAAAATATTATTTTCTATAAATCAAATTCAATACAAATAATTCCAAGAATAAACTGAACAGAGGGTTGCCATATTTTATCCGCAAAAACAAAATTATCACAATACAAAGACGACAAATTAATGGGAAAATAATTTATTCTGTATCTACTTATAGGTACTTTTATGATATTTTCTTTAGAATTTAATATTATAGGATATTTGTTTCTGGTAAACATAGTATAAGCTCTAAGGCTTGTACTATGAAATGATTGTTGGTTTTGTATTAAGAAATATTGTACCTAACTTTTTTCTTTCTAGTCCAGGGGTCCCCAATTAGGTTTTTCTACGTGCCCCACCAAGAAAGACTTCAAACTCGCGTACCTCTTATTGCATTTACGATAAATAAAAAATGAAATCAGTTGTATTTTACATCTATTTATTACCACCAAAATACAGTTTTATTCTAATGACGAAGACCACGAGTTTAATTAACACAACTCTGAAAAATCTGATTGCATTTTGGTCAGCTTTATTCTCAAGTCCCCCTTGCGCGTACCCTTTGATGCAACCTCTCGTACTACTAATTGGAAAACACTGTTCTAGTCTATACTAACGATTTCAGCAACATTTATGACTGTTCATAACGGTTCATACTATGGAAATCGGGCATTCCTTTTTCGTTGGGAGATTTACAAGATTTTTTTAACTATTAGGTATAATTTTATTATGTTATACCATTTTTATTATACAATCCATAAGGTTTTAAATAGGCTATTTATTATACACTAAAATAATTTTCAAAATCGGTTCAGTAGACCCAGAGATTACCCCCTACAACCTCAGAAACTCACAAACTTTACCTCTTTATAATATAGTACTTAGTACGAGTAGTATAGATATAGAAGTATAGATTAGTATAGATAATATTATAAATAGATAGTATAGATATTTGTATATATACAAAGTAATCTAAAATGCGTATGTTAGAATTCCACTATACGTTATGTCCTGAATAGCTATCCCTGTAATTTGTATACGAGAGGTCCGGCCTTACGTGATCACGTGGGAGTATATACAGGTTGGTTAATCAAGACCCATCATTATTGGGTGTTTCAAAATTATTTTTATTGAAGTACTGCATGATAACTTATACATGCCTGTCTGATAGTAAGCAGACATACAAAGTCCATAAATGGGGTCCATCGATATATTGCTCTACGAGTTTAACAGTATAGATCGCTCATAATATGCCGGCTAAATGATGCGGTTACGAAATAGGGGGCAACAATAACGAATTGAATTACGAGTATATTTTAATATACTCGCTGCCTTATCGTCAATTCAACTACCCATTTCGTAACCGCACCCTAAAAGGAGACTACCACCTCCTGAAAACCGGTAAACCCACAGACTAAAACCGAAACATGATTAGGTCACTTGACGGTTTTGCATTTGTATGGGCGGTGGTAACGAGACCCGTCGCGTCGGTCGGCATAACTTCGTTATATAATTACGAATTGGCGATTATAATTATAATTACGAAATGAGCGGCAACTAAGACGAATTTACATTATGAACCTAGTTGAATATTGTTATAGTTGAACGTTCGTTTCGCTACCGAACCCTAAAAGGAGCCCCGGTTCGACAAGAAATCGAAGCCGTGGTCTCCTGAAAACTGGTGAACCCACAAACTAAAACCGAAACATAACTTGACGTTAGCATCTGTACGGTATAATAAAACCGGTCAGTTGTAACAATCAAGAGATATGCGTATAATAGAATATGATCAGACTTTAAGCGCACGCCTGATTATTATACAGCTTTATAAGTTATGCCCTCTTTTGGTCGAATCGGCCCTTTTTCAATCGTTAGATAAATTTATGCCACAGATATTCCACAGAAGCAACGTGTATGGAGAAGAAATAAATTTGACAGTTCTTCATACAAGTTAACTGTAGAATAACTTTATCTAATGATTGACAAATCAGCCCTTAAAAAGGTATTCGGCCCAAGCTAGCTGGTATGTGTATGTGTATTACGTACTAATACTACACTATCGTATACTAGTATAGAAAATAAGTAAGGTCTGTTGGCCCTGGGATCTTGGTCTATAACTTTTTACATTTTAGAGTACAACGGTATTGCGTACATTACTACAGTACTACGATACCTCGTAGAAAGACTACGCATAGCGGTTGTAGAAAATAAGCTATAGTCGTGTCGATGACAAATGAGGTTAAAATTTGAGAACCAAAGGATTTTTTTTCTGTATTGTCACTGGCCAATAAGACCTCGACAATGGGGTTATGAATGTTTCTGCCAGACCAACCTAAATAAAGGATATCAAACCGAAATTAGTAACAAACGATTATTTTATACTTTGTCACTATATACATGTAATACATGCTTATACAATTTAATAAAAAACTCAACATATACATTGTGTTTTTTAATTTTGTTATTTGAGATATTTAAAATGATATCTTTAAAACAATAATGCACTCTTTGGGAATTTTTTTGTTAATGTTCATAAGATAAAAAATTTTCAGATTTCAAAAATCGACACGTCATATAAATGGTTCTCATCTGATATAATTTCCCCATACTCTGATAGAAGTGGTTATAAATTTCCTCATACTTCCAGATAGAACACCCTGTAGTATTTATACATATCTACCTGTGTACTTTACCTATACTCAGGTTGTGCAGTGTGGGTTGGTAATTAATTTTAGTGGTGACTGAATGTACGTATTATTATGTACGTACACTTAGTAGTTAGATATATGAATGCGTTTAAGATTGTGGGGTTCGCTTTTGCATTAGATGTTTAACTATTTATGCAATAATACTTTTACGAATTTGAATTCACGATAATGCATTAGATACATATATTATATTATAAATAATAATAATATGTAAAAAAATCAATATTTTAACACACGGGCGTAGCCAGGATTTAGTATCTGCTCAAGCTTCGTTAAAACGCCATTATAAATATACCTTCACAAAAATTTTTGCTAGTACCCTTCATTACGTTTCGGGGGGGGGGGGTTTCATCCTCCAACACCACCCTAATCCCATTACAAATTTGTCTAATTTCACAGATTTCGGGGACTATACCGTATAGTTCAACTTGTGAAACTAGATGGGTTATTGAGTCTAACCAAACATCGCGATGAGCTAGCCACTTGTTCGGTGTAGACTCATACCATCGGCTACGACGAGGTGGAATTACAAACCCCTCCGCTGGGTAACCTGGGGCCGTCTAGGCGGTCTCGGCCGCCGCAAGGCACCCGTTATTATATTTATATTTTTATTATTATACTTGTTTGGTGTAGACTCATACCATCGGCTACGACGAGAAGGGGTTAAAACTCCTCCGCTGGGTACCCTGGGGCCGTCTAGGCGGTCTCGGGCGTAAGGCACCCGTGATGAAATGTATGTTTGTATAAAAAAGTAATATAAACGGAATTAGGTGTGGGTTCATCGGTTTTCCAGAGACGATAGTCTCATGCAGGTAGTGTACTGACTATCATCATTTTCTAGTCGAGGTGGTAGTCTCCTTTCATGGTGCGGTAACGAAACGGGCGATTCGATGATAAAGCAGCGAGGATATTAAAAAAGACTGCAAATAGGTACGTCTTTGTCGCCACCCATTTCGTGACCGCATAATTTAGCCGGCATAGTGGGAGCGATCAATATTGTTGAATAACAATGCATTGATCGAACCCATTCATGGACTTCGTAGGTCTGCTTACAGGTCAAAGTCATGCAAAGCTCCAATAAAAAAAAAGTAACAAATTTCAAATTTAAGTCATATATTAATTATATCAGAATAAAATATAGTTAAATAATAAATAATTATAGAGGTAGAAGGCTGTAGGTAAATGGGTGTTATTATCAATAAAACATAAGTAATCAGCTAGCAGTGTCATTCGTGGACATTTTAACATTTGTAGATATTTTAACATCTAGTTTGTATGGAGATCTTTTTTTGCGACACATGGTTCCATGGAAAAAGTTGCTCGGTTTGATCAGTAGAACCTCATATTAGCCCAAAGTACATCCTTTCAAAGTCACCCCGTATTTATAACAAATTTATATATCTCACAATTTTATAAGAGCTGTAGGCGTGGGCGCTATCCCTAGCAACCAGCGAAAATAAGTTGAAGTTATTACATTTAATTGAAGCTTATATTGCTATACTAAAGGAGATAATAAATATAACTTATTTTGTATTTTATAAAGAAAACACTGCTGTACATTAGGAACTTTGTATTTTATGAACTTTAATATAAGGTTCAATCCTCTGCGCTCTTTAAAATTCAGGTATAAAACAAATATTTATAATAGTTTTTTTTGAAACACGAACAGTTTTTATAAAATAAGTAGGTATCATGTTTTCTTTTGCTGGAAATTATCTAAAATACAGACTATCCAAAACTATTTGTCCTAAAAGAGCACGTTTTTACGATATAATTTCTAAATTTTAATAGCATTAATAGGGATAAATTTAATACTAAAATACAAGATATCAACAAGAATAAGTTACATAAATCTACACAGACCAATAGCGAGATTATAAAAAGTATACAAGATAACACAAATTCTTTTAACCATAATAATGTAAAAAAATATTCAGATGATGAAAATAAAGATAAAGATTTTTTTCGTATATAATAATATTAACATAATGCACCAGAACATCAATGGTTTAATTAATAAAGTAGACTTATTAACAGTTCATATTGAAGATTTGGAAAAAAATGGTAAGGTTATCGATGTTCTATGCATTACGGAACACAATATGATGAAAGGTGACGAAAAACAATTGAATATCCCTAACTATAATCTTGCTTCAACATTTACTAGAGAAAATAGAAATGGAGGATCGTGCATATTAATAAAATCATATCACAAGTATATAAATTTAAATCACATTGTTAAATATTCAATACACAATCTTATAGAGTGTTGTGCCATAGTATTAATTGATCATAATATAGTAATTTTATGTATATATAGAGTCCCTAAAAATAATTTGAATAGTTTGACAATATTTATGGAAACTTTTGATAATGTGTTAAACAATATTTCCTTATTGAACCGACAACCCAAAATAATTGTAACTGGAGATTTCAATATAAACATTCTGAAACGAAATTCTACTACAATATCACTTGAACAAATAATTTCAAGTTATAATTTACAATTTAAGATAGATAAACCAACTCGTATTAGTAGCGGGTCATGTATTGATAACATAATCACCAATATAAAGGGTAGTAAAGGTCAAATACTTGAACTGGCACTTTCTGACCACACAGCTCAACTATTGAAGTGCCCAGTTAAAAAAACAAGTACAATATCTCACTGGTATAAATATGTACGTGATTATCATATAGACAACCTTAACAAATTTAAGCTCTGTTTTACAACATATTCATTTAACGACGTGTTTAATTTAACTGATGCTAATCAGGCTTTTCAAACATTTCTTGATTATTTTCAATTGATGTATGACCTTTGTTTCCCCAGTATTAGAATAAAAGTAAAAATTAAAAACACCCCTAAGTGGGTGTCAAAAGGAATAAAAAAATGTAGCAAACGCAAAAGACAACTATTGTTAAACTATATAAAACATAAAACTAGCGATAACAAGCTATTATTTAAAACATATTCTAAGAGATTAAAAAATATAATAAATCTAACTAAAAGAGCTCAAAATGACTACAGCATAAAAATGGCTAAAAATAAATCTAAAATCACCTGGAAAATTATTAACGAACTTAAGGAAAACCTACCAAAATCAGATATAAAACAAATTAAAAACAATGGTAAAGTATTTAAAAACCCAAAAGAGATAGCGGAAGAATTTAATAAACATTTTATAAATCAGTTTAAACCTAATTTATGCTTAAACAATAATAATTTTATACAAACATGTAAACATAATAAATCAAATTCGATATTTATGGGACCTACAACACCAAAAGATATATACAAAGTAATAAAAAATATAAAAAATACAAATAGTACAGGTTATGACAACATTAACACAAAATCCATCAAACATGTAGCATTAGAAATATCACCAGTAGTTAGCTTTGTAATAAATTTATGTATTGAACAAGGGATATTTCCATGTGCATTAAAAATATCAGTAATCAAACCTGTGTTTAAGAAAGAAGATAAGGAAAACATGGATTTCTATAGGCCTATAGCATTGAATTCAATATTCTCAAAAATTATAGAAAAGGTCATTTATAATAGTCTATACGCTTATTTTGAAATAAACCACATTTTAACAGACGAACAAAAAGGGTTCCGAAAATCAAAAACAATCAATATGGCTATATATGACCTAATACAAAAAACTATTATACATTTAGATAAGAGTAAACCAGTAGTGGCACTATACATGGATCTTACTAAAGCATTTGATTATGTTGATCATAATATATTGTTACACAAACTTAGCATATATGGCGTAAGAGGTAATGTTTTAGGTTTAATAGAGTCTTATTTAAAGGATAGGAAACAAAAAGTTGAAATTAAAAGAATATGTGAAAGGTCAAAAGAGGAAAGAACTTATAATTCTACACTACAAACTGTTTATAATGGTGTGCCACAAGGAAGTGTATTAGGTCCCCTTCTATTTTTAATCTATATCAATGATCTTCCAAAATCAACAACGCAGTCTACTATATTATTTGCAGATGATAGTACTGTTGTCTTTGTCGGTAATAATTCACATACACTAGAGTATGAAATTAATTCTACTCTAGATAGTATCATTCAATGGCTAAATATTAATAATCTAAAACTAAACATAAGCAAAACAAAATTAATGCAATTTCGACTAAAAAGCACACCTGTGACTTTAAACGTAAATTATTCAAATAAAATAGTTGAAGAGATCGAGTTTACAAAATTTTTAGGATTAACAATAGATAATAAATTTAATTGGAAGAAACATATAGAAGCAGTTTGTACAAAGCTTTATAGGTTCTCTTATGCTTTGTATCGACTAACTAAAGTTGTCAACAAACATGCTGTAATGACTGCATATCATGGCTGTGTTGTATCAACTATTAGGTATGGAATAATATTTTGGGGATATTCGACAGATCGCGAATTGGCATTTAGGGCCCAAAAAAGATGCGTAAGGTCAATTTGCAACTTAAGACCTATTGATAGTTGTAAGGATTATTTTAGATCATTAAAAATCTTAACATTGCCATGTATATACATATATGAAATAATAATATTTGTCAGAACTAATTTATCTTTGTTTACAAAATATAAAAGTACTAGGTATAAGGATAAAATTTGTCCAGTACAACAGAGTACATCACTCTTGAGCAAAAGCATTTTAGGTATGGCCCCTAAAATCTATAATAAACTACCTAAAAATCTGACAAATGTAGATGATATTGAAATATTTTAAGAACGTTTAAAAAAAATCTTAATTGAATAAGCTTTTTACAGTGTAGATGATTGACCTTAATTATTTTAAAAGTAAATCTATTACCAAATAATTTTAATAATTATCAAATAAACATTGATAATATAATTAAATAATAATTAATACTATATACAAATTCAAATGATCAATATATTATTAGAATTAATCAAATAAATAAATAAATAGAATAGTCAATAATATTTCATTGTTCATCAATTATACATTATAATGACAATTGTTAATAATTAATATGTACCTAATTATAAATAATATTCGAACAAAATTTATAATAATCATCATTGATAATACCAACTGTAATGTAATTGAGCTTTATTGATACCTACCCTGTTATAATCATTTCAGCAATAGTACTAGAGTTTGAATTAACTGTGTTAAAATTTGTGCGCCTTTTTAGGCAAATTCTGTACAGTACTAACCCCTAACAACAATTTATTCAGAATTTTTGCAAATAAAAAAAAAAAAAAATTCATTTCATTTCATTTCATTTCATTTCATTTCATTTACATCCAACTCAAACTTGCTAACCACCTAGTTAGTTATATTTGTTTACACTGGTTAGTTATATTTGTTGTGATTGCTATAGGTACCTAAATTATTATAGTCGCCTAAACAGGCCGCAGGTATACCGTTTTGCACCAGTTAACCAGCCAGTCTTAGACTGGTTAGTTATAGGTATTTGTTTTGGTTGCTATAGGTAAACTATTATAGGTGTGGGAGGAAATTTAAGGGCAGTTAAACAGTCGAGGTCTAGTCAGGCAGCTACAATCCGATTACAATAATAAATCTAATTAAATAGAAATAATATTTTAATGTTACCTAAATGGTACCTTCTAAGAGGCGGACTAGTAGTTTCGCCCTAAGCCGTTTAAGCGGCTAATTCTAATATAATTGCGGCGTAGAAATGTGAAATTGTTCTGTGCGAAAAACACATTGAGTTCGGTTCTTTTGTTTCATTTTATTACCCGTCATATCCTCCCCAAGATATAACTTAGATTTGGAAGCAGATATGGCCGCTATATATAATCCCACCACGATAAATAAACCTTGTAACTAACAGTTAACTAACTTTGGAGGTGCAGTTACGGATGTGTTTCGACACAAAGGTACTATAAAGCGCTTATATCGCATATTAATTAACAAAAAAATACAATAACAATAAACTTATATGCGGATGCGTGCTTTTTGAGCACAAATGACGTTACAGAATGGCGATGTACCGTTTTTTACTGCAGTTGTGGCAGATAAAGTTTAAACCATTTTATTTTTGTGTTATTACCCTTTTAATGTTTATATTTTTTTTTAGGGTCTAATGTTTATATTTTTTTTTAGGGTCTAATGTTTAGTTACCCGTGATGTATAATATATATATATCATCAAGCGTGCCTTACGGAGCCCGAGACTGCCTAGACGGCCTCAGGGTACCCAGCGGAGGGGTTTTACACCTCGTCGTAGCCGATGGTATGAGTTTACACCGAACAAGTGGCTATCTCGTCGCGATGTTTGGATAGACTCAATAACCCATCTATAAACGGTTTCACAAGTTTTTATATTAAAAACTCATTGGTACACACCGGAGTTTGAACCAAGTGTTTTAAGTCTAAGGTCTAACCAACTCGGCCACCACGTAAATAAGTTTCATAAATAAAAAATATATATATTTAAATTTCATATTGTGATGGAAATTTAATATTGTGATGGAAAATGTTGGATATTCGTCGTTACCGTTAGTTACACACGTCTTTGCGTTCACGGCTCAATACTCGACATCACGAGCCCAATGCCTCGGAAAATAATACTATTTCTAGAGTAAGAAATGTAAAGATATGCCTAAATAACATTTGTTGATTTTATATTTTTGTAATGTTATTCACTCAAGAAAATGTTTATAAAATAATAAAATAAATATGTCGAATACGATGAAATTTTTAAGTACTTAAATAAAAAAATGATTTTATATCTGAGCTAAATTTTGTATGATATTATATTAATGATCTAGAAATAATTATTGATTCTTAACTACTATAACAAATAGGTTTAATGACTGTAAAGTTACCAATAAAACTTTATTGTTATATATTTATTATTTTTATTGTTATTATTTTCATTTACTACCATATAAGGTTTTATACTGAATCTCATTTGGTAGTAGGTTTGACAAAAAAAATATACCTATATTCTTATATAATATTTTGTATATAAAGTATATATAATATATCTATATAAAGTAATAATTTAAAAAATGATTTTTTGTTTGTTCCATTTGCTGTGGAGACTACGGGAGTGTGGCGTTCCTAAGCCAAACACTTTGGGAAGAGATTGTGTGCTCTTTTAAATGAAACTTCAGGCGATCCCCGCTCCGGATATTATTTTAAATAGCGCATTTCACTGGCAGTTCAACGTGGTAATGCTGCCAGTGTAATGGGAACATTTGGGGCGGGTCAGAATCTGGACACGGTGGACTTATTTTCTTATTAATATTTATATATTTTTAGGAGATTTCTTTGTTCTTTTTATTATTGGGTTTATATTCTTTTTAGGTTTCTAGTTTATAGTAGGGTTTTCTTTATAGTTTATTATAATCTATATAAAGTTGGAATTTTAAAACTTACTTTTATATAATACTTTAAATAATACACAGTAGCAAAGTTATAAATACTTTATATATATATATATATATATATCATCACGGGTGCCTTACGGCGGCCGAGACCGCCTAGACGGCCCCAGGGTACCCAGCGGAGGGGTTTTAATCCCACCTCGTTGTAGCCGATGGTATGAGTCTACACCGAACAAGTGGCTAGCTCGTCGCGATATTTTGGATAGACTCAATAACCCATCTATAAACAGTTTCACAAGTTGGTATAGTGAAACCGGGACCGACAGCTTAACGTGCTCTCCGAGGCACTAATACTTTAGTCTAATTAATTTAAACACACATATTATAACGCTGAAGAGTTTGTTTGTTTGGTTGATCGCGCTAATCTTAGGAACTACTGGTTCGAATAGAAAACTTTTGTGTTGGATAGCCAGTTTATCGAAGAAGGATATAGGCTATATAATATCACGCTACGGCCTATAGAAGCGGAGTACCAACGAAACATGTTGCAAAAACGGGGAAAAATTATACCTTTTGAGAGCGTACAGTGCGTAAACAGTTAAAGTTAGCTAGACAGATAGTTATTCTATATATATAATAAGAAAAGGTCTTCATAGCTGTCCAATAAATTTTAAGTCCATAATAAAATAAAATAAAATATTAAACAAAATAATATAGTACCTACCTAATTGCAAAATTTAGGCACTTAAATTAAAATTAGTATAATTAAAAAGGCTCATCTATACATTAGAATCTTCGACTATATCATAAAATATAATTTGCTCATCGGATGAGCACGCAGGTATAAGGCATGGACAAAGAATGGTTTCCAGTCCATTGGCGCGTATGGCTGGCAAAAATCTACAGTCAAAGATGGGTTTACGGTCGACTCCTGGACTTAAACATAAACCATGGACACAGACATTTTACGGTAAATTAAATCTTATTTGATTTGTGGTCGTTTAGGGGCAAAAGATATTGGATATATAAGAATTGGGTAATTGGGCTTAGAATGAAAGGGTTTAAAGGTCAATCATTTGACAATTCTCTGAGGACAATTGTAAGACTTAGGTTCAATATTCGTTTTGTATGTTGTTACTTGGTTAGACCTTAGACTTAAGAGGAGAGTCTGATCAAAGATTTTCCATACAGTCACGATCTTTTTGTGGAAGGAAATGGTGGTAGCGTTACCGACTTACCGTAATACTTTGAAATTGAATCAGTATGAGAATCGAAAAGCATCAGACGCTCCTCTTTAAAACCCTATAGTTTTAGGTCCTCGGTTCAAACCCAGTAGCGTACCAATAAGTACAATTGTACATTTGTTTGACAACACTACTACATAGTGCTTTGGAGACCACGTAAAAACTTATGATCCCAGTCTCACTATACAACCTTGTGAAACTGTTTATAAATGTTATTGAGTCCATTCAAGCACTGCGATGGATTGGCCATTTGTTCAGTGTAGACTCAGAATACCATCGCTTTTACGAGGTGGGAATTAAACCTAGTTGCGGTGTAGGCAGAGGCTGTCTAGGCGGTCTTGGGCACTGAGAGGCAACCGTGATGATACATATATTAAGTTTTTTTTATTAAGCAAAATACACATACAAGTGTGTATACACATACATTAATGTGGTGGCCGAGTTGGTTAGACCTTGGACTTAAAAACACTTAGGTCCCTGGTTCGAATCCCGGTGTGTACCAATGATTTTTTTTGACAACACCACTATAGTTCTTCGGAGAGCACGTTAAGCTGTCGGTCCCGGTTTCACTATACCAACTTGTGAAACTGTTTATAGATGGGTTATTGAGGCTATTTAAAACATCGCGACGAGCTAGCCACTTGTTCGGTGTAGACTCATACCATCGGCTACGACGAGGTGGGATTAAAACCCCTCCGCTGGGTACCCTGGGGCCGTAAGGCACCCGTGATGATATATATAATAGTACTGAAAGCAACGTTCGAGTTCGCGAAATTATCTCCAGAGGCTCTACCATGGTTTTGCGCATTGTAGAAACGTAACGTATTCATTTACGTATACGTGAGCAACAACCAATAGGAACGCTTTATTTTTGGTAACAGGATTGAATAAAGCAGTCCTATTGGTTGTTGCTCACGTATAAGTATACAAATACGTTACGTTTCTACAATGCGCAAACCCATGGTAGAGCCTCTGGCTTCGTAACCCATATGGCTGGCTGTGTGTTGATTTATAGACAGTCAGTCAGTCGGTATATACATGGATAGCGACAATAACTAGAACACAGTCTGGCATAGTGGTATGTTTGCGTAGACTTTTCGGAAAAACACATACATATCATCACGGGTGCCTTACGACTACCCGAGACCGCCTAGACGTCTCCAGGGTAATATCGTTGTAAGAAGGAAGTCATGCGTAAAATGTTCAAAAAAGGTATTTTTTAGGTCTCTATCTAATTCAATATTATTCAGCACATAATATTATTAGAAACACCTCTATATGTCAAATACTTAAGTATGTACTTAAAGGCAATTATTTATAAGGTTTTAATAATCTCTTAGTTAGTACAAATATAATAATAATTTTAATACCCAAATTAAGTTTTAACGTATTCTGTTTCGATTTTGAGTATTAAATTCGGGAAACAATAATTTCTTGCTAATGATGAAAAGTTATATTACAACACAAGTTGAGGAGATAGCCCCGGGCTTATGTGACTTGCTTTGATCCCTTTATGATTTACTACATTTTGGATCTTACATATAAACAAACATCAACATAAATTTATGTACTTAAATTGTTTGTTGTAGGTTTAAATTCATTTTGCCTATTTAATTTTAAGTTAACTTAACATTTTTCATTAAAAATGGTAATCATTTAATTACAAGTTCTATATAAATCATAGTAAAACCAAAATCTCTACTAATATTATAAAGTTGGAGAGTTTGTTTGTTTGTTTGAACGCGCTAATCTCAGCACATTTCTCAGTTGTTCGGTTTGATCAGTACAACCTCATATTTACCCTAAGTACAACCTTGCACAGTCACCATATCATCACTATACGACCGGAGCGAAGCATCAATGAAATATGTTGCAAAAACTGGGAAAATGTATTCCTTTTGAGAGCTTCCGTTGTGTGCGCTGCGTAAACGGTTAAAGTTGCGCAGAGAAACTTGCGCGGATCATACGTAGCTGACTTAACTAAAACTACTAACTTAATAAAATTATCAATTAATAGTTTTCATATTAAATTTGCTACGAAATAATTAATGTAGTTAGGGTAGCTTTATACTTTTTCTTTTTATCAAAAATATCGATTTTATAGAAAGTAGCCAATACAATAATAACTAAATTGGTATATTGTGGGCAAAAAAAAACAATAGTAATCTAGTATAAGATAATATTAATTACCTACAGACTTGCGGTCGCTACCTACTTAATACCGCAGATATGATATATAAATATATATTAATGAGTATAAGCTGTACAGGGTATTACGTTACAGAAACAGTCTCAGGCAATGGAGACAAATGTACTGTAGCTTAGTTTTATTAAAACTTACGATCCTTTTATTTTAAAAAGTCGTTTGTCAAGCGGGCGTACTTTATCCTTTTAAAAATGTAGCTACATATTTTTAAGAAGGGATTTTATTCAAGTTTAAATAATTGTAGCGGATTTTATTTAGGGTTTGCAAATTTTAAAACTGTTTTTTTTTTAATTGGCAATGACACAGGCTCCAACAAATTAATTACCATTTTGTAAGTGAATAATTAGTCGCAGTTCTCTTGATATTCTGTAATTCAAGTCAAATGTATCTGCGTCAGTAAACGCCTGTTTAATCTGGGCCAATGAAAAGTTTACCAATTTTTTCGCATAACTGTCGAAAAATTTAATCATTTCATTATATATTATTTAAGAAGTAACACATCAAAACACTTTCACTTTCACAAATTTGTTTCAGATAAAAATTAATCAATAATTTTTTCTTTCAGTATTGTATACGCTACTACGCCGATACTACTACAAGCCGAAAAAATGAATGTCGAATCATTATTTTTTTCGGCCAGCGATTACGTAGCTACGACAGTAGAAGCAAGGGAAAGAAGTCAAATTTCAGTTTTTCTACTTTTCTTTCCGCTAGCGGTTATGCAACTACGCAGCTACGCCAGTAGATTAAAGGAAACTTGTCATAGATCTGCTACTACGTTCCTACGCCATTAGAATGCAGGAAAAAACATTATTTTGTTTTTCCGGCTAGCTAATATGGTACGCCGAAGCTACGCCAGCAGAAATTAGTAAAACTTTTTTTCGTCTAGCGATCTACACCAGTATATAGATGATTATTATTTATTTATTTTCACACCAGGTCCCTTACGGGGTAGGCAGAGACAACCGAGCGCCACTTGTCTCTATCCCTACATACTCCTTTCGCCTCTATCACAGTCAACTCTTCTCATACATGCACGCCGATTTCGGAGACTCTTAATAGCACCGTTCTATAAAACCTTTTCAATTTGATCATGGTACGTATGATTGATTGAGATAATTATTATATCCAATTACAACTATTTAATGATACATGAAAGGCGTTAAAAAGTGTGTATTATTCATTAACACTGGAATATAAACGGTTTTAATATATATTTATATATGTTTAATAAACTTATTTATCATTAAAAACCTCTAAGTCATGAAACAGTAATATCTCTCAAAAATCGGTAATAAGTAACAAGCGATAAAATAAAAATGACTAGTAAGTGGTTAACAAATATAGCAATAAAAAAACCCAAACGAATTTTAAACATCCAAAACCCTAAACTCTCTAGAGAAATTAATTTGTATGTTCGATGAGTTTAATAAAGGTATACTTCATAACTAGATATATTTGACAAGGGTCTAGAGCGAACCTATTATTATTTACTTTCGGTAAACCCACCCTTAATGTTAGGTCAGAAATTAATACAACTTTTAATTGCTACTGGAGAACTTAGTCGACATTGTTTTTAATAGCAATATCAGGCTTTAGACAGTTTAATGTTGAAGTATGAACTGTACAGTAGCTCTATATGAGATTTTGTTAAACATTGTACATTTTAAACTGTAGGGATCGGCCAAATGAACCGCTATATTTTTTTCGACAGCACAAATAAACTTTTCCTATTGGTCCCACAGCTTTAATTGTACAGTAAGTGAAAGATTATTTAACAAAAACATACAGCAGAGCTACAGAAAAATCATTACGAAGAAAAGACTAACATCAGCATTTTGCCCGAATGTGTTTTAAAAAAAATATATTATTAATTAAAGCACGATTCGCCTGCATTGGATCACAACTTAAACTGTACAGTAAGTGAAAGATTGATTAACAAAAATATACGGTAGATATAGAACGATAGTTATGGAGAAATGGCTAACAAACGATTACGACCTACAGAGAAATTGGCATAACGAGTATACTTTAATTATAGAAAGTTTTGTCTCATCTTTAGCAACAAAAATTAATATGCGTAATAGAGACAAAATCTAAGTGTTCTTAAGGGAGTCAATCAGTTTTTTTAAATAAATAAAGCCATTAGTATTTAGACGAGTTATTATGGACCATTAAAATACCCGTCACATGTCAGAATACCGTCTCGATAAGGACGATTATTTAATGTTACAGGACTCCCGTCATGATATCGAAATAAAACTTCAAAATAAAATAAGTCCACTTCCTCACTTTTTATTTATTTGTTTTTATAGGATTGCTTCATTAAATTTAATACGAGTCGGTAAAGGAATATGGGTAGGTATTTACGTCTATAGAGGTTGTTTTTTGTAGTTTTCTCAAAAGATTCTTGTTATAAAGCTTAGGTAATATGTAATATATCTTTCTTAGAATCTAACATTCGTACGTTACTTACTGTATCCAATTTATTGGGTTTCTGTGTTGGATTTTATTTCTTTACATTTAATTTGATTAAAAATACGTAGCTATAAAAGAGGATATATTGAAAAACTTCAATGGATAATAGGTTTTACATAATATAAGCCTTCATTATATTATTTATATATTTAATGAAATTCGACAACATTCATTTATTTCAGATTGTTAGATTTTTCCACTTTTTAATATATACTGTTTTATTCAGAAGTGTTCATACAAATAAACGCTAATTTTCTTTTCTACATACTTTTTTATTACAAATATAATCTATATAAATCTAAAATTAGGAACAAAAGGTACCCATTACGCTTGCAACGTTACCATGTTGTTCTCTATCTGATCGGTCTCCAAAAAAAATGTTTTGGTAACATATATACGTATACAAAATTAATGAAAGCCTACTTACTACTGAAACATATATCCTTTTAATATCAAACATGTGTTTTACATTTTTTTTAATTTTAATATTAGAAACAAAAATTGTGAATTAAAAAAAATATATCATGGGATACTATGTGTGTTACAATTTGGGATGTCATAATACATGGTGACTTTGGATGGTGAATTGTTTGGGCTAATATGAAACCATGTGTCGCAAATGGAAAAAAAATAGCTTCTCTATACAATTGGTTATTTTAACATTACCTCCAACTTGTCAAATACATGTATGGCATTTATTTGACAAGTTGGAGCGATCAGCGCCACATTCTGTTTCTCTCTCGCTCTCTTCCAATCAGCGAAGTTTAAAAAAAAACTCCGATTGAAGGAGAGAGCGCTAATAGCGAAAAATGTTATTTTGATAATCTAACGATCACGTTATAAGAAACAGAATGTGTCCGCTATGCTGTATAAAAATAATGTAGTAATCGACCCATTCACGACTTTTGTAGTCTGCTTACCATCAGATCAAAGTCACGTGTCGTGTTCCAATAAAAAAAAAACTTGTGGAGAGTTTGCATGTATTATGCGTGCGTGCTGTTTTTTCTTAACCTAGATGAAAATGATATTCCCTTAATTTAAGTGCCACCCTCGCAATACACCTCCCAAGTATAATGATGATATTTATCGACCACATAAAACTGTCTCTGAACACAAGGAACGTATTTCTGAGTTTTCATGATGCATCATAAAATTTCTTTTTATGTCACCTTAAGAATATTAAGTCTAGTTGACGCCACGACCGGATGTTCGCCGGAAATACATCACGGGATTACGTGAAAATGTGCTGTAAATATAGAAGAAAATATACTGTAAATATAGAAGAAAATATACTGTAAATATAGAAGAAAATGTACTGTAAATATAGAAGAAAATGTACTGTAAATATAGAAGAAAATGTACTGTAAATTAGTATTTTGCCACGGCGCCCGGTCCATATAGGATATTTATACTTTATTTATAGTTACTCGTATATTGATAGACAAGAATTACAACATACACATTTATTATTTAAGAAAATGTAATGGCAATCTAATCAACGAAGACAAGTAAATAAAATAAATGAGATAATTAAATAAAATTGAGTGTTTAGATTTGGCTTGTTTCATAATGGAAGGTTTTATCGGTTTGCCCAAATCTTTTTGGCCGAAGTATAAAATAAATTAAAAAATAATATAGATGTAAAAAATGGTCGAGATCACTTTGCACTAAACGGGCTCTAAATACACAACAAGTGTATTTAGTGCCCGTGAGGATCCGGGCAGGATTAGCTCTCGGCATGGTAGTGACCATATGAAGAAGTCTTAGGAGAGTTTTGTATATTGTAGCCCCTGAGCCCCTGGCAGCAGCGATTTGGCACCCTTATGGTAGCTTTTGGTAGAAGCTTCGATTGATTGGCAGCAGCAGGCTCTTTCTAGGTGTAATTGCCAATGACTTTGCCTCGGTGATGTATATCGGGAGCGCCATGTAACTTATATAGTCAGTAGTACTTAGTTTGTAGTACATGTCCTAGTTTAGTCTTAGTAATATCTAATGCCGGTCAATAAACGGTAAACACAAATTATATTTTTGTCTTTTAATTAGGGGAAGACCCGTCACACGACTCGCACACGCTTCTACTACGCCTTTGTGCCTGATTTCCCCTACATAAAGCTTATTAATATGGATAAAATATCGCTATAAACATTATCTGTAAATTTACTTATCAAAATGCCTGTAAGGTTTCACTTTGTTAAATGACGGTCAAAAGTTACTGAAAAGTTTCCACCCCTAAGGCGGAATAAGTTTGGTTCTGACATCGGCCACCGTACGCGCTGCGGTCGATTATATATTTTAAATTGAAAAAAGAATCTTACAATTTGTTCTCTTTACTTTTTACTTGTTCAAACTTTTGTATTTTACTTTGAGAATGATCTTTTTGTAATTAATTTTTACTTTCTATTAAATTATTTAATAAAATAGAATTGTGGTCTTTGGAGATTTTTTAAAGTTATTATTTATATTTTAAGGACACCGTTGTCGCGTTGTTTCATTAGGCCCAGGTGTCTGTCCAAAGAATATTATGAGAACTACTGGCTCGATTTAGTTATATTTTGACATAGTTATAGATCTTGTTGCGCAAAAGGGTACAAGTCTAAATAAAATATACAGGGTGACTTTGAAAGGATGTACTTTGGTTGGGCTAATGTGAGGCTCTGCTGATCAAATCCAATATTTTTTCCCATAGAGCCATGTGTCGCAAATGAAAAAAAAAATTGCCTTCTCCACAGTCTTCATACAAACTAGAAATTAACATTTCAATGACCAATTTTTATGGGGAAGTCTATTTCTACTAATTTTATTCTTCATTTGCGACACATGGTTCCATGGAAAAAGTTATTCGATTTGGTCAGCAGAACCTCATATTAACCCAAAGTACATCCTTTCAAATTCACCATGTATACACCAGTTTAATACCTCGCTGTCGGTCCCAGTTTCACTGTACTAACTTGTGAAACTGTTTGGGTTGTTGAGTCTAATCTGTCATATGGAACAAAGAATATTTTATTTACCGAAAAGTGAACAGTTTTTAAGAAAACAAAATATACGAAATCGGTATCCAAGTGAGCGAGTTTATGCACTTTTCGGCTATATAAAACAGGGATTGGAGAAAACAAAAACATAGCTATTAAATAAACAAAATAAGTAAACGGCTTCCAACATCGCAGTTAACGAAACAATATAGGGTATAAGTATAACCAAAGAAAATACAATAGTATATATATAACCCACAGATATGGACTAGACTGCCTGATTGCATCGCCTCTACAAGCGATATTGCGTGTATTTTTTAGTTATTCAATTTGTTTACCCCAAAAAATCCTCCCAAAAAGGTGCCTAAGCCGAATGTTTTTTTTATTGGACTACGGCATGTGCATTTTTATTTACCTAATGGTAAGCAGACCTACAAAGTCCATAAATGCAGGTCGATCAATGCATTGTTGTTCAATTCTAATAGCATTGATTGTCCCACTATGCCGGCAAATGGTGCGGCGTCAAAGACGTACTTCACCGCCCGTTTTGTAACCTCATCCTGAAACCTCGACAATAAATCGATGCAGTAGTTACAAGTAGTACCAAAACATGAATGGAATATTTATATTGACACGTGATCATAGTTTTATAAAATGACTAAATGCTGTGGAATATTTATTAAACAGAGTTTTATGGAAAAATTAGCTGACCCTTGCGTCTGTGTACCTTTAACCATTTAAGCAGCGTACGCAACGGACGCTCTCAAAAGGAACAAATTTTCCCAGTTTTCTTAAACTTTTTCATTAATACTCGGCCCCTATTAGTCGTAGCGTGATGTATGTGAAGCTATAATAGCCTTCCTAGGGAAATGGGCTATCCAACACTAAAAGAATTTACAAAATCGGTTCAGTAGTTCCAGCGATCACCCTCTACAACCTCACAAACTTAACCTCTTTATTATATAATTACTTATAATAATTATATATTAACTTTATCATTAAATTAACCGACCGTTTTTAGTCTATTATCATAAATCGATGTAAAAAGCATTTGGAAACTGGGTATTGCGAAACTGGTAAATGTCGAGATGGAACTATTATGTTACATTGCGCGTCGAGTAAAGGTGCTTTAATTCCATTGATTGCATTGTAAGGTGTACTGAGGGCCGGTAATGAATTCCAATTAAGGACAATGCATTCGCGATTGCGAAGTCTGCGTTTTCCATACAAAATGAGCTTTCGCACTTCCAATATTTCTACAGGACTGTTTGCGGCAGAATTCAAATAATATTTTTGTCGGTCATTGTATTTATTAATCTTTCTGTTTTTTATTGAAATCTAAATAAAAGGCATTTTAAATATTATTAATAATACAATTATAAACATTATTTTTATTAATAATACAATTATTATATACGTGGTGGCCTAGTTGGTTAGACCTTGGACTTAAAAACGCTTAGGTCCCTGGTTCGAATCCCGGTGTGTACCAATGAGTTTTTAATTAAAAAATTTATGTACATTTGTTTGACAACACCACTATAGTGCCTCGGAGAGCACGTTAAGCTGTCGGTCCCGGTTTCACTATACCAACTTGTGAAACTGTTTATAGATGGGTTATTGAGCCTATCCAAAACATCGCGACGAGCTAGCCACTTGTTCGGTGTAGACTCATACCATCGGCTACAACGAGGTGGGATAAAACCCCTCCGCTGGGTACCCTGGGGCCGTCTAGGCGGTCTCGGGCGCCGTAAGGCACCCGTGATGATATATATATATAATAATACAAGTTTCTAATACATACAAAACATTTTAAGTTTATTACCAACATAAATATAATAATTGAACTACGACTAACAGCCAAGTTGTAAGTAATATTAGAAGTAAGTTACAAACAAACGTACTTCAAATCTAATATTACTGCATTTGTATTGATACCTATACGGCGTCAACACAACTGTAGAGTCCTTAACAACTTAGGTCTAAGAAAGCTCATATACTTTCCTATATTATCTTTGATATCTCCACCCGTTAATTATCTTAAGTCATTATTTGTTCCTTAGAACACCTTTAAGTGTGGTAATTTTAAGACAGCCATAAAGTTAAGGAATGTTAAAGAAATAACGGGACTAAGATTAATTGAATCAGGCGTTATTTTGCCGAAGTTTATTTTAAATAATAGTTAAAATAATACTTTTAATTTTATAAGCTATCTTCCGCTAGATAATAGTTAACTGTATTATAGTTTCATGCAATGCAGGGCCCTATATACCCTACTACCAAGTCACACATGTTAATGTATATTTAGGGCCCTGCATTTTTTGCATAAGACTATAATATACTATATTATATATAATTAACTATTATCTAGCGGAAGATAGTTTAAAAAAATAAAAATATATATTTTAACTATAATTTAGGACAAAGATTGTTTAGTCGTAGAACTAGCAACAATTTTTCCAACTACAAAACTTTCTAGCATAATAGAACGCGTTCTGTGGTAGAACCTCACCTGGACGCCGGGAAAATGTTTGGAGAATTTTATTTGAAAAGTTTCAGCTTTATTAGTATTTAGTAACTTTGTATTTTTATTTTCAAACACTCGCCGTTTCGCTATCTCACTCTCTGCATTGTATTAGTTTCACGGTTTAAACTACCTAAATGCTTTACGTAAGTATTTTGTATTTATTTTGTAACTGCATTTTTTTCATGAAACTCATTTAGAAGGATAAAATAAAGGATGGTTTAAAAATAATAATAATAGGGAAAATCCTAAAGAAATGCTAAAAAATAATACTAAGCAATTTTTGTACATATATTTTATTTTTATACGTGGTGGCCGAGTTGGTTAGACCTTGGACTTAAAAACACTTAGGTCCCTGGTTCGATCCCGGTGTGTACCAATGAGTTTTTAATTAAAAATATATATGTACATTTGTTTGACAACACCACTATAGTGCCTCGGAGAGCACGTTAAGCTGTCGGTCCCGGTTTCACTATAGCAACTTGTTATTTGAAATGGGTTATTGAGTCTATTCAAAAACATCGCGACGAGCTAGCCACTTGTTCGCACTCATACCATCGGCTACGACGAAGTGGGATTAAAAACCCCTCCGCCGGGTAGCCTGAGGCCGTCTAGGCGGTCTCGGGCGCCGTAAGACACCCGTGATGATATGTATGTACCTATGTATAATTTATTTTTGTATTCGTATATATATATATCAGCAGAACCTCCTATTAGCCTAAAGTACATCTATTCAAAGTCACTCTCATATATATATATATATGTATATATGAGGATGACTTTGAATAGATGTACTTTAGGCTAATAGGAAGTTCTGCTGATCAAATCGAACAATTTTTCCCATGTGTGGCAAATGAAAAATAAATTGCCTTCTCTATACAATTTGCATGATGAAACCAAAACTTTATTCATTTGCGACACATGGTTCCATGGGAAAAGTTGTTCGATTTGATCAGGAAAACCTCATATTAGCCCAAAGTATATCCTTTCAAATTCACCCTGTATATAAGCGCAAATTGATGGTAAATATTTTAGTTTCTCAAAATTAATCTAGGTCGTGGGTTCGATATCAAAATAATATTAGTACATTTTTCTATATATTTATTCTTGGTCTTTATAAAATACTGTCATACCCGGAATCGGAAAGCTACAGGCTGCTCAAACTAGGTGATATCCACAAATGTGTCAGTAACATATTCATTATATACAGGACTGATGTGTGACGTGAATAGGAATGGAAAATATACAAAATATCGCATTTTTATAAATAATAATAGTAATCAAATATACTTTTGTATTATATAAATTTTTATATTTTATGAATATAAATTTAAGTTTTTATTGTTATTATTACACCAATCTGTATAACTAAGTATGACCAGAGGCCCCTTTCATAAACAAGTGACAATATGGAATATGCATGTTTTTTATTTTATTTCATTAATTGATGAAGTACCTAACTACATTAGGTTTAACTAAAAACAAAAATTAAACATTTTTTTACTTGAACTCCAAGCACCCAGCGTGGAATTCCGCCAAAACAAATAATGCCGGGAACCAACTGTTTCGGGAAGCGGAGCGGTCGGGGTTCTGTGTGTCCGGCCCGAGCGGCCCGATCCACGTATCTTGGTACGATGGGCACTGGCCGGACGTGCTGGACATACTAGTGCACCGTAACCTACCTTGCGATCCTGAACAGGAGGTTCTCAATGACCTCGACTCTGACCACTACCCAGAATAGGGTTTAAACTTTATCTGCCCCTACCGCAGTAAAAAACGGTAGGTACATCACTAGCCTCCATTCTGTGACGTCATTCGTGCTCAAAAAGCATATTAGTTTAAAGTTATTGCACCAAGTTAGTCAAAAGGTTTGTTTATCCCAAATTATCGTAATAAAGGACAATAAATACCCAAAAAAACAAGAAACTGTAGACTACAGAACACACGTTGACATTTGTTTGTGCACGAATGACGTCACACGCAGTGTTTGCTAATGTCGGAGCGTTTAGAAATACGTTCCGTTTCTACAAAAAAATGGATTTTTAAAATCGTATTTAAAAAAAAAAAAGCTAATCAAATAATAAAATAGATTACTGTAAATATGTTCAAAGACATAAAAGGAACATTATATATTAAAATAAAAAAAATGGCGTTACAATGTAATTTACCATGACAAATCATAATATATTGCTTATTTTAGTTGAGATTATTTACTCAGAACTAACTAAACCAAGCAATGTATTATAAATTATCATAGCAAATTACAATTGTCACGTTTATGAAATAGGTGGTGACTAGGGTATCAAATTGTTAAATGAAAAAAAAAATCCTATATTGGAAAAGATCTACTTTACAACTACCTATATGTTTTTAAAATTTTATAGCGTGCAATTGTATAGTAATAAACATTGTTTTCATTTAAAATTGCGCCCGCAATATAGAATGGTTTTTAATTCGACCCCGGGCGCGTCTATTTTGTTTGGGAAACATCAAAAAGTTATTATTTATGCCCAACATAAAATCTTGACGAAAAACAATAGGCTATTCCCCTCATCTCATAAACCTTTTTATGCGAAAACCGACCGTTATAATGTCTACTAAATTAATATTCTTTCTTAGGCGAGTGTAACGATTTTTTTGCGACGGAATATGAATTAGGTAATTGTCTGTTTTATGTAGTAACATCCTAACGCCCTGTTTTATGCAATCCTTGACAGGTATTTATGAAAAAAAAAAAAAAAAATTAGTTAAGGTCGAACTGTGCGCTTGTTTAGGTCGCCACTCATCATAAACCTGTGCTCTGCGGAACCTTAGAGCCTCTATAGTTGTTTTACGAAATGTAAGTTGTTCGAAGGACCATACCAATATTTGAGCGATCGGTAAACGCTGATTTGCGCCTGAGGAAGTCGAGAAACGAAAGATAAATCGGACTCACCGTAGGTAGAAAAGGCGACCGGCGGGCTTCGATCTGCGCAGATCTATTCTAACTTGTGGATGTTGTTACTTCTTCAGGACACACGAAATAAAACGAATGGACGAAACAATGCAGCAGCAGCGGCAGCGCATGCGGCTACGGCGCGTGCGCTAGTACGAGACGACCCGCTCGATAGGTGGGAGTGTTAAGAGCCGACTGGACCACAGTCCGAGTGGTTCCGATCTCCTCCGATCCCATATTCAAACAGCGAATCAGGAATATCAACCGCAATTCAAACAAAAACTAAATCTATAACAAATATGATTTACAATAAATTGTGAGCGGATCGAACACTCTATGGGGCAATGAAAAAAAAAACATTTATTTGAGACACAACTAGGTTAACAATTTTCAATGGAAAAATACTATACTTATATACTTAAGAGGTGCAAAAAAAGAATTATATACAATAAAAAAAAATACTCCAACAAAGTTAAAAAAATATGAAAAATAAAACAGTACTTCCTCCTACTAGATGTTTGATTATTATGCAACATTCACTTACCTAAAACAGTTTTTGATTATTATAGGGCCTCGCCACTTCTATCTCTCCTTTTTTGATGATACAGTTATTAAAATGATCGTAACAATATCTCTACTTAAATAAAATATTGGGTCAGTCGTCATTAACCCGTAAAATGAAGGCTCGATTCCTGTCCTTGTCTTTTTAAAACAATTTTGGTCTTCAGCGTCAACTTGTAACAGCCTTAAACTACCAAGGAAAGTCATGCGAGTAAATTTAAATGTGCAAGACATTTATATTAAATACTATACTAGTATTATTATTTTAGACGCAATAAAAATAATCTTAGTCTTTATCTATGATGACTAAAGTTTTTTTTTTTTTTAATAAATAAAATAAATATCATCACGGGTGCCGAGACCGCCTATAGACGGCCTCATGGTACCCAGCGGAGGGGTTTTTAATCCCACCTCGTCGTAGCCGATGGTATGAGTCTACACCGAACATGTGGCTAGAATAAACTGAAAAGGATTTTCGATTCATTTTTTTTTTCTTCTATTAGGTATTAATTTTTTATTGTTATTTATTTAAGTTAAATTAGAATTTGATGTTTTTCTAAATATGTATTAACTGAATAATGTATAATATTAAGCATAAATCGGCCTGCTTTAGTATAACTAAACTACCCTTTAGTTCAGTTTTTTTTCATTTCTATGAATACTCATAGAAATGAAAAAAAAAACTACGATCGAAAATAAAATAGTTTGAATTTTGAGAATAACCGCAAATTATGAAAAAGCACGTTCGTACATACAGCAAGTTTCAATGTAAATTTCGTTGGCCGAAGGATAGTCAATATTAAGTTAGTATAACACCCCTGGTGATGTACATAAACTTGTTATCCACACTCTCCTGGATAAAGGGTTTATACACGAGGATACGTGAAAAGTTTTCCGTCAACTGTAACTATATAGTTAGTTATATACATACTTAATATTAAGTATAAAATTAAGCGAACTTACCATTACCTTAATATTATGTATTATACAAATTATGTATTATACATAAAGAAGTTTATAAAAATGCATAAATATAAAATACTGAAAAAAGTAAAAACAAAAAACAGACTCCTCTGCCATCTAGTATTAGAAACTAGGACTTCTAACTTCACTTGTATAAGAGTTATTAGAAGAAAGCTAATAGAGGGCGTCTGTGTATAAGTAGATAACAAGCAATGACAAAATTCGTGAGGGCTGACTGGAACCTGGTTGGCTCAGCGGTTGAGCGCCTTGCCGCGATAGCGAGGTTCGTGGGTTCGAGTCCCGCCACCAGGAATTTTTTCATTGCATTTTTATCTTTAAACATTTAATGTATAATATTAAAGTAACTAACTGAATATATAATAGCTACCTAATTTTTCAGTTATAATAATAATGTGTAGGAAAATTAACACATTGGTCTGGTCACAAACTAAGCTCTAACTTTCATTCAGTAGACTTAACCTGTGTAAGACAAAATACAAATCATTTCAGGAGAGTGGAACTAAAAGTAGCCGAAGGAAATTTAAGCGGAGCTGCGAAATTGTTATTAAATAATAATGTAATTCTACCTGCAAATCAAAATACAATTTCTATTCTTTCTGATAAGCATCCTAGTCCAGGTCGCGACCTATCTTTTCCTCCAGCCCCTTTATCAAAATCTTTTTCACTAGTTGATAATCCTTTTCAAATTCAGGAGGCTGTTCATAGCTTTTAACCCTGGTTCAAGCGGAGGCATAGACGCACTAAGTCCTCAACATCTTAAAGAAATGATTTCCCACAATGCCAACGAAGCAGGTCAACGCTTATTAACATCATTAACAAACCTATGCAATTTCATGCTATCAGGTTCAGTCGTCGAAGAGGCTTGCCCTTTTATTTATGGAGCTTCTCTTCTAGCCTTCTCCAAAAAATATGGAGGCATCAGACCCATCGCAATTGGGTGTACCATTCGCAGACTTTCAGCTAAAATTGCATGTGGCCTGGTAAGGGATAAAACAGGAAATTACCTCAGGCCTATTCAACTCGGATTTGGAACTAAATTTGGATGTGAAGCTGCTATCCATGCAGTCCGGACATATACTTACAAGAACATAAATAAAGATAAATTTTTAATCAAAATGGACCTAAAATATGCTTTCAACTCTGTAGAAAGAGATATTATTCTAAAATCAGCTTTGGAAATCGTACCAGAAATTTACCCATTTATTTGGCAAAATTATTCCTCCAATTTAAAATTATTTTTTTACGACCAAATAATAGACTCAGCAGTTGGCATTCAACAAGGAGACCCACTTGGCCCTTTACTTTTTAGTTTATGCATACACCCAATTATAACTAAATTAAAATCGGAATTAAATATTTGGTTTTTAGATGATGGCATAATAGCAGGAAGTGTTGAAGATTTAACCGAAGATTTAGAACAACTTGTTAAAAGTTTTAAGGAATTAGGTCTAACTTTCAATACCTCAAAATGTGAACTTTTCGGGTGTAAATCGGTAGATTCTCAAAATTTATTATCATTTTCTAATATTCTCCCCAATTTAAAAATTATTTCTAATGTCGACTTTTGTCTGTTAGGTTCTCCAATAATGTTCGACGCCATTGAAGAAAAGTTAACCAATTGTTTAAATAATTTAAAAATATTTGTAAATTATTTAAATAACTTGAATTCTCATGTAGCATATACCCTTTTAAAACATTGTTTTTCGGTATCAAAAATTATTTATTTCTTAAGAACTATTCCAGCTTTTAAATTTCCAAACCTTTTAGAAGAGTATGACTTAATAATTAAATCCTCTATAGAATCAATCTTTAATATTTCCTTAAACAATTTTCAGTGGCGTCAATCATCTTTACCAATCAACTCTGGTGGACTTGGATTGAGGTGGGCTCGAGACGTATGCTTACCGGGATTCCTTTCGTCATCTTATGGAGTGTCTAATCTAGTATCTTTTATTCTCTCTAAATCTATGGATACTTCGTTAGAGACTTCATACCTTGATGAGGCGAAATCTGCCTGGGATTTAAAAAGTCTAAACTCTTCTCCGCCACAAGACCCATCGTGTCAACATGCCTGGGATAATATTATTGTTAAAACCGTTTTTACTGATCTTTTGCACACATCATCAGGCACTGATCTGGCAAGGTTGCGCGCAGTTTCACAGCCAGAAGCAGGCCTTTGGCTTCACGCAATCCCATCTCCCTCTTTTGGTTCTTATTTAGATAATAACTCTCTTCGAATTGCCATAGGCCTCAGGCTAGGTGCTTCAATTAGTCACCCTCATTCCTGTAACTGTGGCAGTGCAGTGCAATCTAATGGCCACCACGGTTTAAGTTGCAGTAGATCTGCAGGAAGAATATCCAGACATGCAGCTCTCAACTCTATTATAAAATCAGCTTTATTATCAGCAGAAATTCCGAGCAGCCTCGAGCCTTCCGGCTTGTTCAGGAATGATGGAAAACGCGTCGATGGCATTTCTCTCATTCCTTGGCAAGACGGAAAGTGTCAAAAACGGCCGGATTTGCCGCTGAAGCCTATGCCATAAAAAAAATTAACAAATACACTCAAATTTCAAATTCTTATTTTTTTGTCCCATTCATTGTCGAGACAATGGGTACTTGGTCTAAGTCCGCAAAATCCTTTATATTGTCTTTAGGTAAAAAGCTTATACAGGTAACAGGGGATCCGCGTTCAGGTTTTCTTTTAGGCCAACGAATATCAATGGCCATACAACGCGGAAATGCAGTTAGTGCTATGGGCACATTTTCTGATCCCTCGTCACCTCCTTAAATGTAAATATTGTAAATTATTCTAAATATGAAATATTTAATTAAAAACATTACATTGTTATAGATCTAGCTCTAAGCTTGTTCTATGTGTAGGTACCAGATACCTCCGCGCAACTACTAGTCTACGGAGGCGGTCATGTCATATATATATTTATTTATTGAAGCACGGCATGAAAGTCCATGAATGGGGCCGATCAATACATTGTTGCTTAACAATATTGTATTGTACTACGTCGGCTGAGTGATCCAGTTACGAAATGAGTGGCGACAAATACGAATTTGCATTACGAGGCTATTTTAATATCTACACTGCTTTGTTGTCAAATCAATTGGCCGGTTCGTAATCGCACCCTGAAAGAAGACTACCATCTCGACAAGGTCGATGCAGAAGACTCCTGAAATCGGTAAATCCACAGACTAAAACCGAAACATGATTACAATTCTAAAAATAAGATTTCATACAAATTACTTCAGCTTTTACTGGAAAAAATACCGACTTTCTTTACCTCCTTTAACCGAAGACTAATAAATTAAGTGCGCCTGAGATCAACATCAATTTAATTATGTCGACGAGATCTGTGGTGGACCAAATTTATACTAATTAAAAACGTCTTCTCTCGCTAATGGCGATGTATTAAAAAAGTTTTTCTATTAGGAAAGTTTCCGTACGCGTTTGATGTTCACGGCATGCTTCAGACATTAGTCGCGAATAAACTTATTTATAACTTGTACAATTAATGGATAGACAGCGCAAATTTTTATCGACTAGTTTCGTTGTATGATAAACAGCTCTGAACAGGGGTATCTTTAAAAGACTGATGTATAAACATTTTATGAAGGAGTTAGTGTTTCTTTTACTTTATTTTTTTGGCTCACTCTCTTTCTCTCTCATCCTGTGTTTCTGCTTTAAATTATTATTGTGCTGTGGGTATTGCTATACTGTGCTGTTGCTTGCTGTAATAGTTGCTATTTTATTATTATATATGTATATTATTAACATAAGTATGTATGTATATGTAGTGAATATTTGTGTGTATGTATAATATTAGTATACTTTCTTTAAAAATATATTTTACTGCACCTATTTTACCTACTTACTGTTTAATTTGTGCCAAAGGTTTAACTGGTAGAGAATGCCTAGCGGTATTAAGTTGGCCTCTGTACTAAATTTGTGCAATAAAGTTTTTAAAATAAATAAATAAAAATTAAACTGTAATTAAAATTTCTCTTCCCTTTTAAAACGAAATTTTATATTGAAATGTAATGAAAAATTTTTTAGTGGGTGGGACTGGAACCCAAGACACTAGCTTTGAAATTTATCATTGCTTTTCGTCTTTATTTATACATACGCCCTATATGCATTCTTACTTTACATTACAGTGAAGTTAGAAGTCCTAGATTTGTATACTAGGTGGCAGAGAATTGTGTTACTTAAACTTTTTATATTATTACATTTTTATAAATTCCCGTTAGTAAAATTTTTTTATTTATAAAAAAAAATAGAATAAGAATATCCTGAAAAGGAATTAATAAAAATTGAATAATGTACTTAAAAGTACTAAACAAGTAAAAACAGATGATGACTAGGACCGCCTATGCTGCCACGAATACCCATGTAACCATGGGAAGTATCTATTACTAGTATAGTAAAGAGAGTTTGTTTGGTTGAACGCGCTAATCTCAGGAACTACTGGTTTAAATTAAAAAAAAATTTTAGTGTTGGATAGCCCATTTATCGACGAAGGCTACACCACGCTACGGCCAATAGGAGCGGCATCAATGAAAAATTTTGCAAAAACAGGAGAAATTTATTCTTCTTCCGTTCGTGCGCTGCGTAAACAGCTAAAGTTAATTACGTAAACGAAGTTTCGTGTAGTCTCATGTAGTGGGTAATAAAAGTATTATTTAACTACAACATTGGTATAAAATTAAAGACTGAATAAAATATACACTGTGATAAACTAATAAGTAATACTGCAAATATACGTGGTGGCCTAGTTGGTTAGACCTTGGACTTAAAAACACTTAGGTCCCTGGTTCGAATCCCGGTGTGTACCAATGAGTTTTTAATTAAAAAAAATTATGCACATTTGTTTGACAACACCACTATAGTGCCTCGGAGAGCACGTTAAGCTGTCGGTCCCGGTTTCACTATACCAACTTGTGAAACTGTTTATAGATGGGTTATTGAGTCTATTCAAAACATCGCAACGAGCTAGCCACTTGTTCGGTGTAGACTCATACCATCGGCTACGACGAGGTGGGATTAAAACCCCTCCGCTGGGTACCCTGGGGCCGTCTAGGCGGTCTCGGGCGCCGTATGGCACCCGTGATGATACATATACATAATACTGCAACTGAAAAAACCGAATGGATTTATATTACTATGCGGATTCTACCCTGAACATATTTAGTGTTTGTTGTAGTTTATATGAAACAATCTAACAACTTATAGCTACATGAATAGAAACAATACTCATTGTTACTCAATTCCTTATTCTGAGAAAATGACGCGATTTTTTTATTGGAGCACGGCATGTGACTTTGTATTTACCTGTGGAAATAAAACTACGGCTGGGTACCCTGAGGCAGTCTACGCGGTCCCGAATGCCGTAAGACATCCGTGTTTTTTATAAATGGGTAGATAAATTGACGATCAGGCAGCGAGTATATTAAAATATACTCGCAATGCCCCCCATTTGGTAATCGCATCATTTAGCCGGCATAGTGGGAGCGATCAATATTGTTTAAGAACAATTATTGATTGACCCCATTCATGGTTTGCGTGGTGAGCAGACCTACAAAGTCCATGAATAAGTATTAATGGATTTAAAAACTTTTACACAAGTAATTAATATATATATATAACACGTTTTTTAACATATAAAACTTTTTTTTTTTAATTTCTCAAAGATCATGCTGTTAAAGTTAATCTATTAGTGCACCCTAGTCCAAGTTTTAAAAAAATATACCACAACAATGCTAGGTTAGTGCTTGTTTTTGTTAAATACTTTCTCTTTGTTCTTTTAAAGTTTCATTCTTTTAAAAGTAACTCATTGTATTAAGAAAATACTGTAAAAGAAGAAAAATATTTTCTTTAAAAATAACCAACAAATGTAAAGAAAGCTGAATAACTAAATGAAATCAACGAATGCATTTTCTTTGTTATTTTTATCGTGAAAACAGCAGAATACCAGTGAAAATATTTTCCGATAGAGAGTTACCTTGCAGATAGCTTTTTCTACAAATTACTTTAAGGCTCAGTTGCACCAAAGTGTTCGTTAAAGTAATTGTAAAGATTAAAGTTAAAAATTGCGTCGAAAGTACCAGCTGTAATTCGACTTTCAAGACACAACCCAACTGATCTTCGCACACTAAAAGTTAGCTACTAGATAATGCTCAAGGCATTAAGTTCCCATTGTACATAACTTTGGTTTACTGTGCAATAAAGTGTTTAAATAAAATAAATACATACATATCATCACGGGTGCCTTACGGCGCCCGAGACCGCCTAGACGGCCCCAGGGTACCCAGCGTAGGGATTTTAATCCCACCTCGTCGTAGCCGATGGTATGAGTCTACACCGAACAAGTGGCTAGTTTGTCGCGATGTTTTGAATAGACCCAATAACCCATCTATAAACAGTTTCACAAGTTAGTATAGTGAAACCGGGAGCGACAGCTTAACGTGCTCTCCGAGGCACTATAATAAAATAAATAAATAAGATAAAACTGGTACATTCGGCGCCATTTTTAACTTTAATCGTTACAATTACTTTAACGGACACGTTGGTGCACCTGGACCTTAGTGTGGCATCGCGTATCTAGTTTTATCTACTATAATAAATATTATTTTTTTGTCATCAAATTTATTCTATTTCCATACAAACTTATTTGTTGAATAACTTATTCTGAAAAATCAAGACGTGACAAGATTTTTTTTGTCAATCTCTATTACTTACTTACCGTAATTCGTAACACCCAAAACAATTATATTAAAAAAAGTATGTCTCAATAAATCTTCACTTACCTCTTCTTTAAAACCGCAATTATAATTAAATGTTGGCTGAACTTCGTAGTCCGGATCGCTCTGAAACAAAGAGAGTTCACAATAAATCACGCGACCTCCGAGAAAGATTAATGCTTCCAATACAACCTCACCAACCACCGCAGATTTTTTTTTAATTTGAGCACTACATGGGACTTTGTATCTACCTAATGGTAAGCTGCCTAGAAAAACCATGATTGGGATCTATCAATAAATTGTTGGTTAACATAATTGATCTCCTATCATGCCGGCTAAATAATGCGGTTACGAAACGGGCGGCTAAAAAACAAATTTGCATTAAGACTCTATTTTAATATCCTCGCTGCTTTATCGTTAAATCAACCACCCGTTCGTAACCGCACACTGAAAGGAGACTACAATCTGACTGAAAACCGGTGAAGTCACATACTAAAAACGAAACATGATTAGGTAACTTGACGGTTTTTGCTGTATAACGAGACCGGTCGGTCGCCTAACGAAGTTATAGAGGCCTCCTCACTCCTAAAATTAATTAATTTATATAAAAATAATTTATATTTATTAATATACGTGGTGGCCGAGTTGGTTAGACCTTGTACTTAAAACACTTAGGTCCCTGGTTCGAATCCCGATGTGTACCAATGAGTTTTTAATTTAAAAAAAAAAAGTACATTTATTTGACAACCCCACTATAGTGCCTCGGAGAGCACGTTAAGCTGTCGTTCCCGGTTTCATTATAGCAACTTGTGAAACTGTTTATAGATGGGTTATTGAGTCTATTCTAAACATCGTAACGAGCTAGCCACTTGTTCGGTGTAGACTCATACCATCGGCTATGACGAGGTGGGATTAAATCTCCTCCGCTGGGTACCCCGAGACCGCCATGCATGTATATTTATTAATTGATAGATAGCTAAACATTGTAAGTAAATGTACACATTGTCAATTGGGGCCTATTGTAAAATTGTAAAACAAGTGCCCCCTCGGTTTTACCAGCCGTTTAATTTAAAAGAAATCGGATCTAAAATAAAATACAGCCCATGTTACTGGCTGATAATGTAGTATTCTATAGCTGAAAGATTTTTAAAAATCGTCTGAGTAGTTCTGAAGTTTATGCGGAACAAATAAATATTTTCTTTAAGAAAATATTATTATTATATTTTCATAAATTCCTTGTCAGAATATTCTTATATTGAAATTATAAAGAAAAAATTGCGATATCTGGAGTTGGCGAATGTTATTATTTTATATTAGGACATTATTTCAGTAAGCTTCCATGGCTATTTCTTTTATGAAATGAAAACGATTTTATCTGCAATCCAAGAAAAAACTATAGAAAAATAGTTTTTAGCGTTTTTTGTCAGATTTCAAATTGGATTACATTTTATTTAAAACTGAAAGAAATAGGACTTATATTTAAATATTTTAAACCACCATGTTAAATTTAAAGAATAAAGTTTTTTATTTAATTTTATCATTTTACGGTACCTTATTGTTATGGAGTTAATTAGGTAGCAAGAAAATAGCAGGAATGTCATTGTGATACAAACAACTAGTAATTACCCACTTAACAATGTTTAATCGATCATAATTGTCGAGTATGATCGATTGAATACGATATCGAATACTATTTCTGTTTGTTCCATTGAGTGGCCTACATTCTGATTGTTATTATTTATGGTGTAGGTATTTCGATTGTTGATTTTTTTAAAGACACATTTTGTTTATAAAAACCGACTTATGCTAAAACAAAATAGGTATGTTTTTCTGTACAGTTTGACACGGTCTAGGTGTTTATAAAATATCATATGTATTAGTATCGTAAAACTAAATTTTAGGCTTTTTTTTTAAATTCTTTATTGCATTACCTACCAGCTAACCTTTAGGAGAGTGAAAAATTTATTCAATGGTATGATAATTGAAAATGTCTATAACTATAGTACAAGCCTAAAGTTTAGTTTTAGACCATCGGGGTAATTACGCGCAAAACGCTAAGCTAAACTTTAATCGATATGATGCAATTATGATGTAATGCAAACTTGGTGACATTAAAAATTGACAGACAACTACGTCATTTTGGTTAAAGTTTAGCGTAAGGTTGTACGGTGTAATAGGCTTACAGAGCAATATGTATAACATATTATATTATTATTGTTAATAATAGAAATTAATTAACGTATACAAAATTAAAATAAATTAACCTAATACAACATCTAAATTTTTAAAAACAAAATACGTTATTGGTAAACTTAAAATGCTAGCAACATTGCCATTGCTATGTTCTATGGCAATACTGATTTTCTATTGTAAATAACCTAGCATTTGGAATTTCCACATTATTAATTAAGAGGAGCGTCTGATGAGGATCTTCGATGTTCATGCTGATTCAACTGAAACCTTCTCCCTAACCCTCAATAGTTAAGTAGCAAAGTAACTATAATTAGGTAGCAACGTTTTCTACAACTTTAATAAATTAAATATAAAAAAAACAATTATAATAATGTTTAATGAATGGTCTCATTTAATTATTTAGATATGATTTTAATATGATTATTTTTTTACGACGAGGTGGGATTAAAACCCCTCCACTGGGTACCCTGGGGCCGTCTAGGCGGTCTCAGGCGCCGTAAGGCACCCGTGATGATACATATACATACATATTTTTTTTCGGATTTAGATTTTATATTTTTTTGGAAAAAAAGTAATACCTACGAGCCTAGATATCGGTCATATTTATAGCGCTTCCAAAAATCTATCTTAAAGTTTAGGGGAGGGTAACAGGTTAACAACCAAAAGGTCGCGACTGTATAGGAAATCTTTGACGAGACGCTCCTCTTAATTAAGCATCTTCTAAACATAATTTACATAAATTGAATACGATGAGAAATATTAAACCTAAACAATCAGTTAATTATTGTAACTAGAATCTGGTTTAATTCAGTAATTAAGTGCCTTGTCGAGGTTGGCTGAATGGAAGACTCATTCTGACGTCTCAGATAGACAATGAACTCCTTTGAGAGGCAAATTGATATTATTATCTTGTATCTGGATTTGAACCTATAGAACTAGCTGTATTTAGACCCGTATTTATTATTAGGTATATTCTACAATATACATATAATCACGGGTGCTCGAGACCGCCTAGACGGCCCCAGGGTACCCAGCGGAGGGGTTTTAATCCCACCTCGTCGTAGCCGATGGTATGAGTCTACACCGAACTGGCTAGCTCGTCGCGATGTTTTGAATAGACTCAATAACCTATCTATAAACAGTTTCAGAAGTTGGTATAGTGAAACCGGGACCGACAGCTTAACGTGCCCTCCGAGGCACTATAGTGGTGTTGTCAAAAAATGTACATTTTTTTTTATTAAAAACTCATTGGTACACACCGGGATTCGAATCAGGGACCTAAGTGTTTTTAAGTCCGAGGTCTAACCAACTCGGCCACCATTTAGCTGTATTTAGACCCGTATTATTAGGTATATTCTACAATATACTTAATAATATGACCGCCTCCGTAGACTAGTGGTTGCGCCTTTGGCGTTGTATCCGGAGGTCGTGGGTTCGACTCCCACCCATGGCAAAAAAATATTAGTACGTATTTCTGTACACTTTGTCATGGTCTGGGTTTTTATAAAATATAATATGTATTATATCGTTGTTACTGGTACACATAGTACAAGCCTAGAGCTTAGTTTGTGACCAGAGCATTATTTGTAAATTGTCCCACATATTATTATTATTATACTAGTTGCGTTATTATTATAACGGTTCTCGGGAGCTAAAAAAGGCACCCGTGATAGTAATTTTTTATTTATAAAAAATAATAAAAAACAACTTTTTTATTTGACTTTAAACAATAATAATAACCGAATTAAATTAATTATTATTTGAGCGGTTGAGCGCCTTGCCGCGATAGCGAGGTTCGTGGGTTCGAGTCCCGCCACCAGGAATTTTTTCATTGCATTTTTATCTTTAAAAATTTAATATAAGATTATCCTATAAAAAGGAATTTATAAAAATGCATAAATATAAAATACTGAAAAAAGTAAAAACAAAAAACAGACTCCTCTGCCATCTAGTATCAAAAAAAAAAAAGCTAGGACTTTTAACTTCACTCGTATAAGAGTTATTAAAAGAAAGCTAATAGAGGGCGTCTGTGTATAAGTAGATAACAAGCAATGACAAAATTCGTGAGGGCTGACTGGAACCTGGTTGGCTCAGCGGTTGAGCGCCTTGCCGCGATAGCGAGGTTCGTGGGTTCGAGTCCCGCCACCAGGAATTTTTTCATTGCATTTTTATCTTTAAAAATTTAATATAAGATTATCCTATAAAAAGGAATTTATAAAAATGCATAAATATAAAATACTGAAAAAAGTAAAAACAAAAAACAGACTCCTCTGCCATCTAGTATCAAAAAAAAAAGCTAGGACTTTTAACTTCACTCGTATAAGAGTTATTAAAAGAAAGCTAATAGAGGGCGTCTGTGTATAAGTAGATAACAAGCAATGACAAAATTCGTGAGGGCTGACTGGAACCTGGTTGGCTCAGCGGTTGAGCGCCTTGCCGCGATAGCGAGGTTCGTGGGTTCGAGTCCCGCCACCAGGAATTTTTTCATTGCATTTTTATCTTTAAAAATTTAATATAAGATTATCCTATAAAAAGGAATTTATAAAAATGCATAAATATAAAATACTGAAAAAAGTAAAAACAAAAAACAGACTCCTCTGCCATCTAGTATCAAAAAAAAAAGCTAGGACTTTTAACTTCACTCGTATAAGAGTTATTAAAAGAAAGCTAATAGAGGGCGTCTGTGTATAAGTAGATAACAAGCAATGACAAAATTCGTGAGGGCTGACTGGAACCTGGTTGGCTCAGCGGTTGAGCGCCTTGCCGCGATAGCGAGGTTCGTGGGTTCGAGTCCCGCCACCAGGAATTTTTTCATTGCATTTTTATCTTTAAAAATTTAATATAAGATTATCCTATAAAAAGGAATTTATAAAAATGCATAAATATAAAATACTGAAAAAAGTAAAAACAAAAAACAGACTCCTCTGCCATCTAGTATCAAAAAAAAAAGCTAGGACTTTTAACTTCACTCGTATAAGAGTTATTAAAAGAAAGCTAATAGAGGGCGTCTGTGTATAAGTAGATAACAAGCAATGACAAAATTCGTGAGGGCTGACTGGAACCTGGTTGGCTCAGCGGTTGAGCGCCTTGCCGCGATAGCGAGGTTCGTGGGTTCGAGTCCCGCCACCAGGAATTTTTTCATTGCATTTTTATCTTTAAAAATTTAATATAAGATTATCCTATAAAAAGGAATTTATAAAAATGCATAAATATAAAATACTGAAAAAAAAGTAAAAACAAAAAACAGACTCCTCTGCCATCTAGTATCAAAAAAAAAAGCTAGGACTTTTAACTTCACTCGTATAAGAGTTATTAAAAGAAAGCTAATAGAGGGCGTCTGTGTATAAGTAGATAACAAGCAATGACAAAATTCGTGAGGGCTGACTGGAACCTGGTTGGCTCAGCGGTTGAGCGCCTTGCCGCGATAGCGAGGTTCGTGGGTTCGAGTCCCGCCACCAGGAATTTTTTCATTGCATTTTTATCTTTAAAAATTTAATATTAATTATTATTTACAATTCATATTTGAACTTTCTCAGCTTACCTCATAAATTATTAAAAAAAAAAGTTTATGTGTGCTTATATATTTTTTAAGAAGAGTCTACATATTTCCTAGTTTGTAGCATCCGCCGTTCTGGAGATTTACCATTTATTTTCAAAGACTACGATTACCAAATTTTGAGTAATTAATACCAAATTTTATAGTACCTTCTAATATAGAGATTTAACTTTACTGAAAATAAATTTATCAACCATTCCCAATTTACCCCTTGAAAATCGAATTCTGAAAATTCCCTATTCTTAGCGACCTCCTACATTCTATACTAATATTATAAAGAGGTAAAGTTTGTGAGGTTGTGGGGGGTAATATAGGGGGATCTATATATATATATATATATCATCACGGGTGCCTTACGGCGCCCGAGACGCCTAGACAGCCCCAGGGTACCCAGCGGAGGGGTTTTAATCCCACCTCGTAGTCTACACCGAACAAATGGCTAGCTCGTCGCGATGTTTTGAGTAGACTCAATAACCCATTTATAAACAATTTCACAAGTTGGTATAGTGAAACCGGGATCTACTGAGCCGATATTAAAATAATTTTAGTATTGGATAGCTCATTTATCGAGAAAGACTAAAGGTTATAACATGATGCTACGACCAATAGGAGCGAGGCATCAATGAAAAATGTTGCAAAATCGGGGAAAATTTTTGAGAGCTTTCGTTGCGTGCGCTGTGTAACGGTTCAAGTTACGCATACAAAGTTGCGCCTGTTAGCTAGTACAAAACAAACATACTCTTTTACCAAATTTTATATTCCTAGTTTCGGCTGGGCAAAGTTGATGAATTTATTCAATGATATAAATAACCTAAGAAGCCACATGGTTGGTTTGTTTGTAATATTATAGTTTGGCTATGTGCATTGGTTATACATATTTTTATTTATATAGCATCTATTTTGTAGGGCATCATTATGCCGTGTTGTTGTGTACCTAGGCTAAGTTAAGTGAAATAAATAAAACATTCATTCAATATAAAATTAACCGCTTTTTACTAATTTTTTTTAATATGTAGGGCAATTTTACACATGTTGCTCTGGGGGGCAATTCTCGCGGTTTCGACATTCATCTCGAGTCGATATTTTTAAACGAAATAAATATTAATTAATAAATATATAATCGAGATGAATGTCGAAAGCGCAAGAATTGCCCACCAGGTCACAAACTAAGCTCTAGACTTGTACTATGTGTACCAGAAGCAACGATATATACTTATTATATTTTATAAACACCTATACCATGACAAACTGTACAGAAAAACGTACTAATATTTTTTTGCCATGAGTGGGAATCGAACCCACGAGCTCCGGATACAACGCCAAAGGCGCAACCACTAGTATACGGAGGCGGTCACGATTGGTGTATGTCGAATATCATGTCATATAAAATTTTTACCAATCCAATTTTCAAATCCTCTTTTAAACATAGATTTATTTAATTATCGTACTAGAAACGTCAGCAAGAGCAAGCTCTTATATATAAACATTCTTTCTTTCTTTATATAAACTTTATTTAGAGTTTTTGTTATAATGTTGTTCGGTATAATAATAATATAATATGTAGAATTTACACATATTGCTCTGACCACAAACTAAGCTCTAGGCTTTTACTATGTGTACCAGAAATAGCGACAATAATACAAATTATAATTTTATAAACACCCAGACCATGACAAACTGCACTAATATTTTTTTGCAATGCGTGGAAATTAAACCTACGACCTTCGGATACAACGTTAAAGGCGTAACCTCCAGTCGTCCAGGGTTATTCTTTGAAAAAATACAGACAATAATTCTTAAATTTCTTCTCCTTAAGCTTCCTTATTATCTTATTTTATATAATTTTACACAAACATTGTTTAAAAGTCGATATCTTTGATGTCACCGTCTTATTTATTATTACTACATAATATAGATATTTCCGTACCCCGGATAGAATTTTCCGTAAAATAATAATAGACCTTTCCTTTGTTATCGATACTTGGCGTGAAGTAGTAAAATTTTCAATAATAATGGAACCCTTTTTGAGTTTGAAGACAGCGAGGTTCGAGGGCCTCTTAAAGTAGGGCTTAGCTAAAAGCGTAGATATTATATTTTATGGATCGCTGCTCAGCTGTTGTTAAGGGTATTAGAAATATTTAGGTTAGTAATAGGTTTTAGTCTGTGGGTTCACCAGTTTTCAGGAGATTATTTCGATTACTTGTCGAGAAGGTCTCCATTCGAAATGCGGCTACTAAAACTGGCAGTTAAATTGACGATAAAGCAGCGAAAATATTTTAAACCTTAATAAGGTTTAACTTTCAATATCTCGAAATGTGAGCTTTCTGTAGTTTCTCATAAAGAGCTTAATCTTTTAGGATCACCAATAATGATTGTTTATTATGTAATGTAATAATTTATTTGTTGTTAGTGAAGTAATTCTTCATTGAGTTCTGATGAAGATACCGAGGAGATGAAAGTGGTATATAATAGAGATATTATTACTATACTGGGTGACTTCTTTTAGAGTGCAAAAAAAAATGTTCTTTGTATATAATCCAATACCATTTTTTTTCTTTTTATCTCGTCCATACAAAAACTATGAAGATATGATGACTTACAGTACAAAAAGGTCTTTAAACTTTTATATTAAACTAGCAACCCGCCTCGGCTTCGCACAGATTACTACTAATTATATGTATCACAGTGCTTTGTGTTTTTTTATTTTTTTGATGCCTCCAGTATCAATTTTAGAACCCATTTTTAAAATAAAAAAAGTAGGTAAGTATTTTTTTCTTCAAAAAAAAAGTTTGAAAAATAATGCTTAAAATTACTTCTACAAATACATAATAAGTCTTCGCATCTAACAAGTAAAACACAATTAGACAAGTGATACGCTTTAATTCGTGAGTTTAGTATGAAAGTTAACGTGATTAGTAGTTCTTTTTGGTACTTTAAGTTATTTATCTTTGTTTTTGTATAGGCGACACTAAAAGGAAAAATACGTATTTCATTATTTTCATCATAGAACATGTAAACACAATATAAAAAACAATCAAGACAGTGTATACTTAAAACAACAAACATTATCCAAAAATATAAAAAAATACTTTGTCTAGAAGTCTAGCTTGAGCAAGATGGTTAGTTGATCAGGCAGCATTAAATAATACTCTAAAATAAAAAAAAAAGGTACGCCTGGAAGATATAATGTCAATCAATGCCATACTACCATAAAAAAGACACGAGTTAATTAATCTACTATAAAACCTATATTTTACTGGCTATAAAATAATTTATCAAAAAGCTATCAGATACCCGCCAGCTGCAGTTCTATAGGTAAGATTGCTTGAGAGATTCTGCAGTTGCTATCAATTATGATTTAATGAAAAATCTGCTCTATAAATTGCGAGTCTTTTCACGTAAAACAGAACTGGGAGATTAATCGATCCGCTCTGGGATAGTGCCCGGTTTCTATTTAAATTAAGAATATTTGTATACGTGGTGGCCGAGTTGGTTAGACCTTGGACTTAAAAACACTTAGGTCCCTGGTTTGAATCCCGGTGTGTACCAATGAGTTTTTAATTAAAAAATGTATGTACATTTGTTTGACAACACCACTATAGTGCCTCGGAGAGCACGTTAAACTGTCGTTCCCGGTTTCACTATACCAACTTGTGAAACTGTTTATAGATGGGTTATTGAGTCTATTTAAAATATCGCGACGAGCTAGCCACTTGTTCGGTGTAGACTCATACCATCGGCTACGACGAGGTGGGATTAAAACCCCTCCGCTGGGTACCCTGGGGCCGTTTAGGCGGTCTCGGGCGCCGTAAGGCACCCGTGATGATATGTATGTATGTGTGTAATATTTGTGTTAATTAAAATTCAAATTTAGAATTCTTTAGTTGAGTGGAAACATAAACACTCCTGGGCCGTGTTCGGAAGCGTAACACTTTAACACTGGGTAGTATCACAGAGTGCGATAAAAATATTGAAAAATGCTTAGAGAACAAGAGATGCATATAGTGTAGTGACATTACCCAGTGTTAAAGTGTTAGTTTCCGAACACGGCCCCGAGTGATAATATAATACCTATTTTAGCATTAGGTGTACCATCCTCGATATCCGAGATCGGCTAAACGGCCTGAGGGTTCTAACAGTGGAATTATATTCCGACACGCCAATGGTCTACACCAACCCAGTAGCCAGCTCGTGGCGGCCGTTTCTTTAAATAATAAATAAAGAGTTTTAGAAGTTGGTATAGTGAATCTGGGACCGACTGCTTTACATGCTCCTGGAGGCACTATAGTGGTGTTGTTAAACTGATCACTGTACTTTGTGTACAGAGCGGGGACCTAACAATTGTAGTGTTTTTAAGTTCTAACCGATTTGCAACCAGAAGAAATGTACTTTTTTGAATTAAAACAAAATCATCACGGGTGCTTACAGCGCCCGAGACCGCCTATACGGCCTCAAGGTACACAGCGGAGGTGTTTTTAATCCCACTTCGTCGGGTATGAGTCTACATCGAACAAGTGGCTAGCTCGTCGCGATGTTTTGGATAGATAGATATTTGTATTTTCAATAGATAACAGCTTCGATGGGATCAATAAATTTTTAATTAACAATTATTTTTATGTTTAAAAAAATGATTAAAACTTAATTATAAGCCTAATCATATTCAAATAAAGTGGTTTAGGCCAAGTGAGTGAGATACACGAGTGACTCTAGCATCAGGTAGAGACACTCATTATTCATCGAGTGAGTGAGTGAGCAGCTGTCAAGGACAGAGCCGGGTTTCAAACTCACGAACAAGGTTCAAACCATATTCAATTATCTCTCTACCGCTTCTGTACTTGCTTACATATATTATATATTATAATTATATATTACAAGGTGTGATGAAAAATCCATATACAGTAATATATATATAGTTATAAAGGGTGTTTTTCACATTAACTATGGGACCAACTCTTTGAAAACAATAAATTTGGGTAATTACCTACTTCAATAATAGGATCAACAAATAAAAATGTGAAAACTGTAACGACGGAAATTATATGATTCCTGAATAAAAGATGGTTGAGAAAAAATTAAACAAGATAGGAATAAACAATATAGGAATAAACTAATTAAGAATAAACAATATAGGAACAGTATCGACGTCGTTTGAATACTGGCGGAAGTATTTGCAATAGAGTAAATAATACATTATAATTATTATATTAAATAATGGAATTTTGCAAAATAACGCTCGATTCAATCAATCAATATAGAAATAAACTAATTAGGAAAGTAGGGAATAAACAAGTTAGGAACAAACCAGATAGGAATAAAAAATAAAAACACTAGTCATTCGTGGACTAGTTTTCGCATTTTTCTGTTTTAAAACATATCTAGCCTTAATTCGGAATTGAATTACTCCTTTTTTCACTTAGGCGAGTCAATGAAAGCTAGGTAGCGGAACAATCCCTTATCAAAGTCATAATCAACAAAATTTATAGGAGAAATGAGTGGCTAAAATAAACTTATATTCGATATTTACATATTAATTAATTAATTTAGATTTATTAATTTATTTAGATTTCTTCGTACAAACGTATGGATAAGTTTTATTTTTTAATTTCCGACACATGTTTAATATTTCTCCTAACGCGACACAGTTGCTCGACTCCTCCGGACGCACGCGCAGGCAGCGCGTACGGGTAGACGATGTCTTCCTCTCTGCTGGGTGGCGTATTATCCCCTTTACACTCTTTTCCATAAATGCCACCACTCGGTTTTCATAAATGCCATGGTCCAAATAATTAACTCCAGTTCCTACGATCTGTATGCCGAAAACTTGCAACTGTCTGCTCATGGAGATATAATAAGGGGCCCATGGCCCGTAAATCACCTCTCCAGTTTTGAGAACAGAAGATGGCCGCCGCCTTAGAAATAAAAATAAAAATACAAGCAATCCGTGAGCGTTGATAAGTTGAAGTGAGAAAGGATAACGGCGGCAACGAATTTGTTTAACATTTCGTTTTATAGGCCATTTAAGGCACATGCAGCACTTCGAAATGACGACGTAAATGCCGATTATTGGTAATCGGCATTTACGTCTGTCATATCAATAGCATGTGAATAGCGATTTGGAGGCTATTCAAGTACTCTCACAAAAAAAGGGAAAAGGATTTTTGTAACAAGTAAGCAAACTACTTATCTTCTTTATTTTTTATAAATTGTATTACTTCGTGCACTTGATTTCTGTCAGATCGCTCTCACTCAAATGTTAGTAATGTAATATCAGCCGTAATATGTGCACGGCGCGTTATTAGATTTTGGCGAACACTTAACCCAATGACGGGGAATAAGGCCTTCGCCGGAAACCCTCGAAGCCTTTGTGACATGCCTGACAAGCCATGAGCTTAGGGTGACGATAAGACTACGGTCCGTATTTATAGATTGATCTTACATATTGCACGGTTTCTTTTTTTTTTCCAGATTTGTTTTTTTTTAATATACTTATTTAACTTTGTATCTAACTGCTGGTAAGTTAACCTATAATAAATTCAATAATTATCATTTATATATATATATATATATAAACATTATTCAATAAAAAACATTAATAAATAAAATCCGCATTAAATATATAATATATTTAATGCGGATTTTATTTATTATATCATTATCTCTACTAATAAGTTTTATAAAATGAACTCCTTATTGATTAATGTTTTTTTCCGTTAAAAATATCTGTAACAGAAAAGAAATAAAAAAAAGAGAAATAAGGAAAAGTCTATAATAGTTATACATATAAGTATACTTTATACACACTATACTCCATTCGACGGGAACAGATAGTGACGTCATCATATTTTAACAGATAGTGCAGATGTACTACGCATGGCTAACACCATGAAGCTAAAAAAACGCGCCCCGCGCCAATGGAGTAAGCATGATACATAAATTGTTTCATAATAGTGCGATACCGGTGTCGCCAATTTCTGAGGCGAACAAATGAAGAACGGGGAAAAAGGTGTGGCTTCAAATGGCAGCTCAACGCTTCTGTCACTTAAAAAACTGCTTGAGAAAAAAAGAGATACAAGCAAACACGAATGTGTGCGCGTGTTTATGAAGTGTATTGTTTTTTTATTATAAAAAACTAAATATTTAATTGCATACTTAATAGTTTCGATAGTGTTGCCACCGACAACAAATATTATTACTTATCGATAAACCAAATATTTTGGGATTTATAGAGATCATCAAATATTAATAATTATTTATCGATATACAATTGTAATACACACACATATCATCAAGGTAACCAGCGGAGGGGTTTTAATCCCGCCTCGTCGTAGCCGATGGTATGAGTCTATACCGAACAAGTGGCTAATATAATCAAATCAAACAACTTTCCCATGGAACCATGTATCGCAAAAGAAAAAAAAAATGGCCTTCTCCATACAAACTAGTAACGTTAAAATTACCAATTTGTATGGGGAAGTACATTTTTTTTTTCATTTGCGACATATGGTTCCATAGGAAAAATTGATAGATTTTATCAGCAGAACCTCATATTAGCCCAAAGTACATCCTTTCAAATCCACCCTGATAGACACTTTCGCATTTATAATACTAGTGGATTTAAAAAATGTAGGTATATAATAATATAACAATAAGTTAAAAATACTTTATAAAATTAAATTATTTATTAAATTAAAACACATGCACAACTAACTACATGTACCTACTAAACTCAATCTCAACATTTTTGACCGACCTCCAAGGGGAAGTTATACTCAAACTACAAAAGGCGAAAAACAATTAAATCGTAGCTTGATTCGTCAAAATGTACTGAACATACACGGGTATTCATGTTGGTTACCAATTTTCTTCTCTTTTAATTGCCTCTACCCATTTACGTTTTAATGCCGGATCTTTCGGGAAACTGTATCATGTATAGAAAATATAATTAGTATTATATAAAAAATCAATAATTGTATAATATCTCATAACCATGAAAGTATTTACAAAAATCGTGTTTATCAACTATAAAATCACATAACTAAATAGTAACTGACAAACCTCGTTGGACGGTTCTGTTGTCGCCATACCTTTTGATTAAATTAAATTGAAAAGATTAAAAATTATTTTAAAGTATCGAAATTCTCATTAAAAATAAAAACACATCACTAGTTCTTCAACTTCTAACTGTTGCACATAGTTTGACAGTTACCGTCAGATTTTGATATTTTAATTATGGGTTTTATTATTATTTTTTATTAAGGTTTAATATAAGAAAAAACATGTTAAATACATACTTGAAATACGTGACACTAGGTACTTTTTTTAATAGTAGTTTCTGCACAGCTTTAATGCACAATTAGCCATTTTTTCAACAATAAAAGCGGAGCTCTTTTCGACTTTCTCCGCCGAACGCACAAATCAGACTGAGGATGTAAAAAATGTGAAAGTGTGTGTGAGTGACAAATTTGTCACTCGCGCGGCACCCTGCAAATTGAATGATGCTTACTCCAGTAGGGGCGCGCGGACGGGCACGGTTTTTACCTTCATGGCTAACACCGACCGCTACCACAAAATGTCGTTTTATTCATTAAAATGTAATTTTGACATTGTTTACTATAGAAAATTAGCGACATCAAAACGATATTTACATTCTTGTGTAACGGAGCACGTTTAGACGCGATAACGTTACTATCAGTTATCGTGGAATAAACTTTACAAATGAAGGCAAAATCTTTGATCAACAATGTTGATCGAAAGGCAAAATTATTTTCAACTTTTAAAAATGGAACGACACAGATAGGATTCAATATTTCACAGTGCATTTTGTGACCCAACTCAATACGACAAATCTCATCTCGCTTTGATTTACAAACAAAGTGAACGCATCACGGATAGACGCTTCCTCCGACAAACAAATGATAAAATGAAGCAAAATATGAATGCTTTTATTTATTTATTAAGGCATCGGTAACAAAGAACATCAGCCATTTTAAAATTTAGTAAGTACAGTTTTTTAAAAACTGAGATCAAATTGATTGATTCAAAATTGAAGATAAAATTCAAGAAAGTAAATCAAAAGTGTTACCAGTTTAAAAAATAAAAGTACGTAATAATCATGTTAGAATTTCACGCAATTTTACCTGTAAAACATAGTATAAAAAAAAAATTACGCTCATATTACCTGTAAAACATAGTATAAAAAACAGCGCATATTTTACAGCTTTAAAATATCAAATACAATTAAAAAATAACATTCATTTTAATATTTTATTATACTATCTGCCTGTCCCCATTTCGACGGGCGTATCGAGGAATACATGATGACACCAAATATTCCCTTTAGTACTATGTATATTTTAATACTTTTTTTATAACAACAACATTTTTTTTCGGACGAATTATTGAATTTCTTTATCGGTAACATGTAAGTCTGATTCCAATAAATTAATTTAAATTATTAAGTAACATAAGTGAAATTAAACTAAGAGAAGAGTTGAATTATTGTAAACAACATTTAAAAAATATTATATATATATATATATATATCATCACGGGTGCCTTAGTCGGCCCCAGGGTACCCAGCGGAGGGGTTTTAATCCCACCTCGTTGTAGCCGATGGTATGAGTCTACACCGAACAAGTGGCAGTGGAACAAGCGCGATATTTTGAATAGACTCAATAACCCGTCTATAAACAGTTTTACAAGTTGGTATAGTGAAACCGGGACCGACAGCTTAACGTGCTCTCCGAGACAATATAGTGGTGTTGTCAAACAAATGTACATACATTTTTTAATTGAAAACTCATTGGTACACACCGGGATTCGAACCAGGGACCTAAGCGTTTTTAAGTCCAAGGTCTAACCAACTAGGCCACCACGTATATAAAAAATATTAAATGACTATATAAAATTATAATATTACTTTGCAATTATTCCGCTTATGACAACATCATACAACAAGTTAATTTAGTACAAATTATGTGTTAAATATTACCAACAAAAAAACATTTAATTCGACACGTGTTTAACCTCTCAACGATGCATCTTTTTAATATTTAATTGAATTAGGCGTTATTTTGATTCAATTAAATAACAAAAATAACATAAACTTTGATAAAGAGCAAAATTTTAGTAATTGGTGAGTAGAGACAATTGTCTAATATAGGTTTTAATTTAAAACTTTTTATTTATTGATACATATCATCACGGGTACCTTACGGTGCCCGAGACCGCCTAGACGGCCCCAGGGTACCCAGCGGAGGTTTTTTTTTAATCCCACCTCGTCGTAGCCGATGGTATGAGTCTACACCGAACAAGTAGCTAGCTCGTCGCGATGTTTTGATAGACTGAATAACCGATCTATAAACAGTTTCACAAGTTGGTTAGTGAAACCGGGACTGACAGCTTAACGTGCTCTCCGAGACAATATAGTGGTGTTGTCAAACAAATGTACATATTTTTTTTAATTAAAAACTCATTGGTACACACCGGGATCCGAACCAGGGACCTAAGTGTTTTTAAGTCCAAGGTCTAACCAACTCGGCCACCACGTTTATTTGTTGGTATTTTATTTATTATTCTAATCTTTCATAAATACAAATTATGTACAAAGTGCAAATTAAAACGACAAGAACTATTTCAATGAAAATGTATAATTGTAAAGATTGACGCTTTGAGTTCAGCTGAGCGGAGACTTCACTTAAAGGAAATTGGTTCCAATATGCTTGACCTGTTTGCTAGACAAGCTACTTGCGGGGTTTATAAATAAACACCCACTGGCTCGTTACTTAATACAACCACGTACTCGCCACTTGTTTGGGGTAGATAGACGCAAAATAACTATCCAACGGCAATGGAGCTGGGAATAAAAAAACGCGTCTCAGCTACTGCAAGTACTGTGTTCGAAGGTACTTTACTCTTTTCGGTCACCGTACCCAATTTCCTTAGGGCAACTCATTCAGATACTTCTTTGAAACAACTTTAATACCTTTTATAAATATATTTATACTCTTTTCAATTCCCTGCAGAATACATTAATTCATGCAAAGCTAAATAAACCGAAACGGTGAGGATTAATCGGGTTTCACTCATTTTATATTAAATTACTACATCACACTTCCATCGTGTGTCCCTCTATCAATCTCTCTTCCGAATCTTCGTTCCTTCTATTTGTTCTATTTCCTTTACAAAATTCCTTTTTTGTCGAAGGCTATTTCCACCTTTGATTTACTCTGCCCTAATGTTACACATCCGCTAATCCTGAGTTCTCAACGCGCATGGGATTCTTTAATCATCAAAAGAATACATAGTAAACTTTTTGAAAATAACTCCACAGCTAATTTGGCCCGTCTTCAGACTACACTTATGAATCAGGAGCTTGGTTGGATGCAATATCTTCTCCTTCTCTAGGAACTTTTTTGGATAACTCGTCACTTAGAGTCGCAATAGCTTTGCGATTAGGTTGCGAAATTTGTCAGTCTCATACATGCACCTGTGGTTGTCCAGTCAATAGTGACGGTTATCACTGCCTTAGTTGCAGCCGCAGTGCCACCACGCTCTTAATGACGCGATTAAGAGAGCTCTATCATTAGCAAATTTTCCGTCTATCATGGAGCCACCCGGTGTTAGCCGCACAGACGGCAAGCGACCAGATGGTTTAACGCTTCTTCCATGGCGAAGAGGTCGCAGTCTAATTTGGGATGCGAAATGTGTAGACACATATGCTGCATCCCATATTCATGGTTCTTCTGTCAAAGCAGGATCAGCCGCGGAGGCTGCTGCTAAGGCCAAGCACCTGAAATATTCAACTTTAAAACAAAACTATTTGTTTGTTGAAACTTCAGGCGTTTGGTCTGCAATTTGGGTGTGAGCTGGGCGCTATATTAAAGGATATATCTGGTAATGCCCGGGCTCATTATCATTTCATTCAAAGAATATCATTTATTATTCAAAGAGGCAATGTTGCGAACATACTAGGTACTTTTAGCCACAGTGATGGCTGGGACATAGAGGAACGTAAATTTATTTTATTTTAGTTAAAATTTATTTATATTTATTTTATTTTGTGGAGTAAATAAATGATTATAATAATTTATAAAAAATATATATTCAAATAAGAAAACTAATATTTAAATGGCAAGTAGTAGCCTTACTCTATAATAGAGAAGGTTGCAGTACTTATGAATAATAAATATATTTTAATATATATATAGTGTTTGATTTAGTATCTACCTGATGGTAAGCAAACGCACAAAGTCCATGAATGGGTTAATTTTACAACATTCATCGTTCACTCTATGCCTATCGTTCAAATGATGCGAATTCGTTACGAAATTAACTGCCTGTTTCATAAACGCACCCTGAGAGGAGACAAGAAATTGATGCAAGTCTCCTGGCAACCGGAGAACCCGCAAACTAAACCCTAAAAATGACGAATTGCCCGCACTGTGAGTGCATAGTTTTTTTTACATATTTTATCTATAGGCAAAGACCCGAGCGCCACTTTTGTCCCACATCTCTCCTTTTGCCTCATCCTTAGTCATAACTCTTCTTGTACATGCTCGCCGATTTGGGACTTAATTGTACAGCCCTTTAAAACTTTTACAATTTGATGTCGCATTTATCCTTCACCTCGCTTTAATACCTGATTCGTAATTTTTTTCATCATTAATTCTGTCTACATTCCTTTCAGTATAGCACGGTCTTACTCATTTTGTCACTTTATTTCAGACCTTCTCTCTCTCGAATTATAGCGAAAATATTTCTTAAAAACGATAAAATTGTGTTTGGTATTTACTTACCAATAAGTTATAGTATAGTTGACATACAATCTCAATTAAAAATAATATAATGTAATTTTAATATACCTAACTTTTCCTTTTAGCACACTGTTTTCTATTTGTTGTAAGTTTTACTAAGAGACTCAAAAACATCACAAACATCTGTAAATTTGAACCTCCTGAGGCCTATTTCATAAAGATGACAATTGTAAATTACTATGACAATTCATAATACATTGCTTGGTTTAGTTTGTTAAAAGTAAATAATTTAAATGAAACTAAACAATGTATTATAGATTGTCACGTTTATGAAATAGTCCCCTGAAGGTCAATATCATATCATATTAAAATATAACATATCTATTATAAACTACGACCAAAATTGACAGCTGTTAAAAAATCGTATGAAAATCAAACAAACATTTTTATTTTATTGTGTGTATAGATATTTTTTTCTATGCTATTAAATATAGGTTTATACCTATATAGGTTTTCGATTAGGAAAAAGCTAGTCGTGAATGTATAGAATAAAAAAAGGACAGACAATACAAGGGTAGGTACATTATCATAACAAAAGCGCCCTAAAAACTTGAGACGAATTCATAATTCCTTTGCCGAAATAAATAAGGAATATTGAAAAGAAATTCTAAGGAATTAAGTCATTCACCCTGCTGATAATGTCAGTCGGCATTATCAGTTAGTCATTCAAAGAGGAAAATTAAATTTTGTCGAATGCTTTCAGTAATATTTGGTAGGATTCATGAAGACCGAGTGAGGTATTCAGTATCATTGAGTATAGATTAGTTTAGTAAATAGACTCGGCATTTAGTTGATAAATATGTAATTTCTCTAAATACCTTTTCTATCACCCAGGGTGTCTGTTGTAGGTAAAAGAATGCTGAAAAATGTTAGCTTAATTTGTATACCTTAAGCCTTTTACAACAATGTAATGGCTACATCTTGTCGTGAGTATCATATTTAAATAAATAAATAAATAAAAGAAGTGAGATGACAGTTCGATTTTGAAAATAGTCTTTGGACGCTAATCTGTGGTCATAACCTAGATCAGTCAGTTAAGAAAAAAGTTGAAAAATGTTGTGATTAATTCTGTGTAAAATGGTATAATTATTTGTTTTATTGTGAATAGAGTTTTTGTTCCGCAAAGTGAGTTTTGTGCGGCCTATTAAAAATACCATTTATATGTGTAGTGTTTTGTTCGCCATGTATTAGGCGCCTACAAATAGTTGTCGCGTTGTGTTTTGTTATATATTTCCAACGTCGTATTTGAGTGGCATTTGTTAGTGGTTTCAAAGAAGAACGAAGATATTGCATCCCTTGGGTACCCAGGGATCTCGTCAAGCCACACAACAAGCCATACGGTAAGTTTAGTTTTTAAGTCAATTGCGGTGGGAATCGCACCCGTGTGAGAATCTTGGACGAGATTATTTCCCGGCATCCTCGCACAATACCTATAAGTGGTTGTATCAATATTATCTTTTTTTTTATTGGGGCACGGCATGTGACTTTGTATCTACCTGGTGGTGAGCAGTCCTACAAAGTCCATGAACGGGTCGACCAATAATTGTTCTTAAATAAAATTTATCGCTTCCACTATGCCGGCTAAATGATGCGATTACCAAATGTGGCGACAAATTGCATTACGAATATATTTTAATATTCTCGTTGCCTTATCGTCAATTCAACCCATTTCGTAACCGCACCCTGAAAGGAGACTACAACAAACGACAAGAAATCGATGCAGTAATCTCCTGAAAACTGGTGAACCCACAGACTAAAACCGAAACATGACTAGGTCACTTGACGGTTATCTGTATGTATTTGGTGTTCTTTTTCTTATTGTCTCATATTTATTTAGATTATTTAGGTACCTACTACTACTGCATTCAGATGAAGCCGCACATCGTCTTCAAGGCATCAGCTGAAAATCAGCGTTACAGCCATCTATTGCTGTAGCATGTGCTGAGCTGATTTCCTGTTTATCGCCACGTAACAAGCACTCTTATATCTTATTGTTTTTTTTATTAATTAATGTTATATTACGCAATAATGTAATTAATTAATTAATTTTATTTGTGTGTATTCTGTGGGTGGCGTTCAAATAAAGTTTTTCTTTCTTTCTTTCTTTAAATCAAAAGTCTCATTTATTATTAGAGTCTAATTAAATTTCAACAATAATTGTTGAAATTTAATTTATTATTTTATAAGAGTAAATACTAGTAAGAAATAAGATTTTGATAGAAATTTGTTTGATTATCCAAAAAATAGACTTCTTTTGAAGTCTGTAACTAATTGTATTTAACTAACATAGAGATAACTAACAAAATATGGACTATTACTAACAAAGTCTGATTTATAATAAAATTGAAAATATTTTTTTTTAAGTTAATACCTAAACATATAAGTATAATTGAGAGTATTTAACCACCACTGAATTTAGAACTTATATAAGCATTTAAAATCTTCGGTGATTCACAATTTTCTTAAAAGTAAAAATATAGCTTTAAATTTTGATTTTCATAAAATATTGTAATACCTACCAATGATGGTAATCAAATTAATCAATGCGTAGACATATACATTGCAATGCAAACGTGTAGTTAAATTTCGGAGTGTTTCTAAAGAAAGTGCGGCCAATTTGAAGGAAGAAATCTGTTGAAAAGCGGTTATCTAACTGGACAACTTTATAAGTTTTAATTTCATAGGTCTCATGGTTTATGTTTGTTTTGAAATCTGTCACTGAATATACGTTGGAAAAACACAAGTATTTTTCTGTATATTATTTCATTTTAGTTTTTCAGGGCATTATAGAGTAAATATTTCTACACAGTTTCATCAAAATCTAATAATTTCTACAAGCAATGATGACGTTAATCAGTGATTTAATTGCTGTAAAATGATAGTTAATCAAAAATGTATATTGAGCAATAACGTCAATGCATCAAATAGACGCTGACCTAATTTAAGTTCATTCAATGCTTATTACGTTTACTTTAGCTCGTTGAACATCTATAATAAAAATATCTAAGAGTGCAACTATAAATACAATTTAGATTTTTCTTTAAACTACACACATTTAGGGATATTTAAAATTATTATATTTGTACAATACATATTGATTACTAATTATTTATAATTTTTAAAAAGGAAATAAAAAAATATAATATACATATTTAATATAAATTAGCATCTAAAGTAAACTAAAAAAAAAAAAACTAAATTAAATTAAAATAATCTTCAAGTTTGTCCTGTGGCATGGTCCCCAAGATGCTGACGGCATTACCTTTTTGTATAGCTATTGATATCTTTTGTTTAAAATGCACGCCAGCTCTTGGGTCTCCGGTAGCGTCAATAAGGAGTGGGGTCAAAGTTTTGTATAATTCTTTGGCATCCTGACTCCACGGTCCAAATGTCTCCACTACGAAAGCCAAAAATTCATGAACATTTTTTATTTCATTATATTTGTTATGTTTGTTGACTTCCGCAGTGGATGCCGCAGACCCCGCTCGACGTGCCGAACCCGATAAATGTAACGAAGCCATGGTGTCTACGCATGTAGCATCCCACACCATGGCTCTGCCCTACTTCCAAGGAATTAATGTCATTCCGTCCGGTCTCTTACCATCAAATCTTGATAAGTCTTTGGGTTCTAATATTGAAGGAATATTACTAATTAATATTATAATTACTTTTAAAATATTGTAAGCTTGCCACTTGTTTGGTGTAAACCATAAATGTAAGATTTTTTTATTGGAGCAAAGCATGTTACTTTAAATAATATATGTGTATACTGGTTGCTTTTTTTTTACAGCGGCACACAGGCTCTCAGGAACCCATTTTAAATTAAAAAGGTAGTTATAAGTTTCTTCAAAAATACACCCTTATTCATAAAAACTTTATTAAAAGTCTCTTCCTTAACAATGAAAGTCACTTTTGACTGAAAACATGAAAATTATGTATAAAGATTTTATACTTGGTAAAATATATAAATTGAAGCTATAAAATTTTATTGCCAAATATTTCGCCTCTCTTTGGAGCGGCGTCATCAGTGACAGTGACTGAAGGTCTTTGTCATAATTTTTGAAAAAGTAATTTTATTTCTTTTAGCAATGGTAAAGGCAATGCACTATACAGTTTTGTATTTATTTTTTAGAAAAATATCATCACCACCTAGCCCATCATGGAAAACATCATCAGCATGTTATGTCCATTGTTGGTTCGATATTAATAAATTTACAAAACAAGTTAGACAAAACCTAATGCATTACATTCAGACCAGCGGCTACATTCTGTTTCTTATAACGTGATCGTTAGATTGTCAAAATAACGATTTCCGTTATTAGCGCTCTCTCCTCCAATCAGAGTAATTTTTTAACCTTCGCTGATTGGAGGAGAGAGCGCTAATAACGGAATTCGTTATTTTGACAATCTAACGATTACGTTATAAGAAACAGAATGTGGCCGCTGGGCTATAGGATGCACCAAGCTGCCATATAAAGATTTTATTAATTTATCCATCACAAAGAAAAATATAACTACCTTTTTTATTTAAAAATGGTTTTATAGGGTAATTATTGAACGACTCCATTCATGGTCTGCTTACTATCAGAAAGATAATACGACAAAGTCTAATAATAATATATTTAAGGTCTGTCTATCTACGATTAATTCGGAAATGGTAACTCAAAACTGGAAGTTAAAACAGAAATAGGTATCTTGATATATATTTCTGTCATTGTTTACCATAAAATAACACGAACTGAATGGATTTAATTTAAGTTATGATGACAAATTTAATTATTAATGAAGATTTATATTCTAATTTACTAATTAATATTATAATTACTTTTAAAATATCGTAAGCTTGTCACTTGTTTGATATAAACCATAAATGTAAGATTTTTTTATTGGAGCACAGCATGTTACTTTGTATCTACCAGACAGTAAGCAGGCCTACAAAGTCCAAGAATAGGTGGATCAATAAATTGTTGTTTAAAAAATTTGATCGCTCCCACTATTGCCGGCTAAACGATGGTTTATTTTACTATCCTTGCTGGTGTATCATCAAATCAATCGCCCGTTTCGTAACCACAGCTTGAAAGGAGACTACCAATTCGACAAAAAATCGATGCAATAGTCTCCTGAAAACCATTGAACCCACAGACTAAAACCGGAACATTACTAGGTCACTTGTCGGTTTTTGGATCTGTATGGGCGGTGGTGACGAGACCGGTCGGTCGGCCTAACGAAGTTGTAGAGACCTTCCAATCTATATAAAATATATAAAAATAAATCTTGCTCGTAGTATAAAGAATTTCTGTTTACATTTCCAATAATTTATTATAAATTATATCATCTAACTTGCATTCTATATAAAACTAGTTTCAACAAAATCTTATTTGCAACCCCTGTAACATTGTTAAAGTGTGGTTGCTTGCAGTATTCAGGAAGGCGGGGTCTGAAAATTACATTTATAGAGGGGACTCTTCACTAGTTCACTATATGCAACTTACGTCAAGACGTCACCTCATAAATTCAATTTATTGAACATAGAGAGCTTTTTTAATGGAGCACGGCATGTGACTTTGTATCTACCTGATGAGAAGTAGACCTGCAAAGTCCATGAATGGGGTCAATCGATATACAATGTTCTTTATCAACATTGACCGCTAAATGATGCGGTTACAAAATGGGCGGCGATATGGACGTATTTGCATTACGAGTCTGTTATATCTTCGCTGCTTTATCACTCTTTTGCTTTTTGCAATATCTATACTACTTTACGTTGGGAGATTTAAAATTTGAATTTTTGATCGGCTAAATAAAAAACTAATGAATATTTTTTCAATGTTATGAGTTTATTAGAAATTTATGAATGGAAACCAATAACATTAAAATGACTGCCAAGACTGGTAATACAGTACCCCATCCGATCAACCCAATTTTTCAGTACATTGTCGATTGTTTGGTCAATCTCAGTGAGGTAACTTCAAATTTGTGTATCAAGGCATCAATCGTTTCTGGAAGGTTAGCGTAAAACTTTTCCTTAACGGATCCCCACAAGAGATAGTCCAATGGAGTCAAATCACAGCTCCGGAATAGAGCATTTAATTTCTATTGAATTTTCCACGTAAGTTTCTTACAGTTTGGATAGAAGATTCATCACTTTGGAAATAAGTTTTTAATAATTCCCAGTTTTGTTTAATATTTTTTATCATATTTTTTTAATTCTTCCACCATTGTGGAAAGGCAAAGATCTTTCGACCATAGAGCCATATTGTTTAAGCGTAAATCGACCCATCCGTTAATGTCAAATATTAAACTAACTTTGCCATAACACGATTTAAAAAAAAAAAATTAACGGCTCTGGATACAAGTGCCATATCACGAATGACGGAAGTGTTACTAGACTACCCACTACTAAAAAATGCAAGCGCTAGATGGCCCACCCTTTATAATCTTATAAAGAGGTAAAGTTTGTGAGTTTGTAGGGGGTAATCTTTGGATATAATTTTTTTTAGCTATTTCAAAATAATTTCAATGATGCTGAATTACCGTTATATCTGGCTTTAACAGTAGTATAGTTTAGTGTTGATATAAAGTGACATGGAAAATTTATAAAAAAATGATGAATTTATAAAAAAATGGAAATCGTATGAATGCACCGTACAAGGCTATTATAAAATTAAATTGTTGTTGATTCTGCATTCATTTTAATCTCAAATTTATTGAGATTAAAATTAATGCAGAATCAACCTCAAACATAGTACTAATTAACAATATATTGTTTTCGCTAAAACAAAAAGTGAGAATTGAATACGTGGTGGCCAGGCACCAGCACCCCTAGCATGGTCCAGCCAAGACAAGATATAAAGTCGCGAGCGGATGTCAATTTTTTTTTTATATCAGCCAATCAGGTGCAACTTTGCAGCTCTCTGATTAGTTGATATAAAAAAATAGTTACTTTTGACATTGGTTCGCCACTTTATATCTTGTCTTAGCTTGGCCGTGCTAGGGGTGCTGGTTCGAATCGTGGTATGTACCAATGAGTGCACAACTATAGTGCCTCGGAGAGCACGCTAAGCTGTGGGTCCCGGTTTCATTGTACCAACTTATGAAACTGTTTATTGATGGGTTATTAAGTCTATTCAAAACATCGCGACGAGCTAGCCACTTTTTCGGTGTAGACTCATACGGTGTAGGCTACGACGAGGTGGAATTAAATACCCCTCCGCTGGGTACCCTGAGGCCGTCTATGCGGCCTCGGCGCCGTAAGTCACCCGTAATGATACAAAAAGTGAGAATAAAAACTATTTAAACCAAGAATGCTCAAGGAGTCAGAACAGAATTTGACGGCAATGAACATATACGACAATTTGTTCAACAGGCAATTGTAGGCCTTAGTCCACAAACATATTTCATACCACCTTTGTTCCTAAATCGTTTGCAGTTGTCGCCGCAAGACTTTGGAATAATTTACCAGTCAAAATAAGACAATCACCAAATAGAGTCATATTAAAAAAAATAGTATATAGTAGTTTTTATTTATCTTTCATTATTCTATTCCTTTCCACTTTGTTACTTCTCCTTTCTCATTTTTTGTTGGCATTAGTATTGTGTATATGTAGTTTATGTATGTATATATAAAAGATATATTTAAGTAGTGTACATAAGATTGTAAATTTTATATAATATTCACTGGATTATATACAAAGTTACTGTATTGCACCTACCTCACTTATTAACTGTTTTTATTGTCCCGAAGGTTTGACTGGTAGAGAATGCCTAGCGGCATTAAGTCCACCTTTTGTAATAAAGATTTAAATAAATATATTGATCTAACATTCATGTTTAAAGCTTAACCTAATAAAATATGTCTTAGAAAGAAAAACATAGCTCACGAAAATATTATTGAAGGGATTTCTGAATCCGTTATTGGAATGTACGAGTGAAGTGATCTGACAACTATTGGAAATATTTCCACGCTCGCATGAGCTAAATGGATTTTATTGTAGAACCTCGCGTGAAGGAAAAGAAATCCTAGCAGAAGTTTGACTGAGAGTATGGATACAATTGTTATTTATACGGTTTTTTGACTAGACAGGCGATTTTTTTTTCTTTTATTGTAGTTTGAAGAGATTTTTCTTGCAAAGTTTATGCCTAACTAGGTACTGTTTACCCGCATGGATACAATTAAATTTCTGAATCAAATCAACTGGAAATATATATGGCGTATATTATTACGCCATATATATTTCCATAGCCATATATACGCATAGATACTTTGGGCTAATATAGCTAATATAAGATTATACTGATGAAATCGAACAACTTTTCCCATGAAAAAAAATGCTTTCTCCATACAAACTAGTAATGTTAAAATGACCAAATTGTATGGGGAAACCAATTTTTTTTTCATTTGCGACACATGGTTCCAGTTATTAAATTTAATCAGTAGAGCTACATATTAGCCCAAAATACAACCTTTAAATTTCACCCTGTATATAGTAATCGGTTTTCCGAAGACTAGGTACTGCATCGATTTCTTGTCAAGGTGGCAGTCTCCTTTCATGGTGCGGTTTCGAAACGGGCGATTAATAATATAAAATACCAAAATGGGTGCCTTTATGGCTTCAACCGCTTTTTTAACGGCCTTAGGGTACCCAGCGAAGGGATTAACCCATCCTCATTTCGCTGATGGTATTCGAAGGCAACACCTAACTGGACATATAGAACGATATGAAAAGCCACTCCTAGTGTCTTTTACATTCTTCTCGCCCCTTATTATAATTAAAGAATGGCAGGGGTAGGAACGGATCAGTTAAATCGGACAACGTCAGTATTTTTGCAAAAATGTTCAGTTTTTTCAGGTTTTTATAATAAAAGAGGTAGATTTTGTATGAAGGCGTGAAAAAGGGTCCGCTGAAACACTAGAAGTTCTTTTAGTAAGTCTTGTATTTACATTATTTTGGTACGTAGGTGATGCTTTCAGGACAATAACTATGCTCTACTTATTATGTTTTTTTTTTGGACAACAGCATAATATTGATGCATCATCAAACTAATCCTTAAAAATGTTTTTATATAAAAAAAAGGTGTTTCGAACCTTGGAAAGGTGAAAAGCTAAAAAAAAATGTAAGATTATGACTTCAAAGTTTTAAGTTTTAAATATCTTTCTTCACCTAGATTAACTTTTACGGATTAAAAATAAAAAATATTTACGGATTAAAAATAAAAAGTCGATTAAAATTAAAAAGCTCTTACATACTACAATATAAAGCTATAAACAAACGTACCTAGCTAGCTGTAGCGCTTCAACCGCTTGAGGTTGCCGGGCGTCTATCACAATGACGTGCGGTGTCCGCTGTTCGATTTCTCTTCGTAAAGCGTCCAGCGCTTCTCTGGCGGTCCGCACGTGACGCGCGTCGCCACCGATTATGGCAGCGGCTGCGCACGCCGCGGTACACACCCGAGATGTTCTCTCCGGAAACACGCATAGTAACTGTTGACAAATTAAATTAGTTTTATTTAATTATAAATTATTATTGAGTCTATTCAAAACATCGCGATGAGCTCGCCAATTGTTCGGTGTAGACTCATGCCATCGGCTACGACGAGGTGGGATTAAAACCCCTCCGCTGGGTACCCTGGGGCCGTCTCGGGTGCCGTAAGACACCCGTGATGATATGTATGTAATTATAATACAATCTATAATCAATTTAATCTTTTAAACGTTTCTTCATAATACATAACACAAAATAAGAAACCAAATTTTGAAATGAAATTTTAACCGGTGAACACACAGACTAAAACCGAAACATGACTAGGTAACTTGACGGTTTTTGCATCTGTATAGGCCTTCTTCCTACCTCAGAAAAAAAAATCTATATCAATAATCTGACTTTAATAATAAATTAGTATTTAAAAATGTTATTTTTAATGTATGCTATTAAAAAATTAATGCTTCTTTAGCGAATTCTGCATGCGAATAAAAAGATATTAATCATAAACTCGCAGCTGATTTGTCAAACTCTTTAAATTAAAAGCACTATTTACTTTATACTACACCTGCTCGGAAAGTAGGTTCTTATTTGCGTAAGAATAGGTCAGAAAGTACGTCTTTGTAGTCGTACAAATATGCGGGAGGAAAAAGTGTATGAAAATCCATTGTTAACGTGCTTAAGCGGGAGGAAAAAGTATATGAAAATTCATTGTTAACGTGCTAGTTTTTTTTTACAAGTTCGAAATTTTTATCAAAATAAAATAAAAGTATTGGTTTATTGGCTGTTTACTTTCTTTGCATTTTTGATTTATTAAGTTTAGAAAAGTAGCATAGATTCTTTAATTAATAGAGATTTTATTTTTTATTTTCCTCGTAGGTGTAGTATAAAGCAGTATGTATCACTCGGCGAGAAAGTGCGATTCCTAACTCGAGCGAATTAACGCTTCGCGTCGGGCCTCAAACTTCGCCATCGTTAGTAATCGGTGACTTTCTCCCCTCGGTGAACAATGTACTATTATACTACACCTGCTCGGAAAGTAGGTTCTTACTTGCGTAAGAATAGGTCAGAAAGTACGTCTTTGTAGTCGTACAAATATGCGGGAGGAAAAAGTGTATGAAAATCCATTGTTAACGTGCTTAAGCGGGAGGAAAAAGTATATGAAAATTCATTGTTAACGTGCTAGTTTTTTTTTAATTTTTTTTTCTTCAATTCTTCCAAATTAGGAAAGGCAAGGGTTCAAAGCCATACAGCCTAGTTTTTTTTTACAAGTTCGAAATTTTAATCAATATAAAATAAAAGTATTGGTTTATTGGCTGTTTACTTTCTTTGCATTTTTGATTTATTAAGTTTTAACAACTGTAATAATTTTAATATAAACTTTAATTAATAGAGATTTTATTTTTTATTTTCCTCGTAGGTGTAGAATAAAGCACTATGTATCACTCGGCGAGAAAGTACGATTCCTAACTCGAGCGAATTAAGGCCCTCCGCTTCGCGTCGGGCCTCAAACTTCGCCCTCGTTAGTAATCGGTGACTTTCTCCCCTCGGTGAACAATGTACTATTATTGGTCGACAATCCCGTGGGAAGTTGTCTCATCTGATTTTTTTTAAATTAAATTCTAATACTAGAATATTCTTACCTCTAGGGGTTCTTTTTGAGCGTAGATCAAACCAGGCGGGACTGAGGAAGGCGGCGGAGACCTGTTCTGCAATGAGAAGAATAGTGTGTAGGTAAAACTTGCTGGTAAACCTGCATTGAACAATGTGAAATGACAAGGTTGATAAGGTTCTGTCAGTATTGAAGGGACTAGGTACCAGGGGATCAGAGCAGTACAAGAGACATCTAAATTTAATTTTACCATTATACCTACTTTTACACTAATAAACTCGTATCAGGATTAAACAGTACCAGGCGGACAGAATTGCGCAAGAGATATATGTATAATAATAATATGAACTTCACACATATTGCTACTTAGCTCTAAGTGAGGCTCTACAATGGGTTTGCGCATTGTAGAAACGCAACGTATCCATTTACGTATATGTGAGCAACAACCAATAGGATCGCTTTTTTCAATCCTGTTACCAAAAATAAAGCGATCCTATTGGTTGTTGCTCACGTATACGTAAATGAATACGTTACGTTTCTACAATGCGCAAACCCATGGTAGAGCCTCTGGATTACAGACGATGGCATACTGTACGGATAAATGTACTAATATTGTTTTGCAATGAATGGGAATCGAACCCCCGACCTCCTGATATAACGTTATCGGTGAAACCACTAGACCACCACCGTGGTCTACCACTATTCTTATACAACAACGGTAATGTTTATGACAAAATTAAAAGCATAGTAGCACTAACTATTATTTCTTAATAAGTACCAGGCGCGCAGAAGAACGCAGGAGATATTAATAAATCTTTAACATGCTAATCTTGACTTCTGACGTGATTAAAGACTTTACCGAGCAATACCAGACGCACAGAGAAGTGCTGGCGGACAGAAGGGCGCAAGAGATATATTGTAATTAATAATAATAATATGAACGTTACTTCACACATATTGCTAACTTAGCTCTAAGCTGGATGAGAGACGATGGCATACTGTACGGATAAATGTACTAATATTGTTTTGCCATGAATGGGAATCAAACCCACGACCTCCGGTTACAACGTTATCGGTGAAACAACTAGACTATCACCGTGGTCTACCACTATCATACAACAACGGAAAATTTATGATAAAATTAAAAGAAGTAGCACACAAGAAGATAATAGTACAAGGCAGTAGTAAGTACCAGGCGCGCAGAAGAACGCAGGAGGCATTAATAAACCTTCAACATGCTAAACTAATCTTGACTCTTGATGTGATTGAAGACTACCGAATAATACCAGGCGCACAGAGAAGTGCAGGAGATATCAACCCATGCATCAAACGAGCAAATACCAAATGAATGGGCAAGTTCATATTACCAAAAGTTACATTTAGTCTACTTTGTCAGCAATAATGTGAATAAAAAAAAATATATAATAAAATGTTTTAATTATAATTATTACCTTTAAAGTACTTTAAATTAAATTTGTTAATGTGTATAAACTGTTAGTTTTAATTTACTAACAAACAAACATTTATATACAAACGATTTGAATTTATCTCTGAATGGTACACTAAAAACCAATTCGTAGAACAAACACGGACCAACTGTTTGAACAAGATAACTTATAAACAAAGTTTTAGTACTTAGGTACTAACTAAACAACTATAATATCTAATTTAAACTTGTCCATTCCTCACTGAATGTAAAACAGAAACCCTTTACGTCACATATCTCTAGCGATAAACAGAAAAGCTAACCACCTGCTCCCCTAGTACCTCCACCGTAACGTACGGGTAATTTTACCGAAATCCCCAAAGTTAGCAATTCTATTAGGCGATAAATATAATTTAGAATTCGCTTTACTTTAAGAATTAAATGGAATGTATGATAAAAAAAAATACTAATAATATAAGTCGCAACTACAACGAATCCTAAAGAGTCGTAGGTAGTTGCTTCTTATATTACCTATTAGAAAAGAAAAATGTTAATTGTACGCCTTTAAAAACTAAAGCGAATTGTAAATTATATTGAGATATATAATACGAGTTAAAAGCTAACTAACCTTTCTATAATATATGTATATACATTGCATTTGGGAAGCTTTAACTCGGTTCTTAGGGTCCAAAAATATTACATTAAGTATTGCCTATATTATTGTTTAAGTTTTATTCTTTCTTAATTTTGAAGTTTTATTTAGTGTTATAAACAGCTTTGAAAGAAATAAAAAAGCAAAGTAAAGCACAACTTTCTAGGTGTGATAAAACAGGAAAACCTGTAACATTATAATTTCTGCTCCCTCTACCAGAAGTTTTATAACTTAGATAGCATTTTCAGTGAAGCGTTTCTTTTTTCCACAGCCATCCCTAGAGGAATAATATTGGGGTTGCCAATTCTCACGCCGACTTTACTCTTATGTTTATATGTTACAAAAACGATTCAAATTATCTCAAATATATATATCATTATCTCCCTCTTGCTATTTGCTGTTTGGGTACTTCTACGGTAGTGGAGGGATTCAATTAGACTACTCGAGCCTTTGAAAGGGGAGATTCAAAATGAATGAATGCTAAAGCGGTTAATTAGGCGTGATTGTGAACATACGTGCACAATGATGTTGGACTACTTGTGGGTGTAATTTAGAAGGGTGAAATGACTTTATAAACAATAAAATAGGACGTTTATATACGTGGTGGCCGAGTTGGTTAGACCTTGGACTTAAAAAACACTTAGGTCCTTGGTTCGAATCCCGGTGTGTACAAATGAGTTTTTAATTAAAAAATGTATGTACATTTGTTTGACAACACCACTATAGTGCCTCGGAGAGCACGTTAAGCTGTCGGTCCCGGTTTCAAAACATCGCGAGCTCGCCACTTGTTCGGTGTAGACTCATACCATCGGCTACTACGAGGTGGGATAAAAACCCCTCCGCTGGGTACCCTGGGGCCGTCTAGGCGGTCTCGGGCGCCGTATGGCACCCATGATGATGTGTATGTATGCATGTGTAAAATAGGACTAGTTAAGCCACTAGATAGAACTGATCGAGCGATTGAATATGACTGCTCAAGCGATAATATAATTATATGCTATTGTGCACAATGTTCGACTATTTGTGCGGGTAAATTAGACTGATTAAAAGGTTAAATGACAAATGCTTGAGCAATGAAATACGATTCGGTCAAGCCACTAGACAATTCAATTGCTCAAGCAATTGAATATAGCTGTTCAAGCGATTAAATAGGAGTAATGTGAAGGTACGTAAGACTACTTGTAAATTGGACCGATAGGAGAAGTAAAAAAGACTGTTTTAGTGGTAAAACATGACTAAACAACTGGACAGAATTGTTTAAGTGATTCAATATCTTGGCCAAGTGATTAAATACGCGTACTTGTGCAAGTTTACTGGACAAAATGTGTGAGTTAAAGGCACTAACCGAACAGCGCAATAGGACTGCACGAGCGATTAAACAAAACTGTTTTAACGTCTGGATTGGACCGTTCAAGCAATTGAATATATATATATCGAGTTGTATGCAATAGTACTGCTGGAGCAGTTAGTACTGTCTAAAAATAGACTACACAAAATGAGCTGCGATTCATGGCTTATTGAATTCGATTTTGAAGAGTTTTACGTCGTCTGACACAAACAAACTAACAAATAGTAATAGTATGGAGTGGAAGTCGGTACAAGAGGAATTCCAGCAAAGCCTTTGCATCGTCTTTTGAAGAATCTTGGGCCTTCCAGGATCGGCTGTCGAAACTATTATAGAACTCGCTTCTAAGATGGCGCTGACAGAATAGTATAGTATTTGGTTGTAGAGAGGATAATGAACACAGGGCAGGGGAGAGTTAAATTCGGAAAGGCCTTGAACCTTGTTTTGCTGTTGAGACCGGTAACACTGCTGTTCACCCCCCTGGCTCCTAACCACATGATGAAAACGGAGAATCCATGGACAATATACAATCTCTCTATAGATTAAAAAAATATTAAAGAAAATATATTAAAATGCCGCCTGACTAATATCTAAGTTACTCCTACAAGGCACGGAGCGGAGTTGGATCTTATTACGGGAAATATATTTCAATCCCCAATGGGCTACGTGGGATAGCGTCCGGGATTTATTTATCTACACCATGACGACGCGCATCTCTAATTAGGTTACGCTATAACTTCATTAGTTCTCCTTCGTTATAACACTGGAATTGTGTTAGGAAATATAGTTTAAAATTTATTTTCTGTACGAGGATAATAAATAATAATATTAGTGACGCAATATTTTTTTGCTGTTTATAGAGAAAATTTAAAGTGTAGGGTAGAAATCATTTTAGAAAGAGTTTTGGATATTAATATAACAAGTTTTGTATATTAATAGTTTTGGGGTACCTTTCGACCTCAAAACAAATAGTTACAGGAATATTACTTCTAATTACTGATAATCCCAAAGCCACTGGAGTTGATTACTACCATGGAGACAAGAATGTGGATTGACTTTAAATATATCAACACATAGCCTAAATAGTAGTGCTAGATCCTGTTAGTATAAAATTTAGAAGAAATAATATCACGATCAATACAATTTTGTTTAACAAAAAAAAAGTTCGCTCCCTCTATGCCAGCTATGAAGCAGTTATCAAACGAGCAGAGTTAAAGACAAATTTGTATTACAAGTATAGTGATAACTTCGCTCTCGCTCTATCACCAAATTAACCTCCGTTTCTAACTGCACCCTTAAAGTAGACCACTACTTCGACAAGAAACTGATGCAGAAGTGAAACCTAAAAACGTAAGACTTGTTATTAAATTGTTATTAAAGTTGCGCAGTGACTTAATCACTAGGTTGGGGTCGCTTTTTTGCACCTGTGAAGGGTGACCGCTTTATGCAAGGACGCTATACCATCATAAACACCTCAAAAGCTCGCCACTTTTTAGGTGTTACCTCCGAATACCATCACCGAAATGAGAACTGGTTAATTTCTCCGCTGGGTATCCTGAGGCCGTTTAAACGGTTCTCGGGAGACAAAAGGGCACCGTGATGGTATTTATTTATTTTATGATAAACTTACTACCCACATCAATGTTGGCTGTCTAGAATGAGAATTAATTAAAAAACTAAAGAAAAGTTGGCTTCATCCTAATTAGTTTTATTCCTCGGGGATTGAAGTTATTACATTTCATAGCAGTCTGCCGCGAAAGCCTATCTATTACCACTATATATACTTATAGATATAAGAAGAACTTAATAGAAATAAGGTCGTAGAGTCCGCTGAAATTTACTAATTTTGAATAGTTGGCGAAGTTGGTTGCCTCGGTGGCAATTTTGTATGGCAGTTAACGGTTAACAGGCCAATGGAACCAGCTAACCACATGCTTTATGTAGTGTGCGTTCGGTTGGGGAGAATTTTCTCACATAGGTTTAAATTCGGTTTAAAATTGGCTAATTAAAAATAATTATTGTAACTGCAACTTTTGAAATTGTAACAGGTCGTATTAAGGTCGCAATTTTTTTTTTTGTTATAAAATTTATACGTCTACATTTTTGTGCGATGCAGATAGGAAAAGAGAGCAAGTATGATCCTAAGTAATATTTATTTAAGTTTTTTTTATAAAATAAATATCATATTTATTAGATTATATCATAGATATAGAGACTGCTTATACGGTCTCAGGGTACCCATAGCAAAGGGTTTTTAATCCCACCTCATCGTAGCCGATGGTATGAGTCTACATAGAAATAGTGGCTAGCTCGTCTCGATGTTTGGATAGACTCAATAACCCATCTATAAACAGTTTCACAAGTTGGTATAGTGAAACTGGGACCGACAGCTTAATGCACTCTGAGGCACTATAAAGGTGTTGTTAAACAAATGTACATACATTTTTTAATTAAAAACTCATTGGTACAGTTTTTTATAGGGCAACAATATTACTTTAGAAAATACAATTAAAATTACCGTATAAATTATGTCGGCAAAAATATTTTTGCTATCGTATTAACGTGCGTTAGAAACGTTAGTTCCCTAACGTATTAGGAAATATTTATTTATTCCATTTTGATTCGTGGTTCTTTAGGTATTAACGTTACGTTTGGTGGGAGGAAGGTCTCTATAACTTTGTTAGGCCGACCGACCGGTCTCGTTACCACCGCCCATACAGATTCAAAAGCCGTAAAGTGACCTAGTCATGTTTCGGTTTTAGTCCGTAAGTTTACCGGTTTTCAGGAGACTATTGCCCGTAAGTTTATCGGTTTTATTGGACTACTGCATAGATTTTTTAGTCTCCTTTCAGGGTGCGGTTACGAAATGGGTAGTTAAATTGACGATAAGGCAGCGAGTATATTAAAATATACTCGTAATACAATTCGTATTACACTAAGGTCCCTGGTTCGAATCCCGGTGTGTACCAATGAGTTTTTAATAAAAAAAAATATATACATTTGTTTGACAACACCACTATAGTGCCTCGGAGAGCACGTTAAGCTGTCGGTCCCGGTAGACTCATACCATCGTCTACGACGAGGTGGGATTAAAACCCCTCCGCTGGGTACCCTGGGGCCGTCTAGGCGGCCTCGGGCGTCGTAAGGCACCCGTGAAGATATATATATATACAATTCGTCATTGTCGCCCCCCATTTCGTAATCGCTTCATTTAGGCGGCATAGTGGAAGCGATCAATATTGTTTAAGAACAATTATTAATTGACCCCATTCATGGACTTTGTAGCTCACCACCAGGTTAATATTTCATAATAAAAATCATGGTAGATCATCAGGACTACACTGCGTTCTCTATGTTAAATTATTATTATTAACCCAATAATGGTTATACTACCAAATTAGTTAGTTCCAAGTGCTTGATTAATTTAATGTCCCACCGCAATTTTGCTATTCATTAACTGTAATGTACACCTCAGTGTGTGCGGGTAACGTTCACTGGAGCGCTTCTTACTAACGAGTTTGCTTTAATACAAGTTTTCATGTATGCAAGATAGCTTGCTATTATGGTAAAGCGGGTTTTAAGTACTACTACCATATGGGTAGGTAAAATATATATCGGTAAATAGATAGATAGGTACAGTCACCGGCAAGGTAATGGTATACCCCGTACACTCTATGCCTTTGTGTTAAGGGTTAATTTACTTTAAAAAATTATATTTTACCTTGTCGATGACTGTACATCAGAGGCTCTACCATGGGTTTACGCAATGTAGAAACGTAACGTATTCATTTACGTATACGTGAGCAACAACCAATAGGATCGCTTTATTCAATCCTGTTATCAACAAAGAAGTATACGTAAATGAATACGTTACGTTTCTACAATGCGCAATCCCATGGTAGAGCCTCAGGGCGACAGTAATAAAGGGAAACCTCACTTTATTTACGTTGCATACCTACGTAGGTATGTAATATTAAATGTTTTTTCATTTCAAACATTTAATATTACATACCTACGTAGGTATGTAATATTAAATGTTTTTTCACTTCTTATGTTCTGAAAGTGCTTATTTGTGCGTTAATGGACTTGTGCGCAAAATCGAATTTTGTGCACAAGTGCATTAACGTATCTATTTTAAGGCAAAGAACTGAGTCATACATCATAAAACACAATAAGAAGTTTATTGATAGAATTTGTTATTTTATAATATTTACTTAAATTTATTTGCCTTATGTGTTTTTTAAGACATAAAAGATATTAAAATTTTAATTCAAGTACGATAGGTTATTTAAATATATTTTAATTAAAGAAATGTTATGTTATACTACTGTCGTACATCATACTGTGACTTCGTATCAACCTGGTGGTAAGCAGACCTACAAAATCTATGAATGGGGTCGGTCAATACATTGTTATTTAATCCCACTATGCCGTCTAAATGATGTGGTTACGAAATGGATGAAATAGAGTCTATTAAAAACTAAAGTATAAAACAATATTTTTACCTACGTACAGAACAAAACTTTTATTATTATTATAACAAAATTATTTTTACTTACTAATATTTCATTCAAATTAATTCAATAATAAAGCGAAACACGTGACCATTTAGGAATATTATGTTATATGTACCTACGTTTAATACAATTTAGTTCACGTCAAATATAACGATAAATTTTAATAGAGAAAATAGCACAAAACAACACTTTAATATTACTTAATTAAAAAAGTATATGAATGCGGAACTAATTTGAATGCGCGATTACGAATAGTGTCGTTTTCATTAATTAATGGTTGTTATTACGCATTCAAATAGTTATGTGTATTATAATTATATATAATGTTGTTTATTAATTTTCATGTGTCGTCATTGGGGCATGTCATAATCGATCAATTTTACTATTCGACAATTTTGAATAAACTATGCCAATACTACAAGCTTTTCGAATATTTCTTTCAAAATTATTAAAATTGAAAAGGCTAATGCATTTGCAAATTGCCTTTCCTGCTATTCCCTTATTCTCTCTTTAATGAGATTTTAGAAATTCGTAATTTAAATTCGAATATTAAAAAGTGCTGAATAGTCAAATAAAACGAATACTCGAAATTCATGCCCTAGTCGTCACCCACATTGTACCGTTACGGTAGCCTTGCGGCGTCCGAGACGGCCCCAGAGGTTCTATGGGTTTGCGCATTCTAACAACGTAACGTAACGTATACGTATACGTGAGCAACAACCAATAGGGCCGCTTTTTTTTTGATAACAGGATTGAATAAAGCTGTCCTATTCGTTGTAGCTCACGTATACGTTACGTTGCTACAGTGCGCAAACCCATAGTAGAGCTAGACCAGAGTCTAGCGGAGGAACTGTATTACCACCTATGCATAGCCGAATATATTTAGAGTCTACACTGAACAACTAACAAGCTCGTTGTGCTGCTTATAAACCAAGAAATGAAGAAGTGGCATAAGTACAGAAGTGGCCTAAAGCCTAAATTGTCTTTCTAACGAAATGTTAAACATGTTCTTTCTGTTCATACTTCTTGAGCATTGATTGGTTGTAATATTTTATGTTCACATATTTTGTTTTGCTTTGTATGGCACGCCATCCTATGTTCTTATGTTTGGAAAGGCAATTTTAGTCCTTAGGTAGGTACCTATCTCCCTAAATACCTCCATTGTATTTACCAATACCTTCAGTGGAACAACCAAGTGGCGGTGAAATCAAATCAAACATCATACTATACAAAAAATAGTAAGTAAATAGGGTGTCCGGAGGATAATTTATAAACAAATTTATTATGTAGGCATAGATATAAATATCTACTATTTACGTCAATGTATGTAGGACATATTTACACATATTGCCCTGGTCACAAACTATTTACGTCAATGTATCTAGGACATTTTTTTACACATATTGCACTGGTCACAAACTAAGTTAACAACGATACTAATATTATTTTTGCCATAACTGGGAATCGAACCCACTACTTCCGGATACAAAGCCAATGGCGAAACAAGTAGATAATGGAAGCTGCCATAAATATTGTCCGAAGTCTGTTTTTAACAATATACGGTGACATAATTTAATGTGGTGGTGAAAAACACAAATGAATAATCAGAAAAACCAAAAATAGGGTGTCGGGTGTTAATTAATTCATAAACCTATTGTATAAGAATTAGAACACACCTGCACTGCGGTTGCCATTTCATATAACGCTACTGTATTTCCTGACACTACCGAGTTGACATGTTGACAGTGACAAAATGGTGTTTAGAAACTAACCAAGGGGGTCCAATTTCTTGTCAAAAGATATTTAATATAATATACCTACGCAGTTATTGGATGTACTAGTAGCTCTACCATGGGGTTTTGTTAAGTCATTTACTTCCACCAATAGGAAGGCTTTATTTTTTTTGACAGTACATATATTATGACGTTTTTCTATACAGCTTATACATGGCCTGGGTATTTATAAAATATAAAATGTGTAGGTATCGTTAATAAATAACAATAATAAAATATACCAACCTCGTGTGCAAAGTATTTTGTACATTTTTCATAATATAAGTTAATTCAATTCAAATTAAATTGTATTTACCATGCTACCAACATGCTAAACAAAATATAAAAAGAAATAAATAGCACAATAGAAAACTATATTATTAGGTAGATTATAACAAAAATGACATATAATTGTAAAATAATTAATAATAAATGATTCAAAAAATTTATTAAATTATAAAATGCCATAAAATTGTAAAATAGTCTAAAAATAATATGGACATGCATTTATGAATATTTTTTTAAATCTCAGTAAAATATTTTCATATAAAAATGCCAGCTTTCCGGGATTTTTATATTCTATTTTTAAATGCAGTTTAGGTATAAATTGCACCCCAATTTCCGATCACTAGTAATAGGATATTTTAAGAAAGTATTAGGAAATATATAATCCCGGTAACGAAAGAAGTTACGGTCTTCTTGTCTTTTATCTATACCTACTACATATATTATTATAATATAATAAACATAAAGAGTTTATTCGGGGTCGATTTTTAAGCACATTTTACAACGAATTTTTACAGTTAAATTGTATAAAGAACTGTTAAATTTATTAATTCTCCACACAAGTTATCTGTTACATAACATTAATTACGTTTGAATAATCAACCCTTTATCGCGCTAAAAAAATAGCTGGGTAATAATAAATTAATAGGTATTCTACTATTTTATTATTAAAAAAATATATATAGGAAGAAAACGGGAGAAAAAATACAATTTTATGTTTATCTAAAAAAAATTTTTCTAAAATATTTATATTATATATCTGAATGACGTGATAATATGATATGTGTGTGTGTATCATCACGGGTGTCTTACGGCGCCCGAGACCGCCTAGACGGCCCCAAGGTACCCAGCGGAGGGGTTTTAATCCCACCTCGTCGTAGCCGATGGTATGAGTCTACACCGAACAAGTGGCTAGATCGTCGCGATGTTTTGAATAGACTCAATGACCCATCTATAAACAGTTTCACAAGTTGGTATAGTGAAACCGGGACCGAGGCACTATAGTTGTGTTGTCAAACAAATGTAGATATTTTTTTAATTAAAAACTCATTGGTACACACCGGGATTCGAACCAGGGACTTAAGTGTTTTTAAGTCCAAGGCCTAACCATACCCGGCCACCACGAATATATAATATGATATGATTTTAGGATAAACAAAACTACTTATAATAACAACCCAAATGCATGCGAAGCCGCGGGTAAAGGCAAGCTAAACATACCTAGGTACAGAGTAGATTTTTGGTGAATAACAATTCACAATAAAGGTGTCAGATTTCGTAAAATATAATCTTCCTTTGTCAGCCATATGAAATTAGGTTATTAAAATTTCCAATATTAACACCAGCAGCTTGTATAAGTTAGAATGTGGTTATGATAAGAAAACATATACAAAACTCAGACTTAGTCGGTTACATTTAGGATTGCTTTTAGGTTGACATTTATTTGTGTAAAAATATAAAAAATATATGTATATTTGTTTATTATTATTCATGGAAATGTAAAATTAACCTAAGCTTCAAATTTCGACGGATACTGAGAATCAACGACAAACAAACAAATTCTTTGATTTTAAAAATGAAATTACTAGAAACGGTTTTTAAACTTTACTTTATGCAGTGGAAGTCGGTACAAGAGGAATTCTAGCATCGTCTATTGAAGGATCTTGGCTCAAGATCGGCCGTCGGAACTTTTATGAAACGTGTTTCCAAGACGGCGCTAACAGGATCATATAGTATTTGTACGAGTATAGAGGGAGTGAACACAGGCAGAGAAAAGCCCTTCGCGGTCTCAAATCCGGAAACGATGCAGTTCATTCCCCTGCCTTCCAATATATAGCTAAGAACAATGTCTCTCTATATAGGTGAAGAACATTTTAAGAAATGTTAATCTAGGTAACGAAAGGTTCTATGGATGGGCTTGAAATTTTATACTCTTCTTTATCTATCTCTTTCAATATTTATTTATTTAAATCTTTATTGCATACAAAATACAAAGGCGGACTTAATGCCGCTAGGCATTCTCTACCAGTCAAACCTTCGGGACAATCAAAGCAGTTAATAAGTGAGGTAGGTGCAATACAGTGACTGAGTATATAATGCAGTGAATATTATATAAAATACTTACAATCTAATATACACTACTTAAATATGTCTTATATATACATACATAAACTACATATACACAATACTACCAACTACAAAATGAGAAAGAAGAAGTAATAAAGTGGAAACAAATAGAATAATGAAAGATAAATAAAAACTACCTATAAATTTAGATAGTAATCATAAACTCTTTTAAATATGACTTCATTTTTTTTTTAAATAATAACAGTTTCACTATTTTTTGAAATTTCCTTTAAGGAAATTGGAGCACATCATGTAATTTTCATAAGCAAACCTACAAAAGTCCATGGAATTAATCTATAAATAATAGTTAAACAACCACTATTCATGGTTGTTTAACTGCATTAGATTCGTCGATCTCTGGGATTCACACACGTTTTTTATTATTTTATTTATTTGCAGTTACCAGTTATAATAAATATAAAAATACAATAGTAAAGCAATAAGTGCATATTTATTTATCTTACCAGTTGTTCTCTGACATACATTTACTTATATTATTATAATTACGCTATACATATATTCAATTCAATTCAAATCATTTATTTCATGTAAATCTTTACAGATATTTATGAATAGTCAAAAAAAAAAGTTTAACAATGAGGTCTTAGAATGAGTTTGGTTAGGCAGCTATTCATTATTAAAAGGACGACAAATATTTATTAATCTTAATATGAAAATTAGTACCAAACCGAACACAAATTACATAAGCAACTAGTGTAAGACTAGGTGGTTAGCTGATTCCATTGACCTTTCAATCATTATATGCCATACAAGGGAGCCACCAAGGCGACCAACTTCACCGACCATATCTACGCCTTAAATATTTATTCTAAATAAAAGGTTAGTAACCAATCACATATATATATATATATATATATAATATGCACCCGCCCGATAAGTTCTCTCTTCAAGTTCAGGAATTAGTGGATCTAGTTCCCAAGGTTCCCGCCAATCCCTCCTCTGTCCCTCACGGCTAGGTAGTCTTACACACACACACACCTTTTCTGCGGAACTATTTTCACAAGATATTACAGAATACGGGCCCACCTTATGTGGGACCGGCAGAGCTCTTACACACCTCTCTCACCGCGAGTCAGACAATACGTCGGGTTTCTTGGTACTTCTTTGACCGACGTGTCTTTTTGTGAAGTACTGGTAGAGTCTCTCTCATTTGGTCGGAGTCGGCCTCACCGACTCCAGTAGTCTCCAAGGAGACACCTCACTCCCTAATGGTGGAAGGCCCGAGCCGACCCCATTACCTCCTCGGTGACCCAAATCGGAGCGCACCCTCTCAGGGAAAGTTTCGATAAACCGAGTATTTAAACTTTTGCGGCTAGCGAATCTCGCAGCCACGGCACCGTTGGAAACAGATAATGCCCCTCAGGCTCCCTGTATTAGTCAGTCAAAAAAAAAAAAAAAAATATATATAATATGTATTAGTATTTAATTTATTATAGCGAATATAATTTACTTAATATTAAAATTTAAATTAATAATAATAATACAAATGACTGTTTAAACATATTGCCCTGGGGCCCTACCGGAAAGCCACATGAAATACCGATCGCCACGTCGATCGATCGAAAGCGAATGTAAAATGTATGTGATTTGACGTTTCTCGGCGATCGAGTTCTACCCATAGACAATATTTCCTATACAATTTTATCCATCGAGGCGTCGATCGGTTTGTCGATGTGGCTTCCCGGTAAGGCCCCTGGTCACAAACTATAAGGTCTAGGCTTTAACTATATTCGATTTGATCAGTAGAACCACTAGAACCTCATATTAGACCAAAGAACAACCTTTCAATGTCACCATGTATATAAGTGTAGTTTCAATAATAATAATACATAATACAAATGGGAAAATACGGCCCCAGTCTAGTGGTTAGTCACTGCGCAACTGATAACAAGGTTAAGCAGATGACAACAAGGCCGGCCTAGGATGGGTGACCGCTTTATACAACGAGGTTGTTTTATCATAAACACGGCAACAAGCTCGCCACTTGTTAGGTGTTGCCTCCGAATATTATCGGCGAAATGAGGACGGGTTAATCCCTCCGCTGGGTACCCTGGGGCCGTTTAAACGGTTCTCAGGAGTGGGTAGGGGAGACCGAGGAGAGTTGTGACAGAGGAGAGTTGTGACATCTTCGATTTCTCGGAACCTATAACCACTAGCGAACTCGCAACAGCGCGCGTTTGTTGTTTTTGAGACTCGCTATTTAACGCAGTACGCGATAACAGTGCGCGGAAAGCGGTTGTGAATATACGACATTAGTGTACAAAAAATTGCCAAAAGTAAGTTTTTTACCAAAATTTTGATTACATATATATCGTTTTGTATTATGTTTGCATTGTTATGATATTTTTTCTTATATGCTTTAGTCTTTCAAGTTTCCTAGCGTAGTATTGTTTTTTTTGTATGGACATCTTATTTCGACATTAAGAATTATTATTCTGACCGGCTCACTATTTTTTGCACCTAGGCGAGTTGTGACAGCTTGTCACAACTCTCCTATTATTGTTTATTTCTCTGGCAAGGTTCTTTTATTTGTCTTGTGGTTCATATTGCATGTTAAATTGCTATTTTTTTGTTTCAGAATGCCAAATAAATATAAACGAAAGACTGATAGGGGTATGAGTAGTGTCGAAATTTATGAACTGGCTTTTGAGGAAGTCACATTAAGAGGTAAAAGTCTTCGAAATGCCGCATCCTCTTACAATCTGAACTACATGTCCTTGCAAAGATATATTAAAAAGAAAAAGGCATATCAAGCTAATCAAACAAATGAGACTCCATCTGTTGGTTACGTTAGCCCGACGATTTTTACCGAAGAGGAAGAAAATGTTTTACGAGATTATTTGTTAACATGTGCAGCATCTAATTATGGGCTTACAACAAAAGAGACAAGAAGTTTGGCATATATGTTAGCGAAAAAATACAATAAAAAATTTCCGGCGTCATGGGAAGAAAACAAGAAGGCAGGAGAAGTGTGGCTCAAACTATTTATGCAACGACATCCCATTTTATCTTTAAGATTGCCTCAAGCCACGAGCATAGCTCGCGCCACGAGCTTTAATAAAATGAATGTAGCTGCTTTTTTTTACCATTATACAGGTGTCTTAAGTAAACATAAACTTGACGCAAAAGATATTTGGAATGTCGATGAGACGGGAATAACTACTGTTCAAAAGCCTGATAGAGTAATCGCGCGACGTGGAGAAAAACAGGTCAGTGCGATGACATCGGCGGAAAGGGGTACCTTAGTCACTCTGGCTTTGGCTGGAAATGCTATAGGTAATTACATACCACCTATGTTCATATTTCCAGGTAAAAGATTCCAAGAACATTTCATTCGTGATGGCCCAGTTGGTTCAGTAGGAACAGCTAACGGATCTGGATGGATGCAGGAGGACGATTTTCACTTTTTCCTTGAGCATTTCAGAAATCATGTTAGACCATCAAAAGAGCAAAGAGCTCTGTTGCTCCTGGATAATCATTCTTCCCATATGGCTTTGAAAAATATTGAATTCTGCAGAGAAAACGGCATTATTTTGCTTACATTCCCCCCACATTGCACTCACAAGTTTCAACCAATGGATCGTGCTATCTTTGGGCCTCTAAAAAAAGCTATTAATACAGCTTGTGATAGTTGGATGCGCTCAAATGCTGGGAAAGTTATGACCATCTATGATATCCCATCTATCACAAAATCTGCATTTGACGTGGCGATCACTGCGAAAAATATCAGTGCTGGTTTTTCTGCAACAGGAACATGGCTTAATACACATATCTTTGAAGAAGCCGATTTCCTGCCTAGTCAAGTCACTGATCGTATTTTGGCCAATCCAGAAACGGAGCAATCATTAAGTGTTCCACAAATAACGGAAAACCCAGAGGAAAGAACTCTTACCCCAAATCCAACTATCGGTATAGCTGAAAACGATGAAATTGCTGTCAGAGAATATAATTTAGGAACAAAAACCCTTACTCCAAATATGTCTACAGATCAGAACATGACATCTTCCAGCAGTCCACCTGGTCTGAGCAGTAACACCAACGAGCCCGTTGCCTCTACATCTACAGTCCGTAGTCCTCTTGCTACTACTTCTAATGTGTTCTCGCCAGAGTCACTTAGGCCGCTGCCAAAAGCTCCGCCAAGAAAAAGAAACCAACCGAATAGACGCAAGATCAAATCTGCTGTGCTTACTGATACACCTACCAAGGATGAAATTGCTGCCATAGAAGCTAGTCGAAAGATAAAAAATGTAAAAAAACGTGTTTTAAGCGATAAAAAAAAGAAACCTAAAAAAATTAAGAAGACTAATAAGAAAAGTAAAGTTGATGATGAAGAGGATGAAGCCGAAGAAGATACAGAAAATGATTGTTTTTGCTTGTGTTGCCTTGAGACCTTTGTCAATAGTAAATCAAAAGAGAAGTGGGTACAGTGTCTCGAATGCAAAGGCTGGTCTCATGAAGCTTGCACTGGGGGCGAGCTTCAATACGTGTGCCATAATTGTTTATCCAATTAAATTTTAATTTTTGACTGAATATTATATGTTATTTTAGTACGTACATGCATACCAAATAATAATTAAAGTACTTCGTTCGAAAGAAATGTGTTATTTATTTATAATGGTATTTTTTATTTAACAAATAATCTAAATACATAGGTGTCACAACTCACCTTGGTATCTGTCACAACTTACCTTGGTATGAGGAGAGTTGTGACACGGGGAGTAATTTTTATTTTCGTAGATTTTCTCAGAAACCTTAATATTTTAATTAATTTTGATGATTATTTCTTAGAGAGTATAGATTGAGCTACATTAACTCATACAACTCATAGATATAAAATGTTTCTTGACTGAGATATGTTAATTAAAATAAAAATTGTCACAACTCTCCTCGGTCTCCCCTACCCTGGGGCCGTTTAAACGGTTCTCGGGAGCCAAATAGGCACCCGTGATTATGCGTACATATGGCCGTCTAGGCGGTCTCGGGCGCCGTATAATATATATATATTTAATAAATAAATAAAAACACTGGCAGTGTTCTTACGTTGCACTGGTATAGTTTTTAACTTAACAGTATACACCGGGGTTTAAATTCCTGGCCTAAGTGTATATAAATCTACAGTCATTTTATTTAAGCGTATATTTAATAAAAATAAACAACTCAATAAGTTTGAAACACCTGAAATATTAATTTAAAATTACATAAAAAACTAGCAAATCTCCAAATACCTTATTTATTAATGGATAAAGTAAAGCAAATATTCCTAAAAGAATTTATACAAAACTTAGGCTTGCTTTGGTGTAATAGGGTAAAAAGAAAAAAAACATGATAAAATGGATTAACCTTTTTTTAATTAATCAAGAATAAAGTTAATTAATAACTCATTAAAAATAACTTTATATACCTACGTAATCATTTTATATATACGTGGTGGCTTAGTTAGTTACGCTAAAAAAAAAACAATTAGGTTACGGGTTCAAACCCCGGTGTGTACCATGTTTAAAATACATGTTTGGCAACAACATTATAGCGCCTAGTCACTAATGTCACTATACCAGCTTATAAAACTGTTTATATATTCTTAACTTGTTCAGTTTAGACTAATAATGTCATCGGCTACAATGAGGCTGAAAATAAAAACCCCTCCGCTGGGTACACTGTAGAAGGCAGCCGCGATGGTACGCTTATTAAAATAACAACAATTCTTTCTATGTGTTCACATAAAAAAACATCAGCAGCGTTAATATTTAAAGTACAAAATGGAAATTGAATTGAATTGGAAAATATATTTCGAATTTTTCCAGCTACATCCCAATCTGTTCTTTCATAATAAACACAATGGCGTATTCGACAACAATACATGAATAATATATTTCCCCATTCGTTAGGTTTACAAGGAAAATTAATTAAACAAATGTTATGTTACTGATAATAGCTTTCGTTAATTAATAGAGAAAGATTTTGTACGACAAACCAGAGATCTTCGTCCAAAGATAGACAATAAATCCATATTAATATTATACTCGTAAATGCGAAAGTAAACCAGTTTGTTTGTTTCGTTTTTATGCCTAAACCGCTGAACCAATTTAGATAAAATTTGGAATGGAGATAGTTTAATATACTGGGAAGGACATAGGGTATATAATTTTTCAACATAGCTATAGAGGGAGATATTCCAAGTGTTTGTGTTTTAAAATTCCATTAGGAAAAGTTTTTTTTTAATTCACTAGATGGAGACAAGTGTTTTATGAAGAAAAGTAGGTCAAATTGCACTCGTTTTGAAGTCATGCATGTAAGCGCGACTTATATATATATATATAAGTCGCGCTTATATATATTAAATATAGATACGAGTAACAAGGCTTAATGCCCGATTTCACCAACGATCCCTAACTCTAAAGGAGCCCCTAAATAAGAATTTTGACATATTTGCTATGAAACAACTGTCATTACTTGTCCCTTAACTTAGAAGGGCTCCCTTAGACTTGGTGAAATCTGGCATAAGTATAATAGTCTATCTACGTATCATATTAAATCTCTGGTTAAGATTTAACATAATATAAAAATAAATTAAACTAATAAAAATCGACGATGTATATACGAGTAAGTAATATAAACGTGTTTTTTTGTGAAATAAAAAAAAAGTTTCGCATTTGTACGTAGTATTATTTGAAGAAAGCATTTTTGAAACAATAAAGATAAGCCTTATTCATAAAAAAACTTATATAGTCGCTAACACTTAAGTTATTGAAGGTTTTGTCTCTACATACATACATATCATCACGGGTGCCTTACGGCGCCCGAGACCGCCTAGACGGCCCCAGGGTACCCAGCGGAGGGGTTTTAAATCCCACCTCGTCGTAGCCGATGGTATGAGTCTACACCGAACAAGTGGCTAGCTCGTCGCGATGTTTTGAATAGACTCAATAACCCATCTATAAACAGTTTCACAAGTTGGTATAGTGAAAACCGGGACCGACAGCTTAACGTGCTCTCCGAGGCACTATAGTGGTGTTGTCAAACAAATGTACATATTTTTTTTTTATTAAAAACTCATTGGTACACACCGGGATTCGAACCAGGGACCTAAGCGTTTTTAAGTCCAAGGTCTAACCAACTCGGCCACCACGTATATCTTTGTTCACCACGTTTTGTCTCTTTAAGGCATATTCATTTTTGTTGCTGAAAAAAAGAGAGAAAACCTTTACATAACTAAAGTTTTTTTTAGGGACGCAATAAGTTTTTATGAATACAGGTAAATATGTTTTTTTTTCTTTAAAAAACTTTTTATAATTTATCATATCAAATCTTATATGGTTAAAAGTGCAAATAGAATAACGTACAAAACAGGGTCTAAAATTTTATTTTAGTGTAAAAAAAAAGTTTTTGAGACATTGCTTTGCGTGCATCATTTTGGTTGAAGAATACAATATAATTTATAAGCCACTGAGAAAAAAAAAATCTATATAAATACAAATCAATTGCATAATTTCAAAACGGCTGCACCTATTTACCTTATTCTTTTTTTGTTGAGTGTTGTAATTGCCAGGACAAGGTTTGTATGAAAGAAAATGTAAAAAAAAACATATAGAAAATAAAATAAAATCTCCATATAAAAAAGTGAGTGAGACAGATGACAGCAGGAAGATCTATACAAGTATTGAGAGAGATGACAGACTGACGCTTAGTTGTTTAGTTTTTTACATTGTATAGCTGTATTCAATAATTTATCCGAAAAAAAAACTGTGTTGTTGAATGTTTTATGAATAAAAAATTCCATGAGTACGCCAGTGCGAAGCCAGGACTAGCTGCTAGTTAAAAATAAAAGATAACTTCAATGCATGATAGAGAAAATATCTAATAATTTATGAAAGGAAAATTTAAAAGTAACCAAAATAGCTCTGAACTTTAATTATAGTAACATATTATTATTTGTTCAATGGAATCTCACACCCGATTCCAAAGGCAATATTTGCCACTTTATCTAGTTTACTGACTCAAATTGTATGTCAACGCCCGTGCGAAGCTAGGACGAGCAGATAGTAAAAAAATAAAAGACAACCATGCATGATACAGAAAAAATCTAATAATTTATGAAAGGAAAATTTAAAAGTAACCAAAATAGCTCTTAACTTTAATTATAGTAACATATTATTATTTGTTCAATGGAATCTCACACCCGATTCCAAAGGCAATATTTGCCACTTTAGCTAGTTTACTGACTCAAATTGTATGTCAACGCCCGTGCGAAGCTAGGACGAGCAGATGGTAAAAAAATAAAAGACAACCATGCATGATACAGAAAAAATCTAATAATTTATGAAAGGAAAATTTAAAATTTACCAAAATAGCTCTGAACTTTAATTATAGTAACATATTATTATTTGTTTAACGGAATCTCACACCCGATTCCAAAGGCAATATTTGCCACTTTAGCTAGTTTACTGACTCAAATTGTATGTCAACGCCCGTGCGAAGCTAGGACGAGCAGATAGTAAAAAAATAAAAGACAACCATGCATGATACAGAAAAAATCTAATAATTTATGAAAGGAAAATTTAAAATTTACCAAAATAGCTCTGAACTTTAATTATAGTAACATATTATTATTTGTTCAACGGAATCTCACACCCGATTCCAAAGGCAATATTTGCCACTTTAGCTAGTTTACTGACTCAAATTGTATGTCGACAAGTTAGATTGCATCTAGTCAACAAATATTTATCAATATATTTTCATTAGTTTACAGTACATAATGCACCAAGGGCATAAAGCAGTGCCTTACGTCACGGGTGGCATATTGAACCCTGAGCTAAACGAGGGACTCTATAGTTGAGTAGAGTCCTGAGTGAAGCGAGGAGTTCAAGCTGCTCAAGATGAAGACAGGCTTTATCCCAGAGGAGCATACTCTACTTTTCACAACTTCTGCGAGACTATTGTCATTTTTGCAGATGCAGAAAAGTCAGGGGGTTCCATATAAAATTGCAATAAATTCGCAAAAATTTCACAGCCCAAAAAACCGTCTTTAGTTTCAAATTCTTTAAAATCTCGCCTTTTTCTTTTTTTTAAAGTTCTAGTTATGGTGGCCAGTTCTATTTTCGAAAAAACTATTTCTTCCGAATACCATCGGCGAAATGAGGACGGGTTAATCCCTCCGCTGGGTACCCTGAGGCCGTTTAAACGGTTCTCGGGAGCCAAATAGGCACCCGTGATGGTATTTTTTTAAATTCTTATTTCTTTACAATGCCATGTGGGCATTTTTTAACTTAGAGTTTTTACAAGTTTCCCAGTTCAAATTACTTTACTCCCTTGGGAGTTTCATACAACTTTACCTCTTCACAATTGCATGATATGTAATTGGACATTGACGAGCAGGGTGTTGTCAAAATTTACATTACATTACAATACAGTATCATCATGGGTATACCTAACCAGAGGGTACGCCAGAGGCCTCCTAGGGTCTCAGAGTTTATTGACGGTAAAGTTTTATGTTCATTTATTGATAACTGCTTCTGACACCGAACAAGTCGCCGCTTCTTCGCTTTATAAACAGTTGCACAAGTTGGTATAAATAAAAAAAATGTGTATTTAATCACTCATTCATCAACTATTCGTGATCTAAAAATCCAATTTTAACAATATATCCTGAAGACTATACAAATCAAAATATGGAAAAATAATTTATATTTAATATTAAAAAAAAATTTTTCATTGTATTTTTTATCATAAAAACGAGTCTGACGCAACTTTAGGCTAGGTTTTTAGACAACTTTTAATTACGTGTCAGGTTTAATTTGTTTAGGTACTTACGTCAAACAAGATTTTATTAATATATTAATATTTATGTAAATTACTAATTAATGGTGATAAACTTCTTCTATTTAAATTTATAGTGTTTTTTTATAGATATATTGCATTAGATAAAGCAATATATATTATTATATACGTGGTGGCCGAGTTGGTTAGACCTTGGACTTAAAAAAAATCACTTAGGTCTCTGGTACCGGTGTACCAATGAGTTTTTAATTTAAAAAAAAAATGTACATTTATTTGACAACACCACTATAGTGCCTCGGAGAGCACGTTAAGCTGTCGGTCCCGGTTTCACTATACCAACTTGTGAAACTGTTTATAGATGGGTTATTGAGTCTATTTGACGAGCTAGCCACTTGGTCGGTGTAGACTCATACCATCGGCTACGAGGAGGTAGGATTAAAAATCCCTCCGCTGGATACCCTGGGGCCGTCTAGGCGGTCTCGGGCGCCGTAAGGCATGTATGTATGTATGTAGATACTTTGTCTACATACATACATACATTTCATCATTTTAGATAAAGGATGAGAAATAAAAACTCTAGAATGGAAACGCGTCACAGCCACAACGCACGTAGTAAGGACACCCCGCAGCTTGATCGAGCGACTTTCGCGGAATGTGGCTAACCAAATCTGGATGGAAAATGCATACTACCTACTAGAATTGATAGCTTGTGGGGGTTTATTTGCTAGATATTTTTCTAATACATGACTAATTTTAGAATAAGCGGAAAAAAGCTAGGTTAGGATGCGCTTTTTACTCTTAAAACGATGACTTTTGTAAATGGTACGCAGAAAATATTGTCGACAATAATAGTAAGTGAAAGTAAGGTTACAGGTGCCTTACGGCTCTTAGACGACCTCAGGGTATCCAGCAATATAAACTTATTAACTTATTTATATATAGTTTCATAAATTTATATAGTGAAATTGATACTGACAGCTTAACGTAGGTAGGTAAAAATATAGATAAAATATTTTATTGCTCATAAGATCATTAAAAATAACTTTAGACTTTACACATACATCAAGCCTAAAAACCAGGATAATATGTGTGAAATAGCCTAAATTATTATCATTTATTTTATATTTAAACAGTCTTCCTGTCGTCATAAGATCCTAGCGCTTAGACGGCCTCAGGGTACCCAGCAGTAGGGTTTTATTTCCTACTCGTCGTAACTGATAGCCAGCCCGTCGCGTTGTTTGGATAAACTCAATAATCCATTTATATATAGTTTCACAAGTCAGTAAGTGGTATAGTGAAACTAGGACCGATAGCTTAGCGCACTCCGAGTCATTAAATAAAAAAAATCATATTGCTTATAAGTTTATTAAAATTAACATTAGATCACAAGACTAGGTAATTTTGTTCTTTGGTAATAGGAAAAAAAAAATAAAAAAAAAATTAAAAACTATTATAATATGTATTAGTTGTTTCTGGTACACATAGATCAAGCCTAAAAACCAAGGAAATATGTGTGAAATATTATCATTTATTTTATATGGAAAAATATAAAAATAAGCCTTAAATTATTTTTTAAATCCTTCTCCCTGACGTCATTAGATCCCATATTATTTATTGGAGTAGCTACCTCTTCACGTTTATTAATCGTCCCGACATCATTTGGGGTACATAATTAGGGACCCTTACGGACGTCCCGTTATTTGAACAGGGCCCAAAGGTTATTCGATAAACATATAAAGGTAGATATTGAATGTAAAATTACGAAGTATTAGATAAATATTTATAAAAACGTTATTTAAAGCATTTTACTTAAAATTCTATACTAATATTATAAGAGGTAAAATTTGTGAGTTTGTGGGGTAATCTTGGTAGTGCTGGATAGCCCATTTATCGAGAAAAGCTATAGGCTATATAACATCACGCTACGACCAATAGTAGCATCAATAAAAAATGTTGGGAAAACGGGGAAAATTTGTTCCTTTTGAGAGCTTCCGTTGCGTGCGCAGTGTAAACGGGAGCATTTCAAGTTGCACTGCTATTTATTTATTTTTATTTAAAAAACTTTATTGCACAAATTTAGTATAAAGGCGGAAATTTTTTCGAGTCTATTATCACTTGTATTTTTCTTCGAATACCACCGAAATGAGGTTAATTAATCCCTCCGCTGGGTACTCTGAGGCCGTTTAAACGGTTCTCGGGAGACAAAAAGGCACCCGTGATGGTAATTTTTTAATTTATATATCGCATAAGATGTGTACCGTTGCCATTTAAGTTAATTCATAAAAGTGGCAAGTTCTTATATAAAAAATAAATATACTTTATACTACACTTGTTCGTAAAGTACTTTATTATGTCGGTTTTTTATTCATTCATCATACGGAGAGCAAAAAACTGTATATAAAAAAAAATCTAAAAGTGCAGTTTTATTTGAATATGTTATATTTAAAATTTATTAAAGCTTTCGTTGATAACAAAGACCATTAGCTTAAATTTTATATATTTTTTAAACCATACATACATATACATATCATCACGGGTGCCTTAAGGCGCCCGAGACCGCCCAGACGGCCTCAGGGTACCCAGCGGAGGGGTTTTTAATCCCACCTCGTTGTAGCCGATGGTATGAGTCTAGCTCGTCGCGATGTTTTTGAATAGACTCAATAACCCATCTATAAACAGTTTCACAAGTTAATATAGTGAAACCGGGACCGACAGCTTAACGTGCTCTCCGAGGCACTATAGTGGTGTTGTCAAACAAATGTACATAAAATTTTTAATTAAAAACTCTTTGGTACACACCGGGATTCGAACCAGGGACCCAAGCGTTTTTAAGTCCAAGGTCTAACCACCTCGGCCACTACGTTTAAACCATTTGGTAGAAAGTGTATAATAATAAATAAGACAATATATTCTTTTTATTAACAATATTTTTTTCATATACCTATTGAATATGTCAATAATAAATGAAAATAAAAAAATACTTTTCACTTAAATTATAAATACCCGCATTTTAGTTAAGTTGAATATAAAAGTTACGATTGTTAAAAATGTACATAAACATAAATTATAATATAAATAAATTAAAAGCTTTTTGAAGATTATGTACTTTGTAAGAAAATCCTTAATAAGATCATTACTTAGCCTGTTAATCACTTTATTAATGAAATCTGTTAAGACGCTGTCATTCATTACATTCCGTTTTCAATATAAACATTAGGTATTTTAATTGATACGCTAGACAAAAAATTGGTTGAAGTTTAAAAAAAAAATACAGCGGTACAGTGTGGAAATGCGGTTAGTGTACTCGGTATTTTTAGTCTCCAAACATTGGAAATTATTTTTATGAAATTGTGCGTAAGTTTGCACAGACTTTTGGAACAAAATAAATGCATTTGTTAGATAAATCCTTTCTGGGACAATACAATATATGTAACTGAATGCTTTATATGAAAGTTAATTAAAATTTAAAAGTACTTCTTAGTCTTCTTTATTTTTTGGCATTTGAATTTTTGGAATATTATTTTAAAAAATATATTTAATAATTATGTAAATATATTGTATATTGAGTTTAAACCACTATAATACATCAGTGTTTTATTTTAAAGTTAAAATTAGTAAAATCGCCGACTTATACATTTCTTAAAACCGCTAAATATCCTTTTTAGTCTTTTTATCTCGGCATGATTTTAAAAATCGAATGTAAAATATTTATAATAACAATATATTCACCATATATTTATATTAATAATTACTTGAAGTAATAAATGTACAAATAAGCAAACGCAATAATAAGCGAAGTCAAACTAATAAGTTTAGATTACTCCTAATAACTTTAAATTACATTTTGCTTTTAGTATCATAGGCTATTTACTGGTAACGAAACTTTTGCAACTGTGATTTAAGAAAGTACTGGCCAGAGACTAGTAGCTGGGACAGTTCAAATAAATAAGGAATTTATTACCTACTTAATACAGTTGAAATTATATTATTCTATCTAAGAAATAACCATTAAAAAACTGTTTTTAAAGAGTGACAGTGAAATTTAATAAAAAAAAAATACTAAGAGTAAAATTTTGTATCTCTTTTTTTAAGGCGGTAACTATAAGACAAGCTCTCAGTTCCAATTACTGCTTTTATTTTCCTATAGAAGTACATTTTTAAATTTTATTTTGTGTGTAAATTTTTCCGACGTCAGCCCCTTAATGAAATTTCTTAATGACGGTTTATGAAAATTCCACTGTGACGCTCTGACAGAAGATTCTCTAATCGATTTTGTTCGGAGGACGGAAAAATTTGGTAAATATCCCTATTCAAAGTAAACTGAGCCCTAATACAAAAGGCATAAGGTTGAGTGTTTACTTAACTTTGCCGTTGACAGTATAACAGAAAAACAAAATAATAATTACGTTATGTAAAATACGTATTAACTACTGGTTAATTTAATTATTATTAAGGAGAGCAGCAGCCAGAAAGGAATGGCGACGGTTTGTGAAGCTTGACACTACCACAAACCAACAAATAAGGACCACGACTTCTCTGTTAGAGCTAAAAAAAAAAAAAATTAAATTACTAGTTTCATTATGGAAATAATATGCAAAAATAAAATAAAAATACCTAGAAAAAAAAACTACTGCATCGCTAGCAGTATTGCTACTCTTGTAAGTATTATATTATAGCAAAAATGTTAATTTTTGTTTTATAGAGCGTAGGTATTAATTTTTTTTTCGTAATTGTGTTTTTTATATTTAAAAAAAAAAACAACATAAAAAAAACCTACTGCATCGCTATGTTGTATAGAATTTATGTTTTTAAATATAAGCGTATCTTTAATTGTATCTAATAGATTTTATTTTTATTCACACAAAGAAACTAACAAAACATACATAAAATATATAATAAAAAATTAAAACTTTTAAAAATAATCTAAATTAAATAAAAAATCTCCTTAAATGGGATACCACTTGACAGAGTACCTATACACTGGCAGCATTGCCACGTTGAATGGCAATGCTGCCAGCTTTCTATTGTATTGTTTATATTTATTATATTAAAAAAAAAAAAAAAACATTAAAAAAAAACTACTACATCGCTATGTTGTATAGAATTTTTGTATTTAAATATGAGCGTATAATTAATTATATTGTTTATATTTATTATATTTCGTCCCATTTCAATATATTTTTTTTACCTAAGAACCGATTTTTGGAGAATGACAGTAATTGTAGAATAACTTTATATGAAGATTGAAAAAATAGCCATTAATATGAAATGCTCTCGAATATGGAATTTCTCTGTGTTTTATAATTCTTTCAGATAAATATGTATTAGGTAATCACTAGTGTTTTGTATTGTTCTTATTATTTTTAGACTTTCAATTAATATACGTGGAGGCCGAGTTTGTTAAGCTGTCGGTGTTCACGTTAAGCTGTCGGTCCCGGTTTCACTATACCAACTTGTGAAACTGTTTATAGATGGGGTTATTGAGTCTATTCAAAACATAGCGACGAGCTAGCCACTTGTTCGGTGTAGACTCATACCATCGGCTACGACGAGGTGAGATTTAAACCCCTCCGCTGGGTACCCTGGGGCCGTCCAGGCGGTCTCGGGCGCCGTAAGGCACCCGTGAATATATGTATGTATGTAATTTTTAATGATTTTATAGTAATACACATTGGCAGTGGTTAAATAAAGCCATTTAAGATGAAATTTGTTACAATTTAACTTAAAATTTTATTATTTAAATTATCAAATAATTAGCAAATGTAGATATAATAATCAAACCTACACGAGTAATATGTGTTGATGGTTTTGATTACAGGATTATTAAAATTAAAAATCTTATCACACACTACGTCATTAATCGATTTAATCATAATGGAAACTCTATCGGATTTGGATTTTATTTAATTATACATTATTTTTAAACGTATTAATTAATACATTTTAAACTAAAGTAAACAAAAAATATATATAAAATAAATGTATTTATACTTAGATAAATTTCCCCCAAATAGCTGTCCATGGGAAGTTTTTTTTACTGGAGCATGGGATGTGACTTTCTACCCTGATGGTAAGCAGACCTACAAAATCCACGAACGAGGTCGATCAATGACTTGTTGTTTAACGGCATTGATCGATCCCACTATACCTGCTAAATGATGCGGTTACGAAATGGGCGGCGACCAAGACGAAATTGTATTACGAATCTACTGTATTAGTCACGTTTCGTAACTACACCTGAAAATCGCTGAACCCTCAGCTCTAAAACCGAAACGTTTTTGAAACTTGACGGTTTTTGCATCTGGTGGTAAAAAAAGCGGTGTGCCCTAAAGCCTGGCTGCGTCGCCCTTTTGTCATCAGATGTTCCGACTAGGGGCTTTTTTAAATTATTTTCCCGTGCCCCCATGGCTCCATGGTTTCAACCCCAAGCGGCACAGATACATAAACTCCAGTGGGAGTTAAATATTTGCGTCATTTAAGGTCTGTGTGATTTTAATACTATACATTTTACAATTGTTTATTGATTAAATTATAATCAGCAATGTGGTTATTTTTTTAAAAATTACATAGTGTCTGCCCCCAAGTATTTTAATGTTATTTTCTGTAATTTTAATATATCAAACTTTAACTTTGATTCCGTCTTTATAGAACATCTCTTGTTTTATTTTTCTTCTAAAAACGTTAAATAGAAACAGCCTGTATATCTCAAAATATAATAATTTATTTTTCCCAAGAGATTACCTGGGTAATTTAACAACACAAAATGCTAGGTTAGTATAAAAAGATATATATATTTTATATAATATATACTAATATAATTATATTAAATGTTAATTTTAATTGTACTTTCCTTGATATCTATATATGTATATAAGTTTGTAATATGTGTTGTATTCTTATTTTATTTTATTGGAGCAATTTTACACAAGTATTGTTATATATTTTATTTAAAATTTAGGCTTTATTGTCAAAAATTCTTACCTGGATAAATGTCTATGGCCTCATAGGACAGGCATAGCCTAGTGTGAGGACAACAAAAACGTCTTACTGTTTAATTGATTTTCTGGCAAAAAAGTTTTTATTTATTATTTTAATGCTGCTCGACAATGGAATTTGCTTCCTCTGTCTATAAGACAACAGGGTGATTACGCGTCTTAAGTTCGCTCGCACGCCAATCGTTATGACGTAATTTTCTAAGATTTTTGGGGCCATTGTTAAGAAGCAAAGCTTGATCTACGTCAGAATGACGTCATAACGATTGGCGTGCGAGCGAACTTAAGACGCGTAATAACCCTGCTGGCTCCAACAATCGGTGTATTTAAACGTCTACTCACCACTCATTATCTGAATAAGTAAGACCCTATTTTTCCTTTATCATTTTCCGTTTCGGTATAATAATATTGATATACAAGATGAATTTGAAAGGATGTACTTTGGGCTAATATGAAGTTCTGCTGATCAACTCGAACAACTTCTCCCATGGAACCAAAAGAAAAAAAAAATTGGCTTCCCCATACGAATTGGTCATTTTAACAATACTAGTTTGTATGGAGAAGGCAATATTTTTTTCATTTGCGGCACATGGTTCCATGGGAAAAGTTGTTCGTATTGATCAGTAGATATATCCTCATATTATCCCAAAGTACATCCTTTCAAAGTCACCTATATGTATACTATATGTATATATTGTATGATTCAAATAAGTAGTATATGTATTGTGTGTATATTTAAGTATTTACATGTAATATTTAAGTAGTTTATATACTATTCGTTATATGATCTTTAAATTGTTATTTTATTTGCTTTTGCACCCTATGTATAATCTTTCACTCTCTTAAAGGTTAGCTGGTAGAAAATGACTAAGGCATTAAGTTCGCCTATGTACAATTTTATTTTGTAATTTTGTTTAATAAAGTATTTTAAATAAATAAATATCTAAAGCTCAAAGTAAGCTTTCTTTATATAAAGCTTGGTGGTTGAAATTTAAACAATTTCCTGAGTGTCCGTCCGACGTACTGGCACCGTTATTAATGAAGATCGGTTGTCATTGCATCGTACATTTTCTTTGGAAATTGCAAAGAAAATCAAGAATAATATAAAATATAGTATTTATTGGATGTCACGGTAATAAAAAAAATATATTGTGTTCTATGATGAAAATAATGAAATACGTATATTTTACTTTTAGTGTCGCCTATACAAAAACAAAGATAAATAGCAAAAAAGATCTACAAATCACGTATCTTTCATCCGAATTAAAGCCTGTCTAATTGTGTTTTACTTGTTAGATACGAAGACGTATTATGAATTTGTAGAAGTCATTTTAAGCATATAGACGTTTGTTCATCTAATTTTTATTTTTCAGACTTACCTACCTTTTTTATTTTAAAAATGGCTTCTAAAAGTGATACTGGAGGCATCAATAAAATATTATCATTGTTAAAAAAACACCCAGTATAAACTGCAGTAGTATATATGTATGTACTACGGGATTTTTTCTTGGCCAAAAAATTCTCACAAAAGAAATTATAAAATTACTAGAAACGGTTTTAAAACTCAAGTTATGCAGTGGAAGTCGGTGCAAGAGGAATTCCAGTAAAGTCTATTGAAGGATCTTGGCCTTCCGAGATCAGCCATCGGAACTTTAATAGAACGTGTTTCCAAGATGGCGCTAACAGGATCATATAGTATTTGGTTGAGTAGAGAGGGTGAACACAGTGCAAATAAGAGTTAAAATGCCTTTAAACCTACTTCGCGGTCTCAAGTCCGGGACGCTGCAGTTCATTCCCCTGCCTTCCAACCACGCGATGGACCCGGCACCCGCACGGATGGCTAATAACATTGTCGCTCTCTCGTTCTAAAATAATTTGAGTGACTTACATTTAAAATATAGAGTTACGATTGTTTGTAGAGATTTATCGCCATAAAAAACTTATTGAGTCCATGATGTTCATCATGGACTCAATATATTAGTTAAAGTAGGTTTTGTCTCTTTTACGTATATTTATTTTTATTGCTAAAAAAAGAGACAAAACCTATGCACAAGTAAAACAGTTAGATACTTATTATTAAGCAAATAGGAGCATAAAAGTATAGACTTATATAATTATATAAACATTCTTTAAAATAAAAATCTAATAATAGGAGCACAGTGGGCCTTAGCCCAACAGCATCGATAGGCTCAATAAATCGGCTAAATCTATACATTCGATATGTGTATATGTATAATGAATGTTCATTCATAAACTTTATTTTATCGACTGTCAAACTATATCGATGTGGTTATGCTAAGCCCGTACATGTGATTTTGTATACGCCTGATAGTAAGCAGATCTACAAACTTCATAATTGGGGTCGATCAATACATTGCTGTTTCGCTTCCACTATACAGATTAAATGTTGCGGTTACATAATGGCGGCGACAAAGACGAATTTGCACTTCCATACTACCTTAATATCCTCGCTTTTTTTTTGTTGAAATTTTGGTTACCGCACCCTGAAAAGAGACTACCACCTCGACAAGAAATTGATGCAATTAATCTCTTGTAAACCGGTAAATCCACAGATTGAAACTGAAAAATGATTTGTGGCCATTTGACGGTTTTTGCATCTATTTAGGCGGTATGCCGGCCTAGCGAAGTTTTAAAGACCTCCCACACGAAAAAAATGTAAAAAAAATATATTATGTTTCCATGAGTGGGAACCGAACCCACAACCTACCGATATAATACAATGCCAACGGTAAAACTTGTAGATCACGGAGGCTGTTAAAATAAAAACGAATATTATGGTTCACACTTTAACAGCTCCGAAATCGAATCAGGGTTTTCACAAATAAATATCAATTTATTCTGTCAGAATTTGTTTGCGCTAATTTAATTCAGATCACGTATCCGACTGATCCGGACCAATGAATGATCCAAAACAAAATTCCTCCATAAAATAATTGTTTTAGATCCATTTTATGGACTGTTTATTATATTGATTACCTCCGTGGTCTAGTGGTTGCGCCGTTGGCATTGTATCCGGATTTATGGGTTCGATTCCCTCCCGTGGCAAATAATATTAGTACGTTTTTTTGAACAGCTTGCCATGGTCTCGTAATTTATAAAATGTGATATGATATTAGTATTGTTGTATCTGGTACACATAATACAAGCTCAGAGCTTAGTATGTGACCAGGGCAATATGTGTGAAATGTCCTACGTACGTATTTATACTTATCTATACTACTAATATTATAAAGCTGAGGAGTTTGTTTGTTTGTTTAAACGCACTATTCTCAGGAACTACTGGTACGAAGTTTAGTACGCAGGTCAGCTTGTTTGTTAAAATAATTATTAATATTTTAGTAACGATATTGAGGCCTCTGTAATTAGCAAAATATTAGTTTAGGTTCTAGTGAGTTATTTTAATGACACAATACTCATTATATCTGTGTTTTATTCACTTTTTTTTGTTCTATGAATAAAATAATGAAACAAGTAATTCTATCCTTTTGGTGTCACCCATACATTTTTTTGTTAATTAATTGAATTGAATTTAGATTTTGTTATATTATGTACGCATGCGTACAATATCCCACTTCCCAATTTTATAACACAAAAAATAAACCATATGTGATCTTGTAATATAAAAAAATATTAGGTACAAAAGGTGAAACACGTGTATTTATATAAATTTATAACATATCAATTTTCAAGTTTGTTCAGAGATAAAAAACGGTATAAAAAATACCCCTAAACGTTTTCACTCCTCACATCGCTCATTATTAAAATACCAAAAATGGTGGAACACCTATCTATAATTAATTTTTAAATAAGTGTACCAAATAACTACCCTTTGTCACAGTTTTTTTTTAATTCACTTCTTTACCCTTTTTACCCATTTAGGGTTCGAATCTTGAAAAATCTGGTGAAAAATCTCTTTCAGTGGGACCTACAAGATTGGATCAAGGGGGACTAATACCACAGGAAGTTCTATTAAAATTTTACATTCCTAGCTTTAGTAGGTAGTTTTTGCTAGGCAATGATGAGTCAGTCAGAGCAAGGACATATACATACACTACACTGGAATCCTTTGTTCAATTTTCATTTAAAAAAAAGATCACTACTATAAACCTTTTAGTTAACACCCACGCTCTCTATACCTTTGTTCAAATTACGTGAAAAAAGCCATCCATAATGTTTAAAAAAATTGCACCAAATTGGTTTAGTTTATGATATATTAAAGTTAGAGTTAATAAGTATTAGAGATACTAATAAACCTATATTTTATCGATATATTTGTTTAAAATTATAAATTTTAATTTCATTTTATATATTTTTTTGTTCTTTTTATTATATTAGGACAAGCAGTTAATTTGTATTTATGTAATTATTATTATACATAAATCTGTGCAAATAGCGTAATTCATGGTGTATACGGGCTTCTGGGTATCAGCCTAGTACAGTATGTAAAAAAAATAATGCATTATATAGCTTTTGTTGATACCCGTTTGTATACCTATTGTAAATAAATAAAAAAAAACAGTGTGAATATCGGTTAATTCGTTTTATGTTAAAAGAGAGTATTACTAGTACTATTTGATGGCCTTTGTTGTACGGCCTGCCTTACAAGTGACTCAATTTATAGTATATCAACTATAGTCCATTTCACGAAAGAATTCCCGCGGCAAAGAGTGGAACTAATAAAATTGATAGTAAAAAAAAATATGCTAAATATTATAGTACCTACAATGTCAACATAAATTTCTTAATGAAATCTAATGTTCTTAGCTATTCATGGTCTATCACGTGGTTGGAAGGCAGGGGAATGAATTGCAGCGATTTCGGACTTGAAACCGCGAAGTAAGTTAAAAGGCATTTTAACTCTCCCCTTCATTGTGTTCACTACTCTCTACTTCACCAAACACTATGATCCTGTTAGCGCCATCTTGGAAACACGTTCCATTAAAGTTCCGACTGCCAATCTTGGAAGGCCAAGACCCTTCAATAGACTATGCAAAGACTTTGCTGGAATTCCTCTTGCAACTTCCACTGCATAAAGTTGAGTTTTAAAACAGTTTCTAGTAATTTCATATGTGAAATCAAAGTATTTGACTTGATGGTGTGGTCCTTAGGAATGTTGGTTTCCCACGGAATTTTATTAATTAAAATGAATCGAATTCATTCTAAAATTAATTTTGGGAGTCTTAAAACTGTGGTTACCAACATTCCTTCGCGCAACTGCCGCGCCCCCTAAAGGAACTCTTTCGTGAAAGAAACTTTACATACCAAAGTCTAAGTTTGACATATTTCCCACACAAAATATGTCAATGCCTTTGATACCCAATTTATTTTGTTAAAAATAAAAGTTTAAATATCTGATTAGTTAAAACCCGACCGTAGTTGGTTGATTTTTTCATTTTACAAAAAAATAAACTTTGCAAAATAAATATAATTTTTAAATAGAGACTGAAACGAAAATTTGCCTAATTTTCAATGTAATTCAATTCAAAGTAAAATGGAATTATTATTAAATAAATATTAATTGTGATATTTATTTTTAATAATTTACTTAATGTTATTATAAGTATGATAATATAGTTATATAATAGTTAAATCTTATTTGGCATTAACTTTAGCTCAAGTAACAATATAAAAATAACTACTAATCTTTTAGGGACAAACATTTGTTGGAGACTTTTTAAATAAACAAAAAGCCGAATACGTAATTTTAAATTAGACACTGAAAATTTGGATTTGATCCATTATAATTGTACACGGACTGATTATATTATTTATGTCTCGGTAATTCCAAGGGAGTTTTTTAACGAGATATAAAGAAGCATTTGCACCTAGTCCTTTCCCAATTCCTTTACATCCTATTATACCTCTTTCACTAATAATAAAATTTGTACAATAAAGTGTAAATATTATGTCATATTACAGTTATATTTTTACTTAATAACTTTCATATTTATAAAATAAGTATAGATTGGGCCCTAGCACAACAGCATAGCCCTGATAAATCGACTTAGGCCGAGTTGCACCAAAGTGTCGGTTAAAGTAACTCTACTGATTAAAGTTAAAAATAGCGCCGAATGTACCAGCTGTCATTCTACCTTCTTTTCCCGTTCTACTTTAACCGTTACATTTTATTATTTTACATAGAGAGTTTATACACAAATTTTATACACAAACACTGGACATTTTATGTATATTAGATCTTATACAAACTTAAATATTAAAAAAAAATGTTTTATAATTTTATTATAAAAATGTAATATAACAAGGAAATACTTATCGACAAAAAAAAAATTACTTTGTGAACATTTTTCTATCGATAAAAATACAGTTTTCTTCCAAATATTTTGTATTATTAAGATTAAGTTTTATAAATAAATAGTTTGGTTTTAATTTATTTATATAACTATGGATATCTAGCTAGAGACTTCTAAATATATATTTACTTTATGTACTCTCTAAAATTAACTGCATCTAAATTACTTTTAGTTTCCTCCATAATATATGGCTTCGGTTTGGACGTGTCCCGGAAATGTTTTCATGCACTGTTCTCACGTAAATTCATGAATTCCACTCTAAACGTTCGCTGTATGAAATTCATGTATTTCACTCTCTAAACGTTCACTCTATATGAAATTGTAACACTTTGCTGGGCGTTCAATTGAATTGTTACCAGAGTGTAGCATTCTCATTGTATGGCATGAAAATTGTTAGCTATAGTAGTTGTGGAAGTGCGGTAACATTTTTTAGAACAAATTTTATCTTAAAAACGACTATTTTTTTTATTTAATTTTGAATAGCTTTTTAAACATTTTGGTTGAACTTGCTAATCTCAGGAACTACTGGTTTGAATTGGATTTTTTTTATAGTGTTGGACAGCACATTTATCGAGGAAGGCACATTTATTACGACTAATAGAAGCGAGCATCATTGAAATATGTTTCGTAAACGGCGCAAATTTATTTCTTTTGAGATCTTCCGATGCGTTCGCTGCGTATTTACGGTTAAAGTTACGCAGACGAAGTTGCGCTAGTAAAATTATATTTAAAGAAATATAAGAAATAGTTAAATAAACCTATAAACTATCAGTTATTTGATAGTTTATAGGTTCATTTAACTCTTTCTTATATTTCCATAATTTTACTAATTAAGACTAGCCAAAAAGCTATAAATGCATGTACACAATTTATAAAAGAAAAAAATACTATAAATGGTTGCAGTGCAGTATAGTGCCCAGGACATTTGTGGCGTTTCCTCTTATAACAGTTATTTATTTATCTCTATGAGAATATTACCTATCAACTTTTATAACTCTTTTCATTTGAATAATAAACTTTAAATTGTACCGCTGTCTATTTATTTTTTAATTTATTACTAAATGTATTTCAAATATAATATAAAAAGTAAAGACTTAAGAAAAGAAAGGTTAAAAAATAAATACATAAGGTTGTCTGTCAAATACTACATTTACAAATATACACATCACATAGTACATTAAAAGCCATCCAATATTGTTGGTGTATTTACCTAATAAACCATGCGATGAACTCGAGTGAATTGTTTCAAAATTAATTAGAAGCAGCAATGTGCTCCCTAATTGTCCTCGGACAGCCATTCATTTGTGGTTTAGCTTTGAAATACACGATATGCTCGGTTTGAAGTGTCTCTCATGTCGAAAGGCGTATGTTTACATTAACTAGTTTGAAGAGTTCTGTTATTTATAAATTACTTACCTCATTTAAATCAAAAACATCTGCTACAAAATCATCACCAACGCTCGATTCTTCTTCTATATTCGTAAGATACATACTAGGTCTTGTCGACACTCTGTGGCGTGGCTTAGAAAGCCGTTTCCAATCATCCCTAATTTCGTCTCTTGTATCGTCACCTATAGCAAACTGATCATAGAAATTTCCTTCGGGCACATCATCTTCGAAGCTAGAATTGATTGAAAAATAAGAAAGTCTTCTATCAAGGGAATTTTTATTGTTTGAATATTGTTTTGTCTCAGAATCTTTTTGATCTCCAAATCTTGTTATTTTATTTTTATCATCATATTCATAATTTAAATCAAAGCCAGTGTCTTCGAAAAAGCTTCTTAGTTTTGCCCAACAACCGGGCTGTTTAGTTTTCTTTTTGTCCTCTCTCATTTCTTCACTAGACGTCTCCACTCCTGAATCATTTTCAACTTTGTTCCTAGACATATTTAAGTGCCGTAAAAAATGTAATCAGTTGATATGTTATTGACAGTGATTCACAAATGATTTAGAGGAAGTACTTGGCAACTCATTATCCATTGAATTAGGTGATAATATGCCGCCATTTAATGATAATATTGGTATTTATTCTTTACTATCTAGATTTTAAATCAGTTATAACAACTTTGAAATTATAACTCGTTCAATCAAAGCAGTTAATATTGTTTTGTTCTATTTTATTAATAGACTATGAAGATAATAATTATCATGTGGTCTATTCCTTTGGTATACAGTTTCTAGATCTGTGTTACAGATTATGTCAAATAAATCTAAATTGATAGTTGCTTATGCTATGTTTTATGGTTTTATTGTGTTGTTATTATCACTAAACTTGTTTATATTTAAAATGATCACATATTATTATTTAACGACACTAATAATTTATTAAGTATTTGCACTTTAGAACTTGATATTCTCTCTTATAAGTTTTTTTGTATCACAATGTCACAATTTTCAGGCTTTGACAATGACTACAGTTTTGTCAAACGTTTCACGCACAACTATTTCAATTCCTCAAGTTTCATGGACTGATCGTTGATAAATACGATAACGTCTATACGTGTCACAATCAAAGGCTTATCTATTCATGTCGCCGTGATTGTTTATTTAAAAAGAAAGTTAATTAAGGAAAAACACTTGTTGTACAACTACGTTCCAAAGTTTTTTTGCAAGAATTATTGTGAACAATATTACCATTTTTGCATATTTTGATGTTAGTAATTCCATTCGTTAGTGATTTTTAAATCTTAGCGACCTAGATAAAATAATTATTAATTTTATCAATTAGGTAAAACCGTGTTTGTGATTTATTGTTATCGATAAATTTAAGTTAGAAATTGCGCAGAATTTTATTAATTATTTTCTTTTAATGATATCTCAATTTTTTAATGTACCTATTTATTAACATAACAAATCCCTTTTAATCGTTAAAAAATATTAGTTTAATTTATTATTTTTACTGTTGGACACCCTAAGGCCAACACGGCACCATTAATGGTGTATTGATTCTATAAAATAAGAAGTTTATTTACTATTAATGACGTAATTAATTGCTACTATTAATTTGAAGTGTTTGCGGTGCATTTAATATTAATAACTTGATATTTATTACCTCTAGCTGGATGTTATCCTGCATTTGGGTCAGATGTTATTTATTTAAAATTCTTTATTGTACAAAATTGTTCATAGGCGAGTTACTCGTATATCTTTGGTAATAGGTTACCATTACGATGTAATACTTTTGTATAGTAAAAATGTTACCGGTACCGTTGAATATAAGAATTGGCCTTAAAATTACTCTGTTTTTAAGAGGCGAATTAACAATCTCTGTTTAAGTAAATATATAAAAATTAAAAAATGCATATACCTAATACAAATATTTGTAACATAAATGTAATAGCAAATTTTCTTGATAGAAACAAATCGCATGGTCATCTCCATTTTTTATCGATATTTCCTTCCTATTATACAGTAATATGGAACATTTTATAAAATATTATTTTTATAGAAGTTATTTTTTTGTATACGTCACCGAGTTTGTGTTAATTCATTATAATTTGTAAGTTACCTACATCATAAAAACTGTGTATTTTTCTGCAATAGTTCTTTGTTCTGATAATTATTTTTCTACTACGGTAGTTACTACGTAGTATTGTATAGTATAATATATTATTTCGACAACTTTATTAAACGAATTAATTTAAAAAATAACCATTTCAAAGCAAAATAAATGATTTTAAAGCTAAAAATGTTAAAAATTATAAATTAAAATTTCTTGTAGATCCTCCGAAGCTGCGCATGTGCCCAAAATACATAGAGCATTGCCCCTCTGAATTTCCAGCGATATTCGTTGGAAAAAATATTGATAAATACAAGAAACATGGCTCCTCTTACGAATTTCGTTTTCGGTGGAAACCTTGGGACCATGGTCACCAGATGCAATAAAATTTGGCAGTAATCTTTTATTTCAACTGTTTTATTTGGCTTTATACCATCTCGACAGTCGATGCAACAAAAGGATAATATATCATTAAATAGCCTTATTTTCGTATCCGGAGGTCGTGGGTTCAATGATAAAAAAATATTAGTACGTTTTTCTGTACTGTTTGTCATGGTCTGGGTGTTTATAAATTATAATATGTATTATATCGTTGTTCCTGGTATACATAGTACAAGCCTAGAGCTTAATTTGTGACCAGAGCAATATTGTAAATTGTACTACATATTATTATTATTATTATTTCCATCTTGTCGTACTGCTCGTCGTGGTGAGAAAAACCTTTATATTTAAGCAGAGTTGAAAGGTCCCAAAGGACAATTATAGGGAGAGAGAATTGTTTTTAATCGGCTTCAAAAAAAGGAGAAGGTTCTTTTGATAATTCGATGCGTATGTTTTTTTTTTAATGAAATTTCATGTCAAATAATCGAAAGAACTTTTTGACGGCTAACAGCAATAATAAGTAGGTGGCAAAAACTTTGACTTTACTATATTTGATTAAAATCATGTCATCCTATCACACTAAAAAATGTGAAATAAAAACCTTAAAAAAAAACGACTCAAAAGCACTAAAAAGTATAAAATAATAAATATTTACAAGTGTTGTTTAGTTCTACTGGGTTCTACTTTTGAAGTTGGCACCGCTTAATATAAAAATTTTTATCTGGTGCTATCCTAATGTTTGGATGGCATACAAATGTAGGAGCTTCAAAAATCACACCTATTATTGATAACTTGGTGCCGACTTCATAAAGTAGAATCCAGCAGGACTAAATAACTCTTGTAAATATTTATTACTTTTTAGTGGTTTTGAGTCGGTTTTTTTGTGGTACTGCTATTCATGGATTGTCCGTGCGAGTATCGAGTCTATCGCATGGTTGGAGTAAATGCAGTATTCCCGGACTTTGGACCGTGGAGCGGGTTGTCCCTCTACCTAAGCAAATACCTACTATACGATACTGTAAGCGCCATCTCAGAAACGCGTTCTATAAAAGCTTCGACGGCCGATCTTGGAAGGTCAAGATCCTTCCGAAGGCGATGCTGAAATGTCGTAGGAAAATATGTACTTACAGCAATATCTACCAGGGGTTCATCTTCAGGAGTGTGGGCTAAGGAGGGCCGACGACCAGCGCGGCCTCCTGGGGAACTACACGAACTGCCTGCGAACAAAACAGAAACATAACTTTATATATATATATATTAATATATAATTTAAAAATAACAAATAATATATATATATATATATATATTATTTGTTATTTTTAAATTAAACATCGTTAATTTACTAGGAATGTACCATCACGGTTGCCTTACGGAGCCCAAGAGCGCCTAGACCGCCTCGGGGTAGTAGCGATTTTTTTTTTTTTATTGGAGCACGACATGTGACTTTGTATCTACCTGGTGGTAAGCAGACCCACAAAGTTCATGAGTATATTTGAATATACAATCCAACTACCCATTTCGTAATGCACTCTGAAAGTGACTACCACCTAGATAAGAAATCGATGCAGTAGTATCCTGAAAACCGGTGAACCCACAGACTAAAACCGAAACATGACTAGGTCACTTTTTTGCATCTATATGGGCGACCTTCGTCCCTAAAAAATGGCATTATATATTGGGGTTTTATTCCCACCCCGTCGTAGCTAGTTGTATTCTGAGTCTACACCGAATAAGTGGTCAGCCCGTTGCAGCATTTTGATAGACTTATTAACCCATTTATAAACAATTTAAAAAAAATTGTATAGCTGCATGCTCTCTGAGCACTAGTGGTGTTGTCAAACAATTGTATGTCTACATTTTTTTTTATTAAAAACTCATCGGTTCACCGGGGTTTGAACCGGGGTCCAAAAAGCTATAGGGTTTTTAAGTCTAAGGTCTAACCAACTCGGCTACCACGTAGAAATATATATTATGACGGTTTTTTAGCATTGTTTTTACATACATACATATCTTCACGCCTAGACGGCCCCAGGGTACTCGTCGTAGCCGATGGTAGAGTCTACACCGAACAAGTGGCTAGCTCGTCGCGATGTTTTGAATAGACTCAATAACCCATCTATAAACAGTTTCACAAGTTGGTATAGTGAAACCGGGACCGACAGCATATCGTACTCTTCGAGGCACTATAGTGGTGTTGTCAAACAAATGTACATACAATTTTAAATTACAAACTCATTGGTACACACCGGGAGCATTGATTTTAATGTGTTTGTAATCATTAAGAAAAGTATTGTTTTTATATACATATATATAATATTTATCCTGCTATTCGCTAGGTAATTCTTTTAAAAACTTTGTGGCCGTCTAGATCCATAAAAAATATTTCCTTTTGTAAAAACAATATCTATTCTATTTTATATTTTATTAGTAACTGAGTTTGATTTGGCTTTGTATATAGAAAGTTATTTCAAAGTTTATTCTTTTCCGGTTGGAATGGAAAACGAATGAAAGGTTTTACGATACGCATACACGCACACAATGAAAAAATATTTAGGCGTCCAGGATTTTCTCCCAAACATATTGTATTTCACAGAATTTTATGCAAATTTGTTACCATAATATTTACATAAACTATAAATTCGTTTTTATTGCCGTCCGTTTCTCAACCACATAATATAGCCGTCATAGTGGGAACGACCAACAACATTGTATTAATCGTCCCTATTGGCAGGTTTACTTGCCACTAGTTTAATAAAAGTAAACAAAAAGTATCTTGCTCTAGTAAAATAATAGGCGTTTACTCTGGAAATTTATCTTATTTTTATCTTAATATAAGGTACTTGTTAACTCTTATGGAATATATAATATAATAGTGACTTCAGCAGATATATTTTGTAGAATGTCATTAAATTTTATTTTATTTTTATATGTAGGACAATTTACACATATTGCTTTGGTCACAAACTAAACTCTAGGCTTGTACTTTATGTACCAGAAATAACGATGTAATACGTATTATATTTTATAAAAGCCCAGACAAACTGTACAGAAAAACGTACTAATATTTTTTGCCACAGGTGGGAATCGAACCAACGACCTCCGGATACAATGCCAAAAGCGCCACCACTAGTCTACGGAGTCGGTCAAATACATTATTAGCTTTGACACAAAAAACAGCCTGTTTTAATATATAAAGTAATACCGGTATTCATAAAAACTTATTAGAGTCCTTGAAGAACACTTTAACAGTTAAAATAGGTTTTGTCTCTTTTACGCTTAATAATTTTTGTTGCAATAGTTTGAGATACTGGGAAGAACATAGAGTATATACTTTTCTTCAGCTTTGAGTGCAGATAAGTACTTACTGTATTGCAACTTCATCACTTATTAACTGCTTTGATGACCCCAAAGGTTTGACTAGTAAAGAATGCCTGTCCGCCTTTGTATTTTGAATGCAATAAAGATTTAAATAAATAAATGGTTAACATGTTTAGGTACCTTAGCAATAATAATAATAATCAGCTAGTTACAATTATAGGGAATGTTTATATAATCTATTACATAAATAAATTGCTATAAAAAATATGACTAGGTCACTTGACGGTTTTTGCATCTGTATTGGCTGTAGTAACGAAACCGGTTCGTCGGCCTAGCGAATTCATAGAGACTTTCCTCCCGCCTAAATTCTAAATTCTTTATGCAATAAAGTATAATCACTGGCATAGATCTATACAAGTCTACCAGACTCATCAAGTTCGCCGTCGTCGGAACAGTTTTACCGTTAGAGCACACACCTTTGAATGGGGACCACGTCTTCCTTACATTGTAAGTGCCGTACATATATATACATTATATATTGAGTGCGATCTGCTGAATGTGACAGGTCTGCGAACTAGGAATATACGGAAGACGTCTTTTTAGTTTAATTGATTGAATCAGGCGTTATTTTGCGGAATTCTATTATTTAATATAATAATGTTGATGTAATTTTTACATCAACATTATTATTGGTCTTTTTAGTGTTTAATGTCCTATCTTCAATATTTAAAGTAGGTGGCATAGCTGTATGATGTCTTACTATATATATAAATAAAACCGTGTGCAAATATATATTAAATGGTTAATAAATTGACCGCCTCTGTAGACTAGTGGTTGCGCCATTGGCGGAGGTCGAGGGTTCGATTGCCCTTCATGGCAAAAAAATAAATAATGCGTTTATACGTACAGTTTGTCATTGTCAGTTTGTAATATATCATTGTACCAGTACACATAATACAAGCCTATAGTTTAGTTTGTGATCAAAGCAATATGTGTAAATTAATAATAATAATTATTATATATTGTAGGTGCCGTACATATAAATTATATATTGAGCGACCTGCGGAATGTGACAGGTCTGCGAACTAGGAATAATATACGAACGATTTAAAACTAAAAAAACTGTGAATGCAGTTCTTTTTAGTTTTAAATGTCCTATCTTCAATATTTAGAGTAAGTACTTTTTCTTCAGGTGTATATTGACAAAACCGTGTGCCAAAATGTATTAAATGATGAATAAATAAATATGAAATACGAAGTGACCTATGTTTGGAAAGACGAATTTAGGCTTTAGACCTGTTTAGTGTTAAGGTGCCCACCTCAACAGGTCTTAGATAGCGACTAAAAAAAACGTCGTAAATGCTGTAAATGAGAAAATAATAATTAAAAATTGTCTTCAATTTGGATTGTAGGTACACTTAATTTAAGTTTACACACAGTTACTCCACTATAATATTAACCTCTATGGAAGGCCCTAAGTTTGAAGCCAACAACATTTTCGTTGAATGTTTTTTTTTTTTTAAATGATTCGTTGATTCTACTATGTCTGCTAGAGAAACTTATGATTAAAGGAAGAAGAGAAAACGCACGCAACATTCCACTTTTTTATCGCGCGACATATATAAGAATCACCATACCTTTTTGTTCTGGTGATTATATAGGACAAGAATGTAGGTAATTATACATACAGATGTAAAAACCGTCAAGTGACATAGTCATGTTTCCGTTTTAGCCTGTGGGTTCACTGGTTTTCAGGAGACTACTGCATCGATTTCTTGTCGAGGTGGTAGTTTCCTTTAGGAGTGCGGTTACGAAATGGGTATTTAAATTGACGATAAGGCCAGCAGAGTATATTAAAATATACTTTAATGCAATTCGTCATTGTCGCCCCCCATTTTGTAATCGCATCATTTAGCCGGCATAGTGGGAGCGATTAATATTGTGTAAGATAAATTATTGATTGACCCCATTCATGGACTTTGTAGGTCTGTTCATCACCAGGTAGATACAAAGTCACATGTCGTGCTCCGATAAAAAAATAAAAATTGTTTGTACTCGCCCGACTCAAGTAAGGTACAGTACAACAGGGTTAAAGGTCAAGCAAAGGAAGAAGGGTAATAAGGATTAGGGTAGCTAAAAGCAATGGGAGAAATATTTAAATTAAAACAGAACATTTTTCTGTTGGTAATCTAATTTATTTTAATTTATATTTATTGTTATGGCAACAATTATATTGTTGAATAACGAAGGATAATATATAATATACGAGGTAAATATACGTTTTTAGTAATGTTTTTCATTGAATGGAAAATCGCGAATTCGAAGTGGTCAGGCCAACACTTGGCCTGACCACTTCACTTTCGCGCACTTAGAGTTCTGTTCAACAGAAGAAATGAAAGTGTTTTAATATGTTTGTTGTATGTTTTAGGGTTCGAAAAGTTTACTGCATAGATTTCTTGTCGAGCTGGTAGTTTCCTTTCAGGGCTTGGTTATGAAACGGGCAGACGATTTGACGATAAAGTAGCAAGGAATAAAAATAAAATCGTAATCCGCCGCCCTCGGATTTACGCCGCCCTTTTCGGAATTGCTTCATCGGATATGTTCATCAGGTAGATACAAAGTACGAGTAACATGCTGTGCTTTAAATGTATTTTTAAGTATGATAGTTCGGGGCGCGGCATCATAAAAACTAAATTCCAAAACTCAACTATCTACGTCATCGGATTTCCAAGATAAATATTGGTCTGGATAGAGAGACAGACAGTGTGTCCCTTAAAGATTTCGTTGTTTGATATGTATTTGGTAACTATACAAAATGCGTTATTTTTGTTTTTTGAGTATAGAATATTAACAAAATAAGAATCGGATCCAAATATCGTAAGGAAAATCAAAATTATCAGAAAGTTAGTAACTATTCAGAGGGGAAATGCCGCCAGTGTCTTGGGCACTATGCCGCACGGAACTGATTTAGATAATATTTTTAATTTGTAGGTTTTACATAGGGTTTTTAATTATTAGATAGTTTTAATTTAATTTAAATTGATATATCGAATTAATATTTTATTTTTTAAAGTAAAAAAAAATAATAATTACGTACCTAAACGGTTTTTGAACAAAAAAAAAACTCGGAACCCTCAGAGTTTTCGTACTTGTCAGATTTTTTAAATTTCATTATCTAGTACCTATATAACTTTATTTATCTTACAGAATATACGTTTTTATTGAGTCTAGACTAGACTGCGGTTTTTAATGATTCTCGCAACTTTTTGTGGTCTAGAGAGTTGAATGGTTTATTTAAATTAAGAAACAATAAAAATAAATGTGCTATACCTACTGGGTGTTTTTTAAACAATGATAATTTTTTTTTTGATGCCTCCAGTATCACTTTTAGAACCCATTTTTAAAATAAAAAAGGTATGTACCTGTATATTTTATTCAAAAAAAAAGACCGAAAAATAAATTATTATATGAACACACTATTGCATAAATCTATATGCATAAAATTACTCCTACAAATACATAATAAGTCTTCGTATGTAACAAGTAAAACACAATTAGACAAGTGATAGGCTTTAATTCGTTAGTTTAGTATGAAAGTTAACGTGATTTTTAGATCTTTTTTGTTATTTATCTTTATGTTTTGTATAGGCGACACTAAAAGGAAAAAATACGTATTTCATTATTTTCATCATAGAACACAATATAAAAAAATATCACCGTGACAAAAACATCTAGTATAAGCAGTTATAAACATTGAACGGTATGGTCTCTATAAGTTTGCCAAAAAATGTCTAGTAGTCCAAGTCGGTGTTCATGTATGAGAGATGTTATGACTGTGTACGAGGAATGGATAGAGATGGAGAAAATTATTTTATACCTTTTTTTCTTTTTGTAGCACATGTGCCTTTGGATCTACCTGATGGTAAGCAACCCTACAAAATCTATGGACGGGGTTGATCTATAACGATCTATACGGGGGGATTATCTGTTGTTTAACAGCATTCACTGTTCCCACTGTGCCGGCTAAATGATGCGGTTTCGAAGTATTAATAATAAAAATTCTATTAATAAAAAATATATCCTAATACATACTAACATTTAATAAATAGTAATAACGCCATAAAAATATATATTGAAAAACCTAAAAAATATGTATGTTCAAAAATGCTATTTTTAAAAAACGTTTAAGTCGTCGTTTAACTATCGGAAGAATTTGCATTAAAGTAAATATTACATTTATATTATTATATATAGTTAGTTTATTTTTAATGTTATTTAAGTTTTGTACTTAATAAAAATAATTGCCTACTTATAAAGAAGCAAATACAAAATAATGCTAAAGACATTGGCGGTATTTATTATGATAATAAAAATATTTAACTCATAATTCTGGTCAGACATTCTTTACAATAATAAACATCAATAATATAATCTTAACATAAATAACTTATATTTATAATCAGTTACTATTGTTTATTTTTATTATGATAATTTAAAATGCAAATTATTTTAATAACTACCCAGTCTCTGTGTTAATTTAATATACCTATGTATATATGCGCATGCACTTTTGTTATTAGGTATTAATAAAAATTCAAGAAAAAAAAAAAAGAGCGGGGTCTACTGGCACAGGTGTTCTATATACCTAAAAGTAGATCCCAAAGCACCTTTGTATCTAGTTATAAGCATTTGTTACCTAATAAATAAATATTTCATTTCATATATATATATATATATATATATACCTATTAGTAACTAATATTAAAAAATAAGAACAAAAAAAATAGCATTTAGACGGCCTCAGGGTACCCAGCGGAGGGGTTTTTAATCCTACTTCTTCGTAGCCGATGGTATGATTCTACACCGAACAAGTGGCTAGCTTGTCGCGATGTTTGGATAGACTCAATAACCCATCTATAAACAGTTTCTTAAGTTGGTAGGTATAGTGAAATGTACATACTTAGATTAAAAACTCATTGGTACACACCGGGGTTTGAAACCGGGACCTAACTATTTTTACGTATATATTTTTTTTATTATGCGTCTATTGAAGGATCTTGGCCTTCCGAGAACAGCCGTCGGAACTTTTATGGAGCGTGTTTCCAGGATGGCGCTAACAGGATCATATAATATTTGGTTGAGTAGAGAGGGTAGTGAACACAGTGCAGGTGAGAGTTCAAAAGGCCTTTAAACCTACTTCGCGGTCTCAAGTCCGGGAACGCTGAAGTTCATTCCCCTGCCTTTCAACCACGCGATGGACCCGGCACCCGCACGGTGAATCCATGGTTTGCTAAGAACATTGTCTCTCACAATTTTTACTAATTTTATTTTGGTTTTCTCTTTTGTTAAATAAATATTATATTAGTTTATTATTATTATAAGGAACCAATTTATATAAATTACAGGTCAAAATCAGTATAGTCCCGTCAAAAAGGGATGTAAGAACTCGTTTAATTCGAACCCTTTTGTAATAATTTGCTGTGTCGTGGTTTCCTTAGAATAATGATGTCCTTGGCTAAAGGCACGTTTTGACATCAAGGTAAAGAACGTGTAAAAATATTCAAGGGTGCCAATGTCAAAGGGTAACACACCCTGAATAAAAGACATATAAAAATATAATATTTATATAACTAAAAATCTTTTAATTTAGTTTTATTATTATATTATACCTCTTTTTTATTGGAACACGGCATGTGAAACCTGGGGCCTATTTTATAAACGTGACAATTGTAAATTACTCTGACAATTCATAATACCCATATTGCTTGTTATGATTTTTTTAAAGTAAATTACTGACAGTAATCTAAGTAATGTATTATAAATTGTCGTGGTAAATTACAATTGTCACTTTTTTGAATTAGACCCCTGACAAAGACCATGAATGGGGTATATTGTTCAAGATTTTTTCTTAAACAACATTGATCACCCCCACTATGCCGGATATATGATGCGATTACGAAATGGGCGGCAATTTACAAAGACGAATTGACATGTCGTCAATTCAACCACCCATTTCGTAACAGCACCCTAAAATGAGACTACAACCTTGATAAGAAATCGATGCATTAATCCCCTAAAAACCGGTGAACCCACAGACTAAAACCGAAACATGACTAGGTCACTTGACAGTTTTTGCATCTGTATGAGCGGTGGTAACGAGACCGGTCGGTCGGCCTAACGAAGTTATAGAGACCTTCCTCCCACCTACCTACACAAAGTTAATATTTCTGTAAAAAAATCGTGATATTTGTAAATTATGTCGTGAGAAAAATCATACCTAAATAATTGTAAAACAAACATTGTAGAATGAAGCCATAGAAAACTTCCGTAGTTAGTTAGAAGTAAATAATAAAACCCAATAACATTTGCTTGGACCAGGCAGTGAACTTGGGACCTTTAGTCAACATATAAACTAGTCATACTTTTATCAAAACTAATAGGTTACCTACCTATGTTACTTGTTTTTCAACTCTTTAATCCCAGGGTTAGATTTAAGTGTAAAACATACTCGTCTTTAATCACTTAATTTCGTATTCTATTCGCTAACCGCCCAAAGAAGATATAGAGCTATTAGGTATGATGCGTTTGCGATTCGATTGAAATAAGTTAATTTAAGGGAATTGGAGCCTAGCCAGGTTCGAAAAAATAAAATAGTAAAATAAAAAATGTAGTCAATTAAGTAAAAAGATCAGAGTCTATATTTTCAGTACCTGTAAGATCAGCAGGCTCATCATTTGTTTTATGCAACCATCGCTGCACCAGCTCGATGCTAGCCTCCTCGCCAGCTATCATGTTTAGATCACACACACACTACACACCAACAAACCCACACCTTCACTACACAAATCACATTTTATTTAACAACATGCAAAACGTTCACAAAATATTATGACAATTAAATCTTTTTCAAATATCGATAAAACATAATTTGTATATTACGCGATAAGATTGCAATAAAATTGATATTTTTCTTAATCTTAATAACTTGGGACGTAAACAAAGTGAAAGATACTTTGTCAGCCTAGATGACAAGCACAAGACCGATCAGCCGAGTCACAAGCGACTGAATGAAATAGCAGATTGAACCTGCGCGTACGCCGGTGGAGGGGCGAGCCATCTAGGTCAACTCTTATGTCAAATTACTACTAATTGGACGTAACCATCAAATTATTAATTATGTATGTAACTGGACCGTTTTTGGTTAACTAATGATTGGTTCATGTCGACACTTAGAAAGTAGAAATACACGTCTTGGTTGACGGTTTCGTCGATCGCACGTGATTTTTGCCATCTTTAGTCTTTGGGTATGATTTTTATAGGACTAGGCTATCAATTGCATTATAACTTGTTTATTCGATTAAATTATGTTGTAAGTTGTAATGTGAGAATACGAAAACGATTAATAATAACAACTTTATTAACTATTTAAATTTACGAAAATTTTAAGAGAGAGAATTTTATATTTTTAATTTAGGGTACTGTGCAGTTGTTTTGACGCCCATACAAACTTAATTCCAGCACTTGGCTGTTGGCCGAAGTTCAATTTAATTCTACTTTTTTGTTAGTAATAGAACGTATAAAACTTCCTGTTGAAATAAATATTTTTGTATTTAAAAAAAATATATTTAAAAAATCAACAAAAATATTATTTTAATTCTGCGACAAACAGAAATACTGCATGTGCGAAATAATATCATTGTGTGTGGAGAACGCAGACTTCGCGATTGCGAACAGCAGTATGCATACAATCCATAAGAAATTAGATATTGGAGCTTATATTAGGGTCAAAAAAGTTTACTATAAAAACTTTATTAAGGTTCAGATAAGCCTTGAAAAAGATATTAGCAAACAACGGTTAAATGATTTAAATTAACTTTTTACGCGGGATAGTAGATTTTCAACATTTGTTTCGCACGATAATGGGCTGTAAATATTGATCAGAATTAATTAGGCTATTTAAAATGTAAAATTAATTAAAATAATTAATTAAAATTTCTTTTAAATAATAATCATCATGACTGACTAATTAATTAGAAAATAAATCTGCAATAAATATAAATGTATTAGAAATAAAGTGCTGAAAGAAAAAGAGGAACAAATGAAGATTTATCGAAAGAGGTATAGACATGAAGGTAAAAACCGTGCCCGCCGCGCGTCGCTGCGCGTTTTTTTAGCTTCATGGGTATAGATGATTAACAAGTTCAAGGTTATGCTTAAACCCAGTTACAAATGTGTTTTATCACTTTTGCTTCATATCAGTATGACAGGAAGAAAACAGAGGTAATACATGTATTCGAGGAAAAACAATAAATTATATTATTATAATTATTTAACTCTATAGTGTATCGCCCGATAAACTATGCCAGCCAAACCTGTATTTTCTTGCACGGCGATTGACTTGACATATCTGATGGTAAACATATCTTTAAAGTCCATGAATGGGGTCGATCAATAGATTGATTGGTGTTTAACAACATTTATCGCTTCCATTATGCCAGCAAAATTCAACTGCCCGTTTTGTAACCGCCCCTAAAAAGAGACTACTACCTCGACAAGAAATTAATGTAGTAGTCTCCTGAAAACTGGTGACCCTACTAAAACCGAAAGTTAGGGAGATTTATCTCCCACCTTATATCTAAACACAACGACAGGGTAACCAGTAAGGTGGGAATAAAACCGCCGCAGCGCTGGGTACTTTGAGTATCTATGTAATAGTAAGCAGACAGACCCTCAATCAGGTATACCATGAGAATTATTTTGTTTTCACACCATCTGCTCCACAATGTCCAAGAGGCGCGATTTGAACGAAACAAAAGATGGTGTTTGGTGTTGTTATTTTCAGTGAATTTTATTTCAATTTTATTTATGGAACCGTAAAATTCTGTTTCTCTAGATTGCTACAATAACGAAATCCTTTAGGTACAAATATCACCACACGAAATGATAAAACTGTCAAAGCAAACGCACCTGTAACCCAAAAAATAAAGAACATGCCTTTTTTAGTTATCGATGTTGCTGATTATTTTCTAAATTTCATTTATAAAGAATTTCGTAATTTTGACAAGCTAACGCTACCGTTAAAAGAAACAGAATTTGGCCGCTGGCTTTTTATTGTTTCGCGGAAGGTGTGAAAAGTAGAGTTTGCTCCTCTCTGGTATAAAGTATGTCTTGGTCTAGAGTCGCTTCTCTACATAACTCACAACTCTAGAGTCCGTCGTTACGCGCAGGGTTCAATATGCCCCCGTGACGTAAGGCACTGCTTTATTCCCTTGGTGCATTATCTACTGTTATGTATTTATGAAGGTAATTTGTTATAACTGCCACCAATATGGTATGCTCGCAAAATGAGAAAAAATCTTCCGTGATCCATTACCCAGCCTTTAGGGAAATCAACGTAAACACACGAATCTCGGTCACCTTGCTCAAAATACATTCATACAAACAAAATAATATAAATTGTGTATTAACTATGTAGGTAATTATTATTATATATATACATATACAGTCCCTGGCCATATTATTAGACACTCTGCAATTTTTTTTTACATAATTCCATATTAAATAGGTACAATATTTGATGCGATTAATAATAACATTTATAACGTTTATTTAGTACACAAATTATATTATTGAATTTTATAGATATTTTTGCTAAGTGATATAAAGTTATTATCTAAGTCTACTGAGAAAGGTATAAATCAGAGGCCCTGTTTTAATTTACGTTACTATCTCCTTAATCGATAAATCTCCACCAATAGGATCTTTTTATTTTGTTGGACTATCAAAATAAGCTTATCTGATTGGTGGAAAAATTAACGCAGTAGTATAGTTAACTGGATAGTAAACGTTACAAAATTCACACTAGGGCCTCTGATATTATCAAATACACTAAGTGTTAAGGACTATATTCTATTCTATAATTAACAATTTAATATCACATAGAAAAATTTGATATGAAATTCAATAATACAAAAAAAACTTAAGCATCCTAAATAAAAGTTATAAATTTTACGAATAATCGCAATAATAATATTCAAAGCATAATTATTAGAAATAATATAAAAAATGCACAGTGCGTCTAATAATATGGCCAGGGACTGTAGGTACTCATATATATCGTAATGTATCATATCATGTAATAAAAAATAATATGCTGCATCATTTAGCCGGCATAGTGAGAGCTATCAATATTGTTAAACAACAATGTATTGATCAATCCCATTCATACAAAGTCAACAAAAATTTTCAGAACAAACATATTGCCCTGGTCACATACTAGGCTCTAGGCTTGGACTATGTGTACCATAAACAACGATATTAATACATATTATATTTTGAAAACACCCAGACAATGACAAACGGTACAGAAAATCGTACTAATATATTTGCCATGTTAAGTCACTGCGCAACTGATAACAAGGTTAAGCAGATGTCAACAAGGCTGCACCTTGGATGGGTGACCGCTTTATACAACACGGCTATACCATCATAAACAGCGCAACAAGCTCACTATTTGTTAGGTGTTCCCTCCGAATACAATCAGCGAAATGAGACGGGTTAATTTCTCCGCTGGGTAACCCTAAAGCCGTTTAAACGGTTCTCGGGAGCAAAAAGGCACCCTTGATAGTGAACTTTATTTATTTATTATTAACGGTGTAAAATAGTTTTGAAATCACTGACTACTACCCCAATAAATTAAAAGTCGTAAAGGTATGGACACTCATAATAATAATAATAATATGTGGGACAATTTACACATATTATAGTCACAAACCAAGCTCTAGGCTTATAGGCTAGGCTATACACCCAGATCTTGACAAACTGTACAGAAAAAAGTACTTTTTTTTTGCACCCAGGACCTCCGGATACAACGCCAAAGGCGCAACCACTAGTCTACGGAGGCGGTCATTACGGAAGTTAAATATAATTTACTATTAACACTTAGGTATCTCTGTAAATTATTTGTATTTTCAAAATGAAGTAGCTAACATACCAACTGAATTTCAGGATAATCAAACATTTACTGAAAACTTGTGAATTTTCAGCAAGTCGTTACAAGGATCCGGTCATTCACTCGCTCGTCTCTTCTTTAGTATCTCCCCATAGACCCCAATAAAATCAAGTAGACAGGCGCAGTTTTCGAATATGAATTTTGATTTCAAAAAAGAGGAATACCTAAGTTTGAAATCAGAAATGAAATTATTTACTCAGTAACTAATTTTCATAGAAAGTTGAAATTTGGAATATGTATGAATATACAGGGAGAATTTGAAAGGTTGTGTGGCAAATGAAAAACAAAATTCGCTTCCCCATACAAATTGATCATTTCAACTTTTAGTTTCTATGAAAAAGGCATTTTTTTTTTCATTTGCGACATATGGTTTCATTAGAAAAGTTGTTCGATTCGATCAATAGAACCTAATATGTTTATCCCAAAGTACAACCTTTAAAAGTCACCATGTATATTTACTAAGATAGGTTTATGTTTAAGCTTACTATCCTACGTATAAAAAAAAAAAAAAACTTTATTTCCATAAGAATTACAAAATTCACTTTAGATGGAAATCATTATAAACATATATTATACACTTGAATATATAGTAAATGAGCAAATAAACAAGACACAATTACAACAAGAACGTATTAAACTAATTTAGAAAACGAAAAAAAATGACAAAAATAATTAATAAAAAAATCCATGATTTATCCGTTGTAGTACGACCACGGTCTTATTCTCTGCGACTCTTATATTTCTTTAATGTCCACTCAAATAAAGAGAACTCCATTTCGTCACGAGAAACCCTTTTTATTTTATTTCCTTGCGGATGTTTTATAAATGCGGTTTACTTGAAAAGGCGGAAAATTGTTGATGGAAACTGTGTTTCAAATTGATTGGTTTTATAACTCAGTAAAAGTATTTTTTGAAAAATTGCGATAAAATTTTGTTGATGTTATTTTTTTTTTAAATAAAGTTAAAATGTTATTTTGTATATCTAGATATTCATTAATTAAGTATATTAATAAAATGTTGAGATATTAATGTTATAAAGAGTAAAGACTTCGTTGTTTGTTGCGGATAAACTTAAAACTACTGAACTTAAAAGCTTATCACATAATTCTTTTTTTCTTTCAATTTTTTAAAATGCCATTCTAGATCTATTAATTACTGCCCCCCTAGCCAAGAGCATGAGCGTTAAAAGCGCGCACGAAAGTTTTGTATGAAGATGACATTTGGTGATGACGTCACGTTCGTTAAATGCGTTGACAGAACAAATTGCCAGCCAAGAACACGGACGGTGAGCGTTGGGCATTCGTTTTCGTTAAAGCGCTCGCGAGAGGCCAATTTCCCCATACATTTTGACAGAAACCGCTACATACTCGGAGGGAATTGCCAGCCAAGAACACATTTTTGTTCGTTTTTTGCGACTGCTAGACGCTAAATTCGACGGTATACGGGCGGGTGGTCGGGGTCTCCCTTTCGAGCTATATTCTATCAAAACGACGCCATTGTTTTGATTTAAATTAACTCAAAGTATTGTTTTAGAAGTTTTTTATTATGTTGTGTAAATTAAATTGCATAAATTAAATTTATTAGAAGTGCAAATAACGAGTGGCGTCTTCATCGACGCCAAATATAGATTAGAGCCACGAAAAGTTCTCTCTATTTCATAGTTACAAGCATCTCAAAATACAGAAGTGTGCTTAAAACCAACGTGATCAAACTAAATATTTAAGAATCATAAGGACTAAAGAGTTTATATAACAATTTTAAAACTACTACAAAAGTACGAATAAAAATTTATTGGAGGAAATTTTTCGTCATTTAATTACATGGATTGGAATAACTATGAGCTTAACATAAATGGAAGTAAACTATCTCACCAGGGATTTGAGTATGACCTAGTTCCAGTTATTATGCAAACAACTAGCAAGAGAAGTGAAAAAGCGGGGCTTATAAGAACCATGTGTGAAAACCAGACATAAACAAACCCTGAAAGTAAATTATCAAGAAATTGAAAAGGTACTTTTATTTAGGTCAAACAATTGCTCCAAAACTTTAAATGGAGAAAGAAATACATAAAATAGTATGTATGTTCTCAGGTCTCTGAAAGAGGTATAAAACAATCAAGACATCCCAATGCCGAGTAGTTGGAGACCGCTGCCAATGGTATTTGCTGGAGGAGACCTATGTCCAAGGACAACTTGAACAAATATCGGATCTTGATTGGTGATAGTGGATAGAAGTGTTACAACATTAAATCAAACAAAACAATATTAGGCAAAAATTTAAGAAAAAATGTATAAATTCTTGTAAAATATCAAAAAATAAAGTTTATTTTTATTTATTTCTTTATTTTTAATGAAAAGTTCACATTTTCAAAGAAATAGGGGATACCGGGGAGGGTTTAGGTAACATTTTAGGATTTTAAAATTAAAGGATTTTTCAGACCTTTTGTGAAGACCTAGAATGTTTCACAAGCCGCACAAACTTATGGTTTAATATATTAGTATTGCTATATTCTTCTTTAATCATATAATCGTATATAGTGCCCTAAAAGAATATGATTTTTCTTGACCATTACTAATAAAATTTGTTACAACTTTTGGTATTTCAGGGACTGATGATGGTCTTTGTGGTTGTACAGAATGACTTTTCACCTCCTTGAGTTTTAAATTTAAAAGAATCCTTTTATAGCGGTATATTATTATTTAAAGAAAAAAATCCTAGCCTTAGTAATAATAATACAATTTATACTCAGCCACAATAGATATTTACAATATTAGGTATTTTATTATATACACTATATGACCCATACATGCACACATATCCACACAAATATTCTCTTAACGCTGTAATATATATGTATAATATTGTTAAGTAAAAATTACTTAGTACTATTATATAAATGGTACTAAGTAGGGTATGTGTAGTATGTACTATTAGACCTATATTGTTTATACAAGCTCTTTTATTTATAGAAATTTTAATTCCCATGCAAGCACTATAAATATTTTGTATGGTACCTAGAGTAATGTTTCATTATTTTATATGAATACTATTAGGGAATTACATGTATATATTATATAAATGGTACTAAGTAGGGTATGTGTAGTATGTAAGACCTATATTGTTTATACAAGCTCTTTAATTCCCATCTAAGCACTATAAATATTCAGGATGGTACCTAGAGTAACGTTTCATTATTTTATATGAATACTATTAGGGAATTACATGTATAATGTGGGCATTTGTAGATATACTTACCATAATGGTAAGCATACCATTATTAATTAAAATTTATTAATCTTCGTTAATCTGACCCATTTAAATGATACAAGTATCAATAAGAAATGTTAATAATGAAACTAGCATTTCTTATTCAATACTCTATGTTAAAATGGGTCCATTTGACAGACCTAGACACCTTTAAACTTATCCACCTATATGTCTCTTGATTCTGTTAATGTATATTTAATTAAATATTTCCCAGAATATTGATTTCTTAAAATTGGATAATATTCACAATAAAACAAACAAATTAAAAGTAAATATTTATTTAATAATTTTGTTTGGCTTGGGCCACTCTAAAACTCTGAGCACCATAGTTTGTAACCTCTCTTGATGGGGAAGGGGGTAGCTGTCCTTGAAACTCTGTAAAGTAAAAATACCTGAAATAAAAAAAATACAAAATTGTAATTAGTTTAATAAAAAGACCTATTTTTTTTAAATAACAAAAATCACAATTGCAACATAACTGGGTTGGAGTCAGGTTTTACCATCTGTGTCAGTTGACTCCGCGTTTCCAAATATAGTAGGAGAGTGAATAAAACTTTAATTAAAAAAAATTAAGCGGACAATTTGTAATTTATTTTTCTTAACTCACCTATAGTGTAACATCATATTGGTTATTATGCTGCACAAGCCATTACAATTTGGGAAGACTCTTCAGAATCATAGTGCAGAACTCTCTCTATTCCAAGGTATTTTAATGACCCCCTGAGATAACCATTAGCCTGCTTCACACATATCCTGACTTAACAGTGTATTGGTCCGCCGAGGTATTAATTAGGTACGGCATCCATGACAGGGGTAATCAATCATGGTTCCAAGGCATATCCGAAATCACCTGAAATAACATTTATTTGTATGAGAAACAAAGGTAAATAGATGGGTGTTGTAAACACAAAGGCCAGTTTTGTTTCGCCTATTCGGCATACAAATGTTTTAACAACGTGTCTAATCAATTATTAAATATATAACCTTAGAAGCACTTATTTATTTTGATTCTTACCTATTCAAAAAGTAATTTCCAATCCGAGAACGATATAACTGCAGCATTTCTTCCTTGATCACAGTTTTAAAAAATAAATTGGTCGTGGGCCGCCCCGGATGCCTCGAATTTTTATTTAGAATTCTTCAGTTTATATTTACAATTTAAAAGTGCCATATTAATAATCACTTAATAATGCCGAAGAGTTTGTCTGCATCTTTCTATTAAGTTTGTTTGTAATCAAATGTAAAGAGCAAATAAAACGAGATATCACATAGTTACACCAATAGGATTTATTTTTTATTATCTCTCTCTCTCTAACACTAAAATAACGAATATCGTTCCGATTAGGCATGTAAGTTAAAATAAGCATTAATATACAAAGGTGTAAAAATAATTTATCATATAAATGGTGTAAAATTTATTGTACAAATAAATTTTACACCATTAATATGATAAAAAATGTATATTGCTTTTTATTTATATTCTCAATTCATTCGTAATATAATTATTATGTGTTATAAAACATCAAACTCAAAATTACTCGCGGGTTTTGAATATAATATCGGAACGTCAATAATCGGGCCGAGCGGTCGCCCTCCCGCGTTGAACAGAATGAAAGTTAACGTCAAAAATTGTTCATGGCTACCGATTTCTGTCGATCACTGTCCGTTCTGCGACGCTTGGGCGCAAAAAGCGCCGATGCTCTTGGCTAGGGGGGCTGTTGTCATTAATATTATTTTACTTACTTTTTATATTAATATAACTTGTCAAGTAGGGTATTCATACTTGAGGATAACCTAGTCCTTATTTACTAATCCTTAATTTTATTATACTGTTGTCTTGTATTGGTTGTTATGCGTTGTGTATGCCATTATTGTAAATAAATAAATAAATCACGGGTGCCTTACGGCTCTCGAGACCGCCTAGACGGCCTCAGGTGTACCTAATCGTCGCGATGTTTGGATAGAATCAATAACCCATCTATAAACTAGTTTCACAAATTAGTGAAACTGTTACTGACAACTTAACGTGCTCTCCGATGCACTATAGTGTTGTTGTTAAACAAATGTACAAACATTTTTAGATTAAAACTTATTCGTACACACCGGGGTTTGAACCAGGGACCTAAGCGTTTTTAAGTCTAAGGTCTAATCAACTCGGCCACCACGTATATATTTATATTATACCTATTTAATTTGTATATTCTAGGCTGTATATCAGGGTTAAATTGAAAGGTTGTACTTTTGGTTAATATGTGGCTCCACTGATCAACTATATTTGATACAACTTTTCCATGGAACCATGTATCCATGGGAAAAGTTGTTCTAGTAGAGCCTCTAAATAAAAATTGTCTAGAATGAAAAAAAAATTTGGCTTCCCTATACAAATTGATCATTTTTACATTACCCGTTTGTAAAGAGAAGGCATTTTTTTTCATTTGCGACACATAGTTCCATGAAAAAAGTTGTTCGATTTGATCAGTAGAACCTGCGCCCAAAGTACAACCTTTCAAAGTCACCTTTGTCTACGTAACGCCGCGCACGCAACGGAAGCTCTCAATAGGAACAAGTTTTCCCCGTTTTCCCAACATTTTTCATTGATGCTCTACTCCTATTGATCGTAGATGTTATATAGCCTTCCTCGATAAATGGGCTATCCAAAGCTAAAATAATTTTTCAAATCGAAGCAGTAGTTCCTGAGATTAGCACGTTTAAACAAACGAAATCGAAATCGAATAACTTTTCCCATGGAACCATGTATTGCAAATGCTTTCTCTATACAAACTAGTAATGTTAAAATGATCAATTTGTATCCCCATACAAATTGATAATTTTAACATTACTAGTATTTTTTTCATTTGCAACACATGGTTCCTTGGGAAAAGTTGTTCGATTTGATCAGTAGAACCTCATAATAAGTACAAACGAATAATGTTGAACAATCAAATTTCAATACTAAGTACAAACGAATAATGTTGAACAATCAAATTTCAATACTAAGTACAAACGAATAATGTTGAACAATCAAATTTCAATACTAAGTACAAACGAATAATGTTGAACAATCAAATTTCAATACTAAGTACAAACGAATAATGTTGAACAATCAAATTTCAATACTAAGTACTAACGAATAATGTTGAACAATCAAATTTCAATACTAAAGACAAACGAATAATGTTGAACAATCAAATTTCAATACTAAATACAAACGAATAATGTTGAACAATCAAATTTCAATACTAAGTACAAACGAATAATGTTGAACAATCAAATTTCAATACTAAGTACAAACGAATAATGTTGAACAATCAAATTTCAATACTAAGTACAAACGAATAATGTTGAACAATCAAATTTCAATACTGTACAAACGAATAATGTTGAACTGAGTTAAAAGCAGTAACTTTACTTCGATTTGCAGTAAAATCAAGGGCATTTGAGTACGGTAGGACAAAGTTTTGATACTCTACGGAGAGAGGTTGCGTTCACAAACTCCACAAATTGTCTATAGAGTTAGCAATATTCATTTCAGATAGAGAGCGAATTATGATTTTGATTAAATTTTAATTATATTCGATTATTATTAAATAACAGCCTAGTACCGCATAACAAAACTTTTTTTTTATAGGAGCACGGCATGTGACCTGGTTGTAAGCAGACCTACAAAGTCCATGTTGTTTAACAATATTGATCGCTCCAACTATGCTGGCTAAATGATGCAATTACGAAATTGGAGGCAACAAAGATGTATTTACATTATATTTTAATATCCTCGCTGCTTTATCGTCAAAACAGGCGACCATTTCGTAACAGTACCATGAAAGGAGACTACCACCTTGACAATAAATCGATGCAGTAGTCCCCGGTAAACTGGTGACCCCACAGACTAAAACCGAAACATAACTAGGTCACTTGACGGTTTTTGCATCTGTATGCAATGTACTTTTAAAAATTAAAAAGTATGAATAAATACAGATTTAAAATCGACTTTCACTTGAATTGCTTATAATAATTATTGTTAACTTTTTGTTTTGGTTTGAGAGGTGAGCGGCCATCTTTTGTTCTCAAGTTGACGGTGACTTAAACCTTTCCTTCCCGATAATTTTGAACGGTAACGTTTAACAAATTAAACTACGTGTCAGATAAAAGTGGGTTACCAGCCCCCTTAGCCAAGAACACATGGACAACGCCATCAATCAAACATCAAAGTCAAGTCAAAGTCAAAAATATTTATTTCATGAAAACCTTTACAGGCATTTATGAAAAGTAAAAAAAAAAAAAAGTATATATAAGGTCCTGTGTGCACTTGGCCAGGTCGCCATTCATCCCACAGACAAATGTTGAAAATATAATACAAAATAAACAAATCGTAAACTATTAAACTATTGTCCTTGCGGGAAGAAAAAAAAAAATAACAACCCAACCGAACACACACTACATAACCAACCAGTTTAAGACTAGGTGGTTAGGCAGTCAACGGAACCATCCATTGACCTGTCAATCGTTGACTGCCCTGCAAAAGTGCCACCAAGGCGACCAACCCAACAGACCATAGCTACGCCCCAAATATACATACTTTAATATAGGTAATCAAAATATACCTACAAGTAGATAGATGAAAGGTATCTTTTAGGGCGCAAACGCTGATCACAAGTCGATCGCCTCAGAGACACCCTGGAGAAAAAGGTACCAGCAAGTAAAAAACTCTGATGTTCCACATGTACCGTATCATCGGAGGAGCATGGTCCTGCATGGTTATTGACTTAAACCTATGCTTATAGCATGTGGTATATACTCTCATCCTACTGAAGAGCACGCGTAGAACACCCCAAGGCAGATATACTATCTTACAATATTGAAAGTACAGAATTACAGAACACAACATTTCTTTGATGCCAGCGCCGGCCTATCAGCAGAAGATTTTTCGGGATCTCCGCTTCTTATATGATAACAATCAAACGTGCGTGCCCAGCGGAGATCCAAGGCCCCCACAGCAGCACCCGATCACGGACATAACGTATGTGTCAGCCATCCTTCTGCTCAACCAGGCCCTTAGGGTGCAGACCAGAACCCGGCACACGCGCCACCACTGCAATGACCTTCAAAGGAGAGGAAATCCACTGGATACGTATACTATTACATTGCAGGGCCAAATACATAGCTGAATCCAAGGCCTGCGCAAACATCAACTAGTTAAAAAAAACATGGAAATGTATTCTATAACACTGTTAACAAAATAACTTAAAATAAATAAGACAAATTAACATAAATGTCAAGTAATAACTAATTATTACCTTGTAGAAAATAATAAATATTTAAAATTAAAATAATGTTAAAGAGTTATAGTAATAACAAGTTATTACCTCATCCAAAAATATATAAAAAAATACCTATTGTAGTATAAAAAAAAAATATACCTATAATAGTAAGTATTATGAATTATTACAATATGACAGTTACTATTAGTTTAGAGATTCCAGACGCAGAGAGGACTGATTCCAGACATCTCTGTCATTAATATAATCAAGTTTGCTTTATACAATTTTTTAATTTTATATCATTTAGTTCTATAATTGATTTTGGTAATTTATTAAATAGCCTAATACTGTTTATTAGAAAACATTTATTAGTTTTTTGTAATCTGAATCTTGGTATGTCAATTTTGTTTATATTTTTTAAGTTTCGGGTATGCCTATCTGCATTTTTATTAAACATATTATAATTTTTCTTAACATATAATAAGTTCTCAAATATGTATTGGGAGGGCAGGGTCATTATATCAATTTCAGGAAGGATTTCTCGAAGGGATTCCCGGGTCTTCATGCCGTAAATTGCTCTAATAGCTCTTTTCTGCATCTTGCCGTATCCTAAGAACCCACGACGGGTTCGATTCGTTCCATGGCAAAAAAAATGTAAGTATGTTTTTCGGCACAGTATTAGTCTGGGTGTTATAAAATATAATATGTATTTAATTATTGTTTCTGGTACACATATTACATGCTATAGCTTAGTTTGTGACCAGAGCAATATGTGTAAATTGTCCTACATATTATTATTTTATTTTAAGCATGTATCTTCTGTTATCGAAATTTTAACTTTCCCGAAAAAGATATTTATCCCATCTGGGGGGCAATTCTCGCGCTTTCGACATTCATCTCGATTCGATATTTTTTAACGAAAAATGACATATTATGTCATTAAACGAAATAAATAATAAATATTCATTAATAAATGATAAATATATAAATCGAATCGAGATGAATGTCGAAAGCGCGAGAATTGCCCACCTGTTCGATAATGATTATGATGAGCATTAAAATGTAAAATAAGCCCTTGTAAAAAAAAACAGCTCCTTTGTGTTATAGGGATAACACAAAGGAGCTGTTTTTTTTTGCAATCAATTTATATAAGATTTTTTAAATCTAACAAAATATCTCTACAAATCTAACGAAAAATAAAACAAATAAACATGTTTATCATTAGAAAAAAAAATAGAAAAAAAAGTTGCATGATAATATTTTGATATCAATTTTTAGACCAAAAAATCGCTCTCTAGATTATTGCTTGTTGCCCAAGTCAGACAGAGAGCAGTAACCTTCTATGGCCTTCAGTCTGCCAATAAAGTACACTCTCGACGTCATTATGTCACTCTGAGACCCTCATCTTAATTTATTTCTTTCACCGGCATCACTCTTAAGAACATTGCCTGCCAAATAAAAAACTTATTAAATAAATGATTATGACTTTAGTAATATTGTGGGACATATTTTCATTGATAAGCATGTGATATTTAGTAATCAAACTAGTTTTATTTTGTAGTACTAATATTATAAAGTTAAAGAGTTGGTTTGTTTGTTTGTTTGAACGCACTATTCTCAGGAACTACTGGTTCGAATTGAAAAACTCTTATAGTGTTGGAAAGACCATTTATCAAGGTCCAAGGAAGACTATATGCTATATAACATCACGCTACGACCAATAGGAGCGGAGCATCAATGAAAAATGTTGCAAAATCTGGAAAAAAATATTTTAGAGCTGTCGGTGCATGCGCTTAACAATTCAGTTCAGCTAGTATTTAATAATACTCTTAAAATCGTCTGTCCTGACTGAGTATCACACACAACTACTAAGTCGAGAAATCTGAAATTTAAAACGTAGAATAATGGAGCGTACGATTTCTTTATAACGTAAGCATCCGTTTAGAAAGTATTTTTGAAAACTTCAACTTAAAATTGGTAGGATATGAAAGTTCATCATTGTTATTTGAAGTTAGAAACATTGAATTGCAGCTAGCGAAGGTAAACTAGCTGACCCGCGCAAACTTCGTCTGCGTAACTTTAACCGTCTACGCAGCGCTCAGAAGCTATCAACATTTTCCATTGATGCTCTGCTCCAATTGGTCGTAGCGTGATGTAATATAGCATATAGCCTTCCCCGATAAATAGGCTATCTAACACTAAACACATTCAAACCAGTAGTTCCTGAGATTAGCGTGTTCAACCAAACAAACTCTGCAACTTTATCATATTAGTATAGATAACATGCCCACGAAGTTGGAGGCACCAGCTAGTAATCTTGTGTGTCAAAAACTTTTAACAACCGCATTAATGATATTTGAATTAACTTTTTTATAGATATTGATTTTTCTTTTACAGATGCTATTTATTGTCATGAATTCATTATTTCAGGATGTGGCAACGAAATGAAGAGGAGACTCAAATTTTTTTAACAATAGGCATGACTACATGCAAAATATACTATAAATTGTGGTCATCCTATTAGACAATGGCGTAAAAAAACATATTTCACATTATTTTTAACTAAATTATGTATTTCTTTTGTAGATTACACGAAATAAATATGAATATTAATGTAAATAAAATTGAATAAATTATTTTTACAATTTTATTTATTAAAAAAACATCTTTGATTGGTTGATGACTGATGACGTCACACACAAGTAAACAAAACAATACACAGATTATAAATCATGTGGGTGAAATAGAATAGATAGAGTATAATATATAGGAGATTATTTAATCTGTGCTTGTTTGTTTACTTGCGTGTGACGTCACACTTGATATAGACTGCAAAACAGCGTTTTAGCGCCATTGTAGAAATTTTAACTTTTATTTTTATTACAGACATCCCGGATATATCAATGTAGTATGGTTATTATGTAATGGAGAATCATATAAAACGGGTTTCAAAAAGGAGTCAAATACCCTATTGTCTTCTACGGCATTCCTTTATCCAATCCCACTTCCTACTATTGTATCCCACTTCCTAGTATCCTAACCCACTTCCTAATATTCTATCCCACTTCCTAGTATCCTAACCCACTTTCTAATATTCTATCCCACTTCCCACTATCCTATCCTACTTACCACTATCCTATCTTACTTCCTACTATCCTATCCTACTCCCTACTATTCTGTCTATTTCCTACTATCCTATCCTACTTCCTCCTATCCTATACTATTTATTAGTATCCTAACATACTACGAGTATACTGATACTATAAATAAACGCAAAAGTTTGTGAGGGAGGATGGATGTATGGATGCGTATTAATCTTTCACGCTAATACTACTACTTGGATTATGATGAAGGTTTATTATTACTATACAACAAAATAACCCATAATATTATGAAATTTTATTTTTTCAAAATTCCCACGCAAATAAAGTAGCAGACTGAAACTAGTAGAATCTCCCCTGCAATGGTTACAACATCAAACTTCGTTAATTTTATTAATATTTAGAGAATTTCATCTCCCGAGCTAGTATACATCGTAGAAGTGAAGAAAACCACTATAAATAACACATTTTATGGTCATTAATTTTAAATTTCCTTTAAACATCCGTTGGACCGACTATTAACGTTTATGTAAAAAGTTGCCGAGTGTAACTGAGGTTGTAGTATGTAAAATAATATTTTCACAACTCTATGTATTTGTATTAAGGTACAATTTATATTGACAATGTGTATTTACTTTGTCCATCGTACAGTATAACCACATCAAATTTATGAACAAATTTTGTACTTTATCCTTCAAGTTTAATCTTTAATACATATAAAATGGAACGTCTCCGTTTGTGTGCGTATGCGTATACTCAAGAACCACCGATTTTTGTGAATTTAGCTTTTTGTAAATTATTGTTAAGCTCCCTGTACATGGAAAGTTTATTAAATTATTTATTGGCTAATGGTACGATAGGTATCATAATTATTGCATGATTTTTTATCGCCTTAAACTTTATGTTACAGAGTTTTAGGCTTTACGTAGCTTAAACCACGGTATATCAATTGATAGTTTTTTTAAACTATGTATAAATTAAAATATTAATCAATTAAGTTTTTTTTATTTAGAAAAACGTCTGTTCAGGATGGCCTACAGGCCACATATAATATATAGCGTGTGTTCGGGCTGGTGTTTTTTTTTCTCCCGCAAGGACAATAGTTTAATAATTAACTATCCTGTATATTTTTATTATATTTTCAACATTTCAAACATTTGTCATAATCTAGCGTATAAAAGAAGGCCATGTCAAAAAAATATTAGCATGTTGTTCTGTATTTTTTGTCAGGATCCAGGTTTTTACGCATGTGCATCTGGATTGAGAGATCTTATCAAAACCAAACAAAATGACTATGTTGGCATTTCGTAGCATAATGTAGAAACTTATATATGAAATATTTTAATTTGTAAAGGCGAGGAAAAAAAGTTAGCGTCCAAAAATTATATCCGACCAGCGGTTCTCGAGATATTCATGCCGACAAACAAACAGACACCTAAGAGTTCTTATTTTGAAAAAATAAATAAATTCGGAACCCTAATGAGAACACAAGTGATTATAACCATTCAATGCTCAAAAAGGTGATAATCCAAAATGGATGGACAGAGAAACGTTTAACAAGTAATTTGTACTTTGTGAAAATTATTACAGCATTTCCTTGATATTTATACTTCCATAGTACCTTCACACAATATAGTATTCCAGTATTCTGTGCTTAAATAAACGTCAAAACGAAATATATTAATATCTAAGTTACTTCGCCTCTCAGGGGAGCGGCGTCATCAGTGACAGTAATTTTTAGTGATGAAATCCACACACTTAAATCAATAGGCAAATCAAATGGTTTATTATGTATTTTTTTAGCATTGATTTACACACAACTTGTAATTTTACTGCATTAAAATGAAAGTTAAACTATACATATTTACAGAATAATATGCCATGCTTCATAAAAATTAAAAACAAAACATGGTCACCCTACATGACTGCTGTATGGGTAAATTTGGAATCTATAAATCTAATAAAGTGCAATCTTTACACAAATTGTTTAAATGCCAGGATTTAGAAGATGTTTTTTTAATAATTCGTAGAATTTTAGATTTTCCGTGCGATGAAAGTAAAAGTAGATATATGTGAAAATATAGATCACTCAGTCCTGATGCTTTAAAAATGACGAAGTTGCTATAACTTTTTAACGGTTATCATTTGGATATTTATTTATTTTTTACGATAATGTCGAGAAGTACTATTAAATGCTGGGATAATCAACTTTTGCTTCTACTCAGCCTAACATGGTGTTTCAAAGGATCACTAATCTAAAACGTCTGGATTGAGAGATCCATGTTTTGCCTTATATCTTCTTCATTTTAACTCCAAATATTTTGAATTCTTCTGATTATTTCTTACGATGTGTGTACTGAATGTTAGTACAAAAAAAATATAACATAGAGTAAATACTTCTAAAAATATTTTTTTATAATTTTTCAAAAACGTCAGGATTGAGAGCTCCTATTTTTGGACGCTAACTTTTTTTCCTCGCCTTTACAAATTAAAATATTTCATATATAAGTTTCTACATTATGCTACGAAATGCCAGCATAGCCATTTTGCTTGGTTTTGATTAGATCTCTCAATCCAGATGCACATTATTCTGGGTGTCTTTAAAAAATATTTATTAGTATCGTTGCTTCTGGTACACATAGTACAAGCCTAGAGCTTAGTTAGTAAACAGGGTAATATGTGTGTATTGTTCTTCATATTATTATTATGGACAAAAAAAAAATGCTTAAAATTTAATTCTTGTAAAAAAATAGCCACTTAATTGAATTTATAACAAAATTTTAATTTTTAAAAACACCTTAATATAAAAAAAAATGCCCCCAGCCTAATGTACGTCACTGCGCAACATATCAAGGTTAATCAGATGACAACAATGCTGCACCTGGGATGGGTGACCGCTTTATACAACGACGCTATACCATCATAAACATCGCAACAAACTCGCCATATATTCGGTGTTGCCTCCGAAACCCATCGGCGAAATGAGGATGGGTTAATCCCTCCGCTGGGTACCCTGAGGCCGTAAACGGTTCTGCCTCCGAAACCCATCGGCGAAATGAGGATGGGTTAATCCCTCCGCTGGGTACCCTGAGGCCGTAAACGGTTCTGCCTCCGAAACCCATCGGAGAAATGAGGATGGGTTAATCCCTCCGCTGGGTACCCTGAAGCCGTAAACGGTTCTCGGTCTCCAAAAAGGCATCCGTGATAGTATTTATTTATTTTTACCTTAATATTTTTTGATGTATGTACTAAAAATCAGTACCAGCTCGAGTAATATTTTCTAAGTTTATTTAACGTCAAGGTGAAATTACACCCAACCTAACGCTCTACGGTTAAGTATTTGTGTAGTACGTTTATTTATTATTTACCTTTCGTGTTATTTGATTCGGCAGAATGTACACATTATTTACAGCAGGAAATGAGTATGTAATGGAAATATTTCACCGGCAGGATGAAGCGTTGAAAGCAATTGGTAATTTCACATATTCTCTCTATGTAAATAACGTGTAAATATACGTGGTTGCCTAGTTGGTTAGACCTTGGACTTAAAAACACTTAGGTCCCTGGTTCGAATCCCGGTGTGTACCAATGAGTTTTTAAATTAAAAATTTATGTACATTTGTTTGACAACACCACTATAGTGCCTCGGAGAGCACGTTAAGCTGTCGGTCCCGGTTTCACTATACCAACTTGTGAAACTGTTTATAGATGGGTTATTGAGTCTATTCAAAACATCGCAACGAGCTAGCCACTTGTTCGGTGTAGACTCATACCATCGGCTACGACGAGGTGGGATTAAAACCCCTCCGCTGGGTACCCTGGGGCCGTCTAGGCGGTCTCGGGCGCCGTAAGGCACCCGTGATGATACATACATACTCTCTATGTAATAACAAAAGAACGAATACTAAATTACACATAGGAGATTAGGTTATTAGTTATACATATTATTTTTTAGGATATAATATTGTATATAGGCAGCTTTGTAAGTTATGTCTATTTATATCAAACAAATCTCACAATAACACCGGTAGGTTTTTATAAAAAAATATTAAACCTTAAAGAATACTTAAGTGATACCTAGTATTTAGCTATTGTAATTTTATGTCATGATTCTTTGTATCTATCTGATATTAAGCAAATATACAAAGTCCACAAATAGGGTCATTTAATATTAGTCGCTCGAAATGGGCGGCATCATTACGGCAAGATTCTATTTTAAAACCCTCGTTGTTTTATTGTTAAATTAAACATGTATTCATTTTGTAACCGCACCCAGAAAGGAGACTACCATCTTGATATGAATTCGATGCAATAGACTTAAAATCTACTAATCGGATTTTATACTCTATTGTAGACCATCCGGTAGTTTGTAACTATAACCGACGTTAGTTTAACGGAACGGTTTAACCGCTATCTAATAGTAAAAGTACAGAAAAATGAACTGCTTAAAATAAACTGACAGAACAATCAAAGATAAACGGAAACAAATTCTGCAAAATATACAACGTTGATTTTTACGTTGACAGCGATTTTATTATACTACATCGTCCATCAACAATTGTAGATCAAAGTACTACATAGAGGATTTTTTCCATTGTAAATTTATCTTTAAACTGGCTGATCCACGCAACTTCGTCTAACTTTAACCGTTTACGTAGCACACAATAGAAGCTCTATAAAAGGAATACTTTTTCCCCGTTTTCGCAATACTTTTCATTAATGCTCCGCTCCTTTTGGTCGTAGCGTGATGCTATAGTCTTATTCGATAAATAAACTATCCAACACTAAAATATTTTTTAAATTCGAACCAGTAGTTTTTAAGCGCATTTAACCAAATAAACTCTTCAGCTTTATAATAATAATTTATTAAATTTCAATATAAGAATATCATGTACGCCTATTACGCCGTACAATGTTAAGTTAAACTTTAAACAAAATTACGTATTTGACTGTCAATTTTCAATGTCACCAGGTTTGCCATATGTCAGAATTGCGTCATATCGATTGCAGTTTAGCTTAGCTTTGTGCTCACCCGCTGATAAGTACGAGTATTTATACAAATGACAAGGAGAGACAAGAGCTTAGTTTTTTTTTTCAAAAGGCATAGTATGGTGAGGCTTAGTATGATAGATCTCAAATATTGCTGTTCTGATTTATGTAAATTTTGAAATTACAACATTTCTTAAAGTATTAGAGGAATAGGGCTCAAAATAAAATAAAACAAATTAACTAAGCTTGTAAAAATGTAATAGTTTAATTGTAAATTTTCGTATACCTACTTACTTGTTTGGCACTTACATACGAGTATAATTCCTAAGGCACGATGCTTCAAGGATTGGAGGATTACACTCTCAGACCGGTTCGGCATACAAAAACTACAATGTATAAAATTGTTACAAGGTGTACAGTTATCTCATTGAACTGAGCTTAGAAATTTAAATAGACAATGCATTGCTTTGGATATAAATGTTGGTGTTGGAAATAAAAAACTATAGAGCTATTACTTTAATCCAGATTTTTGAAAAAGCAATGAAAGCTAGATCGACTAAATTTATTCTAAAACATAAAATCATAAAAACAGAGCAAAACGGGTTCCAAAAGGGTAAGCCTTAGCAGGATTTAATCTAATAAAAAAAGTCACTGACTATATGAACTCCCGGATACCAGTCACCGTCCTAAAGTGGGTTAGAACCTATTTGTGTGGAAGGAAGCAGAGAGTGGAAATTATGAGACTGAATAACTGCTCTGAAATATGTAACTACAGGTCAGATTTCAAAGTAGTAAAATTCGGAATACCACAAGGAAGTATTTTAGGGCCCCTACTTTTTATACTAAATAATCTTCCGAACGTAACTCCACACTTATCAGTTTTATTTGCAGATAACTTCTCTATTATAATTCCAAATAACGACATTCGTAATAATGACTATGAACATAATATAAATAAAACAATTGAAAATGTAGTGACATGGTTAAAATAGAATAATTTAATAATTAATTATAATAAAACTAAATATATACAATTTCATAATAAGGGCGCAGTAACCAATAATCTTGACATTAAAAAGTTACCACATAAAATTTTTTAGGTGTAACAATTGACGTACACTGTAATTGGCACGAACATGTGAAGGGTGTATGCACAAAAATTAATAGGTTTATTCATGCACTTCGTAGATTAAGCCACACAGAGGAACACTGCTATTATGTCCTATCATGGATATATAGCATCAAATTTACGTTATGGCATAATTCTGTGGGGAAATTCTTCCGAAATACAAAAACCTTTCCTAGCACAAAAATAATGCATACGGGTCTTGTCGACCATTGTTTAAAAAGTTCAAAATATTAACATTGTCGGGTATATATATTTACGAGATAATTATATTTGGTAATCAGAATATGCATTTATTTACAGTAAGAAAACATATAGGCTGCCGTATATCTAGGTACCCTAATAAATTGCAAATAACAGAAAATATAAGGACCTCAGTTTATTATAACAATTGTCATATAATGACAATAAAAATATACAACACAGTTCCACAAATTATAATAGAATTACCCATAAATAAATTAAAGATCTTTTTGCGAAAGTGGCTAACGGTAAATTGTTTTTATAGCTTGAAGGATTTTTTAAACTTTTTTAAACGATTTGATGTATATGTATGTGTATATAAGGGGAGGTCTAAAAGTTCGCGGAATGGAGGGGATGGAGTGGGGATAGCGGCGCTCGCGCAGTGTCACACTAATGAGGGACTCATCATTAGTATATAAATGAAGTTTCAGCTCTATTGCGTCATTCGTTTACAAACACTCGCCTGATAAAGAAGTCAATCCGGAAGAAAACTGAAACTATGGAGAAAATTGAACAACGTGCTGTGATAAAATTCCTTACCAAGCAAGGAAAGAACGCTCAGACCATTTTGAATGAAATGGAAACCGTTTATGGGGAACAGTGCCCTGGTAAAACTATGATTTAAAAGTGGCATGGTCTTTTTAAACATGGTCGGGAGTCGATTGAAGACGACCCTCGCTCAGGACGGCCTATTGAGGCCACCACGTCAAACATCGTGGAAAAACTGGAAAAACTTGTACTGGAGGATGCCCGTTTGAAGAAAAAACAGTTATCTGCATTAGTTGGAGTATCAGATACCACCATTTTGAGAATCCTACATGACCACCTGGGTATGACAAAAGTCAGTGCAGATGGGTACCGAGAATGCTCACGCCGCTTCAGAAACAGCAGCGCGTCGATGCGTCGAAACAGTTTTTGGAGTTGTGTGGAGACGAATCTGCACAGATTTTGGAGCGGATTGTTACCGGAGATGAGACATGGGTTTATTACTTCGAGCCTGAGTCTAAGCAAGAGTCCATGCAATGGCATAAAAAGGGGACACCACCGCCAAAGAAATTCAAAGTGTCAGAATCAGCTAGAAAGTTGATGGCTACTGTTTTTTTGGGATTGTGAGGGGATAATATTGATAGATTACAAAGAAAAGGGAAGCACCATAGCCGGAGAGTACTACGCAACGATATTAGAAAAATTAAAGGAGGCCATCAAGGAGAAACGTCGAGGAAAATTGACTAAGGGTGTGTTGCTCTTGCAAGACAACGCGCCGGTTCACAAGAGCAAAGTTGCAATGGCTGCTCTGCACACGCATGGCTTCGAATCACTTGTTCACCCACCCTACAGTCCAGATCTGGCACCAAGTGATTTTTATTTGTTTCCACATTTAAAAAAAGAGCTAAGGGGAAAGAAATTTACCGACGACAATGAGGTAAAGGCGGCAATTTCGGCTCATTTTGAGGGAAAAGATAAAAAATATTTTTATGATGGTTTAGAAAAATTAATTCATAGATCTAATAAATGTATTAAGCTTAAGGGGGATTATATTGAAAAGGAAAAATAAATTTATTGTTTAATTTTATTTATAACACTTTCATTCCGCGAACTTTTGGACCTCCCCTCGTATATGCATATGTCTTGTATATCTACTATAATTGTATATTTGTATGCCGAAAGGCGGAACTTAGCGAACTGTAATTAACGATAACAAATACTTTATGTACCTTTGTTCACAAATAAAGATAATTTCATTTTATTTTATATAAAACGAAATGTCAAAAGAGTTTGTTGCCGCTATATTCGTCCTCACTTCAAACAATCAACGCTAAGTGATTGCTAATGTTCTCACTTTTTCTTTTAAATTTGTATGGCGGCGGCCATCTTCTGTTCCCAAAACTGGAAAGGCGATTTATGGCCCATGGGCACCTCCCTATTTTATCTTCATGGTGTTTCCAAACACTTATAATCTGTATGACTTGAAAAAAGTACCTAAACGTGCTCCAGATTCGACCTCATTGATACTTTCTATCAGGAAAGTATGAGGTCAAATAAAACTCGCAACAAAGAAAATAAAAAAGAAACCCTTAAGGTATCAAATGAAAAGGACCTAAAATAAAAACTCTTTATATGGTTATTTAAAAAAAAAAAAAAAACTTTATGGTAAGACTTGACAGATCTTTAAAATTACGGTTCTGTTTTATTTATTTTTAAGTTATAACATTTTTTAATTCAGTGACAGCTCACTGTCTCTGAATGCTTTAACTTACTCGTAGTTTTGTAAATACTTGATTTACGTATTTCTTTTTATCATATCATTCTATCTAAACTTTATTTGTTATTTATTATATATACATACTTATTTAAGTTTTTCATCTTTTTTACATAGTATCTATGTAATCACTTTGTGGAAGAAGATCTATTAGTACTTAATCTAAAATTATTTGTAGCTACTCGTATATTAGTAAGTTATATTTGTACTATTTGTTTTCTTTTCCGTAAAAAATTTAAATAAAATAAAATTCAGATGAAAAGGGCTCAAAATAAAATAAAAGACAATCGTGTTGGGTATCATACTATGATTTTTCTAAACATAGGTCAGTACAACATGAATTTTTGAACTATAGTTGCTAGTTAACTATACATAGATATTAAACAATAAGACAGTTTTATAAAAAAAAAAATCGAGATTTACTTTGATCTATCTATAGTTATTAGCGACTATAGTAAACAGCAAAAATCATGGTAGGTCTAACATGATAGAGCTTTCTATGTTTTACCATTTCTGTGTCATTTGGTATAGCTGACATTCCTTATAACATTCAGTTTATGGCCCACCTGGCACAATAATAAACTGGTACTTAATATTAATGAAATGTCGCCTTTTATTAATATGATGTGTCCTATATATAGATGAGTATTATATGTACGTGTTGGGCTTGTTAGTTAAACAGTAAAGTTCTAGTTCCATCTATAATATGTTTAAGAACCCCATTATAGTAGGTATATTTACAAAATCATCAGATATCTTTATCCCCGTCTCTCACCATTTAAAAAAAAATACTTATTTTTCATTATCACTTTTCAGGTAAGGTTTATGTATTTATTTTACTATATTATTTATGTAGTTATTTATATACGTGGTGGCCGAGTTGGTTAGACCTTGGACTTAAAAAAAACACTAAGGTCCCTGGTTCGAATCCCGGTGTGTACCAATGAGTTTTTAATTAAAAAAATTATGTACATTTGTTTGTCAACACCACTATAGTGCCTCGGAGAGCACGTTAAGCTGTCGGTCGCGGTTTCACTATACCAACTTGTGAAACTGTTTATAGATGGGTTATTGAGTCTATTCAAAACATCGCAACGAGCTAGCCACTTGTTCGGTGTAGACTCATACTATCGGGTACGACGAGGTGGGATTAAAACCCCTCCGCTGGGTACCCTGGGGCCGTCTAGGCGGTCTCGGGCGCCGTAAGGCACCCGTGAAGATATATATATATATATATTTATTTAAGTATGTATATCTATAATTGTATGTAGTTTATGTATTTTCCTTTTTTTTTACATTATTCTGTGCACTAGGGTGCAATTTTCACTTCAAGGTTAGCTAGTAGATAATGCCTAAGGCATAAGCTCGCCTCTGTACAAATATTTAAGTATGCTATAAAGAATTTAAAAAAAAACAGAATTTTACAAGTATTTCTCTACCAAACTATATACATAGTTTGTCGGTAGATTGCTCTCTCGTTACTTTTTTTTGGTACTTGAATAACACACATTTTTTATTTATTTTCAATAAACATTATCGTTAATAATGACGGAATTATCTAGGACAATTTACACATATTAGTGTAATATTTTTTGAATTATGAATAAAAAAAAATGAATTTGTTTTTTTTTGAATATTGCTATGGCCACAAACTAAGGTCTAGGCTTGTACTATGTGTACTAGAAACAACGATATAATACTTATTATATTTTATAAACACCCAGACCATGACAAACTGTACAGAATAAAGAATGTACTTTTTTTTGCCATGGGTGGGAACGAACCCACGACCTCCAGATACAACGTCAAAGGTGCAACCTTCTACGGAAGCGACCGACGACCGTCAGTGTGTGACACACTTGCTAGGTTACGTGCTAGATTAGCAATTGGCATATTTTTTTTTATGAGAGATCGGCATGTAACCTCACATCTACCTGATGGAAAGCAGTAGTCCAATAACAGATGCAACCAGCTATTGCGAGCTACCTATCCGTTGATTGCACCTATTATGCCGGCTTAATATGCCTATACACGCTTCGTTTAAAGGACTTGAGTTTATATGAAGATTATAATCATCCAATATATGTAATATTATTGTGCAAAGGAAGGCGTGTTAGTTTGTACTTACTGTAAGGAATTTTGAGATATAAACGATGGCAACTTCTTTTGGACTCAAATTACACAACAGTTGCATTGCATCGCAACGTGCTTTTGTACAGAAACCTTTGCTTCTTTTGAGAGGCAGACTATTCCGACCACAGACAACGTATATACATCAATAGATAAAGCAAAGTCTATCGACTCAGGTAAAATTTCGTAAACCATTATTTTATCAAAACAATCTACGACCATGGAAGACAGGAAAAATAGTATGTTTTATATATTTTTCCCTCAATATACATATATAAGCTTAATAGTTCTGCACTGGCACTCTTATATAACAATAACTGTTATATAATAATTATCTTAATTTTTACTTATATTTATATCTAAGTTTATATGTAGTTACAACCGCCCATACAAAAGGATGGTACAAATCACATACCGTGTTCCAGTATATAATAATTAATAAAAGAGTACAATTCGACCAACCTCGAATAACTTTTATTACTAGATATGAACATTAAATTGAATATAAATCTAAACTAAAAGGATCAAATATTTGTTTGGTTTAACTTATAATAAAACTTGAGTTTAGTCAAATTCTCCCGAGGGTGGGTTTCATAGCAGACTTATATATGTCAGAATAAATTCACGCGTTTAGTGCCCACTGCATCTTTTTGGTCGGTTCTGTGTTCTGTGGCTGCAGCGTCTGCTTGAAAACGCAACTGCATTCCTACCGCCACAATAGGAAGCGTTCTCAAATAACCACGCAAAATATAAACATGCTATAAACGTGAGGATTCTTGCTCAATCATTATTTTTGAATTAACTACCTGCTAGGTTTTGCTTCTAACAAGCATGAATTGGAAATAGTTCGTCAGTTATTATTTATTTAATATACAGGGTGAATTTGAATGGATGTACTTTGGGCTAATATGAGGTTCTGCTGATCAAATCGAACAACTTTTCCCATGGAACCATGTGTCGCAAATGAAAAAAAAAATTTGGCTTCCCCATACAAATTGGTCATTTTAACATTACTAGGTTGTATGGAGAAGGCTTTATTTTTTCATTTGCGGCACATGGTTCCATGGGAAAAGTTGTTCGTATTGATCAGTAGAACGTCATATTATCCCAAAGTACATCCTTTCAAAGTCACCATGTATTTATTGTACATACAAAATTGTACATAGGCGAGCTTAATGCCTTAGGTATTACCTACCAGCTAACCTTTGGAAGATTGACCCATAAAATTCATCTGACTGTTTGACTGTTGGTTGCCCTAAACCCCATTAAAATTACATTAATGCCATACGCTATACATAATTATATTTTTATTATTATATTGTGCAGTTGCTGTAATATTTGCTATTTTATTATTATGTATGTTTAATATTAACAAAATTTATGATATGTATGTATATGTAGTGAATATTAGTGTGTATGTATAATATTTGTATACCTACTCTATTTCTTAAATGTAACTGATACTTTATTTAAGAAAAAAGAAATTAAATTTAACAATAATAAAATAAAATTAACCTAAATAATAATAATGATATAAAAATCTAGTATATACCTAAAAATTAAAATAAATAAAAATTTAACTAAACTAAATAAAAAACGCGTTGAATGGCATTACTATTTTTTGATGCAGATAGCTTTGGCACTTGGGATCTCCGCATTCCAAGAGTATTCGTTTACCGATTTCCCGAGGGAAAGAATACTCCCGAAGTTTCGAAACCAAGTGCACAAAACTTATAATTTTGCATCAACTCCCGATATTTAGCTCGTTTCCGGGATTCTGCAGTACATGCGGCTGGACCAGGAGTTGATGAGCAGGCCGAAAGATGTGAGGTTGCGTAGGTGGCGTCCCAAATAAGGGGTTTGCCTTGGTACCACGGGACTAGGGTGAGGCCATCAGGACGTTTGCCTATACACTGGTTGGTTTTGTGGTGTGTGTTCGGTTTGGTTTCAAATTATTTTATGTATGCAAGAGCCTACCTAACCAAGCGCACACTTATACAATTTTTTTTATTTTTTTTTGACTATGGATAATAAATAATAATTACTTATAAAGGTTTACATGAAATAAATAAAAAAAAAAAGGAAAAAAAAAAATGTCAATGCACTATGACGCGTAATACGACCGGCGCTCTTTTGGCAGCTAAAATTCATCAACTGAGAAACCACAACCTATTCTGAAATGTATTTTACTGCACCTATTTTAACTACTTACTGCTTAATTTGTCCCAAAGGGTTGACTGGTAGACGGCATTAAGCCTTTGTGCTAAATTTGTGCTAAATGTAATAAAGATTTTTTTTTTTTAAATAATTTTTGAAACTCTTTTAAACAATTAGATTTTATTTTAAGCCCTAAAATGGTAGAAAAGTCATTGTTTTTCGTATACATTTTCGTAAGGTTTGGAATGGCGAAAGTCGGGGTGAATTAAGCAAAATCGGATGGCACTGATACATACCATTATTTGTACTTATAACAGTTTAAATTTCGAATGCAATCCGATTTAAACAATATTACTGAACTTTTTTTAATTTTCTTTTTTTAACTTTGGGGTGCCTCCCAACTTTTTTTTTCATTCGCTAGTGTATGTTTCAGCTGGCAATTGTTTTATTTTATATAACTAAAAATTTTGCCTAAAAGACACACCACATTTTTATCCGGTTGCTTCGTTAAAAAAAAAAATACCCCACCCCCATATATAAACACAACTAAATTAAATATTTTTTATTTATATATTAATATATACATACATATCATCACGCCTAACGGCGCCCGAGACCGCCTAGACGGCCCCAGGGTACCCAGCGGAAGGGTTTTAATCCCACCTCGTCGTAGCCGATGGTATGAATCTACACCAAACAAGTGGCTAGCTCGTCGCGATGTTTTGATAGACTCCATAACCCATCTATAAACAGTTTCACAAGTTGGTATAGTGAAACCGGGACCGACAGCTTAACGTGCTCCTTGAGGCACTATAATGGTGTTGTCAAACAAACGTACATAAATTCTTAAATTAAAAAATCATTGGTACACACCAGGATTCGAACCAGGGACAGGGAAGTGTTTTTAAGTCCAAGGTCTAACCAACTCGGCCACCACGTATATATATTAATAATTACCTAGCTATATCTTTTAACTGTCAATTGCGGGCTTATCTCACTTGAGATATGCAAGAATTTCTTATCAGCCAGCTGATGTGTATACAAATACTATTGCTTTGGCCACGTGACCTCATTTACAGGTTCACGTAGATATTACCGTCTCTGCATTCTGATATGCACCGTTTTCAGACAAAATATCTACTTTATTTTAATATGGTAGGTATTTATTTTTACGTTAACAGTATTAGAGCTTGTATAATGTCTAAGGTATTATCTTCCAGAGGCTCTACCATGGGTTTGCGCATTGTAGCAACGTAACGTATTTGTATACGTATACGTAAGCAACAACCAATAGGGCCGCTTTATTTTTGGTAACAGGATTTAATAAAGCTATCCTATTGGTTGTTGCTGACGTATACATATACGTTACGTTGCTACAATGCGCAAACCCATGGTAAGGCCTCAGCTAACCTTTGGGAGATCGACAAATTACGTGCTGTGTAGGTATGTATTATACAGGATGAATTTGAAATGATGTACTTTGGGCTTTATGAGGTTTATTTATTTATTTCAAAAGGCGGACTTAATGCTTCTAGGCTTTGTCTACCAGTCCACCACCAGGTAATTTAGCAATAATCAGGTAGTTGGTTCTGCTGATCAAATGGAATAACTTTTCCCATGGAACCATATGTCGCAGTTGAAAATAAAATTTGGCTTCCCAATACAAATTGGTGATTTTAACATCATTTTTTTTCATTTACGACACATGGTTCCATGGAAAAAGTTGTTTGATTTGATCAGCAGAACCTAATATTAGCCCAAAGTACCTACATCTTTTCAAAGTCACCGTGTATATTTATGAATATGTGTTTTTTGTACATTTTATACTTCATTTTATCCTTCAACTTTTTAAAATGTAATTGTGTAATTTATTTGTCACATGGAATTATATATACTGATATAAACAATTAAAATGGAAAAAAAGTAGGTAATGGTAATAAATTCACATACCTTAATTGGTAGATTAGGCGATCCCATTATCATAAAAAATATTTAATAATAATACGTAGGACAATTTACACATATTTTTGCTCTGATCACAAACTAAGCTGGTACCAACTATATACCAGAAACAACGATATAATACATATTATATTTTATAAACACCCAGACCATGATAAACAGTACAGAAAAACGTACTAATACTTTTCGCCATAAAATAAGTTAAAATAACCGACCAAATGTGTTTCTGCTTTAAATAATTATTGTGCTGTGGGTAGTGCTATATTGTGCTGTGGGTAGTGCTATATTGTGCTGTGGGTAGTGCTATATTGTGCTGTGGGTAGTGCTATATTGTGCTGTGGGTAGTGCTATATTGTGCTGTGGGTAGTGCTATATTGTACTGTGGGTAGTGCTATATTGTGCTGTGGGTAGTGCTATATTGTGCTGTTGCTGTAATATTTGCTATTTTATTATTATGTATGTATATTATTAATATAATTTATGATATGTATGTATATGTAGTGAGCATTAGTATGTATGTATAATATTTGTATACTCTATTTCTTAAATGTATTTAACTGCACCTACTTAATGCTTAATTTGTCCCAAAGGTTTGACTGGTCGAGAATGCCTAGCGATATTAAGTCCGCCTTTGTACAAAATTTGTGCAATGAAGTTTTTAAATAAAAATAAATAAATAAAAGTACCACTATTACCTTATTCCAAGAACTAAAATGTCCAAAGACGTGGGATCCCATACAAGGAACCTAACCTCCAAGATACCAAAGACATTCTCTCTGGACGCTTGCCATGATCTCGGAATAAAATTTCCTTAGTTATCAAACAAACGACACTATAAATATTTTTAAATAACTCATCACGTAGGTACTTTCTAAATTGCGTGACTAGGCGTATTCATCTTCTTACACAATCCAATTAGGTTAGATGCTAGATAATGCCTAAGGCACTTTTCTTTACTAGGCAACCCGGTGTTTAAAATAAAAATATAATAATAATAATATAATAATAAATATGTAGGACAATTTACACATATTGCTCTGATCACAAACTAAGCTCTAGGCTTGTACTATGTGTACCAGAAACAACAATATAATACATATTATATTTTATAAACACCCAGACCATGAAAAATTGTACGGAAAAACGTACTATTTTTTATTATTGTGCCATGGGTGGGAATCGAAACCACGACCTCCGAAAACAACCCCAAAGGCGGAACCACTAGTCTACGAAGGCGATAAAAAAAAAAGATAAAGAGAGCGAGACAAGCGAGCGTCATGTGAACTCATGTGGCAGTCTCGCTAGGTAACGGCCTATCTATATCGCGCAGATAAGAGCGACGTCATATTGACGTCGACCGAGGTGGATCCACAATTGATAGGTATCAAATGTCTTTGGTATTATTATAACACGTCACTAGAGACATATATTTCAATACTATACCTATCTTGAATATTATATTTTTTATTTTAATTCTCTGGCTGAGTATCAGTCAAAAATTTCATGACTTTGATAGTCAGTAACAGATATATTTAGGATATAAATACTTAAAAAATGTCAGGCAAACCCTTAAAAAACTAATTAATGAACCATAAATAGTAGACTAGACTTTAGCTTTGTATCCGGAGGTCGTTGGTTCGATTTCCACCCATGGCAAAAAATATACAAATATTGTTCACATTAAAATTATTATATTTATTGGGTGGGACCATAAGTCATAATCAGTGGGACCAATGCCAATGCGATGTCTATTAAAAGTTTATAACAAATAAATGGTTAAAGAAATAATTTAAATGTCGCTTTTACGTTTTGTCCAAAGAACGTTTTAAAATAAATAACTTAATTATGAATTGTGGTTAGCTGGTAAAGAAGGCATTAATCTCGCCTATCTACAATTTTGTGCAATAAACAATTTTGAATAAGTAAATTACAAATTAAATAGTGTAAGCAATAAATACATATTACTAGTATTTTCTAATACCTTTCTGTTCGAAATAACAATTTTATAACAGATATTCTTTATTAGACAGAATTTAATATTTTAGTTAAAATCGCATTTATCTGATTATTTTGTATAGAAAGGTGACGCGTAGAATAATAATTAACAATACAATTTAATAACGAAGAATTTAATATTCTTCTTTTTTAACACATACCTACGAAATTAGCTATTTGGCACTACTTTTCATGTTAAATCTACGCTCACGAAATTGCTAGGTAATAAAATGTCAAGCGATGGACGGCCCAAGATTTTCTTAAATGCATTTCTGTCAAACCTTCCTTCACTTCAAGAATTTTCATGAATATATCCCCGACGACGACGTACCTGCCTTAAGTTTGACAGTTAGTTGAGTACGTACCTCGTATAAGGAAATTCCTTAAGGGCTCTGTAGTCGACTTGACGCCCATACAAACGTACTTCCAATATTACAACTTGGCTGTTAGTCCTAGATATTTTTTTTATGTTCATAATTGTACGTATAATATTTTTTATAAATTATAATTTTGGTAATAAATAGTTTTGTATTTATAATATAAAAAAGTTTTATATCTGATTTCGAAAAAAAAAATCCAACATAGAACTATTAATAAATACAATGACCGACAAAAATATAATTTTGATTCTGCGACCAACAATAATCGAGTACATTACTGGAAGTGCGAAAGCTCCATTTAGTTTGGAGAATCAGAGTTCGCGATTACGAAAAGTTATTCTGAACCACAAAACAATAATAAAAAAAACTTAACATAAAAATACACGAGTCAATAAAAAATATAACATTTTTATTTACTAGGCTACAGAGAAAAACAAATATATATTTAATTATTTAAATTATTATGTTTTAAAACCAATTTAATCCTAATAAATAATATACAAGAAAAAATTACCGTTGCCGACCGTACCTATTTATAATACCTTTTACTTATCTACACACTAACATTGTGACGTATTATTCGATAACTTTATAATCCAATGACTTCCATATATATTGTAAATATTAATTTAGATTATTTTTATATAATATATGTATATATCATGCGTGTTGAAGTTACAGGGGACATCCCTGTATCTATATAGGTAATATAAAATTATATCTTAGTATAAAATGGTCATTTGTTTTTTTACCTATTTGTACATAAAATATGGTTTCTTCTATTTACTATATAATATAGTAGCGGTGCCCCGCAGTTTCACCAGTGGCGGGTCCATGTTTCTAGGGGCTATTTAAGGAGTTTATAAAACACGATTTATACAAAAATATTTTAATGATGGCGTTTTTTTTTGCTCATTAATAAAAATGGTAGGAGTTTTTATTAATACACACTTAATTTTTAGCCAAAATGACCCTCACCCGCCGTTTTATCTATACTAATATAATAATCTAAATATACAGGGTGACTTTGGAAGGATGTACTTTGGGCTAATATGAGGTTCTACTGATCAATACGAACAACTTTTCCCATGAAACTATGTGCCGCAAATGAAAAAAAAAATTGCCTTCTCCATACAAACTAGTAATGTTAAAATGACCAATTTGTATGGGGAAGCCAAAAATATTTTTCATTTGCAACACATGGTTCCATGGGAAAAGTTGTTCGATTTTATCAGTAGAACCTCATATTAGCCCAAAGTACATCCTTTCAAAGTCACCCTGTATATAACTCAAAGGTGACTGGCTGACTGACTGTCATAGTGATCTATCAACGCACAGCCCAAACCGCTGGGCGGATCGGGCTGAAATTTGGCATGCAGGTAGATGTTATGACGTAGGCATCTGCTTAGGCTTTTGATAAATTCTACCCCCAAGGGGATAAAATAGGGGATGAAAGTTTGTATGATAAAAAAATAACTATTCCACGTGGACGAAGTCGTGAGCACAGCTAGTCATATAATAAACCTGAAGAGCTTTTTTGTTTGTCAAACGCGCTCATCTCAGGTACTACTGGTTCGAATTGAATAATATTTAGTGTTAGATAGACTATTAACAAGGAAACCTATAGGCTATATAACATCACGCTACGACCAATAGGAGCAAAAACGGGTAAAAATTATAGCTTTTGAAAGCTTCTGTTGCGTGTGTTTCAGAGTTGCAGAACAGATGAAGTTGCGCGGGATTGTTTTAAATAAATCGGAACGAAAATAAAATACAGCCCAATGTTACTAGCTGATAAATAATAAAGCTTTATCTTGGTGAAATATTAAAAAAAATACTTCAGTTTTTGGGTTTCTCCGGAACTAGCTGATCCGCGCAACTTCGTCTGCGAACTTTAACCGTTTACGCAGCTACAAACGCTCTCAAAAGACATATTTCTTTTCCCGTTTTTGCAGAATTTTTCATTGTCACTTCACTCCTATTGGTGGTAGCCCATAGTCTTCCTCGATAAATGGGCTAACCAACACTAAAATATTTTTTCAAATCAAATCAGTATTCCTGAAATTAGCGCGTTCAACCAAACAAACTCTTCAACTTTATAATACTAGTATAGATAAACAAACAATAAAATACTAATAATGTATAGGTAAATCAATATACAATTAAAATTCTAAATATAAGACAGATACCTTGTAATGTAATATGATCTTATCTTAAGAATATAATATGTGTGCAAGATATAAAGAGATGTTAATTTCTGAGAAATTCACAGTAGTTTAATTCTGATAATAAATACCAGTTAAAGGTAGCTTTTTGAAATACCGAGTATTTTGTCGCAACAGTTTTGCTGTTCTTTGTAAATATCGTAAGTATGTATGAGTACCTTGCCGCGAAAGCGAGGATCGTGGGTTCAAGTTCCGCCTTCTTGGATTTTTTCAATGCATCTTTAAAATAATCAATATTAATAGCGTAAGAAAATAATATATATTATAATAACAATATTAAAATACATAACAACAAACCCTCCACTATACTAGAATCATATAACACTATACACGGTGGTACAAAAAGGGTCCATGGATAATAGATGACTGCAAATTTTACTCAAAGGAAACATTCCCTTATTTTCAAAAATAAGTAAAATTGCATTCGAAGATTCTGAAAATACGCTTGTAAGATCCCTAAAATTCCATGAAAGTTCTATTAATAATATTTTAAGCGATAGCAAAAAGTTATGACTAAAATCGGATAATCCACACAGTCAGACACAGTTCGATGCACAGTTGTTAGGGCACGTTAGTGTGTATTTATTTGCAGAAGACATATTTCAAAGTTTGAACTTACCTTACTGAAATTGTTATAAGTTAAATATATGTATATGTATCATCACGGGTGCATTACGGCGCCCGAGACCGCCTAGACGGCCCCAGGGTACCCAGCGGAGGGGTTTTTAATCCCACCTCGTCGTAGCCGATGGTATGAGTCTACACCGAACAAGTGGCTAGCTCGTTGCGATGTTTTGAATAGACTCAATAACCCATCTATAAACAGTTTCACAAGTTGGTATAGTGAAACCGGGACCGACAGCTTAACGTGCTCTCCGAGACACTATAGTGGTGTTGTCAAACAAATGTACATAATTTTTTAATTTAAAAACTCATTGGTACACACCGGGATTCGAACCAGGGACCTAAGTGTTTTTAAGTCCAAGGTCTAACCTACTAGGCCACCACTAATATATTACTTTATATGATATAAAGTAATATATTATTTACATTATATATTACTTTATATCTCATTAATCATTTTTTTTTTCTTTATTTATACCGCAAACAGTTAAGGTAGCTTAATATCCGGTCTCGTAGATTAGTACATCTGCTGTCCTTTTTATATAATATACTATATAACCCTAATACTCCCTCTTACCTTAAGACTCGTTTTCTTTTCCTTGGTGATTCGCATGATCGTCCCCTCCGTTCCTCTGTCAATAACCTTCTAAAAATCCCGTCATACGTCTCTTCCAAATATTCAAATTCGTTTAGGTGTCAGCTGCTAGCCAGTGGAATTTGCTTCCTCTGACTGTAAGATCAGCCCCTTCCATCGGGGTGTTTAAACGCTTGCTCACTGCTCATTATCTGAACTGATAAACCAGATCCTCGTGACAATTTTTGTTTGGTATGGTATGTATGTTTATGTATTACATTTATTATTATATACAGTATTATTATTTAAGTAGTTTAAGTATTGTTATGCATCATTGTTAAAATTATATCTATATCCTTCTATCGAAAGTTCTGCACCCTAAGCATATTTTACTCTCTCAAAGGTTGCTGGTAGAAAATGCCTAAGGCATTAAGCTCGCCTATGTACAATTTTGTGCAATAAAGAATTTTAAATAAATAAATAAATAAATTAGTCCAACTACCACATTCGCATAAAGTAAATTTCATATTTAAAACCAGCCGTGTCTGTGCTTACATACATACATATCATCACGGGTGCCTAGACAGCCCCAGGGTACCCAGTGGAGGGGTTTTAATCCCACCTCGTCTCGTCCACCTCGTATGAGTCTACACCGAACAAATGGCTAGCTCGTCGCGATGTTTTGAACAGACTCAATAACCCATATATAAACAGTTTCGTAAATGTACATATTTTTTTTAATTAAAAACTCATTGGTACACACCGCGATTCGAACAAGGGACCTAAGTGTTTTTAAGTCCAAGGTCTAACCAACTCGGCCACCACGTATATGTACTTATTATAAAATGTAAATATCACATTTGTTTACTATGCCATCGTATGTGGGAAGAGCAAAAAGACGCATCTACAGATGATGGTCTGTGGCATTAATCTTCTGTTTAGTATGGTTAGAGTGTAACATATATGGTTTGGGCACGACCAACCGGTCTTGGGCCAGGTGGACACTATTAATCAAGGAGTATTATCTATATGTTCTATACGGTTACTTTGTATCTAGGGTTGTCACCAGACCATATATTTCTTAGGTGGGAGGAAGGTCTCTATAACTTCGTTAGGCCGACCGACCGGTCTCGTTACCACCACCCATACAGATGCAAAAACCGTCAAGTGACCTAGTCATGTTTCGGTTTTAGTCTGTGGGTTCACCGGTTTTCTGGAGACTACTGCATCGATTTCTTGTCGAGGTGGTAGTCTCCTTTCAGGGTGCGGTTACGAAATGGGTGGTTGAATTGACGATAAGGCAGCGAGTATATACTCGTAATGCAATTCTTCATTGTCGCCCCCCATTTCGTAATCGCATCATTTAGCCGGCATAGTGGGAGCGATCAATATTGTTTAAGAACCATTATTGATTGACCCCATTCATGGACTTTGTAGGTCTGCTCACCACCAGGTATATACAAAGTCACATGTCGTGCACCAATAAAAAAAATTAAAAAAAATGGAATATGCGAAGGAAAAGACACATTAACACCATGTCTTAATTTAAAACTATATACTGTAAATAAAGATTTAATTTCATTTTATCTGGAAACTGTTGATTTTAAATTACTAAGTTTAATGGGTGAGGTGGCGGAGGATTATTACTAGTTCAATATATATGTTCTATCACTGGTGCTTTACTGCGCCTGAGACCGCCTAGATGACCTTTTTTATTATAAACAGAGTCTGCGTTTGACTTCAATCTTGCCTGATGGAAAGCAACGATGAAGTCGAAGAGATAGCACGCTTACTCTGTAAAAATGAAACTACCTCGACAAGAAATCGGTGCAGTAGTCCCTCGGAAACCGGTAACCCCACAGACTAAAACCGAAACATTACTAGGTTACTTGACAGTTATTGCATCTATATGGGCGGTGGTAACGAGACCGGGCGTCGCCCTAGTGAAGATATATATGCATTGCTCCTCACCATCTAAAAACTCACCTCTCACCTCATTGCAATTCAATTCTATTTCATTTTTTTAAATATGATTTAGTTTTAGTTTTTATCAAAATTGGCCCCAAGACTTCTTTGAGCACTTTTAGCTTTGGCCTGAAGGCCCACGTGAAAAAATTACCCTGTATAAGTGATACTTATGGCATCTTTTATTTTGCCACTATAAAAAAATATCGAGTATATAATATTTTTGTACCTGAATCTAGTATTAACTTAAAATTTTAGGTAACAATTCAGTTATCATTCTACACCCTTGAATAATCTTTTACAAAGTTTATTTTTACCATATGTCCCAGTAATAGAATTTTGGAGAAGTGGCAACCCTACCTGGTGTAATGATTTATGTCTACCGTCTATGAATTTGGTACAAAGGTGGACAATGAATTCAAAGACAATGCCATATGATGAGGCCTGCAGGCTATCTTGTACCACTTAACTGTTGCTAAAACGATTTAGAGCAAAACCATTATACCTATCTATGTACATAGGTAGTAATAATAAATATACTGGGTTTTTTTTTAACAAAGATAATATTTTTTTGATGCCTCTAGTATCACTTTTAGAACCCATTTTTTTAATAAAAAAGGTTATTCAAAAAAAAAATCCGGAAAATACATTATTATATAAACAAACGTCTATATGTTTAAAATTACTCCTACAAATACATAATAAGTCTTCGTATCTAACAAGTAAAACACAATTAGACAAGTGATAGGCTTTAATTCGTGAGTTTAGTATGAAAGTTAACGTGATTTTTAGATCTTTTGTAAAAATCTTTTGTTGTTATTTATCTTTATGTTTTTGTATAGGCGACACTAAAAGGAAAAAATACGTGTTTCATTATTTTCATCATAGAACACAATACGCAAATTTTATCACCGTCACTAAAAACATCCAGTAGGTATACAGAGTAATTTGAAACGGTTTTAAAACTATACTAAACATGTAATAAGCAAGTATAAATGGTCTTCTGTAGGTATTGATTAAAAAAAATGTTTATGACTTTCCAATCACGATGAAAAAAGCACCCAAACATGTGATCGCCCGACTAACCCCGTATTCTAAGACGTTTCCTTAACTCCGCTCTTCACTCAAGGAGCGTCTGTCTCAACTTGCTTTTTATAGTTGACATTTGGTGGAAAGAGACAGACGTTCCTTGAGTGTAAAGTGGAGTTAAGGATACGTCTTAGAATACGGGGGTAATTATTTTTATTATTAAAAGAAATATAAATTATTATTATATTTAAAGAGAAATGAAATGAAATGAAATTATTTATGAGAAGCACACAACTTTTTTTTTTCTTTAAATCTATACTTACTAATAATAGTTTTTGTGATGATATATCTAGATGATATCATAACCTATTTAATATAGTAATACATTGAAAACAATACTAATTAAAATGTAATTACACCTCTCTCAGACTCGAACAAAAAACAAATCTGTTTTTGCTAATTGTCTAATTCATTTCCATCCACATGCAAGCTCCGTGTATTCATTTTAAATCAATCATATCTGCTGTAATCATTTAGAACCAACACGTTTTGCTAATCCCTATAGATTAATATTATATTATAGGTATTTTATTTTACCTTTTTTTTTATTGAAGCACGGTATGTGATTTTGTATCTACCTGGTGGTGAGCAGACCTACAAAATCCATGAATGGGGTCAATCGATAACTGTTCTTAAACAACAATTGCTCCCACTATGTCGGCTAAATGATGCGATTACGAAATGGGCGGCGACAAAGACGAATTGCATTACGAGTATATTTTAATATTAATATTCTCGCTGCCTTATCGTCAATTAAACCATCCATTTCGTAACCGCACCCTGAAAGGAGACTACCACCTCGACAAGAAATGGATTCCTAATATATACGTGGTGGCCGAGTTGGTTAGACCTTAGACTTAAAAACACTTAGGTCCCTGGTTGAAACCTCGGTGTGTACCAATGAGTTTTTAATCTAAAAATATATGTACATTTGTTTGACAACACCACTATAGTGCCTTGGAGAGCACGTTAAGCTGTCGGTCCCAGTTTCACTATACCAACTTGTGAAACTGTTTAAAGATGTGTTATTGGGTCTATCCAAACATCGCGACGAGCTAGCCACCAGTTCGATGTAGACTCATACCATCGGCTACGACGAGGTGGGATTAAAAACCCCTCTACTGGGTACCCTGAGGCCGTCTAGGCGGTCTCGGGCGCCCTAAGGCACCCGTGATGATATTTATAATTTATTTTCTCTCTAAATACGATTTTGAACTCTATGTTATAATTATTCGGCAAATTGGCTACGCTAAATGAAATATTAATCAAAATTTCTATGGGTTTCGAACCTAGTTAATAAATAGCGGTATTTGCAATGAGCTTAGGTTCTATTATCAATATTAAATCTACAGTTAGTGGTACATTAATATTTTAAGCAGATTAAAATACGAGATACCTATCTATGCATTTGTATATGCAGGGATAACGGCAGGTAATTTTGTATCATCCCGATGGTAAGCATTCCTACAAAATCGGTGCTCTGAAGAACTTTTTAATCTCATTCCCCCTTCCCCTTTCTGTTACAGAACCTCAGGAGCCGGTAACAGAATGCATGTGCATTCTGTGGCCGATGTACCAACCCGCGCTAAAAGATTTGGTGATTCGTACATTTGTCGCACTATTAAAATGTGGAATGCTCTGCCTGCTCGCGTGTATCCTTCATCCTATAACCTTGAGTCCTTTAAACAAAGCGTGAATAGGCATCTTAAGCCGGCATATTGGATGAAACCAGCTCTTACAACCTAGTTCTAAGAGCTGGTTTTATTCATTCTTGGACCTGCATACTGCTTTCGATCAGGTAGATGTGGGCTCCTATATAAAAAATAAAAAAATCCATGAACGAGGCCGATCAATGTACATTATTGTTTAACAGCATTAATTGCTTTAATTTTTTTTTATATACGAGTATTTATTATTAATTTTCCTTCGGTATGCTTCCTATCTATGTGACCCGAGTGATTAAGTGAAATTTATCAAACCAAGAGAAAAAAAAAAATTGTGACTTATATATGGGTTATTGGGTCTAATCAAGAAACGCGACGAGCTGACCACTTATTAGTTATGGACGCAGAATACTATCGGCTACTAGAGGTGGAAAGGAAACCCCACCCTACCTCCTGGGTACCCTGAGGCTGTCAAGGTGGTCTCGGCCGTAAGGCACCAGTGAAATTAACCTTTATTCCTTAGATGGAATCTCATGCAAAAATGTAAAACCGAAAACTGTCAAATTCCATAATATTTCTACAGAATGCGTTTCCATCAATGGAATCGCCGAAATTTCTCTAGAGCCCCGTGCGACCTTAGAGAAATTCCATCAATGGAACCGCCATCAGTCAAATTAATATGCATTTTGACAGTTTTCAGTAGACCCTTTAGGTGACAAATGTCGTTCGATGTCAAATGTCAAAGTTTATACTTTTTGACTAAAGTCGATTTTATCGATGGAATGTAATAGTTTTTCTCTAAGGCCCAATAGCTACATTTTATTTTTATTAACTAACCAACATATAGTGTAGGCACCTTCTTCTTAAATTTAAGAGCTAGGCTCTCGTCGGTGGAGCAATCGCCACTCCTGCCTATTCTCGGCCAACTTCTTCACCTCCCTGTACGAAGTGACACTTATTTTCTCTTTTACTTGATCTATGTATCTTCTTCTCAACCTTTCTCTTCCCCTTTTTCCTTCAATCTTTCCTTCTATTATTGTTTTTAGACAAGCGTCATTCCGTATTTAGTGCCCAAACATCTTGCCCCCCCTGTTTTCTATTACTTCCAAGGTACCATATATAAAATAAAATACGTAGTCTAAATATACATCTAATATGTTGCTATGTTAACTATACTAATATGTCAGAACCGGTTTTGTTATTTATATTTACATTTACATAATATAAATCAATGAGTAATCAGTAGTGACGTTATGTAATTAGATATGTAATCCAATAGTTACTTATAATGTATTTATTTGACTGCCTTCGTAGACTAGTGGTTGCGCCTTTGGCGTTGTATCTGGAGGTCGTGGGTTCGATTCCCACTCATGGCAAAAAAAAAAATTAGTACGTTTTTCTGTACAGTTTGTCATGGTCTGGGTGTTTATAAAATATAATATGTATTATGTAATTGTTTCTGGTGAACATAGTACAAATCTAGAGCTGAGTTTGTGACGGGTGGACAATTCTCGCGCTTTTGACATTTATCTCGATTTGAGATTTTGAAAAATGACTAAATATGCCATTATTCGTTTAAAAATATCGAACATAAAACGAAATAAATAATAAATATTAATTAATTAATAATAAATATATAAATATTAAACGAAAAATGACATATTTATTCATTTTTCGTTTAAAAATCTCGAATCGAGATGAATGTCGAAAGCGCGAGAATTGCCCACCTGAGCAATAAGTGTTTCTTAAACAAAAAGTTTTTATTCCGTTAAAATGCACTATCCCTAATACTCCCTCTTACCTTAAGACTCGTTTTCTTTTTCTTGGTGATTGGCATGACCGTCCCCTATGTTCTTCTGTCAATAACCTTCTAAAAATCTCGTCACATGTCTCTACTAAATAGTCAGATTCGTTTACGGTGTGTGAATGTGAATTTGCTTCCTCTGACTGTAAGATTAGCCCCTTCCATCGGAGTGTTTAAACTTCAGATCAGACCTGATCTGAAGTTTAAACGCTTGGTTACAGCTGACTATCTTAATGCTTAAACCAGATCCTCGTGGCAATATTGTTTGATATGGTATATATGTTTATGTATTACGTTTATTATATTATATTCAGTATTTAAGAAGTTTAAGTATTGTTATACATAATTGATGACATTATATGTATTTTTTTTTTAAAGTTCTGCATCCTAAGCATTTTTCACTCTCCCAAGGTTAGCTGGTAGAAAATGCCTAAGGTCGCCTATGTACAATTTTGTGCAATAAAGAATTTTAAATAAATATCCCATATGTTCGCACACTATAGCACTATAGCATCGCCCGGGTCTTCTAAATTATATACTTGGACATAAAGAAAATTAGATCTATTACTACTAGATTAGTATAATAATAAAATATTATATATTAAATTCATTAGTATAGTAATATCATAATAAGAAAAAAAAATGTTTATTTGTTCCGGATAAACTCATAAACTACTGAACCGATTTACAGCGAGTAACTTACGCGGTTTTTTAATTTACTTCCAATTTGGTATAACCGGTATATAATTTACTAGCTGATCCGCACAACTTCGTCAAAACGAATAATTTTTCCCTGTTTTTGCAACATTTTTCATTGTTCCGCTGCTCCTATTGGTCGCAGCGTGATGTTATGTAGCATATAGCCTTCCTCAATAAATGGGCTATCCAACACGAAAATATTTTTTCAATTCGAATCAGTAGTTCCTGAGATTAGCGCGTTCAAACAAACAAACAAACAAACAAACTCTTCAGCTTTATAATATTAGTATAGATATACATACATACATTAATATACAATTACCTACATGACAATATAGGTATATATGATAGTGACCTTCCTTTGCAATTGCAAGTGAATTATAGAGTATGTATGGTACATAATGTAACACTAGGTAGTTAGTCTTTTTGTCAAGGTTTGTAATAATTTTAAAATTATTAGTATAAAACCTAGGTATAATAAATTGCTAGCTCACCTAGAATCTATATTCTACTGTAAAATTATTGCAAATTTTAATTGGTTAATGCAGAGTAGTATAGCTAGTACAGAGTAGGATAGGTAATACAGAGTAGGATAGGTCGTACAGAGTAGGATAGGTAGTACAGAGTAGGATAAGTAGTACCGAGTAGGATGGGTAGTACCGAGTAGGATAGGTAGTACCATGAAACTAATAATAAAATATGGAACCGCCATGTGCCTTAAATGGTATATAAAACGAAATGTCAAACGAGTTCGGTGCCGCCATGTTCTGTTCTCACTTCAACCAATCAACGCTCACGGATTACTTGTGTTCTCACTTTTTTATTTTATTGTATTGCGGCGGCCATCTTCTGTTCTGAAGACTGGAGAGGCGTTTTAAGGGCTATGGGCACTTTCCTATTATATCTACATGGGTAGTACAATGTAGGATAGGTAGTATAATGTAGGTAAGTAAGTAAGGTAAGGAGGTAAAAAGGGTAAGCAATTAATTTGGGTAACTATATAGCTTTTAACTTAATCTGCAAGAATTTTAAGATCAAATCCCAAGAGGGGTGAAGAAAGCAACCGATCGAGAGTGAAAATGTGGTACGCGCGCTTAGGGCCCTCCGTACAACAGAAGAAAAAAGTAAAGATTCATAATAAGTATAATATTACAAATTTCCATCTCAAATGTTTAGTTTGAGTCAAATGTGAGTTTTTTTTTATTAATCGTTCTCCTCTTATTCCCCATAATTACTTTATGTTTATTGGAGCTCGGCATGTGACTTTGTATCTAACTGGTGTTGAGCAGGCCTACAAAGTCCATGAATGGGGCCAATCAATAATTGTTCTTAAAGAATATTGATCGCTCCCACTATGCCGGCTAAATGATGCGATTACGGAATGGGTGCCGACAGATCAATTGCATTACGAGTATATTTTAATATAATTATACTCGCTGCTTTATCGGCAGTTCAACCACCCATTTCGCAATCGCACCCTAAACAATCGATAGAAAGAGAACTAAAAATTATTCCCTTTTTTTTTGATAGTTATTCATCGTGTTTAATATAATTTTTCTGATTATTGAACGAAAATCCGGTAAACCTACAGACTAAAACCAAAACATAACTAGGTCACTTGACGGTTTTTGCATCTGTATGGGCGGTGGTAACGAGACCGGTTGGTCGGCCTAACGAAGTATAGAGTTTAAGTATAGAGTTGTTTATAGAGACCTTCTTCCCACCTAGAAAACCACCTTTTTTAAAATAATGATTGGCACCAAGAGGACACGAAGCTCTACCATTATTCCAAATTTCAGTAGAATTATTATTTGATCCTTCTGTCTGTGAAGCGTGCAGAGCGATTTATCTAAAATCAATTGAGTTCAAAATAAGCTGAAATTTGGAATAATGGTGGAAGCATCGTGTCTTCTCGGTGCCAAAAATATTTAAGATCAGTAAGAGTCGCTAGGCTGTATGGTTCGTTACCTTTGCCTCTCTATATTTGAGAAAAACAAAAGAAGTCAAAAAGATCAGTAAGAGGCGTAAAACTCTTTTAGTCGAAAATATTTTACATCAGTTTTACATCAGTCATCATACCTATTAAATTTATGATAATACATCAAAGTTGTTTAAGCCCTACTTCGTCTATTGAATAGTTGTATGTCAATTTTAATGAGCACACATTGACCATAAGAAGCAACCGAACCACTTGTTGCACTGATATAGATTCTACAAATGGTCTGAATTACAATCTTGTTTGGTGAAAAATAGAGTAAACTCCAATATTAACCGACGGCCACAGGGTTTTTTAAAGTTTTTTTATAGGAGCACGGCATGTGACTTTGTATCTACCTGGTGGTGAGCAGACCTACAAAGTCCATGAATGGGGTCAATCAATAATTGTTCCTAAACAACATTGATTGCTCCCACTATGTCGGCTAACGGTATCTAACATTGGGGTTTTATTCCCACGTTATTGTAGCTGGTGTAATTCTAAAGTCTATACCAAACAAGTAGCGAGATCATCGTGGTGTTTGGACCATGGAGGTAAAATAGGGACGTGCCCTTGTAACTTTTTTATTTATTTGGATGGCGGCGGCCATCTACTGTTCTTGTAAAGGCGATTTATTCCATGGGCCCCTCCCTATTTTATCTCCATGGTTTAAACAGACTGTTCGGTATTGGGTGTATGGGCTTTGATCCCTTTGCCTTTTTACAATAATAAAATAAAAATGTAGTCTTTAATTAAAAAAGATCAACTAGAAAAATGACACAAATAAAAAAATATATTAGTCGAGTTTGTGCGTACGTTACAAGTTGAAAGCTCAACATTTTTGTATTCCTATTATTACTAAAGTTAAAAATATAGATGCTTCATTTTCTTTTATACTAAATTATTTATAATTACAAAACTTACACAAAGATTATAAAGGCGCGATATATACCACCCAGGGTTAGCAATTGTGCCTTGGAACATGCCAATCTCTATCAAGGGACACTGGCTAATAATAACGTATCGGAAATAGGCAGATTATTATTATTATTTTTTTTGTTTTATTGGAGCTCGGTATATGACTTTGTATCTACCTGGTGGTCAGCAGACTTACAAAGTCCATGCATGGGTTGATCAATAGTTGTTCGCTCTCACTATCCCGGCTAAATGATGCAATTAGGAAATTGGCAACGGCAAAGACGAATGGCATTACGAGTATATTTTAATATACTCGCTGCCTTATCGTCAATTCAACCAGTGATTTCGTAACTGCACCCTGAAAGGAGACTACCACCTCGACATAGGTATAATTTTAAAATGTCGAAAATATTTTCCTCGAGCCCTCTATTATCTAAGTACGAAGATGGCGAAATAAAAAAAAAAGGATTTGTAGGTAATAAATGACTCAAATATAGCACGACAAATAATAATGATTAGCGAATAATTAAAGGTTGTTGAGAAAAAAAAGGTAAGAAACATTCCACAGGTGAGTACTTCCTACAGATAAAGCATTTAAAAGACACTGCATTCGTGATCGCGGAGCCTTCTTACAAAATGAGCTTTTGGGCGTCCAATATTTCTCTACTACTGTTTGTCGCGGAATTAAAATAATATTTTTGTCAGTTATTATATTTATTTATCTTTCTGTCTTGTATGTACATTTTTTTTTGATATTAGAAAAAAAAACATTTGTTTCTTTTAGAGACTTTTACATAATTACCAACATAAAAATAATAATTGAACTACGATTAACAGCCAAATTGTAAATATTAGGCCTACGTTTGTATGGGCGTCAATAACTGCAGGTCCCTTAAGTATAAAACATGAACATACCATTAAGTGTACAAATTATCTTTCATTCGGGACTCGGGTCAAAAAGAAGGGAAATTAGATAATTATTTATTCAAGATGCTATTCAAAGACAAGATTAAACTTGAGGATTGATATACCTATTAGGAAAGTTAATTAATTAATTCCTTTGCTGGTATGTTTTCCTGGTACAAGAAAATTAAACCAATTAAATTTATTCATTGTAGGTTGTAGCTATGTTTTTTTTTTTAATTTTCATTTTTTTTTTGATGATAAAATGTAATGAAAAAATCCTGATAAGGAATTTATAAAATTGCATAAATATAAAATACTGAAAAAAGTAAAAACGAAAAACAGACTTCTCTGCCATCTAGTATTAGAAACTACGACTTCTAATTTCACTCCTAGAGTTATTAGAAGAAAGCTAATAGAGGGCGTCTGTGTATAAGTAGATAACAAGCAATGACATAATTCGTAAGGGGTGAATGGAACCTGTTGACTCAGTGGTTGAGTACCTTGCCGCGAAAGCAGGGTTTGAGTCCCGCCCAACAGGATTTTTTCGTTGCATTTTATTCAGTTTTTTTTTTGTAAAAACTATTTTTATTAGGGGATTTTTTTTCCGTTATTTTCCGTAACTTGAAACCCAATTAAACTAATAATGTTATAATAAGCTATTTTTCTTTACTTTTGACCTAGAAATAATAATTTATAAATAAATACCATCACGGGTGTCTATTTGGTTCCCGAGAACCGTTTAAACGACCTCAGGGTACCCAGCGGAGGGATTAACCCGTCCTCATTTCGCCGATCTAGAAACTTCCAAATAAACTCATTTAGGGCTGATTTTTCAATCATTGTATAAATTTTATTTAACAGATAACTTGTATGGAGAATTATATATAAATTTCAGTTCTTTATACAAGTTAAGTGTCGGATAATTTAACTGACGATTGAAAAATCAGCCTTTAGAAATTTTGACTTAAAGCGTATCTTCATAATTTCAAACATCATTATTTTTATTCATGCGGACAGACACAATAAGTTTTACCATATAACGTTTAGAAAAATAAAATGACTAAGTACTAGAACAAGTTTTACTTCTTTTAAAAACTACTAGGTCTATTGGACTTCGGAAAGAAGTGTATCCAGAGCTAAATTTTTTATTTATCAAAAAAAAAACAAAGGAATCAAATTTTATTAAAATACCTTTTGAAAAAGTCTGTAATATTTACATGATTCTCTTTTCAAAATGTTCCCGCTGCATCCACCCAAGGCTGCTGGGCGGGCGGCAAACCTTTGTATGTATTTGAATAAATTTAAAGAAAATCTCGCCGGTCTTCGGTTTATAAAGTTCAAACTGTAAAGCAGTTATGAATATATTTCCAGTTGTTTATTTCCTTTTATGAAATGCTAAATAACGTGTTTTTCATTTTATTTGAGCACGGCTTGTGACTTTGTATCCACTTGTTGATAAGCAGGTCAATAAAGTCCATGAAAGGGACCGATCAATACACTGTTGTTTTACATCATTGGTAGCTCCCCTTATGCCTGCTAAATGACGCGGTTACGAAATGGACGGCAACAAAGGAGAAATTGCGATTCTAGTTTGCTGTATAGTATATTTAAGTACAAATTGCTTACTTACAAATATGTTTATTCAGTAACATACCTGAAACAAAATACAAATGGTCATTAAAATAAGTCTTGTATCAAAAGTTTTAAATCAGAATATTTATTTGTCAAATTTGCTGTGTAGACAACTGTTTTTTTTTATTATATAAAATGTGGTAAAAAGATCTTGTAGACATCTCTGGTGACAATAGAGCTGGCAGTATTTTCGCTTAGAAACTCAGTATTTTGATGGCTGGATACAGGCAATTTCAACTAATATTTGCAAATATTGGTTGAAATCAGTTGAAATATAAGAGACAAATTGGAAATATTACACACAAAATAATATTTTTTTATTCTCCATCAAAAATATTTCTAGCTGTCATTTCAAACATTTCAATCTAACATTCTCATGCAAAAATTTCAGTAGTTAACACAATGCTACTGTGTTTATTTTTGTGTTCTGTATTTTTTTAAATAAAATTTTTAATAATATATTATAGTATTTTTATCAATAAAATATAAAATTTAATAACTGAAACATCGCGAATTAGATAGGGACATCTAGTTCGAAAAAATAACTAGGATATTTTTATTTTAGCTATTATACTTTATTGCATTACATATGTCTCACGACGCTCGTGATATGTTTCTGTTTTAGTCTATGGGTTTAAATGTTGTCAGGAAACTACTGCATCATTTCTTCTTCAGGGTATAGTCTTCCTTTCAGGATACAGTTACTATACGGGCTATTAATTTGCCAATAAAGCAGCTTAACGTGCTCTCCGAGACATTATAGTAGTTAAACAAATGTACATATTTTTTTAGATTAAAAACTCATTGGTACACACTAATGAGGTTTGAACTAGGGACCTAAGTGTTTTTAAGTCTAAAGTCTAACCGACTCAGCCACCACGTAGGTATATAGGTATTTTATGTAGGTATATATTATTATAGCTTCATGCCGGCACGTAGACATAGTTCCATGCCACATTTCTTGAGTTTAGTATTATTATGGCATCAAGAGTCCTCAGAAGCATACCGGAGTAAATTCTCAGTAGGGAAGTAAATTCAATTTACTTCCTCGGATTCTCTTTATCAATTTACCCGGTGGCACGATCCTAGACAAGGTTTGTTACTCGCTTTCATTGCAAATTCTACCTTAATACAATCGTATAGAGTAGCTGGTATTACTTAGCATGTGTTATTTTAATAATAAATGTTTAAATAATAACATAGCTATAGGAATAGTTTTATTATTATAAGTCTTTATTTTATATTTTATATATATATATATATATATATGTATCATCACGGGTGCCTTACGGCGCCCGAGACCGCCTAGACGGCCCCAGGGTACCCAGCGGAGGGGTTTTAATCCCACCTCGTCGTAGCCGATGGTATGAGTCTACACCGAACAAGTGGCTAGCTCGTTGCGATGTTTTGAATAGACTCATTAACCCATCTATAAACAGTTTCACAAGTTGGTATAGTGAAACCGGGACCGACAGCTTAACGTGCTCTCCGAGGCACTATAGTGGTGTTGTCAAACAAATGTACATAATTTTTTAATTTAAAAACTCATTGGTACACACCGGGATTCGAACCAGGGACCTAAGTGTTTTTAAGTCCAAGGTCTAACCAACTAGGCCACCACGTATACCAAATAAAAGTTCCTACAGGTCAGATTTCCTTTTTGAATAATGAAAGATATGTTTTGATTATGACTAAAAGTACCTAATATTCTGCTCAGACCATCTTTGAATAATGAAATATATGTTTTGATTATGACTAAATACCTAATATTCTGGTCAGATGTGATTTAATAATGAAAGATACGGTTTGATTATGACTAAAAGTACTTAATATATTCCTATCGTTTGAATGAGAATGATATGTTTTGAATAAAATGACACTAAGCAAACATCCGACGGTATGTCCGACATAACCGGATGTTTTCTTGAGCGTACCTTATTTTGCCCGCTTTCGTAGACTAGTGGTGCCTTTGGCATCCGGAGGTCCTGGGTTTGATTCCTAACCATGGCAAATAAATATTAGTACGTTTTTCTGTTCAGTTTGTCATGATCTGATTGTTTATAAAATATAATATGCATTCAGCTTTGTTAATGATTATTTGCTTACTTTTTTTTTTTATGGAGCACGGTATGTGACTTTGTATCTACCTGATGGTAAGCAAACCTACAAAATTCATGATTGGGGTCGATCAATACATTGTTGTTTAACAGCATGATCGTACCCACTATGTCTGCTAATGACGAGGTTACGAAATGGGCAGCGACAAAGACGAATTTGCGTTGCGAGTCTATAATATCCTTGTTGCTTTATCGTCAAATCAGCCGCCTGTTTCGCAACTGTACCCTGAAAGGACCTATTAATATTGGCTATTAATGTTAACTGGAGTTATAAAGGCATGAGATGTCGCTTAAAAACTTGTTAACGTATCGTACAGTATTAGAAATAAGTAAAATATGTACTCAACTACCTCGTAACCGTAAATGATAAGCAATCTTTAGTCTATTTATATTCCAGAAATAGAATTCTGAATGAGGTAGGTATAGGTACTCTACATATCTTAAGTACTCTAATCTTTTACAGAATGACAACAAAAATGAGATGAACCGCTCTATCATAGATAGATACCATAATATTTAAAATAAAGATTAAAATCGTCAAGTGACCTAGTCATGTTTCGGTTTTAGTCTGTGGGTTCTTCGTGTTGAGGTTCAATCTAATTCAAATTATTTATTTTATATAAATCTTTTGGGGTATTTCAAATATTAAAAATCTCGGGTGCCTATTTGGCTCCCGAGAACCGTTTAAACGGCCTCAGGGTACCCAGCGGGGGGATTAACCCGTCCTCATTTCGCCGATGGTATTTGAAGGCAACACCTAACAAGTGGCGAGCTTGTTGCGGTGTTTATGATGAAATAGCCTCGTTGTATAAAGCGGTCACCCATCCCAGGCTGGCCTTGTTGTTATCTGCTTAACCTTGTTATCAGTTGCTCAGTGACTTAACCACTAGGCTGGGGCCGCTGTTGGGTATTTGTGAAGAATAATAAAATATTGAGGTAATAACTGTCCTATGAAATAGGTCTCTGGTGATCAGAAGACTGGCTGGTCAAAAGGGGAGCATTGTTCTGGAAATCTGGAAATGTCGTCAGAATTCTGGGCCACATAATTTGTATGTACCTCTTTTTTAAATTTTTCATTTGTATGGCGGCGGCCATATTCTATTCTCATGACTGGAAATGCACCAAGACCCAAGGGCGCCTCCATTTCTATATCTCTTATTTTTTCCTAAAGTTTGTAATTCTAAATCGCCGGAAACTGTGCAAGATTTTATCAACTATCAACAGGAAGTTACAGCTTAAATTTAGTGGCTAATTTGATAATATAATAAAGATTTTACTTTTATCTGTTGCCCGAAACTTCGTGTGCTATTGTAATAAAAAAAGTTTATAATAAAAAACAATACCAGCCGCTAAATTCTGTTTTTAACTGACTTCAAAAAAGGAGGAGTTTGGATCTCAATTCGTCGGGATTTTTTATTATTTTTTATGTATTGTCTCCGATTGTGGATCAATTTTAAAATAACTTTTTTTTATTAGAAAGGATTGACTATCAGATTGGTTCTATAGAAATTATATGACATTTAGTGGTGTTTACCAGTCACTAGAATAGTTCCGTAGTTATATACGTGGTGGCCGAGTTGGTTAGACCTTGGACTTAAAAACACTTAGGTCCCTGGTTCGAATCCCGGTGTGTACCAATGAGTTTTTAATTTAAAAATTTATGTACATTTGTTTGACAACACCACTATAGTGCCTCGGAGAGCACGTTAAGCTGTCGGTCCCGGTTTCACTATACCAACTTGTGAAACTGTTTATAGATGGGTTATTGAGTCTATTCAAAACATCGCGACGAGCTAGCCACTTGTTCGGTGTAGACTCATACCATCGGCTACGACGAGGTGGGATTAAAAACCCCTCCGCTGGGTACCCTGGGGCCGTCTAGGCGGTCTCGGGCGCCGTAAGGCACCCGTGAAGATATATATATATATATAGAATAGTTCCAATGGATACAATGGATACTAGGCTTTCTGCTTTATCATCAGATGATGAATGATGATGATGATGACGAAAACTGAAGAAACCGAACTCCTTAATAGAACAATGCAATATAATCTGGCTATAAATGCCGTATATTCGTGTACGTTATGTATACGTTAAAATAATGAATCAGATGAAGATGAAGAATGTCATTTATTCCAGCTCAGTATAAAAAACTAAAAAAGAACCGACTTCAAGTTACTAAAAAGTTCAAAATAAATAAAATTTACAAGTGTTATTTAGTCCTACTGGATTCTACTTTTGAAGTTGGCATCGCTTATAATAATAAATAACTTAATAACATAATAATAATGATTAAAATTGGAAATTATTTTGCAATGTAGTTTTTGGAACGTAGAATTTCGAATTTATTTATATGAAGACTACAGTGTTCGTTTGTTGGTAATATTTCTTTGTGTTGTTACATGTAACATATAATTTAATACACCAACATTATAAGCGGAAGATATTAGGAAATAATTTCCGATTTTAATCATTATAAAATGGACTTCCGCAAAATAACGCCTTATTCAATTAAACATAATAATAATAAATAATTCTCTATTATTGGAAATAAGGTGCCGACTTCGCAGATTCTTATTATAAAATTTACAATAAATCTAGCTTTTTTTACAAATCAGGATACAGATTTTATTATGTTAGGTAGGTACTACGTTGTTAGCGGGCTTCGTAGACTAGTGGTTACGCCTTTGGTGTTGTATCAGGAGATCGTGGGTTCGATTCCAATATATTGCAAGTAAAATATCAGTTCGTTTTTCTGTACAGTTTGTTATGGTATATGTTATTAATAATATAATATGTATTAATATAATTGTTTCTGGTAAACATAGTACAAGTCTAGAGCTTAGTTTGTGACCAGTAAATTATTCTACATATTAATGTATTTATTTTATTATATGTAAGTATAGATAATTTTCTATAAATATTATAAATTTTATAAACATACTAAGCCTATACAAACAGATTAAATGTTTACATTTAAAATTTTCTTAAAACCGATTTTTATAATTATCATTCATAAGTTATTCATAATTTTGCAATATATGGCGCGTAATTGTTTATTTAGTTTACTAACCTCACACGGCAATATCTACTTATATTTAATAACTAAAGTGCCCTATCGGATCCTATCTAAAATATCTATAATCCAAAGTCTTGCCAAAACAAATATCTTACGGAAAAAAAACTAAAAAAAGTTACCACTATCTTAACGATTATGTAAAAAAATTAACACTTACCTCGTCGAACCTTTATAAGTCTATTGTGTGACATCATTCCATTAAATCACATTAACATTTTTTAATAACATTGAGCACAAAACAGAACTTATCATTAAAAAAAAACAATCGATTGTCTCTTCGAGTACCAACAAAAAACTGAAAACAGTGACAATGTTTTGCCTTCGCCTTATCGAACTAGCAAATTACTGATAAATTGATAAGGAACGACGCATAAAATGTTTTTACCTAGACAATAAACTACGTTGTCCGTCTTGTTATATTGTGTATAAACGAAATAAATTTTAAGCTTAAAATGTTGGTTTTGCTACACTTAATTTATTAAAACTTGTAGGCCAAAAGATAAATTTTAATCTATTTTTAAATGGAAATTTAAACTTTTGTTACGCTTTAGATTTTAGTCATAAATTTGTTCTTATCTCTTGTTAATCTTTTAAAAATGATGTCTCTATTTTTCAGATTTTAACTTGACGCTTCATGAAAACACACGTATCGTAAAAAGTAGCGATTTAGCTGTGGCCCTAGTGCGAGTTTTTTTTAACTTTCTCATCATAGTAAGTGAGCTCTCTGCCAATCAGATTAGCTTATTTTGACAGGCTTAGAAAGTTAAGAGCAGCGTCTGACAAAACATTTCCCATACATTCGCGACATTTTTTTTGGTCCTAACTGTTACCCCCCCCCCCCTTAAACAGGCTCGTACGTTTTCCTTTTTTTAAAGTTGGTATAGAAAAACAAATATCAAACTCTGGAATTCGAACAATATCGCAAAAAAAATCCTCACATTAAAATAATTCCTATAAAATATTAAGACAGAAAATTAAAAAAAGGAAAACTTATCGTTTATTTTCTCTTTAACTAAATGAGACCATTTTTTTCAAATCCATTCAAGTTTAGGGGTAGAAAACAGTTTTGGCCTGAAAGTTATTTTGCTGCTTAAATTGTAGGTATAATCTCCTACGTGCTCTTTCTCTTATTGAGGGTCGGGGGGAAGGTTTACATAAATGTTTGGTAGCGTTACCGACTTATCGTCATGCGCGGGGTGAGGTAATTCTTTGCAGTTGAATCAGTATGGGTATCGAAGAGCCCGATCAGACACTCCTCTTAAGCGATCCTATTGGTGGTGAGTACTCACTTAGTGAGAACGTTAAAACAAACTCGCAATAAGGCCGAGTTTAAATGAAAATAAATAGTGTATATTATTTTTTTATAATTTTTAGCCGTAAGTTGTCTATTGTAAAATAAATAAAATATTGGACTTTTTAATGTGAATTTAAAATATTATTATAACAAATTATTGTATAAGTTGCGCTCAAAAACCTAAGCGGTTTATGTGAACGCTGCAGCTGAGAAATTGAATACAAAAATTAATATCGTATTAAACACCATAGAATTAATTTAACCCTATATAAGCACATCGGACAATAATGCATCAGTATTGGTTCAATAGAGATAAAGGGTTTTCCATATTCACTATACTTAACCGCTTCACTAAACCAATGTAATGCTTCACTATACCAATATAAACTTTAAAGTGATAACTAATTATAAAAGGATTAAGTGCTCTGTTATTTAGGTCATTTTTATTACTATAGTAAGTATAGCAAACGTATATACAGGTTGCAATAATTTTATTTTATTTTATTTATTTCCAGAAAACTGTCAGCTATTTAATACAAATACATATTGTCTTATAGAATTGTCGCATAATACAGCATGATTTTTTTTTCAAAATCAATCGGTTCGATTCCCGGCTAGAAGAATTATTTTTTCAAAAATCTAATGATGCAGTTTTAGTTTTTATCAAAATCGGTCCCGTGACTCCTTTGAGTATTTTTCGATATTCCTTGAAGTTTAGGATTTGGCCATGAAGGAACACTTGAAAAATTCACCCTGTATAGTTTAGTAATTTGCCGTGACATAATTTAATTAGGTAATTGCAGATTTTAGTAAATACCATCAGTTTGATAATAATAACATCTTATCTATACTAATATAATAAAGAGGAAAGATTTGTATTTTTGTATTTTTGTATGTTTGTAATGAATAAACTCAAAAACTACTGGACCGATTGCAATAATTTTTTCACCATTAGAAAGCTGCATTATTCAGAAGTAACATAGGCTATATAATATCACGCTAGGTCCTATAGGTGTGGAGCAGTAACCAAAAATGTTTTAAAAACGGGGGAAAAGTATCGTTTCTGAGGCCTTCCGTGGCGTGCGCTGAGCATATAGTTAAAGTTATACAAACCTGTGCGAAGCCGGGACGGGCCGCTAGTCTACAATATACTGTTTTCGAATTTGTAGACATAAAAATTATACAAGATTAACATTTTATTTTCGGAAATCTATATACTCGAACTCATGGTGACTTTCGAAGGTCTAATATAAGGCTTTTCTTATTCAATTTTTTTCCATGAACCATGTGTCGTAAATGACAAAGAAAATTTGCTTCTCCATACAAACTAGTAATGTTACAATAACATATGGGTTATTGAGAAAATCCAAACACTACGACGAGATGATGAGTTGGGAATAAAACCCTACCGCTGGGTACCCTAAAGCCGTCTAGTTACCTATACATATATAAAGGGTCCGCCAAATAACTTTTTTTTTTGAAAATGCTATAAAAAAAAACTACTGAATATTTTTTCAAATTTCTTTTTTTATTTGAAAGTGCAATCCTTCCGGTTAATGATGGAAAATAATTTCATTCAAATGGCTGCCTCGGCTGGCCTTCGCTAAGTGGGCCTGCGATCGACTTGCAGAAGATGCGGATTTTGCCAAAAAAATCATCTTTTCAGATGAAGCTCATTTCGATCTTGGCGGGTATGTAAACAAGCAGAATTGTCGCATTTGGGGCACAGAAAACCCGCACGCGTTCATTGAAAAGCCGGTGCACCCAAAACGAGTCACTGAGTCGCAGAGCTGATGTCGTTTGGCCACCTCGGAGCTGCGATTTGACACCGTTGGACTATTATTTGTGGGGTGCCGTCAAAGATAAGTGTTACGCCGACAAGCCAGAGACAATTGATGCTTTAAAGAACAATATTCGTGAAGCCATTGGTGAAATACAGCTGCACACAATCGATAATGTACTTAAAAATTGGACCGATCGTGTAGGCTACTGTATGGCCAGCCGAGGCAGCCATTTAAATGAAAATATTTTCCATCATCAAGTTATTTGGCGGACCCTTTACTATATTTCATCAAATGTTTTTCTTATTTATTATGTCGTATATACACAGCATTAAATATAGGAATATAAACTAAGTTTAGCTGACTTTTATTTATGTATACATATATTTATTGCATAAATGATATAACTTAGTTTTTGGGATTCCGTACTCCTTAAAATAAAAACAAGACACTAAAAATATCATTTATACACGAAAAGTCCATCTGCCTGTCTGTTCAGCTGATACCTATTTCGAAAACTGGTTGAGGTAGAAAGTTGAAATTTGGAACAGAGTAGAGCTTAGTGTCTTCTTGGTGGCCTCACGATCATATTTGAAAAAATATGCCCTCAAGGCCAATATTTAACTGATGTATCTTGAGCGGCCTGAAATGGCGCATACACCAAACTTAATTGTAAAATGATTCTAAGATTTTTTAAATTATGTTTAGGTACCTATACCTGAATATATAATATATTATATATGGTAAGTTTATTTACTGTACAAAAAAATTAAATGAAAAATAAAATAAACAAAAATAAAATAATTAATTACAGTTACAAAATAAGTAATTAAACATTTTGAAAATGAGACAATGGGCGTAGGGTACCAATGACACTAGCGGCGTTACCCCATTGAATAGCAATGCTGATCCTCTGAACGAGGTACTCCTTGCTCAGTGGATCAACAGTTGCTATTTTATTTTTTACCCAGATCACGGATAAATTCGCTAGCATCTTCGGACCACGGACCCATTGTCTCAACGGAAAATTCCAAAAATATATGCGAGTTCAGGAGCTCTGCCTACTTATTGCGCTTTATTTGTATTAATTATATATTAATTTGAAAATACATTGATTAATAACTATTTTATGTTTATAATACCTGCCAATCTGATTCGGGTTGCCCCAATGACAACCCAAATTAGAATATCAGTGTCAATGTCAAATCTATTATTCTGTTGGATTATTAGTAAATATGTTTGTGATTTTTTTAAAGCCAATTCGTTAATAGAAACTTCGATATAAACATATGGCAGAGAGTATTATAAAAAATTAATCTATTTAATTCAATGAAATACTTATTATTGCCTATATATACCTCCGGCCTTGTTGTCAACTGCTATCATTTAACAACAAAGCCGGACCTGGGATAGGTGACCGTTTTATACAACGAGGCTATACCATCATAAACAATGCAACAAGCTGCCACGTGTTAGGTGTTGCCTTCGAATACCATCGGAAATGAGGAGGTTAATCCCTCCGCTGGGTACCCTGAGGCCATTTAAACGGTTCTTGGAACCCAAAAATGCACCCGTGATGATTTTTATTTATTTATTATTGCCACGAAAAATCTTAAACTGTTTTTTGATAAAAGCATATTCTATAATAGTTTAAAAGTGAAATCTATTAATAGTCTCAAACAATAATATTTTACTGACGATTAATAGAGTAGATTTTTTCTATTATCAGATCTAACAATTTGCCCTCATCTAAGACAATGGATATTATACAATTATTCTTTAAGATTTATAGATCTATTACATTTCGAAATTTCATATTTAGTCAGTCAATGAGTCAACTTGCTTTCGATAATATATACGTATATAAATATACCTAGATATAAATATATATTTTATGAGAAAGTGTTATGAATGAGTCATATAATGGTCCGCCAAACATTGTTAAACGCGTATTCAGATTATTTACAGTAATAATCGACGCGTATTTGGGATGCCCGCTGGCGCAGTTCCAAGACTTATGTTGCATTAAACCGGACAGACAAACAAACATCCACTGTTTTGCTGTTATATTTGTGTTATTAGTTTTTCAGATGTATTAAGCTCAGTATAATAGAAGAAAAAAACTGTAATATCATACAAAATTATTGGGATCTAAACTTATCTTATTGGTTTTGGGGCTGACATCAGTCAAAATAGGTACTCGACCTTAGGGATCTTTTGTGTGTTACCCATACCTATTTATCTTACACCTCATTTCTATATATGTAGTTGACATTCTTGAGGACATCACCAAGGTTGAGGAGTCTGTAGCTTTTGAGGTCCGGGTAAGCCTCTCCTAGGTATTTGATTCTTTCAGGCTGACATTAGTTAAAACACTTCGACCCTTTGGAATCTTTTGAGTGTTACCCATTCCTTTTTATCTTACACTAGTTATTTCCTCAAGTATTTTGTTGACATACTTGAGGACAAAACCTATGTTGAGGAGTTTGTAGCTTTCCGGTTCCTGGTAAGCCTCTCCTAGGTATTTGATTCTTTGGATGGCCCTTCCGTCACCGTCGCACAGTAGGTGCTGCATGGATTCGGGCTCATTACCACAGAATCTAAATATGGGATCATCTCTTATTTAGTTTGTTCGTAGTGGAGTGTCCTAAGAAGACTCCCAACAGTAGCCTTATTTTCGTTCTTTTTTCAGATCTAGTCTGCGCCTGTTGCCTCGTACCAATTAATTTCTTGGAGTGTGTTAAGCCTTGCTGCGTTAACCATCATCTTGAGTATTTGTCCACGGCAAATTCCTTTAATGGATTATTCATTCTTTTGTTAGGTTCTGCAGATGCAGGATCGTAAACTTAATAAAAACAGCCTATTTGACATTTGCCAGCTGTCTTTTATTTAGGTGTTTCACATTTTTTACGTCTGCGAAAAAATATATTTTTATTTTTCCATTTTTATTTGAATGTTTTTCTATATTCTTGTTTGAATAAGAATGTTAAGTCAGCATAATAAATGCAACCAGCACTTACAACATAATTTATAAGTCCTGATTGTATTCATTCCTAGACCTTCATGCTTTCCTGCATGTAAATGTGAGGGGTAACAAGAAAAAATATATAATAATAAATATATAAATAACTTGTAAATGTACACTTCACGGGTGCCTTACGAGGGGTTTTAATCCCACCTCGTCGTAGCCGATGGTATAAGTCTACACGGAACAAGTGGCTAGCTCGTCGCGATGCTTTGAACATACTCAATAACCCATCTATAAACAGTTTCACAAGTTGGTATAGTGAAACCGGGACCGACAGCTTAACGTGCTCTCCGAGGCACTATAGTGGTGTTGTCAGCTAGCTAAAAAAAAATCTGTGTTAAAAACGATTTTTTAATTATTTTTGTTATTTATGTAGTAGCGCCTTAAGTCAGTAGTATGAAAGTGAAAATTTACATTCAAATTTTTTGAAAACATTAAGTAAACAGCTGGCGTTTTACTCTGAGCAACAATATTTAAAAGAACTCGTCTTCAGCGACCTTGACCCTGAGCCTTGACCTAATAATAAGGTCAAAGCTGCAGGTCAAAGTAGATTTGGCTATTCCATAGCACAAAGACTATTTAAATTAGCAACCCTTTTAACCTCTACATGATTTATATAACTCTTTTGATTCGTATTGTAAAAATGCATTACAAGTCTATGCTTCTAAAATATCTTCTTAACATCACGGGTGCCTTAAAGCGCAAAATTCTACCTGCACCCCTAGCACGGCCAAGTCAAGACAAGATATAAAGTCGCGAACCAATGTCAAAAGTAACTATTTTTTAATATCAACCAAGAGCGCTGCAAAGTCGCACCTGATTGGCTGATATAAAAAAAATGTTTTGTTTGACATCCGCTCGACTTGGGTTGGCCGTGCTACGGGTGCTGAAGAGCTTCAAGGTATCAATGAACTGGATTCCCTTCATGTTCAACAGATCATGCTTCATGACATATTAATCTTTTCAAGTTCGTCACCCTCTATATGAAGTTCAATTCGCCGTCAAAACACAGAATGGGCAAAGTTGTTCTCATTTTTGCCATACCTGATTTTACCATATTTTTGTAACTATGTATATGTATGCTCTTAATGAATACGTGGTAGCTGCTTTGTTATATTTTATTCAGAATTACATATCAGAATACCATCGGCGAAATGAGGACGGGTTAATCCCACCGCTGGGTACCCTGAGACCGCTGGTTTAAACGGTTCTCCGGAGCCAAATAGGCACCCGTGGTGGTATTTATTTATTTATGTATTATTTACATATCAGAAAAGACCACACTCAAAATTATTAAATAACGGGAGATAAATTTAAAAGTTTCTACTTCTTTTACTGATTTTTATTTTATATTTATAAATTCTATATTACTTGATATTTCATCTATAAGCCCAGCACTTACCACATTAGTACACAGTAAATTTTATATTCAATACTTCATGTGTGTACATATTACTTATATTTTTTTTATCAAAAAATGTACATACCACATTTTGTGCACTATGACATCGAATCTAACAAAGATGATATCGATGGCCCAAAGCAGAGAATAGTTTGCAGTTTTCGCTGCAAGACTTTGGAATAATTTACCAGTAAAAATCACCAAAACAATCACCAAATAGAGTCATATTTAAAAAAAGTGTCTATGATTACTATCTAAATTCATATGTAGTCCTGATTTATCTTTCATTATTCTACTTCTTTTCTCTTTATACTTCTTCTTTCTCATTTTGTAGTTAGTAGTATTATGTATATGTAGTTTATGTATGTAGATATATTTAAGTAGCCTAATAATTACATACTTATATAATAACTTCTTTATATACTCAGTTACTGTATTGCATCTACCTCACTTATTTACTGCTTTGATTGTCCAAAGGTTTGACTGGTAGAGAATACCTAGCGGCATTAAGTCCGCCTTTGTATTTTGTATGTAATAAAGATTTAAATAAATAATAGCCAACGTGAGATAACTCTATGCTTTCATGGCGGATTGAAAGTAATGATTTTCGCCGGTAAAAGATTAATATGCTATGATTAGAAAAGGCAATATAGTTCAATCTTACCGGTACTTTAGACGAAGCGTGATAAATAATCTTAAGCCGGCATAATGAATGAAGCCAGCATTTACAACATAACTTATAAGTGCTGGTTGTATAATATAAGTAATTGTACGTAGTCCTTCATATAACTTATCATCATGTAGATGTGAGATAAAATAAAATATTAAGCTGTAAAAATAACTTTTTAAATAATAATATCATTGTTTTAATAAATTATGAGAATGACTAAATATCCAGTTAAAGCGCTCCGCACACGTAGCTACTTTTAGAACTGAAACTGGCATTTTTTAATAGAAAACTATAGTAAATTCGGTTGCGGCTATCGGCAACTTTATTCTGTTAACATAAATCCAATAGAAAATTGCTGTTCTAAAAGTTTCTACATGTGCAGAGCGCCAACCTCATAAAATTCCTAATCCATGGACACTACACAAACAATATGGATAATAATTTTATAAAAAATAAAATCAAAAATACAAAGTAGAAATTCAATAAAATGTCAAACGATTTTATTCTCTTGACTGATCAATGATCGTACATTTTAATATTTTACCAGAAAATATTCCGTATATATAAATAATAATTGTATGATGAATATTAATGAATACGTTATGACGAGAAAAGTTCAAATGAGATATTAATGTATGGATGTTGTCGCTTACCTACGCCTTTTCATGTCATGTATTCATATTTAGAAAACCAATGATTTTTTTATTAAAAAATGTATGTACATTTGTTTGACAATATCACTATAGTGCCTCGGAGAGCACGTTAAGCTGTCGGTCCCAGTTTTACTGTACCAACTTATGAAACTGTTTACAGATGGGTTATTGAGTCTATCCAAAACATCGCGACGAGCTAGTCACTTGTTCAGTGTAGACTATAACCATCGGTTACGTCGAGGTGAGATTACAACCCATCCGTTGGTTACCCTGAGGCCGATCAGGCGGCATCAGTTGCAATAAGGCACCCGTGAGGATATTTAAGATTACAAATAATAATAAGACCATCACGGGTGCCTATTTGGTTCCCGAGAACCGTTTAAACGGCCTCAGGGTACCCAGCGGAGGGATTAACCCGTCCTTATTTCGCCGATGGTATTTGGAGGCAACACCTCACAAGTGGCGAGCTTGTTGCGGTCTCTATTATGAAATAGCCTCGTTGTATAAAGCGGTCACCCATCCCAGGCCGGCCTTGTTGTCATCTGCTTAACCTTGTTATCAGTAGCGCAGTGACTTAACCACTAGGCTGGGGCCGCTTTTTATATTTAAGATTACATTTGTATTTATATTAAAGTAAGAAATGGTTCATAAATGTAAAATAAAACTGTGTTTATTTTGAAATGTCTTAAGAAGCAATTCTTGTACCATCGGCTGGCAATACTATTAAACATTTTAATGTTTAGTGCCTAGTTAAAATGTCATTGCCATGAAATCTATCGATGAGAAACACGCTGCTTTAAACTTCACTGTAATAATAAATATGTACTATGAAAATAATTAGAAATATACAGTAGGGTAGATTTTTGACTTTTTTCATACATTTTATATGAAAAAACGATTAATCAACTCGAAATGTTCTTTGTTGCCAAACTCTTTAAGGTCAACTGAAGTTTGAGTACAAAACTATGGTATTACACCAGACAGGGTTTAAATGCAGGCACCTTATGCAGGGAACATAAGATAAATTTTATAGTTTTTGTTAAGCCGGTCTAGTGGCATATCGTACCTATCTAAAAGTAAAATTGCCTACCGAAGTAGAAAATCATAGTTGTTACTACTTACAACATTAGAACTAAAACAAATAAAAATAAAATAATTGTAACATGTATTTTTAAACACAGACGTAAATAGGTAACATTTAGGTTATCTATGAAATAAATTGCTCAAAATTACCGCCGTTTTCACGAATAACTTTTCCCATGGATATAAGTTTTTTTTATCAGAGCTCGGCATGTGACCTCACATCTACCTGATGGAAAGCAGTATGAATGTCCAAGAACAAATGCAACCAACACTTACGATCTAGGCAATCGATTGCACCTATTTTGCCGGATTAAGACGAGAGATTATAAGAAGAAGGAAACACGAAGCAGGTAGAGCATTCCACATTTTAATAGTGCGACAGATATACGAATCACCATTTTTTTTTAAACTATCCATTGCGACAAGTAGGTGGGTACCTATTTGTCGCAATGAATAATACATATATATATATATATATATATATGTATTATTCATTATGATACTTATCTCCCCTGTATATATATCGTAAGTGTTGGTTGCATTTGTTCTTGGACCTTCATATATATATATATATATATATATATACCTTTTTTTTATATTAGTATTATATATATATATATATATATATAATACTAATATCAAAAAAAAAGGTAATTACTAATTACTTTTCTTGATGGTACTTGTCGCAATGGATACTAATTCGCGTACCATACCAATTCAGCAGCTTCTGCGTTTCTATTATTTACAAAATACGCTTCAATTAAGTAACGTTCGCGATTTGAAGACATTTTAAAAAGAAAGTACATAAATTGCAACTAACAATCTAGAATTTCCGCAAACATACTAATGACCTGAAGATATTCGAATCGAATTTGAAGTGTGAAAGTTTTGTTTTACTTTTTTTTCAACCAATCTTCTTTATACTGGATTATAAAGGATACAGCATATAATAATAACAAACAAAAAGTTTGGCCAATGTAGAAGTTTGACTCTCTTATCGAAATGTATAGAAAAAGTTTTTCACGATTTCTGTAATTTCTAGTACTGAAACCTCAGTCGTTCCAGTAGAGACTTTTATTCATTATAAGAAACAGGATTGATTGGCATAAATTTTTTTTTTTTATCAAGACTGTACATTTTTTTTTAAACCTGTAAATGCAGTTCAGCATATTTAAAAAAAATATGGATGGTCTCCTAGGAACGTTTTCTCGTAACTATAACGTTTAAGGTACCTAATATATATAATCAACGCTCTATATATATTATTAGCTTGTATTTGGTATAGAATTAAGATTAATGAAGATAGATCCTGTATTATTAAGTTAGATTGTTACATTGCTTATTAGAACTTTACAAGAGGTATTTTATTTTCTTTTTATTGAAACATTGCATGTTCCTCTTCATATACCTGTTGGTAAGCAGATCTACAAAGACCACGAATAGGATCGAACAATAGGTATGTTCAACAGCATTAGGCGCTTCAACTATTCTGCTTAATGATGCGGTTACGAAATAGAAGGCGACAAAGACGAATTCGTTGCGCACTCTGAAAGGAGACTACCACTAGGACTTTGTATCTACCCGATGGCAAGCAGACCTACAAGTCCATGGATGGGATTGATCAATATATTGATTGTTCCCACTGTGCTGGCTAAATTATGCGTCAACTAAAGTACGGTTACTAACAGATTCGACGACAAAGACGAATTTGCATTTCGAGTTCATTTTATTATCCTCGCTGCTTTATAGTCAAATTAACTGCCCGTTTCATAATCGCACCCTGAAAGGACACTACCACTTTGACATGAAGGCTATGCAGTAGTTTCACGAAAATCGGTGAACCGACAGACTAAACCAAAACATGACTAGGTGCCTTGATGGTATTTGCATTTATATAGGCGGTGACGACACAGCGGGTTGTGTCGACATAGCGAAGTTTTATAAGACATAAGAACTACCAACATAATTAAATTGTATTTCTACTGCCTCCAAAACATCTTTCAGCTGGCAATGTAAATTAAATTTCAAAGAAATGTTCAAGCTGAAATAAGTATATAAAATTGCTTTTCTATAAAATATAATGTACATTTTCATCATTTATTAAACCTAAACATTTTAGCATGCTAATAAGTATATACATGGTGAATTTGAATAGGTGTACTTTGGGCTAATATGATGTTCTACTGATCAATACGAACAACTTTTTCCATGGAACCATGTGTCGCAAATGAAAAAAAAATTGCCTTTTCCACACAAACTAGTAAAGTTAAAATTACAAATTTGTATGGTGAAGCCATATTTTTTTTTCATTTGCGACACATGGTTCCATGGGAAAAGTTTTTCGCATTGATCAGTAGAACATCATATTAGCCCAAAGTACACCCATTCAAATTCACCCTGTATAATGTAATAAATTATTTGAAAGGTTCTTCAGAAAAGATTTTTAATTAATGTGTAATACAAAATATACAATGAATGGGTTCTTTATAGTGAATAAAAAAAAAAAATTCAGCAGGGGCTTGTAAATAAATATACATGGTGGCTTTGCAATGTTGTACTTTGGGCTAAAAATCTATACTAATATTATAAAGCCGAAGAGTTTTTTTTGTTTGTTTTGTTAAACGCGCTAATCCCAGGAACTACTGGGTCGAATTAAAAAAAATACTTTTACTGTTAGATAGCCCATTTATCGAGGAAGGTTATAGGCCAAATAACATCACGCTACGACCTATAGGAGCGGAGTAACAATGAAAAATGTTGCAAAAACGGGTATTTTAAAAATAAAAACATTTGAACATGTATCTACCAGGTCAGCGCATCGCATGTATCTAGCAGACCTACAAAGTCCATGAATGGGGTCAATCAATATTTTTTCTTAAACAATATTGATCACTCCCACTATGTCGGCTAAATGATGCGATTACGAAATGGGGGGCGACAATGACAATTACATTTCGAGTATATTTAAATATTCAATCATTTAAATAGTCAATTAAACTACCCATTTCGTAACCGCACCCAGAAAGGGACTACCACCTCGACAAAACCGATGCAGTAGTCTGAGAAAACCGGTGAACCCACAGACTAAAACAGAAACATGACTAGGTCACTATAAATAATATTCATTTTGAGAGCGTACGCTGCGTAAACGGTTAAAGTTACGCAGACGAAGTTGCGCGGATCAGCTAGTATGATATAATATGGAACCATATTATATCATATGTCGCAAATGAAAAAAAAAATCCTTCTCTATACAAACTAATAATGTTAAAATTATCAATTTGAAAAATCTGACTTCCCTAGATTTTTTTTCATTTTCATTTACGACACCATGGGAGAAGTTGTTCGATTTGATCAGTAGAACCTTATATAAGCCCAAAGTACAACCTTTCAAATTCACCTGGTATATTTACAAGCCCCGTACCCGTACAAGTAAACTTAACTGCTATAATTCAACATAAATTATATATTCAACATTAATATAATATTCCATAGTTACTAAGTACTAAATATTTTTTTTTTATAAAACATTTAATATTAGTCAAAAGTTTGTTATTTGGTGACATTTGGCATGTTCCCAAGAATTCTTCTGAAATGAACACTGAAATTTGTCGTTAACATTCCGTAAAAAAAATGTTTACATCGAATCTGATTTAGGCGATGCTGAAATCTATACTAATTAAATCTATAATAAAGATGGAGAGTTTGTTTGTTTGTTTGAACGCGCTAATCTCAGGAACTATTGTTCCAAAGCTATGTTCCATGAATAAAAATTGTATCAAACCGGGGGAAATTTATTCCTTTTGAGAGCTTCCGTTGCGTGTAACTTTAACCGTTAAGTTACTCAGACGCAGTTGCGCGGTTTAGCTAGTTTGAAATATGTATGGCTAATTAAATGCAATAGTTTGGCACAAGTTAAAAAAAATGTGGCCCTAAATAATTCCGTGGACATAAGGATCCCAATTTCAGACGGATTTAGTAGTGGCCAGAAGTTAGTCTTTAATAAGTAGATATAAAATTGAACCTTCGTCTATTTGAATTTTCGAGAATCTGATTTATTATTGTAACTGTTTTTTGTTTTGTTTTTATTATAGGTTCTCTGGCTAGTTATCATATTTTTATAATCATCATAATTATATTATCAATCGGGCTTTAAGGAGTTTTATGGATTTGCACCTTTTCCTTCAACATAAACCAAAGGCCCACAACAAGGGCCTATTAATATGTATATGTATCATCACGGGTGCCTTACGGCCCCAGGATACCCAGCAAAGGGGTTTTTTAATCCCACCTCGTCGTAGCCGATGGTATGAGTCTACACCGAACAAGTGGCTAGCTCGTCGCGATGTTTTTGAATACACTCAATAACCCATCTATAAACAGTTTCACAAGTTGGTATAGTGAAACCGGGACCCTCAGTTTAACGTGCTCTCCGAGGCACTATAGTAGTGTAGTCAAACAAATGTACATAATTTTTTTAATTAAAAACTCATTGGTACACACCGGGATTCGAACCAGGGACCTAAGTGTTTTTAAGTCCAAGGTCTAACCAACTAGGCCACCACTTATCTTGAAGGGCCTATTAAAAATATATTATTTACATAGAAGCTGATTACTTTTGATTTTTTTAAATATATTTTTAATACAGATGCAAAAACGTCAAGGATGACATGACTAGGTCAGTCATGTTTCGATTCTCCAGTTTTTAGGAGACTATTGCATCGATTTGTTGTCGAGGTGGTAGTCTTCTTTCGTCGGCTACGAAACGGGCAGTTAATTTGACAATAAAACAGCAAGGCAAAATAAACTCGTGATGCAAATTCGTCCATTTAGTAACTGCAACTCGTGATGCAAATTCATCCATTAAACCACAATGTATTGATCGAATCCATTCATTGATTTTTCAGATCTGCTTACTACCAATTGGATACAAAGCACATGATAATTAAAAATAATAATCTGACAAGTAGGTCTCACATTTGCTTGTCAATGTAATGTTATATTTTTTTTTTTAATATGTAGGACAATTTACACATTGCTTTAGTCACAAACTAAGCTCTAGACTTGTACTATGTGTACTAGAAGCAACGATATAATACATATTTTTATAAACACCCAGACCATGACAAACTGTACAGAAAAAAGTCCTATTTAATATTTTTTGCCATGGGTGGGAATTATACCCACGACCTCAGGATACAATGCCAAATGCGCAACCACTAGTCTACGGAGGTTGTCAGACATTGACTCCTAGAGTATAGCTATTAATTTAACCGCTGACTTAATTTTTTGTTATTTTATTTACCTGTTTCATTATCTTTATATACCAGTGACACAAATAACAGATAAGGCATGGCTCCCTCACACCTCGATCCACGTTATCATTGTAACCAGTAAGTGGAGTTATTGATTTTTTGTCTAGCGTACGTATACATTACTCATATTTTTATTTTATTTTAATAGAGCAGGACATGTGACCTGATGGTAAGTGGTAACGTCCAAGAATGATCTCAACCAAAAGTGGTAATGATGCTTGCTTCAATTGGTTGATGCCACTATGTCTGCTTGAGAAACTTATTCATGCCTCGCTTAAAGGACTCTGGATTAAAGGAAGAAGGGAATACGCATGCAGGCAAGGCATTCTACTTTTATATATATATATATTACATACACTATAAGGCAGTAAGGCACCCTGTAGCCATAGTGTAAGTTTTATAACTATTATATAGGTCCCTGATTCAAACCCCGTTGTGTACCAATGAGTTTTCAGTCTAAAAAAACATATACAGTTGTGTAACAACACCACTATAGTGCCTCGGAGAGCAGTTTAAGCTGTCGGTCCTAGTTTTACTAAACAACCTTGTGAAACTGTTTATTGATGTGTTATTGAGTCAATCCAAATATCGCGACAAACTAGCCACTTCTTCGGTGTATACTCATACCATCGGCTACGACGAGGTGGGATTAAAAACCTCTCTGGGTGCCTTAAGACCGTCTAGGCGGCCTCGGTCGCCGTAAGGCACTCGTGATGTTATATATACTTTGAAAACACAGAGTGTAGGAAATAATTCAGCGCCCCATACGAAAATTTTAAGAACTAAAAATGAGCGTGTGTTTGGTAAAAATCGAAAGTAAACGTTAAAAAGATCATACTAGAGTTACTGATGTTACGATACGTTACATACCTATCTAACAACATAATAGTTCCGAAGTATCTAACTAAATTTTACGTGAGCTAAAAGCATTTTTCATTGAATTAATAATAATATGTAGGACAATTTACACATATAGCTGTGGTCACAAACTAAGCTCTAGGCTCAAACTAGCTCTAAACTTTCTTCTAATAACTCTATATGTTAGAGTAAAGTTAGAAGTCCTAGTTTCTAATACTAGATGGCAGAGGAGTCTGTTTTTAATTTTAACTTTTTTTAAGTGGATAAAATAAATCAGGATAAACTTATATTGAATTTATTAAAGATAAAATGCAATAAAAAAAATCCTACTGCACGGGACTCGAAGATTAATTTTAACATTACTAGTATATATGGAAAAGCCTTTTTTCATCTGTGACACATGGCTCTGTGGGAAAATTTGTTTAATTTGAAGTAGAGCCTTATATTTATTAGCCCAAACTACAACCTTCCAAAGTGTATAACCAATTTAATGATCATATAGCTTTTATTGAAGCATGGCATGCGACTTTGTATCTACATGATGGTTAACTTAACCTCAAGTCTAATGAAGGGGTTGATCAATACATTGTTGTTTAACAATATTAGTCACTACCACCCATGTTGTTGATGCGATTACAAGCTGTCCGTTTTGTAACCGCACCCGGAAAGGAGACTACCACCTAGACTATAAAAACACACAGACTACAACCGAAGCATGACTAGGTCACTTGATAGTTTTTGTATCCGCCTATGTAGTATTATACCGTCAAAATAAAATAACTAAAAATAAAATCACAATGACAATAAAATTTGATGACATGATTAACCAAACCGCAATTAAACGATACCCACATGTAGAAGTATTTGCCCAATAATAACATTGGCCTTTAATTGAATGCACAGCCCAAAACCGAAATGCAAAAGTAAAGCTTTCCCGCATTTGTTCCATGAAACTTACTGAATTTTTTTTGAGACCTTCCTGACTCACTTTCCGAAAATAGGGTTTCAAACGTTATGTATGATCTGTTTTAACATAGGTATTGATTATTTATTTATTTAAACACTTTATGGTACAGTAAACAAAAGTTATGTACAAAGGCGAACTTAGTGCCTTAAAAATTATCTACCAGTTAACGTTTAAGACTGTGATCCAAGTCGGGTGCTTAATTCTAATAAACTTATTTAAATTAGGGCATACATATTACTATATATAAACATATTTATTATACAATATATCCATATAATATCTACAAACTAAATAATACATATTATACGTAAACATATATATAATACAATAACATCGCGACGAGCTAGCCACTTGTTCGGTGTAGACTCATACCATCGCCTACGACGAGGTGGGATTTAAACCCCTCCGCTGGGTACCCTGGGGCCGTCTAGGCGGTAACGGGCGCCGTATATATAATCTATATACATATACATATATGTATATAGATTATATATTTTAACACATTTTATGATTATCCCTAAAGGCATTAGAGAAAAACGGTCTTGTAAAGCATGTACCTACTAAAGTTAGAAAGCAATTTGTATTCACCGGGCATCGAATCGGTGACCGTAAATGTTTGAGTCAACTATCTAACCATTTGGCCGCTCTGAACTTATTATTTTAAACTTTATATAATGTTATCTTTGTTTTATATCTTAAAATGTCTGTCACATTATTACAATATATTATCATTAATAAATACTCATTGAGATAAATTCAATATAGAGAAGTAGCTGAAAACGTCCTTATTTAAAATGTGGTCTTATTGTGTTTATTTATATCATAGTGGTTATTTATATCAATATAAGTTTTTTTCATGAAAGACTTCGTAGTAACCACTTGATAGTAAGTATATTGTAATTGTTTATGAATCGGGACGATAAATAAATTTTTGGTCAACAAAAGGATTCCAATGTTCCCATTATGCCCAAATAAATATATACGGTTATAAAACAGACGAATTGGATTATATGGTAGCTGCCTTATCACCAAATTAACGGTACGTTTCGTAACCACACCCTATAAGGAGACTAGGGCGCGTAAACATCAGACGTAATGTCAGACCGACTTTACGCTGTGTAATTTTTTATACCTTTATTAGGTATATAATAAAAATGTACGCACCTCTCTGTCGGACGGCTGCCTGTACGGACATTACGTCTGGGAATCGAGGTAGCTATTCCCATGAAATTACTATTGCAAGACTATAAAACTTACGTACCATCACATTGCCAAAAAAACAGGCATCTGACGGTGCACTTTTTGTTCATTTCTGTCTTTCAATTTTCATCTTTCTCTCAAAGTGAAACGTTTGAACACAAAATAAATCAAAAGTGGTGAATGAATTCATTAGTGAACCGACCCAACGATGTTGGATATTTTCACTCGACATTTTTTACTCACGCTGAATGAACAAAAACTGCAGTTATTCAGCAACGCACAGCCTTGTTGGATGACACTTTCGTGACAAGAAAACGAACTATAATTTAATAATACATACATATCATCACGGGTGCCTTACGGCGCCCGAGACCGCCCAGACGGCCCCAGGGTACCCAGGGGGTTTTAATCCCACCTCGTTGTAGCCGATGGTACGAGTCTACACCGAACTAGTGGCTAGCTCGTCGCGATGTTTTGAATAATAATAATAGTAGGACACAATGCTCTGGTCACAAACTAAGCACTAGACTTGTACTATGTGTATCAGAAGCAGCGATATAATATATATTACATTTTATAAACACCCAGACCATGACAAACTGTACAGAAAAATTGTAGATACTATATTTTTGCCATGGGTGGGTATCGAACCCACGTCCTCAGGATACAATGCCAAAGGCGCAATCACTAGTCTACGGAGGCTGTCAATTTCTATGTTATTTTGTATGTGTCGGGTGAACACGGCATAAAAATAAAATGAAGCATACTCTAGAATGAACTTTCGCTGGAGTAAATCGTTGGCTAGCTGTGGGATTAATTCTCAGTTCATCGTAGCCGATGCTATTCTTATTTTGAGTCTACACCGAGCAAGTAGCCAGCTCGTCGTGGTGTTTGGATAGACTTAATAACCCATCTATAAACACAAGGTTGGTCTAGTAACACTAGGACCAACAGCTAAACGTGCTTTTTGAAGCACTATAGTAGTGTTGTTAAACATATTTTAAAATTAAAAACTCATTGGTACACACTGAAGTTTGAAACTAAGAACTGTAGGGTTTAAAGTCTAAGTCGGTCACCATGTATATCGAACTTATCGTTATATACTAGCTTATTTATCAAACAAGTTCCTTACCACGATATTTTCGTTTGTTTTGAAGTATATAAAGGTTTTGGCATTGCGACCTTTGTGTCTTAAAGATCGTTTCCGTACTATGTAAATAAACAAAACTATCATCTGCTCCTAGCGACGTCAAAGTAAAATATAAAAGAAAACAATTACCTATAAATTCATCCAAGTCCAACTCCATTATAAATAAACTGCAGTTAAACAAACAAACACAAACCCGAACTTCAAAATTAACTAAATTCACTAATAAATAAACTTATTTAAACAAAACAAACCGGCTTCCTTAATCGACGCACCTTCACCACAACCGTTAATTAAAAATGACATTATTTTAATTTTTGATGACAAATATTAAAATACTTATTATTCTTCATTTCAGACATATTGATTGATATCTTTATCTGACCCCGTTAGTAAAAAAAGGACAGCGAACACTATAAAACATTTTTGCATGCGCTAGCTCGCAATTGCTCGAATTACACGCAGTCTCATATGAACTTTTGACCGCTAAACGAATCAAAACAGATTTAAAGTAACCTTTATCTACTACGCGATAAAAACGAAAATAGTCTGTAATTTATCGACGATTACCACTTCACTTAAGCCACTTTAAAATAACAATTCGAGTAGTTGGTTATACACTATGGCATTTTGGTTGTATAAAGATAGATGTGTTCGAGCAGAGAGGTCGTACAGTAATGATAAGCGATTGTCACGCAGACATCGACGTGTAGGTTTATTTACACAATTTATATGATCTACATGTAACCAGTTATCTGTTTGCATGTGTTCCATGCCGAGATTGTATGTGACGACACGCAAATTAACTTATAGCAATATTAATTCGCGGTACACGAGCTAGCTGTTCAAAGAGACGCGTTATCTTCGAGGACGTAGAGATCTTGTCGTTACTGACTATAATAGATGCTGGTATACAGATTAGAGGCACTGAAAGATGGTGAGCTGCAGTATATATATATATATATATATATATATCATCACGGGTGCCTTACGGCGCCCGAGACCGCCTAGACGGCCCCAGGGTACCCAGCGGAGGGGTTTTTAATCCCACCTCGTCGTAGCCGATGGTATGAGTCTACACCGAACAAGTGGCTAGCTCGTCGCGATGTTTTGAATAGACTCAATAACCCATCTATAAACAGTTTCACAAGTTGGTATAGTGAAACCGGGACCGACAGCTTAACGTGCTCTCCGAGGCACGATAGTGGTGTTGTCAAACAAATGTACATAAATTTTTAGATTAAAAACTCATTGGTACACACCGGGATTCGAACCAGGGACCTAAGTGTTTTTAAGTCCAAGGTCTAACCAACTCGGCCACCACGTATATTGCGAGTAAAAGAAACATTACCATATTGCCATAGAATTATACCAATGATGCAGACCGTATAATGGTGAGGTTCAGATCCAATTTCAAATAAGTGGTAGTCTCCTTTCAGGGTTCGGTTACGAAATAGGTAGTTGGATTGACAATAAGGCAGCAAGTAGGTATATTAAAATATACTCGTAATGCCATTGGGCGACAATGACGGCCCCCATTTCGTAATCGCATAATTAAGCCGGTATAGTGGGGGCGATCAATATTGTTTAAGAACAATTATTGATTGACCCCATTCATGGACTTTGTAGGACTGCTCACCACGAGGTGGATATAAAGTCACATGTCGTGCTACAATAAAAAATATATTAAATAAAACGAATATTTTGAAACATTATTATTATGTATTTATATATATCATATAAAAGTATATATTTAATATTATTTTTTAAATATGCCTCAATAGTTATATTATTTCTTTAACTAAAAGACTTAGAGAAGTAACTGTGATTTGACCAAAGTCAGGAATTCTTTTAGAACAAAAAGAATCCCTAAATAGCGATTCAACGCAGCTATAAAATAAGCACCTTTTCAAGAAATCTTGTTTATTTTTTCATAACCACTTAATTAATAAAACAGTAAATGATTATTCTAAAAAAAAATATAAAATAAACTAATATTATTATTTTAACACGAATAAAAAACTTTCACAGAAATAAATATATATATTAAATTTAAATTTAGAGCCCTCAACTATCAATACATCGCCGGGTCCATCGCGTGGTTGGGATACATGGGAGTAAACTACAGTGTTTCCGGACTTGTAAGCGGAAACTAGAGTAACAAGGCTTTTACTATATTAACGCTGTCTACCAACCTAACTATAGGTTTGTGTCAACGCCGTTTCGTCACGGAAACGCGTTCCATAAAAATTCCGACAGTCGCTCTTTAAAGACAAAGATCCTCCAAAAGACAATGGAAAGAATTTCCTCTTGCGTGCCTTCCACCGCATAAAGTAGCGTTTTAAAACTTCTAGTAATTTCGCATATGCTCATGCACAAACAAATTCATATACACATACACGTATAGGTAGGTATACACAAAATGTAATGTAAAATGACTTCACGATGTTTTAATCACTATTTTGTCATCTGTATTTTTTTTTAAATATTCATTCACCAGTGTGGAAAGGCAAGAAACTTTCGACCATACAGCCATCATTTTAGTGACCATTATATCTGTCATCAGTCACTATTTATTTTAGTTTAAGCGACTAAAATTTCCCGTGTGGTCTTTGGAAGTTTGCAGAAAGCCATCATCGTTGTAAGTGATAGAAGTTCACTGGGTCAGCTAGTATATTATAAAAATAATGGGTTTTAGGATTAATATTCTCTTAAACGATTAATCATATAAAAAATTTAATCCTAGATCCGGTAGTAAAATATTTGAATTTTTTTTCAGATTATGCATTTGTAATAAAATTGGAAAAACAAAAATTAGGTGCACCATTCGCCTTTATATGAATTTTTGTTCACAATAGTATTTTGATACATTTTAGTGTATGCATATGATAGGAGAAAACTGGAAAACTATAGCGAAAGATCGTGATGAATGGAAAAAAAAGGAGGAGGTCTATGTACTCGATATGGGACCTTACAACGTTAACTATTATATTGTGTAAAATTATTAATGTTGTGTGTTGTTTTTGTAAGCAATAAATAGTTTATTAATAAATAAAAAATGTGGTAGGAGGACTTATTCTTTTAAGTGTATAATTTTGTGAATTAACAAAATACGTACATATACATATCATCACGGGTGCTTTACGGCGCCCGAGACCGCCTAGACCGCCCCAGGGTACCCAGCGGAGAGGTTTTAATTCCACCTCGTCATAGCCGATGGTCTGATTCTACACCGACCAAGTGGCTAGTACGTCGCGATGTTTTAAATAGACTCAATAACCCACCTATAAACAGTTTCACAAGTTGGTATAGTGAAGCCGGGACCGACAGCTTAACGTGCACTTCCGAGTCACTATAATAAAAAATAATTTAGTTTAATATAATAAAACTGTTTTTTTTTAAATTATATAGTTCCATTGCGTGCACTGCGTAAATGGTTAAATTTACGAAGGCGAAGTTGCGCGTATTAGATTGTTTTAATTATAATTGTATTTTTATTAAAAGAATCCTAACAGTAACAAAGTTTTGAGAGAGATTGTGTGTGGAATCGTTTGCATTGTATATGTTTATAATAATAATATAATTTCACACATATTACCCGATATATTCACAAACTAAGCTTTACACTTATAGGTATCTAGTTCTTTTGTGTGAAATAAAATGGGAGCCACGAGCTAAAAGTAGGTACTACATTTTTTTATTGGAACGCAACATGTGTCTTGTATCTACCTGGTGGTGAGCAGACCTACAAAGGCCATGAATTGGGTCAATCAATAATTGTTCTTAAACAATATTGATCGCTCCCGCTATGCCGACTAAATGATACGATTACGAAATGGGGGGCGACAATGACGAATTGCACTACGAGTATATTTTAATATACTCGCTGCCTTATCGTCAATTCAAATACACATTTCGTAATCGCACCCTGAAAGGAGACTACCACCTCGACAAGTAATCGATGCAGTAGTCTCCTGAAAACCGGTGAACCCACAGACTAAAAACGAAACATGACTAGGTCGACGGTTTTTGCATCTGTATGGGTGGTAACAAGACCGGTCGGTTGGCCTAACGAAGTTATAGAGACCTTCCTCCAACCTAAAAAAATTGTCCCGATAAAACTGACCAAATCCTTGTTTTTTTTTTTTTTTTTTTTTTTACTAATTTGTTACTAATTAACAATATAATTAATCCAGTTATCAATTTCACAGACATTTAACATACTTATTTAACAATTAACAATAACCGACAACAACTAATAAATATAATTAACAAAACAAAGAGGTTAACATAAGTTTAGAAGAGTTGTTAATATGTTAGACGTTCCTTGTTTAGCGGTAAATAACTTCCCAATATTATTATAACTTACGCCTCAACTTGAGTTAGGGACAAAATATTCTGGTATAAAATATCTGAAGTTATAAAGTTTTGACAGTTAATCTAATCGATTACTTAATAATAACTTTCCAGTAAGTAGATTTTTTTAATCACTTTTACAGAAGTTTTAGGTACCTATTTAGGTACTCACCGTTCCGTGGGAAACAAACACTCCTAAGGACCACAACATCAAGTCATATTTTGATCTCACAAACGAAATTACTAGAAACGGATTTAAAATCAGCTTTACCACGAAGTAGGCCTTTAAACCTACATCGCGGTCTCAAGTCCGGGAACGCTGCAGTTCATTCCCGTGCCTTCCAGCCACCTTCAAAAGTTATTATGTAGAGATATCTATGAGGTGAAGAGATATAGGGTAAACAAAGGTTAAATCTAGGCTAATATGAGGTTCTACTGATCAAATCGAACTACTCTTCCCATGGAACCATGTATCGCAAATGAAATAAATTTTAACTTCCCTTTCAAATTGGTCATTTTAACATTACTAGTTTATATGGGGAAGGCATTTTTGTTTCATTTGCGACACCTGGTTCCATGGTGAAAGTTGTTCGACTTCATCAGTCGAGAACATCAGTAGAACCTCATATTAGCCCAAAGTCACTTTGGCGTTGTATCTTGGGTTCGTTTCCCATCCATGACAAAAATATATTAGTACGTTTTTCTGTACAGTTTGTCATGGTCTGGATGTTTATAAAATATGATATTTATAAGTACCGTTGTTTCTGGTACACATAGTACAAGTCTAAAGCTTAGTCTGTGACCAGAGCAATATGTATAATGTTTTTTTTAATATATTATTATAGTGGAGCATAACATTAAGGTAATCAGACATATAAAATATATAAATGGAGTTAATCAATACATTGTATTATATTTCATTTATTTTCATAAAATATAATTATTTTTTTAATTAAAAAAAAATAAATAAATAAAACTAAATTAAAAACTAAAATTAAATTATAAACTAAACTATAAATTAAAAATTTATCCATACTTTGTTCATGTGGCAGTGTACCAAGAACACGCAGCGTTCCTGCGCTGCACAGCAATACTAATTTGCTGCGCGAGAAAACTACCAGGGCCCTATTTCATAAACGTGACAATTGTAATTTACCATGACAATTTATAATACATTGCTTGATTTAGTTTGTTCTAAACAAATAATTCCAACTAAACAAAGTAATGTATTATAAATTGTCATAGTAAATTACAATTGTCACGTTTATGAAATAGGCCCCAACTCTCTTGTCATATTGTTTAGCGTTTAATTTATCAATGCCACTATGCCGACTAAATAATGCGGTTACGAAATGGACGGTGACAAAAAGGAATTTGCATTATGAGTCTATTTATCCTCGCTGTTATAGCGTTCAATCAACCGCCCTTTTCGTAAAACCGCAGTATAAAACCAGACTACATACCGCCTCGATAAGATATCAATGCAATACTGAAAACTATAAAATAAATGACGGTGGTATTTTTTTTTTTTTAAATAAAAAATGAGCATTTTCCTTTAGTTTGTCTTTTGATATTACTTACCAGAATTTGATTGTTATAAGCGACACTATCAGCTGGTGCAATAATACAGGTGACTTTTTTTATAAAATCAATTCCCGGCTAGGAGTATATTTTTTTCAAAAATCTACTGATGTAGTTTGAGTATTTTTCCCTATTCCTTGTAGTTTAAGATTTGGCCTTGAAGGCACACTTGAAAAATTATACATAACTTGGCCAGTGAAGATATTAATAATAATAAAAAAATCAAATCGTATAAGTGAATCTCGAGTTGAGATCCCACAATCGGACAGATAGAACGACGTCATGTTTATAATTTATCGGATACTTCTGACTAACTTTGGTCATAATAATAATACTAGAAAAGCAGAGTTAATGCTGCTAGGGTTTTCTCTATCAGTCTAAACTTCAGGGCAGTTTGATTATTAAGTCAGTAGATATGAGTGCTATTGTATATACATGCATGTAAGAACATAAAATACTACTATAAATGTATATAAAACCTACAAATAAAAAATAAAAATACAGAATCTCATAGACCAGAATAGAATATTTTTTTTTTTTTTACAATAACTCACGTGTCATATCAAAATAAGAGATTTGTCATCTCTTGCTGAGATTTTTTGAAGTTAATTAATTGTCATAGTAACGATTCAAACCACTAACATCGAATAGGAAGTGACGCTGAAATAATTTTGCGGTTTCTGACGTCACAACAGATATGAATTTACATAAATATTATTGTATTTTCAGTATATTATATACAACTCGCGGTTAACCAATTTATTGATATGTGACGTCACACGCTTACAGATTGACAGTGAAATTTTACTTATGTTTGTTTTTGACATGTTTAGCATCATATTTACCTCCTTAACTTATGTAAATACTAAGAAATATATAAATATAGTGATATATTATTAGTATTATTATTATTATTATTATTATTTTTAATACTTATTAGCCTAGATAATTTATTTTAAGTCTTTTTTGCACTAAAATAAAATAATATTACATAGTTATAAAAATATTATATAAATCTAGTCAGATCTTGTGTAATGAATTTGGTCCAATATGACCCAATGGATTTATTTCGAAACTATATGTTTGGTGTTAAACATTTTAATAAAGTCTACTAATAGAATTAAGAGGAGTGTCTGATGAGGTTCTTCGGTGCTCATGCTGATTCAACTGAAAAGTTAATACTTTCGCGGGGAGAGGTAATCCTGTTTTCTACACTTTAATGGATTTGAAAAAAAAAATGTCATTTTATTAGAGAGAAAATAAACAATGACTGTATGTTTCCTTTTTTTTTATTTTCTGCCTTGATATTTTATAGGAATTATTTTAATGTGAGGGATTTTTTTGCGATTTTCTTCAAATTTCAGGGGTTGATATTATTGTTTCTATACCAAACTTTCAAGAAAAGGAAAACGTACGAGCCTAGATATAGGTCTTATTTATAATGCCTCCAAAACTCATAAAAATCTATGAATGTTTAGTGGGGGGTAACAGTTAGGACCAATAGGTCGTTAATGTATAGGAAATGTTTTATCAGACTCCGCTCTTAACAACATCGTACTGAAAAATGCTTCTAAATTATTTTTTAAAATTACACATACAAAAACCGTCAAGTGTAATGTTTCGGGTTTAGTCTGTGGGTTCGCCGATTTTCGGGAGACTACCGCATTGATTTTTTGTCGAGATGGCAGTAACCTTTTAGGGTTCGCTTATGAAGCGGGCTATTGAATTTATATGTACCTACAGATATTTCACTTGAAGTAAATTAATTTAAAAATTAGTTCTAAATGGTTATGTATTAAAGTTTAGAAGATAAAAACAATAGCGGTTTAAAAGCTAAACAATAATAGATAAGATAAAAAAATAATTTGTTAAAATTCGCAAGGAAAATAAGGATTTAGTGGTTTTGCGGTTTGTGACGTAACATTTCCTATTCAATTGTTTTGACCAATTATATGTTACAAAAACATTTCAAATGACGCCTGAATAGATAATCAATACATGAATTGGATATTGACTGCCTCCGTAGACTAGATGTTGCGCCTTTGGCGTTGTACGGAGGTCGTGGGTTCGATTCTCATCCATGGCAAAAAAAAATAGTACCTACGTTTATCTGTACAAATTGTCATGGTCTGGGTGTTTATAAAATAGAATATGTATTATATCATAGTATCTGGTACACATAGTAAAGCCTAGAGCTTAGTTTGTGTCCAGAGCAATATCTATAAATCGTCCTACATATTATTATTATTGTATCAATTGTATATCGAAGTAAAACTTTGAAACGTTTTGTACGTTTTGGAATGTAAATGATATTAATTTTGATTTTTATGATTCTTAGTTTATTTAGATTAAAATAACAAGAACGCAACATGCAAGAAAATAGTTAATTAATCTATGAATTAAAAAATAAGTCAGTCAAAGATCGCCTTAGTACCGGATTTTTATCATTAAACAAATCATGACCCAGAGATGACTCAAATCATTTATTAATTACTTTACTATCTGATCCGCACAACTTCGTCTGCGTAACTTTAACCGTTTATGCAGCGTACGCTCTTAAAAGGAATAAATTTTCCCCGTTTTTGCAACATTTTTCATTGTTACTCCGTTCGTATTGGATAAAAGGCCTATCCAACAATAAAATATTTTTTCAATTCGAACCAGTAGTTCCTGAGATTAGCGTGATCAACCAAACAAGCAAACAAACTCTTCAGCTTTAAAGTATTAGTATAGATAATTAGAAAAACAAGACTTTTCACAATTTCTTGTTTATTATTTTGCTACCTGACCCTAAAGACGTTGACCTGTTTTAGGTATGATTATTCAATTCAAACTGGAACATAACAAAAAACACATGTCAGCTAAATTTACATTTCTTAAAAAAAAAAGCATTTGATAAGGCGTGAACTGTCAAAAGCGCGAAGTTAAAATAGCCGTAAAGTTTTCTGAAATTTTCCAATTTTCTTAATTTTCCGGTCCATAAGAACTTTTTATAATGTAGGTATTGGAAAATATTAAAAAAAAAGATGAGGCGCGACCAGGGGAAAAAGGGATTCATTTATATGTTTAAAACAAATTAATGCATTTTAATTTATATATTGCAACCTAATTGGCAGCAATATCGACAGGTTTTAATTATATTATATTTTATATATCGGTTAATTTAATTTTGTAACTTATAAATAAATATACCTAAGTTTTTATTTTATTTAAAATTCTTTTTTATACAAAATTGTACATAGGCGATCTTAATGCATTTTCTACCAGCTTTATCCAAGAGATTTTTTTTATATCCTAAAATAAATGTTATTTTATTAACCACTAGGTGTTATATATAAACTATACTTTGACCCAATTTTTAACACACGCCCCATAATAAAACAAGTTAAAATAACGAAAATGCAAAGGCAATCAAAAGTTGGCTAAAAGCAAATAACAATTTGTTGGTAACGAGACTGAGTGCACAAAAAATGAGGCTCTCTTACCTGAGGGCCAGAGGACTAGGGGTTGGGGTCTAAAGGGCCCCGGCACGTATCCGGGGGCTACTACGTTTATTTCTATTAGACAAAATAAACAGTGACGAAAAAAGGTAAAAGGTAAGCAATGTCCGGTGTTTTTAGGATAAAATATTTGTATTTCGTTTAAATTCGCCATTTAAAATCTGTAGTAATACAGAAATGTTAAATCTTAAAATTGACAATATTCAACCACGTATCTGGAAACTATTATACATCTGGACATTAGGAGCTCATTACAGACTAACAGGATGATTACGCGCACAACACTAAGCTAAACTTTAATCGATATGATGCAATTCTAAAGTATAAAACAAATCTGGTGACATTGAATATTGACAGACAACTACGTCATTTTGGTTAAAGTTTAACGTACTCGTAACATACAATGATGACACAAGCTGATTCACTAACAACTTTCACACACACTTACATAATCACAAACACAATACGCATATATACCAACACTATCAGACACATACATACACATAAACATACATATACCTTATCCTAAACAATCAAAATATACCTATGTTTATTTTAATATAATTAAAATAAAATATATACGTGGTGGCCGAATATACGTGGTGGCCGAGTTGGTTAGACCTTGGACTTAAAAAAAAACACTTAGGTCCCTGGTTCGAATCCCGGTGTGTACCAATGAGTTTTTAATCTAAAAATTTATGTACATTTGTTTGACAACACCACTATAGTGCCTCGGAGAGCACGTTAAGCTGTCGGTCCCGGTTTCACTATACCAACTTGTGAAACTGTTTATAGATGGGTTATTGAGTCTATTCAAAACATCGCGACGAGCTAGCCACTTGTTCGGTGTAGACTCATACCATCGGCTACGACGAGGTGGGATTAAAAACCCCTCCGCTGGGTACCCTGGGGCCGTCTAGGCGGTCTCGGGCGCCGTAAGGCACCCGTGATGATATATATATATATATAAATAAAAAATGTCATACGGCTTATGACGGTGGCGTTGTAAATATTTAAATAAAAATATTTTTTATGTATATTAATATAACTATATCTTAAATGGTAACATTAAATAATACAATTTGAATGAAATTTTCTTTTATTATTGATAAAAAATATTTATATTTTTTTAAAAGGAAATGTACTCTAGCAGCTATTATAAAACTTTTAGTCGTGATCTATTGATGACTAAATAGGGTTTACAATCATTTTGTCTGTAGATAGTTCAATTATTTTGAGTTTTGCCGATTTTTAAATTAAGTTTTAACGGTAAAAATGATACCTGTGAAATAGTGAACAAAATGTATGTCATAGAACACCATTTTATTGGTATTTGGACTCAAAACCCAATTAGTAATATTATATTTAAATAAAAAACACATAATTTTAATTATTTATTTCGGTAAAAATAACATATACGTAACTATATTTATATGATTATTGGTGTGTCTATCCCAATTTTCTTATCTCTGTCGGAGATTTTCGGGGCGAATGGATTGAAAAAGTTTTAATTGACGACTTGACGGTAATTCCATACTCAAGATTCGTTTGATTTCAATCAAAGTTTATTTCATTACTGAAACTAAATATAATGTTAAAACTAATGATAATTTTTAAAGTACATTTTTAATTAAAATATATTCCTAATTAAAATCTTGAAGCTAATTAAAATATCATTAGCAAGTAGCTTGAAGGACGGATTTTATTATTAAATTTCTTCGTCGAAAAATAAAAAAACGCGGGTTCGTTTATACGGTTTTTACTACTTTTATCGAGTAGTAAATTATTAGGTACCTACTAAATTTACTATTACTGGATAATTTGGAAAACGATCATTATCCGTTTAATTAAATGACTAGCCAGATGCTATCCCTTTTAATAGCTAAACTAAAAACATGCAAGATTTTATCGTTCCCAAAAAAATACCAAACTTATCATATCCTAATAATATTCTATTGGGAACTAAACTAATTTAATAGCTGTGACTACTACTAATTAAATAGTTAGCCGAATAATTAAATATCTAGCCAGTTAATAAACACGCTTAACCTACTAGTCTAACAACCAGTTTATAAAGTAGTAATCCCGTTAGATAGTTAAGAACTAGCAAAGTAGTTAGGTTTAAAGAATCTTTATTTCTCTCAAACAGAACACAAATTCGCTTTTATTGAGAACAATAACAGCATCATTATATCTCAAAAATAAACAGGAGGGTCACTACGGAACTCCGTCAGCAATTTACGTGACAAAACTTCATTTTCTGCCTTGTCTATGGTTTAAAGTTGTTTTGGGAATATCAGCTCTATTATAACGTCCATATGGCTTCATACTAGTAAATTAATTGACGGCTGATTTTCATCCAATGAGACGAAATTATTATAGCAAACTACTCTATATCCTGCAATGACCCCCCATGAAAACACAAAATTAAATTAAATATTACATAAGCATTAAAAAAAAAACAATGATAAACTAAACCAAATTAAATCATTTTTTTTTAGTTATCAAAATAGTTAGCCTGTTATTAAAATGAGTAGCCTGTAAATTAAATGGCTTAATTATAATGGTTTATACTATCTATACTTTTAATATTGTGATATATTTATATATTATATGTAGAGTTGTATGTCAACCTATATGTTAAATTGACTAAAAACTGCATTAAAATACTTTTGAAATTAAATAAATTGTAGGCTAATATTAAAGGAATTAAAGGTTATTAAAAAGATAAAAGTAAACTAAACCTAACCATTTACAACTAGAGAAATAAATAAAAAATAATTATGGTAGATAGTTCAGTTCGTTTGTTAATATATATTAATATAATAAATTTGAGGAAAGCTGTTTATCTTCGCAACTACTAGTCGGATTTGAAATTTAAAAAATATTCATTTGATAGCCCAACTCTGGCTATAGGCTATAGGTTATTTAACATTACGCTACGAACCTTAGGAGCCGAGCAAAAAGAAAAAAAGTCAGGAATAATGCCAAGCGAGTACGACGTAATCATTGCTAACATTTTATTTAGCGGAGTAAAATCGCGGAGCACCGTAATACCTTGTTATTTTTTAATGATCTATTAGACCGGTTTTTTAGTAAAGGCAAAAACAGACTATAAACTAATAGTTAAAAAAAGATAGTTCGATTATTGAAAACGGCTTTACAGCTACCTATATGAGAAAAAACCCGACGATTTATTAAACCTAATAGTGAATTTTGAAGCTAGATATATACCAAATTTCTACCCCTATAGGGCAATCAATGATTCTTCGAGAATTAGAGAAAAAAGGGCAGGTAGGTACAAAGGGGAGGTAGGTATAAAAAGGGTAGGTAGGTACAAAAAGGGCAACCATTTACCGTAATAGTTGCGATTGGGTCGAAAGCTTTATTAATCGAACGCTTTCAGAAGCTTAATTAGGGTGATGTATTTTCAGTGAAAATTGATTTAGGCTTTGTACAATCTTTAACTCAATGTAAATAGAAGGGAGGAAGGCCTCTATAACTTCGGCCTCTATAGGCTGACCGACCGGACTCGTTTCCGCCCATACAGATGCAAAAACCGTCAAGTGACCTAGTCATGTTTCGGTATAAGTCTGTGGGTTCACCGGTTTTCCGGAGACTACTGCATCGATTTCTTATCGAGGGTGTAGTCTCCTTTCCTGGTACGATTATTTAGCATAGTGGGAGCGATCAATATTGTTAAATAACATTGTATTGATCGACCACAATCATGGACTTTGTAGGTCTGCTTAACATCAGGTAGATACAAAGTCACATACCGTGTTCCATTAATAATAAAAGTATTCCTTTTACAAGGATAAATGTAAACCGATTGAATTTTAACTAATTTCCACTATGTTGAAAGTTTAAAACCATTTTTCCGATTGAACTTTTTGTATTTTTTTTATTTCAATATAAACAAAATGTCGGAAAATTAAATGTTTTCAAGGTAGCATTAACCTGCTATATTTAAATTAATATTTTATATTGACCTCATTGGAAACGCCGGTAAATCTTTTCAGAGCCTTAAAGCAATAAATGCGATAAGCTTTAAGAAAAGGGAGAGTGAAGGAAAGTAGTAAAGAGTGGAGTTAAACGCAAAACGAAAGATGTCGTGATGGAATAAAAAAAAAAGAGGTACATTTTGGTACAATTGAGGTACCTATCTATTTATAAATGTTACGCTTGTTTAATTCACAAATGTAACTATCAATATATAAAAACCATCAAGTGGCCTAGTCATGTTTTGATTTTAGTCTTTGGGTTTACCGATTTTCAGGATACTATTGCATCAGGGTACCCGGCGGTGGAGTTTTATTCCCACCAGCGATGGTATTCTGGGTACACACCGAATAAGTAGTCGGCTCGTCGCGGTGTTTGGATAGACTTAATGACCCGTCTATATAAAGTTGATATAGTAAAACTGGGTCCGTCGGCTTAAGGGGGAGCATAAAAGCAAAGAAAACAGGTGAAATAAAAAGAGCCAGTAATAAAGCGTGTGAGTGAGAAACAAAAAAATATCTCGAACGGAATTCTTGAAAAAAAAAACAGTTTAAAAAAAATAAATTTTACAAAAACGCTAGGACATGTATTAGATCTTATATAAATAATATATAACTTATAAAAATCATTGCTTTACAATTTGCTCCATATTGAAGTAATAGGAAATATCGATAAAAATATGCAATTTTATGCTATAATCATATTTCTAAAATGTTATATTGTTACTATGTTTTTTTATAATATTTGTTGGGTTTGAGGAATTCTCATAATCGGAGATCTAGATTTCTGAATTGCTTTATGCTGCCTCTTAACGTGTTTTCCTAGATCTATAGTCGTGTTGTCTTGTTTTCCTAGACACTATAGTTGTGTTGTCTTGTTTTCCTAGACACTATAGTCGTCTTGTCTTGTTTTCCTAGACACTATAGTCGTGTTGTCAAACAAATGTATATATTTTATTATTATATTAAATTTTTAAAGATATAATGCAATAAAAAAAATCCTGATGGCGGGGCTCGACCCACGAACCTCGCTATCGCGGCAAGGCGGAACTGGAACCTGGTTGGCTCAGCGGTTGAGCGCCTTGCCTATCGCGCCAAGGCGAGGTTCGTGGGTTCGAGTCCCACCACCAGGATTTTTTTCATTGCATTTTTATATTTAAAAAATTAATATAAAATTATCCTATAAAGGAATTTATAAAAATGCATTTATTATTATAAAAATAAAACTTATTGGTCAACTTATAATATATATTTTTGATTTTTTTTTTATAAAAAAAAAAATCAAAAATATATTACCAATTAATCAATTATATTAAATTATAATAAATTGTTTAGACCCGCAATATTTATATATTAATTTATAATATAACTAGTTAGGGTCGGAAAATAAATTTATATCGAATAAACACAAAAGTTCAAAGTTATTTAAATTTATTCATGAAGAAGAAATATCTAAGTTTACCTTTCTGTCAGATCAGCCTACTAAATAAATAAGTTTTCCTGACATTTTCAAAGACATAGGTACAGTTTGCGGGTTTGAAACACTATAAGTCATACACCAATATTCTAGAACTATATAATATTCAGGCACTTTTGACTTAATATAATTGGATTTAGTACCTTGTGAGTGATGTGGGTCTATGCTATAGATGTTTAAAAATGTAGAGTCCGCACAGCAAGACATGCGTGAATTTACTCTGACATATGGTTTCAGTAACGTGACCATACGTATCGGTTTAAACGGGACTTTATTTTTTATTGGAGCACGACATGTGACTTTGCATCTACCTGATGGTGAGCAGACCTACAAAGTCGATGAATGGGGTCAATTAATAATTGTTTTTAAATAATATTGATCGTTACCACTTTGCTATAGATGATGCGATTACGAAATGGGGGTCGAAATGACGCATTGCATTACTAGTATATTTTAATATACCTACTCGTTGCCTTATTGTCTATTCAACTACCCATTTCGTAACCGCACCCTGAAAGGAGACTACCACCTTGGCAAGAAATCGATGCAGTTGTCTCCTGAAAACCGGTGAACCCACAGACTAAAACCGAAATATGACTAGGTCACTTGACGGTTTTTGCATTTGTAATGTCCCTTTTTCGCTACTCCATCCTCGAGGAAAGCGCCAAAGTATCCCGTTTTTAGTTTTATAAGGGTCTATTGAAAAATTGCAAATTTTATAAATGAGAGTATAGGCTTTTTCTAAATGTAAGTATAACAGATTTTGAGTCTTCGTTGTTGACACTTGAAAAGTCTTAGGTTTGATATCTGTAGTTAAAGACATGTTGATAAAGAAAGTGAATAGGTATTGAAAAAACTATCCAAGAATTTAATTATTATTTAATATAATCACCATATACGAGTTTAAGTATATTAAAACAAATATGCTCAAAAGAAAAATATAATCAAAATTAGCTTTTTATATTTTTAAATAATTATCCAAGTACCTATTATTTATTTATATTACCTATATAGTTTTTCAACAAAATAAAGTATGTGTCATTATTAGGGCAGACTCCATAATTTTAATAATGTACCTTTTTGAGTAAAAATAAAAATGGTCACATTAGGTATCAGAGTCCTGTCATCCTATGATATATTTCTAATAACTATAAAATGCTATATAATTCTATCTGTTATTTTGCTAATAACTCGGGATTTCTTTTTAATTTATACATAATACCCAAAGTTACATTCAATATACATTACAAAATTCCAGGCAAACTAACAGTTTCAGCCTTTTATAGGAGCACGAAATGTAACTTTGTATCTACCTCATGGTAAGCAGACCTAAAAAGTTCATAAATAGGGTCCATCAATACATTTTTGTTTAACAATTATTCACCCCGGCCGGTTAAATTATGTGTTTACGAAGACGAATTGGCATTACGAGTTTTTAATGTCCACCCCTACTGGTCAAAGTCAAAGTCAAAAATATTTATTTCATGTAAACCTTTACAGGTATTTATGCATAGTCAACAAAAAAAAAACTATATTTAGTATAAGGTCTAAGTGTGCGCTTGGTTAGGCTTTTGCATACATAAAATAATTAGAAACCAAACCGAACACACACCACACAACCAACCAGTGTAAGACTAGGTGGTTAGCTGGTTCCATTGACCTGTCCATCGTTATCTGCCATGCAAAGGTGCCACCGAGCCGACCAACCTAACAGATTATATCTACGCCCCAAATATCCACTATAAGTAATAATTAATATAAAAGTACAAAAATGTATCAATCAGAGCGCAAACACTAACCGCATGTTGGTCCCCCAGAGACACCCCGGAGAAAAAGGCACCAGCAAGTAAAAAACTCTGGCGTTCCACATATGTACCTGACCATCAGGAGATATGCTTATTTACTAGCTTATAATATGTGATATTTTATATATGATGGTATATTTATTGTCAAATAAACTACTCGTTTCGTAACCGCATCCTGAAGCCTACCACCTCGACAAGAAATCGACACAGTAATCTTCTGAAAACGGATATACATACAGACTAAAACCGAAACATGACTAAGTCATTTGATGGTTTTTGCATCTGTATGGGTGGTGGTAACAAGAATGGTCCGTCGGTTTAGTGATGTTATAGCAGGGTGGCTACTTTCTGGAAAACATGGAAAAGTAAGGGAAATGTCAGGGAAAACGCTAGAAGGTCAGGGAAAATATTTAAAGTACACACACAACTTGCTACTGTAATCGACTGGCAACCGAAGCGGGGCGATTTCATCTAAGTTTAAAATATGCTTATATTTTTTAAAATGTGAAATATATTTTGTTGCTGTATATTTTCAGAAAAAAATTGCTAAAAATAATTGTTTCTATTTTCTAAGAATTTTCTGAAAGACTTTTTTTTCCAAAAATCAATTTAAAAAAAACATACTTTGATCGACTGTGGTCTATGTGTCTGTAGGTTTAGGTCTATAGATTACACTTTCCTATAGAACAATAATATCTATTCAATAAAAATATTTATGAGATTTCCTTTTTGTAACGAAATAAACTACTTAAGGTTTCTGACTTCTCGACTTGACGCCCATACAAACGTACTTCCAATATTACAACTTGGCTGTTAGCCGAAGTTCAATTATTATTTTTATGTTGGTATTGTACGCGAAAATCATTCTTTTGTGGGTAATTAATATTTTTGTATTATATTTGTTTATATTATATTAAATACATTACAGTTTTTATGACTGCTGTGTGAATGTTTTTTTATTTTTTTATTATGTAAAATTGTGTGACAAAACCGCTATAGTGTCTCTCTATAGGAAAAGGATTAGCGATCTTGAACGTCTAAAAACGTGTAAATGTTGATTTCGTTCAGTGATATTAAAGTTTTTTTTTAATGACAAAAGAACGTAGAGGTGTAAATATTACTTATTCGATCCTAATTAGATAGTTTTTTTTTATAAAAATCTATTACCTTTTGAAAAGACACACAAAGTTTGATTTGGATTCTAAAAATATTACTTAAGTTGTCGTTTCAAAACTTAACAGATTATTTATAAAGAAATTATGTAATTAGGATCCAGTAAAAAATAAAATCTGCACCTCCATGTTCGTTTTTTTCCAAAAAAAAGTATTTATGATCACTGAAAACAACATTTAGATGTTTTTGACGTTCGAGTTAGCTAATCCTTTCCTGTGCACTTAAGCTGCCGGTTCAAGTTTCATTATACTAACTTGTGAAACTGGTTATAGATGGGTTATTGAGTCTATCCAAACACCACGGTGAGGTGGATACTTGTTTTGTGTAGATTCAGAATACCATTGATACGAGTTGGGGAAAAAACCCCGCCGCTGGGTACCTACAGTAGCGTCTACGCAGCCTCGCCTTACGGTGCCTCAATTACCTTGTGATTGAACATATTCTCGTATAATAGATATGGTATTTTTTTACTGGAGCACGGCATGTGTCTTTGGATCAACCTGGTGGTAAGCAGTTGATTAATATATTGTTGTAACCTTCGTATGGTGGTGGGTATACTTACCGGACACTTTCCATTAAACGGGCACTTTACAATTTTAGGTATCACCAACAGCCCTCTATGTAGAGGTTGGCATGGAAACAGAAGAAACACCCACCCATGTAAGCTGCGGGGTGAGAAGGAACTTTATTTAACACTTTCGCTTTCGTCAGTGGAATCGTTTTCGTCTTGTCTATGGTCAGAACTTGTATAAATAATATACGGAAGTGCTGTAATGCATCTTCAAAATTATTAGGTTGATGATTTTTGATTGAATTCTTCAAAGAAACAAATAATTGATATTTATCTCTTTTCTAAAGTTGAATCGAAAGAATTATGGTACAGTTTTAATTATTTACATGATCTGTTACAGCACTTCCGTATATTATTCATACAGGTTCTGGCCATAGACAAGACGAAAACGATTCCACTGACGAAAGCGAAAGTTTTTAATAAAGTTCCTTCTCACCCCGCAGCACATGGCACCGGGGTGGCTTTACAATGGGCGAAAATCCTCGGAACACCGAGGTCGCTTCTTGAGGCCTGCGGAAGACCCGGACTTTTTGTCGCCTTCTGTAGGCCTAGTGTGAGTTTTTTTAACGTTCACTTTCGCGTTAACTATACTACCGCGTTAACATTTTGACCAATCACACGACCGCATTTCTAGTTCTCAAAATTTCCGCGGTCGTGTGATTGGTCAAAATGTTAACGCGGTAGTATAGTTAACGCGAAAGTAAATGTTAAAAAAACTCACACTACGGCTACTGGAAGGAGCTGGGCTGGCCAGAATAGTCAGCCGACTCACGCAAAAAGGCCTAATCTCTTGGCTAATTTCGGAAAACGAGCCCGCCATGGACATGAACATATATTGTTGTTTAACAGCATTGCTCGCTCCCACTATGCCGGCTAAATGACGCGGTTATGAAATAGGCTGCGTCAAAGACGAATTTGCATTACGAGTTTACTTTAGTGGTATTTATTTATTTAAAATTCTTTAATGCCTTAGGCATTTTCTACCAGCTAACCTTTGAGAGTAGTAGGAAACAATATCTTGATGGTTATTTTATTAAATAAAATAACAGGTGTTTTATAAATTAGAACTGCTTTGAAAGCTATTGCTGAATTATTTTTATAAGTACATATATATTTTTTTTTAATTATTTTTTGTCATTTTGTTTTATTTTTCCTATAATTTTATTTATGTTGTTATTATGATATTGAAGGCATTAAACGTTTCTTTCATTTAAAATTTTCTCCATTGCGTCTTAAGTTCAGACTGACTTTAATAAATTGCTCTACCTTTTATTATAAAATTAAGAAAGTTACAAAACTTATAGCATTCGTGTTATTTTATTTTACTTTCTTTGACAATCACAATTAAGTTTCTCAAACTCTTTTGTTTTTTTTTATCTATAGATTCACATTTTCTTTGCCCAATTTTTTTTTGTATTGTAATACGACCGCCTCCATAGATTCTCCATAGATATTTATGGTCTGGGTGTTTATAAATTATAATATGTATTATATCGTTGTTTCTGGTACACATAGTACAAGCCTAGAGCTTAGTTTGTGACCAGAGCAATATGTGTACATACTACTAAGCTTTATATACATACATACCCGCTACACACACACAATCCAAACACACACGCTACACATCACACCCACACACACACCATACATACACGCTACACACACACACAAACCAAACACACACGCCTTACACACGTACACTAACTACATTACAACACACACACACATTATATAATATTTCAATAATTGTTATGATTTTTAATTTCCTTCAATACCTCTATTTGCATGAATTGTATAAAATAATAATAAAAATGTTTTCAGCATTTGAAAATGTTTATTGTATAAATATAATATTATTTTGCAAATGTAGCTGTCACTACCTATATAACAAATAATATTGGTTAGTATAAATTGTATCGGACGCCAAGAGCGGGGCCATCTAACACAAGTATTGTCATACTTAACAGGTGGTTCCAAAATATATATAAATAATATGTAAATATATTATTACTGAATACATATTATCTTAGAACGTCCGTAAATGGAACATTTTCAAAATTCGAATCTCAAAAAATGAGTAAAGCTGACTCATAAATTAATTTCATGATTTTTTTTTTAAATTGTAAATTAATTTGTTAACGAAAATAAACTTTTTTTTTGCATTTTTCATTTTATAAACAACCAGACCATGACAAACTGTACAGAAAAAAACGTACTAATATTTTATTTCCCATGGGTGGGTTACCCATGACCTCCAGAAACCACTCCAAAGGCGCAAGGTGCTTTGTTCCAATAATTTATTTTTATTCATACAGTAGCTAGATAATTTATATTTACTAGCATTATGTATCAACCTTGTAGGGAAAGCTATTGATTAAACTAGGCTTAAGAGGTAAAAGATAGGACGTGTTTAATCCCAATCCACAGAGGGACAACACCGGGATTAGGTAATACAAATATACTGGGATAGATACCCCATGGGTTTTATACTATTTAAAAAATCCTGTCATCTATATGAGTTATATTAAAGATTAGTGGCATTATTAAAATGTGTTTTGTCACTTTTTTTAGTACCAAAAATGAATATGTGTAAAAGAGACAACATACATTGTAACTAAAGGCTAGGCTAGATATTTATTTTTATGAATAAGACCACCGGTGTTAGAATATAGCAGTTTCGTGGAAATCCAGTGAAAAATAATATTTTTAATCCCTGCTGATAATGTAGGTTTCTAAAGGTGGACAATTTTTTTTAATCAGTTCATTAGTTTTTAAGTTATATATTTTCTCAATTCAATATTTAGTTTCATAGACAATGTAGTGTGCCTTATGGCTTCCGTATCTCCTTAGGTTAAAATACCTATGCGGCAGACATCCTAAACTAAAATTGTTTTATGATCTACGTACCTACGTTTCTTTAAAAGAAGACAACCCTAACGTCGTCAGTAAAAGTAAAGAATTACGCGATAGAAAGAGAGACAACTTTAGGTGAATATAAATGTAGGCCATTAGCGCTGTGCTATCTGAACTGAGCTTTATTGTGTCGGTGCAAGAGTCGCTATTTATTTAATTAATCTTTCGGAGTGGAGCTTCTGTACTTGTACTATTATTTCTTCTGTGTCTATACTAATATTATAAAGTTAAATAGTTTGTTTGAACGCGCTAATTTCAGGAACTATATGCTATATAACATCACATTATGACCAATAGGAGCGGAGCTTCAATGAAAAAAGCTTGCGTTACGTAAGCGAAGTTGCGCCGGTCAGTTAGTTTTAAATAAAATACATTTGGCGACTACGAGGTCAAAAGCGCCTCTGGGTATAATTAAATAAATAAATATATTCTTAGTTAGGTATTTACATTTTTGAATTTCGTAATAGGCTATGTATGAAAAGGTGTATGGATGTGGAGGAGAGATGTAGGTATGTAGAAATCGTGTGAAGTGGCGCACATTGCTCCCTGCCTACCCCTTAATAGGGATACAGGCGTGATGGTATGAATATAAAAAATCTCTATGTCTCGTTATACAGATGCAAAAACCTAATCATATTTCGGATTTATTACGTGGGTTTAGGTACCGGTTTTGAGGAGAATACTGCATCAATTTCTTGTCGAGGTGGTATATTTTATTTTATTTAAATCTTTATTGTATACAAAATAAAAAGGCGGACTTAATGCCGCTAGGCATTCTCTTCCAGTCAAACCTTCAGGACAATAAAAGCAGTTAATAAGTGAGGTAGGTGCAATACAGTAACTGAGTATATAATCCAGTGAATATTATATAAAATACTTACAATCTAATATACACTACTTAAATATATACATACATAAACTACATATACACAATACTACCAACTACAAAATGAGAAAGGAGAAGTAACTAAGTGGAATGAAATAGAATAATGAATGATAAATAAATACTACCTATGAATTTAGATAGTAATCATATACTCTTTTATTAAATATGACTCTATTTGGCGATTGTCTTATTTTATATAGTGTCCTTACGGGGTATGGTTACGAAACGGGCACTTGATTTAATGAGTTGGACTTTGTCGCCTCTCATTTAGTAACCGCATAATTTAGCTGGTATAGTGGGAGCGATCAATATTCTTAAGCAACAACTTATTGTTCGACCCCATTTATAGACTTTGTAAGGCTGTTGACCATCATCGGATAGTTACAAATTCACATGCCGTGCTCCAATAAAAAAAGAAAAAAGTATTCCTTTTAGCGGTCTCTAAACCTGAAAAACTGCTATTTCTGAAAAGACACTTGCTATTTCATGTCGGTCTAACTGAATCATCGTTTATCTTTTACAGGAAAAAGTTTCGATTAAGAATTTCATTTTCTTTCTTCATGTTTATCTCCAATTCTAGGACAAAAAAACAATTTTAACTTTTGCAAAATGCTCTGAAAGGTGTAATAATTTCGAAAAAAAATGTATTATTTTTTATATCTTTTTATTTTCATTTATTAAAATTGCAAACTTATTAATATATTTTATTGATTATTAAATTATATTTTATTTTCATATACATACTATTTTATTATGTACTATTTTTTTTTAGAAGGAAGGACTCTTTGCTAGACCGATCGACCGGTGTCTTTACCACTGCCCATACTGATGCAAAAACCGTCTTATTTAGTCTGTGTGTTTACCAGTTTTTAGTAGACTTTAAAATCGACTTCTTGTCAAAACGTTAGACTAGAAGCAATACCGCATATAAGACAGTCTCCGTAGACCAGTGGTTGCGCCTTTGGCGTTGTATCCGGAGGTCGTGTGTTCAATTCCCACCCATGGCAAAGAATATTAGTATGTTTATTCTGTATGTGTAATTTGTCCTACATAAAAAAAATGGGTCCAGAAGTTTTTAAGTGATGTGCCGACAAATAAACAGAGTACAGACATGAGTTCTAAAAATGATAGACAATTGTCCTATGGCCTATTTAGAGTCCTCCCGCCATTTTTTTTATCAGATCAATGTAGGTACATATTTTTTTCATTTAAAATTCTTAGTAACAAATTTCAAATTTTGTATTAAATGTGTTTTTTAAGAAATTTCAATAAATAATATTTACATCTTAACTAAGTTTAGTTACAAAATAGAGTTAAGAGCTTTTACCTCAAAATCAAATACCGCCTCTATATCGCATGAAAGCTAATTAATTACATTATCTTTGTTGTATAGTCTAAAATAGAAAACTAAATATCGGAAATTTATTAACTCTCCAGGAAATTTGAATAATATGGAAGTGTCCTAAAGCCTAAAATCGTCTAAACTCTATTTCACGAGAACTGATAGTGACGTCCAGATTATAATAGATAATGCAGCACTAAGCTGTTTAAAAGTTGACCGGTGGTACCACAAAAGGTCGTTTTGTTCATTTAAATGTCATTTTTATATTGTTTACTGTGGACAATTATCGACATCAAAACGATATTTACATTCTTGTGTATAACAGAGTACGTTTAGACGCGATGATGTCACTATCACTTCTCGTGAAATAGACTATTTCCACATATAACTAAACAAAAGGCGGCCGCCCTCCATGCAAACTGCATAAAGTAAGAACAGAATACACGGCAACGAACATGTTTGACATTGTGTTGAATTTGTTTTTCATATAGATTAGGTACAATGATCGAGGCAGATAAATATTTTGTGATTTATACTTTACATGTACGGTCATAATAAAATATGTACTTATCTAAGGATCATTTAAATTTGTACATACGATATTCTTCTAAATATCTAATCTATGGTTATCATAATGTTATAAAATAAATCGCCGAAAAGTGCAAAAGCTTCCCAAAAATCTTTCACTTTTCAGTATTTATAAAGGTAAATTAAAATGGTTGTACTTTGGACGAATATGAGGCTCTACTGATCAAAACCCATGGAACCTAGTATCGCAAATGAAAAAAAAAATTGACATTTTAACATTAATATTACACGCTTTTGGCGTTGTGGCCGGAGGTCGTGACCAAAGCAATATGTGTAAAATGTCCAAAAAAAAAAGTTTGTATGTAGAAGGCAATTTTATTTTTCGTTTTATATATTTGGTTCCATGGGGAAAATTGTTCCATTAAATCAACAGAACCTTATATTAGCCAAAAGTACAACCAATTTCAATCAATGCCACCATTATGTGTAATTTTTCGTTCCATAATTATTCAAATAAATAAAACCTCTATTTTTTCAAAAAACATCGTCAGTCAAAATCCACCCTTCAAAAAAAAAAAATTCCGCACAAACTATTGAACAAAGTTATTCAAAGACCACACGACAAACGATAGAAATGATATCTTAACTACTTGCATATAAAACTTTTAATTGGTTGCCTCTTATATAATTGCTGAGTCTGCAGGAGTCTTCTTAGTTCATAGTACACCTCAAAGCCCTGAGTAGTGCAACCTCATTCCTAACGAGGTGTACCTACTCTAAAAGATAACAAGACTCACTCACAGCCACTCAACTTTAGATTCTAAATAGACAGCGCAAGGATTATTTTATTTTTGTTATAAATATTAAATACAATTTTATGATTTTATTTACGTCAAAAGAATATGTTTTTTTTGGATAAAAATATACAGAGTAAGAGTATTAGAAACGCCACGGGAGATTTTTTGTCGGTTATGTCGGGAAACTTTAAAACAATTTTCTCATAAAATTATAATATTGTGATATTATAATTTTGTTGCATCGATTTATGTAGTATTCTAACAGGGTGCGGTTACGAAATGGGTGATTTTGTTGAATTGACAATAAAGCAGCGAGTACTATATTAAAATATACTCGTTATGCAGTTCCTCTTTGTCGCCGCCCATGTCGTAATCATTTATTTTTATTTATTTATTTATTTAAAAACTTTATTGCACAAATTTAGTACAATGGCGGACTTAATGCCGCTAGGCATTCCCTACCAGTCAAACCTTTGGGACAAATTAAGCAGTAAGCAGGTAAAATAGGTGCAGTAAAATACATTTAAGAAATAGAGTATACAAATATTATACATACACACTAATACTCACTACATACGCATACATATATTCATATATTTAGCCGACATTGTGGGAGCGATCAATGTTGTTTAAGAACAATTATTGATTGACCCCATTCATGGACTTTATAGGTCTGCTCACCAATAGGTAGATACAAAATCACATGCCGTGCTCCAATAAAAAAAAAAAAAAATTCAAATCACTTCAGCATTTATACTATACAAGCTTGTTGTATATACCTCAAAACTTATTTAAAGGAATTTTACGATAGTAATTTACATTTATTATAAACTCTAATTTTTTTTTTTTAAACATTAAATACTTCGACAGCCTCCGTAGACTAGTGGTTGCGCCTTTGGCGTTGTATCCGGAGGTCGTGGGTTCGATTCCCACCCATGGCAAAAAATATTAGTACGTTTTTTCTGTACAGTTTGTCATGGTCTGGGTGTTTATAAAATATAATATGTATTATATTGTTGCTTCTGGTACACATAGCACAAGCCTAGAGCTTAGTTTGTGACCAGAGCAATATGTGTAATTTGTCCTACATATTATTATTATTATTACTTAGTAGGTACCGATTTTTTTATTTATTCAACGTGTTCTGTATAATAATAAACATTACACAGAATGTTTAAAAAAAAATCTACAGTTCAAAAAACACCCCTTATAATATTATTATGTTGAATCTTTTACAAACATTTTTATTTTTATTATTTTCTTGTTAAGTAACTATTTAGTTTTAAAAAACTTTATTTCCAAAAGAACACAGGTATTCACTTAATTAAATGATTATTTAACATTTTATTGACAACAAATTCGTTAAATAAGTTATATTAATTTTTTTTAAAGATAAAAATGCAATGAAAAAATTCCTGGTGGGTTCCACGTCCCAAGTCCTTTATAAGATTATCCTATAAAGGAATTTATAAAAATGCATAAATTTAAATAAGTTATTAAATAGATACCCATTGTTCTGCACTGGTTTGCTGGTGCCTTCGATAATATGGGACTGTATATAAGTTAATTAAAAAGACCGGATTTTATGAGGCATCATTACTACTATTGGTTGAGAACATTCTTGGACGTTACATTGCCACTTAGGGAGCGTTCAAGTATTACGTAAAGCAATTCTTGAAGATTTTTGACCCTCCCTCCCCCCATGTAACGTGTCCCCGTATCGTTGTTATGTACCCAACCTTTACTACACACTTTTACTACCATTGACAACTACTATTATTATTTATAATTATATTTTTAATATTAGTATATTATATGCCAGTTCGGCATCGACACACATATTATTGATATACCCATTATTGTCTTTAACATTATTAAAAGTTATATAAGACCTGTCTATTTTGTAAGTTGTATGCTCAAAGCTTCATAATTCCCGTACAATTTTCGCTTCGTAGAATTCAAACCTTTTGAAGTTCGGACTTTGTTCTAAATTCGAATCTTATGTTATTCCAAAATTCAAAAAAGGCCTTTGTTTTTCGTGTTGTTATTGATGAGGTAAATGTAATTCATTTTATGAAACGTATCTTTAATTTATTGTGTCGTATTTTTTATTTTTATGGAAGCATAAAAGTGGTGAGGAGGTTTCATGGATTAAATCCCTTTTTATGTGACTGGGACAAGCAAGTATAATAGGGAAGAGCCGTAAAAACATTGTAAAGGAGGAATCACATACATGTATACCTATATATATATATTCACGGGTGCCTTACGGCGCGCCAGACCGCCTAGACGGCCCCAGGGTACCTAGCGGAGGGGTTTTAATCCCACCTCGTCTTAGCCGATGGTATGAGTCTACACCGAACAAGTGGCTAGCTCGTCGCGATGTTTTGGATAGACTCAATAACCCATCTATAAACAGTTTCACAAGTTGGTATAGTGAAACCGGGACCGACAGCTTAACGTGCTCTCCGATGCACTATAGTGGTGTTGCCAAACAAATGTACATAATTTTTTTAAATAAAAACTCATTGGTACACACCGGGATTCGAACCAGGGACCTTAGTGTTTTTAAGTCCAAGGTCTAACCAACTCGGCCACCACGTATATTAAAATTCAAATATATATATATAGCATTAAAAAAAGCGGCCCCAGCCTAGTGGTTTAGTCACTGCGCAACTGATAACAAAGTTAAGCAATGACAAGAAGACCAGTCCTGGGATGGGTGACCCCTTTATACAACGAGGTTATACCACCATCATAAACATCGCAACAAGTTCGCCACTTGTTAGGTGTTGCCTCTGAAATAACATCGGCGAAATGAGGATGGGTCAATCCTTCCACTGGGTACCCTGAAACCATTTCAACGGTTCTTGGGAGCCAAAAAGGCACCCGTGATTGTATTTATTTATTATACATATATATGATGGATGGTTTATTGCTGCCATCAATAAACCATCCCTGGCTGAACCTTATGGTTTATTGATGGCAGTAATAAACCCTACGGATTAATCCATTGATAAGGCAGTGCCGCGAAAAACGCCCAGCGCTTTTCAAACAAAAGAGACCCATGTAGCCTAAATTAATCAACGTCACATCCGCCCGGACATCTGTAGTATAATAAGGTAAAATTATAGTTTAGTTCAATTTAAAAATAGTTATTCAAAGAAACCCAACAAAGCAAAAAGGTCTATAATAAAAACCTATTTACCTGATATCCTTTTTATATGAAGTTGTGTTGCGAAATTGTTGCCCATTTGTGATACATAACTATCCTTTTTACTCGACAACTGAATGCTGAACCCGTCCGATTCTAATGACGCTCTTGGTGCCCTTGAAGCCTGAACTGCCTTATTATGTACTTGGGTTAAATTAGACTTGGCTAAGGCAACCTCTTGAGACCCGGTGCTGTCTCGATGGCGGTTCTTGTTGTCCAGTAACATGCTCGGTGTACACCCCATCGTCACTGCTTATGAACTACATTTGTGTTGGCACTTTACACTTGGCACTGGCACTGGCACTTGTATGCACTTGCAACGCATTACTGTTTAGACTGCTGAGAGGGGCAGTCTGGTTTGTCGATCATTTTTACTTCTGGTTTTGGTTACCTGTAACAAAGGAAATTTGGTTTAAGAGTCTGATCAAAAAAATCCCATACAGTCACAGCCTTTTGGTCGCGACCGTTACCCCAATAAATATTCATAGATTATTGGAGGATATGACCGATATCTAGGATCGTAGTTTGGTATAAAAAAAAAATCCCTAAAATCATAAAAAAATCGCTAGTAATCCCCCATATTAAAATAACTGTATCATTATGGGTGCCTTACGGCGCCCAAGACCACCTAGGCGGCTTCAGGGTATCCAGCGGAGGGGTTTTTAATCCCACCTCATCGTAGCCGATGGTATAAATCTAAACCGACCAAGTAGCTAGCTCGTCGCGATGTTTGGATAGACTCAATAACCCATCTATAAACAGTTTCACAAGTTGGTATAGTGAAACTGGGACCGGTAGCTTAACGTGTTCTCCGAGGCACTATAGTGGTGTTATTAAAGTTATTCCTATTAAATAGTAAGATAAAAAAAAGGTATAGTTATCGTTTATTTTCTCTTTAATAAAATGAGAGCATTTTTTTTTAATCCATTAAAGTTTAGGGGTAGAAAACAGGGCCTGATGCGGGGAAAGGTACATTGCAGTTGAATAATTATGAGCTGGTATGAGCATCGAAGAGCCTCATTAGACGGTCCTCGTTATTTTTTTTAATTTGTATTCGAGCACGGCATATAATTTTATATCTAGCTATACTATGGTAATCAGACCTGCAAACTCAATTAGTGGGGTCGATCAATACAACCTTGTTTAACATCATTGATCGCTCTCACTATACTTTCCAAATTAATAAAATATAACGGTTAATAAAAAATAAAATAAATACCATCACAGGTGCCTTGTGGCTCCCGAGAACCGTTTAAACGGCCTCAGGGTACCCAGCGGAGTGATTAATCCATCCTCATTTCGCCGATGGTATTCGGAGGCAACACCTAACAAGTGGCGAGCTTGTTATGATCTATAGCCTAGTTGTATAAAGCGGTCACCCATCCCAGGTCCCTTTGTTATCCTCGGCACATTCTTGTTATCATTTGCGCAGTGACTTAACCACTAGTCTGGGGCCACTTTTTTAAACGTAAGAATTTAAAAAAATCACCAAATCTCTTGACAAATCTCTTATTTTGATCGTTATTTTCATAATCCAAAGTCCTTAAGGTATCTTTTTTGACAGTTCATTGAGTTTCTCGGAACTCCTCGTAAATTAAATTCAGCAAAAAATCCTTAAGCGAGTTATTGACAGATATGGCGTTTATTAAGGAACTAACGGGTTGAAGAAACATTTGAATAGTAATATTTTATACTAGCGGTGCTCGCGACTTCGTCCGCGTGGAATAGGTATTTTTTTATCATACAAACTTTCATCCCCTATTTTATCCCCTTGGGGGTAGAATTTATCAAAATCCTTTCTTAGCGAATGCCTACTTCATAACATCTACTTGCATGCAAAATTTCAGCCTGATCCGTCCAGTGGTTTGGGCTGTGCGTTGATAGATCACTATGTCAGTCAGTCAGTCAGTCACCTTTGAGTTATATATATTTAGATTTATCCTAAACAAAATGTGACAAATATTGTATTTGATCCAGGGGCCTATTTCATAAACGTGACAATTGTAATTTACCATGACAATTTATAATATATTGCTTGGTTTAGTTTGTTCTAAGTAAATACTTCTAACTAAACTAAGCAATGTATTATAAATTGTCATGGTAAATTACAATTGTCACGTTTATGAAATAGGCCCCAGTCTGTTGATATACAATACATAATGCTCGATTTAATTAAATACGTTTAGTAATAATTAATTAGGCCCAATAGACTGGAATAGAATTTAATTAGATACATATCATCACGGGTGCCTTACGGCGCCCGAGACCGCCTAGACGGCCCCAGGGTACCCAGCGGAGAGGTTTTAATCCCACCTCGTCGTAGCCGATGGTATGAGTCTACACCGAACAAGTGGCTAGCTCGTCGCGATGTTTTGAATAGATTCAATAACCCATCTATAAACAGTTTCACAAGTTGGTATAGTGAAACCGGGACCGACAGCTTAATGTGTTTTCCGGGGCACTATAGTTGTGTTGTCAAACAAATATATACATACATTTTTTTATTAAAAACTCATTTGTACACACCGGGATTCTAATGTTTTTTAAGTCCAAAGTCTAACCAACTTGGCCACCACGTATATAATTTTATTGAGTATTATACTCAAATAATTAAATTGTGAGAAAAAATCTATCGCTTGTTAAGGCGACAGATTAATAATAAGAAACTTTTTTAATAAGCAATACTTAATAATTTTACTGTTAGTTAATAAGCTTTCAGACTTGTAAACTATTAAAAACTTAAATACTTTTATTAATGAAAAATATCCATGGTTTTGGTATCATGTTAATTATAAAATAAAATACTGAAATATCAACACTGGTGCCTTATGGCATCCGCGACCGCCTAGACGGCCTAGTGCCTCGGAGAGCACGTTAAGCTTTCGGACCCAGTTTCACTATACCAACTTGTGAAACTGTACATAGATGGGTATCCGTTCAACAAGCTTACGAGCAACATTGCCAGCCTCGTAAGTAAATTGGTATCTAACTGTTAGTAACAGTTCAACCACTCATTTCGTAACCACATCCTGAAAGAAGACTTCGACAAGCAATCGATGCAGTAATCTCCTGAAATCCGGTGAATCCACAGACTAAAATCGAAACATGACTAGGTCACTTGGCAGTTTTTGTATCTGTATGGGTGACGGTAACGAGACCGGTCGGTCGGCCTAGCGAAGTTATAGAGACCTTCCTCCTACCTTACTTTTTCGTAGTAAGTACTTTATAGCCAGAATACGGTTAGAATGTGCTACGGCCATGTGTGGATCACTGCTCGCACCTTTGGGACGGATCCGCTAAATACCTGTTGCCTATATCTCGGACAGTGCTCTGATGAACTGTTTGAACTTATCTCTCCTTCCCCACCCATACTATACGCACTGGCACTAAAATGTATACACATACAGTGGATGACAAGCCCACCAGAACAAGAAGTTATGGTGATTATTATACATGTTGCACGATAAAAAAGTGGAATGCCTTGCCTGCGTACGTTTTCCCTTCTTCTTTTAATCTTGAATCCTTAGAGTACAAAATAGGAGTAGTGAATAAGTTTTTCAAGTAGACATAGTGGAATCAACTAATTGGAGCATCATTGCTAATATTGGTTGATGGAGATGTAGGGTCACATGTCCTGAGGCTCTACCATAGGTTTACGCATTGAAGCAGCGTAACGTATTCATTTACGTATACGTGAGCAACAACCAATAGAGCCGCTTTATTTTTGGTAACAGGATTGAATAAAGCGATCCTATTGGTTGTTGCTCATGTATACGTAAATGAATACGTTACGTTGCTACAATGCGCAAACCCATGGTAGAGCCTCTGTTCTATTAAAAAATATGATGTATTTTTTAATAGAACAGAGTACCTACTCATGCATGACAGTTCCATTAAGCCTAAATATGGTTACACTGTTTTGTTTGATTACGGAGTTCCGGTGCCTACTTTATGGTTTCATCAACATCATCATCATCAACATCATCATCATCAACATCATCATCATCATGTATCATCTGATGATAAATCTGTTAGGTAGAACGTTGAGACTATTTTAGGAGGCAGTCTATTGAGACAATTTTAATGAAATTAACACCACTGAATGACTTATCTTTTCCAGATATTTTGATTTTAAAACTAAACTACTGCACCGATTTTTTACTATAATTTACAAGGCCTTTAATTTGCGTCAATATTCTTAAAACTGTTAAAATTTTATTGCACATTATGTTTATCTAATTTTTTTTTCCAATAAACTTTATTATTATTTTGATGTAATTTTTATGGGATCAATCAGAAATTCGTATATTTTTTTAAAAATTGCATTAGGAGAAGGTGGGAGAAGGCGTGTATTACGGGAACAATGAAACTTCGAAAATAGTATTTGTTTATAAAACTAAAAGATATGTTTTTCACTATATTTTTTAATTTATTTATGTAATTTCATAGATTTCGGGAGGGGTTTGAACCCCCAAACCCCTCCCTTGGCTACGCCCGTGCCTACGTACAAGATATTACAAGTATATTAATGTTACTTCGAATAAACTTTATTCATTTAAAAAAAAAAAACCTTGTACTTATACTGATTATACGTACTTACTTATTATATCGGTTGTGTACCTAATCCTTATACAACCAAATTTTTATGGACAATATAGTATTATTCACAAGATTTATTACGCGTAAACAATATTATGCATCGATGACAATAAATCGTATGCAGTAAAATATTGTGCTTATTTATTCGAAACCATAAAGATTGGTGTTTGCTCAAAGCCCGCATGAATTAACGAACCTTAACTGCTGAAATATAAAGCCTTTATTTGTTTGGGATTCAAATTACATAGGTACGATATAAGTTCTGAAAAATATAGCGCTGAATTGCTTTTGTGTTAAACGTAATATATAGTGTAATAACTTTTTTTACGGCATGTGACTGTGTATCTACCGGTTGGTAAGCAGATCTACTAGCTTATAAATCGGGTCAATCAATACATAGTTTTTTAACAGCTCCCACTATGCCTGCTAAATGCATATATGCAATGCAACCGCATGGTTACAAAACGGACCAAGTCAAAGAATTTGTATTCTTACTGCGTTATCTGCAAATCAACCGCACGTTTCGTGAACGCATCTCACAATTCACCTTGACAAGAAATCAATGCTGTAATCTCCGAAACGAAAAATGGAAAGTCTTAGTATAAAAGGCTTTTGGAAAAATATTTTTTATAGAATATTAATAAATAAATAAATAAAGTTAAGTATTTATTAACGACTGGTTTCTTAAGGGGTAGGCTACCAATAGCTCTGTACTACAAGTTTTTTCAAACAATTTTTACTATAGTCGCTATTAGCTAACTATAGATAGGAATCAACCAATAAGAGATTTATTTGAAAAATAAAGCGACTGATCCTTATCTATAGTTACTAGCGACTATAGTAGAAACTGTTTGCAAAAACTTGGGGTAGAGCTGACAGGTGTCTTTTGTCTCTAGTATCGTTTTATAATAATTTTCATTATCTATTATTGGTAAGATTGGAGCTATTAGAATTTATTATTTGTTTTATGGTGTATTTATTTTATTTTATTTTATTGGAGCATGACATGTGACTTTGTATCTATCTGGTGGTGAGCAGACCTTCAAAGTCCATGCGTGGGGTCAATCAATAATTGCTATTAAACAATATTAATCTCTCCCACTATGCCGGCTAAATGGTGCGATTACGAAATGGGGCACGGCAATGACAAATTGCATTACGAGTATATTTTAATACACTCGCTGCTTTATTACTAATCCAACTACCCATTTCGTAACCGCACCCTGAAAGGGAGACTACTACCTCGACAAGAAATCAATCCAGTAGGCTCCTGAAAACCGATGAACCAACAGATTAAACCCGAAACTTGACTAGGTCACTTGACGGTTTTTGCATCTGTATGGGCGGTGGTAACGAGACCGGTTGGTCGGCCTAACGAAGTTTTAGAGACCTTCCTCCCACCTAACGTTATCGATCATTATAATAATAATAATATGTAGGACAAATTACACAATTATTTAATGCCCTCGTCACAAACTAAGCTCTAGGCTTGTACCATGTGTACCAGAAACAACGATATAATCCATATTATAATTTATAAACACCCAGACCATTACAAACTATACAGAAAAAACGTACTACTTAATATTTTTTTGCCATGGGTGGGAATCGAACCCACGACCTCCGAATACAACGCCAAAGCGCAACCACTAGTCTGCGGAGGCTATCATTAAACATCATCATTTGTGTAGTTATTCAATATTGTTTTTTTATTAGTTTATATTTATAGTTCACTTTTTTAAAAGTTAGGTTTTTTTATATTATAATAGGCATTATAAATATAGAGATAATTTAAACTATTCATAGACAATGGGTCTCATAGTATATCCATATAATATTTCAGTTTTACCAATTTTTTAATTAAGTTTTGACTGTGAAAATGGTACGTTTTAAATAGTATACAAATTATATGTCACAGAAGACCTGTGTGGGACACAACACGTAATTAATATTACTTCGCTTGATCGAAAAAAATTGAGAAACTTTTTAAGCCCATTTTTTAAGTTTATATAAATTTTAGACTACTAATAAGAATATACAAAACAAAAATTCACATCTTTGACTGAAAGAATATGGAATAATATTTTATTTATATGCCTCAAAATTAATTAAAATTATTGAGCGGAAGCGGCCTCCTAGTTTACGATTTTGAACCTTATTTCTTAGCACTAATTCGCCCTGGAATACCTTCTATTATTATACATATCCGTGGGAAGAACCAAGTCGAAAGACAAAATTATAATCTCTAAGAAAATATACTTGTAAGACAAAATCAGAATACAGAATAACCGCCGACACGTCTAGACATTATAAATTACTACCAATTCTCAGAAAATAATCTCATTCGGCTATCACCTAACGCTGTGAAGACATCTTTATGTACAAAACAATGGAATATAATATGTTTGTTTATGTTTTTGGCAAAATTTCCTTTCATCATACATTATAGTGCTATTACTATGTTTTTAGGCATTGTTATATGCTAACATAACTCTGCTAGGCCGACTGTTTTTTTTGTTTTTTTATTTTTTTATTCATTTATTCACATCAAAAGTATTAACAGATTTGTTCTTTAAGTTGCGCTCAAAAACCTGAGCGGTTTATGTGAGCGCAGCTGAGTTGCATATGGTAAATAAGGTACATTTTAAAATTATTTTACATTTGATTTTAACAATTTCTCAAACAGCAACTGCAACTATTGGAGCATATGTTGTCCAGGTCTTAGGAAAAATAATTTTCTAAGGTCTAGATATATTTTGATAATTATTTGCTTAGGTTGGTACTTTAATCTTTTGTTTTTTTTTGTTTGTTACCAACGCCCATAATACAGATGCAAAAACTGTCAAGTGACCTAGTCATGTTTCGGTTTTAGTATGTGGGTTCACCTCTTGTGGTGTGGTTACGAAACGGGCGACTGATTTGACGATAAAGCAGCTTGGTTATTAAAATAGACACGTAAGCAAATACGTCTTTGTTGCCGCCCATTTCATAACCCCATTAATTAGCCGGCATAGTAGGAGCGATCAATATAGTTAAACAACAATGTATTGATCGACCATTAATTGACATTGTAGGTCTGCTTACTATCAGGTAGATACAAAGTCACATGCCATGCTCCAATAAAAAAAAATGAGGCTACTGATGGATTCAAACAACTTTTTCTATAGAACCGTCGCAAATAAAATAAAAAATTGTCTTCTCCCTACAAATTGGTTATTTTAACTGGTTTGTACTGTTACTGGTTTGTATAGTCTCTCTATACAAACCAGTAATGCTATAGCCTAGTTAAGAATTAGGGCTGAGCGGGGTGATTACGCTTACAACTCTAAGCTAAACTTTAATTGATATGATGCAATTCAGACGTAATGCAAACCTGGTGACATTGAAAATTGACAGACAACTACGTCATTTTGGTTAAAGTTTAGCGTAACGTCGTGCGGCGTAATAGGCCTACTGGTAGACGTTCCATATTTTGATAGTAGCTACCTATAGCATTTGCAACAAGTACGAACTCTCCTATAACGGGAAAGGGAATAAGGAATACCTTAAGTAAAGACGTTTTATTTTATACCGCCCATACAGATACAAAACCGTCAAGTGACCTAGTCATGTTTCGGTTTAAGTCTTTGGGTTCACCGGTTTTCAGTTTATTGCTGCATCGATTTCTTGTCGAGTTGGTAGTCTCCTTTCAGGGTGCGGTTACGAAATGGATAGTTTAATTGACGATAAGGCAGCAAGTATATTAAAATATACAAGGAAAACTTACGGCTATATATAAATTTACTTAAATTACTAGAGCTTATACAAGGACACCATTAAGAAGTTTTCGTGTATACAATTTACCTCTCTATAATATTAAATTTATCTCAATGGTTTAATTATAATTTTCAAGAAGGCTTCTACAAATTACTAACTAGTATGGTGTCTCAACAATGCACGGTATTCCGGACGACTAACTTTACGAGTATTCATGTTGTTAAACTCGCCTTTTGTTTCGAATACGGGTTTCAGGAAACTTCTTTCAAGTTTAATAGTTAACGTAGTGTGCTCGTATTGTTTACGAGTTTCTCCCCTTTTGTTTACGAGTAATCCTATTTTGTTGGCGAGTTGTATTTTTTCACTTCTTATAATGTATATTTTCTTATAATATATTTATAATTTGCATTTATAAAATTTGTTTAGAAGAAAGTGCACAGTAAAAGGATATTCAGAGATTGTGTTCGATTCTTACGATGTCTTTTTTCTATTATTTTATTTATTTAAAATAGTTTATTACACAAAATTACAACAGTAAAATTGTACTTAATGCCTTAGGCATTTTGTACCAGCCAACCTTTGAGAGAGTGTTTTCTTTATTTATATTAATTAATCTAGGTTTGGGTGTCTTTGTCTTTATGGAATACTAGCTGCCCCACCCCGGCATCATAGGGGCGTACTAAGGAATAAAATGAGACTAAATATTATTAGGTTAAGCAGATGACAACAAGGCCGGACCTGGGATGGGTGACCGCTTTAAACAACGAGGCTATACCATCATAAACACCGCAACAAGCTCGCCACTTGTTAGGTGTTGCCTCTGAATACCATCGGCAAATGAGGACCCTCCGCTGGGTACCCTGACACCGTTTAAACTGTTCTCAGGAGCCAAAAAGCACCCGTGATAGTATATTTATTTTTATTTTATTATTTCCTTTAGAATTACACGCTCAGTATTTCATCAGCTCAATCCATCAGTTTGGTCAAAATGACCAGAGAAAAAACGTGTAACCCAAGGACTCATAGTCCTGACTGATTTTTTAAAAATTATAATCCTGTATTAATCGTTAACCTTTCAAGTTATTCATTATTCTGGCATCAGTCAAAGTTAGACCTGACTCACAGACTGAATGGATGGAATACTGAGCGAGTTACGTCCATCTTACGACCTTAAAATAGTTATAGCAACAAATATTTTTTGGGACAAATTATTATATATTTTTTATCGTTACCATGTAACAGCTAAACAATGTATGAGAGAGGTTACTTGCCCAGTAGTTCATCAGTTCAGTCCGTCAGTCTGGTCAAACTTGACTGATACCAGAATGATGAACGACTTGAACAGTTACACGATCATTACAATATAATAATACAATTTTCATCAGTCTGGACCATCAGTCCGTCAGTCAGTGGGTTACACGTTCATTCTCTGGTCATTCTGACCAAACTGGTGGACTGAACTGAGCCTACCTACTCGAACATACTGAGCGTGTAATCTCCCTCTAAGAAACCAAACCCTTAAACGTCAATCTTTTGTAAACTCTATCAATATTTTTTGAAGATCTCACTACTGAGATCTGTCTCACTCACTTTTTTTATAATACCATCACGGGTGCCTATTTGGCTCCCGAGAACCGTTTAAACGGCCTCAGGGTACGCAGCAGAGGGATTAACCCGTCCTCATTTCGCCAATGGTATTCGGAGGCAACACCTAACAAGGGGCGAGCTTGTTGCGGTGTTTATGATGAAATAGCCTCGTTGTATAAAGCGGTCACCCATCCCAGGCCGGCCTTGTTGTCATCCACTTTACCTTGTTATCAGTTGCGCAGTGACTTAATACTAGGCTGGGGCCGCTTGTTTTACTTTTTTATATGGAGATTTTATAACCAATTTTTTTCCCATATTTTTCAAATATTTTCTTTCATACAAACCTTGTCCTGACAATTACAAATATAGCAAAAAAGAATTTGTCAAATAGCCGTTTTAAAATGATCTGACATTCGACATTTTTTATTTATTTATATAAACATATTTAATATAATTTAATAATAAAAAAAATAATAAAAATAAAAATAAAAAAAAGTCAAAACCGTCAACAGCTGTTTTGTTGTTCGGAGTTTTAAATAATTAATATAACTAGTTTATAATGTTAATTATATATTAAAAACACTATATACGTTATAATAAAACGAAAATAATTATAGTTTATAGCAATTTTAGCAATTTTTGCTATAAAAACCAACAGAAGAGACATTACAAGGTATTTATGTTTGGCGTTCCAATTGACTATTTCGTATGAAATCGTTATAAATTTGAAGTTTGATATTATAGCTTATTAGTATTAATGAATATTAACTATACTATTTTCTTGTTGTTTTCATGTTATGTAGAAAAATAACTAATAACCGTGAGTAAGTGTGAGGTCAAATTTACAATAAGTAGGTAGGGTAGATTTGTTGAACAAGAACTTTTTATATTTTTAGCCATATAATTTTAATAACATTTCTTCTTTTGCATTAATAATAACATTTAAGTATTTATATGTATGTTATTCATTGACAACCTCCTTTACAGTAAAGGCATTCCGCAAGGAAGAGTATTTTATTGTGATGGATGGTGAACTATATTATATTATAAGTATATACAATGCCATATTCTAATGCCATATGCCTAGATGCCCAACTGCCCAACTACTAATACTGCATTACACATCACCCTAACAAATTAAAAAATCTTTTTATAAACAGGTTTCTTTTATGTAGTGTATTGTCTTCACAAGAATTTTATTAAATTATTAAGTACCTACTTGTTCAGTGACTACTATGTGCAGGCATTAGATCGGATCAGGCATTTAGAGTTGCAGCTCAATGAAGCTCTTAGGACTATTGAAAAGTTTGAAGAGGAGAAGGAGAGGTGCCAATGTGAACAAACATTATGTTTATATGATGAGTTGGTAGACAAAGACTTAAAAGTGAATAATGTAGTTTCAATCAATAGTGGTTATTTTAGCAATAGGAAATACATTTATTAAAAAATATAAAAATAAGCTAAATAATAGTTATATTAGGTCTAGGAATATATCATTAAAAGCAGACTGCCGTAGGCTCATGTTGGAAGCTAGACAAAATAGTGAATATATAAGTAATTTACAGCATCAATATGATAGTGATTCAATTAAGTCAAAAACTGAAATTAATAACTTGCATTTATGTCTCTCTGACTTGACAGAAAAATACCGATTATCACAGAATGACCTTACAGAACAGATTAAGAATATGGATGAGATTCTTCAATTGAGCAAATATAATGCAGAGAGATTTGACTCATTTGTAAATAAAAATTGTTGCTCCTGCGAAAACCAAGTTAATTTATCGGATACCGGATCTTCAATATCATATTCCAGCGTGGCTCTTCCAAAGGCCATCACTAACAATACCCTACTCCTCACAGACAGTATTGGTATTGGAATGGGCCAAATTTTTAATTATCATTTAAATCATTCTGTGACCAACTGGCATCTGGCATACAAGCCAAGTAATAGTTTTAAGAATATAGTAAAATCCATTTCCTCCAAATTTTATAATTCATATAGTAATGTAGTTATTATGGTGGGAAATGGATTGAACACAAGCAAGGGTGACTTGTTGGACAGTGTGGATATTTTGTCACAACTTGGAGTAAGGAATGTTACATTGTGTACATTCCTTTATTCAACCAAATATTCCACATCTCAGAATAAACATATACATTATTTAAATAATTGTATCTATAATATGACATGTTATGATAATTTGTTTACTTTATTTGATATTAACAAATTTGTTAAAAATATTTATATGACCCAGGATAGCTTTAAACTACCTATGAAGGTACAAAAAAGTATTGCTACATTGGTAGCTAATAATATATTATTAAGTATTGACTCCACATCATTTAGTAGTAGTACTAATAATGTTGTGGTACAACCATGTTTAAACTTTTAGATGTGACAATAGAGAAGGTTAATTGTAAACTTAGTTTAGTACACCAAAATATTCAAAGCTTCTCTAGCAAAGTTCTCAATATAGAATTATTAATTGAAAAATATAATTTAGATTTGATGTGTTTTACAGAATCCTGGCTAAAAGCAGAGAAAATGTGTTTTAATATAAATAACTTTGTAATTGCTAGTTTTTTCAATAGGAACTCCTGTGAGGGAGGTGGAACTATTATTTTAATTAGAGATACACTAAAATGCAAAGAGCGGAAGGATATTGTAAAACTATCAGTTGAACGTGTTTGTGAGATCTCATGTGCAGAGATGGATACTTATATTATTCTATGCATATACAGACCCCCCGCTTCTGCTTTACATACTTTTATTAATATAATGGAGGATGTTTTATCAAAAATTTATGACTTAAATAAACAAATTTTTATATGTGGGGATTTCAATATAGATATTTTAATAAATAACAGCGACAAACAAAAACTTATTTCATTGTTTAGCTCTTTTAACTTAAATAATGTATTCATGGAACCAACTAGGATTACTTCAACTAGCCGGACTTGTATTGATAATGTATCTACTAACTGTTCTCTCTTAAGTAACTCTGTTATTACTGGGGTGCCATCTGACCATAAATGTTTGTTAGTTAGCTTTCAGTCACAAACTAAACCCATAAATAAAATTATTAGGTATAGGCCCTTAACAGATAATAAACTTAATAATTTTAATGAAAATATAATAAGTGAAATGTCCAGCTTCATATATAATATTAATCAACCTAATATCACATACTCCAATCTACATAAAATAATAAATCAAGAATTTAATAAAGTATGTCAAATAAAAACAAAGAAAATTACTGACAAATTAAATTTTGCTACTTGGGCAACTAAAGGCATTAGAATAAGTAGGGATACACTATATGATCTATATGACAAGAGATCATATACTTCTGACCAAAATTTCCATAATTATGTTAGGAATTATTCAAAATTGTTTAAGAAAGTTTGTATTACAGCTGAATCTATTTACATTGGATCCAAAATCAAACAATCAGATAATAAATCCAAGTGTGTATGGAAAATGATAAATACTGAAACCGGTAAAAATATAATCAGGCAAAATACAATTTCAATTAGACAAAACGGAGTTATGTTATCAGATAAAAAACAAGTTGCTGAGTTATTCGAGGAATTCTTTACTAATATCCCATTACAAATTACGAACTGTATTAAATCATCAGCTAGTACTGCTAATGATTTTTTAAAACGATATATTAAAATACCAATTATATCTAATTTTAATTTTAAATATGTCACTAATGAGGATATACTAAAACACTTTAAAATGTTAAATAAAAAGAAAACTGAAGATTTATGGGGGCTATCTGTCAAAGCTATCGAAGCAATCATTCATACTATAGGACCGGTACTCGCTGATACTTTTAATGGGTGTGTTAATGAAGGAATTTTTCCCGACCTTATGAAGAATAGTAAAATAGTTCCCATATTCAAGTCCGGCTGTAAGACAGATCCAAATAATTATCGTCCTGTTTCTGTCCTGCCAGCCTTAAGTAAAATATTCGAAAAAATAATTCTAGGTCAGCTGTTAAGTCATTTTAATACTCATAAATTGTTACATGATCAACAATACGGGTTCACAAAAGGTAGAAACACAACAAATGCCGGCACAAGACTGATTACTGAAATAATTGACACCTGGGAAAACTGCCAGGATCTCGTTGGCGTTTTCTGTGATCTGTCTAAAGCGTTTGATTGTGTTGACCATCAAATTTTGTTAAACAAGCTGGAATTTTATGGCATTCGCGATTTAGCTTTAAATCTAATAAAGTCCTACCTTTCTAATAGAACTCAAGGTGTTAATATTGATGGTTGTGTATCCGACGGAACCATTGTAAAGATGGGTGTCCCCCAGGGCTCAATTTTAGGCCCGTTCCTGGTCCTAGTATACATCAATGATCTTCCACATATGGTACAGGAGACGGCGCAGATAGTGCTATTTGCTGATGATACATCCCTACTGTTTAAAGTTAGTAGGAAAGATAATATATTATCGGCAGCAAATGACACTCTGGAAATGGTTTCAAAATGGTTCACGGCAAATAATTTAGTTTTAAATGCAAAGAAGACTAAGTGCCTGAAATTTACGTTGCCTAATGTATCAAATATCAATGCCACAGTGAAGATAGGTGGCACTGATCTGGAATTTGTCGACTCCACTGTGTTTTTAGGGATCACAGTTGATTCCAAACTACAGTGGAAAGCTCACATCAATACTTTATCCAACAGATTGAGCTCTGCTGCATATGCAGTCAGAAAAATTAGACAATTAACTGATGTTGCAACAGCCAGACTAGTGTACTTCGCCTATTTTCACAGTATAATGACATATGGTCTTATAATGTGGGGATCTGCGGCAGATATTGACACAATATTTATTCTACAGAAGAGGGCCATTCGGGCAATATATAACATAAAAGCTCGTCTCTCTCTTCGAGAAATCTTTCCTATGATTGATGTATTGACACTACCATCTCAATATATTTATGAGAATTTATTGTACGTAAGGAAAAACTTAAATATGTTTAGTAAAAATAGCGATAGACATAATTTAAACTTAAGAAACATAGATAAAATCGATATACCAAAGTTTAGACTGCAAAAAACGAATAAATGTTTCGTCATTAACAGTATAAGGTTATTTAATAAATTACCTAAAAGCATTATAGAACTGAGTGAAACAAAGTTTAAGAATTGTATAAAACACATTTTAATCAATAAGGCTTACTATAGCGTAAAAGACTATTTTAACGATAAAGACGCCTGGAACCGTCCTGATATGCAATTGAGGTCTCGCGACTAGTGAACAAATTACTTATTTATTAGAATTATATTTGTAGAATAAACATTAGCTTAGTAGTGTCCGATATTGTAATAATTTAATATTACATAATTTATTTTTATTACATTATGTAAATTTTGTCTTTGGATAAGGTAATCACTGATGATTACCTGCTTATTTATACTTAATTTATACTACAGTACTGTGTAGTTCTGTACATTGGTACAGTAACAAATAATCTGCCATAGGGTGTTTTGCGCATGCTGATCGGTGGGGTGCATTTTGAGTATGCTACTATATATATATATGCTATATAGCATAAGCAAATCAATGGCTGTACTCCTCTTTTAGTTTGTGTGAAGCACTAGAGTTTTTTACTTGCTGGTTTCTTTTTCTCCGGGGTGTCACTGAGGGGATCGACTTTACAGTTAGTATACCCGCCCTTAAAAATACCGATCCTTATACGTTTACTTATATGTGATTGGTTACTAACCTTTTATTTAGAATAAATATTTAAGGCGTGGATATGGTCGGTGAAGTTGGTCGCCTTGGTGGCTCCCTTGTATGGCAGATAATGATTGACAGGTCAATGGAATCAGCTAACCACCTAGTCTTACACTAGTTGGTTATGTAGTGTGTGTTCGGTTTGGTAGTAATTTTCATATTAAGATTTCTAAATTTAAGTTCTAAATCTGATATCAAGGTATAATAAATATTTGTCATTCTTTTAATAATGAATAGCTGCCTAACCAAACGCACTCTAAGACCTCATTGTTAATTTTTTTTTTTTGACTATTCATAAATATCTGTAAAGATTTACATGAAATAAATGATTTGATTTGATTTGATTTGATAAACTAATATTCCTAACAGTACTTAAATTTACATTTTCCTGTGTAACATTATTTATTAAATTAATTTATTGTTTGAAAAGAAAATACTTCCATTTACGAATTAAGGAGGTATTCTAATTCACTTAAATCTAATTTAGAAGCAGACAGACAAATGACCTCAAGTATAATTACAAAATAAAACAAACGAAAGAAAATGTTTTTCTTAAAATTTAATGTCCCTTTTTCGTCATAAATTTTCATTTATCTTATTTTTTGGTGAAGAGTCGGCTCTTATAAAAATCCTCTAGGGGCCTTTAAGCCCCTCTGATGGGGGATGACAACTTGCGAAAACAGATTTTCTTCATATTCTCTCAATATTATGTAATTTTCCACACCTCACGCCGCCAGTCGGAAAATTATTAACTTTCCGGTACGAATATTTTTACGCCTATTTTCTTTATTTTTAGGCGACACTTTCTTTTTTTATATAAAAAATTTTGAGTACCTACTTATTTCTTATTTTTAGATAGAAATATTTACTAATGCATAAGCATTTATAAAAAAAATATACCGCAATAGAAATGTTATGACGGTTGCTTTACGCGGCGGCCCAAGACCACCTCTGCTGGTTACTTGCAACCAGCAGGGTAACCACCGACTGCGATACCGTGATATCTCGTTCGAGTTGAGATCAAGAACGATCTATTAATAACATTTAGAGGAGTGAGGATCCAAAATCAGGATTTCTTTTAGGACAAAAAGCATGCATAACTATCCAACGCGGAAATGCAGCTAGTGCTAGGAGTACCCGCTTTAAGAAATTCTTGATTCTTCTCCTTTAATTATTTTTGCCAATATTTGTATTATTAATTTGATTTATTTATATTACTTACAAAACAATTTTTTAAACTAAAACTAAATTGAATTTAATCTTCTATGTCCCAGCTACTCCGTGGGCCTAAGGTCACTAAAATACTCGGAACATTTCCTCTCTGGATGATAAATGCAATACGTTGAATAAAATGATAAAAAGCTCGGACATCACCAGGGGCCTTATTCCGAGTTTTCAAACGTTAAACACGACAAGACGTTGCGCAAACTATAAATATTGAAATATAAGTTCTATTCCAATGGATATATAGTCTGTATTGGGTTGGCTATAATAATGCACCATCTTGAAATACACGAATTCTTCGCAAGTTTGAACATCTTATAGAAATTGGAATTTCAACTGTATATATAATAGGATAGAACTTATATTTCAATATTTATAGTTTACGAAACGTCTTGTCGTCTTTAGCAGTTGCAAACTCGGAAGAAAGCCCCAGATTTTTTTTTCAGAAGGGTAACTAAACTTTTTAGCTTCTGTAGACCAAACACTTGAAGTTTCTAGAGCAAAGGATAAGAATAGATAATTTTGTATAAGGTCCAAATATTTTTGGTGTTTGGCCTTACTGGCAGATTCTGCAGCTGATCCAGCAATAGCAGAAGAACCTTGAATATGGGAAGCGGCATAAGTATCAACGCAAGTGGAATCCCAAATGAGATTTAATTATATAAATTGTCAATAATTAAATTTATACTTATACTATATATTATTGTTTTATATGCCTCAATAATAAATACAGCATATGCTGTGCTGTTGAAGTGGGTATAGGTTAATTGTAAGAAGTCCCTAAGCCCCCTGGGCCGCGATTTACTAAAACTCAATATAGAGCAACTAGGCAATTCTATGAAATTTAACCAATTTTCTTTCTAACCTTAGGGATAGAAATAAAATTGGCTAAAATTTCCAAAATGACTGAGTATTTGAAAATGTTTATCGCCAACTTTGAGCAATATTGAATAATGTATATATATCATCACGCCCGCCTAGACGGTCTCAGGGTATCCAGCGGAGGGATTTTTAATCTCACCTCGTCGTAGTCGATGGTATGAGTCTTCACCGAACAAGTGGCTAGCTCGACGCGATGTTTGGATAGACTCAATAACCCATCTAAAAACAGTTTCACAGGTTAGTATAGTGAAACTGGGAGCTTAACGTGCTCTCCGATGCACTATAGTTATATTTATTGAATAATATGAAACAATTAAAAACAATATGGTGAAAGAATTGCTGTATTTTATTAAAACTGCTTCAGATTCCTCCATTAATTGCTCCATATTGATCAATTACTGTTGGCGGGAAATTATTGCTTGAAAAATTGCCCGTGTAAGAGCACCTTAACATACTTTTCATGCGATAGAAATAATATTTTCTAAAACTGCGCGCCCTCTACTGGCATCTATGTGTACGTACATATATGTTGATGCCTCTATCACAGATGACATTGAGTTTTAGTAGATACAGTAAACAATAGTGCCAACTATTTGCGTTAAGGTTTCGCCAGTCGTGTTGACACCCATACAAAACGTACTTATTGAGGCTTCGAAGAACACTTTTTACTCTTTTTTTTAGCAACAATAATAAATATGCGCAAAAATACTAAACCTATTTAACTAAAGTGTTCTTTAAGGACTCAATAAGTTTTTAAGCATGACAACAAGGCCAGACCTAGGATGGGTGGCCGCTTTATACAACGAGGCTATACCATCATAAACACCGGAACAAACTCACTACTTGTTAGGTGTTGCTTCCTAATAACATCGGCGAAATAAGGACGGGTTGATCTCTCCGCTGGGTACCCTGGGGCCTTTATATGTCCCGTCTCGGGTGCCTAAAAAAGCACCCGTAAGGTTTTTGTTTTTAAAGTTTTTATGAATAAGGTCACTAGTACTACAATTTAGCTGTTAATTGTCGTTTAATTATTATTTTTATTTTGGTAATTGCACATAATTATATAGAGTTAAAAAATCGTATATGACCGACAAAAATATTATTTTAATTCTACGAAAAACAATAGTGGAGATATAAGAAGCGCGAAAGCACATTTTGTATAGGGACCAATACTTCGCATCGCAACTGGCGTGTTCTTAAAAAGAGTACGCATTTAAGTAAAAATTGCATTTACTGACTTAGCAGAAATGTAGTGTTTTTCCATTTCAGTAGGTACGTTATTTTTACAACCCAGATATAATGTCAAAGCAATTTACCAAAGAGTCTTGTGGAGTTAAAAAAAAACGCTCTCCGTCGGTTGCGCGAAATAAGTAGTTAGTTTTTACAGCTCAATAAAACAACTTCTATCGCACTTTCAGGCTTCCCTTTTACAGCTTTTTTATATGTTTATAGTGTTGTTTAACTTTATATAGGTACCTAGTAGTTTCTATAGATAAGGGATTTTAGATTCTGATGCGAACGAGTTTTAGAGTAACAAATTTTATTAGGAAAATAACATTATATACTTAGGTAGGTACAGTTTAGTTTTATTTATTGGAGCACGGAGTGTTACTTTGTATCTACTTGTTGGTAAACAGACCTACAATTCAATTCAATTCAATTCGTTTATTCAGATATAATTTTTACACAGTTTACAATATTATGCAGCAGGGCCCGAACTAGGAAAAAAAATCCTGTATCGCGGGCCCCAATTCAATTAACATAATGTACATTCACAAACGCTACCTAAACCTTGTTAACAAAAGATATTATATTTGGATACACGAAAATTATTGAAAGGTACAAAACATTTAAGGATATATCATAATAAATTATTACACAACATAAGACAATAAAATTAATTACTTAACACTACAAATAAATACATAAAACACGGAAAGACGAACAATAGTAACAATAACACAGAATTTTAAGCACATAAAATAAAATAAATAAATAAACACAACAATTCAGGTAGTACTAATTACAAGCAATTCAATAAATATATTGTTTTTCATTTGGGAATCCAAAGAAGAATTCTTTTTTTAAAACAAAGTCCATGAATGGGGTCGATCAATATATTGTTGTTTAACTATTTTAATATCCTAGCTGCTTTATCGTCAAATCAATCGCCCGTTTCGTAACCGCTCCATTAAAGGAGACTACACCCTCGACAATAAATCGATGCAGTAGTCTTCATTAGGAAACCGGAGAACTAAAATTGAAACATGCTTAGGTGATTTACGGGTCTTGCATCCGTATGAGCAATGGTAACTAATTTAATGAGGTACTCGTAAATCAAACATTGTTATTTATCAGCATCGGTCACTCCCACTATGCCTAGATTTGGTTACGTATCTTTGTTGCATCAATGTGTGATATCAACTGGTTTATTCATAACTAGCTTCAGCCTAGTGGTTAAGTCACTGCGCAACTGATAACAAGGTTAAGCAGATGACAACAAAGCCGGCCTGGGATGGGTGACCGCTTTATACAACGAGGCTATTTCATCATAAACACAGCAACAAGCTCGCCACTTGTTAGGTGTTGCCTCCGAATACCATCGGCGAAATGAGGATGGGTTAATCCCTCCGCTGGGGCCCTGAGGCCGTTTAAACGGGTCTCGGGAGCCAAATTGGCACCCGTGATGGTATATATTTTTATTTAGCTTCAGCGTAACTTCAATCGTTTACGCAGCGTACGCAACTGAAGCTTTCAAAAAATTACAGGTCCAATGAAAATTGCTGCAAAACGGCAAAATACATTTTTCCCGTTTTTGCAACATTTTTCATTGATTCTCCGAACATATTCGTCATAGCGTAATGTTATATAGCCTATAGCCTTTCTCGATAAATAGTCTATCCAACACTAAAATCATTTTTAAAATCGGGCCAGTAGATCCAGAGATTACCCCCTACAACCTCACAAATTCACAAACTTTACCTCTTTATAATATTAGTATAGATTACATCCTGAAAGGAGACCTCCACAAGTAATCGATACATAGGTCCTTAGCACAACAGCATCGTTAGGCTCGATAAATCGACAAAATCGATACATATCGATAACCCGTACCTTCAAAATAATGTCATTCAGGTGGGCGATTCTCGCGCTTTCGACATTCATCTCGATTCGAGATTTTTAAACGAAAAATGACTAAATATGTAATTTTTCGTTCAATATTTATTAAATAATATTTATTATTTATTTCATTTAATGATCGATATTTTTAAACGAAAAATGGCATATGAGTTCTCACATATCGAGGTAGATAACAAATCGTATGTGATGGCATTCAGTAAAGGTTTCAACATTTGTGACGCAATACATCTATCAAAAAACGTAAAAAATGTGGCTTAGGGCCGGTTTCTTGATCGATAGTTTACGTTACCATAGTTAAAAATGGCGGGTGTTCTATGAGATTTTTGTCAAAACATATTTCAAATTGATATAAAAGACGCCATAACTGTCATTATTTAACAATTAGCCGAGATCACTATCCATCAAGAAACCGGGCCTTAGCCAGTCAGAAATTTAACTTTTCGAGCACATCAGATCTCAGCCCTCAAAGTGTTTTAGGAGCTCATTCCTTAACAAAAATTCAGTGACGCGATATGTGACGACATCCAAAGTAGTTTCATCCATTCTTTTGAGAAATCTTAAATCTGACTAATTATCAAGTTTTAGGCTGTTTTGGAGAATTGTTTAGTGACGGAGATTAAACAGATTAAAACCTTCATATGCGTAATGAAGTTTTTACAAGTTATTGACAAAAAACTTGATGAACCAGTTTATTTTTTATGGAGAGCACGGCATGTGACTATGTCTAATGTTAAGTAGACCTACAAAGTCCATAAATAGGATCGATCAATAAACTGTTGTTCAACAATATTGATCGTTTCCACTATGCCGGCTAAATGATGGGTTTACGAAATGGGCGGCGGAAATCAATGAATGATATCCAATACAAATATTATTTACTTTCATTGCAAGTGAAGCAGGGGAAAAAACTAACAAAATATAGATCCTGTTTAAATATTCAAAAATAAAATATTTTAATTAAATCAACCTAAGATACTTTCTACGAGCTCGAGATTTTTTTCAAGATATTTAACGAAACTCCGATAAAACGTTTGTATTTGACATACCTAGCTAACTTCGTTTTTCGTGTTTTTTATAACAAGACAAATTTTTCTTTGTTACGAAGTTACAACCTAAAACTTTTGAAGAATTTCTTACATTTGAACAAATAAATTAATCTTTTTTAAATATTAATTTCAAAATATGTTCCGACTTGTTGTTTCTTTTGTTGAATAAAAAATATACTAAGACATATTACTACATTTTAATACAAATAGACTTGTATTCTATACTAGTTGGCGTCCGCAACTTCGTGTGCGCGAGGACAGCCTCCGTACACTAGTGGTTTTTGGCGTTGTATCCGGAGGTCGTGGGTTCGATTACCACCCATGACAAAAAAATATTAGTACGTTTTTCTGTAACGCACTAAAATTGTTTTACTAAAGTGGGAATCGAATCCACGAACTTTGTATATTACGCAAACGGCGTAAACTGGGCTACGGAGACGTTCATAGAAATTGGTATATTTTAATTTTGAAAATTATTTATTTAACTGGCAACAATCGTAAATAAAACATTTAGTTCAACAAATGCACAGAATAATATAATTTGTATTTAAAATTGAATTATCTGACTTGTTTCCAAGCCATAATAAATTAAAAAAAAAACTACATAATAAAGCCTTTACCAAATGACTACTTTCATCTATAAAATATAGTAGGTAGGCTCTGGTAGGCTCTAATTTATAGTCATTCAAATAATAGGTTATACGGTTGAAACGGTGTCGACTAACCCCCACCTTCCTCCCTTATTACGCACTACCCCACCCAGGGCTGACCTGTTGCTTCGTTAACTCAAAACATACCACGTATCTTAGTACAGTCAACTGTAATAATTTTATATTAATTTTCAATAAGAACGGTTTATATATACATAATATAACGTATAAATCGTTCTTATATAATTATACAAAGGCCGACATTTTTTTTTTTGTTTTTATTTATTTATTGAATCACTAAAAAAAAGTTCCAATATAAAAAATATACACAATTAGTTAATTAAAGTTCATTCTAGACATTAGAGCATGGCTCCCAATATTAGAACGACTGAACTCTTACATATTATTTTTATTCTGCAACAAACTGTAATCACTGTGACAAAAAATACCAATTTACGCTGCATTCGTAATTGCAAAGTCTGCGTTCTCCATAAAAGAGCTTTTGAACTTCCAGTAATACAAAAGCTCTTTTAGTATGGAGAACGCAGACTTCGCGATTAGGAATGCAGCGTCCTTAATATTGTTTCATTTTTAACACATATATTTGTTACAGATATTGGTATTTTTTGTCACAGTGCTTTTTTTTACGGATTTTATATAAATTATTTAAGAGTATATACGTGGTGGCCGAGTTGGTTAGACCTTGGACTTAAAAACACTTAGGTCCCTGGTTCGAACCCCGGTGTGTACCAATGAGTTTTAATTAAAAAAAATATGTACATTTGTTTGACAACACCACTATAGTGCCTCGGAGAGCACATTAAGCTCTCGGTCCCGGTTTCACTATACCAACTTGTGAAACTGTTTATAGATGGGTTATTGAGTCTATTCAAAACATCGCGACGAGCTAGGCACTTGTTCGGTGTAGACTCATACCATCGGCTACGACGAGGTGGGATTAAAAACCCTCCGCTGGATACCCTGGGGCCGTCTAGTCGGTCTCGGGCGCCGTAAGGCACCCGTGATGATATGTTTGTATGTATGTATTTAAGAGTTATATGATGAAAATAATGAAACAATATTTAGGACACAGTTTGTCGCAGAATTAAAATAATATTTTTTTCGGCCATTGGATTGATTAATCTTTCTGCAATGGGTTATTTTTCTCGAAATCTAATAACAAAAATATTTATTACCCACAACAAAAAGAAAACAACCATAGATCTTAGTTTGTGACAGTATTTAAAACACTCCAAAGTCACCAATCAATTAATATTATTAAATTTCATCAATATTTAAAACTTTGGTAGAGTATACTTGTGCGAGAAGCCGGGAAACAAAACTAGTCCAGGATTCTCACACGGGTTACGTTACGCGCCGCAAAACTAAGTTTAAAAAATAACTTACTTGTAGCTCTCGTGGTTACATTTCAGCGGCGAGTTCCCTGAGTACCCAAGAACGAAAAGGCAAAGGGGTCTTTAGCCTACAACCTTATCAATACCGAACAATACTTAATCATTCGATAATTAAATGACTAATATTGAATAAGAGAATGAGATTTTTTTTTTTTTTTTTTTAATATTAATTTATAAAAGTAAAAGTAATGAAAGCAACTGTACATTTAAAGTAGGAACATAAGACATTGTACCTAAATGTAGAATGTACATTATTATTCCCTTTAGACGGAAAGAAATTCTGTACATTTAATATTAACAACATTTGGGTACGAATTAATATTTTATTATTTGTGTATTCGGTAACTTACTCGTACAAGCATTATTCGACCTTTTATTTTAGATGAATAATTAAGTAATTTACTTTGACGTAGTAACATATAGCTTTTATGTATATATTTAAGTCTCTACTATTTATAATATATATATTTTTATATTAATTTAACATTATATTGATATACTTACACAAAATTACTACCTAAAAATTACCAAAAATAGCTAATAATAGTAAGAAAAAAAAGCAAAATAAAAAGTAAAAAAAAATATATAAATAAAAAATTCTAGTTTTAGTCTCTACTTACATTGCCATATTATCTAGATGTACAAGTTTGGAGTTTTTATTAGTGATGTATACACATTATGTTTGATTCCACCATACGGTATTAGTGAAATCAGCATAGTATTACTGTAAAATAAATTTACTTAATTTATTGAAAAACTCATTGGTAAACATGAAAAATACAGATGGAGAAACCGTTAAACGACCTATTTATGTGACCTGTTTCAGTTTTAGTCTTTGAGTCCACCGGTTTTCAGGACACTATTACATCGATTACTTGTCGAGGAGGTAGCGTCCTTTCAAGGCGCGGTTACGAAAAAAGCAGTAGATTTTACGATAAAGCAGACTCATAATGCAAAAAGGTTTGTTGTAACCCATTTCGTAACCGCATCAATATTGAAAGCGATTAATGCTGTTAAATATTTATTTAAATCTTTATTGCATAGAAAATAGAAAGGCGGACTAAATGCCGCTAGGCATTCTCTACCAGTCAAACCTTCGGGACAATCAAAGCAGTAAATAAGTGAGGTAGGAAATAACTATGTATAACCTATATAAAGGTATATTTAAAAATAGGAGTTTTGGTGGCCTCCCTAAGTCTTTAGATACCTAGTATTATTTTCACTGTTTTTTTTTCCTTTTTTATTGTCAATACCACTAATGCCACTCTATGAATTGTACTCAAACACTTTAACATGCATAGACAAACCGACACACTCACACAAACACACATAGAAGCACACACACCCTAAAGCACGCATTCGTTACTTCGCACCTCTTTCAGTGTCAAAATATTAATATATAAAAAAATTCTACATGGCTTTATGATTTGTTAAAATATTTGGTAAACATTATTAATAAAAATAAAAAATATAACCACATTAATGGACTTTGTAGGTCTGCTTACGAACAGGTAGGTACAAAATATAACAAAAAAACATCCCAGCAGCTGTAACCTAATATTTTTTTAATATAATCAACTCAGCTATTACATAATGGTAAAATTAATATAGAAAAAATATACTTTATACGTATTAATACTGTCATCAACAAAAACAACCTATAGCTCCCAAAAACCCCCTAAAAATGGGGAAGGGGGTTTGTCATCCACCTGTAGCTTCGGAATTCTTCGAGCAAATTTTCTTGTTCATACACCGGCCCGTTGTATTTTGATCTAATTAGGCTCTTTGGGGGTATTTATGGGACTAGTATTGCCCCCAGTGTGGGGTGAGTTATTGGTGATAACAGTCGTTGTTAGGGGTGTGTGGTGTGTAGGACATTGAGGGTAAAATGGGTTATAATGGTGATAGAAAGAGCTTTGTTATCTAGGGATTATTTTAATGATAAGAAATGTCATATTTATTTACTAAATGTAGATGAATATGGGTGTAGTTCGAATGCCATTCGTTTACTTAAGAATTCGTATAACAAATGAAAATTAACGAGTATAATAAGTTGCTGAGAATAATTTATTTTTGAAATAAAACTTTCCTGTCGAAATAAAACTTGTATCTTGACTTTTATTTAGACTTGTTATTTAAAACAAATATATTTTTTTTAGATACTTATTTCACTTATTTCATTGTACGAAACAAAGATTCATAGCTCTAAAACGGTAACAGTTTTGTAATACTAGGTCTTAAACGGTGACAATTTCGTAGCTCCAAAACGGTGACAGTTTCGTAGCACTAGCTCTTAAACGGTGACTGTTTCAAAGCTCCAAAACGGTAACAATTCCGTAGCACTAGCTCTTAAACGGTAACAATTTCATAGCTCCAAAACGGTGATAGTTACGTAGATCCAAAACGGGTTTACCTATCCTATTTTTTTTTATAACACAGCTATAAATACTACAACTTTATGCTTTAGATATATTAAAAATAATTTCCCTGTCAAGACATTATAAACATATTATTTATTTATTTTAATTACTAAACAATTCATATTAAATGATAACATGATATGATTCTACATAACAATTTATTAGAAGGAATTGAAAACTATTAAATTGGTAAATAGTTTTAAATTTGCGGTCTCTATATGGTATTAAATGTTAGATTAAGAGTAGGTGGTCTAGGTAACGTATGTGAGGGTTTAGTGAGGTAATTGATACGGTAACAAGAAGGTCCCCTAGCATTGTTTGTATCTTCACAAGTAACAATGGGAATATCTTAAGCTAAGACAAACACAAAATACACAATAATACCTAACTAACTATATGTTAAAGAGTCCTATGGTCGGATTAATAGTCGTTGCTAAGCAATTGCTAATAATGCTTAGCCGATGCTTCGGACTGTCAAACTGCATATGAAAAATCTAAATTTTGACAGTTCCAAGCAACGGCTTAGGCTAAGCAACGACTATTAATCCGACCATTAGGGCCAATGCCACACGGGCGTTGTTGTTGATAGCGCAACGCAATGCGCGGCGACGTCGGAGTACGGCACGTTGAACGCATGCCGTACTCTGACGTCGCCGCGTCGCAGCGTTGGTGTTAGTACAACTTACATTCTAAAAAATACCGCTCAGCTGCATGGCAGCGCCGACGCATTGCAACGACAACGCCCGTGTGGCATCACCTTTATGGACCATTTACATGATACCAATAGAGAAGACAGTCTACAGATCCAAGACATTATGCCAGTCCAATGAAAAATGCAATGTGGTTTCTGTGTAGGCCTTTATATGAGTCAGTTTATAGAGCAAGTTCACCATCAAATTTTGTACAGATAGCCGGCAACGATGGCTTGGCTTACATACTGCCTAGGAAGGAACGCGCGTTTACACGAAGCCAACGGGCAAGCCAATCCACCGCGCTAGTGGTGGGGGAAGGTATTGGCTCTGAAAAAATTGTGCTAGGGCCTTTTGACAAGATTTTTAGTGGAATTTTTGTAATAACATAACATATCATCACGGGTGCCTTACGCGCCCGAGACCGTCTAGACGGCCCAGGGTACCCAACGGAGGGGTTTTTAATCCCACCTCGTCGTAGCCGATGGTATGAGTCTACACCGAACAAGTGACTAGCTCGTCGCGATGTTTTTGAATAGACACAATAACCCATATAATAATGTATGTTTTTTTTTGCAAGCCTATAGAGTTTAGTTTGTGACCAGAACAATATGTTTATCATGTACTTCATATGATTATTATTATTTCAAACGTATATCAATAGTTATTTCATTTATTTATTTCAATTTAAACTGTGCAGTAAATTTACTACTGTTGCAAATAAAATATAGAATTCCAGCTATCCTGGTACCTCGCTAAAGTGTCTTCTTGTCAATTAAGGTGCTGTCACCGCCAAGAACAGAGTTCCGTGTGTCACGAGCTCGGGGCAGAATTACGGTAATATACGGTACGGTTTACATTTAATCATTATTATCTAATATCATGCCATTAACACGTCCACATCGTAAATTAATTATTATGGTATTTTGAATTATCGTTACCTGGAATGCTCTACCAGCTTGCGTGTTTCCTTCCTCTTATAACCTAGAGTCCTTTAAACGAAGCGTGAATAGTCATCTTAAGCCGGCATAATGATGGCAACCAGCGGTGCACCTGTATGCATCCGCTTGTTGCTATCATTCATGGATATTGCATACTGCTTAACATCAGGTGGATGCAAGGTCACATGTTGAGCTCTCATAAAAAAAAAAAAAAAATTTCGGGGAAGTGCGATGGCTCATTTGGACAACGAAAATTTCGCGATCGCAACTAGAGTGTTTTTTTTATATATAGGAGCACAGCATGTGACCTTGTATTTATCTGATGTTAAGCAGATCTACAAAGTCAATGAATAAGGTCGATCGGTAAATTGTAGTTTAACGATATTGATCGCTCTCACTGTGCTGGCTAAACGTATAGGTTATGAAATGAGCGGCAACAAGGATAAATTTGGATTTATGGCCCGTTACGCACCCTGAAAAGAGACTACCACAAGAAAACGATGCAGTAGTCTCCAAAAAATCGGTGAACCCAAAGACTAAAACCGAAACATGACTAGGTCACTTGGTCGTTTTGCATCTGTATGGGCGGTGGAAATGAGACCGGTCGGTCGGCCTAGTGAAATTATAGAGGCTTTCGTTCCACTCCCACCTAAAATGTATGTTTCTGTATTGGATTTTTTTTATGTTAAAAAATCTCTACTATTATTAATAATACAAAAGATTTTTACGTACAATTATCACAATAAAAACATCTTATAGGCTTTGCTTTGCCATAAGGTTTTGCTTCGTAATAACGTAATGTAAATAGGATGTCTTTATTGCCAAAATAAAGCGATATTAGTTGTTATTCACGTAATAACATTACGTTAATACGATGCAACAACTTATGGTAGAGCCTCAGTTTGAGTACCTTGCCGCGAAAGCGAGGGTCGTGGGTTCGAGTCCCACACACCAAAAAAAAATTCATTGCATTTTTTTTTTTAATAATTACAAAATACAAATAATAATTGAACTACGACTAACAGCCAAGTTGTGATATTAGAAATACTTTTGAATGGCCGTCATAGTATATCTTTCCGTTTAATTTTTATATTAAATGTTAAGCTAATAAAAATCATTATTTTTGTGAAAAATACAGCGTAACCAAACGCTATCTCTAAGGTCTCTATCTCTAAGAGACCTTATTCTAAATTAAATTTAAAAAAGATTTACATAAAATATAAATTTAAATTTGGTTAAATTTGCTACGGTTATAAAGTTGCCATGTTTCTTCATTAAAAAATATTCAAATACGGTTTAGAAAAATGAATACCTACTGAGGCTCTACCATGGGTTTTCACATTATACAAACGTAACGTTATTCGAATGAATACGTATACGTGAGCAACAACCAATAGGGCCGCTTTATTATTGGTAACAGGATTGAATAAAGCGATCCTATTGGTTGTTGCTTACGTATACGCAAATGAATACGTTACGTTTCTACAATGCGCAAACCCATGGTAGAGCAATCTAGTCTAGTCAAATTCGATTAAAGGTATATTTATATTATTATTATTTAGTTTATTATATAATGTTGTTTATTTAGTTATTTTTTTAAAGTATATTCTGTTTTTTATTTTATTTTTATTATTAAAGGTTGTTTTCAACCACTAATTTCTCTTACTTGGTTGATGATGACTTAAAAACAGCCTTAATTTATTAGTTACTTTGTAACAACTATGTATTGTAAAATTTATTTTGTATATTTTCAAACATAATTACACACACGTTAAATATAGCTATTGTTATTCAAAATGGCACCAGAATTTCACAAATAAATTAAAACTTAATACAAAACTGACAAGCACTGAAAATTGAGTTTCAAACATCGAGGTCATAAATCTGTGATAGAGAGCGCTAAAATATTATATATTACCTACTAGGTGGTCACCTAGTAGGTGGGTTGCGCCTTTGGAGGTCGTGAGTTCGATGGCAAAAAAAAACTTAGTACGTTTATTCTGTAGTTTGTTATGGTCTGGGTGTTTATAAAATATAATATGTATTATATCGTTGCTTCTGGTACACATAGTATAAGCCTAGAGCTTAGTTTGTGACCAGAGCTATATATGTAAATTGTCCTACATATTATTATTATTATTATCATCTTATTGGTCGTATATAGCCTATAGCCTTCCTCGATAAATGGGTTATCCAACACTAAAAGAATATTTCAATTAGAACCAGTTAGTTCCTGAAATTAACGCGTTCAATCAAATAAACTCTTTAGCTTTATAAAATAATAGTATAGATATAGATTAGTATAGATTAACACAGAAAATAGTGACACCCATTTTTCTGGGGATGACTAAACCCCAAACTTGACTAGGTCACTTAATAGCTTTTGAGTCTGCTGGTGATAACGAAATCAGCCGGTCGACTTAACGAATCAATTTATTTATTTCATGTCAATATTCCTAGGTGGCAGGAAGGCCTCTATAACTCTGATAGGCCAAAACCGCCAAGTGACCTAGTCATGTTTCGGTTTTAGTCTGTGCGTTCACCGGTTTTTCGGGGACCACTGCATCGATTTATTGTCGAAGTGGTAGTCTCATTTCTTGGTGCGGTTACGAAACAGGCGACAGATTTGACGATAAAGCAGCAAGGATATTAACTAGACGATGATATTAACTAGATATTACATAGGCTCGTGATGTCATATTAACATAGAAATACGTCTTTGTCGCCGCCCATTTTGTAACCGCATCATTTAGCCGGCATATTGGGAGCGATCAATATTGTTAAACAACAATATATTGATCGACCTCATTAGATCTGCTTAACATCATGTGGATTCAAAGTCACATGCCGTGCTCCAATAAAAAATATATATATATGAGAGACAAGGTAATAATAAAAGAAAATACATATGGTTTTAGAGCGTGTTTGGTTAGGCTGTTAATCATCAAAAGAAAATCGATAAGTTTTATTAATATTTAATATAAAAATCAAACGCGCAGTGAAATGGCAATTTGTAAAAACACTACCTAACCGAACGCACGCTACATTTACAACCTTTAGAATAACCTAATATAACCGTCTAGTAAGACTAGGTGGTTAGCTGATTCTATAGAGAGCGGTCACGTGCGATTATAAAATAAAAATAGGCTTATAACCTTTAGAACAACCTAACCAATCCATCTAGTAAGACTAGGTGGTTAGCTGATTCTATAGAGAGCGTTCACGTGCGATTATAAAATTAAAATATAATAGTAAATTTTGTAAACAACATTTAGGTACAAGTATTTTCTTATTTTGTACACTGAAGATTGATTACTCACGCATCTCAAACCATTCAAGGTAAGACGTGATGGAATGCCATAATATTATGGTTATAGTAAATTATAAACAATAGGCACCAATATAGGTCGTATTATTAAATATTCAACTAGCATCGCGGTTCATTAAGCTTGGTAAATCTATTTTAAAATAAACATTTACAGACAGGGTTTTTTTGTTTGTTTGTAGTTATTTTTAAACATGCTAAGCTAATCAATGAAAGTATCAGTTTGATTAAAAAGCACTACGTTAGATAGCCTGTTTATTGAGGAATTTTATAAACTAGGCTATACATCTTTCTTAGGCTACCTTCCGTTACAATTCATAGGACCTGATGCAAAAACCATCAAGTAGCCTCGCCATGTTTCAGTTTTTGTGGTCACCGGTAGACGAGGTGTTTTTTTTATAGGAACTCGGCATGTGACCCCACATCGACCTGATGGAAAGCAGTATGCAGGTCTAAGAATGAATACAACCAACACTGCAAACTGTGTTATTGGTTTCATCCATTATGCCGGTTTATGATGCCTATTATTAACATTTAAAAAAAAAAAAGGATTCAAGGTTATAGGATGAAGGAAACACGTAAGCAGGTCGAGCATTCCACATTTTAATAGTGCGACAGATGTACGAATCTCTAAATCTTTTAGTGTGGGTTGGGGGTAGTCTGCTTTCGTAAACGCACCCTACGTTTTCGAAACGGGCGGTTGGTTCGACGATAAGGTGACGAAGGTGTTAAAGTAGATACGTAGAAAAAAGTCGATTTTATCGCCACCCTCTTCGTAACCGTATAATTTAACCGGCATAGCAATGCTGTTTTTAAATTGACCCCATTCATGGATTTTGTAGGTCTACTTACTATAAGTTAGATATAAAGTCACATGCCGTGCTCCAATAAAAAAAAGTTAACCCAACACAAGATATTTTTTTTTTTGAATTCTACTTGCATTTTTTATAGGCCATTGGTCGATGAATAGGGTAGTACCATGAAAATAAGAATAATATATTATTATGGAACCGCCCTGAGGCCTCTATATAGCCTAAAAACAAAATGTCAAACATATTCATTGTCTAAGTCTAAAATCCCATACTAAACATGAAAACACAAGATGGCGGCTCGCCATACAATATGGCGGCAACGAACACGTTTTAATATTAAATTCGATGACACTTCCGTAAAAAGTTCTTACTGTCATGCCTGGGCCGTGTTCGGAAGCGTAACACTTTAACACTGGGTAGTGTCACAGAGTGCGATAAAAATATTGAAAAATGCTTAGAGAACAAGAGATGCATATAGTGTAGTGACATTACCCAGTGTTAAAGTGTTAGTTTCCGAACACGGCCCTGGGTGTTTATTTTATTTGTTATAATTTCTTATCTTTCTGTAAATAAATGATTTAGAATTCTTATAATTTTTATATTATAATAAATCTGACACGTGCGTCCTAAATTTGTGCAACACACGAGTGAACTAGTTAATGTTTTGCTTTTCAGCCAAAATTACAGCTCTTTGTTTTCGCGAACCACTGGTCTAGTAATTGCTTTCCGTTATAAACAATCTATAACCTATTATTCACTGAAAATTGAATGGTTTCAGATGAAAATAAAATTAAACGATACAAAATATAATGTGGTAATTTTGTAAAACATATATAATAATATATATGATGATATATATAGGAGTGCACCTTACGGCACCCGAGACCGCCTAAACGGCCTCAAGGTACCCAGCGGAGGGGTTTTTGATCCCACCTCGTTGTAGCAGATTATATGAGTCTACACTGAACAAGTGGCTCTCGTCGCGATGTTTGGATATAGAGTCAATAACCCATGTTTAAACAGTTTTACAAGTTGGTATAGTGAAACTGGGACTGAACAGCTTCAGGTGCTCTCCGAGGCACTATAGTAGTGTTGTTAAACAAATGTACCTACATGATACGTTTTTAGATTAAAAACTCGGTTCGAACCAGGGACCTAAGTGTTTTTAAGTCTAAGGTCTAACCAACTCAGCCACTACGTAGGTTATATACTATTTATATATATATATATATAATAATACACTGTAATATTATAATAAAAATATTTTCTTAATCTGAAGGATATTAGTGATATAACTGTTGAGTCAGTTACGTAAAATTAAATACTTTGTTCTATAGAAATAAATCATGAAAATAGCTCTGAAATGTTCTTTATCCGGGTTTTATAAAATTACTATAAATGTTTAACATTTTTTTTCATTTATGAAAAAGTATATGATAAATTAAAAAAAAAGGTTGTTGAATCATATTTTTAAAAAATTGTGTAGTTTTTCTTAAATTAATATTTAAATGTTTTGTGACTTACAACATATTGCATTCTGCTTACTCTCGTCAGAAATCATACTTACAATGCTGAGATAAAACATAGGAAAGTAAGGTCATAGCACACATTGGTACAATTTCGATTTTAATTTACAATGCAAATTAATTATGTTATTTTGTAACCAATTTTACTATCCTGGTTTGGAAACGAGAATTGACTACCAATCTAGCAAAGGGACTCTTGTTACTCTCAGGTCGCCTGGACAGAGGTGTATTGCCTAAGCGAATAGCAATTTCTGTGTTAATTTTTTTTACTGTTATTATATATACAACTCGATTTTTGAAAAATATATCAATAACTATAATCTTTCTTACATTTTATTTAAAACGGACTATATATTGCCATTTTTATTTCTGTTTTTTAATAAATAATTGTCAGCAGTTTAAATCACCTTTTTTTAGGGATTCGATTATTTCCTAATTAGATTAGTCCCTGACTCGAATGTCTGTCTGTCTACCTTACTTAACATTTAAAATAGTTAAAGTTCTTGTTAAGACACACTTACTAAGAAAAAAAAACCTAACGGGTTCAAGTTAAAACGGGTTTAAGTCAAAAATAAAAATGAATGATATCCTTATTTATTTCTGGATACTATTTACTATATCTATAGATACTATGCGTATATCCGGCAGTAAAATCTAAAATATTTCATGCATACCTTTATATACTTTACATGAGCTATATTAACGAGTTTTGACTCATTCATATTTCTTCATAATTGCATGATTTTTAATATCGAAATTAGACAAGGGGGCTTAGCATAACCACACCGATATAGTTTGACAGTCGATAAAATGAAGTTTATGAATGAACAATATTCGTAAAATCGATATGTATCGATTTGGTCAATGCTGTTGTGCTAGAGCCCTAAGTGGTTAGATGGTTCCATTGAACTATCAATCGTTATTGTCAAATGCAAAGGCCACCGTGGTAGCAGGGGCTTTATTCCGAGTTTTGACACGTTCACCGTCGCGCATTTTGCGTAAAGTACGGGTATTGAAATATAAGTTCTATTCCGTTAATTATAAAGTTGAAATTCCAATGCTCACTCAACCGTCCGTGGATACCATAGTATCCAAAAAAAAAATAGGGTCTTACGTCCGCGGCTGCTATAGTATCCAATACACTTGAACAATGCGTCATTGTTCTAAGCACCATCTAGTGAATTACATCGTCTCTTTTTAGTTTGTTTGTTGTTTTAATATCACAGACCATGATATTACTTCACAAAATAATCGGTAGATGGCTAAATAGAATGATTTTTTTAAAACAAAAAAAAATAATAACTTTAGTTGGCGTTGTACTATTGCGTTGGAATTAGATTTTGAAGAATATTGTTGAAATATATCTCGTAAATAATATTTTCTGCTATTATTATACATGAAAATGATCCTGAGGATTTGTTTTTTAAGATTACAACTATATTTTATAGTTTGTATATGTAATCCTATTCTAAATAGAGGGTCAAAATGATAGGTATTATTTAGACGAGAACAATGGCCGGTTTTGGCGGGCTTTTGTGTTTTACAGTTTACTTTACATTCTTTTTAATAAAATAATACCTAAAAAATGAATAATAGTTCACTATTTCCATAATCATATACTTTTATTATAGAAATTTATTAAGATTAATAATATTTCAATAAAATTTAGGCATGTTTATGCGCATGAAATTTGATACCGCGGCCGTTTTCTGTTTCAATTTATTTCACAATTGAAGACTACATTTAATATCAATATTTTTACATTGTTGGAAAGGGAAAATAATATAGAATTTTATACTTATTTTTAAATTAGTCTAATTTCCAATATTATTATATTAAAATGGAGAATTATGAAAAATAACACAGTTTATTTAATATTTCCGTTTTTTAAATATTTTAATGCGTCCGCTGTTCGCGCTTGACCGCGCGAACAGCGGACGTTAGAGGCTAGCTTGGTTGGTCCGCGCTGGACGGTTAAGTGGATACGATGTTCAAACTTGCGAAGAATTCGTGTATTTCAAGATGGCGGCATTATTATAGCCAACCGAAATTTGACTATATAACCATTGGAATAGAACTTATATTTCCATATTTTTAGTTTGCGCAACGTCTTGTCGTGATTAGCGGTTGCAAGCTCGGAATAAGGCCACAGATGAGTATAATTAACTAAATTGACACACGTTTCGTTTCTACACTAATAAAAATTATTGTCTTTGCACAAAGAATGCGTTGTCATTAATAGTTTATGACCTAACGTAAAAATTCTTATCTTTTGTTGGAGTTTCATTAAAATGTAGGAAAAAAACAGTATGATAAATATTTTAAACTATTTTATTTGATATTAATTTTCATTATATTTGGTTCTTTGTATCGTTACAAATACAATAAAACAAAATACTTAAATCTAAATTACATTCCACGAGGACACAATATGTACCTATATAAAAAAATATTTACAATATAATTTCTATGGGTATTTTTTTTTATTATATTGAATTAATTACGCCCTTAGCTTGTGCGCGGATTTTGCAGTATCACACGCGCTGATTTTCAGGACGCACCACTCTTACATCAAACAGAATATTTAACTACTCTTATTTAAAACTATCAATATTCAACACACTATTAATCCCAAAATTCGTTATTAAGTAACCGTTTAATTAAGAGAATTTGCATTTAATAAAAATCTAATTATAGGTCAGTGACTTATTGCAGCGATAATAAAATTGTCAATATAATTTTTTTGCTGGTGGCGGAGTTGTTGGAAGTGTCTACTAAGAATTTACTGTATGTTATTGACTAGCATAAATGATGAGGAATTGAGGACAATGATACATTTTTGTTTTATAATTTGATGTTTAATGTCGTTGACCTTTGAGTTATCTTTTTGGTCTATCGCCAAAAGCCATCTCCACCTCTTCTTCTTCCATCCGATCTTGGATTATGCAAGAATTTATAACCCCGTCATTTAAGGTCCTTTATCGTCAGGTTGCATTTAAAACTATAACATCTGTACCCCTAGTGTGAGTTTTCTAACTATTACTTTGCGTTTGAGTTAACTAAAATTTGTATGGGGTATTGTATGGGTTCAGCGCTCCAAGCGGAAATTTTGGGAACTAGAAATGCGGTATTGTGATTGGTCAAAATGTTAACGCGGTAGTATAGTTAACGCAAAAGTAAACGTTAAAAAAACTCACACTAGGGCCACAGGGGCTAAAGACGTTCATTATATTAAGGACACTGCATTCGTAACGAAATAAAATTGTGTTTTATTTATATTATTATATAACTATAATCCTAGTACGAATAAATCGTAAATAAAAAATATATAAATATAGTAATATAATAATAGTATTTACGTATAATTACCAACATAAAGTAATATTTGAATTTCGACTAAGCCAAGTTGTAATATAGAAAGTACGTTTGTATGAGCGTCAAGTCGACTACATAGCCCGTAAAAAGGGCTCTACAATTGAAGATGGCGGCGCTCTTAGGCGCTTTGGTCTTTTGCTTTTAACTGAGTAAACAAACCTTGTTTTTGTATGTCATAAATGCAGATGCAAAAACCGACATGGGGTTGTTTTAATTTTTAAATGTTTAATTTATTCCAAATTTAATGTAACTTAGAACCAAATAATGCGTAAAATAGCAATAGAATTTTCAAAATCCAAGTGCTAAACGAACCTCTGCCCTTTATTATTTAGTGCTACAATGTGCTAGGTGTTAGGTATGATATAGTTACAGAGCTGTAATTATGTTTAAATTTCGTAACGCCTGATTAACTTAGCTGTAAGGTATCATACCTATATATATTATGGTATTATGCATTAAGTTTATGATCAGGCGCGCTATTTTTTTTAAACCCTTAAAGCTCGTTTAGACGAGAACTTTTACTGGACAAGGAATATTATTCAATATGGACTTGTGGAATAAAATAATGTACCTACATGCACCGCATACCGTATAACCGGTATAACCGGTCTTGCGACCACGTAAAGAAACATTTAATGTTGGTTTGTTGATCAGTGAAAAAATAATACAAAAGCTTTTATCATGAGCTTTGGTATAAGAGTACCTAAAGTCCATATAATCTGTGACCGCATTGAGAAGATCTTTAATTTATATTGAACATGATGACCGTATACCAAGAATTAGGTCTAGACGTCATAAAATTGTCTTCGTTGTAAAATATAGTTTTTTGTTAGAGGGGCCTACCCTGGCTTTAACTAAAAAAATATTATGATGTATCGAATTTCAAACTAGAAGCCTAATCTATTTAGGAGGTACATAAAGCCTTAACATACGTCTCTGAGGCGTATATATATTAAAGATCGCCTGTAAGCTAAAATATACCTAATTATACATATTTTTTAAAGGAAATTTAAGGTTAGGATATAATTTATAATAAAACATACTTTTATTAATAGATACTACAATCACAGTTATTTATTACAAGATACCTAATGTTCTAACTAAAAAATCTGACTTCTCAGAAATCAATTGAAATATGTATATTTTTTTAAATTTTAATTATTTTAACATTAAATACTTATTATTAGGATACATATTAAAAGTAATTGGCAATATTTTAATGACTAGCTATTATTTTAGAGCATTTTGCACAGACAGCAAGTATGTGTTCGCAATATACAGAATTTTTGGACTCTAATTTCGACATATTATTTTTTGTAGGAGCAAATGGCGCAGTATTTACATTTTTTAGGCTCTGATTCTCCCGCCTGAAGTTTATTACCTGCATCGATAGCTGTTTCGATAATTTGGCTTATGTTTTCCCATAAAAATCTATTCAAAGTAGGAGCTTCAAGTCACTTTTTCATCCAAGGCTTGACCAAATCTGTCCTGAGTTGCTTCATTAATCCTATTCTATTCAAGGGTTTTTTTTATTATTCCTGAACATGTTGTGACCGTTAATTGCAGCATAAGTACCTATGGCAGGATGCCGTAGAATACAGCCATTGACCATCTATTAGCCTTGCGTATTCGATAAAATATGTTATTCAATGTCGTGTAGCCACACGACATTGAATAATATATTTTATCGAATGTTTCTACTCCTTTTGCTTATTTGTAGAAATTATTCATGTCTGGTTTGCCACTTGAATTATTATTTACTGTATTGACATCACAAGAGCATAAGAGGTATACTTCTTTACAGGTTTTGGCTTGTAAGATACAAGTTGCAGAAAGTAAATGAATTCAAATCAAAACATACATCTAGAGTACCTAGGCTAGGTACCAGGAGGCTGCTTAAGTAGATTTTTAGCCAGTGACACAGATATGAATCAGTTATTGCACGTAATGTTCCATGAATAATCTTTAACATTTTTTTAAAAGTTACACAAAGCCTAAACATACGTCTCGCAGGCGTACAGTATCTCAATAAGTCAAAAATAGTGGGACTTAGCTTAACGACACAAACACTATTAATAAGCTCCCATTGCCCACTGTGATGTTTAAACAGCACCAGGCGTTAACTTTACCCGTTAGAAAGGGATAAAGAATTTTCAATTGCGTGTACGCCTCAAGGCGTAGATAAGGCTTCTAGGGTTAAAAAAAATCATTGGGGAGAGTTTCATATTTGTAAAAATACCTTTAACTAGACTGAGGCAAAAAAAATAGGTATAAAAATAGCCAGCGGGAGAAATTTTGTATTTGTATTTTATATACCCTGAATATATATTTAAGTAGGCGCAGGTGAAAATAATTATGATGACTCAAATCTCAAAAAAAAATGTAGACAAAAAAAAAACCGACTGTCGAAATATAGGTTCACATAGTTAGTTAGGACTTTAGTAAGCGTACTAACTCAAACAATATAACGTAAGCAGGGGCGCCGACTCCGTGGGTGCTCGGGGCTCGAGCACCCATGAGAAATAAATAGTGGGTGCCGAGCACCCCTGAGAATAGACATCAAGAAACAGATCAGTAATCGCCTTTTAGGAATGGGCGTTTTTTCATTCCAGTTTAGCAGAGTGGTTTAGAGCGCCGGTTGAGACGCAAGGATCGCGGGTTCGCTTTCCGCACCAACACAAATATTTGTTGATGAAACAGATATTTGTGTTCGGTCTGGGTGTTTGTGGTACCTTCGTTGTCCCTGGTTTCCATAGTACAAGAAAAAACCTTAACTTGGGACCAGGACAATGTGTGAGATATTGTAATTAAGTACGCAGTATGTAAGTAGGACAATTATTTATTTGTCGGTCGATCAGTGTGCATTTCTGTTCTCACACTTCGCCACTTTTTCGAGTCGTCAAATGAGCATGAGCACCCATGAGGTTTTCTAAAAGCCGGCGCCCCTGAACGTAAGAACGATACTCTATTGAAAGTAATTACTTTTGAACTTATTTACATTCCCTACAACAATATTTCATGTTTACTGCCCCAACAAGGTGTGAGTGACAAACAGTTATTGCAACCAATCACTTAGGTAGGTCATAAAACTATTGCTTTAGTTTAAAATTCAGCGGTTGTTAGTTTCAGTAATTAACTTAACCTGAAAAGTAATTACTTTAAAGTAATAAGAATTAAAATTACAAATGTTAAATGGTCTAGTATTGGCATGAAGCTTTTTTTTTGTATGAGAGCTCGGCACGTGACCTCACATCTACCTGATGGAAAGCAGTATGAAGGTCCAAGAACAAATGCAACCAACAATTACGATCTACGTAACCGTTGATTGCACCTATTATGCCGGCTTAAGATGCCTATACACGCTTCGTTTAAAGGACTCGAGATTATAGGAAGAAGGAAACACGCGAGCAGGTAGAGCATTCCACATTTTAATAGTGCGACAGATACACGAATCACCAAATTTTCATCAATTTTTTAGTGCGGGTTGGTATATCTGCCACAGTATATGCATGCATTTTGTTACCCGCTCGTAGGGTTACCAGATCCCAAAATAAGTTTTCCTGAAAAAACCCCTGTTTCAGCAATAATTTTCCTGACATTTTGGGAGAAAATGATATTATTTTACAATATAAAATTATAATTTTTATTTTTTTACTTTTTTTATTCCTGAAAATTTCCAACTTTCCCTGACAGACGGCTGAAATTCCGGACATGTCAGGAAAATTCCTGTCATCTGGTAACCCTACCCGCTCGTGAAGGCCTATATCGGAAAGGAGAAGGATGAATGAGATGAAAAACTTCTTGAAGCTAAAAAACGCGCCACGCGCCAAGGACGGGCACGGTTTTTACCTTCATGAGTATTGGTGTTATACCTGGGAGTCGTAAATTAATATGAATAATAACTTTTTATTCAGAAAAAAAAAATGTTTGGATTAATTAGTCCCTGAATTAGGTAGAAACATGTATCTCAGACATCAGTGGGCTTATTCCTTTATTTTTATACCTAATATATAAAATACATACAGAGTTAGTGTCATACAATTTTAGCTAGGCATAATAATGATAATAGTCAAAATAAGAAAACAAAATATAATGTTAGGTGTGAGTGTATTATAAGTCTCTCTTTGAGTATAATGTGTAGGTTTTTTTAATATTATTGGAGCACGGCGTGTGACTTTGTATCTACCTGATGATAAGCAGACCTACAAAGTCCATGAATGGGGTCGATCAATACATTGTTGTTTAACTATATTGATCGCTCTCACTATGCCGGCTAAATGATGCGGTTACCAAATGGGCGGCGACAAAGACGTATTTACATTACGAGTCTATTTTAATATCCTCGCTGCTTCATCGTATATCAGTCGCCCATTTCGTAACCGCACCAAGAAAGGAAACTACATCTCGACAATAAATCTATGCAGTACCCCTAGTGTGAGTTTTCTAACTATTTCTTTGCGTTTGAGTTAACTAAAATTTGCATGGGAAATAGTTCAGCGCTCCAAGCGGAAATTTTAAGAACTAAAAATGAGAGCGTGTGATTGGTCAAAATGTTAACGCAGTAGTAAAGTTAACGCGAAAGTAAATGTTAAAAAAACTCACACTAGAGCTACAGACCTCCCAGGTAAACTGGTGAACACAGAGACTAAAAGCTAAACATGACCAGGGGCTTTATTCCGAGTTTTGACACGTTCACCGTCGCGCATTTTGCTTAAACTATAAAAATTGAAATATAAGTTCTATCCTATTAAATATAGAGTTGAAATTCCAATGCTCATCAGATGTTCAAACTTGCGAAGAATTCGCGTATTTCAAATAAATAGAACTTATATTTCAATATTTATAGTATACACAACGTCTTGTCGTCTTTAGCGGTTGCAAACTCGGAATAAGGCCCTAGGTCACTTGACGGTTTTTTCATCTACATGTGATGTCTTGTGCGGGTGAATGAGAGAGGATGTGTGATATAGATTGTTTTGTATCTACTTAATACGTTAGTTTTATATTTTATTTAGGATATAGTTTTTATAATATTTACGGTTTCATAATAATTAAAACTTCAAAGTCAAAAATATTTATTTCATGTAAACCTTAACAGGCATTTATGCATACATATCATCACGGGTGCCTTACGGAGAGGGGTTTTTTAATCCCACCTCGTCGTAGCCGATAGTATGAGTCTACACCGAACAAGTGGCTAGCTCGCGATTTTTTGAATAGACTCAATAACTCATCTATAAGCAGTTTCACAATTTGATATAGTGAAACCGGGACCGACAGCTTAACGTGCTCTCCGAGGCACTATAGTGGTGTTGTCAAACAAATGTACATTTTTTTTTAAATTAAAAACTCATTGGTACACACCGGGATTCGAACCAGGGAAGTATTTTTAAGTCCAAGGTTTAACCAACTCGGCCACCACGTATATGAAATAACCCACGTATGTATAAAAAGATGATGGGAAAACAGGGAAAATTTGTTCCTTTTGAGAGCTTCCGTTACGTGCGCAGACGAAGTTCAGGTAGTAAAAAATAAACAGATAGTGAATTCGATTCCCAGTCATGCCAAACAATATTAGTACATTATTCTGTACAGTACCTGCTCTGAGTTTTTAAACAATAAACAATTTTGAATATCAGCGGATGACTAAAATATCATACCTATAATATCAATACGAGTGCTCACTGTTCAGTTATGACAAATAATCCTTTAAAAACCTTGTCATAAGGCCCGAGAGCCCTCCCCTCAAAACGGCACAGAGTTCCTGGATACTTTCCTTGAGTGCATTGCGGAATACAACTGCGAATTAAATTTTAGTATTCGCAGTTTATTAGTAATATTACAGTACATAAATTGAACTAGTGAAAAAAAAAACCTCAAAGGTGCCATCATGAAACGGGTTGTCGGTCGTTTGGGCCCGGACAATTTGGTCCCGCGGGCCCAAATGACTTATACCAATTTTTTTACTAGTGCGAAACAATATATTATTTAATTAAAACAAATAATTGCTACCAGAAGATTACGTTTAGGTATATTTATATAATGTTGAGATTTATGCTCAGAAACACTTGAGGGCAATATTTTAACTAAATAGGGCTTTATTTTTATTGTAATGTTTATTGAAAATTAGTTTTACTGAAATTATTTGTTTGCCGATATTATTTCAACACAGATAGGCTCCAAATTGGATATTAAGTCTGAGCATTAAAACGAAATTACATTATGATAATATTCGTTTCTGAAGGGGTTGCTTTTTTTTCAGTAAATATATTTGCGTAAGTGGTTTATACTCGTATTCCAATATCGTCTTTGTCAAAGCCCATTTCTTAACCGCATCATTTAGCCGGCATAGTGGGAGCGTTTATTGCTGTTACACAATAATGTACACCAATCATGGATGTTGTAGGTCTGCTTACTATCAGGTAGCTACAAAGTCACATGCCGTGCTCTAGTACCTATAAAGAGTTTAATGCTTTAACATAATACAAAAGTGGCTCGTGTACACTGCTTTAGCCGGCTGATATATCTACATTCATAAAAATATTATGTAGGTATAATGGTGATGAGATTGGCTGAAATACATATACACATATATATTATCTCGTCCAGTGTCATACAGTGGCTTAAAAGTAGTTCCATTAGTACTATTACACTAAATAAATGGAACTAGTGCGAAAAATTATTCATACTAGTTCCATCACGGAACAAGCCAATGGAACTACTTCGAACAATCCATAAATAAAGTCACCGATGACAGCTGTTAGGAGAAACAAGAACGGTAAACAATATTTTCTTCGTTTCAGTAGCTCTTTCCTATGGACAAATAATACATACAGCGCATAATGACTTTCAAAAATACGATTTTTGAAAAATCGTTGTATCCCAGTCATCGGTGACATTTTTCTCACTGATGATATCAAAGCCATCGGTGGGATTAAAAAATCGCACCACAGTTTAAAATACACAGTAAATATGTGCGAAATATCCTACATAATATTATGATTTTTATTATAACACATTTTACCTATTTTAGATATCTATTATTTGCCAAAATATTTCGTGTAACTAAAGTAGGTAGGTTAGGTATAAAACTTTTTTACGCTTACTAAAGACTACCTACTAACTATGTAAATTTATATTTCGACAGTCAGTATTTTTTTTTGTCTACAATTTATTTTTGAGATTTGATTCATCATAATTATTTTCACCTGATCCTAGTGAAATATATTTTCAGGGTTTACAAGTACAAAATTTCTCCCGCTGGCTTTTTTTATACAAACACATTTGGGATTTAAAACATCTTAATCATTTTTTTCGCCTGTATTAAGTATTAAGGTAATTTTACAAATATTAAACTCCCCGCAATGTTTTTTTTTTAATGAAAATATTTGAGGTTCGTTACATCATAATATTTTTTTAGTTAAAGCCAGGGTAGGCCCCTCTAACAAAAAACTATATTTTACAACGAAGACAATTTTATGACGTCTAAACCTAATTCTTGGTTTTTTATAAAGGGTAAAATAAAATAAATTGTACAATTTTAAAGCTCTCTGAACAACGTTTTTTTTAATGAATTTACACGTTAAATGTACTGTCAAAGTCATGCAAACCGCCTAAATGTACCAAGTATAATAAACGTAACATCAAACAAAAAACTGAGGTCCTATTTTTTTATCATTATTTTGTTATTTTTTTAATTAGACCTCTTTTTACACAAGACTAACTTCAGGCGTTGAGTTCTGTGATAATTTTATCGTAAATTTTAACAGTTTTTGCTTGAGTAATTTCAAATGTCGCTGTTGTTTGCATTTGGAAGTACCTACTTATTTTCTTGTTAATCTAAAACAGTCCAATTTAAGAATTCCTTTTTATTAAAAAATATTTATTTATACCCACTCATACATAGGGAAATGTTTCTGCCATCATTACCTGAAATAATAAAAAGAATTGTTAGTTATTTTTAATTAATTATAAAATTTGTCCTATATGTAATATCCCATATTAATTAAATAGAATATATACTATTTAATTAATACATAATAATTAAATATAATATATACTATTTAATTATTATGGGACACTGTGCAATAGAGCAGTATAAATTCTTAAAAATATACCAAATTATTAAAGGTATATAAAATACCGCAATCTCATGAAAATATAGTTGGATATATATATTTTTTTATATCGAACATACTATGTTAGAAGGGAAGCGATAGAACTTATCAGACCAAAATTACATTTTCTGCATGAAATTTTAGTTTACGAGTTTTTACTATATTATTCTTGTTTGTCTTTAAGCTTTAATATATAAAATAACTCTTCCGAGGTATGCAGAGACAACCAAGGACCATTTGTCTGGATCTATACATACTCCTTTTGCCTTGTCTACAGTCATAACCCTTCTCATACATGCATGCCAATTTCATAAACTTATACCAATCTGAAATTATTTCATATTTCATATTTATTAATTCACCATTCAATACATTTCTGCACACTCGGTTTTGTCAATATATTTACAGTAACTATACACCTAGGTATATAAAATAATAATAATAAACTGTAAGTAATGGAATGAGTCTTGGGTGGACAGCCATAACTATTGGTAATGAAAGCAAAGAGATCCACATAATTTCACATTAAATAATACAAAATACGTAAATGAAAGCAGCTGTAAAGGTATGACACTTGTCACTGTAGGTAATAAATTACACAATAAACACAATATATTATTAATAGAACAAATAAACAATGTCAAGTAAGTATAAATAATATAATGTCAAAATTAATAAAATAAAATTTTTGTATGTCATGCAATTAATTATAATTAATATAGTTGTTGAACTGATTTAATATTAAAATAATAGCAATAAATAATGTCAGTATGAAATAAATAAATAAATGGCTGTAAAAGGGCCAAGTCATTTGATTACTAAAAATACTATAAAATAAAATATATAATTGAATAATGTTAATAATTTTATTAATAATAAACACAATATATTATTAATAGAACAAATAAATTATGTCAAGTAAGTATAAATAATACAATGTCAAAATTAATAAAATAAAGTACTGTATGTCATGCAATTAATTATAATTAATAGAGTTGTTGAACAGATTTAATATTAAAATAATAGCAATAAATAATGTCAGTAAGAAATAAATAAATAGATGGCTGTAAAAGGGCCAAGTCATTTGATTACTAAAAATACTATAAAATAAAATATATAATTGAATAATGTTAATAATTTTATTAATAATTAAGAATAATAATTATTTTATTTATCAGCTGTAAGAGGGCTTTGTCACTTATTACACTAAATAATATAATGTTATATTATAATAGACATACATAGTGAATTTTAACAATACATATTTAAACAACAAACATACATAAATCATCATACTTTAAAATTTCTTCCATAGAATAGTAACATTTTTCTACCAAAAGGTTTTTTATTTTACCTTTGAACTCCATGTATTCAAGGTTTTGCAACTCTTCGGGCAATTTATTATAAAGTTTTATACAGTTACATAAAAAGCTTTTGGAGAATTTGTTAAGTCTGTGCTTGGGTATTGGAATACATGGCTTTCGTCGGGAATTATGTCTTTCTGGCCTTACCGGGTAATACTGTATATTTTCTTTAATATATAATAAACAAAGCAGTACGTAGTTACTACAGAGTGTCATTATTTTTAAATCTTTAAAAGCCTGTCTACAAGTTTCCCTTGGCTTAAGTCCTGCTATTGATCTTATCGCTCGTTTTTGCAAAATAAAAATCCTACTAGATTCAGCAGCAGTTCCCCACACCAGTAGACCATATGTCATAAGACTATGAAAATATGCAAAATACACTGACTTAGCTGCACTAGGGCCACAATATTCACTTACTTTCTTTATTGCAAAGCAAGCTGATGCGAGTTTTTTCGCTAAGCTCTCGATGTGTTCCCTCCATAAAAGCTTATTATCTATGGTAACTCCCAAAAATTTTGTGGTTGTCTTAGTTTTTAGAGAATTATCATTGAATTTCTTCTTTTTTACGCTTTCTGCAATTTCTTTGTGTGTTGCCAAAGAAAAATTTAGTATATTAGTTTTTTCTATATTTAATAACAAATTATTACATTGAAACCATTTATTAATAGAATCGAGCATTTCAATAACATAACTAACGATTTCCGACCTGTTGTCACATTTAATAACAATAGAAATGTCATCCGCAAACATGACTGTACTTAATCCCTCAGGAATGCATATGCTGAGATCGTTTATATAAATCAAAAAGAAAAGCGGTCCCAGGACTGATCCCTGAGGGACTCCCATTTTAATAGAGGTTGCAGACGAATGTACATCATTTATGTCTACAACTTGGGTTCTGCCTTCCAAATAAGATTGACATAAATTTAAGTCTTTTCCCCGAACACCATAGTGGTGAAGCTTAGCCAAGAGGATGCCGTGATGAACACAGTCAAAGGCCTTTGAAAGATCACAAAATACGCCCACTGTAGATTGTTTTCCATCCAAACCAGTAAGAATAATTTTTAACATTTCATTTATAGCGTGTTGAGTTGATTTTCCTTTTCGGAAACCAAACTGTTTTTCATTAAAGATATTATTATCAGTAAAATATGTATATAGCCTGTTGTATATGCAACGTTCAAATATTTTACTAAAGACTGGCAATAGTGATATAGGCCTGTAATTGCGAACATCACTTTCATCACCCTTTTTGTGGAGCGGGATGACTCTTCCCATTTTTAATAAGTTGGGAAACTCTCCCTCTTTTAACGATACATTTATAAGTTTGGTAATGGGGTATACAAGCTCGTTATTAATATTTTTTAATAAATTTGGGGATAAGTACCACAGGTCGTGTGAATGTTTTAATTTAAGTTTATTAATGACTTTTGCTACTTCTATTTCCGTTACAGAAAAGAATATATGACAGTTTAAATCCATCTCGTTTGTATAGTTTTTTAAATAACCCAATGAATGCTGAATATTTATATTTAATTTTTCTGTAGTCTCTTGTGCAACATTACAAAAGAAGTTGTTGAAGTAATTAGAAACTTCCCCCCTGTCCCTCAGAAAATCATTTTTACCTATTTTTAGCTCTATTTCTGAAGGTTGTTTATTTTTATATTTGCCACTAATTTCTTTTATAACTGCCCAGCTGGCTTTAATTTTATTATCGGACAATAATATTTTATTGCTCAAATATAGTTTTTTTGCAGTAGTACATACTTGTTTATAAATTTTTCGATATCTTTTTGTAAATTCTTTAATATTAACATTGTGAGTATGCTGATTGTATTCGCAGAGGAAAAATAACCTTTCTCTAGACTTTAGAATCCCAGGCGTTATCCAATTTTTATTGATTTTGTTATTAATACGCAGCCTAATCTTTTTAATCGGAATACATTCGTTACAAATTCTAAGGAATTCATTAAAAAAAGTATTATAGTCTAAATTTATATTATTTAAAACCTCATTAGTATGTAATGTCATTTTAATCATATGTATAGAATTTTCCGTCAATATACGTTTGTTTTTAATAATAGCAGGAGTATTTATATTATTTGACTTTATGGTAATTTTTTGAGCCCTATGGTCTGACTTAATACCCATCAGTACACTAACATCCAAAACTTCGCCGTCAGTGAAAATATTATCAATGCAGGTTGATGAAGTCGGGGTGACCCTAGTAGGAGCGAAGATTTGTTGTGGAAGGGCAAAAGAGCTCATTACATCAGTTATGTTACAACTACCTACCTACACTTTGGCTTAAAAAATCAGTATTGAAATCTCCACTTATAACTATTATTTTATTTGTCTTATTAGTAACTTTTACCAAGCAATCGTCAATTTTTTCAATAAATAAACCTAATGGAGTGCTTGGAGATCTATATATTGCTAATATTATAAAGTCATCAAGCTCTACACAGCTAGTCTCAAACACTTTGTCCACTGAGAGATTCTGAATATCAGGCCTATTCTTTGCTCTCATTGTATCTCTAACATAAATTAAAGTTCCACCTCTCTTGTAATGTAACTATGACTACTACTTTTAATTACAAAATTTTCTATATTATGAGACTCCAAAGATTCGCTCTCCAACCAAGACTCAGTAACGCAAAAAACATCAATTTTTTTAACATTTAAAAATATACTTAAATCTAGTAATTTGCTCGATAGTCCTTGAACATTTTGATGCACTATTGTAATACTGTTCTTCAACTCTTTCAAACTTTTATTCGTTTTTTTGACATATTTTATATCATTTTTATTTGTATTCATTATTATTTTATTATTGTTGTTATCTTGTGGAATATAAAATTTTCTGTATTTTCTTCTACAGGAATTTTCTTAGTGTAGGCATGATTTTCAATATATTTCTGTAAGAAATATTGTATTATGTTTTTGTACTCATTCGTTTGTATGTTATTTATATTTATAAGACTAATATTAATGATATCCAAGTTTTTGTTAAACATGCTGAGTTTGTTTAATTTCAGATTATTTCTTTCAATTACTTTGTTCTTCTTTAGGTCCATTTTCTTAAAATATGGTATGTTAGTGAATAACAATCGAATGTTTTTATTATTGATGTATTTAATGAAATCTTCAATATAGCTAGAGTAGTTACTTATATAAGCATCAACAAAATGTTGTATTACAATCAGCAAGGTAACATCATCAACATTTTTTATTATATTCTTTGCAGACTGTATAATATGACAGAGTGGTGCATTTATATAAGTATTGCAGTATACATCTTTAAGTCCTTGTTCTTTAAGCATTATAGCCATACCCCTAGTTCCTTTATCACCAATTATAATAGTTTTTGGTCGATAAACCGATGTTTTCATTGATTTGCGTTCTTTACATTACAGAAATATACTTATGGCAACTTTGGTAGGTTATACTTTGGGCTAATATGAGGCTTCACTAATGAAATCGAACTTTTCCCAAGGAACATGTGTCGCAAATGAAAAAAAAAACAGTTTTTTTTTTATAAATTTTTTTTTAGTTTGAATGTAAACATTCAAACTAAAAAAAAATTTTAAATAACGAATTTCTATAGAGAAGCCATTTTTTTTATTTGCGGCACAAGGTTCCATGGGAAAGATTGTTCAATTTGATCAGTAGAGCCTTATGATACCATTATTTTACATACAAAATTGCATAATAGCTTTTGTTTAGGATTATCCATATTATTATTATTTTTACCAAAAAATAAAAATAAAATTGAATGGCCTAAGCCGGTTTTTAAGTTTTAGTGTGACTAACGAATCGCCGTTCGTTAATTGACGTCACATTATTATATAGATATATAGATACTATTGTGTGTTGTGTTTACAATTTTGTATTATTTTTCATTTCTGCTCAGCGTACTATTACTCTTAATAAAAATGAACGTGGCGCATGTCATCGCAAATGGTAATTTAAGATCGTAGCACAGTAACAAATTAGATGATTTATATGCGCTGCAACGGCGGACCCTGGCTAGGGATGTCACTGGCCTATTTTTCATAAACTGAAAATATTTATCTGTTCTGACCCTGGCTAGGGATGTCAATGTTCTCTTTTTCATAAACTAATTGTTGTTTCTGGTACACAAATTAAATGATTTATATGCGTTGCAACGGCGGACCTTGGCTAGGGATGTCACTGTTCTCTTTTTTATAAACTAATTGTTGTTTCTGGTACACATGGAGCTTAGGTGTGGAATATGCGACATTTAAAAAACACATTTTGTTAATTTCTCATACTATCTATCTTAAATACACGCAAATCAATACATATTGTAAAAGGCAATCTTGATAAATTTGTTTCGATTTTTTGACTCACTGAATTGGCAACCCTTGACTCACTGAATTGGCAACAAATGGCGAATTATGTATTATTTACTACCTAGTAAATAATAAATAATTTGTGGATTTCCTAATATAGTATACATTGTTATTATTTATATAAATGAAAGGGGAAAAAAATTAACTCACTTTTTTCTTTTTAAGATAATTGTAAAAAAGAGAAAAAAAAACATTTGGAAGAAAAATATAAAAAACCGTAATATACATATATCATGTATAAATAAAGTAATGGCCTGACTAGTCGGTGCTTTTTGTCGGCTAGTCGCCGACTATAAATAAAGCGGGATAGTCGGCTTCTCTCACTAGTCGGTACATCTCTACTTCATATCTTTCAGTAATTCAATTTTGAATAGAATATGTGGCTTTTACGTGATGCTTGCACAAACGCACTTGACAAATAAAAATATTTTTTTATTTTCATTACCTACTTATTTGTCGCGTCTTCTAGTATATTTTTTGCAAAAATCATTTATGTACAGACGAAGAAAAACTACAATTGTATTAATGTAAGTATAGAGAGAGAGACAATGTTCTTAGCTATCCATGGCTTCACCGTGCGGGTGCCGGGTCCATCGCGTGGTTGAAAGGCCCCGTGCCTTTTTTTTCCCGTAATGAACTACAGCGTTCCCGGACTTGAGACCGCGAAGTAGGTTTAAAGGCATTTTGAACTCACGCTATTAGCTTTCTTCAAGTGTCTCACCTGCACTGTGTTAACTACATGATTCTGTTAGCGCCATCTTAGAAACACGCTCCATAAAAGTTCGGACGGCTGATCTCGGAAGATCCAAGATCCTTCAATAAACGATGCAAAGACTTTGCTGGAATTCCTCTTGCACCAACTTCCACTATACATAAAGTTGAATTTTAAATCCGTTTCTAGTAATTTAGTTTGTGAGATCAAAATAGTTGTTCGACTTGATGTTGTCGTCCTTAGGAATGTTTGTTTCCCACGGAACCGTGAGTTCTATAAGTATTACTTTCTTCAAGCACCGAGAGGTGTACAGTATGTCTAGTCTATAGGCTGAAACTGCTAGTTTGACTGGAATTTTGTAATGTATTTTAAATGTATCCACGAATATTTTCCAGGATTGAGAACGGTTTACAAAGGTTCACTGTTTTCTTGAGTTGTCCCTCGTTTACAAAAGTAGTTAGTCTTTCATTTGTTGATAATCCTTTTCTGGCTCTAGCAATACTGAGACTTACAGCTTCACGAATAATTTCTAGAACTTTATCATGCGAATAATGGCCCTTTTCAAGTAGAGCCTACAATGCTTAAAACTTCGATTATTCATGAAATATATTTAACAGCTATCTTAATCTAATATCTTTTCGGGTCTAACACTACAGATGGCCTCTTGGCTCATGTCTTGTTATGTATCCATCTAAATAGATTAGATCTGAGATATAATTAGTCCATGCTTATCACACGCGCTGTTAGCTTTCTTCAAGTGTCAAATCCGCTTATCATACTACGTTATTAACCCGTATTACCGTAAGCAAGGAGATTTGACACAGATATTTTCATACATAGATAGAGACATTAAATATGTCTAATTTAAGAAGCCAGGAAATGGATTTGAACTTTTAAAAGCGTCTAAATGTTGTTTTTAGTGATATTAAAGTTTTTTTAAAGAAAAATTTAACGTGGAGTTGTAAATATTACTTACTCGATCCTAATTAGATAGGATTTTTTATAAAAAAATCAATTTACTTTTTAAAAGACAACCAAAGTTTGATTTATTATATAAATAAAAATATCATCACGGAGGCCTTATTGGCTCCCGAGAACCGTTTAAATATGATGATTCTACACCAATTAAATAATGTAAAAGAAACTAAAAAATGTAATAAATCATGTATTTTTGGCAAATATAATTTTATTTACGTTATATATTTTATTTACATATATTGCGTGTGTATTATATTATACATATTTAAGTAGTTTAAATATTGTTATGCATCTTGATGATATTATATCTATTTCTTATATTCAAAACAGTTTTGCACCCTGAGCATATTCCACTCTCTCAAAGGTCAGCTAGTAGAAAATGTCTAAGGCATTAAGCTCGCCTATGTACAATAAGTGCAATAAAGAATTTTAAACAAAATAAAATGAAAATGTCAAAATACATAGGTATTCCATTAAATTATTATTACATTAAAAAAACTTTTATTACAGTAATCAAAATATTTTTATTCATAATTTTAATTAAAAGTAAATTATTTAGGGAACACCGAACTTTTGAAATAAAAAAAAAGTTGATAAATCGACAAGCCGAGGTTAGCGGTTTTCTCGACCAGAAAATTAAATCTTGAATATTCATAGAAGTGACGGATTCTTGGGCACCATGCCATCACGGACGTCATAATATTTAGCACATAATTTTTCCTTGCAACTACTTAACATATTTAGGCCGACATTATTGCGTCTGCGTTATGATGATCTAGCGGAAATTTTCAGGGTTTCCGAAAATAAAATTAATGTTATATTAATCCACAAAGTTGTAGGTTGACTAACCAACCACTCGATGGACATGACTATTAATTGGACACTTTAAAAAAAAAATGGAGCACGGCATGTAACTTTTAATCCCTACCTGGTGCACGAATGGGGTCGATCAATACATTGTTGTTTAACAATATTAAACGCTCCCACTATGCCGGCTAACTGATGCCGTTACATTACGAGTCTATTTTAATAACCTCGCTGCTTTATCGTCAAATTAATCGTTCATTTCGTTTTGAACGTGTTTTTTAACAACTATATTTAATAATTACGATTATTAATTAGAACTATATAAAATTATGTGGGAAAAGAAATTATGAAATAATTAAATTATCTGTCGTCTCTATATAAATAAAATTCAATTTGCGAATGTACCTAATTAAGCGCATCACTTCAAAACTGCTGCACCTATATGGCTACTTAATTTTGTTTTTGTTGTGTTAGTAATAGGCAGGATAAAGTTCATATAAAAGAAAAATAAAAAATATGCCTTATAAAATCTTTATATAAAAAAGTGAGTGAGTGAGACAAATGACAGTAGGAAGATCTTTCAAAAAATAGTTAGAGTTGACAGATTGACGCTCAGATGTTTAATTTCTTACATTGTTCAGCTGTTACATGTTACCGCTTAATAAATTTCAGGACTCTGTAGTCCACTTGACGCCCATACAAACGTAACTAACCAATCACTCGATGGAAATGACTATTAATTGGACACTTTAAAAAAAAAAGAAAAAAAACAGACCTACAAAGTGCATGAATGGGGTCGATCAACACATTGTTGTTTAACAATATTGATCGCTCCCACTATGCCGTCTTAATGATGCGGTTACGAATTTGGTGGCGACATGGACATATTTGCATTTCGAATTTAGATCTATTTTAATATCATCGTTGCTTTCTTGTGAAATCAATCGCCCGTTTCGCAATTGTACCAAAGAAGACTACCGCCTCGACAAGAAATCGATGCAGTAGTCTTCGGAAAACCGGTGAAGCCACATATCCTATATCGGTATAACTAGTAATTTTGAAAAGGGTCCAATGACTGGTCAGTTACCCTACTAAAAGACCGCTTATACGGACTCAGGGTACCCAGCGGAGACTTTAATTTAGACCTCATAGAAGCCGGTGGAATAAGAATACTTCTACTACACCGAGAAAATAGCAAGGTCTTTGCGATCTTTGTATACATGGTGACTTTGAATGGATGTACTTTGGGCTAATATGAGGTTCTACTGATCAATACGAACAACTTTTCCCATGGAACCATGTGCCGCAAATGAAAAAAAAAAAGCCTTCTCCATACACACTAGTAATGTTAAAATGACACATTTGTATGGGGAAGCCAAATTTTTTTTTCATTTGCGACACATGGTCCCATGGGAAAAGTTGTTCGATTTGATCAGCAGAACCTCATATTAGCCCAAAGTACATCCTTTCAAATTCACCCTGTATATAGACTTATGACAGTTTCACAAGTTTGTATGTTGAAACTAGGGCCTACAGCTTAACGTGTTTTTCTAAGCTGTTATCATACTAAAATGTTTATATTAAAATCTCATTTGTAGTTGGTCGTGAACTTGGAATAAAGGCAAATGACAATTTATTGTATTAAACTAAAACTACTTTTTTTTTTTAACTTTTTATTCAAGAGCAAAAGATAAGATTCCCGAGGTAAGTCTTTCTGTAAGAACGTTGATCATTATACCGGCCTGAAACTCTTCATTGGTTGGTTACCGGTTCGACAGCCTTGTGACGTCATTGCGTGACGTCAAATATGAATTCGGGTCATAGATCTTGTATGTGTGTGTGATGGTAAACATAGCCGATATTATGTTGATACTACGTGGGTAAAGACGGTGGATTTTAACTTACTGGAACGACAATGCTTTTAATAATAACTAAATTTATTTTTAAGACTATGGGATAGAATGTAATTAATTTATTTGTACAATATTTCAGTCACTGAAAGTTACATAGAGTCACTTTATAAAATGTTCATACTATGAAGGATATTTCACATATATTGCCTGGTTATATATTTAGGCACCAAAAACAACGATATTAATAACTGTGCTAATACTGTTTTTAAGTACGTGGAATCAAACCCACGACCTCCGGGCACAAAATGAGAGGCTGTTAATTTAATTGTCTCTGATCTAAAACTGATCGCCTCCGTCTAATGACTAGTGGTTACCCCGTTGCGTTGGCATTGTATCCGGAGGTCGTGGGTTTGATTCCCACTTAAGGCTTAATATTAGTATGATTTTTCTATACAGCAGTATTAAAAAGTATTTGGGTTATTGTTTAGATCTGAGATTTAACTACAGTTTTAAATCGCGGGTTTTAACCCTAGTATTGGTACATGTGTTTTTAATGTAAAAAAATATACATTTATCTGACCATATCACGACAGTGCTTTTGAAGAGAACGTTAAGCTGTCGGAGCCAGTTTCACTATACCAACTTGTCATTTATTTCAAGCTGGGTTATTTAGTCTATTCAAACACATAAACGAGCTGGCCACTTATTTGGTTTAGACTCTAAATACCATCGGCTTCGGCAAGATAGGAATAAACTGACACCACAAGACACCCACCCGTAATGATTTGATCATTTTTTTTTTGGGTTGTCGGTCTAGGAAGGGAAGTTCAATGGTTTAGTACCGGGTTATATTGATAAAGAAACTTGGCAAAGACGCGTTAGATACGACTTACTGTTTATTGGCAGTTATATGTGAGTTTCATTTGGAATAAGAGGTTTTGACCTATTATTTAGTTTTTGCAGGAATTAGTTATTGCTTTTGACAGAACAATAATTATTAATATAAAAAGCTATTATTTATTGAGTGTAAAATTATGTACATTTGTTTGACAACACCACTATAGTGCCTCGGAGAGCACGTTAAGCTGTCGGTCCCGGTTTCACTATACCAACTTGTGAAACTGTTTATAGATGGGTTATTGAGTCTATCCAAAATATCGCGACGAGCTAACCACTTGTTCGGTGTAGACTCATACCATCGGCTAAACCGAGGTGGGATTAAAACCCCTCCGCTGGGTACCCTGGGGCCGTCTAGGCGGTCTCGGGCGTCGTAAGGCACCCGTGAAGATATATATATATTTATTGAGTGTAATAAAATCCTTATTTTATGTCTATTCTGCCCTTTCCAGGTGCTGTATTCATACATCAGAACATGTTTCACTCTGAGACCAACTTTATCAGAGCGGCAAAAAATTCAGCTGTTACTTAAGAAAGCTTTTATTTTAGCACTCTTCTCGATTACTAAAAGCAACAGTTTTCACTTTCACATTGACAGATATTGTAGTTCTTGATAGTCGTGTGGGAACACCCTGTAAAACTATTTTTTTTATATATTTTTTTTATTACAAACTATAAGTATATATTAATTTATTTATCGTCACATGTGTCATATAAAAAAATACAGGGTGACTTTGAATGGATGTACTTTAGGCTAATATGAGGTTCTGCTGATCAAATCGAACAACTTTTCCCATGGAACCATGTGTCGCAAATGAAAAAAAAATTTGGCTTCCCCATACAAATCGATCATTTTAACATTACTAGTTTGTATGGAGAAGGAATTTTTTATTTTATTTGCAACACATGGTTCCATGGGAAAAGTTGTTCGATTGGATCAGCAGAACCTCATATTAGCCTAAAGTACATCCATTCAAAGTCACCGTGTATATTAAAAAAACATACAATATATAAATTATTTTTTAGCTTTGATTTATTCTAAAAAATAACATATCCATGTGGAGGCCGAGTCGATTAGACCGGAATCGTTTATAAACACTCAAGTCATGGATTCAAACCCCGCTGTGTACCAAAGAGTTTTTAATAAAAGAAATGCACACATTCGTTTGATGTACAGATGCATCGGAGAGCAGTTTTCGTCTGAGTTTCTCTATACCAATTTTGAAACTGTTTATAGATGGGTTATTGAGCCAATAGCTAATTACGTATGTATTAAAAAAAAATTAAACAAACAATTGTGCTATCTCAATTTAAAAAAAAAATGTATATATATATATATATATATATCTCATTCTTCAACATTTTACATCGTCCCTTTTCATCATCATCATCATGCCAGCCTTTCTTTGCGCGTCCACTGCTGGACATAGGCCTCCCCAAAGGATCGCCACAACGACCGGTTCTGCGCTGCCTGTATCCATCGGCTTCCCGCGACCTTTTTCAGGTCGTCGGTCCATCTTGTGGGGGGCCTGCCTCTGCTGCGTCCTCCAGCACGCGGTCGCCACTCGAGAACCTTAACCCTTCCCTTAACTCGTCCCTTTTACATTTAATTATTTTACGTGGGGTCTGTAAAAAAATAATCAATCCAAATTTTATTTAAATATCAAATTCTGTAGAATACGGAATATCTGTTTTTTTATAATTGTTTCACAAAAATATGTATAGATAATCACTAGCAGATTGTATTGTTTACAATATTTCTTTAATAATTATTATTTAATTTAAAGTGCTATTTATCATCCTTTTTTTCAAATATTTCTTCAATGACTTTTTTCCTACTTTAAATAATAATAATATATGTAGTACAGTTTAAATATATTGCTCTACGTTATTAGCGCGCTCTCCTCCAATCAGAGTAGTTTTTTAACCTTCGCCGATTGGATGAAAGAGCGTTAATAACGGAATTCGTTATTTTGACAATCTAACGCTTATGTTAAAAGAATCAGAATGTGGCCGCTGGTCACAAACTAAGCTCTAAGCTTGTACTATGTGTACCAAAAACAACGATATAATACATATTATATTTTATAAACACCCAGACCACGACAAACTGTACAGAAAAACGTACATTTTTTTGGCATGGATGGGAATCGAACCCACCGCCTCCGGGTACATCGCCAAAGGCCCAAAGTAAATAAAGTGGACTCATAAAAACAAGTAGATAAATACATAAACAATAATATGTCGTACATAAACTTATGTAACACGTAATGTATTTACGTGAGAAAAATGTTATATCTCATCCAAAAGTCATTGTAAATCGATTCAATTGTTACGTTACCCGTCAACCAATTTCTTCTAACGAGTTCACACTCAACAAATGTGTTAATAAATGACAAATTTGTTTAACAAGCTCGCAAACACTTCGTCAATATGACGTACTCGTTACACGAGTGTCTTTGTCATATTTATCTATATATAAGAACAATAAATGAGTAAAATAAAATAAATATGTACTTACATTGATTTGTTTTTTTTTGTGTTAGTTCAGTTTTTAACTTAAAACCAAGTGGCTAAGCTGTCAGTAAGTATATTGTATTTCAGATTATAAGTCAGTCGCAACCAATATGTCGGCAGTCAATAAAGGGTAGATCCGTTCCGAGAAACAAACATTCCTAAGGACCACAACATATAGTTGAACCAATATTTTGATCTCACAAACGAAATTACTAGAAACGGATTTAAAACTCAACTTGCATGCAGTGGAAGTTTGTCAAAGTCAAATTTAAATCATTTATTTCATGTAAATCTTTACAGATATTTATGAATAGTCAAAAAAAAAAGTTTATCAATGAGGCCTTAGAGTGCGTTTGGTTAGGCAGCTATTCATTAACAAAAGAACGACGACTATTTATTAAACCTCGATATCAGATTTAGAACTTAAACGCGATGGAATAGAAATCATAATATGAAAAATACTACCGAAACTGGTGCAAGAGGAATTCCAGCAAAGTCTTTGCATCATCTATTGAAGGATCTTGGCCTTCCGAGATCAGTCGTCGGAACTTTATGGAGCGTGTTTCCAAGATGGCGCTAACAGGATCATATAGTATTTGGTTGAGTAGAGAGGGTATTGAACACAGTCCAGGTGAGAGTACAAAAGGCCTTTAAACCTACTTCGCGGTCTCAAGTCCGGAAACGCTGCAGTTCATTCCCCTGCTATCCAACCACGCGATGGACCCAGCACGGTTAAACTATGGATAGCTAAGAACATTGTCTCTCTCCACGAAAATTTTCGGGCTCAAACGACCAATAACCCGATTTGACGGTAGGTGGATAAAAGTACGTTGCTTTGACTGATTTTTTTAAATATATTCGTACTGTCAATGCGAGTGCAGTTACAAAATAAGCGACAGTCGTCTTTCTCTGTAACGTAACTATCGACATTGAAGTTAAACTATTGTTCTCTTCACCTCACCCATGGCCTTAGGAACTCCATTCAAAACTGAACCTTTTTAACATTAATATAAAGTGCAACACTTGGTATTACGTATTGGCTATTATTCAACTGTCAAGATCGCTACGTGAGATGGGTCTAAACCAAAACATTTCACTTGTTAACCTCATTGTGTGTTTTGACTTCTTAATAGGAACGCTATCTATTTATATCTATCATCAGCTGTTATATAGTAGGTAGCTCATAGATCGGTAGGTAGATAGGTTGTTTTTGGATGAACGATTACACACGTATATATATAGGAAGGCGCCCAAGATAGCGTGAAGGAAAGTGTTTAGTCGAAAGTAAGAAGGCGGATTCCTATAATCTATCGCAGGGTTTCGTAAGTGTTTCCATATAAAAATTACATATTAAGTATTTTTGTATGGGAATAACGAACTGAAATTATATATCATCACGGGTGCCTTACGGCGCCCGAGACCGCCTAGACGGCCCCAGGGTACCCAGAGGAGGGGTTTTTAATCCCACCTCGTCGAAGCCGATGGTATGAGTCTACACCGAACAAGTGGCTAGCTCGTCGCGATGTTTTGAATAGACTCAATAACCCATCTATAAACAGTTTCACAAGTTGGTATAGTGAAACCGGAACCACAGCTTAACGTGCTCTCCGAGGCATTATAGTGGTGTTGTCAAACAAATGTACATAAATTTTAAAATTAAAAACTCATTGGTACAAACCGGGATTCGAACCAGGGACCAAAGTGTTTTTAAGTCCAAGGTGTAACCAACTCGGCCACCACGTATAGGAATAGGAACTGAAATTAATGTAATTAATTTTTACTTTCAACTAAAAGTTTTAATCGTTTGTCCAAATTTTTTTTTTATATTTATATATATAAATATAATAATATATATATATATATATATATTATCCTCGCTGATTTATCGTCAAATCGTCCGTTTCGTAACCACATCATAAAAGGAGACTACAACCTCGACAAGAAATCGATGTCTCCAGAAAATTGGTGAATCCAAAGGCTAAAACCGAAACATGGCTAAGTCACTTTACGGTTTTTACATCTGTATGGGTGATGCGCCTTTCGCTTTGTATCCGGAGGTCGTGGGTTCAATTCCCACCCATGCCAAAACAAAAATGACTATGTTTTTTCTGTACAGTTTGTCATGGTCTGGGTGTTTATAAAATATAATATGTATTATATCGTTGCTTCTGGTACACATAGTACAAGCCTAAAGCTTAGTTTTTGACCAAAGCAATATGTGTAAATTGTCCTACATATTATTAAACAAAAAAAAAACGTATAACGTTAACCATAGGGTATTTGACTCCTTTTTGAAACTCGTTTTATATGAGTATTCACTACATAATAAGCACACTACATTTATATTTCCGGGATGTCTACTCTATTATTATTAAAAATCAATGTTAAAGTTTGAATTTCCACAATGGCGCTAAAAACGGTGTTTCACAGTCTATGTCAAGTGTGACGTCACACGCAAGTAAACAAACAAACACGTATTAAATAATCTCCTATATTATACTCTATTTTATTTCATATACATGATTTATAATCTGTGTATTGTTTTGTTTACTTACGTGTGACGTCACCAGTCATCAACCAATCAAAGATGTTTTTGTTATAAATAAAATTGTAAAAAATATTCAATTTTATTTCGTGTAATCTACAAAAGATATACATAATTTAGTTTAAAATAAAGTGAAATATGCTTTTTTACGCTATTGTTACATTTATTATATTATATACAGTATTTAAGTAGTTTAAGTATTGTAATGCATTTAATGCATCATTGTTAAAATTATATGTATATCCTTCTATCGAAAGTTCCGCACCCTAAGCATATTTCACTCTCTTAAAGGTTAGCTGGTAGAAAATGCCTAAGGCATTAAGCTCGCCTATGTACAATTTTGTGCAATAAAGAATTTAAAATAAAATAAAAATAAAATTGTCTGATAACATGACCACAATTTATAGTATATGTTTAATGTAGTCAAATAGCCTATTACAGCTATCTTGGGCACCGTGCTACGAGGGCTTCACTGTGGCGTAGCTGTGTAGTCGTAGTAAACAGCAGAAAAGTAGATATCCATATTCGCGTGGACATTTAATTAGTGCGCCATCTGCCGAGGTTTACCATCACTACTTATTATTATTTATACTAGTTTAATTAGTATCTGTCTAAAAATGAGAAAATATCAATTTATTTTTTTAAGTGCTTTTTGCTAGTGAGTAAAATTATTCTAAGGAAAATCATTTCAGTCTTTTATTTTACTGGAGCACGGCATGTGACTTTGTATCTACCTCACGGTAAGCAGGCTTACAAAATCTATGAACGGGGTCGATCAATATTGTTAAACAGCATTGATTGTTTTCACCATGCCGAATTTTTTTTTTTTTAATGGAGCACGGCATGTGTCTTTGTATCTACATGTTGTTAAGCAGACCTACAAGTCCATGAATGGGGTCAGTCAATACATTGTTGTTTAACAATATTGATCGCATCCACTATGCCGGCATTATAATTACCTCTAATCTATCCTCGAACTGTTCAGTGGTAATACTCGTAAATCCTATTCAAAATATCCATTTTTTTATTATTTATATACATATGCCTTAGGCATTATCTACCAGCTAACCTTTGGGAGAGTGAAAATTGTATAAGAGCTTTTTTTCGCGTTTGCCTTGACATAGGTTCATAAATATCCTTACCTAAGTATTTAACTAGGTATGTGACAGAGTTGCATTAATGTATTTCGAATGGTGATTACTTAGTGTAAATTATCTTGTGTTAACAAACCACTATGATAGTCCCATAAAATATGCGTCATTGATGATTATGATAAGATAGTGAAAGTATTTGGGTAAAATAATATGGTGCTTAATGTGTATAAGCACAGAGAACTTTAATAAATGTATTGTTAGAGGCGTAAAGTTTACATTTTTTTTTTATTGGAGTAAGTACGACATGTGACTTTGTATCTACCTGGTGGTGAGCAGACCTACAAAGTCCATGAATGGGGTCAATCAATATTGATCGCTCCCACTATGCCGGCTAAATGATGTGATTACGAAATGGGGGGTGGCATTACGAGTATATTTTATATACTTACTGCCATATCGTCAATCCAACTACCCATTTCGTAACCGCACCCTGAAAGGAGACTACCACCTCGACAAGAAATCGATGCAGTAGTCTCCTGAAAACCTGAGTCTCGGGTAAACAGTTTTAGGAGTGGTGTGTGTGCCGATCATGAAAGTATGTGTAATATATCGAATTGTAGTAACACACCTATGTAGATATCTTATTAGATTTTCAAAGATAAAATACAATAAAAGAAATCCTGGTGGGCGGGACTCGAACCCACGATAATCGCTTGAAAACCGGTGAATTCACAGACTAAAACCGAAACATGACTAGGTCACTTGATGGTTTTTGCATTAACGATCGGTCGGCCTAACGAAGTTATAGAGACCTTCCTCCCACCTAAGCGTCAGTTTTAGGAGTGGTGTTCGTGCAGATCATGAAAGTATGTGTAATATATAGAATTGCTGTAACACACTTAGGTAGATATCATATTAATTTTTTTAAGATAAAATGCAAAAAAATACCTGTGGGTGGGACTCGAAACCACGATCATCGCATATACGCGGCAAGGCACTCAACCGCTGAGCCAACCAGTTTCCAGTCACCCCTCACAAATTTTATCATTTCTTGTTATCTACTTATACACTGATGCCTTCTATTAGCCTTCTTCTAATAATAACTCTACGAGTGAAGTTGGAAGTACTAGTTTCTAATACTGGATGTCATTTTTTTTGTTTTAATTTTTTCAGTATTGTTTATTTATGCATTTTATAAACTCCTTATCAGGATAATATTAGATAAAATGCAATGAAAAAAATTCTGGTGGGCGGAACTCGAACCCACGACCCTCGCTTTTTATAAATATCACAAATATTCACCTGTCTGCTTGAACTTATTTAAATGTAAATATAGAAATGATATAAAGAAATACTAGTATGATACTCATCACGCTACCCCATGAAAGTATAATTACTATAGAATTAAGCAACTACTATTAATCCTGGCATAACTGCTTAGTAAATATTTCAATATATCTAAATAAATATCATCATGGTTGCCTTATGGCGCCCGACACCATCAGGGTACCCAGCGGAGGGGTTTTTAATCCCACCTTGTCGTAACCGATGCTATGAGTCTATACCGAACAAGTGGCTAGCTCGCGATGTTTGGATAGACTCAATAAACCATCTAGAAACAGTTTCACAAGTTGGTATAGTATACGATACTGTAACCGAAAGCTTAAGCCAGGTGCTCTCCGAGGCACTATAGTTATGTTATGTTGTTAAACATATGTACATTTTTTAGTTTAAAAACTCATTGGTACACACCGGGGTTTGAACCAGGGACCTAAGTGGTTTTAAGTGTAAGGTCTAACAAATTCGAATATATATCTATACTATCTATACTAATATTATAAAGCTGAAGAGTTTGTTTGTTTGTTTGTTTGTTTGTTTCTTTGAACGCGCTAATCTCCGAAACTACTGGTTCGAATTGAATAATTCTTTTTGTGTTGGATAGTCCAGTTATCGAGGAAGGCTATAGGCTATATAACATCACGCTACGACCAATAGGAGCAAAGATATAGTGGTAAATGTGTAAAAAACGGGAGAAATTATTTCATCTTTGAAGCCTTCCGTTGCGTGCGCCGTGAAAACGGTTCAAGATACACAAAAAATATGTATTAAAGAATAATCTAAATATATATAACTCAAAGGTGACTGACTGACATAGTGATCTATCAACGCACAGCCCAAACCACTAGACGGATCGGGCTGAAATTTGGCATGCAGGTAGATGTTATGACGTAGGCATCCGCTAAGAAAGGATTTTGATAAATTCTACCCCCAAGGGGATAAAATAGGGGATGAAAGTTTATGTGATAAAAAAATAACTATTCCACGCGGACGAAGTCGCGAGCACAGCTAGTATATATATATATTTAATTAATAGAGAATACAAAAAAAAAAATGAAAGAATCGAACATATTTTTGTAACAAAAGCATTAAGCTAAGGTATCTGAAAAGGTTTTCTTAATTGTAAACGTATATAAAAGGAAAGAATCGCAAATCCCGTAGACAATATAAAAAATATTTTATTTACGAAGAAAATTCTTGGGACGTTATGAACAAAAATCTTTGGGGATTTTTTTCTTGTTATTGTAAGCGGTCCAGGAATGAAGGTTTTTGGTAACAATGTAAATAGCCAGGAGAATTTGTTATAATTTAAACACAGGGCGAAATATTGGATAAGGGGTATTTTTAATTATAAAATAACAATACCTACCTTTGGAACGAAATCCCCTAGCATATCACAGCCTCCGTAGATCGGAGAGATGTATTCGGAAGTCGAGGATTCGATTTCCACCCATGGCAAATAAATATAATAAATAGTACGTTTTTCAGTACAGTTTGTCATGGTCTGGGTGTTTATGAACAGTACAGATGCAAAATCCGTCAAGTGACCTAGTCATGTTTCGGTTTTAGTCTGTGGGTTCACCAGTTTTTAGGATATTACTGCATCGATTTTTTGTCGAGGTGGTAGTCTTAATAAAAAAAAATGTGTTATATCGTTGTTTCTGGTGCACATAATACAAGCCTTGAGCTTAGTTTGTGAATAGAACAATATGTGTAAATTGTCCTACATATTATTATTATAACAGTAACTTAAATTAGCACGAGTGCAAGCCTATAGGCACAGTTCTTGAGTGGATGCAAAAACTGACATTTCAAATAATAAAAAATTATAAAAATAAGAAAAACAAAATACAGTCCGTCGATATCGGCCTAGCAAAGTTATAGAGACCTCCCACATAAGTTTATTAATATACAGAAGTATTTCGACCTGTGACGTACAAAACAATAAACTGCGCTGTTGCTGATTACGCCCACAAAGTTCGCTCGCACGCAAGTCGTTATGACGTCATTCTGATGAACTTCAAGTCTGACGACTTTAAAAAGGGCCTTTAAATACGTCATAGCGATCGGCGTGCGAGTTAACTTTCGTGTCGGTAATCGAGGCACTGTACAGCCTTTGCTGTCACCTTAAGAGCGGAGTCTGATCAAACTTTCCCCATACATTTGGTTCTAACTGTTACCCCCCACTAAACATTCATAGATTTTTATGAGTTTTGGAGGCGTTATAAATAAGACCTATATCTAGGCTCGTACGTTTTCCTTTTTTTAAAGTTTGGTGTTGGAAGAATCATATCAACCACTGAAAATCAAAAAAAATCGCAGAAAATCCCTCACATTAAAATAATTCCTATAAAATATCAAGGAAAAAAATAAAAAAAGGAAAACGTACAGTCATCGTTTATTTTCTCTCTAATAAAATGAGACCATTTTTTTCAAATCCATTCAAGTTTAGGGGTAGAAAACAGTTTTGGCCCGAAAGTCGTTTTGCTGCCTAAATTGTATAATCTCATACATGCTCTTTCTCTTGTTAAAGGGTTGGGTGGAAGGTTAACATAAATGTATTGTAGCGTTACTGACTCACCGTCATGCGCGGGGAGAGTTAATACTTTGCAGTTGAATTATCAGCATCGAAGAGCCCCATCAGACACTCCTCTTAAGAGTAGTGCTGTAATTGTTCAAAATTCTTTCTTCTCCGCAACATCACTTAGCACGTACTTGGGTATGCTGACAAAGCTTATGTATATCGAAAATATCATACCTATTTAAATATGGCCTAATTAATATTTCACATATGACTATGAACGAGACAAAAGAAGTAATGTGGAGATGGAGTAAAAGGGTTACCCGGAATATCTAAAAATGTTTAAGAACTTAAAAAATAAATCTTCGGACGGAGATGTAGCTTTTTTGTTAATATTTCAGCTCTGACTTGAACTATGTGTACCAGAATTAAGCATACTACATCGTACTAAAGTATGATTACATACGAACTATGTTTTTTAAACCTATTTCCATACAATATATGAGAATAGAAGATAACCACCTGCCATACAAATCAAAACAAAATATGAGAACAAATATAAATGTAACCACCCGTCTTCGAACATGTTTGACATTTCGTTCGAAAATTAAAAGAAACCAAAAGTAGTGATTTCTACCTTACAAGATGTATTATAGTCTGTATATTATCTATACTTTCATTTGTAATGTACCAAAGGCAGAAATCCGAATTGAAGCAACCATCAGTTAAGCCGATTTGAGAGGACATTTCAGTTATCAATTCATTGGTACAATAGCTTTAAAGTGAAAAGGGCTTCCTATAGAATTACATTTTCGTAAATGTATACCTGTATTGTGTCTCCCTTCATTTACTGATTTATATTATTTATTCTATGGTATTTACCTAACTGTGTAGGTATAATGTTATAAAACCATGAACTCTTAGTCTCGTATCTATATAATTTTAGGTAATATTTAATTTATCATTCTGCGCCCTTCAATACAATTCTCACTGTCCCAAAGGTTAGCGGTACATAATGGCTAATATGAATAAATGAATAAATGATTATTCATTTACGGAATAAGGTGTACATAGTTATTTTACAGATTATGATTATTCATTTACGGAATAAGGTGTACATAGTTGTTTTACAGATTATGATTATTCATTTACGGAATAAGGTGTACATAGTTGTTTTACAGATTATGATTATTCATTTACGGAATAAGGTGTATATAGTTGTTTTACAGATTATGATTATTCATTTACGGAATAAGGTGTACATAGTTGTTTTACAGATTATGATTATTCATTTACGGAATAAGGTGTACATAGTTGTTTTACAGATTATGATTATTCATTTACGGAATAAGGTGTACATAGTTGTTTTACAGATCTCTTACTCCACTATTTGTTGTATGTGAATTTATATAGGTTAATATATTAGAGTATAATTAATATATACTTCAAATGACAACTATATTTAAAAAAGTCAATAAAATAATAGGTACAAATATAAATTAAAAGTAGTTTTTTGATGTTCAAGTTCGCGAATTCATTTCCTGTGCACTTTTTTTTTATTGGAGCACGACATGTGACTTTGTACCTACCTGGTGGTTATCAGACCTACAAAGTTCATGAATGGGGTCAATCAATTATTATTATTACGAAACGGGGGGCGACAATGACGAATTCGTCAATTCAACTACCCATTTCGTAACCGCACACTGAAAGGAGACTTAAGTCTTATAATAATTTTATTCAATGCCTATATTATACAAAATAATATAGTTTTTTTTTATATCAATCATTTGGTACGCTGTCGAACTTTATACATACTTTAATATTCAGAGGCTCCACCATGGGTTTGCGCATTGTAGCAACGTAACGTATTTATATACGTATACGTGAGCAACAACCAATAGGGCCGCTTTATTTTTGGTAACAGGATTGAATGAAGCGATCCTATTGGTTGTTTCTCACCTATACGTATACAAATACGTTTCGTTGCTACAATGCGCAAACCCATGGTGGAGCCTCTGGTTCTTAAAAAAAGTCTTCTGTTCACCAAGACAATAACTTAAAGTGTACATGGCATAAAACAATTAACATTCACAGAAACACGCGATAGTATGTTGCAGTAATACCTACGTTGCTCCCTTTTACTTATATCACAGAGATATACTAAAAATAGAAACGGAACGTAACTATATAGGAGCGTTTGTACTAAAGTATAGTTTCCATAAAATAATACCTTGTAAGTGCGAATAATAACGAGTGCCGAAGTAAGTAAATAATACGAAAAATAAAAGTGAATACGTACTTCACCTGTGCTTTTCGCACCTCAAAGGAGTTTGATTTAGGAATGAAATAACTAAACTTAGTAAGCATTTGGAAGGAAAATTTAAATATGTAAAATAATTTCGTATCATGGAATATTTGTTTTTTTTTCGAAACAAAAATGAGTTTTTTTTATAGTACTTAAAACCATATAGTACCATCACAACTTAAAAAACTACAAACACTAATAGGTATTATTTTAATAAGTATATTTAGGCATTTAATTAGTATATTATATTTATGCATTATGTTTTTATTTTATACCATGTAATTAGTAATGGTATAAATCCACCAAATCCAAACTCTGTTAGCCGAATGTACCCATAACACTGGCAGCATATCCCCTTTGTAGTGTCAGTGATATTACCTATTTAAAGTAGTATATGTATCATCACGGGTGCCTTACGGCGCCCGAGACCGCCTAGACGGCTCCAGGGTACCCAGCGGAGGGGTTTTAATCCCACCGCGTCGATGCCGATGGTATGAGTATACACCGAAAAAGTGGCTAGCTCGTCGCGATGTGCTCTCCGGGGCGCTATAGTGGTATTGTCAAACAAATGTACATAATTTTTTTAATTAAATTTAGCTTAAAGTAGTATCCAGTATATTATATAAAATTCAATAATATGTCATGTACAAATGCTATATGTTTATATGTAAGTTAGAAACACGACCATACTTTAACTTTTTACCTACATGTCTGAAAATGTGCGAATAACACTGTGTTCTTATGGCACTTCTGTCTACCAATTACTTGTGTGACGAAAACGATTTCCATATTGCATGCCACACGCACACTCTCCCATCTGCATGCATGGGGTGCATCATAAAGGCCTTTACACGAGCCATGCATGGAATTTTAAACACCTTACCTTACCCATTATGAATGAAAATTACGAGTATGTTTAGAAATCATTTTCACAGTTAAATATTTTTTTGTTCCCAAAATCTCTTTAGTATACCAAATTTTAAGCTTTTTTACTCTGTGCATTACGGTATTTTACACAGTACAGAGATCACGGTTTGTTCCCAATTCGCAAGTATATATGGTGATTTTAAAAGGTTGTACTTTCGGCTAATATGAGGTTCTACTGATCAAATCGAACAACTTTTCCCATGGAACCATGTGTCGCAAAAACAAATTGCCTTCTCCATACAAACTAATAATGTTAAAATGACCAATCTGTATGGGGAAGCCAAAATTGTTTTTCATTTGCAACGTATGGTTCCATGGTAAAAGTTATTCGATTTGATCAGTAGAGCCTCATATTAGACCAACGAACAAGTTTTTATATTCATCCTGTATAGCGCGTCTATAAAACAAATATCATCACGGGTGTCTTACGGCGCTTTGGATCACCTAGACGGCCTCAGGATATACAGCGGAGGGGTTTTATCCTACCTCGTCGTAGCCGATGGATATATAAGTGTAAAAATAGTAAAAAGTGGCTAGCTCATCGCGATGTTTGGATAAACTCAATAACCCATCTATAAACAGTTTCACAAATTGATATAGGGAATCTGGGACCGACAGTTTAACATGCTCTTCGAGGCACTATAGTGTTATTGTCAAACAAATGGATTTACATACGTTTTTAATTAAAAAATCACTAGTACATACCGGGGTTGGAACCGGGGACCTAGACTTTTATAGTGGGTCCAAGTAGGTATATAATAATATACCTACTTACATACTACATACGTGGTGTACTGAGACCGTATACCTTAGGCTCTAGCATAAGTTTTTGCTTCGTATTAACGTAATGTTAATACGTGAGTAACAACCAATAGGATCGATTTATTTTTGAAATAAAGACATCCTATTGGTGGTGCCTCGCCAACAATACTTGTATACGAAGCAAAAACTATGGTAGAACCTCTGGTTCTTGAAATGTATAATATGTATAAATATAGAATAATCTTATCTAAATGTATAGGTATAGTCGATGTGTACTCCTGTAAACCAAGATCCAATCGACAATCAAATCGAAATTTCCATCGAAAGCTAAATGTATTAGATTTGACGTTTCTCATCGATCAGGCTCTATCCATAGAGTAAAATACCTATACATTTTTATCGATCGATGCGGCGATTCGATTGGCGATCGGGTTCTTTGGTCAGGCACCTGACCAATATTGACCAATTATGGTGATCAACTTGTTTAATAGCCTCTAGATATTTGGCGAGTGCGTATAACAACGTATTAAGACAGATTTTCGTATTAATATAATGGTATCATAATAGGTAAGAAATAATGATGTTTATGTCCACAATGATGATAATAATGTGTTATTAAGTATAGTACTTACGTAGTTTTTTTTTGGTAATTTTAAGTTTTCTTATTGTTGTGTTTTTGAGTATAATTTTTATTTTTGCATTAATTTTTGTTATTTACATTTATTACTTTTTTTATATCTTGGGTATTTTTAGATATGTTTGTTTTATTTTTTCTGTTTTTTTACTTACTTTTTTTAATTGTGTTCCTTAAATTTAAACAATATGTTGCTGTTTGGTGTGTAAATAAAGTTTTTCTTTCAATGGTTAAAAACAAAAATAGTGGGTTGGGAATAAACCGCCACAACAAACACGTAGATAAGTGGCGGTCACATAAGCGAACGTGTCACGCCGCTGTGATTTGCATAAATCCTAGATTATGTAGAGGCGATATAATTGAATCTCCGTGGCACTAAAATTAAATTATTGTTGTTTTTATAGTTATTATATTAACTAGGTATACTTTTTTTATATAGACGTTCAGGGACCTGCCAAAGTACACGATTACCAATCGAATCGCCGCATCGATCGATAGAAATGTATAGGAATTTTACTCTATGGGTAGAGCCTGAACGACGGGAAATGTCAAATTCCATACATTTGGCTTTCGATGGGTATTTCGATTCGATTATCGATTGGATCTTTGGTAAGGCCCCGGTTAATTTAGGTTTCCGTAGACGTAGGTGTGAGTTTTTAACTTTGCGTTAGAGTTAACTAAAGTTTGTATGGGAAATAGTTTAGCGCCGCGGAAATTATTAGAACTAAAAACGAATTGATTGAACAACGTGATTGGTGAAAATGTTAACGCAGTAATATATTTAACTCGAAAGTAAACTTTAAAAATTCACACTACTAGTCCCTAAAAGCAATTTTCCAGACATTTTCAAGAGTTTTGGAGAAAATCCCAGTGCGATTTAAAATTATTAATGTCTGTGCTAGCGTTTAATAAGAGAAATTAAAAAAAAAAAATCGTAAGTAATAAAACTATACATTTAACAAACCAAAAGAAAACAGTATAAAACCACCAAATGATTTTTGTTTTCACTTTATATCACCTGCTATACCAGCTGTAAATAACATAACTGTCTGAAAAAATAACACAAATTCCTCGCGCTTTAGCTGAAGGCACTTTTTCATTATGACATTTGGGTAATAAAAATTAGATTTAGCTTCAAAAAACAGTGTTTAATAATTTCGTAAACAAAGATGGTGGCATTTCTTCATTTATATATAGATTGACTACTAGTAAAGGTGTTGTGCAATTTATTTCTTTGAATTTTTCCGTTATGTCTTAGTTATTAACTAAAATGTGTGAATTTTATTGTTAAGCTTTCTTTACGGTGTAGGTCTCTATAACTTCGCTAGTCCAAATAACCGGTCTCGTTACCACCACATATACAGTACACATATATTGATAATACAGTAGCAACAACCGTCAAGCGACTAGTCATAAATTTCAATTTTAGTATGTGGGTTAACCGCTTTTCAGAAGACTAGTACTGCATCCTTCGATCAACAATACAAAACTGCATCGATTTCTTTGGAGGTGGTAGTCTTTTTCAGGATGCGGTTATAAAACGGGTAGTTGATTGGTCGTTAAACCAAAAGCAGCAAGGATATTAAAGTAGAATCGTAATTCAAATTAGTATTAGTTGCCGCGCATAATTTAGCCGGCATAGCGGGAGTTGCATTGATACTGTTAAATAAATATTTGATAATTCTTGAATAATCAAATTAATTAATGGACTTACCATCTGGTAGATACTAATTCAGATGCCGTGCTCCTTTACAAAAAAATCAATTTTGGTTTTTTTAAGTTCCGAACTTTTTAAAGTAAAAAGTAATAATTCAGCCGAATATCGTTCTGATACCTGCAGAGGTCGAAAGATGAAATTAGGACCGAATAAAAGAAAGTAAGTACATCTTACTTAGTGTCTTGGCGGTGACCTATCATAGTTTGAAAAAAAAAATAGTACCCAAGGGGAAATGATTGATTTGATTTCAGAAAGAAATTTGCAATCTATATAAATAATAAGAAAGTTGGAAAATAAATCTATATTGATAAAAAATAATTGTGGAATATGTATGTAAACGCATCAATTCAGAACAGCTGCACTACCTATTTGGCTGATTCTAGTTTTGTTAATTGTCAGGACAAGGTTTGTAAGAGAGAGACAATGTTCATAGCTATCCATTACGTGGTTGGAAGGCAGGGGAATGAACTGCAGCGTTCCCAGACTTGAGACCGCGAAGTAGGTTTAAAGGCCTTTTGAACTCTCACCTGCACTGTGTATTGAAAGAAAATGTTTTAAAATACGTTTTATGTTTTTTAAAACATTTTCATTAAAGTTTTGGGTTAAAAAAGTGAGTGAGTGAGCGAGACAACAAATAGTATTTTATTCATTAGTACACCCGTGCGAAGCCGGGACGGTCAGGTAGCTTAGGGGCTGACCAGGGGCCTTACCAAAGAGCCAATCGATAATCGAATCGAAATACCCATAGAAAGCCAAATGTATGGGATTTGACGTTTCTCGTCGATCAAGCTCTACCCATAGAGTAAAATTCTTATACATTTCTATCGATCGATGCGGCGATTCGATTGGCGATCGTGTTCTTTGGTCAGGCCCCAGGGCAATAATATATACTAAACACATACTAATATTTTTTTGCCTTGCGTGGAAATCGTGCCCACGATCAAACATAACGCCAAAGGCACATTTTTATGAATTTCGGATTACTAATTTAGAAGTAAAAATGGACCCCAGCCTAGTGGTTAAGTCACTGCGCAACTGACAACTAGGTTAAGCAGATGGCAACAAGGCCGGCCTGGGATGGGTGACCGCTTTATACAACGAGGGTATTTCATCATAAACACCGCAACAAGCTCGCCACTTGTTAGGTGTTGCCTCCGAATACCATCGGCGAAATGAGGACGGGTTAATCCCTCCGCTGGGTACCCTGAGGTCGTTTAAACAGTTCTCGGGAGCCAAATAGGCACCCGTGATGGTATTTAATTTAGTAGTTTTTTATGCACGGCATGTGACTTTGTATACACGTAGGTACTTGATAATGACCAAAAACATGAATGTAATCGATCAAACATTTAACAGCATTGATCACTCCCACTATGCAGGCTAAATGATGCGGTTACGTAACGGGTAGACTTTGTAATGTTGTTAAGAGGCTCTACTTATCCAATCAGAATTGTCACGTTACACCCGCTCCATATTATATTTATGTATTTTATTTTATTTGTCTTCATATCATTTCATACATTTTTTTAAAATGACCACCAAATGTATCATCATACACCGTTTTCTGGGAAAATTCCAGGTAGTAAAAACATGGTTAAATTGGTTAATATTTGTATGAAATACTCCAGAATTTTTACAGCTAGAAATATCCCTTCTGTGAACGTTCCAAATTTTTCATTTAGTTTTCACGAAAAGTTAGGCTTTGGTTATCAAATCAGATTCCTAACATTTTAAATTTTAATTTTAATTATATAAACTATGTATTAGGAATATTGTAAATTAAAACATATTCTTCAGGTATTTTCACATTTTTAGACACTTAAAACACTAAATCTTAGCGTCTCCTCTGACCGCTAGGTAGCTTTAAAAGTTCCCATACTAACCCAAAAAATACTGGCACTCTATAAATTAAAACTAAATATGAATTTTAATCGTAAAACTCTAAAATCGTCTATAAATATCTCGGACCGGCGATTTTTCGTCAGTCTCGAGGAAGCTTAAGAAAGAAGAAGAAGTCTAGCTACAGTGGCAGTGATCGACTGGTTCTCATCCTTGAAACATTGAACCTGCTACGTCGAGAACCAGGCCCGATCCTGTCACACTTCCTTGAAGACTCCGGATCCTGGAGTTGCTGCCTCCAGGATTTGCCTAGACTCCATTTCGCTGAGCGTCTGCTCTGAGTGATGGAGAACCTCCTTGTGCTGCAGGACCTCGCCTCGGGCTTCGAGCCTTGAGTGACGAGGCCACCTGACTTCTCGTCACCTCTTCGTGAACGGCTGCCTCTACAGCCGTGCCGCTTGCTGTCTGCGTGCTGCCGTCGTGCCGCCGCCTTCCCCTTGCTGCCGTCATCGTGCCGCAAGCCACTGCTTCACGGACCTCACCTCAGGCCTAGAGCCTTGAGGGTCGAAGCCATCTGAGCCTTCGTCTCAAGCGTCAGCCTGAGAGACGAGGCCTCGCCGTATCGTGTGCGGCTGCTATAGTCGTGCTTGCTGCTGCTGCTATCGTGCCGCCGCCTTCCTGCTTGCCTGTCTACATCTGCTGCCGTCGCCTGTCTACGTGCCAGTCTGCGTGCCAGTCGACGTGCCAGTCCTCGAGCCAGTCCCTCGTCAGTTCCTCCAATCTTCCCATACTATACGGTCAGAGTTTTAGTATATAATAGGCATATCCATTGTAGGCAGGGCCAACATTTACTAGGTAGGTCTTTTATATAGTTATTGTACTCAAAACAAACTTTACTTGTAAATATACCTATTTTAAATAAACTTATTTTAACCCATTTAATCTTTAATTTTTTTTTAAATCTTAAAAACCCCCCCGCTACAGAATCCAGAAAATCCATGTACCTATCTTAAATTAAAAAAAAATGACTTCTTCGTACAAACTGGTAATTTTAACAATAAAAGAACCAATTTGTATGAAAAAACATTTCACAAGGTTCCATGGGAAATGATTTTTCGATTTAAAAATGAGTAATTTATTCCAAGGTAACCGTGTTAGATATGACGTAAAAATACAAATTGTAGTTTTAGATTTATAGTACCAAATACTTGTTTACGACTTTATAACAACATATTGACGCCGCCATGTTTATTTAACTGATTCGTATGTATTTACTATTTATAAGAAACGTGAATACTTATGATTTGTTAGTAGCCATAGTTATTTATAAATATAGTATTATTTGTATATGTTTCTCGAGTATATACGTGATGGCCCCGTAGGTTATATCTTAATAGATTCCATTGCGATTTAAAGTAGATTCCACCAGCGACGCATCTGTCGATTCATGGACTGCATAATCCTCTTACCACCTCAGAGTTACCTATGCAGTCACATATCGTGCTATTATTTTAAAAATAAAAATTGACCGACTTAAAAACTCTGTAGTATTTAGGTCCCCGGTTCAAACCCCGGTGTGTACCAATAAGTTTTTATTAAAAATAAAACATATGTTTAATAACAAACTTGATTTAACGATAATGCTGGTACTCACAGCTAACTATAGACTCGAAATGCAAATTCGTCTGACCCATTTCGTAACTGCACCATTTCGCCGACACAGTGCAAACGATCAATGCTATATACAGGGTGAATTTGAAAGTGTACTTTGGGCTAATATGAGGTTCTGCTGATTAAATCAAACAACTTTTACCATGGAATCATGTAAAGCAAATATTTTTTTTTTATTTGCGACACATGGTACCATGCGAAAAGTTGTTCGATTTGATGAATGAAACAAATATAAACTGATGGCAGTGTTTTATAAAGCGCACACTACCGAACTTTATTTCTAAATATGCAAATCACTGAACGCTTTGCCGCTAATACGGAGAATTAGCAAACTGGATCATTTTAGCTTTTACATTTAAAACATTGGGAAAACAACTATATAAAGTGCTCTCGGTTCATTTTCAGCAACGTAGAGAAGTAAAATTTAATTGTATATTATTTTCATTAAATTACAGTGCAAATTCATATACGCGGTGACCGATTTGGTTAGACCTTAGAGTTAAATATACATTTTTTTAATTTAAAGACAACACCACGACAGTGCCTCGGAGAGCACACGTTCGTTAAGTTTTAGGTAACAGTTTCACTATTGCCCAGTCCCTATAAAGTTCAAACGAACCGTTTGGCTTGCGGGTGGTAACGATTTCTAACATTCGTTACAGAAAAGTGTCCCTATAACTTCACACGTCTACCGTTGGCAACTAGATTTGGTAACTAACGGTTGGGAGGGCCTGCGGTGACGTTTCGTTACACTTATGTATGAGAGTTGTTGTTACTGCCGTCCCTATAATATTTTTTAATGTCAATTAACTGCCAAACCTACGTTCCGTAATAAAAGTTGTAACCGCTGAAGAATCGGGGTTTACGCGATACTAACGGTTTCATTAAATTTTATTTTATAGTTTTTGTATATCAAAATAGAATATTTGGACAGTGATAGTGGTCTGGAGACCATTGTAGCGTTAGATATATTGGATAGATCCGATGAGAGACCACAAATACGCCACAAGTCCCGAGTAGATTATAAATCTGTATTATATGATACATTATCTCCACTGCCCATTCAAACCTATTTGGTTGGTGTAATCCATGATTCTTTATTTAGAAATCTAAATTGCAAAAATTTCGTAAACAAAATACAAGTGTATTGTGTTTACAAAATTTTCACAGAACAAGTAAGCAAAGCGAAGTGACAGCGTTTTGTTTTCCCATAAAACATTTAATATATTATTTTAAAATTAATTATAGTTATAGTAGAAAATTTATTACTTACTTAAATAACCAATATAACAATAATTATTTTACATAAAATAGTTCTTGTGTATATAATATATATTATATTTGCATTATTTCATATTAAAGTAAGGAATAACTAAACACGAGAGAGGGCTTCCTACCGACAATCATATACTATTGGTTAGGGCAAAAAAAAACTATTGGGACGTCAGATTGGGTCTTGTAAACTTTCGTTACAAAGTCAAGGTTACGCTTACCATTGCCGATCGTTAAACTTATAGGGACCGGGCATATACCAACTTGTGAAACTGTTTATAGATGGGTCATTGAGTATTTCTAAACCCCGCCACGAGCCATTTTTAAAAAGAATATTAAAGGCAATATTATTAATGTAGGTATATCGTTAATATATTCAACAAGAGTTCGGTAATTTAAATAACTTTAATTGATATATTTTTTAATGTCGTTCATGCGATTTTGTAAATCTTTTGAAAAATAATATATAAAACCCTGCCGTTCCTGGGTACCCTGACACTGGATATGGTAATTAAAGTGCAAATAAAAACACAGGCATTAAAATATTTAGCTTTTATGTAAAATCTAATAACAACGTTAGATTCGCCACGGCCATGTTGGGTTATCTACTAGCTATTTCGCCTTCGTAGACTAGTGGTTGCGCTTTTGGCGTTGTAGCCAAAGTTGTAGTGGTGTCGTGAATTTGAATCGAACCCACGACGGTTCGATTGCCACTAATGAACAAAAAAATCTGTACATTTTTTTATAGTCTGGCTGTTTATAAAATTTAGGTAATATGTATTAATATAGTTTGTGAACTAAGAAATCAGTGTGTATAATCCTTCATATAAATAAAATTAAAATAAATACCATCTGGGTGCCTTACGGCGCCCGAGACTACCTAGACGGCTTTAGGGTACCCAGCAGAGAGGTATTCATACCACCTCATCGTAGCCGATGGTAACCTACACCTAACAAGTGATGTTTCGATTGACTCAATAAACCATCTATAATACATTCCATTAGTTGGTACAGTGACACTGGGACGAACAGCTTAACGTGGTCTCCGAGTCACTATAATGGTGTTGTCAAAAAAATGTACCTACATAAATTGTTTTTATTAAAAAATCATTTGTACACACCAGGGTTTCTAAAAACCGGGGACTTAAATACTAAAGTGTAAAGTGTTTTTAAGTCTGAGGTCTAATCCATCTTTTATATTATATTAAAAAAAATCTTCAGAAAATATTCCAAAATACTTATAATTTTCAAATTTCTGTCTCAAATGGTTACTTAAATAATAATTCAATGATAACACGAAACTGAGGGTTATGCCGCTAAAAGGGTTTTGTTATCACCGCCCATACAGTTGAATACGTGGTGGCCTAGTTGGTTAGACCTTGGACTTAAAAACACTTAGGTCCCTGGTTCGAATCCCGGTGTGTACCAATGAGTTTTTAATTTATGTACATTTGTTTGACAACACCACTATAGTGCCTCGGAGAGCACGTTAAGCTGTCGGTCCCGGTTTCACTATACCAACTTGTGAAACTGTTTATAGATGGGTTATTGAGTCTATTCGAAACATCGCGACGAGTTAGCCACTTGTTCGGTGTAGACTCCGATGGCTTATTATCGGCTACGACGAGGTGGGATTAAAACCACTCCGCTGGGTACCCTGGGGCCGTCTAGGCGGTCTCGGGCGCCGTAAGGCACCCGTGATGATACAGTTGAAAAATCTGTCAAGTGACCTTATAGTCATGTTTCGGTTTTAGTCTGTGGGTTCATCCGTTTTCAGAACTCTATTTCTTGTCAAATTGATATAGGTACATAGTCTGGCCATAAATACTGTTACAATTAAAAATAATAAAAAAAGATTACATTTGAATTTGGAATCTGTAATTTTTATACGATTTTTCATTGTGCTTTCTCATTTTAAATTGTACAATATTTTGCGATATTAAAATGGAGTGAGGTGATAAAGAGAACTGAATCGCTGTGATTGCATTACAACAGGTAGGTATGGAGCCAAATGCAATTTTTAAAACTCTCCATACACTTGGTATTAGTCAAATGTTTGTGTACCGGGCTATTAATAGGTACAATAAGACCTCCTCTGTTTGTGACAGAAAAAGATGGTCAATGCAGTAAGGGAAAGAATTCGAAGAAATCCTGTCCGAAAGCTAAAGATTTTATCTTGGGAGATGAAAATAGCACCTAGAACCATGTCGCGTATTTTAAAAGATGACTTGCAGCCTATAAGAAACGCATTGGTGATTTCTTAACTGGTAATTTAAAAAAGAATAGGGTGGTAAAATCGAAACAACTACTAAAGCGGTACGCAAAGAGAGTTCACAGAAAAAAATTGTTTACGGATGAGATTTTTTTTATAATTGAACAACATTTTAACAAACAAAATGACCGTGTTAATGCTCAAAGCTCTATGGAAGCTTCCGAATTAGTCGATAGAGTGCAACGTGGGCATTATCCGACTTCAGTGGTAGTTTGGTGGGGTCTTAGCTATGAAGGACTGACTGAGCCATATTTTTGTGAAAAAGGTATCTAAAGATCGGCACAAGTGTATCAAGATTCCATTCTTGAGAAGGTAGTTAAGCCCCTTAACAACACCATGTTCAATAACCAAGTATGGTCCTTCCAGAAAGACTCGGCGCCGGCTCATTAAGCTCGGCCCATGCAGTCTTGGTTGGAAGCGAACGTTTCGAACTTCATCAGAGCTGAAGACTGGCCGTCGTCCCGTTCTTAATCCGCTGGATTATGATTTATGATCAGTTAGAGTACGGCTTGCTCTAAACGCCATGATAATTTGGAGTCCCTAAAACAATCCATACGATTGGCTGTGAAGAATTTTCTCATGGAAAAAGTGCGTGTTTCTATTAATAACTGGCCTCAACGTTTAAAGGACTGTACTGCAGCCAATGGAGACCACTTCAAATAAGCTTTTTATATTTTATATTGTTTTATATTTATGTATTAAACTAACACACTGTAAAAGTAATAAATGTTATTTGTAATTGAAAAAAAATTTTTTCTTTGTTACAATATTCTAGCAAGACTAGGTAGGTATATATATATATATAGCTCCTTTGATTTGACGACAACGCTGTGACTGAAAATGCAAATTCGTCTGCCTATTTCATGCATCATTTAGTCGGCATATTGGGAGCAATATTGTTAATATCGATTGAACCCATTCATAGAATTTGTAGGTTTGTCACCAGATATAATATACTAAGTTAGATACATGCCGTGCTTCAAGAATAATAAAACAAATTGTCATTGAGGTAATGTTGAATGTTGAGTAATAATCACCCTAGGAAAGCTCAAAAATACAATAGATAGAGAACATAAAGAATGGTATAGACAATAGAACTTATTCGATGTCAGCAACACGTGAATGACAACTAATATAACTCGAATTTGTTTCTATTCATCTCACTAACAAAATGAGTAGGTAATTTTGCCAAAGCTTCAGCATTAAATGTTTATTAATAAATGTTCTTATAATCGTTAAAATGACATTGTTGTCAAAAATTATTCAATAAGGTTATGGCTAAGAATAACTGTAAGCGTCTTACATATTTTATATTTTATAATAATAATAATAATAATAAATTCTTTATTTGCCAGAATATGGTTTACAAAAGTTGTTACATTGAAATAATTAGTTCTACATATTCTACCAACATGTGGTGTGCAAAATATAATTTCAATCCCTAGCATATCATCTATTATACATTCAAATCACAAAAACCCGTAACATTTCAACACAACAAATATTAATAAATAACCACATCAGAACAAGAAAATCCAATAGGACTAATCTAAAGCGCAGAAGATGAAATAAAATCTATGGTCGCTTTATCATCACAAACAGGCAACATTGATATTACCAAATCATTAAATGAATTAATCAATATCACTTTAAATAAAACAAAAAATATAAAACATTAAAAATCAATAACAATTGATTAAAATTATGTGACCATAAAATTATAATAAAATGTTAAATAAAATGTCAGGTTATATTTGCTAAATTAATCATTTTAAAATATAAATTAAATTAAATTAATCAATACTACTTTAAATGAAACAAAAAATATAAACATTAAAAATTTATAACAATTGATTAAAATTACAATAAAATGTCAAGTTTTTGCTAAATTAATCATTTTAAAACACAAATTCAAATTAAAAAGATATTAGATTAAGTAGTAATGTCCTCTATTATAATAAGCCTAATAAAATAATGTCAATTTATTATTAAATTGATAGTAAGTAGAATTGTAATTAGAGATTATGTCAAAACATGATCAAATTAGGTTAGGTATTACAAATAATCATAAAAATATATTACAAACAATAACAATGTCATTCAAAATAATAATAAGGAAAATTTATATTTTATCATTCATAAAGTCATTTACTGTATAGTAGAGCTTATTTAGGAGTAAATTTATTATATTTATTTTAAACCTTTTCAACGGAAGATCCTTTAGATTATCCGGAATGTGGTTAAACACCTTTATTGCCATCATATATGCATTTTTTTGATATAGCGTGAGACGCTGTGGAGGAGCGTACAGCTTATTTCGGTATCTACTTTCCCTTCCCAATGATAATACATCTGAGTTCCGTTTAAATAGTTCGGTGTGTTTTCTAACAAATGTGCACATTTCAAGAATGTATTGACAGGGAAGGGGCAATATTTTTAATTTTTTAAACAAGGGTTTACATGTGTCCAGACATTCTGCACCTGATATTACTCTAACGCACTTCTTTTGAATTTTGAATATTCTTTTGGCTTCCACGGAGTTACCCCATAAGATAATGCCATATCTAAGTATTGACGATATGTATCCGTGATAGGCTAAGAGTGCAGCTTGTGCTGATACAGTGTCTTTTGTGCGATTTAGAACATAGATGAAGCTGTCAAGTTTATTACTAATATTTTCAACATGTTTTTTCCAGTTACATTTTTCATCTATTATAATACCTAAGAATATCGTTGATTCAATTTGTTCCACTACTTTATTATTGAACTTTACCTCAAGAGGTTTATTTTTATTATTATAAGTCTGAAATTGGATTAATTTTGTTTTATCAATATTAATAGTGAGGTTATTACTTTCAAGCCAGTTAATTGTGTCATTTAGTGTTTGGGAAATATCGTTAGCTAAAGTTACGTTATTACTGTTTTTAAAAATAAATGTGGCGTCATCAGCATATAAGATGCATTGATGTTTTGTGATGTCTGGCAGATCATTGATGTATATTAAAAAAAGTAGTGGACCCAAAATACTTCCTTGCGGGACTCCAGTGTTATTGTAGTTAAATTTAGACCTAAATTGTTGCTTATACCCGTCTGTTATTTTAGTTAATTCAACACATTGTTGTCTTTCCTGTAGATAACTAGTGATCCATTGTAAGGCATTACCTCTGATACCATATTTTGATAATCTATCTAAAAGAATTTTATGTGTAACGCAGTCAAAAGCCTTACTCATGTCTATAAATAATGCTGCGGTATTTAATTTATTATTGAGATTTTCTGTCACGTGTTTGATTAGATTAAAGCAGGCTAACGTAGTGGACCGGTCTTTTCTGAATCCAAATTGTTCATTTCTTAAGATGTCAAATTTATTTAGGAAGTTGAATAGCTTATCATGCATTACTTTTTCAAAAATTTTTGATATTACGGGTATTAGTGTTATAGGTCTGTAATTATTTAAATTATTTTTTACTCCTTTCTTATACAGTGGTTTTACTATTGATAATTTTAGACGTGAAGGAAAAATACCTTGTGTCAGTGATAAATTGATTATATATGTCAAAGGAATCGATAATTTTAAAGCATTTAATTTTAATAGTTTTGTATTTATTAGGTCATAGCCACAAGAATTTGTGTTGTTCAATGATTTGATTACTTTATATATGTCGTGTTCTATAACTGGTGCCAAATATATGGTGCTTTCGTTAATATATTTCGTGATTTGTTTGTTAGGATTATGAGTTATTTTTTTAGAGGTATTCGTTATATTTATAAAATAGTTATTAAACAAATCGCATATTTCTACAGGATCGGAGTATTCGTTATTATTAAATTTTATACTGTGTATACCATTGTCAGATTCATTATAATAAGATTTATTCTTTATCGTATTCCAGACGGCTTTGCATGTATTTTTTGATTGTGAAATGTACCTAGTCTTTTTAAGTTTTTGGGCGTTTTTCATGCATTGTTTCAATACCTTATTGTAAATAGTATATTCTCTTTTATTTATCTTTTTATTGGATTTTGATAATTTATATTTTAGGTATTTTCTTCTTTTGTTTACACAGGATTTTTTTATACCTTTGCTCATCCACATATTCTTTAGTGGTTTATTGGTTATTTTTACCGATATTAATGGGAAACACAATTTAAAGAATAGCGTGATGATGTCATGAAATTCATTGAATGCATCCTCTGTGTCTGACTTATTTAAGATATCATTAAATGTTAGTGCATTAATGCAATCATTAAATTTATTTAAATTATCAATACTATAATCTCTTCTTCTTTCTATCCAGCTATTAAAGTAATTATTAGTTGAGTCTATTTCTATATGAAAGGTTATACTTTGACCTGTCTCATGATCAGATAAAGCTAGAATATGTATATTAGATACAACATTCTCAATGTTACTGATCATAAGATCGATACAAGAGTTTATTCTTGTTGGTTTAGTTATATGGTTAGTTAAGTTATTATTTTTTAGTATGGACTTTAGTTCCCTCGAGTTATTGTTATCTTTTAGCAGATCAACATTCCAGTCTCCGCATATTACCACTTTTTTATTATTTTTTTTCCTTAATTTATTTAGTAAAAAATTCAACTTGTTAAAAAAAATATCTATGTTTTTATATTGTGGTGTTCTATACAAGCAGATAACAATAAGTTTATAATCCAGTAGTTCTATTGCGCAATATTCAAAGATAAATTGTAGTGGTTCTACTAGTGTGATTTGCTTGTACTTTAAGTTATTTTTTACTAGTATACAAGATCCACCCCTTCGTTGGTTTATTCTACAAAATGATGAAGACAGTTTATAGTTATTAATAGATAGATTAAACTCTGCTCCTCGCTTAAGAAAAGTTTCAGTAAGGCAAATAATCTCAATGTTTTTTAGTTCTTGGGTTAATTCTGCTAATGCTACTTCGAATAAATCTTGTTTATTTAAAATACCTGCGATATTTTGATGAAGTACGGTGATGGGTTTAGTTTTAGGGACGAAATAAATGTTGTTTATTTATTTTTGTGTCTTTATCTTTTATTATTTTAGAAAAGTAGTAAGGTATGGTTTCTTTTATATTTATAGTTGGTTTCTTTGTCGATTTTATAGCATTTAGTGATTTGGTAGTGGTTGGTGATTTTGTGTTAGTAGTATTAATATTTGTATTGAATGTCGATGAAGAAATTTTATGTTTTTTTCTAATGTTACTGCCTCTAGAAGGAGGTAAAAAAGTTGTATTGTATAGTAGAACATTTATCTCCGTGTTTAATTTGAAAGATAGCTCATTTATAAACTTTACCCATTTATTACGATATGGCTTATAAACAACAGTATAATCGGAGACATCTATATATTGACAATTTTCATAATTTTTTGCAATTAATCTGATGTTATTATTTAAAGGTATTTCGTTTAGATATTTGTTATGCTGTACATTAACTAAAAATATTTGTTTGCATCTAGATTGTAGTTTATATAATGTATTGCATAGTTCAGTAAATAAAATGTAGGGGTTTCTATCATTTGAACCTACCGATAAAATTACAATGTCATCATTACCTAGACCATCAATAAAGTTTCTGTCGATGTTCTGAAGTATTTGAGTGCTCGGCGCATAGGATTTAATTAAAGCAGATGTGAGGTAGTTATCATTCCATTTTCTTGATCTGGTATTAATTATTTCTTCTGCTAGTCCCCGTACTTGCTGGTCACCCAATATATGTATTTTATTTTTCTTTGTTATATTTGTAGTTCCTTTAGTACTTCTTTTTTGGATAGAATCCATTACTTTATGTATGTGTGGTTTTTCATTCAATATTTCTGTGTTAATAGCTTTCACTATATCGAATCTAGTTGTTCCTGTGATTATTTTTCTATATGTTGGTGTCATTTTTGGTGACATATAACTTTCGGTGTTACTCGGTGTTACGCATTTCTGTAATATATAGTTCTTCTTATTTTGTTCATCTCTTTGTTTCTTTAGAATTGTCATTTCTATGCTCAAGTTACTTATTTCAGAGTGTGCACTGTCTAATTGTACTTTTAAATCTTCAATTTGCTGCTTAAGATCCTGAATTATTGAGTTGTCCATAGTAGTATTTGGCAAACTTTTTGCAGTGTAATTGAGTAAAGTAGAATTCGCTATACTGCAATTATGCATATCTGTACCAGATATATCCAGATCAGACTCTGATAGCGTTCTAATGCGTTGGCGAAATGTTATATTCTCCATGTTAAATTATAATATTTATATTTTACGTTCCGTTTCTAGAGTATCAATAAATAGTTTCGGACCACGTTTGTCTATGGTGAATTTGTATCCATTACCTCTTGTGGCAGAAAGCAAAAAACAGCAAAAAGTCACATTTATTAAAACAACAAACGTCAACGCACAGCTGATGAAGGAAAGGAATAGTTGCGGAAATAGTTATTAATTATTTAAATTTAATCGTTTTGTTAGTTATGGATATACATATATATATACTTTTGCCTTTTCATATTTTAGTTGATAAATGGTTGTTTTTGTCACTTACTCGTGTAAATAATATGCTCTATCAATAACAAACAGCATATTCGGTGAAATAAGTTTGGTGTGTTGTCTTGAAGTGTGAAATTTCTTGCTCTTAACAATTTATTTAAATGTATTCAGTTTACACAGTGTTTACTTGACGGAAGCCGGAAGTACTTCTTCTAATCTAAAAGTGTCTTCACATTTTACTTCTTTATATTTTCTAGAAAATGTACTAATATTGTGGTTCTAAAACCACACAGCGAATATAACTGATTTATAATAACTAGTCACTGTCATTTAAAAATATATATCAAAGGTCATTTAAGTAATTGTATTGCCCAATTAGGTACAGCTCTATAAATTATATTGTAAATAAAGCTCTTCCATCTATATAATACTTGAATAACAATAATAAAACAAAACCAATCTAATACATTTTTATTTCATGTATCCGAAATTTTTGGAATGGTTAAAAATTATCTTAATATATGATATGCATATAATAATCGGTTTCGATTAATATTATGACTTTTATAATACGGTGGGTTAAGCTATTAAAAAACTGTCCATTCCAAAATAATTCGATTCACAAAATTCACTATTTTCGAAGAGTACCATAACACGAATATCTATGAAAAATAGCTACGAACTTATTTTTTTACACAATCTTCACGGTTAGCTAATAACTTAGATAATGCATTAAATTTGCCTTTTACATAAGTTTTGTTTTCATTAAAGTGTTTAAGGGCTGATTTTTCAATCGTCTCGCCAGATAGACATTTTACAGATATCTTGCAGGGGAAAAGATAACCTTGCCAGTTTTTCACCCAACTGTCGAATAACTAATGAAAAATTTGCCCTTAACAAAATAAATAAATAATTTATTTTTCTACTGAAAAGTATATTCACTAAAATGAATTATATAATAATTCACTAAAATTCTCGTTCGAGTTTCAGCAATGAACCTCCTAAGCGGCCAGCAAGACGCGTCGATTTCTTTTCCATTGTGTCGATTCAAGGCGGAAATATCAGGCCCTGATTACAGCTGAGATGGAAATGAAAATATCCGACATTATGTCTATTGTCATAACGTACGTGTGGTCTGTCAGTTGTTTTCTTCTCGACCTATTTTCCTAAAGGAAATGGAATATTATAATAAAATATTGTTGCTTCAGTTGCCTTATTATTGTAACAAATATGAAGCAACATACTTGTTGGTGAAAATTAATGAGGTTAATGTATAGACATATTGACATATTCCTAAAAGCTTTATTGTAAGGTGATATAATAGATTTACCTTTTGTATTAGTAAAAATATTTGTTTTTGTATTATTTTGTATGTTATATTATTTTTTATTTTGTACCAATGTGTTTTTAATTTTAAAAAAAATATGTACAGTTGTTTGATAACACCACTATAGTGCCTCGGAGAGCACGTTGAGCTGCCGGACCCGGTTTCACTATACCAACTTGTGAAACTGTTTATAGATGGGTTATTGAGTCTATTTATTGGTGTAGACTTATACCATCGGCTACGACGAAGTGGGATTAAAACCCCTCCGCTGTGTACCTTGGGACCGTCTAGGCGGTCTCCGCCGCCCTAAGACATCCGTGATGATATGTATGTATGTATGTATGTATCTTATATTTTATTAAGGTTGCTCATCAGAGCTTTTCCCATACAAAACTATTTGACTTATATATAAATCTTATATATTAAGAAAAAAAGGATCCCATACAGATGCAAAAACCGTCAATTGACTAGTAATGTTTCAGTTTTAGTCTGTGGGTTCACTGGGTTTTAGGAGACTACTACATCGATTTCTTGTCGAGGTGGTAGTCTCCTTTCAGGGTGCGGTTACGAAATGGGTAATTGGTATGACGATAAGGCAGCGAGTATATTAAAATATACTTGTAATGCAATTCGTCATTGTCGCCCCCCATTTCGTAATCGTATCATTTAGCCGGCATAGTGGGAGCGATCAATATTGTTTAAGAACATTTATTGATTGACCCCATTTATGGACTTTTGTAGGTCTGCTCATCACCAGGTAGATACAATGTCACATGTCGTCAATCCAATAAAAAAGAAAAAATATTAATGACAAAAATATTTGCATTCACTGGTTAACCCAAGGAAATAAAATAGGAGGTGCCCATGGCTTTATTCGCCTTTCCAGTTTTGAGAACAGAAAATTGCCGCCGACATACAAATTAAAAACAAAGTGAAGAACAAAAATCATCTCTGAGCTGAATCATTGGTTGAAGTGAGAACAGAATATACCGGCAACGAACCCGTTTGATATTTCGTTTTATAGGCCATTTAAGGAACTATGGCGGTTTCATATATTATAATTAGTTTCATGGGTTAACCCTAATTGCGCGTAGTTCGTAATTTAAGAGGAGCGTCTGATGAGGCTCTTCGATGCCCATGCTGATTCAACTACAAAGTATTACCTCTCCCCGCGCATGACAGTGAGTCGGTAACGCTACCTTACATTTATGTAAACCTTCCCCCCGACCCTCAATAAAAGAAAGAGCACGTATGAGATTATAGGTACCTACAATTTAGGCAGCAAAACGACTTTCGGGCCAAAACTGTTTTCTACCCCTAAACTTTTATGGATTTGAAAATAAATGGTCTCATTTTATTAGAGAGAAAATAAACGATGACTGTACGTTTTCCTTTTTTTAATTTTTTGCCTTGATATTTTATAGGAATTATTTTAATGTGAGGGATTTTTTTGCGATTATTTACGAATTTCAGGGGTTGATATTATTTTTCTTACACCAAACTTTAAAAAAAGGAAAACGTATGGGCCTAGATATAGGTCTTATTTATAACGCCTCCAAAACTCATAAAAATCTATGGATGTTTAGTGGGGGGTAACAGTTAGGACCAAAAGGTCGTGAATGTACGGGAAATGTTTGATCAGACTCCGCTCTTAATAGCTGGTGACGGTAATATTTACGTACTCTGTGATATTTTGAGATAGCGCCATCTACCACAAGTTTTTGCAAACAATTTTTACTATAGTCGCTAGTAACTCTAGATAGAAATAAACCAATAAGAGAGGTTTAATTAAAAAATAAATCGATCCTATTGGTTAATCCTGCAGGGTAAACACCGACTCCGATACCGTGAGATCTCGTTCGAGTTGACATCGAGAACGATGTTTTTGGTACCACGAAAAGTTAAACATCGTTATTTGAATTGCCCAACGCATAACTAGTTCGAGTACCTAATTAATTACAAAAAACTATATATAATATTATGAAGTTTGTAAATATGATTTGTATGAAATGACGTCATTTTTGATCTCAACTCGAACGAGAACTCTCGGTATCGGAGTCGGTGGTTACTCCACTGATCTATAGTTATTAGCGACTATAGTAGACACTATTTGCATAAAGATTATCATGTGGAAATAAATACTTTACAATAAAATTTATTTCACGGCTTGCATTTTCCATGAATTTTATTATAATTAAGTATTACAAGGATTTCCATTAGCGGAAACAAAACATTTCCATCGGCAAAACTAAATCCACAAAATAAGTAAAAAACCGACATATTTTTCTTCAAAATTATCATTTTACATTTACATACCAAAGACAAAGAAATATAAACCCTACTGCAGAAACGTCATAAAGATCATATTTGTTCGGCATTGCTGTAGACTTAAAGCGTTCTATACAATATGGCGTAGTATTGTCAGAAAGATGTGTTGGTCACACAAAGCCTGAATATACAATGTCAAGTTGTCGGAACTGCTGACGGACGTCCAGGAAAAATGGAAACGTACTTCCGTTATATAGAAAATAACATAATAATGACTTTCAGTTTTTTTTAATACTGTGCTTTATCTATATACGGGGTGGCTAATTTGGTTACATGACTTCATACTTAAAACACTACTATTTTTAGGTCCCCGGTTCAAATCCCGTTACAAATGAGTTTTTTTTTAATATATTATGTACATTTACACTGTACCAATCTGTGAAACTGTTCACATTATAGATTAGATAGGTTATTGAATCTATGCAAACATCAGGACGAGCTAGCCACTTGTTCTGTGTTGTCTTACCAACGGCTACGACGAGGTCGGATTAAAACCCCTCCGCTGGGTACCCTGAGGCCGTTGAGGCAGTCTCGGAAACCATAAGGCACCCGTGATGGTACTTATCTATAAAGGACTTGTACCTCAGACTCCGGCCTCACAATTTTTTTATCAATTGATGTTGTAAAATTATAAATTGTTGTAAAAGCTTTTGTAAGAAATAAATAATAATAAAATGTAGGGCAAATTACACATATTGCTCTGGTCACAAACTAAGCTCTAGGATTGTACTATGTGTACCAGAAGCAACGATATAATACATATTATATTTTATAAACACCCAGACCGTGACAAACTGTACAGAATAAAACGTACTAATATGTTTTACCATGGGTGTAAACGAACCCACGACCTCCGGATACAACGCCAAAGGCGCACTAGTTTACGGAGGCTGTCAAAAATCGCAGGATTGATTATATATTCTTATATCTATTTCTCAACCCTCTGACATTATATTAAGATAATATATCCTATGTTGATCCCTTTAATACGGTGGCAAGATAATGTAAATATATACTTTAACAAAACGGAAATTCTATGGTTTTCAATACAAAATATTGAAATTTTGACGTTTTAAGCTATTTTATCACACTATCTTTAGAATGCGGATTAAATTTGCCACCATACCAAATTTCATTAAAATTGTTTAGACCTTTCTCAAGCATATGATTCTTTTACCTACATATTTATTTATAAAGACTGATTGGCATTCAATTTATTTTCTATCCGAGCATGGTATGTTTGTATACATTGTATCGTTTGTATCTACCTGGTAGTAAGCATACATACAAAGTCTATTAATAGGGTCCAAAATTACATTGTGGTTTAACAGAATTGGTCGCTCTCACTATGCCTAAATGATGAGGTTACGAATTGGCAACTTCTGCAACAGTAGCTACAAGACGAATTTTCATTACGCGATCTTTTATAGGTAAATTAACTGCTTTTTTTTGTAACAGCATCCTAAATGGAGACTGCGTTTACAATAAATCGATGCAGTAGGCTCCTGCAAACCGGTGAACCCACAGACCAAAACCGAAACATGACTAGGTCACTTGACAGTTTTTGCATATAGTTGCATCCAAGTGTATATATCATCAAATAGAAAGTAGACTACTTCCTCGACAATCGATGTAGTAGTCTCTTGGGAACTAGTGAATCCACATTTTACCATTCCACAAAATTGTAATAAAATTTAAATCGATATTTGTATTCGATTATATATTTAGAACGCATTAACAGCACTCAATCTGTTTTTAAATTCCTCGGACAAGTGCTTAGGCCATTAAATGTCTCGCAACGTGCTGACGATAAGGCTAGAGTCATCGCAGTGATATCACTTATCACAGTGATAAGGGGCCACCGAATGCCGTACAATTAGGGTTGACACTAATCTATTATTATTTTATATTTCATTTTACTTTAAAATAATAAGCAAATAAAAAACTAATAATGTTTATTTATTATGTTGATTTTTTTTACAGATACAACGGTGTCTCTTTCCTCTGGATTCGAACTTTGACTGAAATTTTATGGACCTCAAGGAGACCTGCTATCTTTACTTTCTACCTTTTACACTTGTACCTACAATGTATTTAGTATTATTTTAGAGAATCATCGTTATTGTTAATAACCTCTAATCTAGATTTTTCAACAATTTCAAAATTATATATTTTATGTAATATTATATTTTGTAATTTAATTAGTCTAATTTAGATTATAATATTAACAGCCTTCGTGGATTTCGGGTAACCAAGGTAGGTTACCCGAAATCCACGAAAAAGTATACCAAAATTTATATTGTTTGTATAATTGAATATCTTCCCCGCGTTTCCGAATTCAATTGTTTTTTTGTCCATCTCAACCCTATTGACTTATATTATGATTATTATTACTACAAATTACACATACCTATAATCACGGGTGCCTTACGCCGCCCGAGACCGCCTAGACGGGCCAGGGTACCCAGCGAAGGGGTTTTTAATCCCACCTCGTCGAAGCCGATGGTATGAGTCTACACCGAACAAGTGGCTAGCTCATCGCGATGTTTTGAATAGACTCAATAACCCATCTATAAACAGTTTCACAAGTTGGTATAGTGAAACCGGGACCGACAGCTTAACGTGCTCTCCAAGGCACTATAGTGGTGTTGTCAAACAAATGTACATATTTTTTTTAATTAAAAACTCAATGGTACACACCGGGATTCTAACTAGGGACCTAAGTGTTTTTAAGTCCAAGGTCTAACCAACTCGGCCACCACGTATATTAATACTACAAATTACTATGATTAGTTACGCTTTGTATTTAATAAGTAAACAAATAAGTATTATTATTGCCAAATTATAGTTCTGATTGTTTTTTTTATGTGGCCTTTTTTTATTTTCATTTTTTTCATACGTTACGTTGCTACAATGCGCAAACCCATCGTAGAGCCTCAGAAGGATATAATGTCACATATTGGGCTCTTAAACATGGTGACCCTAAAAAAAAATGCCTTCTCTATACAAACTAGTGTTGAAATACCAATTTGTATGGGGATACCAAATTTTTTTTTACATTTGCGGCACATGGTTCCATGGAAAAAGTTGTTCGACTTGATCAATAGAGCCTTATATTATATTAGCACAAAGTACAACCTTTCAAATTCACCTGTAAAAAAAAAATACCGGAAAACCTTTTTGTCAACCCTAAAACTGTACTTAACACTTATCTCGGGGTCAGGAGAGGAGAGTGGCTTAAAATAGTTCGGTAATTTGTGACGTAAATGTAAACGTGAGAGTCGACTGTAGTACTGCCGGTGATCTCAATGCTAAGTCACTTCGGAATTACTTTTTGACAATAACATCGACTACTCGCGAGTAAAGAAATTTAATCACCTAGTTTTCTGTCATTAACATCAAGCGTGTATAGGCATCTTAAGCCGGCATAATAGGTGCAATCAACGGTTACGTAGATCGTAATTGTTGGTTGCATTAGTTCTTGGACCTTCATACTGCTTTCCATCAGGTAGATGTGAGGTCACATGCCGAGCTCTCATAAAAAAAAAAAAAAAAAAAAAAAAAAAAACATGCCAGCTTCCACTGCTGCACTGCTGGACATAGGCCTTCCCCAAGGATCGCCACAAGGACCGGTTCTGCGCTGCCTGTATCCATCGGCTTCCCGCCGAGTTTTCTGTACTAAAATGGAATTTTTTGTACCATGAATGCTTTCTTAATGTAATAGCTAGAAGAGCTAGAGGAGGCAAAACCAAATATTGTGTATTTTACTTTTTTGTATATACGTGGTGGTTAGACCACGGTTAGAATTAAAAACACTTAGGTCCCTGGTTCAGACTTCGGTGTGTACTAATAAGTTTTTAATCTAAAAAAATATATACTATTTCATTAGTTTAACAACACCACTATAGTGCCTCAGAGAGAACTTTAAGCTGTCGGTCCCAGTTTCACTATACAACATATGAAACTGTTTGTAGATAGGTTATTGAGTCTATCCAAACATCGCGAAAGCTTGTTCAGTGTAGAATCTACGACGAGGTGGGATTAAAGAAACCCCTCCGCTGGGGACCCTGAGGCCGTCTAGGCGGTCTCGGGCGCCGTAAGGCACCCGTGATGATATTTACATTTATACTTTTTTTGTTTTGTTTTGGTCTAATTCCATTTTCTAACAATAATCTTAAAACAAACTATTTGAATTATAAATTTACTGTTTTGAACACTTAACGTTAGTGATTCCATTCATTAAAAAATCCTCGCAATTATTTTGAAATATCATCACGAGTATCTACTACTAGACGACCTCAGGGTAATTAACGGTAGGGTTTTATTTCTATCTCGTCGTAGCCAAATGGACTGAGTCTATGCCGAACAAGTGGCAAGCTCGTCGCCCTGCTTGTGGAGACTTATAAACAGTTTCACAAGTTAGTATAGTGAAACTGGGCCGATAGGTTCAGACTACAATTATTCCGTTTTAGTGGCATACTTTTAGCTGACAGTTGCAAGTTGGTGGTACTGTAATACTTTGATCGAGATCATTTACGTCACAGACTAATAGCTTAGATGCACATGTCAGTAAATTAAGGAAAATTGGTGCAGAGTAGTTTGAATGTCAAAACATACCAAGTATACTATAAAATATTTATTTAAATCTTTATTGCAAATACAAAGGCGGACTTAATGCCGCTGGGCATTCTCTACCAGTCAACCCTCGGGACAATCAAAGCAGTTAATAAGTGAGGTAGGTGCAATACAGTAACTAAGTATAAAGAAATAGTGATTATTATATAAAATACCTAAAATCTCATATACACTACTTAAATATATACCTACATAAACTACATATAATAATATACATAAAATCACCAACTACACAAATCAAATTAAATATCTATGAAAAAAGTAAAATATAAATACCTAGTAGGCTTGCAAGTAAAATTATATACAGTTGGACACTTGTTTGATGTAGACTTATGGCCTTATTCATAAAAAAATATTGAGCCCTTGAAGTTAAAACACTGTAGTTAAAATAGGTTTTGTCTCTTTTACGCATATTTATTGCTAAAAAAAGATACAAAACCTACTTTAATTAAATGTGTTCTTCGAGGACTTAATAAGTATTTATGAATACCAGTATTAGGATGCCATCGGTTACACGAGGTGTGTATAAAACCTCCCGGCTGCCACAAAAGAAAGTAAACCTTTCTCAATCCTGGACAAAGCCCAGGTGGGCAATTCTCGCGCTTTCGACATTCATCTCGGTTCGAGATTTTTAAACGAAAAATGACTAAATATGCCATTTTTCGTTCAAAAATATCGAATATTAAACGAAATAAATAATAAATATTAATTAATTAATAATATATATATAAATATTGAACGAAAAATTACATATTTAGTCATTTTTCGTTTAAAAATCTCGAATCGAGATGAATGTCGAAAGCGCGAGAATTGCCCACCTGGACTGGAAAATATTCATGGATACATTCAAAACACATAATTTGTACATATAGTACAAGCTTAGATAGAGCATAGTTTATGATCAGCGGGGCAATTACGCGCTCAACGCTAGCTAAATTTTAATCGATATGATGCAATTCGGACGTAATGCAATTCTGGAGACATTGAAAATTGACAGACAACAAAATCATTTTGATTAAAGTTTAGCTGAACGGCGTAATAGGCCTACAGGAAAATATATTATTATGTAAAATGTCCTAAATATAAAAAAGCAACAATATATTGATCCAACTCATTCATTGACTTTGAGGTAGATACAAGATCACATGCTATGCTCCTATTGTTTAAGCCGATTAGGTAAAATTCCCTTGTCCTTGTCCATGAATTAGATCCACTCCCAAATATCTGGAAATTCACGAGTCTGTATGGAGTTTGATGCCTTGTCTATTAATGACAACTGTCAAACAAAAGTTTTTCTTCCTGGCTTGAGCTTCTTTACTCGCAGCGGACAATTTTTTTTTTATATTATAAATCAAGAAAATTCATAGCATTAAAAACCAGCCCCTGACCTAATATTGGTGAGTTCCCTTTACCCTGCTATTCCAGGAATTTCTTATATTTTACTAAGTCAGTTTGGACTAATCCCTTTTTCTCGTACACCTATAAATAAATATATACGAGTATAAGTACTAGGTGAATGAAGTATCCAAGTAGAAGTACTCGATGTAAGAGCCTGTAGTGACGCCTACATAAAACGCTTAACTTGTTTATTGTTTTCGTACTTATTTTCAAGTACTACACAATACTTAAGTATTTGCTTATGCTTGAACATTTATAGGTACCTAAAAATATACCTTTCATTTAATAAACAGTGTTAAAACAAGTGTAAACCTTGTAGGCGTCTGTACTTAGAATTTGTCATAGACGTATACCTATAGTCTAGAATAAATAGACTAGAATTATATTACTTTTCATTTATATGTATGTATGTATTAATTATATACATAGTAACTTTGAAAGGTTGTACTTTGGGCTAATGTGAGGCTCTACTGATCAAGTTGTACAACTTTTCCCATAGAACCGTGTGTCGTAAATGAAAAAACATATTCCTGATATTTATAAAACATATTTCCTGTAATGAATTTATTTATGTTTATGTAATAGTAAACTAATAAAGTACCTATACAATATTTATTTAAGTATATCTATTTATAATTAGTTATGAATGTTTATGTATAGGTACTATTAACTATAATATATTATATATCCTCTTATTATGTTTGCACACGCCTGTTATTGTTCAATCTCCCAATGGTTAGCTGCTAGATAAATTATTTATTTAAAAGATTTACAGCAAAATATTATTAATAATAACTATATACTAAACCACTACCCTAATCTACAAATCTTCACAAACTTATGACTTATTATTTTGATACAACACAAATACACAATACAGAAACTTGAAACACAATAAATACATACATAAAAAAATCTAAAAATCAAAACAATGAAACTAACAAATATTAAGATAGATTTTCGTCAGAGCTCTTCTAATCGACGGGGTACTTTGTAATGCAAGTACCAATAGTATCGAGCTTTCTGCATTAAATAATTTTTAATTCATTCATTTCATGTGTTTATCCATTTACTCAATATTAATTTTACATTTCAACAAGTCTAAGCCAATGAAACTTTTGCGTTGCCGTTCCTTATTTGTATACCTATACTTTATCCCAGACATAATAAGATGCAGTCAAGTAAGATTTTTCCGTACCTCTTAAAAGTGTTATAGTCGACAGCAACTTAATAAACAATTTCGTATTATTTATGAAAGCTTGTCTAAGTATACATAATATAAGTCTTTGATATATTTTTTTATCAAAATAAACAAGTCTGATAAATAACAAATAAAAATAACATTCTCAGACAGAATTAAAGTGCTTTCATAAAAAAGCTTTTACCTTTCACTTCTAAATTATTCTTTTTTATAAACTTTACCTAAAATTAAGTAAAAAAACATTTGTTTTGTTATATTTTTTACTTTTCAGTCTCAGTGGAATAGTTAAGTGATTTGAGGATTTCACAAAATAATGTGTAAGGCATTTTGTTAATTATCTTTTAAAAAGAAGACCATTCTAATATTTATATTTAATATAAATGCTAACTTCAATATTTACTAAAAAAAAACATTAGGGGTATGTATAGAAACATTAGTTTCAATAATTAATAAATATAGTTAGGTATTAGTATTTTCCTTTTCTATACTATATATATTTTAACTATTTTTACAGTGTCCTAAATAATACATATAAAAGATATAGCCTTGCCAATTTGTTATAAACGAATCGCTACATAATATTTAATATGAATTCACATTAAACACCTTTTTACCAGCAGTTACTTTATTTTTATTTTTAGTAGTAAATAGTTTATTGAAAAGGTTGACCATAGTTTTTTTTAATTAATTTTCGTTCTGAAATAAAATTAATAAAAAAAATCTTTGGTGTCTTTCTAAATTTGATTTCTAAATTCTAGATTTGATGCAGACGCATCAAATCTAGAATTTATTATAAAGAACTTATTGAACCACACATACTCATGCAAAAAATCAAAGAATATTTATAAGCTCAGAACCTCTATAATTTACAACATATCGGTCATTTCATAACTTACAATAATTTTATATACCTTGGTTTATTATTAAGTTCATATTTGAGAAAATACCATTTCTCTTATTATCTCTAAAGTTTGCGAATGATTTTTATTAAACACAAAAAAATTACAAGGTATGATCCGTCGGGTATGAATTAAACGCCAGAAGAAATGTTATAAAACCTATATTTAGATTTACTCGTAAGTATACAAAATAAGTAATCAGTTACGTCAATCCGTACGTTAAATGTATTTTTAATGTTTATTACTTTCGTAGATTTCTTAATAAACATTTAGTTAAATGAGAATTTGTAAACAATTCAATCTTCTTTTGCTTTTTTATAATATACGTTTTAGTTGACTCGGCTTCGTCCGTCACATTTCTATAATGTGACGGCAAAATAGGGTATTACGGGAACAATGAAACTTTGCAAATAGAATCTGCCTATAAATCTAAAAGACCAGTGTTTTACTATTTTTTAAATTTCAATATAGGGATAGACTGTGTAGGGCATATAATTTAACCAGAGGCTCTACCATGGGTTTGCATTGTAGAAACGTAACGTATTTATTTACGTATACGTGAGCAACAACCAATAGGATCGCTTTATTTTTGGTAACAGGATTGAATAAAGCGATTCTATTGGTTGTTGCTCAAGTATACGTAAATGAATACGTTACGTTTCTACAATGCGCAAAAAATGTATGGTAGAGCCTAAATTCTATTTCTTATAACGGAAACGTTAGCTTGTCAATATAACGAAATCGTTTATAAATGACAATGAACAATCCGTAACAACAATAACTAAAAAGGGCATGTCCTTTATTCCCTTGTGTTATAGCTGCTTTTGCTTTGACAGTTTTTAGCATTTTGTGCGGTCACAATAGGGAATATGCAAGTAACGCCAATTATTATTATTTTAATATATAATGTTCCTTTTAGGTCATATTTATAGTAATCTATTTTATTATGATTAGCAAATTTTTTCATAAATACGATTTTAAAAATCTATTTTTTTGTAGAAACGGAACACATTTCTAAACGCTCGGCCATTAGCAAACACTTCGTGTGATATCATTCGCGCATAAACAAATGTCAACGTGTGTTCTATAGTCTACAGTTTCTTGTTTTCTCGGATTGTCCTTTATTACGATAATTTGTTAGAAACAAACCTTTTCACTAACTTTTGAGGTGCAATAATATTAAACTAATATGCTTTTTGAGCATGAATGACGTCACAGAATGGCGGCTAGTGATGTACCGTTTTTTACTGCGGTAGTGGCAGATACAGTTTAAACCATGAAGCTAAAAAAAACTCGCCCGGCGTGCGGACGGGGACGGTTTTTGCCTTCATGGTTTAAACCCTTTTATTTTGGTGTTATTACCCTTTAATTTTTTTTTTAATATTTGTTTTTAGGGTCTAATGTAGTAGTAATGTACTCTATCAAGTAATGAAATAATAAAAAAAACATGTATATTCCCTATTGTACTAAAGGATTTCGATCTAACGTTATCTTTAAAAGAAACAGAATATTGGCGCCATGAGGTTTCCATCTTTTGTTGCTGTAGATAGGTTTTGATCATATAAACGCTAAAAGTCTCACCATAAAGCGTCTTATCTTCCAGTAATACGATTTTTAATCCCATGAGTGGCATTTGAGTGATGCACGCACAAACAAACAAAAGAAACTGATAAACAACTAAACATTTCCGAAAAAATGATTTTTGGCTTATATATGTACTGTAACCTTCTCTATTGTAGAGTAAGGCTACTACTGGCCATAAATATTATTAGTTTTCTTATTTGAGTATTTATGACATTTGTGACGGGAATAGAACAAATCGAAGGAACAAAAGAGTCGAAAGAGAGATCAATAGAGGGACACACGATGGAAGTGTGATTGATTAATTTAATATAAAAACGAATAGAAACCGCGATTAATCCTCACAGTTTAAGTTTATATAGCTTCGCAGGGATATTATATTCTATAGGAAATAAAGAGAATATAAAAAATAAACGTATACAAGGTATAAAGTTGTTTTTAAAGAAGGATCTGGAGGAGGTAACCCTGAGGAAATCGGGTACGGTGACCGAAAAGTGAAGTAAATCACATCTTCGGTCATTGTACTTACTAGCTGATCCGCGCAACTTCGTCTGCGTAACTTTAACCGTTTACGCAGCAGTACGCTCTTAAAAGGAATAATTTTGTTACAATAATCATTGTTACTCCGCTCCTGTTGGTCGTAGCGTTATATTATGTAGCGTATAGCCTTTATCGTATCTCTTTCTCAATATTCCATTCTTAATCCGGTCTCTGATGTATGAATGTTGAGGAAGCTAGTGAAGTATGTACGGATCGTACAAAATGACGTACATTGCTCTCTGCCAACGCCATAACTGTGATACAGGCGTGGGATATGATATGTATGTATTATTATTATTTATTTTGCATATATACTAATGAATTCGTTTTTATTTTAAATTTCTGTTTTGTAAGATATTTTTAAAAGTAGGTTAGCACAGTGCATATCGCTGTAACTAACTCACAATGTAGAACTAATAGAGGCAATTGGTTCCGATCAATCGCTAGAGCCACTTAGCCCAAGGTCGTCTCAAGAGGAATTGCATTCATTATGTACTTAATAAGCACTTCAACAACGTCGTTCTACTCGTGTTATACAACTAGGTACCATCATGCCTGTCTCTGTTAGATGTGCTAGACAGATGTGAGAAAACAAACTCATTAAAATTCTTCTTAAAATATTTGTTGTCGTCCATTTCGTAATCGCATTTTTGGAGTTCGGCATGTGACTGTTTTTCTACCTACCTACAAAGTTCATGAATGGGGTCGATCAATATATTATTATTGTTTTTTATTAACAATGGTCGATACCACGATGCCGGCTATATGATGCAGTTATGAAACGGGTAGTGTTTTGTAGGAATTTGCATTACGCGTCTGTTTTAATTTCCTCGCAGTTTTGAGAGAAGACTATCCTGAAAGAAGACTATCCCTAGACAAGAAATCGATGCAGTAATCTCCTGGAACCCGGTAAACCCACAGACTAAAACCGAAACATGACGGTTTTCGCATCTGTATGGCCGGTGGGCGAACGAGACCGGCGGGTGGGTTAGCGAAGTTATAGATACATAGATACCCTTATTGCTATTGTGTTTACTATACTTGCTGGTAACTATAGTAAAGAACCAACTCATAGGTTCGCTTTATTTTTTATTATCCTGTCTCATTGATTGATCCCTAACTAAAGTTATTAGCTACTATTATAGTAAATTATAGAGCTACGTAGTATTTCCATATCTATGAAACGAACTTTTTTTTATTTTTTTTTATACGAGCTCAATATATGACCTTGCATCTACCTGATGTTAAGCAGTATGCAATGTCCAGGAATGATAACAACAAGCTGGTGCATACAGGTGCACCGCTGGTTGCCATTTTTATGCCGGCTTAAGATGCCTATTTACGCTTTGTTTAAATAACTCTAGGTTATAAGAGGAAGGAAATACACAAGCTGGTAGGGCATTCCACATTTTAATAGTACGGCAGATGTATGAATCGCCAAAATGTTTAGTACAAGTTGGTACATCCGCCACGGTATACATATGCATTTTGAAACCAGTGCGTGTTGTCCTGTAACGGAAAGGGGAAGTGGGAATAATGTTGAAAAGCTCTTTAGAGCAATGTCTATTATTGTCCATACGGTTGGCGGTAAAATACGCTCAACGATGCCACATCCCTGCGAAGCTGCAACGGCTCCAAAGTTTAATTGAGCATTTCGTCTCCAATAATTCTAGTCGCTCGCTTCTGCAGGGTATCGAGAGCAGATAACAGATACTTGGCAGATCCGTCCTAAAGATGCGAACAGTATTCCACACACTATATTCCTATACGGCGATGATGATTGCTTACATCTCGTAATCTTTAGAATACTACCACATATTATAGTGTGATGAAGCAACAAGGTTTTATTAAAATATAGCCTTTTTATCTTAAATTTATCTCTTTTATCGCTCAGTTTTAACTGATAATAGGTAATTAGTTTTTTTTATTTATTAGAGCACGGCATGTGAGATGAGTTTGTATCTATCTGGTGAAGCATACAAAGTCCATGAATGGGATCGATTAATACTGGTAGGTGCATAGTTGTTTAACAGAAATAGTTGTTTCACTATGCCGGTTAAATGATGAATTTACAAAATGGGCGGGATCAAGTACGAGTTCCATTATGAGTATATTTTAATGTACTCGCTGCCTTATCGTCAATTCAACTATCCATTTCGTAAGCGCACCCTGAAAGGAGACTACCAACTTGACAAGAAATCGAGGCGGTAAGCTCCTGAAAACCTTGAGGATTTTGGGTCACTTGACGGTTTTGCATCTGTATGGGCGGCGGTACGGTATAGAGACCTTTTTCCCACCTAAATTATGATTAAGTTATTATAAAACGCAAAGTGTTACCGCGATACAACCGGGCGCGCGTGATTTAACGCGTGGCACGTGGCACTATGAGGTTTCAACAAAATTAATAATATCTTTGATACCTTAGGTCGATTTTAATGATATAAACGCTATGTTACTAACAATAAAGCTACTTGTCTTTTAGTTATTTCATTTCTAATCCAATGAGAGGCTTTTACGTGATGACAAACATTAAACAGACAAAAAAAAAATGTTTTGTACGCTCTATTACTTACAGTACTTTCTTTGAAAAAACTTTGCTCAGTCACGAAAATTTTATTACAATAATATGTATAGATGTTATATATTAGGCATGGTCTTTAAAAATAATATTAATTATCAGTACAAAGGTTTTCAGTTTAGATCAAAAGAAGTGTTTAATTTTTGGTGGGGGGAGGAAGGCCTCTAAACTTTGCTAGGCCGACCAACCGGACTCGCTACCACCATACAGATTCAAAGACCATCAAGTGACCTAGTCAAGGTTTCCGGAGACTGCTGCATCGATTTCTTGTCGAGGCCATAGACTCCTTTGGTTCGGTTACGAAACGGGCGATTGATTTGACGATAAATCGTAATGCACAAATACATCTTTGTCGTCGCCGATTTCGTGTAACCGGGATAGTGGTAGTGGTCAATATTATTACACAAATGATTTAAAAAAAGGTTTTCAGGTACAACACGTGCCTCTACTTCTGAAGCATTAGTGCACTACGTACCAATGTTGGTATACCAAGATAATACTATCTTTTATATTTTTCGCACATATATATCTTTCGAGATAAGAACGAAATAAAAATAAACTCTTGTTTGCTTTATCATAATAATATATTATAATTACTTAACATCTTCTGTTTATTAAATAATTAAATTTAAACTGTTTGCCTTCTTAGATGATTGTTTTTTTTATGACTATTATTTAATTACATTACACAATAGTAGAACATGTGCTACTCTATCATGCTTCCTAAGAATGATTACTATGCGTTTTTGAATTTCGAAAATATTTGTTTCAAAAAAAGAACTTGTGAATTTTAGATGTTTCTCTGGCTACGCATGAAAATCTCGAGAACTACTTAAGCGATTTATTTGAAATAAACACGGCGTTTCATCACATCTTTTTTACATTTTTTTAATGTATATATAGTATAGTATACAAATTCGTAATAGGTTTAAGTGAAAAAAAGGTACTAAGTCAAAAATAAGAATAAAAAGTACCTAATAACAGAAAGCTGCAACTTTTAGATGCCTATTTCAAAATTATTTTATTTTAAATCGAAAATATCGGATAAATTACTCTTAATTCCGAATTTTGCAGACCGATTTTAAAAACAATAACAGGTAATTGGAGGTAATTAAACCCAATATGCGTCTTATGAAAAAGCTCACAGTCACACAAAGGGCGATGGAGCGCGCTATGCTTCGCGTTTCCTTGCGGGATCGTATTTGGAACGATGAGATCCGCAAAAGGACCAAAGTAATCGTCATAGCCTCCAGAACCGCCAAACTTAAGTGGCATTGGGCAGGCCACATAGCTCGCAGAACGGACGGCCGTTGGGGCATTAAGGTTCTCAAGTGGCGATCGCGTGCTGGAGGACGCAGCAGAGGCAGGCCCCCCAAAAGAAGGACCGACGACCTGAAATAGGTCGCGGGAAGCCGATGGCTACAGGCGGCGCAGAACAGGTCGTTGTGGCGATCCTTGGGGGAGGCCTATGTCCAGCAGTGGACGCGTGAAAAGCAGTTGTGTAGTATGTTGATGATGATGAAACCCAATATCGAACGACATACTATATTAAAAAACATCATTACTATTTCCAAAAAGTGAAAAGTATTTGAAAAAAAAATGTTTGTATTATTTAGTAGGGTATTTCATGGTTCATATATCCATACTCAATTGACTTGTAAATTTAATCTGATTCAAAAATTCAATGACTTGTAAATAATCGCTAAATTGTCATGGATGCATGTCGGTTACATTTATCGTCAACTGCGTATAAAGGCTATTACGCGCTACGCCCAATCGGACCTAAATGGCTGTATCTCTACCATGATTTTTTACTAAGTTGATTTCTAATAGTCGTTAGTAACTATAGATTGGAATAAATCAATGAGAGGGGTGTATTGAAAAAATAAAGCGTTACTATTGGTTGATCCATATCTACAATTACTAGCGACTATAGTAAAAACTGTTTGTAAAAAGTTGTGGTAGAGCTACTGGCCATGGCTCCATGCCTTAGTACCCATTGTACTGCCTAGGTTCCAAAGTTGCCTAGGATCCATAATGAATTTAAAAACACCTATTTAAAATGAGTATAGTTTTGGGTTTTACTACTCACTTCAATTACCAATCACTGCAGTTGCCAAAAGGAACGTTATAAACTAAAAAAATATATTTTCCAAAAATTGAATATAAAATCAAAAATATTTAAATACATTTTGATGTTATTTTAACGGAAACGGGCGATTGATTTGACAATAAGTAGCGAGGATATATAGGTATAATAGACTCGTAATGCAAATACGTCTTTGTCACCGCCCATTTCGTAACCGCATTATTTAGCCGGCATAGTGGGAGCGAACAATATTATTAAACAACGACATATTGATACACCCCATTCATTGATTTTGTAGGTATGCTTACTATTAGGTAGAAACAAAGTCACATGCCGTGCTCCAATATAGGTATGTATTATAATATTCCGTTTAACATTTCAGTCTTCATTTGATCATTGTACGATTTGCTGTTGCCCAAACCAAAGGTGAAAATAAAACCAAGAACCCGATTGTAGCGCCACCTACTGGATCTAATTGTGAATCTAAACCACCCAGAGAGAGACCCGCGCAAACGCACACCAAAATCGGTCGAGCCTTTTCAGTCACATACGCACGAACAGAAGAAATATATATATAAGGATATAACCATTTCAAGTTTCAAGATAAACAAAATAAGATATCTACAATAAAATTAGGGTTTAAAAAAAAAACTTTAATAAGTTTTTCGTCCAAAAATGTAATTAGAGTAAGTAATTTTAAAATGAAATTGCTATAAAAATAAGGTTTAAAAGTTTTCCTTTTACAGCTAACGGAGGCTCCGTTAGCTGTACCTTCCTACCTTATTTAGCAAATAAAAATATTTTTATACACTTCATATTTTTATACACTTCTTATTTTTATTAAACCAAAGTTTTATTAATTAAGCATACATTACGATAAACATACATTACGACAACTCAAGTGTGACGGACGTGAATTGCGTTTTAATTTAAATAAAACAACTTATTAAAATACGTAATTAGTATACGTAATAATATACGTAAATTTTATTGTTTCAATACATAATCAGTAAAATTTAACCAAGATGAAATGTGCAACCTGTGACGAGGAATTCTTCGACGGCGTCCACTGCCACGGGTGTGACCGGGACTTTGAGTTCCACTGTGCAAACATACAAGAGGTCGGCTACAGACGATTGGGTAAGGAACGCCAGGCTGCTTGGAGATGCAAGGACTGTAAGGGCCCGGGATCCCCCTCAGTGGTCACCCTGGAATCCGTCTTAGCTGAGATAAAAACCATTAGACTTCAACTGTCTCCATTGACTGGTATGGTTTCTGACATAAAAGCCCTTAAGTCGGACTTTGATTCCCTTAAGGGTTCGCTTGAACACATGCACTCAACTGTAGTCGAACATAATGAAAAAATTAGTGTTCTAGAAGGTCGCATTACATCGCTTCAGTCACTGGTGGATAACTCAAAATCACAGATCAGTTCACTCACTAGGCGCCTCGATGACACTGAACAGTTTGCTAGACAGTGTAATATTGAAATCCGTAACCTGCCTGAACGTAAAAACGAGGATTTGGTCAACATCGTAGAGGAAATCGGTAACTATTTGAAACTACCCATCAGTTCAAAGGACATCGTATTTGCGCATCGAGTACCGCACGCACACATTAACGCGGGCGCCGGCGACCGGCGCGATGCGCAGCCTCCGAAGAATGTAGTGGTAAAGCTTTCGTCTCGAACCCTACGCGACTACGTCATCGCTGCGGCCAAACAACATCGAGCGGGTATCGATACAGAGCTGCTACAGTTACCAGGACCTCCAAAAAAGTTATTTGTAAATGAGCATCTAACACTTCAACGCAAGCTGTTGTTTCGTCGAGCTAAACTTGTGTCCGCTGAGAGAAAATACAAGTACATATGGATCAAAAACGGTTCTATCTTCACTCGTAAGGAAGATCAATCTCAAATTATTGCCATTAGAGATGAAGCTGATATTGCGAGGATTGTGTAGGGAGGCCCATACATTTTCTTTTTATCTATTGCTCAATTTATATGTACACTCATTTTATTTAATTGTTTATACTATTGTACTTAATTACTTACATACTTATATATATTATTTATACTATTTGCTACTTTACACATTACTAATTCACTTATTTGTTATAAAATATATACCTAATTATTATTACATACTTACATATGGCATGTACTTATTTTTAACTTATAATAAAACGTTATATATTGTTTACTATGCTATTTACATTTTAGCTGCATTAGTATTTAAAATTCATATTGAAATATCATTGACATACACCTTCTCTCCACTCTATATATTTATTCCACAAGTAACTTTCTATTGTTCAAATCAATCATATATTTATTGTTTTGCCATTCACAGAGCTTAATACAACCTTAATTATCTTTTATCAAAACTGCAATCGAATTAAGACAAAGCTAAATACTATCTACTTTAACATATTAAATAATGATTATGATATAATCGTTTTAACAGAGACCAACCTAACGCCTGACATTGGTAGTGAGGAATTTATGGATGATCGTTATATAGTTTTTCGACATGATCGTGATCTCACCTCGACATCAAAGAAGTCTGGGGGAGGTACATTGGTGGCTGTCAGGCGCCAGTTACGAGCCACGCGTATCAGCGTCGCAGAGGTACCGTCCGTGGATACTGTCATCATTTCCATACCGTTACGCGCGGGGACCCGCTCCGAGTCTGACTGTCTGCTTGTGGCCGCTACGTACCTACCACCCGCCATGCCTACTTCTACTTACTCTGACCATTTTGATGCCGTTATTAATATCATAAATGAATTGAACCCATCCCATATTACATTGATAGGTGATTATAACTTGCCAGAATTAAACTGGAAACCTTCTCCTACCCATAAACATTTGACTGCAGACTTGGTATCTCCGTCCGGTAGAAGTACGCCGTTGCTGAACGCGTTATCTTTCCTGTCCGTGAAGCAGTATAATAGCATACCAAACGTAAACAACAGAATACTAGATTTATTATTGTGTAACAACGAAGTCAATGTATCTCTGAGCAGTGATCCCCTCGTACCACCCGACCGTCAACATCCAGCTATTTTATTTGATATGACTATTACCTTGTCCTCAGCTGGTATGCCGCGCTGTCGCATACACAAATTTAATTTTCAGGCGGCTAACTATGAAGACATCAATAGGGACATGTTGACTGTAAGTTGGGTGAACGAATTAAACAATCTGCCGGTTAATGACGCATTTGAAGTCTTTTATGACCATTTATATCGTATAATAAAAGCGCACGTTCCTCAGAAAGCATTTAAACCCACTATTTACCCCGTCTGGTTTACCAAAGAACTAATAAAACTTGGTCAGTTGAAGCGTAAATCTTGGATTAAATATAAAAAATCACAAAATTCACAATTGCACTATTCCCTTTTTTCTATGTACAGAGCACGTTTTAAAGAATTAATTCGCACCACTTATAATAAATATATTATTAATACAGAAGCTCAAATAAAAAAAAATATTAAAACATTTTGGAAATATGTTGGATCTAAATCGAAAAAAAGTGCTTATCCCAAAAAAATGTTTTTTGGGGACACCACCACTGGTGACCCTAAAGTTATTTGCTCACTATTTTCAAAAATTTTCTCTTCTGTCTACGAGCCAACGAATTTAGACCTCAGCACATGGTTACCACCTGTGGGCGACATTGACTATAACACACTAGTCTCAAATATATATTTACCCCTTGCAGATATACAAAAAGAATTAAAATCTCTTGACACATCAAAGGGGCCAGGTCCAGATAAAATTGAACCATTGTTTTTAATCCAGACTGCGGAATCATTAGCACTTCCCCTATTTATTATTCTAAACAAAAGTTTGAATTCTGGCTTATTTCCAGACATTTGGAAGATAGCTAATATCATTCCGATACACAAGTCTGAGAGTAACAGTAATGTGGAAAACTATCGTCCAATCTCAATATTGTCGACTTTGTCAAAGGTCTTTGAAAAACTTGTTCACAAAACAATTTATCCAATCCTGCATAACCATATTACCCCAGCCCAACATGGGTTCGTCAAGAGCAAATCTACTATTACTAATTTAACTGTTTACACTAATTATATTTTCAATGCTCTTGACAGTGGTTTGCAAATAGATTCTATCTATACTGACTTCAAGAAGGCCTTTGACAAGGTCGATCATGTTATTATGCTCGAAAAGCTAGCCTATAATGGTATTAAGGGGTCTCTGCTCAGGTGGTTCTCATCATACATACATAATAGAAAACAACGTGTTATTGTCAATGGTTTCGAGTCGGAAACGGTTGTTGTAACGTCTGGAATCCCACAAGGTTCAATTCTTGGACCATTCTTATTTATTTTGTACATAAACGACATTTCCAAATATATTAAGTATTCAAATTTACTAATATACGCTGACGACTTAAAAATTTACAAAATAATAAATAATATTCATGATACTATTTTGCTTCAACTTGACCTAGAATCCCTCAGCCTATATTGTTCTATGAACAAAATTCTCCTCAATATAAATAAATGTAAATCTATCACTTTCACAAGAAAAATAACTCCTGTAATGACAACCTATACTATTGACCGACATCCATTAGAGAATATTACTAATATACGCGACTTAGGAATTACACTGGACTCTAAACTGACTCTTGACATTCACATTAGCAACATTATAAACAAAGCCTTCAAATTTATGGGATTTACTTTACGTACAGCGGTTCCATTTAAAAATTCAACCACCTACATAACACTTTTTAATTCACTTGTTAGACCAATCTTAGAATACGGATCAATTATATGGAATCCCCATTACCACACTTACAATAACAGTATAGAAAAAATTCAAAGAAAATTTCTTAAAATTGTAAGTTTTAGATGCCATCATAAATATATCAAATATGACTTATTAATAAGTAAATTTAAAACCTCAACCCTTCAGCAGCGACGTGCCGGATTGGATGCCATGTTTTTGTTTAAATTGCTGCACAATCATATTGACTGTCCTGATCTTCTGGAGCTTCTGCACTTTCGGGTGCCTAAACACAATACAAGGTCACAAGCGATATTCCATCTACAACCAAGCCGAACTAATGCCGGTCTACGCGCCCCACTACACCGTATGTGCACTGTATATAATACGCGCTTTGTTACCCTCGACATTTTTAACAGCTCAGTTGGCAAGTATAAGAGTGGAATAAAATCCCTTCTAAAACCTACAATCTAGTTATTGTTTATATATTATTTCTAATCTGTATATAATTATGTGTAAGTATATAAACAAATATTATATATAATTTATTGTTATGTGTATATACATACTTTTTTAATACCTATATTGCTTATATATATTATATAAGAATAAGAACAGTCCTGTCACACTTCTTTTTATTTTGTATAACTTTCTGTGAATACGCTGTTGTCACATATGTATGTATTTTGTTAAAAATCTGTTTCTGTTAATATCTGTATGTGTCGTTTGTATTCAATAAATCTTTAAAATAAAATAAAAATAAATAAAATAAGCCTCCATAGTCTAGCGGTTGCGCGTTTGGCGTTGTATCCGGACTAATCCGGAGGTCGTGGGTTTGATTCCCATCCATGAAAATAATTATAAAAAAAGTTTAAACACGTCTCTAATAGTTTTATAAGAAAATTCTAAAGAAACCTATAGAACTGAGAGAAAACCCGCCCTAAAACATTTGTACACCAAAATTTGAAGTATGCTAGAAGTTATCTTCCGTTACCGAGATTTTAACTTTAATGAAAATTCATTTATAAACCCTATATAGATTGCGTATATTACCTATATGGTTGGGTGGAATTTTAATACCTTACCTACAATCCACCGTACAATTTAGAAACCCAAAACTATACCACCCATTGGTAGAGATACTTTTCTTTTTAATGGTGAAGAAAACACATATAGCTGTTTATTTATTTTTTATATATAAATGTTTCCCTTTTTTTCTAATACTTACAAGTGACATAGAAAATTCAATCTTATGTGGGTTTGCATTTTTATTTCCCTGAATTCAGGACGAGCATCCTATATTAAATTATTGTCAAGCCAATTTGAATTTTAGTGCAAAAATATAGGGTGTTATATACCTTATATTGTCTTTGACTGCATGTAGGCTATTTAAATAAGTAAGTAGTACAAATTAAAAAAAAAGACAACAACCTACCAAAAAAAAAATGAATTTCAAACACTTACCTCAAACCAAATGCAATATCAACTGCAGTAATTAATCAACACTCACATAAACTATCAACTCCACTTTAAAAAACAATAACTCAAACAACTATAATTTTATGATTACCTACAATTTTCAGCCACTTAAAAATAATACGAGAATTCACTTGGATCTACTACGCTCGCGCGACACAAGCGCTTCGACCGACGCGCACTGCTAGACTGGCCGCCCGCCTTCACGTCGCTTGCCGCCCAGAGTCTTTGTTAACTCGATACACTGAAACTTGTGTCTCATGAAAATCGGTCGATGCTGTTAAAACTCATGACAATTTCGATTAAAATTTATCTGTTTGTTTTTTTTTATTGTTCATAAATTGTGTAGTCAAATACTATAAACTGTGAATCGTCGTATAACTTTAAAAGAAAATTCATTATATTAGCCTACAAGTATGATTTTAGACGTATTGGAACTACGTACATCAAATTTAAAGTATATCCAATTAGAAACAGGAGAAGACCAACCAAAGACTAGATGGGAGGATGAGGTTAAGGAATTTGGAGGTAATTGAAAATAACAAGAACTACCAAGGGCATGGCGAAATGGAGGTTTTTGGAAGTGACCTAAGTCGAAAGAGTCAAGACACACTGAAGACAAAACGGACTAGTGCTATGAAATATTTAATTAATTATAAAATATAAATACTGTAATGTTATCAGAATAGATGGCTTTATTATTATTATTAAACCAAATTTACGCAGTTGCAAAACTTGTAATTATAGCTCCATAAAATTGATTTAATTAATCAATAATTAAATTTGTTTAAAGTTAATAAATGATGATCTTGATTATAATTTTACGAGGCAAAAAAGTCTATGTAAATACCTGTCTTTAACAGGTGGTTCTCGGCGATCTCTACCTGTCCTGAAAACAACCTGGCGTGAATATAATTAACTTTTATTTTCTATTTCGTTAATTCAACATTCTTTACAATAAAGTATCTAGATTTTGTTGGGAATACTTTGGGTAAATAATATATTTATTTTATTTATATATAAAAACGAAAAATGTATATATTAAAAAGTATAAATATATAATAATATGTAGGACAATTTACACAAATTGCTCTGGTCACAAACTAAGCTCTAGGCTTGTACTATGTGTACCAGAAGCAACGATATAATACATATTATATTTTATAAACACCCAGATCATGACAAACTGTACAGAAAAAAAAACGTACTAATATTTTTTTTTTGCTATGGGTGGGAATCTAACCCACGACCTCCGGATACAACGCCAAAGGCGCAACCACTAGTCTACGGAGGCATAAAAACCATTATGTTTCTAGAAAATTTTTAGTATTACCACAGAAGAAATAATAGTACAAGTAGTATTACTTGTAAAGTTCCCATGTATTAAAAAAATGTGGTATAGTGGATTAAACAAACAGCTCTCAAAATTATTATTACAGGTCCTATGGTAACTAGGTAGGTTAACTATTCGACAGTTAACTTGTATGAAGAACTGTCAAATTCTTTCCCCATATTAAATATATTTAAATTATATATATATACATATATATATATAAAATAACTAAGTAAGCTTTTAAAATACGATTTTTTTAAGTACTTAGGGCTTGTGAAACTGTTTATAGATGGGTTATTGAGTCTATCCAAAACATCACGATGTGCTAGCCACTTGTTCGGTGTAGACTTATACTAACGGTTACGACAAGGTGGGATTTAAACCCCTCCGCTGGGTATTCTGGGTCCGTCTAGGCGGTCTCGGGCGCCGTAAAGCACCCGTGATGATATATATATATATATATATTCTTATCAAACGGCGCGCCGATCTGATTGTCGATTTGGCTTCCTGGTAGGGCCCCTGAATACTAGTATACCCACAGACTAAAACCGAAATGTGACTAGGTTACATGCACAGAGTACTCTGTGGTTACATGACGGTTTCTTCTAGCTTACTTCACTATAACAAACTAGAGTAATTCACATTGTTATATTTCACATTTTTTATATCCAGTATACTGGATATGAAAAACTATATAAATTATTTTAAATTAAATATTGATTAACATGGAAGATAAGAAAAATAATTACAGAAAATTATCAATAAAACGCTAATCACGTAGTAGATACATATAATTGTAGTATTAACAATTATAATCCTTTACAAGATAATGTATATGTCAGTCAGACAAAATATATGTTGGTAACGTTAAATATGAGATTATTTATTGTTTTTTTTATTTTGTTGTCATGTTTGGGTAAGTGTTATATTAAAAGAAAAAAAAAACTTATTTGATTTTTAACGGGTATCTACCTATTAAACCTATTAAATTAAATATTATATTAAATAAAAATATTCTACCTATTAAATTAAAGTAAACATCTTGAATATACGTGGTAGCCGAGTTGGTTAGACCTTGGACTGTAAAACACTTAGGTCCCTGGTTCGAATCCCGGTGTGTACCAATGAGTTTTTAATTAAAAAAATTATGTACATTTGTTTGACAACACTACTATAGTGCCTCGGAAAGCACGTTAAGCTGTCACGGTTTCACTATACCAACTTGTGAAACTGTTTATAGATGGGTTATTGGATCTATTCAAAACATCGCGACGAGCTAGCCACTTGTTCGGTGTAGACTCATACCATCGGCTACGACGAGGTGGAATTAAAACCCAGAATTAAAACCCAAATTAGTCCCAGGGTACCCAGCGGAGGCTGGGTACCCTGGGACCGTCTAGGTAGTCTCGGGCGCCGTAAGGCACCCGCGATGATACATACATACATACATGTTGAAAATGGCTACCAAGCCTTGGTGCCCATTGAATCACTGTGTATAATTTTGGGTTTACCGGTTTTCAGGAGATTACTGCATCGATTTCTTGTCGAGATGGTAGTCTTCTTTCAGGGTGCGGTTACGAAATGGGTGGTTGAATTGACGATAAGGCAGCGAGTATATTAAAATATACTCGCAATGCAATTCGTCATTGTCGCCGCCTATTTCGTAATCGCATCATTTAGCAGTCATAGTGGGAGCAATCAATATGGTTTAAGAACAATTATTGATTGACCCCATTCATGGACTTTGTAGGTCTGCTCACCACCAGGTAGATAAAAAGTCATATGCCGTGCTCCATTATAAAATACAAATAAAATGGGGTACACTCGTACAAATCACTGCAGTGGACATAAAATATATACAGGGTGAATTTAAAAGGTTGTACTTTGAGTTAATCATATCGAACAACCAGGGAACCATGCGTTGCAAATGAAAAACATTTTTAGTTTCCCCATGCAAATTGGTTATTTTAACATTACTAGTTTGTATGGGGAAGGCAATTTTTTTTTCATTTGCGACACATGGGTTCATGGGAAAAGTTGTTCTATTTGATCAGAAGAACCGCATTTAACCTAAAGTATTAAAACCCAAACAAAATCACCATGTATAAAAAAAAATTCCAACTTAAACCGAAAAATGTATTATTAAAAAGTATAAATATAATAATATGTAGGACAATTTACACAAATTGCTCTTGTCACAAACTAAGCTCTAGGCTTGTACTATGTGACCAGAAGCAACGATATAATACATATTATATACACCCAGAACATGACAAACTGTACAGAAACGTACTAATATTTTTTTTGCCATGGGTGGGAATCTAACGTACTTAAAACTCGTACTTAAAAAAATCGTATTTTAAAAGCTTACTTATTTAAAAGATTTTCACATAAAATATCACAATAAGGCAAAAAAAAAATCTGTTTTCATGAACTGTTTGTTTTTTAATAAATATATATAATACTATAAATACCTACTACCCAAAATCCAGGCGTTAGTTCAATTAGACGAATAAATTTAGATACCTACGTATTTACTTATTTATTAATATTTATGCATTTTTATAAATTCCTTTTTATAGGATAATTTATATATATATATATATATATATATAGCGAGGTTCGTGGGTTCGAGTCCCGCCACCAGGAATTTTTTCATTACATTTTTATCTTTAAAAATTTAATATAAGATTATCCTATAAAAAGGAATTTATAAAAATGCATAAATATAAAATACTGAAAAAATTAAAAACAAAAAACAGACTCCTCTGCCATCTAGTATCAAAAGCTAGGACTTTTAACTTCACTCGTATAAGAGTTATTAAAAGAAAGCTAATAGAGGGCGTCTGTGTATAAGTAGATAACAAGCAATGACAAAATTCGTGAGGGCTGACTGGAACCTGGTTGGCTCAGCGGTTGAGCGCCTTGCCGCGATAGCGAGGTTCGTGGGTTCGAGTCCCGCCACCAGGAATTTTTTCATTGCATTTTTATCTTTAAAAACTTATTTATTAATAAAACTTTATTGCGAACGATTTACAATATTGGACTTGATGCCGTTGGGCATTTATGTGCTTTACATATCTGCTTTTTTTTAGCCAAACCTTCAGGCATTAAAACACATTTAGTTTAGGTATGTGTAGGTAATAAGACAATAAATAATACTTTTTTTTTTTAATACTGGTTTAATATTTAGGGATAACTAACACATACATACACTTTTAGCGTACATAACATTATAATACAATATCTTTCTAATTTTAATTTAAAAAAAAAATATTAAGCAAAAATTTTTTTTTTAATAAACTATTGGCAAAAATAATTAAAGGAGTGACTAAAAACAATTAAAGATTTCTTGAAAATGTACAGCACTAGCTGCGTTTCCGCGTTTGATAGCTATGAATACTTTTTGTTCTAAAAGAAATACTGATTTAGGATCCCCGGTCACTCCTCTGAGTCTTTTACCCAATAAAATAACAACAGTTTTGCTTCCTTGGACTAAGGGACTCATGTCGTCTCAACTATGTATAAAAGGAACAAATTATACATACATACACTATATTACTATTTATGAACAATGACTACTTTGAGAGTTGTTGCGATTTATTTAGAAAGTTCTCATAAACCATTTTTTCTTTATAAGTTTGGATTTTCTATAAACAAGAAACAGTTTGCTCCACAAGTTAGCGGCTACTACTGTGAAGGAATAATCAATCATAGCATTTTTTTTTTGAAAAATACTACTTTAAATACGTGGTATCCGAGTTGGACCTTGTAAATAAAATCACTTAGGTCGCGGGTTTAAACCACGGTGTGTACCAATGAGTTTTTAATCTAAAAATGTATGTACATTTGTTTAATAACACTACTATAGTGCTTCGGAGAGCACGTTAAGCTGTCGGTCCCAGTTTCACTATACCAACTTGTGAAACTATTTATAAATGAGTTATTAAGTCTATCCAAACATAGCGACGAACTAGCCACGTTCGGTATAGACTCACACCAACAAGTTTATCAAGATACCATTCTGGAGAAGGTAGTTAAGCCCCTTAACAACACCATTGTCAATAACCAAGTATGGTCCTTCCAGCAAGACTCGGCGCCGGGTCATAAAGCTCGGTCCACGCAGTCTTGGTTGGAAGCGAACGTTTCGGACTTAATCAGAGCTGAAGACTGGCCGTTGTCTAGTCCCGATCATAATCCACTGGATTATGATTTATGGTCAGTTTTAGATAGTACGCTTGCTCTAAACGCCATGTTAATTTGGAGTCCCTAAAACAATCCATATGATTGGCAGTAAAGAATTTTCCCATGGAAAAAGTGCGTGCTTCTATTGATAACTGGCCTCAATGAATAAACTTTTATATTTTTAATTGTTTTATATTTATCTATTAAACTAACACACTGTAAAAGTAATAAATGTTATTTGCAATAAAAAAAAAAATCTTTGTTACAATATTTATGGCAATATATATCTTCACGGGTGCCTTACGGCGCCCGAGACCGCCTAGACGGCCCCAGGGAGCGGAGAGGTTTTAATCCCACCTCGTCGTAGCCGATGGTATGAGTCTACACCGGACAAGTGGCTAGCGCGTCGCGATGTTTTGAATAGACTCAATAACCCATCTATTAACAGTTTCACAGGTTGGTATAGTGAAACCGGGACCGAGCTTAACGTGCTCTCCGAGGCACTATAGTGGTGTTGTCAAACAAATGTACATAATTTTTTTATATTATTTAATTTAAAAAGTTATGGCAAGACTGGGTATATACAACTTTAACAACTATTTAAGCTGCTAAGTGCACATTTAATTTTGAATTCATCAGTTTTATGTTCAGGAATAATAGTTAAGCGTAGAGTAGAGTATCGGCTAAGGGTGGATTCCTCCCACGCTTCAAACTTCCAGAAAGGCACCTGCTTCAAATGAAACTTTCTAAATAATACTAACATTTTATAAAACTTTTGTCGTTATATCCATCCATACTCATATTTATATGCAAAAGTAAGTTTAGGAAACTACTAAACCGATTTTGTTTAAATTTGGTAAGGAGGTAATTTGAATCACAGGGGTCAACATAGGTTATCTATATCTATACATACGAGGGTCAAACTGAAAGCTCTTAGATAATCAAAAACTGAGCAAACTAGTAAGTTATTAGTTTTATTATATCTTTTCAATATAGAGTCCATTTACATCTATACATCGCTGCCGATGGAACCACTGAGAAAAGCTCTTTGTCCACCCGTCCTTAGGGCTCTTCGGTGGCCTTTTCAAACGAATCAACTGCTTTCTCTGCGTCCATAAAACGTTTTCCTCAAAGTTTTTCTGTTATTTTCGGAAATAAATAAAAATTTCAAGGTGCGAGGTCGGGGCTACACGGCGGATAACCCAGTAATTCCACGTCCGATGTCGCCAAATAGTCTATCGTTCGCCAGGCGGTGTGTGACGAGGCGTTGTCATGGTGAAGGAGGATCCTACTGCGAGGTCATTTCTCCCGATCTTTTTTAAAGACAACTGGCAAACAATTATTAGTGTACCACTATGCAGTAACAGTTTTTTGATTCTCTAAAACAATTGTAGCGTAAAACCTGTCCTTCCGAAGAACGAGGCTACCATCTTTTTTCCCACACTTCGACCTCTCTTCACTTTAGTTGGCAACTCCTCGGAAGGAAACACCCATTGAGCAGACTGTCTTTTAGTTTCCGGATCATAACAGTAAATCCAGCTTTCGACACCCGTAAGTATGACGAACACAGCATTTGAGTCACCTCCGTTAAATCTTTGAAGCATTTTACAGAACCAATCAACACGATGGAGTTTTTGGGCGTCGGTCAAATTATCAGGTATCCACCGGGCACGAAGTTTCCTGATGCCTTAATGTTCATGGAGGATTTTGTGCACTTGACTCATACCGATGCCTAAGCTTGTCCAAATCTGCTGATGGTTACTCTTTTGTTAGTCTCTATCATTCGCCGCGCAACACTGATCTTCAGTCGTCGCCGTAGAAGGCCGACCCTCACGCAGTTTATTGGTGAATTTAGTGCGACCACGTTTCAACTTATTGAACTAATTGTAAACAGTGGCACGAGATTGGGCTTCATAGTGACAGGCCAATCGAAGTCTTTTATAACTTTCTTGTTGACTTAAATGACATCAAAAATCATAAAAAGTAATTGCACAAAAAAAATCTCACGATAAATTCATGCTGACGTGACACAGACAATTTTCAATTTGCCGCCAAATCGTAAAACAAATGACAAATGATTGAAATACATACTCAATAATATTGGCAGAGTTCCATTTTCAAAATTTAAACTTGTTTTTTTATTATCATATATTGTTTACAAGTGGCCAGTTCTAAAAACTTTAAGTTTAACCCTTGCATAATAAATTTGTTAATGAAAAAAATATGTACATTTATTTGATTAATCTATAGGTTGTATTTTTTTCGAACAAACTCTAATTATGATTTTTATAAATCTAAGATAAACAAACTTTCTTCTAAGATAAAAACTCTAACTTCATTTTCAGCAAAAACAAAACAATTAGTTTGTTAGTACGATATCACTTAAAACCTACTGGACCGATTAATATACGGTGTGTATTATTAAATAACTATTAGCTCTGGGAAAAAAATGTGTAAATTATATTTCGATATACCTACCAGGAAGTTTAGTAATACACGATGTTTGTGTTTTAAAAGTCTCTTTTTGAAGTTTTAAAAACTCCAGATAGAAAGAGGTGTTCTATGAATCAAAGTATATTTTAATGAAATAAGACTGCATTCAAATATTTTAGATTTTACATTGTGAGTAAATTGATTTTTTCAATTGTTGGCATAAAATGTCAACTATAGTGATTGGTAGGTAAGTACCTACTTACTGAAACCCAAAATAATTTCGTCGTGTTTTAAAATAAACACGACGAAGTTGCGGTCATCATTACATATATTGTGACTTTGAAAGGTTATGCTTTTGCGCCAATAAGAGGTTCTACTGATCAAATAACAATAATAATAAACTGTAGGGCAATTTACACATATTGCTCTGGTCACAAACTAAACTCTAGGCTTGTATTATGTGTACCTACCAGAAACAATGATATAATATATTTTATTTAAACACCTAGACCATGTCAAACTGTACAGAAAAATATACTAATATTTTTTTGCCATGGGTGGGAATCGAACCCACGACCTCCGGATACAACGCAAAAAGCGCAATCACTAGTCTACGGAGGCTAGTAAATGGAACAACTTTTCCCATGGAACCATGTGTCGCAAATTCCCTATACAAATTAGTGCACAGGTGTGCAGATATACAGGGCGGGTCTCTTAGGAAAAGTTTTAAAATACACCAGATATAAAAAAGTTGCCTATGAATGAAGTAAAGTTGTTATCAAAATAACATAACGGGCAATTTCTTTTAAAGTAAACATTTTATGTCAAAATATTAACTATTTTAATGATTGGAACTACCTACACAGTAATATTCTTTTAGTTTCATAAAAAAACGGTTAAGCTGAATGCTGTTCCACTTAGGGTTCCGCACAACAAATAAATAAAGAAGTGGCAAGTACAGAATTCTTCAAAAATTATGTATTATCTGAAAAATAATTTGATTAATTTAATATTAGCTGGTATTTTTTTTTTTAAACTTTATTGCACTAAAATTGTACAAAGGCGGACTTAATGCCGCTAGGCATTCTCTACCAGTCAACCTTCGGGATAAGTGATAACAGTTATGAGGGTGCATGACTACGTACAGTCGGTTTATTTAGTTAATAAAATACATATACTACATAAATGAAAATTTATACATGAAATACATATATAATATTACAAATTTTTACATACACTACTTAATATACCTACCATACAATACACTTCATATATATATATATATATATATACACATACTAAGTAATACTAATAGAAAACATACCACACAAAATAATAAGTATTAGAACGACATCTATGACTTCATAAAATGAGCGTAAACGAGCTTTTTAAAAATGCCCTGCTTGGTGCCTGTCTGATCTTCAAGGGTAATATGTTCCATAGCGCTTCGACTGAAAATGACTTATATACAAAGTTGTTGTGGTGAGCAAGGGTAATGTTGAATGAAGGTCGAAGGTTTTTATTGTGGGCAGAACCAAGAAAAGTAAAATTCTTTTAAATATTCTCCATACACCTAGTATGGGGTTCATTCAAGACAGAGTAAAGGAGGCAAAGGGTTCGAAGATTTCTTCGATCGCGGATGGAAAACCACTTTAATTGGGAACGGAATTCGGAGATATGGTCAAATTTACGTTATCCATATATAAATCGAATACAGGAGTTTTAAATTCGATTCATTTTATTAAGTAGCTCCTCCGTTATGGCTATGCAACATGTGTCGCCTTAATCAATGACAGGAAGAAGACTTTGAGCTAGAGTAAGTTTAGCTTTAAATACCAAGATTTTTTTAATTTATTAAGAGAGTAAAGGGAAACATTAATTCTACGATTTATGTCGACAACCTGGGTAGTCCAGCTAAGATTAACATCCAAATAGATACCAAGATCTTTAACTGAGTCATTGAATGGTATTATTATGATATCGTAGCGGATTGTTTCAAGGATATTAAAGTTAACTTTAGATAATAAACGTGAGCTTCCAATAATTATCGACTGGCACTTGCTCGGGTTAACAACGACACCGTATCTCTTCGACCATGAGTTAATATTCACCAAGTCGGCATTTAACTACGATATAGCACTATTAATTGTAGTAGAATCGGTTTTCACATAAAGCTGCCAGTCGTCAGCGTAAAGATGGCAGTGGCAATAGAGAGAAGAAGTGATTCCATCAATAAATAATAAAAAAAAGTAAAGGGGATAGAATTCCACCTTGTGGGACACCCGTATGTAACTGACACCAATCAGAGAACGAATCACCTATCCGAACCTGCTGTTGACGACCATGTAGGTACTGATTAAACCAAGGCAAAGCCTCGGATGATACACCAAGACGAGTCGAGACGTCAAGACGAGGTAGCGATAAGCAGATCAGGATCAACAGTTTTAAAGGCATTAGTAAAATCTATTAAAACAAGAATTGTTAGTTTTGTGCTTTTCATGTCTTTTCGGATGTATTCAGTTACCTTTAACAATGCTGTAGTAGTGCTATGACCGCGACGAAAACCAGATTGGAAAGAGTTAAATAAATTATTTACTTGTAAAAAATTAGAGAATTGTTTATGCACTATAAATTCTAAAATCTTTGAAAGAAATGGTAATATAGAAATGGGTCGGAAATGAGTTAGAAGTGTAGGTAAAGAAACTTTAGGAAGAGGTTTAACATGCGCTTTACGCCATAATAAAGGAAATTCATCATAAAGTGTGACAGTGAGAAATTTACTATATGTTGAATAATAGGTTGAAGAATATCTAGAATTATAACAATCATAGCTCGACTGATGCAATCGCATCCTACTGCCTTAGAAGTAATTGAGCGGATGGCCTTAGCTATCAGAGACGCTATCAAAAACAAATGATTCAATCTTGGGAATAGCTATCTCCGCTATCTCTGCCATCGTGCCATCTTTGATATCTTTATCCAGTACTGGTGTTCCTTTGTAATGAAATTTGTGAATCTTGTACATAGAAAGGATACCAGTTGCATATTGTTTCATGTACCTCGTAGCTGCAGTTACACAACCCATAGAATTGTTGTAGTAAAATTAGCCGTTTTGATGAATATTTCTTGGTTTTTATTGAATAAAATACTTTTTCATATTAACACATATATTAGATCGAATGACATTGACATTAACCAAAAAAAAAAGAATAAATTGACAAGTAAAGTTTTTTATAGTTTTAAATATTCGAAATCGCGTTCAACATGCCGGCCGCCTTGAAGTAATTAGGACTTCAACACTCCATAAAAGTACATATTTTCGCCAGCGATCTCTTCAATTCTCCTTGTGCAGTCTTCAGGGAGACAACACGAACGACTCCATCAGTACCATAATGTAGGTCGACAACTCTCCCTAGTCTCCATTTTAATGGTGGCAAATCATCTTCTTTTAATATTACTAATGTACCAATCTTAATGTTTTGTTGGTGTTTATGCCATTTAACTCTTTGTTGCATGTTATGGATATATTCCTTACTCCATCCCTTCCAAAAATGTTTACGCATTTCTTCTACTCTATGATATCTAGGTATGCGATTCAAATGTTTCATGCCTTGGCAATGTGTGATTGCTTCTGGCAGTGACGTAATGGGTCGCCCGATGAGAAAGTGACCGGGTGTAAGTGGTGAAAAATCATTTGGAGAATCAGATAAAGAAGTAATTGGACGTGAATTTAGAATGGCTTCGATTTGACATAAAACCGATAGAAATTCTTCATAAGTAAGATGTGCCAAGCCAACGGTCCGTTTCAAATGATGCTTAACTGACTTGACACCTGCCTCCCACAATCCTCCAAAATGAGGTGAATGAGGTGGAATAAAGTGGAACTCTATGTTATCGTTAATAAATGTTTCACTAAATAAACGTTTTAACTCATTCCAACCACCAATAAAGTTAGAACCATTGTCGCAATAGATATGATCTGGTTTACCGCGACGAGCAATGAAACGTCTTAGAGCTAATAAAAATGTTTCCGTAGACATATCAGTTGACAACTCTAAGTGAATTGCCTTCGTCGCAATTTATAGGCCAATAATTTTGTCTAATGTTTGCTAATAATAATTGGGGCCCACCGTGCATTAATTTAACATGTTCACTTTGAAAAATTCTAATCGTAAATAAATCGTTTGGCAATATGATTGGATGTTTAGTATTAAAAGAATAAATTGAATTACTTAACCTACCTCTAATTCTAATAAAACCGTTAGAGCATATAAAAGGATCTTATCTAAATAATTTACTATATTTTGGCAAAACAGACTCAGACTTCAATAAATGCGTCTCCTTGTTAAAATGTTTAGATTGTATAAAAATGATTGCTACTGCCATTGCGTTGGTTAACTCAGTTGTAGATAGGGGTCCAGTAATTTTATTGTTCCTATTACGTATGTTTACCGTAAAGCGTAAAACATAAGCAATAACTCTCTTAATCTTAGTTAAAGTAGAACATCTTTGTATAATTAAATCGATAAAATTATAAATTGTTATGTCGACATTTGTTAGCGATATTTCTTTCAATTCAGGTAAACAAATTGATTGAACTGTATTCCTTGTTTCAGATGTACTAGGCCAATTTGATTCGTCTAAAGATAAAAATGACGGTCCGTTCCACCACAGCTCATTATTGTAAATATTTGTCGCATTTAAACCTCTCGATAATATATCCGCAGGATTTTGACTGCTTGAAATATGTCGCCAAGTACTTGAACTAGTGCTTACTTGTATTTCAGAAACACGGTTTCTGACAAATGTTTTTAATTGACTCGGTTGTGTCTTAAGCCACGCCAACACAATTGTGGAATCACACCAAAATGTACAAATACTGACCTTTGATCTTAGTGCCTGTGTTATTTTCCTGAAAAGTCGTGTAGCTGTTAAAGCACCACACAATTCCAATCGCGGTATGGTTAGAACCTTTAAAGGCGCTACTTTACCTTTGGCGCATAATAATCGCACCCTTATGTTACCCTTTCTGTCTATAGAACGAGTGTATGCACACGCCCCATGACGCGTCACTAAATATATGTATTTCAAGATGTTGCATATCTGAAATCATAACTTGTCTTGGAATTTTTAAACTATTTTAAGCTAATAAGAGATTTTGTTATTTCTATCCAACTTCGTACTATATTAATTGATAATTCTTCATCCCATTGTACTTTTTGTAGCCATAAATTTTGAAGTAATATTTTCGTTTGCATGACACACGGGGCAACTAACCCCAACGGATCGAATATTTGAGATATTGAAGATAAAATTGTTCGTTTTGTTGATATGTTAGTATTAATTTCTTTTACTGTAAATTTGAAAGTATCGTTAACTTGATCCCATATCGAATGCAAAAACACTAGGTTTACGTTTTTGCATTCGATGTACCTAAAAATTGTTTTTCGTTGTCAGCGCTTACTAGTCCCTGTAAAATAGTTTCATTGTTGGATCTCCACTTTCTTAACTCAAATTTTCCTTTGTTCAATTCGTAAATTTTTTTTTTTACATATCTCACTTGCCTGTTCCTTTGTTTCAGCTCCAGTTAGCAAGTCATCCATATAAAAATCATGTTTAATAATAGTTTCAATAGTCGCATCCTTGCATTTAGAAGCCAATTCTAACAGACACCTGGTTGCTAAATATGGTGCCGAAGCTGTTCCATAAGTTACAGTATTTAATTGATAAATTGAAATTGGATTATTAATATTTTCCCTCCATAATATTCTTTGTAAAGGCCTTTGACTTTCATTAATAAGTATTTGTCGGTACATTTTCGGAATATCAGCAGAAACGACAATAGGATACTGTCGAAAACGGAGAAGAATTGAAAACAGGTCATCCTGAATTACAGGACCAACTAATTGCAATTTATTAAATGATATTCCATTTGATGTAGCTGCTGAGGCATCAAACACAACCCGTAGCTTTGTTGTTGTGCTATCAGCTCTCAATATTGAATGATGTGGAATATAACATTTAACACCAGTATAATTATCGTCGTTTATAATTGACATGTGTTGTAAATCCTCATATTCATTGAGAAACTTCTTATAAGATTCAATAAATCATTATTTTTGTTAAGTCGTTTCTCAAGAATATACAATCTCTTTTTTGCAATGTCAAAAGAGTTGCCTAATGTATCAACACTTTCCATTAATGGGATGTTAACAGAAAATCTTCCATTATGGAGACGCTTGGTAGTGTTGGTAAAAATGTTTTCACAGAGCTTCTCATTTTCTGATAAAGGTTGGACTTCACTAACCGAATCTAGTTCCCAAAATTTGTGAAGTTGTTCCTGTATACCTTGAGTATCTAGTAATGTATGATGACATTGTGCAACTTTACTCGTTTGTGTAAAACCTGTCACTATCCATCCCAATTTGGTATCCTGAAGTATAGGTTGATGATTGCCGATCGCCAATTGTCCAGGTTTTAACAAATGCCAAAAAAGATCTGCGCCTAGTAGAAGATCAATTTGTCCCGGAAAATAAAAATGTGGATCGGCAAGCATTATGTTTTTAGGTATATTCATGCTTCTAATGGAAACTTGATGGGATGGTTATGGGTCCGTAATGTGCGGAATAATGTAACAAGTGATTAATGTTTCAAAAGTGCCATCAATAGATTGTATACGGAAAGAACATTTCTTTGAAAGTGATGATGTTGTTTTGTTTATACCTGTGACATGTGTATTTACCGTTGTTATGTCCAAACCAAGTGATTTGACAGCCTTTTCTGTTATAAAGCAAGAGGTGCCACCACAGTCAAGTAAAACTCTCATTTGCTTGGCATGAGCAGTTTTACCAAATGCATTGACTGTGGCTGTCGACAACAAGACTTGTTTAGAAACATTTGCTGAAAGTGTAACCATCGGAGAACCAGCTGTAGTTTTATTATCACAATTTTGCATATTATTTTGATGTAGAAGTGTGTGGTGACGTAGTTTACAAGTGCGACAACTACGATGCTTGCATTCCTTTAACAGGTGCCCTTGTTGCAAGCAATTTTCACACAACTTTAAACTATTAACTCGCTGAACTCTATCTGGTATAGAAAGTTTCAAAAATTCAGAACAATTATAGATATAATGCTCACCTTGACAGTTGAAACATTTAAATGATTTATCTGACGATAATACAAAACTCTTTGCCTTGGTTGTAGTACATTGAAGTTTTCCTTTGTCATGAGAACGTGATTCAATTGTTTCCAAAACGTCTGCCCGATTCTTCAGGAACCTTGTGAGCTCTTCAAATGAATCCTTATTGTCTGACCGATGTAGTTCCCATTCCTTGTTTGACTCAGGATCTAGTTTACAAGTAATCATGTATGTTAACAATGTACCCCATTGACCGGTTTGTTCACCCAAAGCTTGAAGCGACCTTAGACTTTTTGTATAACCATCAACAAGTGTACGTAATCCCTTTGATGTACCTTGTATCACCTTGATGTCGAATAATGATTTAACATAGTTATTAAGTAAAAGCCTATTGTTATTAAAACGTTCTAAAAGTATGTCCCATGCGATGGGATAATTGACACATGTCAATTCCAAAGACCCAATCAAAATTGCCGCACTACCTTGAAGACATGAACGTAAATAATGAAATTTACTTATTGTATCAATCGCATCATTTTGATGAACAAGAGATAAAAATGTATCCCTAAACTCTAGCCAACTGTTTAATGAACCATCAAATTTAGGTAACGTAATTGTAGGTAAATTTATTTTAAAAGGTTTATTTAAAGTTTTAATCATACCTTCTATTGAAGCGTTGCCTGATTGTGTACCTAGCGAGTTATGTTCTGATACAGATTCATTATGAACACGCGTACGTGCCTCAGCAACTGCCTTATAAAATTTAGACTCGAACTCGTCCTGCTCGTCATATTGCTCGTCGGGTATATCACTAGAACATTCAATTTGTAATTGTAATGTGTCAAACTCAAGTTGTAAACTTTAAATTTTTGTTAAACGGACTTCCAATTCTGTTCGTTCAATAATGGAAGTTGATCAATTGATTTTAATTTGTCTAAATATTTAATAAATTTGGTTAAACTAGCCTTAATATAACCTCGTTTCTTTATTAACATAGATATATCGTCTTTTTCTGAAGCCATGTTAACAAATTATTATGGTAAATAAATTGTTATTTAATGTAAATAATTGTGGTGGACTGTACTTAATAAATGCAAAGAATTGTAAATAATGTAAATTAATATTTTACAATATTGAAGAAATGTATAATAAATGTATAATATTTATATGTATGATATCTATCCCACTCCCGTACTTCATCAGGAGAACTGTGTTAGGCGAATTGGAAACATACAATAATAGGAAAAATTATTAAATATGAAATTACGTGAAAGGAGAATGACAAATATAAGGAGAAAAACGTTGATCAAAATAGAAATTAATGAAATTTGCACTTACTTCGATCACTTCCCAACATTAACAACCCAATACTCACGCATTTGGTTTGCTCACACTTAGTTATAATTGTATCCGGTTCGAATTTGACCATGTTCCTTTGTAATGAAATTTGTGAACCTTGTACATAGAAAGGATACCAGTTGCATATTGTTTCATGTACCTCGTAGCTGCAGTTACACAACCCATAGAATTGTTGTAGTAAAATTAGCCGTTTTGATGAATATTTCTTGGTTTTTATTGAATAAAATACTTTTTCATATTAACACATATATTAGATCGAATGACATTGACATTAACCAAAAAAAAAAGAATAAATTGACAAGTAAAGTTTTTTATAGTTTTAAATATTCGAAATCGCGTTCAACAACTGGTGCAGACAAAAAGTGAGTATTAAGCTGGTCAGGAGTCACGGAACCAATATTGAGTTGGTCCAGTTGCCGCCCTAACCCAACAGACTTTAAGTATCTCCAAATTTGAATAGAAGATTTATTTTCAATGTTAATAATAAAGTGTCGCCTTTTAGCATTTCTACACATCTGGTTACACCGATTCCTCGCAGCTCTATATACCTCCCAATTAGCCTCACTACGCATCTATATTTGTTAAAAGATCTGCAGGGTTATTACTCGTCTTAAGTTCGCTCGCACGCCAATCGTTATGACGGCATTCTGACGTAGATCAAGAAAAAGTCTTAGAAAATTACGTCATAACGATTGGCGTGCGAGCGAACTTAAGACGCGTAATCACCCTGCTGTCCCGATTCCTTCTAGCTATGCGTATTTCAGCATTTATCCAAGGAGCGGGTGGACGTTTCAATTTCGTAGCGCGTAGAGGTGCATGACTATCATATAACTTAAGCACTATACAATTGAATATCGACACTTTATCATCAATACTTTCAGCTACGTACGGTAGCAACCAGTCTATATTTAACGCGTCTTTGCGTTAAATATCAACATTTATACGGCTGAAATGTCGTATCCAAACCACAGGTGGTCGATATTTAGGCGGTTTAATTTTGTATAAAATGTAGACCAGGTGGGCAATTCTCGCGCTTTCGACATTCATCTCGATTCGAGATATTTAAACGTTTTTAAGTCCAAGGTCTAACCAACTAGGCCACCACGTATACGATAAATGATTTATGATTTAAGATAGTAAATAATTTATTAAAATATGATATAAAAACTACATCCCTGCCGGAGCAGGGAAACGTACCCACAAGGCTGGTAGCCTTCCCTCGTTGAATTGCAATGGAAATTCTCTGCGCAAGGAATGCACTAGCCCTTGGATCTTGGGTAACTTCAAGAAGCCTTTTAAAGAGCTCCTTGAATATACCATGAGCACCCGGTCTACACGGTCCGATTGTCTCTACCCCAAACGGCTCAAATATCTCTACCTAGATTTAAATATTTGCCATGTTTGAGGTTTTGAGGTTTGCGTTAAAAGCCGCTGCACCAACCTTAACTGCATGACGTATTTGGAAGATGAGAATGCGCTAGTGTATCAACGCAGGTTATACGAGAAGTCTTCCCATCTTCCATGGTGATATCGTTATTCCGCCTGGGCGTTTGCAGACGTCACGTGACAAACCTCTAGTTCCCAAAACAACCGGTACTCCGGCGGCGACAAACGCCCGACGGATAATATTATTTAAGTTGGCATGTCGAGGTACTCTACCCGCACTAAAGAGACAAGACAGACCATGGTGACCGAGTTCATTGACGTAGTCCCCACAACGGCAGCGATGGGGGGCATTAGTGCTAGCAGCAAGTCGGAGGCTGGTAGCTAATCTGAAGATGGTATTATTTATTTATTTATAATATTTATATTGTTGAGGAGTGTACCAAGGTTTGATGAAGGTATGGCCATTAACCACTGACCAGACTCCCATGAGCTTGCAACATGGAGACGAGCCAACTCTGCAGCATCGGTAGATATATCTAATAAACATTTCCGAATATGACTGCATAGTGGCTCGCCCCAAAGCCTTTGAGAAGAAGAGTTTGATGGTGGATCTATGTTAGGGTAAGCCAAACACCAGCTGTTTCTTGCTTCAGACAAGCCCGCCACCTCTACATTGTATACAAGTCAAGATTGACTCAACGAGAGGACGAGTGCTATTGACTCAACGAGAGGACGAGTGCTATGAACTGAGGAGAGAAAAGCAGGTAATACCTGGAAATTTTGTATCCCCAGGCCTTATTGGTAGGGAAGCCTGAGTCCACGTTTTATCTTCAAATTTTATGTTAAATAATTTTGACATACCTAGTATCTAAAAGAATCTGGTGGAATTTATTAAAAAAAAATGGATGACACCCCACGGTCAAATATTATAAGACTGTCATTTTACATCAATTTTGAAGGTGAATTGCCAGAGAAAATTATAAAGTTGAGGTATTTTGGATTTTACTTGTGCATTGGTGGCCCTGTCGATAGTGTTAAATTCGTTACTTTCATCAACCTTGAGTACAATAACACTTCTCCAATGATTAATGTATGTGCGCAAGGAATGGACGGCTGCCTCACAACCTCCTTTCGAACCATACCCATGAATTGGTTAAAAATATTGTTTTAAAGAATTGGCAGCAATTCTACACGAAATGTTGGCGGCTAGACGGCGATCAGTACAGCCTATTGCTATTGGCCGTATGTCGCATTCTTTTTTCTTTAAAGCAATAGGGTTTGCCCCGTAAAAAAACTACTATTATGTCAGAACAAACAGTACCAAACACAAACAGTACCTTTTTTCGCTTTTTTTTTTGAGGGTAGGAGTAATCAATACATATATTTTCAATTGCAAAGTTTTTATTTAATTTATATTATTTAAATTAACTTGTGAATGGTTATTATATCTATATTGACGTTATTTTGTTACATGTAATAATTTACAAATAGTGATTTGCATCTGTCCTGCTGGTTTCTCAACATCTATAGTGCGTCGCATATATAACCTAACAAAAATGACAACAGCTGACAAAATTCATAAAACTCAGCAGCTACTGGAAGATAAATTATCTAAAAGGATGACCGAGTTTGAAAGTCAGCTCGTGGTTGCCAAATCGGATCATCAGGGTACGACTGTTGAAGCCCTGGCAAAAGAGTTTCATGGCTTTAAAACTTTTGCAGTGGAGATGATGACGTTGCTTCGCCATCAAGTTATTGAACTTCAAAAGTCAGTGGACACGCTGGTTAACAAATCTATAGGTATACAACATTTTCTTAAAACATGCTGCGTTTAAACGCTTGCTTTGGCTTGACTGAGTACTATCGGGATAGCTGGATACCATTACCGAGAACGGTTCGGCAAATTGCACGAGTGTGTCAAGCTACAGAGTGGGTGTAAATACTCCCTGATTATGTTTTCAGGTGTTATTTTTATATATATTTTTTTACATGATTTTATTGTCAATTTACTAATATATCTATAATTTTTGTTTTATAGATTTAGCATGTCGTTATACAGTTTTATTTAAGTACCTAGGTAGTGACCACTTTACTATTTTTTTTTAAATGTATTTTTACGATGAGTACCATTGTACCTATATGCAATGTAACTAGTTCATTTTGTAAACCATTTACCGACAGGACATGCATTCAGTACCCTATATTATATATTTTCATTATAAACCATTTTAATTTTATTAAAATAAATATTTAAGTATCTATATTATATTGTATATACATTTAGTATATACGTGGTGGCCGAGTTGGTTAGACCTTGGACTTAAAAAACATTAAGGCCCCTGGTTCGAAACCCGGTGTGTACCAATGAGTTTTTAATAAAAAAAAATATGTACATTTGTTTGACAACACCACTATAGTGCCTCGGAGAGCACGTTAAGCTGTCGATGCCGGTTTCACTATACCAACTTGTGAAACTTTTTATAGATGGGTTATTGAGTATATCCAAAACATCGCGACGAGCTAGCCACTTGTTCGGTGACTCATACCATCGGCTACGACGAGGTGGGATTAAAAACCCCTCCGCTGGGTACCCTGAAGATATATTTAGTATATTATACCTATATATGAAGATATATATATATAATAAATATATATATATATTTAGTATATTATACCTATTTATACATTAATATTATTATAATATGCAGAATGCCGATTCTGATTCTATGCCATGCAGTGACACATCCAGCGACTCCTTTTATGATGCCAGTACAGGTCTTAATACATTGTTAGGAGATAAACTTTATACCACACACATAAGTAATCTAAATGTCTGTCACATTAATGCTCAGAGTAAATCCCCGCTCACTACGCAGACCTTCTCGACACCTTCGACCGTCCTGACGTAGTGGATGCGGTTCTTATCTCTGAAAGTTGGTTCAACCAAGTTTACTCTTCACCACGTATCCTCTTCCAGGATACGTGCTCATCCGCAACGATTGCACGGGCGCAATATTCTACGTGCAGACTTGCCTTACAAGGTGCTACGGTCCTTTCCCTCGGTATACTCGGGTTCTCCAGAGTATTTATTTATTGAAATTAACTTTAGTGCTTCAAATGTGCTTCTGGGTGTGGTTTACTGTCCTCCATCAATTATTTTGCTAAACTTGAGCCTGTTTTAAAGGATATTGTACCACTGTACAATTATCATATAGTAATGGGTGACTTTAACACTTGTCTTTTGAGTACTCACACAGTTTATAAATCTCGTGCATTAAAAGTTTCAAATATAATATCTTCTGTTAACTTATCTCTTCTATCAACTAATCCTACACATCATCTCTCATAATCCGACACTCTTCTTGATTTAATGCTTACTTCGAATCCTGACATTGTTGCTACTCACGGTCAACTTCCAGCTCCATCTTTTTCTCATCATGACCAGGTGGGCGATTCTCGCGCTTTCGACATTCATCTCGATTCGAGATTTTTAAACGAAAAATGACTAAATATGCCATTTTTTATTTAAAAATATCTTAAATAATTAAATATAACATTAAACGAAATAAATAATAAATATTAATAAATAATAAATATACAAATATTGAACGAACAATGACATATTTAGTCATTTTTCGTTTAAATATCTTGCAAGGCAAGTCTGCACGTAGAATATTGCGCCCGTGCAATCGTTGCGGATGAGCACGTATCCTGGAAGAGGATACGTGGTGAAGAGTAAACTTGGTTGAACCAACTTTCAGAGATAAGAACCGCATCCACTACGTCAGGACGGTCGAAGGTGTCGAGAAGGTCTGCGTAGTGAGCGGGGATTTACTCTGAGCATTAATGTGACAGACATTTAGATTACTTATGTGTGTGGTATAAAGTTTATCTCCTAACAATGTATTAAGACCTGTACTGGCATCATAAAAGGAGTCGCTGGATGTGTCACTGCATGGCATAGAATCAGAATCGGCATTCTGCATATTATAATAATATTAATGTATAAATAGGTATAATATACTAAATATATATATATATATTTATTATATATATATATATCTTCATATATAGGTATAATATACTAAATATATCTTCAGGGTACCCAGCGGAGGGGTTTTTAATCCCACCTCGTCGTAGCCGATGGTATGAGTCACCGAACAAGTGGCTAGCTCGTCGCGATGTTTTGGATAGACTCAATAACCCATCTATAAAAAGTTTCACAAGTTGGTATAGTGAAACCGGCATCGACAGCTTAACGTGCTCTCCGAGGCACTATAGTGGTGTTGTCAAACAAATGTACATATTTTTTTTTATTAAAAACTCATTGGTACACACCGGGTTTCGAACCAGGGGCCTTAATGTTTTTTAAGTCCAAGGTCTAACCAACTCGGCCACCACGTATATACTAAATATATATACAATATAATATAGATACTTAAATATTTATTTTAATAAAATTAAAATGGTTTATAATGAAAATATATAATATAGGGTAACTGAATGCATGTCCTGTCGGTAAATGGTTTACAAAATGAACTAGTTACATTGCATATAGGTACAATGGTACTCATCGTAAAAATACATTAAAAAAAAAATAGTAAAGTGGTCACTACCTAGGTACTTAAATAAAACTGTATAACGACATGCTAAATCTATAAAACAAAAATTATAGATATATTAGTAAATTGACAATAAAATCATGTAAAAAAATATATATAAAAATAACACCTGAAAACATAATCAGGGAGTATTTACACCCACTCTGTAGCTTGACACACTCGTGCAATTTGCCGAACCGTTCTCGGTAATGGTATCCAGCTATCCCGATAGTACTCAGTCAAGCCAAAGCAAGCGTTTAAACGCAGCATGTTTTAAGAAAATGTTGTATACCTATAGATTTGTTAAATTGAAGCTTCAGTTATTTCAATGACGTTAAATGAAAAAGATATGGGTTATGGTACAATAACAAAAAATTGGGTTTAACTATAATAGCAAAAAGCTTTATTTAAGTATATAGGTAAATTATGGTTTAATTGTAACTTCAAGCAACGTAGGCAAAGTAGGTAGGTCTCTTCTCACAACTTTCTTTGGGCCCTCTTGGAGCGCTCCCTGATGGGCTGCTGTTGCACTTGTGGAGCACCCGTATTCGCAGATAAAGCATTAAGATCTTGATGGCTCGACAACTTGTGTTTAGTCCCATCAGGCGTCTTCACCATGACGGACCCATCCTGAGTCCAGCAGTTCCGCACTCCTAGTGTTTGCCGTGCATCAGCAAACAACAATTGTCTGGATGAGGAACTCGGAGCAGCTATATGTTGTTCCTTTTAATTTAGTCTTGTTGCTCTACACCCACTGCCACAGCATGCGTTTAACAAATCTTACCAAGATGGGACGGGTGGCTCCCTCACTAGACTTTCCCTTACGATAACATGACCGAAGGGAGACCCACCGTTCTTCTCCGTAAAACCCTTCAGCAGCAGGCAGTCGGAACGACTTCTAGTCACCAGCGTGTCCACTGACTTTTGAAGTTCAATAACTTGATGGCGAAGCAACGTCATCATCTCCACTGCAAAAGTTTTAAAGCCATGAAACTCTTTTGCCAGGGCTTCAACAGTCGTACCCTGATGATCCGATTTGGCAACCACGAGCTGACTTTCAAACTCGGTCATCCTTTTAGATAATTTATCTTCCAGTAGCTGCTGAGTTTTATGAATTTTGTCAGCTGTTGTCATTTTTGTTAGGTTATATATGCGACGCACTATAGATGTTGAGAAACCAGCAGGACAGATGCAAATCACTATTTGTAAATTATTACATGTAACAAAATAACTTCAATATAGATATAATAACCATTCACAAGTTAATTTAAATAATATAAATTAAATAAAAACTTTGCAATTGAAAATATATGTATTGATTACTCCTACCCTCAAAAAAAAAAGCGAAAAAAAGGTACTGTTTGTGTTTGGTACTGTTTGTTCTGACATAATAGTAGTTTTTTTACGGGGCAAACCCTATTGCTTTAAAGAAAAAAGAATGCGACATACGGCCAATAGCAATAGGCTGTACTGATCGCCGTCTAGCCGCCAACATTTCGTGTAGAATTGCTGCCAATTCTTTAAAACAATATTTTTAACCAATTCATGGGTATGGTTCGAAAGGAGGTTGTGAGGCAGCCGTCCATTCCTTGCGCACATACATTAATCATTGGAGAAGTGTTATTGTACTCAAGGTTGATGAAAGTAACGAATTTAACACTATCGACAGGGCCACCAATGCACAAGTAAAATCCAAAATACCTCAACTTTATAATTTTCTCTGGCAATTCACCTTCAAAATTGATGTAAAATGACAGTCTTATAATATTTGACCGTGGGGTGTCATCCATTTTTTTTTAATAAATTCCACCAGATTCTTTTAGATACTAGGTATGTCAAAATTATTTAACATAAAATTTGAAGATAAAACGTGGACTCAGGCTTCCCTACCAATAAGGTTTGGGGGCCTGGGGATACAAAATTTCCAGGGATTACCTGCTTTTCTCTCCTCAGTTCATAGCACTCGTCCTCTCGTTGAGTCAATAGCACTCGTCCTCTCGTTGAGTCAATCTTGACTTGTATACAATGTAGAGGTGGCGGGCTTGTCTGAAGCAAGAAACAGCTGGTGTTTGGCTTACCCTAACATAGATCCACCATCAAACTCTTCTTCTCAAAGGCTTTGGGGCGAGCCACTATGCAGTCATATTCGGAAATGTTTATTAGATATATCTACCGATGCTGCAGAGTTGGCTCGTCTCCATGTTGCAAGCTCATGGGAGTCTGGTCAGTGGTTAATGGCCATACCTTCATCAAACCTTGGTACACTCCTCAACAATATAAATATTATAAATAAATAAATAATACCATCTTCAGATTAGCTACCAGCCTCCGACTTGCTGCTAGCACTAATGCCCCCCATCGCTGCCGTTGTGGGGACTACGTCAATGAACTCGGTCACCATGGTCTGTCTTGTCTCTTTAGTGCGGGTAGAGTACCTCGACATGCCAACTTAAATAATATTATCCGTCGGGCGTTTGTCGCCGCCGGAGTACCGGTTGTTTTGGGAACTAGAGGTTTGTCACGTGACGTCTGCAAACGCCCAGGCGGAATAACGATATCACCATGGAAGATGGGAAGACTTCTCGTATAACCTGCGTTGATACACTAGCGCATTCTCATCTTCCAAATACGTCATGCAGTTAAGGTTGGTGCAGCGGCTTTTAACGCAAACCTCAAAACCTCAAACATGGCAAATATTTAAATCTAGGTAGAGATATTTGAGCCGTTTGGGGTAGAGACAATCGGACCGTGTAGACCGGGTGCTCATGGTATATTCAAGGAGCTCTCTAAAAGGCTTCTTGAAGTTACCCAAGATCCAAGGGCTAGTGCATTCCTTGCGCAGAGAATTTCCATTGCAATTCAACGAGGGAATGCTACCAGCCTTATGGGTACGTTTCCCTGCTCCGGCAGGGATGTAGTTTTTATATCATATTTTAATAAATTATTTACTATCTTAAATCATAAATCATTTATCATATACGTGGTGGCCTAGTTGGTTAGACCTTGGACTTAAAAACGCTTAGGTCCCTGGTTCGAATCCCGGTGTGTACCAATGAGTTTTTAATTTTAAAATTTATGTACATTTGTTTGACAACACCACTATAGTGCCTCGGAGAGCACGTTAAGCTGTCGGTCCCGGTTTCACTATACCAACTTGTGAAACTGTTTATAGATGGGTTATTGAGTCTATCCAAAACATCGCGACGAGCTAGCCACTTGTTCGTTGTAGACTCATACCATCGGCTACAACGAGGTGGGATTAAAACTTCTCCGCTGGGTACCCTGGGGCCGTCTAGGCGGTCTCGGGCGCCCTAAGGCACCCATGATGATATATATATATATATATAAATCATCTATTTGCCATAAAAACACTGTACATATAATTAGGTGGTATTAACAAGGAAGCATTTGAGAAAGAAACATAAAATTTCATGAGAAGCCGCGGGCAATAGCTCGATATACATATAAATTACCAGTTGATTTTCGTTGACTTGGCTTACATTAGGGGTCTGAAAACTTAATAAAATAAGTCTGTATATCTGTTGGTAGCTGCAAATATACTAAACTGATTTTAATGAAATTTAATAGGCTGGTAAGGTAAATTGATTACAAAGGTCTACAATCTATGATATATCTTGAGATATCTTGGTATATATGAGTATAACGTAACGAAGGTACAATTTATAATTGATGTAACTCTTTAGGTTCAATCAAATTAATTGATTAAAAAGCGTTATTTTGAAAAATGGAATTCCATTATATTATAATAATGTTGATTTAGGCATTAGGATGTGTTAACCTCACCAGTGTATGTGCATTCATATATGTAAAAATATAGAGCAGTCAGTCCAAATGTTTTAAAAATTACGATGTTGCTATAACTTTTAAACGTTTAGATATCATTTGGATCTTTTTTTACGTATATGTCGAAAAGTGCTATTAAATTCTGGCATAAACAACTTTTGCTTTAACTCAGCCTAACATGGTGTTTCAAAGGATCACTCAATCTAGAAACGTCTGGATTGAGAGCTCCATGTTTTACCTTCCATGTTCAATCTTCTTCATTTTACCTCCAAATAGTTTGAATTCTTATGATTATTTTTATATACTGAATGTTAGTGTACAAAATATACCATAGGGTACCACTTTATACCTATATATATATATTTTAAAAACGTCAGGATTGAGAGTGCCTTTTTTTAGATCATATTTTTTTTCTTTGAACAAATTAAAAGATTTCATATATAAGTTTCTACATTAAGCTACTAAATGTAAACATAGTCATTTTGCTTGGTTTTCATTAGATCTCTCAATTCAGATGTACATCACCAGTGTTCGTGCGGACAAGGAGTGGACATATCCGGTCACCACGGGCTGTCGTGCGTAAAAAGTGCAGGCTGACAGTAGTCTGTATGAGCTTATTAAAAGGGCACTGACTACTGTGTATATACCCTTATTGGAGCCGCCCGGTATGCTACGCGATGATGGTAAAAGAACAGGCCAGGGTTACTATATAGTTTGGGACACGACCTGCGTAAATATGTTGGCCGCGTCTTATTTGCAGGAAACCGTTCAAACAGCCGGCGTAGCTACCGAGCAAGCCCAAAAACGCAAAAATATTCTACTTTAGCTACAGATAACATATTTGCGGCGTTTGCAGTAGAAACACTCGTCGGATGGCAAAATTGTTTTTAAATAAATCGGTTCTCGATTGGTCCACGCTTCGAGTGACCCAAGAGCGGCGGCGTTTTTCGCTCAACAGGTGAGTCTTACCATTCAGAGGGGAGCGCCCGCCAGCAAACTCGGCACATATCCGCGCAACGCTAGTTTAGATTCCGTATTTTTTTTATAGGTACCTATATATTTATTTATTTAGTCTATATATTTTTTATTTTATTTAGTTAAGTTTTAAGTATATTCTTTCTTTGCCTTAATAAATATTGATGTAATGTAAAATATTACACAATATTATTCATAATACTTACTCCGAGACAATTTAGTTAGGTGGTTTGTCATAATAAATAAGTAATAAAATCCATCCACTTGAAATCGAATCGACTCATTCTCACTAGGTTAACTGGTTACAGGTAACAGGGTGGCGCCTGTCCATACTAAGTAACCACATTATTCTTAGAGTCGAATTAATAGTCGTCAATTGCAAATGCTTAGTCGATGCTTCAGACTGTCAAACTGCATATGAAAAATCTAAATTTTGACAGTTCCAAGCAATGGCTCAGGCTAAGCAACGATTATTAATCCGATCCGATAGTCTCTAGTGTCCGACCTAAAACGACCGAAACCGGATTTCGGCAACAGTCTCAGTTTCGGCCGAAACCGAAAAATGCGCCTTAAAAATACTTAAAATAGATGAGGTGTTTATTTGAATAGTTAGATTCTTTTTTTGAATATTATTCGTGTTTTTTTTTAATTAAACATAAAATTATCTTTTTAAGTTGTTACCTAATATCACAGAGAGAGAGAGAGACAATGTTCTTAGCAAACCATGGATTCACCGTGCGGGTGCCGGGTCCATCGCGTGGTTGAAAGGCAGGGGAATGAACTGCAGCGTTCCCGAACTTGAGACCGCGAAGTAGGTTTAAAGGCCTTTTGAACTTTCACCTGCACTGTGTTCACTACCCTCTCTACTCAACCAAACATTATATGATCCTATTAGCGCCATCCTGGAAACACGCTCCATAAAAGTTCCGACGGCTGTTCTCGGAAGTCCAAGATCCTTCAATAGACGGTGCAAAGACCTTGCTGGAATTCCTCTTGCACCAACTTTCACTGCATAAAGTTGAGTTTTAAATCTGTTTCTAGTAATTTCGTTTGTGAGATCAAAATATTTGTTCGACTTGATGTTGTGGTCCTTAGGTATGTTTGTTTCCCACGGAACGGTGAGTTCTATAAGTATTACTTTCTTCAAGCACCGAGAGTACACCAGTATGTCTGGTCTATAGGCTGAAACTGCTAGTTCGTCTGGAATCTTGTAATGTATTTTAAATGTATCCATGAATATTTTTCAGTCTTGTGCTTTGTCCAGGATTGAGAAAGGTTTACTTTGAGTTTTCTTGAGTTGTCCCTCCTTTACAAAAGTAGTCAGTCTTTCATTTGTTGTTAATCCTTTTCTGGCTCTAGCAATACTGAGACTTACAGCTTCACGAATAATTTCTAGAACTTTATCATGTCGGTGCGAATAATGACCTTTTTCAAGTAGAGTTTTGCACCCAGCAAGTATATGTCTGGCAGTCCCTACAGCAACACCGCACAATGTACATGTCTTATCTGTTGCCTTCCCCCATCTTACCAGATTACTCTGGTCAGGTAGGGACATTTGAAAGGCATTAAGATAGAACTTAATAAGTGCCGGAGACCAATCGTACATGAGTGTGCGCCATTTCAGGGCCGGAGGAATACAAACTTCCCCCAAAGTAAGCCATTCATTCTGTACTTCTAGGGTCATCGCGTGAACTCTGTAGCCATGCTCTTCATCTTCCCTAAGGAAAGATTTAATAACATCTTTATCACATTCCTTTTTCTTCCAACCTAACCCCTTTTGCTGATCTGGGCACCACTCATGAATGATTTATGAAACTGAAGTCTTGACTCCAAGGACCGTCAAGAGTCCAATGAGTCTTTTGGGAGAGATGCAATCAGATTATCCCGAGAGTTACTCAGGATTTGTTGCTTGTTTACACGTAGATGTTTGTACAACTCAGATGGCTTTTTAAAATTCATTCCAAATTGTTGCTGTCCCCTGAATAGCGTAGAGGAGTCAGCGCCCTGTGCTAATCCAAGCCAAGACTTAAGTTTTCTTATGACAGTTGCATCCAGATTTACCAGAAGAGTTTTGTTGAAGTCGTATACAAAAAAAGGCCATGTTAGACGAGATGTTAGGTAGTTGTCATAAATCCAAGCGTTCTTGACATTACTAATTGGCTGTTGATCTACCTTGTTGATGTCATTAATAAAGCGTTCCACAACCACATCTAAGGATAGTGTTCTTCCTTTAAAATCGATCCTTCTGCCCAGAAATTTGATAGGCATGGCTTCCTCTACTGGGGCTACTTTCTGCCCTGCTATGAATAGTTCTGGGTCGTATGACGTAAACCTAGTATTTCGTCTGCCCAGACACAGACAGAAGCATTTTGATGGTTTTGTTCTCATGCCGTTCGACCATACACAGAATTCGTCTACCAGAGTAAGCAAATTCTGGCATTGTTTTGGATTGCGTGTTAGCACTGCTAGGTCGTCTGCAAATGCTAAGATGGACTCCGAATATACATTATTTAACTTAAATCTATATCCCCACTTCTTTTCACTAGTTTTAAGTTTGTCAATTAAGATGTTAATAATAATATTGAAAGCTATTGGTGAGAGGCAACAGCCTTGAAATAGCCCAACATTATATTTAAGAGGATCTGTGAACCCATCTTTATTTGTAATGACAAATCTTAAGTTCTTATAATAATTAGCAATTATATCCATGATCACTGTTGGGAAGTTATACCATTTTAGGGCAACTTGTAGCAATTTATGCTGGACCGATCCAAAAGCATTTTCCTAATCAATCCAGCCGACACTCAGCTCGATATTCTTGCTTGAAGTATAGAAAAGAAGATTTTGGACATAGTGTTTGTGAACGCAATAGGTCTAGTATCTTTAGGATCAGTAACCTCAGGCTTTTTTGGTATAAGAACAAAAGCTGCTTCTCCGAACACAGTCGGTACCTGTTTGCTTGACCATATTCTATAGTAGGTGTTATGTAAACACTTGCGAATGTGAGGACACTTTTAATATACAATGTAGGGTATGCCATCCGGACCTGGTGCTGACTTTACGCTTTTCTTCTTCACTTGCTCCTCAGTCTCTTCAATGCTTGGTGGATTGCATTGAAAGTCTACTGCAGGATTATGCGGTCGTGTTGAAGGTGGATCCGGGTATGCTACCTCTCTTTGTGGCATTGCATAAGTCTCACTGAAGTGTTTATAGATTTGTTCTTTGGTCAGCGAAAGTCTTCCACTATTTTCACTGAAAATCTTCTTAGCATAAATAAAAGGGTTTTTGTCAAATCTAACTTCATGCTGGGCTCTATTAAATTGATTTTTATTATCTTGTATCTCAAATTAATCCAGGGAATTTCCCTGGATTAATTTGAGAATAGATCTTAATGCCCTGGCTAATTTGTGGCACAGGTTCTTGTCTCCCATCGCTTGGGCCCAGCGAAGTTTCTTTATGAGCTCCCCTTTTTACGCCTCATTTTCAGTTTAAAAGCATTTTCTTTCTTGGTATATGCATATGTGGATTCCGGAGGATAGTTCTCCACAAAGTAATTGTATACCGTAGACTGAAAGGTTTGTACCTGGCTGTTAATATCTTGCTTGGAACCAGGGCTATCGAGCAAGACTGCCAAATTAAGATCATGCACCTTCCAAGTTGATTCTTTAATAGGGGGGATGCTAAGACGCGTCCTGATGTTGATGGACTCCTGGTTGGTTTCACATGTAGGTGTACCTTGGGACATATGAGAGTCAGCTCTATCCGCAGTACTGACCGAAGAAATGAAATGAAATGAAATATATTTATTTGCCAGAATACATTTACAAAAGATCTTCATACAAACTGGTGTGGTGATAGTATTCAGCCTGAGCAGCAGGCACGCAAAAATTACACATTACATAAAAGACAGACAAATTATTAAAATACATTACAATACAATATTATATATATAATTATTCACATAAATATTCCCAAACAGCTTTAAATTAATATTTGTTTGTACATGTCAACTTATTTAACTATTAAAATTTAATGGTTTTAGGAGTTTAGATATTCCATAACAGAGTAGAAGCAGTTTGATAGAAGCCACTTTGTAAGCTTTCTTTTAAATAATTCACCCTGCAATACTTCTATGTCGTAGGGCAATTTATTGTACACTAAAATACACATATTATATACATTTTTTTCATATTTATATTTATTACAAATGGGTCGATATAATTTGTTTCTGTTACTCTCTCTTGCCAATCTTGAGATAACATCACTGCGCTTTGTAAAATATCCCTTATGTTTTTTTACAAATATGCATATATCTTTAATATATATACATGGCAGAGGTAAAACGTTATGGTTTTTGAAAAGCGGCCTACAGCTATCGTTTTTGAAAAGCGGCCTACAGATACATTTTTTTTGGAGTTTAAAAGCTCTTTCCACCTCAACCGAATTTTCCCATAGTACTAGTCCGTAGCTAAGTACCGAAGATACGTAACCGTGGTAAGCCACTAACGCGGCCTCGGGCGGAACTGTTTGTCTTAGGCGCTTCAATGCAAAGACAAAACGATCTAGTCTCTTACAAATGGAGTCAATGTGTTCCTTCCAATTTAAATTTCTATCTATAATTATACCTAAAAACTTTATACTATTTAACTCCTCCATTTTAATATTATTATAATCTATTTGTATTTTATCTGTATTATACGAATTAAATTGCATAATTTTAGTTTTATCTACATTTACTCTTAAATTATTAGTGGCCATCCAATCTATGATATCTTTTATTGCAGTATTTACTGATAGACTACACGTGCTCTTATTGTTACACTTAACTAGTAGAGTGGTATCATCTGCGTACATGACACACCTATGTGATGTACAGCTCGGCAGATCCTTTATGTACAGAAGGAAGAGCAAAGGACCAAGGATGCTACCTTGAGGAATCCCAGTATTGATAACTCTAAAATGTGATCTGTATATTTGTTTTATTGGAATTTTTCTAGTTTGTGATATATTTGATATTTCTGTACATTGCCTTCTATCAGTTAAATAACTTTTTAGCCAATTATGAGATTTACCTCGAACTCCGTAATGTTCCAATTTAAGTAATAATTTAGTATGATTCACGAAATCGAAGGCTTTGCTCATATCGAGAAACACAGATACAACTGGGATTTTATTGTTAATATTCTCAGTAATTACTTTAATAAGATTAAAACATGCAAGTATAGTTGAACTACCTTTACGAAATCCGAACTGTTCTGGTACTAGTATATTGTGTTTCTCAAGGAACTCGTATAATCTATTATGCATAGCCCTTTCTAATATTTTTGATATTATTGGAATAATAGTAATAGGCCTGTAGTTGGCCAAGTCTAACATATCACCTTTTTTGAATAGTGGTTTAACTATAGACACCTTAAGTTCATCAGGAAAAAATCCTTGTTCGAATGTTAGATTTATTATATATGCGAGTGGGTGACATAAAGAAGTGGCACATGATTTTAGAACCTTTGTTGTAATATCATCATATCCACTAGTTTTACTATTATTTAATGACATTATTATTTTAACTTACAGACGACTGTCGTGCTTCGCTTTCTTCATGTAATTTTAAATGTTTCTTGAACCAGGCTTGTCTCTTGTAAATTTTCCCGCACGTAGGGCATTTCAATTCCGTGTTCTCGCCAAGGTCGTTGTTTAAAGACTCCTCTGGACAATTCTTCCGCCCCCCCTCTCGGACTATCCCGGGGGTATTATTATTTTTTGACTTTTTAGCGAGTATATACAGGGGCCTGGCTTGCTAGGCCTTAGCCCTCGGCTGTCTTTCCAAGCTGTCCGCTGTCTTTCCAGCAGCCACCTGTCTGTTCCAGTGTCACCTGTCTTTCCAGGGCCATCCCGTCTCTCCGGGCTGTCAGTAAGTATGAGACAATGTTCTTAGCAAACCATGGATTCACCGTGCGGGTGCCGGGTCCATCGCGTGGTTGAAAGGCAGGGGAATGAACTGCAGCGTTCACGGACTTGAGACCGCGAAGTAGGTTTAAAGGCCTTTTGAACTCTCACCTGCACTGTGTTCACTACCCTCTCTACTCAACCAAACATTATATGATCCTGTTAGCGCCATCCTGGAACCACGCTCCATAAAAGTTCCGACGGCTGTTTTCGGAAGGCCAAGATCCTTCAATAGACGGTGCTAAGACCTTGCTGGAATTCCTCTTGCACCAACTTCCACTGCATAAAGTTGAGTTTTAAATCCGTTTCTAGTAATTTCGTTTGTGAGATCAAAATATTTGTTCGACTTGATGTTGTGGTCCTTAGGTATGCTTGTTTCCCACGGAACAGTGAGTTCTATAAGTATTACTTTCTTCAAGCACCGAGAGTACACCAGTATGTCTGGTCTATAGGCTGAAACTGCTAGTTCGTCTGGAATCTTGTAATGTATTTTAAATGTATCCATGAATATTTTCCAGTCTTGTACTTTGTCCAGGATTGAGAAAGGTTTACTTTGAGTTTTCTTGAGTTGTCCCTCCTTTACAAAAGTAGTCAGTCTTTCATTTGTTGTTAATCCTTTTCTGGCTCTAGCAATACTGAGACTTCATTCTACTATAATCTATGTATTAATTTGTTTAAGTTTTTTATGATGAATTATTTTTTGATGTACTACCTACTCTAATGCTAAATCACATAATAAAACTTACTGAATTCAAAATAAATCACACGAAAACTCACAACAAACAAAACGAACTGCAAACACAAGCCAGTCACGACATGGACGCGGCAAAAAGTATTCGTCGCTTACTCGTTTGGATGGAATTTAATGCGCCGAACATGACCTATCACAGCCCAAGAACTCCCGAATGCAGTTTCGGTAGTAGTTGTGGCAGGTTTGCCGCCAAAACCGAAACTATACCGAAACTCGACCGACACCGAAACCGAACTTTCGGTCTCATTAGATTTTTTTTTTATAGATTGACATATGATCTACCTGTTGGTCAGAACACCTAAAAAAGTCATAAATGGAATCGATTAGTACACTGCTACTCAACAACATTTGTCTTTCCCACTATGCCGACTAACTGATGCGTTTACGAAGTAGGCGGCGACATAGATAAATTTGCATTACGTTATTTTAATATCCTTGCTACTTTAACGTCAAAACAACTGCCCGTTATGTAACCGAGCCGTGAAAGTACACTACCACCTCAATAAGGAATCCATGCAGGAGTGTACTGAAAACCAGTGAACCCACAGACTAAAACCGAAACATGACTAGGTCACTTGACGATTTCTATATCTGTATTATTATTGGAGTACGGCATGTGACTTTGTATTTACCTGATGGTGAGCAGACCTACAAAGCCCACGAATGGGGTCAATCAATAATTTTTATTTAACAAAAATACTTATTACAATTCTTGGTATTTTAATATCCTCGCTGCCTTATTGACAAGAAATCAATGCAGTGGTCTCCTAAAAACATATGAACCCAATTACTAAACCGAAACATGACTAGGTCACTTGACGGTTTGGCAGCAACAGTGAACTTTATTATAATACCTACTATTATTTCATTAATATGCTAATTCTTTGGAGACGCATGTCACCGTCCGCGCGTGTCAATGGCGTCGTTACTAACCTTTTAAAAATATAATGTTGCTTCGTACTTAGACGTTTGTATAATAAGCTGAGGCTCTACCATGGGGTTTTTGCGCATTGTAGCAACGTAACGTATTTGTATACGTACACGTGAGCAACAACCAATAGGGCCACTTTATTTTTAGTAACAGGATTGAATAAGCGATCTTATTGGTTGTTGCTTACGTATACAAATTCGTTACGTTGCTACAATGTCCAAACCCATGGTAGAGCCTGTGGGGTTTTAGGGTTACGTTACGAGAAAAAAAAGGGAAAAAGGAGAAGTTTAATTTCAGCTGTCAAAGCATTCAGGTCAGAGCTGGAGGAGGGCCAATTTCCATACCTTATGAAATCAATGTTTTTCCGCTCGAACTTTTAGACTTGTGTGCTGATGTGATGTTTGCTAAAATACCCAAATGCCGTTCTCAAAATAGCGTATGTGACAGACCATTAACGATATGGTCCAACAGTATTTTGGTCAACGTTTTCACTAGTTTAACACATTTTCGGAGAAATGTACTTCTGATGGGCTACGGTACGAGACTCTCAACCAAATCATCACTGATTACCTAAGGATGATGACCATGTTGCACTCGGGGGATAGCATTTCTCAGGTGTAACCAACTTGGCCACCACGTATATAGCTATATACGTGGTGGCCAAGTTGGTTACACCTTAGACTTAAAAACACTTAGGTCCCTGATTCAAATCCCGGCGTGTACAAATGAGTTTTTAATCTAAAAATGTATGTACATTTGTTTAACAACACCACTATAGTGCCTCGGAGAGCACGTCTCTCTTAGGATCTGAATCAGGGACCTAAGTGTTTTTAAGTCTATAGTGGTATAGTGAAACTGGGACCTACAGCTTAACGTGTAAGCTGTAGGTCCCAGTTTCACTATACCAACTTTTACAACTGATTATAGACGACCTAGCCACTATGGATGGTGTAGACTCATACCATCAGCTACGACGAGGTGGGATTAAAAACCTCAGTCTCGGGCGGTAAGGCACGCGTGATGATATCTATTTATTTTATTTTTATCTTCAATATCGAAAATTTTCTCGTCGGTAAAGGGGTGCGGTTACAAAACGGGCGGTTGGATAAAATAAATGAAAGGAGACTACCTCGACGAGAATATCAATGCAGTAGTATCTGAAAAAGCGTAGAACCCACAGATTAAAACCGAAAAAGTCAAAAAAGAAAAGAAGTTCGAACTAAAACGGTCATAATTTCGGTTTTCATACAAAAAGTAAAGCTAAACTTTTTGAATTTTCGTTAAACACACGAGGTCGTGATCGCAAAATATCAAGTTTAACTTTATTCTAAAATAGAACTAATAAACGTGGGCATAATTGGGCTGCAGGATGTTACGATGTTTGTTTTTTCCTTCAACAAAACTCTGAATCTTTTCATTCCATTGACTTCAAACGCCTGTTGAGAAAATGTCAGCATTTTTTTCGGTACCTAAGCTCGTAGTCGTATAACTTACTACTACTACTATTTTTTCTGAAGCTCATTTGTAAAGCCATTATTTGTAAAGCCATTATTTTTTTGTGGAAAGGATTTCTTGCAATTATCTATTGCGAGTATTTTTTATCTTTTTCATCATAATAGCACTCTTCGCCAATCAGATTAGCTTATTTTGACAGGCTTAGAAAATTAAGCGATTGGTGGAGAGTAGTCACTTACCGCAGTGAGAAATTTAAAACAAACTCGCACTAGGGTATCTGATGACTGCTGGAATAGCCCTAGTGTGAGTTTTCTAACTATAATTTTGCGTTTGAGTTAACTAAAATTTGTATGAGATATAGTTCAGCGCTCCAAGCGGAAACTGTGAACTAAAAATGCGTGCGTGTGATTGGTGAAAATATTAACGCAGTAGTATAGTTAACGCGAAAGTAAACTGAGGACCTAACAGAACGTGGCCTGAACTACTTGTACTATTATTTCTTCTGTGCCTGAACCGGCATCGTTCATTGTACCCTTCGATAGTATATTCAAGGCATTGGCACGTCACGTGTATGTCGGAGAGGCAACCGGATGGCGAGTGAGTGGTAATCTGGTAGACAAGTTGGGTGCTGTTTCAGAGTTTTTGCACGTGACATAACGCTAAATAGTTTTTTTTCGGTTTCTTTGTATGATATAGGGAATATAGATCCGTGGGTCGCGCCCGCTCGAAGGTATCGATGAATGGATCCCCCAGGAACCTTTAAATTTTTTTTGGCAAATATTTTTTTTTTCAGGCGTCCAGCTATTTTGCAAATAAGAGTACAAAGAGGTAATGCTGCCAGTGTTATGGGAACCTTCGGGCCGGGACAGAGTCGGGACATAGTGGATATTTTTTTTTTTTTTATTTTAAGTTACATTTATTCTTTAGATTGTAATATTTTTTTATATTAATAAGAGTACTCATTCATGCACTGCCATCTTCTCATAACAATTAAACAAAAGCCGCATGAGCGATCGCCTTGAAAGTTTTATGGCTTACTTATGATATATTGAGTTGACTTGTATATATTCTCTAACGTACAAAGATTCCAAAAAAAAATTTTTTAGCGTTAAGTTACGTGCATCCAGTTTACACTGAGCTTTTACAGCAGTCAACTGGCCTATGGGCCTTACCCCCGTATTCCAAGTCGTGTTTTCCACTCCATACGTTCACGCAAGAATAGTCTGTCTCATTCTAGTACTTGTACTTATAACAGTTTAAATATCAAATGCCATCCGATTTTAAAAAAATATCAGTTTAATTATTATTGCTAAAAAAAATGTTTTTCGGCGACTTTGAAGGGTTGGTTCTTCGTAACTGCCCATCAGGAACAAATTGATTTTTTTCCCCATTGTTTGGTGGGGTCAATAAGTATGCTCACCAATTTTGAAGCGTTTGTTTCATAACTTTTTATTTTTCAGCCCGCGTTTATCGGCTGGCATTTTTTTTATACAATTATTAAATAGTGCTTTAAATGAATAAAAAATAAACGTCTATTGCCTGTTGACCTGCGTTGTGAACCTGAAACTTTTCATATCTCGACTATACATTTTTATAGATTTATCATTTTTGTTTTGTTCTAACAAAATCATATATTTATTAAATAAAAATTATATATTTTTTATATCCGAATATGAATTGAACCACATTGACATAGGTTTTCAAAAGTCGCCAATTTGATATTTATTTTTGCTTATCATACATACACATATTATGATACATAAGCGCCATCTACTGAAAATAAAGAAAACTACGAGGACCACTGAAAGATACGTTTATTTTACATAGTAGGGAGTTGCATTGTAGAACTAAATTTAGTTCTTTCGGTTTTCAGCAGATGGCGTTATTATATTTTTTTTAAACGTTACTTTTTTTATGAACATTGAATAATGTATTAAAAATCTATATTTCTATAAATATTATTGTTTTGTACTAACAAAATATATGATGAAATTTTCTCTCATTTTTAAAAAGATAATATAATCAGTTTTTTAAGTAGGTAATGCGGAAAAACTTCGAAGTAAATATTTAGAAATTATTTAGACTGAGGCTCTACCATGGGTTTGCGCATTGTAGAAACGTAACGTATTCATTTACGTATACGTGAGCAACAACCAATAAGATCGCTTTATTCAATTCTGTTACCAAAAATAAAGCGATCCTATTGGTTGTTGCTCACGTTTACGTAAATGAATATGTTACGTTTCTACAATGCGCAAACCCATGGTAGAGCCTCTGGTGTATAAAGGGGGTGATTTTTTTAACTGTGTTGTATCATGAAGGACGGATGCTATAATAATGAAACTTTGTATGTATTATAGACTCTTTTTATAAAACTGCTGTACCTATATGTAATATTGATATATTGAAATTTCGATAGGCTAAGGTGTGTACATTTTTGTACAAAAAATCAGTATCTGAAGCTTTACCATGGGTTTACGATTCTTTATTTTTGGTTTCTACAATGCGCAAATTGTAGAAACCAAAAATAAAGAATCGCTTTATTTTTGGTAACAGGATTGAATAAAGCGATTTTTGGTAACAGGATTTAATAAAGCGATCCTGTTGGTTGTTGCTCACGTATACGTAAATGAATAAGTTATATTTCTATAATGCGCAAACCCATGGTAGAACCTCTGGTATTACACGCCTATAATATGACAGGCGAAGCCGGGTCAACAAACACTAGTAAAATTTAATATGTTTTAGTTAGTATCGTTATTTCTAAACCCAAAGTACCTACAAGATTATTATTATTTCTTTTTGATACAATAGAATACTCCCCCTTGTATCACATAATATTTTATATAAAGGACTTATAAAACCTCACCATTAGTAAACAGAGTAGGGTAAACCATAGTATAGTGCGTTCCACCTAAGTCTATTATTCTGAGACCTAAGTGTTCCCTTAGCCGTAATGTTGGTAGCAATGAAACAAATGTTGCATATATGGTAACATTTTGAAAAATATATTACCCGAAATAAGAGGAAAAATAAAGCAAATATCTAAGGTATCTTTCGGAGAATGATTACATAATTTAAATATATAAAGACCTGGATGTTCGAATGCTATGTATATCATTATAATGATGGTGCTGAATTTTAGGCGCCATTTTAGTAATATTTGCCGTACGGAATCTTTTTGGTCCCGATTCGACTCTGTCAAATAGATATAGAAAAAAAACTGATTCGGATTACCGATTTTTTTTTTATATTGTCATTCGTTTTTGCAAGTTGAACAAAGCATTAATCATCTCAGCATGGCTGCCCAAGACGATGTGAAAAATTTTAATTTAAAAGTTGGGAAATTTCCATTTTATGATAGTGGGACAAAATCCCACTATATAAAAAAGTGAGGGAAAATTCCCATTTCTTAAATATGTGGGGAAAAATTTTAACTTTTTGAAAAAATTGGAAATAATTCAGACTTTTTGAAAACGTAGGAAAAAAGTCCTACTTAGTTAGAAACTGTGGTTTTTTTTTTAAATGAGGAAATCCCAAAATGTTGGAATTTTTCCCTACTTTTTCATAACATTCATAAAATGGAATCTTTAAAATTTCTACATGACTACTTATTAAAAATTCCCACGGTTCCTATAATACAAAATTTCTCTAATAAGCATTTTCCCACCTTTTGACTATTTATTACAATTCCCACGTTCCTAAAATTCCCTTTTTTTAAATGAGGAAATCCCAAAATGTTGGAATTTTTCCCTACTTTTTCATAACATTCATAAAATGGAATCTTTAAAATTTCTACATGACTACTTATTAAAAATTCCCACGGTTCCTATAATACAAAATTTCTCTAATAAGCATTTTCCCACCTTTTGACTATTTTTTACAATTCCCACGTTCCTAAAATTCCCTCTTTACCATAAGTAATTTTCCGGAATTCCCACTTTCAATTCAGTAGAATTTTAAAATATTAAAAAAAAACTCTTCTCACGTCGTTGTCGCGGGCGGCGATTATAAGATGTTCAAACTTGCGAAGAATTCGTGTATTTCAAGATGGCGGCATTATTATAGACAACCTAATACAGACTATATATCCATTGACATAGAACTTATATTTCAATATTTATGTTTACGCAACGTCTTGTCGTCTTTAGCGGTTGCAAACTCGGAATAAAGCCCCTGTATAGGATAAGACTGATGTGCAAGATCGTCAACGTGACACGCTCTCATGTCTTATCTTGGATGTGGCCGTGCTACAGCTACATCCAAGACAATCTGTGTTTCTGTTGTCTTCTTCGTATCATGGTTTACAAAACATTTCGGATTTTAGTTCTTAATGTGTCCACCAAATACATAGAGCAACGCGGCCACCATACAGCCCTGGGGCCTTAAAAATGAGGCGAGACGACGTGTCGTGTCGTCTTCAATCAAAACTGTATACACTTTTATAGGTGACAGCGTACCTCACGCCTACTGTCACTGTCAAAATCCATACGATTTTGATTGAGCCGAGGCGACGTGTCGCGTCGCCTTCAATTAAAACTGTATAGACTTTGGCAGGTGACAGCGTACCTCACGCCTACTGTCACTGTCAAAATACATACGTTTTTGACTGAGGCGACGCGACATGTCGCCTCGCATGCTTTTTCTCTAGAGCCCCTGCCCCCTTAGCCAAGAGCATGAACGCTAAAAGCGCGCACGAAAGTTTTGTATGAATATGACATTTGATGATGACGTCCCTTTCGTTTTTATCGTTGCAGAAATAACCAAAACGAGACAACAATATAGATACAACAATAGGATAATCAATTTGTTATCTACCTCTCTGTCACGCTTCTGCGACGTTCGAGCGTAAAAAGCGACCATGCTATTGGCTAGGGTAAGTAAATGAATAAAGTGAATAAAAGTAAATGAATAAAATGGAAGTTTCCTAAGACCCGAAATCGTCTCTCTGACTAGCGAGAAGCCACATCGACATACCGATCGACGTGTGCGTCGATTGATACTTATATATGTACCGCTAGGAAAATTAGTATGTCTATGAGCGATTGTCTACTCGATCGACAAAACGTCAATTTCCATACATTTGATTTTCCATTGCTATTAAAAGACGCGTCGATCGGTATGTCGATGTAAATGAAGATGGCTGCCCACCATACAAATCCAAACAAAAGGTAAGAACATCAAAAAATTGTTTTTTTTTATTGGAGCACAGCATGTACCTTTATATCCATCTGTACCCTAGTGTGATTTTTTTTTACTATTACTTTGTGTTTGAGTTAACTAAATGTTTTATGGGAAATAGTTCAGCGCTCCAAGAGGAAATTTTGAGAACTAAAAAAGCGAGCATATGATTGGTCAAAATGTTAACGCGGAATAGTTAACGCGAATGTAAATGTTAAAAAAACTTACACTAGGGCTACTGATGGTAAGCAGCTCTACAAAGTCCATGAATGAGGTCGATCAATGCTTGTTATTTTACACATTCATCAAGTCAAGTCAAACACATACCTAAACCTCATTATTAACAGTATTATAAACAAAAAAGAAATCTAACAATGGCCAAAGTTTGGTCTGTGATGTAAATTTTACTATATATTGTAATGTGCTGTAGATTTTGTAATGATAAATAAATAAATGAATCATCGCTCCCACTGTGCCGGCAAATTTATGCAACTACAAAGCGGCTGGTGTCAAATACTTACAATTAATTTGCATTACGAGTTTAGGTACTTTAATGTACCTACCCACTGCGTTATCATTAAATCAACTGCCCGTTTCGTAACTACGCTCTGAAAGAAGACTACCACCCCGACAAGAAATTATTGCGGGTTTTTTTACCTTTCTCAGTTAAGCGATCCTATTGGTGGAGAGTACTCACTTAACGCAGTGAGAACGATAAGGCAAACTCGGCCTCAGAGATCTCCTGTGAACCGGTGAACTCACAGACTAAAAACGTCACTTAGTTTCTACATCAGAGGCCCTAGTATGAGTTTGTTTTAATGTTCTCACAACTCTCCACCAATAGAATCGCTTAATTTTCTAAGCCTGTCAAAATAAGTTAATCTGATTGGCGGAGAGTTCTCACTTACTATGAAAAAACTCGCACTGGGCCACTGTATTAAATTATTTAAAATTAAAAAATTGTTTATTTACCAAAATATTACATTGTTTGGATGTTGGGACCCCTGTGCTAAGTCAAGAAACCTGTGTAACAGGAGATCCCGCACTTCCGTCAAATTACATTTCACAGTGCGTTGTTTTTAAAATACTCGAGTTCGCGGTATAGGTCTATTATATATTGAACAAAGACACTCGGAATGTTTTTTTTTTGTTTAGAGTTTATCACTAAACACTCGTAAAATGATTTAAGTTTAAGTAAACAGGTTGAATACGTCCGTGCAGTTGGCTGCCATGACGGAAGTGAGTGTATGGGTGGTGGCAATGAATGAAATAAAATAGCATGGTTAATTATTATATCTTTTTATTCACATATAAGTTGAAATACATGACAAATTTGAAATATTTGGTTTGATAACATATAATATAAATCTCACGACGAGATGTAGTATGTATGGCCTTAACATTAAAGCCAACATATTTATTATTATTTTGTACATGGGAATGTACCGACAGTATTTCTACACTACTTCATTATGCAAATGTATATTCTTATTATTTAAGTTACACAAATTTATTATCTACGGAAATAACTGGTAGATAGTACATATTTTTATTTTTTTTATTTTAGGCTAAGTTTTTTTTTATATTTTAGCGAATCAAATAAAAAAAATATAAAGGCTAGTTAAGATTTTTTCTGTAGGTATATGTAAGTATTATTATATATTTTTTATTTATTTTTAGGTAAAAGGTTAGTTTCGTGCACTTCAGCAGAATTGTTTATTTTATTTTAATATTTTTTTTATTTTCATAGAAGTTATAAAACTTACATTAAACAATTTAAAATAAAATCCACATTAATAAATTAACACTGAGAACTTGTTTTGATAAAAACTTTTTTTTGTGAAAATACTTTTTCTTACCTAAAGGAAAATCTATGAAAAATTACACAGAATTAATTTAATTTATTTATATTGTTACACTAAAATGATATTACTTACATGTTTTGTACTAAAATATCATTTTATAATATTTAAACCATTTTTTGATGATTTTACTGTTAACCTAATGTTTTAGCCATTTTATTAATTTTGCTACTGTTTTTTTGTTTGCCCTAATTCTAAACAGTTAAATATGCATTTCAGCAATAAGCCTAAGCTATATTATGATCAGTCTACTAAAGCATATATCTGTACCTACAATGGATGTAATTACTCTCTTCTAAAACTTATCTTATAAAATTGTAACACTAAAGAAAATCTCTAATATTACTACCAAGGCCATTTGTATTTTTTTTTAAACTGTATTTAATGTTGCCTGCATAAAAAAATATAAACATTAACAAATGAAATAGGCTATAATAATAAAATCAGTGGCACATCAAAGTCAATATTAAAAATGTTAAGTACAAAAAAATACAATTAGCTTAAAATATCAGAAATAATGGAGTTAAAATAAAGTATTGTGACTTCTAAATTATTACCTACAGTACCTTATGTTATGTACAGTACAAAACAGCAGAAAATAAATATCCAACTAAAAGTGCATTTTTTTATTATTAAATAAATTCAGACTAATTTGCACTTTTATTTAAATTGCACAATTTTACATGATAAACTTTTTTTTTAAATAATACTACATTTCCGTTTGACTTTTTATGTAATTTTGTTTTTTTTTCTTATGGCTATTTGGAAATATAATAAGTAATTAAGTTTAGTTAAAAATTATAATATTATCTAATAATAAAAAAACACTCGACTCTTCGTACTTCTCATTAACATACAATATGTCATTAGATAAAAAAACATTAAAAAAATAACACAACATATTAACTACGAAACTAATTCTTATAAAATTTCTCTCCGTCTAATTCGGTCTCCATTCAATCATAAATAAAAAAGCCTTATTATTACAATAGCAAAATATTCGACTTATAAAATATACACTAAGAATTGTAATAAAATTAAAAATACTCTGGCGTATAGCGATGTATCCAACGACATAATTCTACAACAATGGATTAAAATACCATAAAATATAATTGTTTGCACTTTGCAATAAGGCTTTTAAGCACATTAGACCGTAACTACAGTGCGTTTACACTTATTTCACCTCTGGCAGCTACAATTTTTCGCCTCCCACTAGGTTGGCATTACTGAATAGTGTACTAAAAATGGTATTAGCTCAGGTTAGCCAACATAACAACTAGAGGTAGAATAACTATGAAAGCATTATATATTTCGGCTTGTATTGTGATGGCAGACCATAAGTCTTCGTAGCTATATCCTCATTATTATTGCAGTTGTATCCGTGATTACTCTAGCGAATCAATCATGAATTCTAAAACCTTTGTTTAATTCGGATTGCTGACAGAGGGCGCTGGGATTGATTATATTTTTTCATGTTGGCAACATTTTAGATCTGCGTTGGTAGTTCCAAAAATCACCGTCGCGCTTTTTTTTAAATGACTGATTCAAAAAGTAAATCACCTTGGATTTAGATAAACTAACACCAGAATTCATTTAAAAAAACTTATTCGAGTCCTTGATTCTTCAAGGACTCGAATACTTTAGTTATAGGAGTTTTTGTTTCTTTTTTTTAGCAACAAAAGTGAATATGCATAAAAGGGACAAACTTTCTATAACTAAAATGTTCTTCAAGGACTCAATAAGTTTTTATGAATAAGGCCATAAGTGTGCAATAACATTTATTTTTAAATATTTAAGTATATTACGAAGAACTGGGTCTTGTAAGTGACAATTTAAGATATTACTACCTTCATCATAAAAACTGGCATTCAGCAAAACTTATGTCAGAATATTTACATAACATATACAAGATAAAATCATTATCTAATACAAGGACATGACGATTATCAATAACTCCCACAACCACTCCGACTAAATTAACCTATTTTTATAAATAATTATAAAACTAATATTTACAAAATAATTAAATCAGTAAGTATAGTTTCTACAGGCCTTTTTAATTTCGATTGTTGAATCAACAACTAGGTTTGATAAGTATGAAATAATTAAGTGTTGATTGTTGTATTTATAATCTACTTTGATAAGTAACTATGAAATATTTTAATTTTTGTATATATAAGAACTACTCTTGATAAGTATGAAATAATAAAATTTCGATTGTTGTACATAGATTATGTACTATAGATAACTAGATTGATAAGTATGAAATAATTAAAATTTGATTGTTCTTTGTATAATCTGTTTTGATAAGTATGAAATAATTAAATTTTGATTGTTCTTTGTATAATCTGTTTTAATAAGTATGAAATAATTAAAATTTGATTGTTCTTTGTATAATCTGTTTTGATAAGTATGAAATAATTAAATGTTGATTGTTCTTTGTATAATCTGTTTTGATAAGTATGAAATAATTAAATGTTGATTGTTCTTTGTATAATCTGTTTTGATAAGTATGAAATAATTAAATGTTGATTGTTCTTTGTATAATCTGTTTTGATAAGTATGAAATAATTAAATGTTGATTGTTCTTTGTATAATCTGTTTTGATAAGTATGAAATAATTAAATTTTGATTGTTGTGTGTAGACCTAACAAAAAAATTTGGTATGTATGAAATTATTAAATTGTATTTGTTATCTATATGTAAACAGCTAGCTTTAATAAGTAATTAAATTTTAGATAGCAGAAATTAGTTGCCGCGCTATTTAAAAATGATTTACTAAACATGGTTTAACTATTATGTACTAAAATTATAGATTAGTTATACTAAGGTTATAAGTTAGCAAAACATTTCTGAATAACGATTATCGAAAGAGTAACATTCAGTTAAGTAGGTATTTCATAAAAACACTTTACCTAGTATAATATATAAAATTATATTCTTAAAAAAAAATTTTTTTAAGGCCGGTTAAACTATAAAACTTTTTTTTTATCCAATATTATTTTCAAGTTTCCCGCATTTTTTTAAATAGTTTTATGTCTGTCTGTAATAAGAATTATAAAAACGGGATATGTCATTAAAAGTCATTTATGGTATTTCGTCAAATAAAGTTAAAAATAAAAAAAACCAATGTAAGTACGTACTCGTATTAGATTCAAGTTGTTTATAAAATGTAGCTTTTATATTTATATTTCATTGTATTTCTGTTATTGTGTAGAATTTATTAACGCCTCTGGCGGTCATATTTGGTACTATAAATATAAAATGTCCCTTATATAATAGTAGTTCTTAATTTCGCCACAAGGGTTTTATTGTTTAAAAATCCAATAAAGTTAAAAACACTACTTACAACATTTTTATTATAAAAAGCTACTCTATAGCGTCAACGATAAAATATAAATAGGCATGTAGAAATATTTTTGTACTTATTCTCAAATTATTCGAATGTTGTTTTTTTTTTCTTCTTAAAATTACATCAAGTTAGATAAAGGCATAAAGTCTGACCAGTGAAACAAAAAGCTAATCTGAGGGCGTTGCCATCGACAGACACTAATGGCTAGTGATGCTAAGATTTTAGTTCTAATAATAATCCGCAATATGGCGCCGATTTATTATTTTACTAGTCAAGCTTTAAAACCTAACATTTGAATTGTAATTTCTTTATAATATTATAATACTATCCATTTTTTTTTTAATGGCAGAGATTTTTCCAAGTATTTTGTAGATTATAGGGTTAGTATAGTCTAGGAGACCATGGGCCTGTGGTGATTGTTCGTAGGGTTACCATTTTGCGCTGGAAACAGTACGCCCTCGTATGTCACTCCGTTTAACTCAATAGAGACTACTAGTTGCTGGTCGCCTGTGGTCGCGTCACCTGTGAAACATAAATACATATAAAAATTGCCTCAGAGTAACGCAGTAGTCAAGCCATCTACATTTTTATTAAGTAACGAAATAAAGTTAGTAAAAACGTTACAAAATAACTTGAATTGATGATAAAGAAGCAAATAGTTCAAAGTATGCAAATTCAACTTGTTGCCGCCCATTTCGTAACCGCATCATTTAGCTTGTATAATAGGAGCGATACGGTTAAATTGAACAACTCAGCCTCGAGTGAGTTATACATCAGTCAAGTTAAGACCTAAACCTAGGTATATAAAATCGGGTCATTTAGTAACAAAGGATGGTAGATGGCAGTTTTTAGAGCGTTGGCCTTACTCTCAAAGTCTCAACAGCTTAAACGTTGCCACGTTTAAGCTGATCGTCTCTCCATATAAAAACTAGGGCAACAATATATTATACAGTCAGGGTAGAAAGACACAGAAATCTGAAAAGTGATTCTCAAGCGCACACACGGACAGATAGAGAGAGGTTGACCGAAGGTTTGACTGGTAGACAAACTGCCTAGAGGCCTTGGTACTTTATGAAATAAATATTCAAATAGATACAATATGTAGAGATAGGGACTCACCTCTAGTAGTAATTTTAAAAGCGGCTCCATGGGATCCGTTGATATGTGGCGGTGAGACTTCACGGGGCGGCGTCACGGGCCGCGGCGTGCGGCGCTTAGCGGGCGGAGGCGGCGAGCGACAAGCTTCGCGTTTCACACACACGCTCGATGTTGGACTCTCGCTTAGGTTCAACGCTTCACTATAAAGAAAACAAAAAGTATGTTGAATGCACAGAGTTATAGGTTGAATGCCATTAAATTGTATAAACTTAAAAGTCTATGGAAGTAAACTTTAACGACCCTAACAGTAACACTCCCTAGAGCATACTGAATATGTTATTATACCTACTAGACTATAAGAGCTATTCAAAAACGTTTAATAAAACAGGATTAGCCTAATTCGTATTAGTTTATGTTTTCTCATTTTTGTGCCATATCATTGTGACAAGAAGAAAACAAAAATTTACTGCGTGCTCATTAGAAATAAAGTTAAGATTATCATGCCTAAGGGTTAAAAATCAGTCCAAATCGTGTTCTGATTTGGCAATTTACATATCGGAGCAAACCTTATAAGAGAGACTAAACAGTTAATATGTGTCCAACATGTAGATTAGGATTATTTCTATTAAAACTGGGCTATAACAAAATCCCTGCAGCGATCTCCAATGAATGTATCGACAACATCGAGGTGTTGAGATGTAAGTATCAAGCCACTATGACTGTCCGAATACAGAACGATGAAATCAGTCGATGGAGTTGAGTAGTTCTTCTCAACTGCACCCATTAAAGACGACTTCTAGATATTAAACTGAAAAGGACAGAGCATAAAATATAAATGGCGAACACATCTCACACCTTCGATTCGGTGACGGCATGGTCCTCTTTGCAGAATCGCTGCAGGGACTGCAAGGGATGCTGGGCCACTGTGCCTCTCGACGGGTGAGACCCGGAAAGAACCTGGATAAAACAAAGATCATGTTTAACGACCAGGCCAAATCCGGGACCCATTATCGTCAATTATATCCCATTTTTTTTTAAAGAAGAATGCATAACAGGGGCAAATTCTGAATTAATTAATATATGTAATGTAATAAGGTAACTTTTAATGAAATGTGGATTTGTGAAGCATTTGGTGAGTTTTATTATAGCCTAATATGTAAATACTTTAACTATAGTATCCTACCTGATGGTAGACTAGTCTGCAACCTCAAAATAGTTCAGAAGCCATGAGCAGAACCTTTATAAAGACGCAGACTGTTCTTTGTAAAATATTTATTGACAATTTCACCGAAAATTGTAATTTAAATTAAACAAGAAAAATAACTATAGTATGCTGTGTTGTTCTTTACTACATATTAGCCAATTCTTATATGGTTCTACTGACTTACCGCTGAGATTCGAGATCCTGAGGTGGACTGCTCAGTGCTCATTATTATTGTTAGTACAAACACCAGAGCATGAGGCCCGTTAGTTAATCTCTGGTGATGCCATTGCATATAATAATTTCCCAACTTACCGCTGAGGTTCCAAGTCCTGAGGAGGGGGCTGATTATTGTTATTATTGTACAGAGACCAGAGTGTGAGGCGCGACACGTCGAGTGCACTTAGGGCCGCATCGCGAGGAGAAACCACGCCGGATACCGGACTGTTTCCGGGTGGCGATTCTGATCCTAGAAATAAATTAACAATTTTATTGGTTATCTTAGAATATATTTTAATAGAGAAATTAATATGGAAAAAAGTTGCCGACCAGTTTTTCCATAAAAAATGGAAATACCGTCAGGTGACCATTTGACCAAGTTAGGTTTCGGTATCAGTTCGGGGTTAAAGGTGAGCAATGTTGTTGCCAGACGGTTAATTTAATGTTAAAGCAGCGAGTACAATGGACTTATAGTAGGCTGCTTAGCATCAGGAGTCACATGATATGCCTTGCTTTTATGTTTATTTCTTTTAATTTAGATTCCCTTAATTTTATCATTTAATATTGGGGTTTTCTCAATATTATTATTAAATAATAATAAACTCACCGGTTCTTCTAAAATCTCTCTGCTGTTGTTGAATGAGCTTCATGTATTCCCTCACCCTGTACTCCAGTTCATGTGGAGCCATGTGTGCTGCATGAGGAGGTAAGGGTGGTAGTCTACCGAGACCAGCACCCATGCCTGGTCCCATAGCGCCTCCTAGTGAGAGTGAGAGAGGCTGCATGTGCTGAGATAGTTGTGCTAGAGAAGCTGGTACACCTCGCTGCATAGGTGGCTGTAAGGAATATTTGATGGTTAAATAAGGAATTTATAAAAACTGTTCTGATATTAAGGTAAAAAATCTCGTTCGGTGCTCAAAAGTGTAAAATTATAACATATAACTTCAAAACTGTAATACCTACCGGAATCAATAGTCATTACTAAACAAGGGCTACCCAAGACCTCATTAAAACTACGAAAAAATACAAAATTTTGACAGATCAAAGATTTAACAGGCTTTGCCTAAGCAACGATTCTTAATAAAATTCTGCCTCTAAATACTAAACTAACCATAGCCAAAGCCGCCTGAGCATCATACTGTCCTGAGGCCCGACGTCCTTCCCGTTTGTTTCCTTCTATCGCCGCGTCCAGTTCACTTCTGGTCGACAGATTCTTTTTATCACATTCGTAGTCATACAGGTACTTCATATATCTGAAAATAAAACATACATTATTGAATTGTTTTTTAAAGTGCTAAATTCTTTAAATGTGATGACTTGTCTTCATAAAAAAAATAACCAGAAATAAAATAATAATAGAATAAATCCCATAAGTAGACATCATGGAATATGGTCAGAATCGTATTCTATATTTAAAGAAAAGAAACATATTCATGTAATCCTATTATTAATTCTCGAAGGATAAATTTTAAGTACCTAACCACATTATTATAATGTTCACAAATCAAATCCTATCAATTTCATTCATAAAAAGCTTTAACACCGATCCCTCTCTCTCTTAAACGAAAAATACCTTTTCATCAACTGTCAAACGACACAGCTAAATATATGGCATTCGTCATTTCATACCCTCGCTTCTAAATTTATGACCGCATCGACTCGACTTAAATCTGTTCAAATATTAATAAAAATAGAAAAGAAACGTATGACACTGAACCTGTAGAATCGTTAATGTTTTTAGAGGCATTAAAAGAAGCGGCAATGTAAGTTATACAATAATTTGAAGGAGATCAGAAGGAGGCGACAGTAATTACAATGAGGAGGTTGCTCCGAATCACTGCCTCGTGCGTAACGGTGCATCGTTTGAATTAGAAATGTAAAGACACCTTTATGCGGTGCGACAAAAGCTGGCGAGGTTAAGGAACTCGCCAGAAAGATAAATGGGAAATTATATCGGCGGAGATGAGTTAGAGGTTATTAATTATGAAGTTGTCACATTCGGTCGCTCACGTACGAGCCATTGTGAGTGACGCTTTGTCTCCAATTCGTGAGAATTCAAATGTAAGGATCGATACAAAGAGACTTGGTCGCCGGTCAGTCGGATGGCTCCTGAGACGGTTTTGGACCACACAGTTGGACTTTAGAGGATTTTCTAGACCGCAGATTAGACTGTTTGATGAAAGAACTTGGATATATTTAGTTCACGAGAGACTGACTGAATACGATCTTTTTAATTTGTCTACTATTGTAGGTAATTTACTACGCATTCATTTTACATTATTGTAATAGTGAGTGTAGATAAGTACTTATTACAGAATATTCTGCGCAGACAGCCATTCAAAAATATTTTTAATAAATTTGTTAGTTTTAAGTTTAAGCATTGAAACTGTTGCTTTACAAATTAACGAACATACATATTGTTTATTCTTTTTTAAATTTATTCTAAACTTTTTACTTCTAGTAAGTGCCTTTAGAAACAATGTCCAATTGTTAGGTGTCTCCAATTAAATTTATATTAGGTACAACGATACGGTAAAAAAATACAGGTCTAATTCCAATATTATTATTTATTACTTCGCAAGAATGCCTCGAAGTGTATGTTATACTGTCAATGGTATCTTGTGTTGTGACAAATTGTGTTGTACACACAATAAGACAGCCTCCGTAGACTAGTGGTTGCGCCTTTGGCGTTGTATCCGGAGGTCCTGGGTTCGATTCCCACCCATGACAAAAAATATTAGTACGTTTTTTCTGTACAGTTTGTCATGGTCTGGGTGTTTATAAAATATAATATGTATTATATCGTTGCTTCTGGTACACATAGTACAAGCCTAGAGCTTAGTTTGTGACCAGAGCAATATGTGTAATTTGTCCTACATATAAAAAAAAAAAAAATAAGTAAGCCAATTTGCTCGGTGAAGACTCGACGAGGGCGAATAAAACCCCTTGTACTTAATAGAATAATGATACTCACTGTGTGCGTAAAGTAAAGGCAGCAGAGGTGATGGAGGATGGTAGCCGAAGACCCTTAATGATCTCCTGCCAGAGTTTCTTGTTGATGACTTCCACAAGGCCCCCGCGAGCTATCACCAGGTTATATAGCTCGTATAGGTCGAGTACTGACTTTGCCATTATTGGGAGCCGATTTATTGGGGTTCCTGTAACAAAACAAAATATAGGGTTAATGAAATGAAATGAAATGAAATGAAATCTTTATTCACAGAATATGGTTATAAATACATATGGTTATAAATATAAATACATATATAAATACAAATTATAAGTACATGGTGTTAAAGTGTCTTTTTGTCCGCATATTCGACCATCATCGGCATGTGAATTTTTTTGAAGTCGGTACAGAACTACAGACATATTTCAATCCAATCAAAGTTAAGTCAATCAAGTTAGATGGATATATTTTAAATATAGTGTCTATTAGAGGGTTAAAAGATTTGTCTTTTGTATGCATTTAAGGGTAGGTATGTCGCTACCAATTTGACATTATTAAAATACAGTTTCATAATAGAAAACATAATTTGCCTTCAAGCGAGGTCCACACATTAGTGTTGTGATAAAATCGATTTATAAGTAAAATTCCTAATTATAAGTGGTCGCTGGTAAATTAGCTAAAATTAAAATTAGAATTAGGACCTACTGTGGGAGATTGAATATGTCTATATCCTTCGCCTGATTACTTGAGTATTCCTATTATGGTTTTATTTGTTATTTACGGTCTATCAGGTCATTTTGTCAGATATATTATGTCATTTTTAAATGAATTTCATCATAATATATTTAAATCATTTTAAAGCCTGTTCTATTTTTATTGGAAAAAACCGCTGAAGTATTTAAATCTTAGAGTAAACACCCAAAAAAATCACGCTAGTTAGCTAAAGTATCCAACACAAAGCATTACTCTTATTTAAGCCCACTCTCTATTCGGTACCATAAAACCCTTAACAGCACACTCATAAGGGTCGTAAACTCGAGGAGCATAGTAAATCGCATCGCATCGTGCAATTGATGATTTACGATGCGCCCGCGCCGGGACGCGTAAGATCGCGCCTTTATGTGGAAAACATGAACCAATAGTAAAACGAAATTAGCTCAACTTAGTACAGTGTAGGCACGGAAGTTCTGATATGTAAATCACTGCGCGCACGCATCGATGATGTTGTATGGCGATAACTCTTGCATAGACCCGGGCGCGTATGGTTTATGACAATATTTCACAAAGTGGCGTTGAAGGGTTTCCTACCACAAGAGCGTTGGGTTAGGTCTAGCCGTGTGATGTATTGCTGAATGTTATAGATTGTGTAAGCGCTGAACGTGTTGATATTTTATTTGAACACGATAACGGTACACTATTAACAAAGTACAATAATAAGGCTTAAAAGATTAAAACAAGGTGCTAATAGGTGTAATAGTTGTGATCAAAGAGCTGGCTTAATTCTTTGGTTAGTGTATTAGTCTGGCAATACAGCGAGGTAAAGCAGCGAGCTTTTGGGCACACTTCCTTCTGATAGTGATCTAGAAAAAGTACTTTTGTATAGATATTATTTATATGGTTAGTTTTATTTATACATATTTCATGTTTGTTTGAGGTAGTTATTTTATTGTATTATAATTGGTCTATAAACGAAGTTAAGATTATGTTTTAAGATTTTAAAGCAAGCGAAATTATGGCAAAATGTAAATGATGCAGTAGGTACCTAATCAAAATTATTGGTTTGATATTTATTGCTGTTTGTTTATTATATTTTTGTTCATATCAAATTGTATAATTATTGGAACTGCGAGGTAGTCTCACTAAGTTCTAGCCTTAAATAAAAAATCTGTATTTAAAATAATCTCTCATCTATCAACCCTAATGCTACAACGACCTCTCACCCCTACTACTCAAAACGTCCAACCTACAACATTAAATTAATTTCGCTGTCTATCTATTACATTGATGCTTAAGTTAAGGCAACCCCAACTGCCAGCCGTCAGAAGCCCCCGCTCTCGATCGTTTATTGATGAGAGAGGCGCATTAGCGAATACCGAACGACTATTTGTCAATCCGTCTTCCTGTCTGCACTTAATCATTGCCCTGGGGGTAGGGGGTAGGGGGCCAGGGGCAGGGGGCCAGGGGGTTGCCCGTCACCCCGTACGATTAATTGCCGCGCTTATGCCTAACGAGAAAGCTACAACGTGATGAGCCGGGAATTGGAGCAAATAAAGCGAAGCCTATTGGTGTACCTTCTTGGTATAGATATTGATGTATATCTATAGTTATTGACGTATGTGTATAGATATTTTTGTATATATCCATGTTTATAGGTGGTTATGTATTTGGAAAATTTATTATTCCATTACTGGTGCCTTTTGGCTCCCGAGAACAGTTTAAACAGTCTCAGGCTACCCAGCTGAAGGATAAACCCGTCCTCATTTCGCCGATGGTATTCGGAGGCAACACCTAACAAGATTCGAGCTTGTTGCGGTGTTTATGATAGTGTAGCCTCGTTGTATAAAGCGGTCACCCATCTCAGATCTGGCCTTGTTGTCATCTGCCTAACCTTGTCATCAGTAGCGCAGCACTTAACCTCTAGGCTCTGATGGGCAGTTTTTTTTAATTAGATGTTTCTTTAAAAACTTGAGGCTGTCCAGGCTGTTCATCCACGATGGTGCATTACGTTTATACAAAAAACTGTATTGTAATTTGTTTTATCAGTAACAGTGACAGGTTTAAAGTTAGAGATCGTCTAATAATTTTATATGAAAAGTAAAACGCGATCATCTAAACCAAAATCTCTCAGCGTTTTTTTTTAATTTGTAAAACAAGGTTTAAAATGTAAATCTAAAGCCCTTTAGCCATACCAATAAGAGCACTATAATTATTATTAACCCTTTTATCACAGACCCTAATTTTAACCAACCTTCTCATAAAACCATTCACGCCACCCAAGAATATTTAACTGCTTGATATTATGGCTAAGCTTCGTCAGCCACTGCCTTCTTTCCACACTTTTACCAATTTTGAATCCTAAACCAGAGCTTTAAGACTTATTATTGGCTTATACAAGAGTATACTAAGTTGCTTTGTATGTATCGACACGGGTATAAAGGGTTTATGAGCCACGACATAGGTACCTACATACTGTATCGTCGATAGGTGTGCTTTAGTTCTTTGATGTGTAGAACACTTCGAAGAAGGTACGTGTTCGCAATGCTATGGACCGATTCTACGGTGATTCTAACCGATTCTGTTGGTCTTGAAATAGGTAAGTGGGTATTAAGAATAATATTATAGTCAATGATTAAGTAGGTATTGATTTGGATGAAAGAGTTATACCTCATTTTAAAAAAGGCCTTAGCCTAGTGGTTAAGTCACTGCGCAACTGATAACAAGGTTATGCAGATGATAACAAGGCCTGATCTGGGATGGATGACCGCTTATACAACAAGGCTATATCATTATAAATATCGCATCAAGCTCGCCTCTTATTAGGTGTGGCCTTCGAATATATGAATACCATCGACGAAATGAGGATTGGTTAATCCCTTCGTTGAGTACCCTGACGCCGTTTAAATGGTTCTCAGGAGCCAAAAAGGCACCATGATGGTACAGTAGAAATTGAGATATCTTTGGTCTATAAAGGCTAATTTAATTTTGGGACCTAGTCGTAAAATTGTATCAGGGGTTTACTACGTTGCCATTTGCATAAATTCTGTTTTCATTTCTAGAGTTTGGTCGGTTATAATCATTTGTGTTCTTACATTATATTTTGGGTTTGTATGGAGGACAACAAGAGATGGCCATCTTTTGAAAGGTTTTGAAAGGCTATTAAGGCCTTAGAGGACTTCTCTATTATTTGTTTTCAGATCTATGATATTTATTTTATGATCTATGATTTTATTCCTTTCATGATGCGGTTACAAAATGAGCAATCGATTTGACAATTAAACAGCGAGGATATTAAAATATTATCCTAATGAAAATACATCTTTGTCGCCGCTCATTTCGCATCATTTCTAGCATAGTGAGAGAATCAATATTGTTAAACAACAATGTATTAATCGATTACATTCATGGACTTTGTAGGTATGCTTACAATCAGGTAGATACAAGTCACATGCCGTGCTCCAATAAATAAATAAAAATAAAATTAGAAGATTCGAGTTCGCTTTTTATTCTACTTTTAAAATGTCTGTCTTTATTATAAAATATGCTAATTTATCACGAATTAGTTGTAAAAGATCCGTTAGTCGTCCACAAGAACTACAATAGGTATTGTTTATGAACGCATTTATTTCAGTAACGATTTCCACTGAACGCACTTAGCTTTGAGCGGAAAATGCGCGCAATTCGTTATGCGTGCACACTGTCGCTCATGCTTTTATACAGGGTTATGAAAGTTCGGTAATATAAATCTACTTATAAATTAGGGAATTTATTACTCTTTAAAAAATAACGTTCTTATAATGCAAAAACTAAAACACAAAAATCGCATAAATAAATATAAAATAAAATATATTTAATTGAATCAGGCGTTATTTTGCGGAAGTAAAATGTTTACTTTTATGTTTGTATTAGGTATATATGGTGATTTTGGAAGGTTTAGTTGTACTTTGGTCTAATACTTGTCAAATCAATCAAAACAATAATCAAATCGAACAACTTTTCCCATGGAGCCATCTGTCGGAAAATGAAAACAAAAAATTTGGCTTCTCATACAAATTGCTTATTTTATTTAACATTACTGTTTTCTTTTTCATTTGCGACCATGGAAAAAATTGTTCGATTTGATCAGTAAAACCTCAATTAGCTCTAAGTACAACCTTTCAAAGTGACCATGTATAAAGCCCCAAAATCAAAGTAGTGTAGTTACACTATAGATAATATATATATAGATATTTTTCCCATAAAGATCTGGATACTTTATATAACTTTGTAAGCGGGAATTTCCTCGAAACTTGAGCAGAAAACTTTGTTGCTTTCAAGATCGATTATTCGCACTTTGGATATAATTTATCGGCACTCGATGTCGCTTAGGAAGGCTTAATTCTTTTGTTAGGGAATTGGAAGTTTCGAGAAGCAAAATATCGTAAAACACCTTCAACGCCTCCCAATGAAGATAATGTTGCTTGTAAATTATTTGAGATTAGCCCCTTCGTAGTATAACTTTGTCCAAAACTCGGCTCTTGGTTATCGGATATTAAAAGTTTTATTATCAAATTAAGTCTAACGAATGATACCTTCAAACATATCTAAATGTAGGTTCTTGGTTGAGAAAAAAATAAGAGTTTAATATTTAAAGAATACAAAATAAACAACAGTTAAAATGCAAATAGTTATCTTACATCTTGGCTATAACTAGGACATATTTACAACTTGGATATTTTATAAATAAATCAATAAAAATTAAAGCATGTCAAACACCCATAAAGAGAATTCTAATTCAATAAAAGGCAAAATACCTAATAGGTATAAGAAGGAAGACAAAAATTGTAGACGAACTAGGTAACTGACGTTAAAAAAAGAAAGCGGCAGGACATGATGAGAGCAGAAAACGGAAGACGGAAAAAAACTGGATTGACTGGACCAAAAGGAAAACAACGAGCTAAAGAAGACCGCCAAAAAGATAGATAGACTACCTATATAAAGAGGAGATTGCTGAGGAACTATGGATGGAGTCAGCGTTAGACAGATATAAATGGACGAAAATGGAGGAGGCCAACACCATGTAAATATATATATGGTGGCTTAATAATAATAACACCTAACTAGGTAAAAATGTGACTAACGAAAATAATAAGACTGGTTGTATATAATTGGACGACGTACCTATTTACAATTTAAATTTGTAATTTAATATGTGTTTATTTATTTTATTTATTATTCTCCAAAATAATCACAATACTGTTAAATATTTTTCTAGAGCTGTAATTTTAATAGATTTATAATTGTAAAATTTATGTAGATGTATGTATACCGTCACGGGTGCGTTTTTGGCTCCCGAGAACTATTTTTTTAAACGGCTGCAGGGTAGGAATTAACCCGTCCTCATTTCGCCTATGGTATTCAGAGGCAACCCCTAACAAGTGGCGAACTTGTTGCGGTGTTATGGTATAGCCTCGTTGTATAAAGCGATCACCCATCCTAGGGCCAGCCTTGTGGTCATCTGCTTATCTTTAAAAAAATGTCAAATGAACCTGCTACAAAGTCGTTGACCCCTTAAATGAAAAAAAAGCTAACAAAACTAACTTAGCAAAACAACATAGTCAAGATAAAACATTCGCCATTCGATTCACTTGCAACCATTAATGCTTCGCAACTGATTATAATTGAGGCAATTTATTCAATAACGCCCACAGTTTATCAAGCTAGTATCAAGGCCACGCGGCCCTTTATATCCCTCAACCCCGGCCCGGCGACCAATGGCGAGGTATCAAGCATGCTTACTCCACGCCCATTGGCCAGATGCACGTTTGATCGCACCGCCCCACGCCTCGATCCGATCAAGAGTTGCTATCAATCACAATTACGCGCGCACTCGACCATCCGCAGCTGCAATGCACTATTAAGTGCGCGTAATTGAAAGAAAACGACTTCTTGAAACGTTTAATAAAATAAAATTAGCTCTTGTATCTTGAGGAAATTAAATAATTGCCAATTAAAAAAATAAAGACAGGTACGGTATAATAAATAATGTGGAATCAATTGACCGCCTCCGTGTCAATATATAGATAGTGGCGTTGGTTTTCGGGGGGTAGTGAGTACAATTCCCACGCACGGCAAAACGAATTCAGTACGTTTCATTTTTCAATGGTCTCAACAAATCTAAAGATATTGTCAAAGCTAATGATTATAATGTACCTAATCAGAGGAAGGTCACCGGAGCCCTTTACCTATTACGTTACCATTTTTAATTTGTTTATTGTACCGCTGTACTATTTGGCTTCAATCCAGAAATGTTAGAAGTGAAAACTGATGAACGAGTAGGTCTGTCTATTTTTTACAATAAGCTATATAAGTTTCTATACCAAATTCTTGATTTAGATATAGAAAAATATTTATCTAGTTTAGATGTTTATTCGCACAACAAACAGTTGCACAGTGTCAAAAATAACAGCAAATGTTGATCAGAATTGCAAATAATATATTTGTTATAGGAGCATTAAGGTAATAAACGGCCCCGAGCCCCTGTTTGGACAGTCGTTATAATTTTATGGGCGGAAGAATTTATTGCGACAATAACCCGCTGGTTTAATTTAGAAATATGATGACGTTAGTGTTAACTTCACACTTCCATACATCCACACAAACGTTATTGTAATTTCAAAATTAAATATTGTAAATTTATTTGACAAAGATACAGACACGTGGCCAACTAAAGTTAAAAATATATAATCCATTACTTACAAGCGAATAAAATCCACCATATGTGAGTTGGTTAGGTCGGAATTGTCGATCAATCATATAGAAAGTAGTAAAGTCGAGAACAAACCGGCGTAATTCCGCGCAAAGGACATTAAAACGGCCTGCCCTATCCGGTGCAACTTTGTCGCAGGCCGAGCGTTTTACTGCACACAAATATACAATGAGGTGTAATTTATGTAGTTGGTAACACATAAAGAATTTATTGCAATAACTTGTTGCATTCCTCGTAACTAGTCGATAATAAACTCCTCGGTTTTGTTTCTCATTCGCGAGTCCCGCCGAACGACCCGACCGCGGAGGAACCTTTATTGTGATCACATTCCACATCAAAGAAATCAAAAAGCCAATAAATATCATCATCAAACTGACACATGAGCCGTTAAATTTAATAACATATAAATCATTTTATTCGTAACCAAATCAAGAAAAATGCATAAGTAGTTTCTGGAATTCAAGCAGCCATTCGATGTAATTGGCAATCATTCAGAAAGGAATATTCTTGCACGCCAACCGCCAAGACAAAGGCGGCCGATAGGTACCTACAGGCGAGCCATTTCCACTCAATACCCATTATTATGCGATATTTTCGCGAACTCAACCCTTCGATATCCCATACTCGTACATAAGACGGCAAATATCTGTAATTAAAGGTTGTAAAGTTGATTTACAACACGAGCGACCCGAGTATCGAGCCCTGGGGAACGCCTCGACCAATGGCAATAAAGCTATGGTGGTGCACTCTCGCCGCGCTGCTCATATCAATTTATTAGAAACGAATGTAATTCCCGAGTCTGCGGTGGCTCCGAGTTGCGATAAACCGCGATCTGCGGTCGACGATTCTTCTCGATCAGTGTTGAGGATCATATCGAACGCTATTCAGTGGTTTACGACGACGGCGGAGTCGGTAACACCAGTAATAAAATTGCAACAATGGAAATGTCGAAGTCACGTCGAAACGACTATGGATCTACATAAAATGTTGAAGATGAAAAAGATACTAGTGGAAATAAAATTAATAACGACAAATGAGTGGATAAACAGGCGAGCGTCGATAATACCGGACCGGTCGCCAATAAACTGCCCGCGGCCACAGAGATGTTTAACGAGGATGCATGGCATCCAACATTCTTGACTGCAACAATTATATATATTCCCGATAAGAAGGATCGTCGACGATTACAACTGAAGAGTCAACTAAACCGGACCTAATAAATATATCAACATTGTATGCGAAGTAAAACCACAATCTTCCGTCTGTCTGTACTATCTTCTTATGTCTAGACATGAATACTATATTACAGTCATTTGAAGGAAAACAAAATTAATTAAAAAATCATCCCTCAGTTACCTCTCAACATTTAAATATTGCCATCATTGCTCTGACTAGTCTTGTAGAAAGTAAAAAAAAAGTCCTAGACTTATTATTTATCTTTACCCATGCCCAAAATAATAACTTGCGTATTTAATGTTTCTGTTCTGCTATAAAACTCCATGTGGACATTAATTTAATTCTCCTGTTGTAATTATGGGCATTTGTTTCCAAATGAGAAAATCGTTCCAAGAGATATATGTAATTTATTATTGACGTCGTCATGTTTGCCGTTTTATGGGTGCCGAGAAAATTGACGGTCAAAACAAGACCAAAGGCTTTCTTACAAAGTTGTAGTTGTAGACCCTATGCAATTAATTACCGAAGCGGTCTCTTGTATTGTAACTATATTTTGCTAATTATTTTCTATGAGTGAATGTAAATAATAAATATAAAGAACATGACACAGTATTAGTAGTTAGTGAAATAACCTTAAAAAATAATAAAATAAGATAAGGCATTTAAATGAGAGGATTTAAAGGTGTCGATCGGGCACAGAGCCACTGCGCACTGCGGTGGCGGTATGACGCCACTCACATTTGAATGACAATTGACGAAGCCCGTCGGGTGCGGCGGTGACGCAGCAAATGAGATGGATTCTTATATTCATCTTTATTGAGATTATTACAATAATGATGTGGCTCGAAAACAAAATAAACGACTACCAGACAAACACTAATAATGAAATTTAGATTTGAGATATGTTTATTTATTGCACCTAGATGAGAGTGTATTTTAAATTTAAATCAGATGAGGAATCCTTTTATTGATACTTAAAAATACTTATGAATATATATTATTTTTATTCATGGACCGGAACTGTTCTACAAAAGCCGCTCTCTCCATCTCTCTATCTCTAATTATTTGGTATTATATAGCGCATGAGAATAGTAAAAAAACACAGATTATAAAATATATAATAAGGCAACTAAAAATATTAATAATAATATAAATAAACGATAACAACATGAATTCAATAAACACAACCCCACAAAAGCTTATAACCATGTAACACAACGGAAATAAAATAATCCGGGACAGAAGCGACAAAAAACACACAATAGAGTCAAAGGGCAAGAAGGATGACAATGCATGGGGCGATGCGCCATCACAGATAGAACAAATGAAAGTGTCGGCCACAATGACACATTAGCATAAACGTTGCCTCGAGGGTGACAGTACACACGGTCCACGACACAAACCCATTACAATACATTGCCACTATGTGGTATTGCTTGATCTTTAAAATCTTAAATCATCTTTGTTACACGATTTTTTCTCAGCTAGAATTTTTTTAAAGAAATTTAAATTTTTAATCTAACTAGTTCAGTAAGGGACACTTTTGAGACACCTAGATACAATTAGGTTTTTAGGTATTTATGGTTTCCCATAGCAAAAGCGGATACGATTAGCTGATAATTCGATAACATATTTCTTATTAAGCTTATCTTCCCATATATCAATAATATCAAGTCTCGCGTTTCCTGTCACATGCCACTCCTAAAATATATGAATTTCAAATACTATAGATACATAATCAGGTTTATTTAAAATCATATTTGCACAAGAAAAACGTGGATCGGATCTGACATTTGATTTTAGAGGGGAATCTTTGGGCGGGACTTAATCGACACGCCTTTTATAATATAAATTCTTATCTATAGGTAAGTGTCTACCTAAAAAGTACACTCTGCTACTGTAGTTACGATACTCAAGTTTTGGGAGAATTACAACTGGAAATTATTTCGTAAATATAAATTATCTATCATTACATAATCAATAATGACTATTGTAGTGATGTAATCTCCGTTACAGGATAATCCACTTAAGTTTTATTTTATGTTGCTCAAAAATGGAAACAAGGAAATAGCCGTGAGAAAAGCATACACTTGTTGATTGCGGTCCGAAGTGTGGACAACGGATCTTCTGCGGATACGAAGTACTCGCTGGAAGATAACATATATCCGGCACCTATTTAGATTACTCACACAATCAAGATTTAAAATCTTCACACGCTTTAAATCAAGAACCTCTAATATTCCAAACCAAATTAAAACAAATAGAAAAATAAAGCCGTTGAAATAAGAAAATATTTATTTAGATATCTAGGTTAAAATCTAATTAAGAAAATGGAGCCGTCACATCATCTCCATCTCCGACGCTGCGGTGTTAATCAAAACGGTATCAGTTCGGAAGCGCTGTCGTCGCGTGCTATAAATAATTCCATTCCTACAAACATTCAACGTGGGCTTGTGAAGTGACGCGTCGCTTAGATGAGAGCGCGGAGGGTGCAGGGGGCTCCGTAATTTGGCTGCTCATCCATCAACATGTCCACCTTCGCTTCCGAACTATCCGACCTGGATTTGGCTCTCAATTATTGAAGAGAACAAACAATTTTCACTCGGGAAGGCAAATGCGTTCGACAATTAAGGTACTAGACGTGAGCTACTGTCCCGGCTACGACTGTTTACCGTAGCTATTTGAAGGGCCATAGTCCTCAATGTTTGCCTTTGTAAACCTTTGGGAATTGTTGGACAAGATTAATGGTCTTTGACCTTCTGTGTAAATACTATTTTAAATCTAACTTCGTAATTACCTGCGATGCAGTTAAGAAATTCTAATAATAGTTTTAAGAAAACTGTGTCAAAAATTAGCTTGCAAATGTTATTTTTGTCGATCTTTCGCGAATAGCGGCCGTGAGTCAATTGTTTGGTTTGAGGACACCCATCAGATATTAATGATTTTTCTTGTGCTATTTCGATAGCCAGCGGTGAGTGATCCGTAAGCTAATTACCCTCACTAATGACTCCAGATTTGTGACATCTCAGCGCAATCTTCCGATGGCCGGCTTCTGACGAGTGATACCCTTTATTTTATAGCATGCCGAGGAGGTGTGGACTATTCTGGTCTGTCGGAAATGGATACGCGTCAATCATCTGACGTGAAACAGAACGCAAACAATCCCCTGCCGCGCCAAGCTTTCTTAATTATACATATACGTGGCCTAATTGTTTTTATAGGAATAGAAGCGCGACATGAATTGACACCATTCCAATATTAGATGACAATACTTATGCTGTACAGTGTACGTACACGCTGTCTTCATGATCTGACTCACTGCAACTTATTATGAAATAGAACTGTTTATGTAACCGATAAGATTTAGCATTGTACATTTTATTATTATTGAGAAATAAAAGCAAATTTAATCGTTAGAATGTCTGCGATGTTACGAGGAAAATCGAAACTATTTAAAGAAGAAATATTTGAAAATGTGTATTTAAAAACTACAATGATTAAATTAATATATTATAAAGAAAAACTAAAATATTATAGTATTTAGAGAAAAAGTCTAAAAATTTAAACGCGATTTAGAATAGGTAATTTGGTCGTCCAGTACAAAAAGTTTCAACAAGAGCCATGAGCGATCTGTACCAATGAGTTTTTAATAAAATAAAAAATGTACCTTTGTTTGACAACACTCGGGGAGCACGTTAAGCTGTCGGTCCCGATTTCACTATACCAACTTGTGATGGGTTGATGGGTTGTTAAGTCTATTGAAAACATCGCGACGAGCTAGCCACTTGTTCAGTGTAACCATTGGCTACGACGAGGTGGGATTAAAAACCCCTCCACTGGGTACCTTGGGGCCGTCTAGGCGGTCTCGGGCGCCGTATGGCACCCGTGATGATATGAATGAATGAAGAGCCATGAGCCATGACCAATGCAACCGAAATGCGAAAATATGTTTCAAACACATCCTAATTGCTAATAAAAATTGAACTTAATTGAAAAAATATCAATTAGTCGCGAACAAATTCGAGCAGAGAATTCGTTGGCATTTAGCGATTTTATCTGCACATCACAGTTGTTCGTACAAAGCATCTTCGGTAGCGAACTTAAGTTAAAAGGGGGCCTTGTTAGCACCTCTGACACCTTCTCGGATCGATTAGGCCTGGGGCCGTTCACATTCAATTATTTATTTATTTATTCGTAATTAACGGCAGGAGTTATGAGTATCAGTTAGCGATTTACGAGCGGGCGAGATGAGTTATCAGCGACCAGCGATATTGCTTTACGTGGGGCTTCGACTTGGTGTGATGTGATTTGACAGATTAGGTAAGAATTTCTTCTTTTTTTTTTAAATATAAAAGCTTTTGGTAATTCTATATCTTCCAAGTTAACTTTTCCAAGAAGATTATGATTTTGATAATTAATGGTTTCAAATTTAATGCATGTTAAGATTTTTTATCTAATTAAGTTTTTTTTTAAGTTATATTCTTTATTGGTGACAGCATTTTTCAGTTGATCTATCATAAGTTGCAACATTTATTCAGCAAGTACAGTTTTTTTTTTATTATTATATATACGATATTAATATATCGTTCGGAAAACCATAAAATTTGTGATTTTACAAACTTCAAAGCCTTAAATACTAATATATATATATATATATATCATTAACAATAATCAGGTAATAATGATAATAAAAATCAAATTAAAAATAAGCGATTTTCTTCAGTAAATCATACTCATCTCATTACTGTAACCATCAATAATACGTATCGATATATCGACACGATTTTATCGACTGTCGATAAGTGGGTCCGTCACGAGACCAATTTGTTGGGAGCTATAAATTAGTTTAATACTTAAATAAATCGTGCTATTATAGTGTTGTTCTTGCCTTGTTGGAATCATGTTGACCCTAATTCTATAGATTTCCTGTTAGAATTTCCACCACTAAGGTCTACTGGTTACGTCGGCTTTGTATCTGGAGGTTGTAGATTCGATTCCCATTTATGGCTAATAATATTTAATACCTTTTTGTTACTGCTGGTCTGGGTATTTACAAAATGTAATAGGTATTAGTTTTGCTGTTTCTAGTACACATAGTACAAGGCTAGAAATTAGTTTAAGACCAGGACAATATGTGTAAAATGTCCTACATACTCTTATTATTATTTGTTTCTAATGCCTTGTAACATACGATATGTTATGTTACTTATTAAATATATTAAAGATAAAAATGCAATGAAAAATTCCTGGTGGCGGGACTCGAACCCACGAATCTCGCTATCGCGGCAAGGCGCTCAACCGCTGAGCCAACCAGGTTCCAGTCAGCCCTCAAGAATTTTGTTATTGCTTGTTATCTACTTATACACAGACGCCCTCTATTAGCTTTCTTTTAATAACTCCTTTACGAGTTATTAGAAGAAAAATTAATTTCGTGATATATTTATTAAGAACTAGCTGACCCGCGCAACTTCGTCTGCCTACGCAACGGAAGCTCTCAAAGGCAACTAATTTTCCCCGTTTTTACAACATTTTTCATTGAAGCTATGCTCCGCAGCTATTGGTCGTAGCCTATAGCCTTTTCTAGATAAATAGTCTATCCAACACTAAATAACTTTTCAAAATCGGTTCAGTAGTTCCAGAGATTACCCCCTACAAACTCACAAACTTTACCTCTTTATTATATTGGTATAGATAGTATAGATGAGCAAGATGAAAAGCTGTTAGAGTAATTCCTGAAATACCGATAATGTTTTAAATATGGTATCTTGTTAAAATATATGATATATAACTAATATTGTTATATACATTACCTAGCCAAAGAACATTTCTATAATTAAAAAAAAAATCACAAAAATCGGTTAAGTAGTTCTCGAGTTATGATCACCCAAACTGATAGACAAATAGACAGACAGAGAGATGTTGCATTTTATAATATATATTAATGATACTTTATAATATCACTGGTACGTTAATCGAATATAGTGCTATAATATTTATAAGAAACAGTATATAACTACCTCAAACCGCCACGGGGGGCGCCCGTGTGCTTTGTGCACTAATACCACTGTGAAAACATACATCAACATTGAGCTATATAAGTATGGATTTGGAACTCTTTTATTTTATTTTACATTGGTATTCATGGAGACTTATTGAGTACTTCAAGAACACTTTAGTTAAAATAGGTTTTGTGTCTTTAACGCTTATTCATTTTCGTTGCTAAAAAAAGAGACAAAACATACTTTAACTAAAGTATTCTTTAAGGACTGAATAAGTTATTATAAATACCAATGTACAACTATTTCACTCTTTTAAAGGTTAGATAGTAGAAAATGCCTTGGTAGCAAGCTCGTCTTTGTACAGATCGTATGCAAAAAATATTTAAGGCAACCCTTAGTAAAGTTTTTTTTTCAGGTTAAGATTTTTTTATAATAAGTTAAAGTTAAGTAAAAAAATTTTAGTGTGACTAACAGAACAAATATATACCTACTTGAGTAGCTATAATTTTAGAAAAACATGTAGATACAGTTTGAAATTGAAAATAAATTACATATATTAATTAATTTAATTTAGTGTATTTGCACTTCTACAAATAACAACTGAATAATCTACAAACTTACTCAGCAACAAACATGGGTACTTAATTTTGTTAAAAAATGAAATGCCCTTAAAATAAGCCTACTCCATAAGTTTGTAGCTTAAGGCATGTTACGAAGGCGCGAAAGATGCCAGCATTAATAAACGATATTAATAAGTTATGTTTTTAATTACGATCCGATGCACTCCTTATTTATTTCTATAATTTTATCGAACCCTAAGGCAGTCCCAACAGGATCCAATCTAGTGATTCAGTATTCATTAGAAGTTGCAGTCGCGAATACAACTTAAAAAAACTTTACGTCTGGGAAACCTTAGGTTAAGATTAATATACATACATGTCATCACGGGTGCCTTACGGCGCCCATGACCGCCTAGACGGCCCCAGGGTACCCAGCGGAGGGGTTTTTATCCCACCTCGTCGTAGCCGATGGTATGACTCTACACCAAACAAGTGGCTAGCTCGTCGCGATGTTTTGAATAGACTTAATAACCCATCCATATACAGTTCACAAGTTGGTATAGTGAAACCGGGACCGACACAGAAACAGAATTAATATTTAGTTAGATAATAGAAAAATAGATATAAATTTATTAATTTTTCAATAATTTACTTTTTTTATTATCTACGATATAAAATATGCTTAAATATAAAGCATCTACCTGCTTAGTGATTTTAATAATATTTACTGGAGCACAGCATGTGACTAGCAGACATACAAAATAAATTAATTATTGTTTACCAGAAATAAAATAAAATAATTATATTATTTTATAACAAGGTAAGTTTTTTTTATTTAGAAGTGTATAAGTATAGGCAAGTAGTATAAATTAAAAAATAATTAATTTTAATTGTATTTTTTTGATAAGTATCCTTACCCTATTACCTCGTCATTAAAGTTAAAATTTCCATGCCATTGGTCATAATTGCATGGCCATTACAAAACGCGACTGCAACTGATTTACCATCTCACCCGTGTCGTCGCGAGCGCATCAATATATTTTATACGAAGCGAGAATAAATTCGATTCGTAACGAGAATTGTACTGAATGAGAATTATCTTTAAATTTATTGTTACATTTGCTACAAATTACAAATAAATGGACTTGTGCTGGTCATACTTGGTGAGTTAAAGCGTGCGCCATCTAAATCTTTATGGACGGCTTCTATTTTAATGTTACCTGTCGATAGGTTACTTGTTTTTGTAATTTTAATTAAATAATTAATGTCTTTATTATATACGTGGTGGCCGAGTATATATGTGGAGGCCGAGTTGGTTAGACCTTGGACTTAAAAACGCTTAGGTCTCTGGTTCGAATCCCGGTGTGTTTTTAATTTAAAAAATTAGGTACATTTGTTTGACAACACCACTATAGTGCCTCGGAGAGCACGTTAAGCTGTCGGTCGCGGTTTCACTATACCAACTTGTGAAACTGTTTATAGATGGGTTATTGAGTCTATTCAAAACATCGCGACGAGCTAGCCACTTGTTCGGTGTAGATTCATACCATCGGCTACGACGAGGTGGGATTAAAACCCCTCCGCTGGGTACCCTGGGGCCGTCTAGGCGGTCTCGGGCGCCTTAAGGCACCCGAGACCGCCTAGACGGTCGTTCAATCAAACAATCGTTCTTTGAAAATGATTACTTAACTATTTTTAAAAGTTAAATACTCTTTACCACCGTTGTAAAAGCCGTCAAGTGATCGGTTTCGGTTTTCCGGAGTCTTATGAATAGATTTCTTATCGAATTGGTAGTCACCTTTCATGGTGCGGTTTTCGATAAAGCAGCAAGGATATTAAAATAGATCCTTAATCTCAATATTTAGCCGGCATAGTAGGAGCTATCAATATTGTTTAAGAACAATGTTTTGATCGACTCCATCATGGACTTTGTAGGCCTGCTTACCACCAAGTAGATACAAAGTCACATACCGTGCTACTATAATAAACAATATAAAAAAAAATACTTATTAGAATTTAAGAAATAACAAGGTTAAGCAGATGACAACTAAGCCAGACCTTGGATGGGTGACCGCTTTATACAAAGAACCTATATCATCATAAACATCGCAACAAGCTGGCCACTTGTTAGGTGTTGCCTCCGAATACCATCGGCGAAACGGACGGGTTAATCCCTCCGCTGGGTACCCTGAGATCGTATAAACGATTCTAGGTAGCCAAAAAGGCACCAGTGATGGTATACGAGTATTATATAAGAAAAAACAAAATTAGTAAAATCGTTAATCAAACGCCGAAACAAAAATAACTAAAAATAACAAAGTGTAAGATTGTCACGCGCAGTCTAACACTTGATACCGTTCAAATCGCATGACAGATCGTTGAATAGCAGACCAGACAAGTGACGCTGCCGCTATGTCGAAGGAAACGCCCAAAAACCCGGAATAAAATAAATAAAACGGGAAGTAACATGACAGATAGACAGGCAAACTACCGAGCCTCACAAATCCACAATAAAAATCTTACTGAGGTGCGAGGATAATATACCATGTTACATTTTACAGCAATATTTAATTTATAGCTCGCATCAATCACCACGAATAATTGGCAATGCAACATCAATTTAAATCAAAATAAAGCATTTTTATTAGTCATTGTGAACGACTGAGTCAGGGAACACAACGATACCATTGAAATTCGTGATTTTTCTGAGTCAGACCGAAATATCAGACGCCTGAAACTACTGAAAAGTGTTCCTTGTTTTGCCAAAATATGGACCACAATATGGGTCAGCATTCAACAACATTGTCTGCGCCCTTCGCACTCCCACCACGACCTCATATTAATCAACTTTTATATCGTCGTAAAACCGCGGCGGAATTAAACCAACTCGAATTAATATTTTTATGGAATTTAGATCTGGTATTATTATTGTAGCGTTGGCTTTTTAGCGGCGTATTTCCAATTTGTGTGGGGAAAGATTTACGAGCGGCCGACGAGCTAGACGCGTCCGAGACGATACGCCGCCGCAGCCCTCTTCGTCTCTACCATATAAAATTATTACCGTACTCAGTAAGAGCATTCATCATTATTGCTATTAGAATCCTGTAAGAACGTCCTTAAAGCAAAGCTAGTTTACTGGTTAGAAAGAATTACATCTGGATTCTTTGCGCAACTTTATTTTCATCTATTTCTGTCCCTGATATAGTAACATTAGCGATCGATTGAAATTGCATACACATTGGCCAATCTCCCAGACAGTAATCGGAACGCGACAGCTGATTTCCGTCCTACCCTCGTATCCGTGCGATGACGTCGCGCACCCCGCATTCAACGTTCGACCGGCACCGCGGTCGGATGCCCCCGAACTAACTCGCGTATAAAATCTTTGATACGCAGCACCGATGGAATCGAAATCCGATATCTGGCTCCCGGTTTATTTATCGCAAAATGCGACGATATTTTCGTCCGTCCGTCACTCCGACAGTTCACAGAAGCGGCAAGATTAATTGTATTTCAGTTGAGTCATCAAAATAATTAGAATGACGCTATTTTGGTTGGATGTTAATTTGACAGACGTCGCGGGAGATTTCAAGGTTTGGCTTTTTACTCCGGCTTTGTTCTCTGATTAATTTAATAATAATAACGGTTTCGTGATATTTATTGTCTCCAATTCGAAAGGAACTTTTGTACGAGCCAATACTATTAATGTAACCGAACAAACGCATTCGATTGTCAATTAAAGATTAAACATAATTTCCACGCTTCGGTTCTCCGGTTAACAGTAAATGTCATTTATCTTAACCACGGTAAATATTGGCTACATTCCAAGAGAATATCAACGTCTCCCGGTTATTATAGTGTTTCAGATGGACCTAGAATCAAGGAAGAGCAATAACAGTTCCGAATGGTTTATTGTCGGAATATTTGATAGCCGTAGCTTCTCAGAAGTCGTCTCATAGCTGCTCCTAAACTATGAATAGTACTTTTATGATAACATGCTTTATTACATTACAAATATTCAGGACATCAATGTCCAAAAACAATATAATATATAAATTAATAATGAAATATTATTTACGCGCTGCAGACTCTAAAATTAATAAAAGATCATAAAGCTATGAACTAAAAACAAATCAAGAGAAGACTTATAGAATAGTGAATGGTTTAAAGTGATTGACAAACCGATTAAAGACGGTAAAGGAGAAGTTGGGACAAAATACCACAATGCTGTTAACAGTTAGATGATGGATGCGAGCCAACACGCTCTCATCCAATAATAAATATGAGCCATTGTGGTGAACACAAACGCAGGCGATGTTATAAATTTATTCTTATGTAATATATTCTAAACATAATAATGTTTTATAGTAATATTGTATATTGCAATACTTTACTTAATGAATTTAATGTAGTTTTTATATGAGAGAAAGCTAAGAACAATAATTATTTTAAAGTTAGTCGAGAGAGTGCGTGAAATGTTGTGACACTATAGACCGAATGATTAATGATCACAAGACAAATCGTGGTTTTAATTTAGAATCATTTTAGAAAGATGAAAAGAATAAAACTTACACCACTAAAATAAATAGGCCAAAGGGGTAATGCACGTACAAGTATTATTAAATATACTGTTGATTTTCAGAAAACGAATTCTAAATATTGTTGCTAAAATAATTTGTCTAAATAACATTGCAAAATCAACATTTTAGTTTAAATACTTTGCACATTTCTCTTCGAACAGCACGTATTTGTTCCAATTCCTAAATGAGGACTGTTTGTAAATTCTATGCTATAATTTATACCGAATATAGAATTTGTAGCAATACCAAGAAATATAGTGGCGCCTTAGCTTAGTCTAAACTATTCTATTTTACTTACTCCAACGTAACCTATAATATTTGGCGTGCCCTTATTTTGTACCAGAGATGTTAATACTATAGTATAAATAGACACCCCACATATTACATTATTATCAAATAAAGCCATAAGAAAACTCTAAGCTTCATCTTCGAAGGGTATCCATTACAATTTAAAATTAAAATATATTCAGCAGACACCTAGTTATTAAAGATTTGTCAACTATATCGTCTATAGAAAGAACTAAGAGGTATATATATAGAGGTAATAACAAAATTTTAAATACTAGGTGTAGATGTGGTAACAAAAAATCAAGATACAAAAATCTAGTAACAAAATTACAGAATCAGATAATAATTACAAGTTCCCATAGTTTTTTCGTCAAATTTCCAGAAAATAATACAGGGACTAATTTTAGAATTATTTTTATATTTTTCACGCTATTATGAGGCTATTAAGTTTATAGTATGTGACATCTTAATAATTTGCTAAGCGCTAGAAATGTGTAGATGGCGAGTACGATGAGCGTTATCAAACCAGTCCCAATCTCACGACAGACAATTAGACAATTATTTTAATTAACTGCGTAATTACTTTCCATAGCTGGGTACGATTAAAATACTGAACAATGAGGAAACCAGCCTCTTTATAGTGAATATTCTACACACAGCTTCGAAACTCATAGCATACTCATAGATACATTAGTGTACGCTGATGAAATCTTTTTTTTAAAGACAACCAACTATGTATAGTATGTGCTGAAAAGAGTATGTGCCGAAAAAAACCAAGCAACAGATGTAAATTTGTGAAGCGCGTGTCTACCTATATAGCAGTTAGTAAAAATAGAACTGAAAAAAAAACATGGCTATAATTGTCACAAATGTAGTTCATCAAAGTCCGCAACAAACACTTGTTTTCGTTTGTTTGCAATGAGTCATACCAAATTTTTTAACGGCATAAGTTTCTTCTCATTGCTTTGGTACGATCTAATCAAACATATGAGCACGCATTATTTGTTAGTGATATTTTTTTTTATCCATTAGTGATAATAATAATAATTCAATATAATATTTATGATCGACAGTTCAGTCAGTACTAAATACATATAATAACTAGCTATCCTGTATCTATCTACATTTGTATGAATGATTAGGTGAGAAATTCTTAAATTTTAAACATCTTACATTATTAACAGTATATGCCACAAAAACTTAGCTAAGCAAACAAAATGGAGAGCATTGAATAAGAACAATTACAAACCGGATTGGAGCACAATCACCCACTCCGTGTTTGCCAACCGCCTCATGTCTAAGTACCGTGACGCTACCTACAACTTACATAAAACCACGCTTATCCAATAATTTAACTAAATCAACAATCTTAACTTCATCATTACACAATTATTTCTACAGCCCTTTATAATTAACAGAAATTTTAGGTTTGAAAGGTTTACTTAATTCTTAGCTTTCTCTGATTTCATTAGAATGCTCTTTTTCATCAATATTTGACTGTATTTATTTGTTATTATGGCAAACCACACATTTCATTCAAATTAAAAACAGCCATGGTTTTGTATAGAATGTTATGGACTACATCTTGGCTAAAGCACAGGATTTATACCACACGAGTATTAAACATTGTTGCCAGGAGCACGGCTGCACGTGAAACATTTAGAGGGCGTAGAGGGTGCAATTACAGAGAAATATCTAATAAATTATAGGCAAGAGGTGCGCGGGCGCCGCGTGACGGTCGGCTCCTGCTTCCGCGAAACGCCATCTACAGAAATCGGAGAAGGAAATTGCAGCTCGATCACGATCGATATGGACACGAAACGACCAGGTTAAATTGTGGTAATCAACTACATTCAACTGTCTTTTGTAACTTTGTACAATTTGTAATATGTACTAAAATATAGTGGTCAAATTCTAATGATTTATTTTAAATCTAAGTTTAAATTTAAAATAAATACAATCTTTTGGGTCTCCAGATGCTGGACGTTCGAAAACAATAAAACAAAAATGGATGAATAGGAAAAAAAAGTTAATAACATGTGACTCATAGTAGATAATAAGCTTTCAATTGCATTCCGAGAATTTGAAAACATTAAAGTTATCTTTATATAAAAGAACAATTAACAAAATGGTGTAGTTTTTGAACATCCATCCGATTTGGCTAAAAAAAAGTTTATAAGGGTCTTTTGGAGGTTGAATAGATATGGAAATATTTGGAGAAAACGTGTTCGAAACAATAGTGACGGATGTAAAGAAAGGGCCTTCAATACGGAATATCCCTGGTGCGGACAATGACTGCCCGCAACGGTCAATGCAAAAAGTAGTGATGCGAAGATAAAATTAATTAATATCGATATAATAATAATATTTTATTTATCTTAACTTTGTTACAAAATTAAGTTTAGTTTATCGGAAGGTAACCTTAACATTTAATTATTTTGTTCATATTTGAATTCAATTCTTAGAGGATTGAATAATCCTAATATTATGAGTGCTGGTGTATTATGTAATTAATAAGTCAATCAATTAAATATTACCTGGAGGTTAATAGTCGAGTAGCAAATTTTTAAATCACATCTTATCATATTGCCCCCGTAGCATCGCGAAGATTGATAAAATATCTCGCTGAGTCAAAATAAAAATAAAAACGTATTGAAAACTATGAAATTTTCGTGTCAACAGTATTTCATTACAGTTAGCCAATGTGGTAGGGTGCTGATTTTTTAAAATTCTCACTTAAAAACGGATATCGAATATCCAGTCATAAACTTGCCCCGCAAACTATTTGACGATGCGAACGTAACCGAAACTTAGATCTGTCATCATTCTAAAATTATCGATATCGATAATATTCTAACGATAAATCAAATTGCAGATGAGTCTATTTATCGATATTTATTCATCGTCTCCATATCTATTACATTACATCCCCGACATGTCGCCGACAATTCAGGTAGACAAAATACAATAATAAAACATTTACCCCGAACGTGAAAAAACACTTTCGAAGCAATTAAGTCGAAGTAAGTCGCAGTGGCGTCAGAAAGATTATAAAACGGACTTATCACTTTTTTGTCCCTTTTCCTTAATGCAGGTATAATTTGAACCTAAATGAAGCTTTGCGTAGGTTACATTTTAGCTTGTCAGTTAAAGGGCGTGTTATTATGTAGGTGGCCGTCAATTTGTTGCGTTTCGATAACAACAGTGGTCGATTATGTTGTTGCTAACTCTAGCCTTGTTTTGTTTGCAGGATATTTTGGTCCACGTATTGTAGTTGTTGCAATTCCTGCCTAACTTTCTATGGAGACTTTACACACTTGAGTTATTAGTTACCAAGTAATCTAGCACGTTTTATGTTCTAGAGTGCTTCATCTAATATGGGTTCGAACCCTAATTAATCTGGTTTGAGAACTAAGGGCAATTAGGTGTACCGCCACAATGTATAGAAATACGTGCCGATAAATGTAAACACAGCACGTGGGGCCGCTCGGGGAAACACGCAATGCTGGTCTAATGGTCCAAATAAGTCTATTGTTGGTGACGAAAGAAGAATAGACCACGACGGGGAACGCTTAATTGGTTACAGAAAAGTTCACTGTGGTCTTATAACAAGAACAAATGACGGTGTGGTTAATATGTATATACTAACTTATTACAAAGGGGTTTCTTTAAATATAAAGTCATCAATATACGCAAAATAGAATTGTAGAATAAAAGTTATTTTTAAAATGTTTGTTTATTTTTTGTGACATTTTACCGAAATATAAAAGTTATTTGTTATTTTATTATAAATTACACATATTGCTCTGGTCACAAACTAAGCTCTAGGCTTGTACTGTATGTACCAGAAGCAACGATATTATACATATTATATTTATATTATATCTTCACGGGTGCCTTATGGATCGATCGCCTGGACGGCCCCAGGGTACCCAGCGGAGGGGTTTTAATCCCACCTCGTCGTAGCCGATGGTATGAGTCTACACCGAACAAGTGGAACAAGCTCGTCGCGATGTTTTGAGTAGACTCAATAACCCATCTATTAACAGTTTCACAAGTTGGTATAGTGAAACCGGAACCGACAGCTTAACGTGCTCTCCGAGGCACTATAGTGGTGTTGTCAAACAAATGTACATATTTTTTTTTATTAAAAACTCATTGGTACACACCGCGATTCGAACCAGGGACCTAAGTGTTTTTAAGTCCAAGGTCTAACCAACTCGGCCACCACGTATACTAAATATATTTATATATATATAGTATTGCAAATAAAATTATAAGGTTGTAATTTATTTAGTACGTCAGCTAGTTTACTTGTTTTTTTTTTATTTTTTAGTAATTTCTACCTGTTCACTTACATACTGAAACATTTAGCCATAAAGGATACCTTTAATCGTAACTTGACAATATGCAGTTGAGAGCTTTGTCAAAGGGTCAGAAGTCGTCATTGTTAACGCCTCCAAGCATAACATAAGCTGAAGCAACTCTTCTCAACTTTAAATACAAAGACTCAGTGACAGAGAAATGTCGCATTCGATTATAAGAACAAATCGTCTTTGTTAACCAGAATCGAATTTATGACGAATATGATTTATAGTGCAGGATTTGATGCGGACGGACCGGCTCACAATAGGCCTTCTGAACCACGAATTAATAGCTCCAGCGAGTTTAGGATTCATTATTATTACAACTTTTAATACTTATTTTATTATAGTTCTTGGAATAATTGGATTTGTGGCTTCATATTTTTATGGTTCGGTATTAGATGTACGTTGACGTTTAAGTAAAAATATGATTATAAATTACGCTTTGAAATGCCTTAAGGTTATTTATGAAGACTAAGTTTATGATGAACTACCATACACCAAATTAATTATTGTAACAATGGCTGCGTTCAGGACTGCTCAAGAGTTCTTGGAGTAATACTAACAGTAAAAAAATAAATTGCAAATAAAAATGTAGGTATGTATATAATTCATAAAGAACACAATCGAATAAAAATCGTTCATAAAACAAATTATAGTGTTGATTTGACAGGTTTTAATTGGTACGATAAAGTTATATGCTAAGCCAGCAAATAATACTCATGACTTGAGACTAGAAAGAACTAGTTTGTAATTTAAATATAAAAAATATCAGTGACTCCAATATATTTTTTAATAAGGGGCAGAGAAGTATTTCTTGTAGTATTCTACTATACAGGGTGAATTTGAAAGGATGTACTTTAGGCTAATATGAGATTCTGCTGATCAAATCGAACAACTTCTCCAATGGAACCATGTGTCGCAAATGAAAAAAAAATTTGGCTTCCCCATACAAATTGGTAATTTTAACATTACTAGTTTGTATGGAGAAGGCAATATTTTTTTTCATTTGCGGCACATGGTTCCATGGGAAAAGTTTTCCGTATTGATGAGTAGAACCTCATATTAGCCCAAAGTACATCCTTTCAAAGTCACCATGTATATTAAATAGTATAGAAGATGAAAGGGTAAACTAGCACTAAAAGTAATAATTCAGACCTACTATCACAGGTGCCATATACGGCGCGTCTGAAAACACCTAAAGGGCTTCTTGGTACCCATCGGTGTTTTCAAAAGATTGTACTTTGGGCTAATATGATGATCACTAAGTAAATCAAACAACTTTTCACGTGGAACCAATAGTCACAAATGATATAAAACAATTGCCTCCCCCATAGAAATTGGTCATTTTAACTAGTTAGTATGGAGAAGGCATTTAATTTTTTTATTTGCCACATATAATTTCTTCTAAAAAGTTCGATTTGATCAATAAAACCTCATATTAGCTCAAAGTAAAACCTTTCAAATTCACCAATTATATTCGGATATTATCAAGTGAAAAAATTGTCGTGCTTCTATATAAAATTTATCAAAGACTGTACAGCAGATAAACTGGGAGCTTAACGCTTTCTCCGAGGCATGGAGTGATGTCAAACTAATATAAGTATATATTTTTCTTAATAAAGAAACGTTGGTTCACACCGGGGCTTGAACCCATGACCAATAACTTTAATTGAATAAAATAGTTTAAATTATATTTTCAAAGTAATAGACAAAACATTTTAAATACAGTTTAGTTAGAACGCATATTAGCATAATCCAAAACCTTCTTTAGAACCTTTAAGCTTGTACCAAAAACAAACTACGAACATTAAAATGCAGAATCGATTAAAAACAAATTGAAGAATTCGTATAGAGGTACGAAATTCGACACCTAAAGAAAATCGATTACGAACGCGTGAGGCGACATGATTCTATGTATTCGTTCGAATCGAATGCGAGATGAAAAATAAGGGTGTGATCATAATGAAGATCTAAAATCTAATTTAATTGTCATTAGTAATCAACATAAAGTAACTATGAACACGCGATATCACACTAAACTAGCTGACGTTTCCTAGATTTAATTGCTTATTGATTTTGGTTAAAACTAACTGCTGTTTTTAATAATATATATCTACACTAAATATCTACACTACTATACATTTTGGTAATAAGAAAACGACGCGACGGTAAGTGCAATAAATACATATGCAATAAATAAAACATAATGATAACAATATTACGTATAGTAAATATAATATAGAAGCCTATATAAATACAATTTGTCAATAATCCGAAAATTTTAAAAAAGATAAATATTCCCAGTTAGCGAGTCACTTTGAATTTCTGGCCTTTGCAGTTGAAACATTAGGTCCATGATCACCTGATGCTTTGAAATTTTCCCAAAATCAGGTGACCGACGTGCTAGGGCCTACTTTGTACAACGAATTGGGCTAGAAATTCCAAGGGGAAATGCAGCTGGAGTTCTCGGTACGTGTGCGGCCTCAAAGGAACTTTATGAAATTTTAAATTTAATTTAGATTTATACTTAAACTTTATATATTTTTAAATGCTATACTTTAAAAAAATATATATCTTGTTACAACTTGTATAATACCTATTGCATGTTTATGAAATAGTATAAAATTATTTCCTGTTCTACGTCCATACTTTAGTAACTATAAATTAAAATACGCGTCATATTGTGAACGCATCCTAATATCAAAGTTTTATTTCGTGTGATTTATTCGTGGAATTAATTTAGCGAAATGAAATATTCCCGCCCACGGACTCGAGACAAAACACGGGCACGGTTCCACCAACACTGTTAAACCATAGTTAAAACATGATTAGTTTCTAAGCAGTAAAAAAAGACATGAAAGTAATACCATTTTATCTACTTCTTGTTTACCTAATCTAAAAAAGAATACCTACCGAGATAAATATAAATTAAAATATAATACATTAAAAATTTCAATCACAAAACATATCTGCCAAAAATGCACAACAAAATTTACAAGTAAAAAAAAAAAATTTACTAAAATCAAATACCTGAATAAATTATAATAAACGACATTCCCTAAAACTAATTTTATAGATGACTACTTTGCCTTATTAAAACTAAATCTTCTAACTAATAATTACATACATATAGCGTGTATTTCTGTTAAGGGGTAAGCAGAGAACAATCTACGCCACTAAGCTCTAACTCAACATACTTCTCTAGGTTCCTAGAGGAAAATGGATCCATGCAACGATTGATACAGATGAGTTTATTTTTTAAACTTCGTATTTATTTGTCCTTTTTTAAAAATATCTCCAAAATAATAATAAATAGACAGTAAATTTAACCAACGTTTTATAAACTGAAGCCCAACCAACCGAGCCATCTTATATTATGATCATTATTAATAAACATTAAAAACATGCAAACTGCATCAACCGGCTCATAATAAATCCGGGGATCAGCAAAGAAATTCTGAAGGAAGGCCTTTATGGCAGGATATCTAATGAATAGAAACTATTTTAAGCTTAAAACAATTGCACATACTTGAAAACTTAATAAAAAGCACAATGTATAAGATGTAGGTGGCGTCATTAGCTATATAACGTTGTTAAATTTGCAAAATATTCTGTCAAGAGGTAATATCTGTTAAAAAAAAATACCGATATACGAAATTAATATTTGTAATAATAGTATTTATTTAAAATCATTATTAAACCTGCCATTAGCTGCACATTAAATAGTAAAGTCTTAAATGAATAAAAAGTTGAAAATTATCATATACGATTAAGGCAAAACAATGTTATTTAAAAAAGATTTTTTTTTACTATGCTGCTAAACTAAAACAAGCAGAATTAAAGATATGTTCGCAATATAATACAAGACCATAGAATACCTAGAGATTTTAATACGTAAAGCCTACCCTAAGAAGACTAAGGTCTGTATGAAAAACTAAGAGACGAGACAATGTTTTTAGCTATCCATGGCTTCACCGTGCGGGTGCCGGGTCCATCGCGTGGTTGAAAGGCAGGGGAATGAACTGCAGTGTTCCCGGACTTGAGACCGCGAAGTAGGTTTAAAGGCCTTTTGAACTCTCACCTGCACTGTGTACACTACCCTCTCTACTCAACCAAATACTATATGATCCTGTTAGCGCCATCTTGTCTTGTAGTCTTCCGAAATAAACGTAAATTCTCGTAATAATCTAGCTTATTAGACGATATCTAATAATAACCAATAATCATAAGTATGTAAATTATTTGTCGAATATTAATTTAACAAAAAAAAATAGTAAAATTATATATAAAAATATTAGTTAATTTAAATACTACCTAACTATTAAAAAACAACTAGGTATAACGATATGATTGTAGTGACATTTTTATTAGATACAAAGATATATTAAGTCGTCTACTCGAGATCAAAGCGAAACCGTAAACGAGTTCTATAACAATTTTATTGGGAACAAAAACAAAAGAAAACATTTAAGCTACAATAAAAAATATTAATACAGCCATTAAAGTTGGCGACTTTGCTGTGGTATTAATATAGCTCTTTATATATTACTGGGACGTTAAACTGTCGTTTAATTAACTTATAGAGTAAAGCATGCTCTAAATTGAGATACGATTAAAGACACAAGATTGTACAATCGTCTTTAGGCAAAATATTTGGATTTTGATATTTTTCAGTGACACTCTATACATACAAACCGTTCACCGTAAGGTCCCCTGCCGTGATGTTGGCACTATGGCAGGCAGGTGACATATTGCGATGAACGGTCTGTATGTAATCTATGCTGTCAACTGCTAAAATCTACTTTTTTGGCTTGAAAAATATTTTGCTACAGAAATATTATTACTTCACAATTTTATTTATATATGTACGTTGAGTCCGGAGGTCGTGGGCTCGACTCCCACCCATGGCAAAAAAATATTAGTACGTTTTTTTCTGTACAGTTTGTCATGTATATCGTTGCATCTGATACAAATAGTACCAGCCTAGAGCTAAGTTTGTGACCAGAGCAATATGTGTAAATTATCCTACATATTATTATTATTATTATCTAGTAGGTGAGATTTAGACTTAAAAACACTACAGTATTTAGGTCTCCGGTTCAAACCCCGGTTTGTACCAAATATGGATGGGTTATTGCGTCTACGCAACAAGCAGGACACTTGTTCGGTGTAAACTCAAATACCATCAGGTACGAACAGGTGGGAATAAAATCCCACGGCCGTCTAGCCCTAAGGCCGTCTAGCCTTAAAGTCACCCGTGATAGTTAAATTTAATTCCCTCAATAAAAGTTGTAAAGCAGCCAAATCTCGACTTCTATAATATGTTAATTATTTATATTTCGCCAAGAGATTAACATCAAATATGCGACCACACTTTTACAGGAAACGCACGCCACATTAAAAATTCATCCGAAATAATGATGTAACATAAATTTTTATTCTGTTATCGATAAAAAATGTTAATTCAAGAAATACTCAAATACACTTAGTATTTAAGAAGACCGTAGTCAGACGTATTAATAGATATACTAATTTGTGATTTTCGAAATAAAGTTTTAAATAAATTAAAAATAAGAAACCATCCCGCCCCGCAAAGAAAATAATAACAAAGTAAATCAGCTTTGATTATTGAAACATAGTATAATAAAGCATACAGATTATCACAATATCTATCATCACTATCCATTAGACCATTGATTGATACCTATATCAAAACTATCAGTTACAAATATGTGCTCTAAAGCTCATTGTCGATGTCATATGTTGAAATAATCGAACAGATTTAGTAAAATGGTCTGAAAATAATGTAGAATTATAACTACAAAAGACAATATTCGTTTTAAACCATCGATATACAGCACAACACTATTCAGTAGTGTTGATTAATTCGATTTTTATTTGTATGAGAATGACACAGCTGCCGACGAGCGTTTGATCCCGATACGCCGCTCTACGACAAAACACAGGCGAACCAACATTTTTACAGCCGACTGAAATAATCGATCATAATTTTTCAGTCAAGAATTCGCTTAAATATTTATTTATTGTGAATAAAGTTGTTTATAAAAGCTAACATTTATAAATTACAATGTATCATTCTGATATGTTTATAAATTTTCTTCTATCTCTTCTAAATCGTTAGACAATTATGAAGCCCAGTTTTTGCAAATCTTTTCCAAGAAGCAACACAATTCCTGGATCAGAGGTTTCTCTCCTATCCGTTCCTGGACCTTCATACTGCTTTCCATCAGATGGATGTAAAGTCAAAACCGAGCCCTCATAAATAATAATATTCAGGAAAGCCTCAGATCTTAAGGACTTTTAAGTCACCATAGCGTAAAGATAAAGATCAGAAACCAAAACATTCATGAGAGAACCAAGGACATTGCAAAGATTTGTTCCTAAAGTATGCTAAATAGGTTCTGGAGCAGTAAACTTTTATACTGAAAAATAATAAAGCATAACTTACAATTTATCTTCCAACACGAATAACAGAAAACAATTAATTTCCTATCATATTGAATTTTGTGAACTGTTTATTGGTTCATAGAGACGAGAAATGACACTCAGAATGTCATTTTCAACGGGAACTTTATGCGATTTCTGGTACCATAATACACATGACGGATTAAAGAGGGCATCTTTTATTTCAAAAGACGACAAAGATGATTCAAAATTTAATTGAAGCTAGAGGAGAATCCTTTATTACTATATGGAAAAACAGTACCACAGTAAAAAAAGCTATACAAAGCTATACAAGGTAAGGTAAGGTGTCTATTTGACGCCCACTAAGTAAGCGACAAGTAAATAAACAATAAGACAGTAGCTGGCAGGTCAAATATGCATGAGTCAACATTTAACATTACTACAATTCATTAGAAATTCTTACGTTTGTCCGGCATTGCTACAATAGGAAATTTATAAATTATAATATTGAATGGTTATTATTATCATCATGTTTTGAAATTACAAAGCATATGTGACAGTTTAGTTGGACGCGTTAAATTTCCCACATAACCCTTCTCCTGCCTCACGCGGTGAGAGGGGTATCTCGAACTCCGGAAAATTCACCTAAAACAAGGGGTTTATATCCCGTTAATCCTAAAGGTACCTTTACTAGAATAAAAACATCTAATAACTTGCGCCATACCATATACAACCATGAGACTTCAATATCTACAAATTTATACTGGTTAAAAACTTAAAAAGTCTAGTTAACTTAGTTAGCCTAGAGCTTAGTTTGTGGCCAAAGCAATATGTATAAAATGAATAAAAAAAGTTCTAGTTTGTAAAAAATATTACTCTCGAACCAAGCAAACCTCATTTTAATCCAAATAATTAATTTTAACTTATAAAAACTTAAGCTCGATGTTTCTAACTACTTCTGGCATAAGAATTATTAGCAAATTATCAAAATGTGGCACTTCAATCCTGATGTTCATTATCCAACCTGTGTGCAAAATTTTACTAAATCGGATCGCTTGTTTTGTTTACAATGTTATCAGTATTTGGTATTTCCCGAAGTCTATATAAATATACAATAAATATTTTCGCGGAAACTTATAAAAAAAAAATTGTGAATTTTATTATTGGCAACCCTAAAGTAAGGTGACTTGCACAAATGTAACAACCCTTGATCCGCGGCATTATTGGCACAGGATGACCGACATAGTTTTTTTGTTCATAGCTCCACGAACGAAACTCCCATTGACATTCAGGAGGCTTCTACAGTAGACTATTATAAGTAACAAACTATTAAGTGTTTTTTTTTAAATACCTATTTATGAAAACAACTTTGGAAATTTTTACTTGCATTTTCTAATTAATAATGAAACAGAAGTTAATGTTAGCTTAACTGAAATGAAATTTAATACTAGCTTAACTAGAATAGAAGTTAGCACTAGCTTAGTACTTACTTATTGAAAATACGAAAATACAAAGGGTGAATTACAAGTCCCCGAAATTAGCAAAAAAGTGTTTTGTAGATGGTTTGAACTCGCTAATCTCTAGCTATCACAACAGTCGGATCTAAAAATTATATTTGCATTTGATAGCCCAATTCTTGATGCTATTTGATTCTTAGAATCCGAGAAAAAGAATGAAGGCTAAGCGAAAACGAAGTAATAGGTAATCCGATTGCGCTGCAGCGTTTAATTTAAATGGCATCCTGGTGAAACCGCGGTCATAGCTAGCTTAATATAAATTAGATACTCGTAAGTAAAAGTAGCTAATCTACAGGGTGAATTTTCAAGTATGCCTTCAAGGACAAATCCCAAATTACAAGGAATAGCGAAAAAAAAAATATCAAGGCCGATTTTACTGTAGGTATATTAATATAATAAAGAGGTAAAGTTTGTGAGTTTGTGAGGTTGTAGGGGGTAATCTCTAGATCTACTGAACCGATTTTGAAAAATTATTTTAGTGTTGGAGAGCCCATTCGTCGAGAAAGGCTGTAGACTTTACAGCATCACACTTCGACCAATAGGAGCGGAGTATCAATGATAAATGTTGGAACGGGGAAAATTTGTTCCTTTTGAGAGCTTCCGTTGCGTGGGCTGCGTAAACGATTAAAGATACGCAGACGAAATTGCGTGGGTCAGCTAGTCTATTATAATAAAATGGGAATAATTTGCAAATACAGACAGACAGAAAAACAAATAATTCGATAGCTAACTAAAACGCAAACTATCTAGTAGAATAACAACTGGCATAATTGATTTTATTGCAGTAACAAAACAAAGAAAAACAAATAAAATATTCAAATTTCGAATGCAAATTTGACATTATACAGGGTTGTCACATTTAGAGACACAGTGTAACCAAAACGATCCATCTTCTCCCTTGTTTTAATCGTTTCAAGGAATGTCGTTCACATCATCCATCTTACGCTATTTACGAATACTGGCCCAGCCCTATGTCAAATGATTGTTGTAATAATTGATGCTTATTCAATTTAGGTTGACTGTACATTTATACTTACCTAAAATTAAGTCCTTTTAGTTATGAAATTTGACATTAGACTGTCGATGATCGCTTTAGAGCTAAACTTATGAAACTTAAAATTTAAAATGAGGTTTTCAGTATTTAAAATAGTTTTTTTTTTAAATAAAAGTACGTTATGGTGTAGATTTTACTTAGTTAATCTTTATTTATTATTAAGATAGTCTTATGGTAAGTTATGTATACGTTTTAAATTAAACTGAAGTACATTTTTTAAATTTGTACTTCAGTTTAATTGATGATTTTAAATCTTACTTCAGTTTTGATTTTATAACATTAGAGACAGTAATTACAGTATATTTACAAATATTCATTAATACCAAGAAGCCGCAAGCTGAGCCTAGTTTGTGGTAATCAATTAAAACAATAAATTAACACTCGTTCACGTATCTAACTAGTAAGAGACTTAAACAAATGACTTTAGTCAAAACTAAAAATCGAATTAACCAAACCGTCTGTTAAAGACTCCAATTAAAGCTCGAACAAAAGCAATCTTCAATGAAACGTATAAAAAAATTTGATAGATCAACTCTTTAACCTAATCTCCCATCAACAGTTATTGCTAAACAAAAAAGAACCTTAATCGCTTAACAAAATAGTTTAAAATTAATTGTAGAGTTTGATTAGGATAAGGCTTTTTAAGTAGAAATGTAGTGTTGGCACAACATCTTATATCGATTAAATAGATAATTAATCACGGGAAATGAAACCGAATGAGATGTTATTAGTTATACCACACTCGCTATTAACAAGTGAAACAATAGGTGTTTCATATACAGGCAGTTGTACTTGGCACTTGTTGTACTTTTTTAGTTTGATTAGGATAAGGCTTTTTAAGTAGAAATGTAGTGTTGGCACAACATCTTATATCGATTAAACAGATAATTAATCACGGGAAATGAAACCGAATGAGATGTTATTAGTTATACCACACTCGCTATTAACAAGTGAAACAATAGGTGTTTCATATACAGGCAGTTGTACTTGGCACTTGTTGTACTTTTTTAGTTTGATTAGGATAAGGCTTTTTAAGTAGAAATGTAGTGTTGGCACAACATCTTATATCGATTAAACAGATAATTAATCACGGGAAATGAAACCGAATGAGATGTTATTAGTTATACCACACTCGCTATTAACAAGTGAAACAATAGGTGTTTCATATACAGGCAGTTGTACTTGGCACTTGTTGTACTTTTTTTGGGTGTAGAAAATTAATTTTAAAAAACGGTAGGTTTCTTTCTATAAAGTACCTTTATGTAAAAAAAAAAAATTATTTAGAAAAAAAAAAATTCGAAATATTTTATATTGATAGGACAAAATGATGATTGGAGATTACTTTAACAAATACAAAGTTTGAATAAAAAAAAACACTATTTGAATACAAAAATAAAAAATATTCAGTAGGTAAATATTTTTATTCATAAAAACTTTAGTGTTTTGGTTAAAACAGTGTTTTATCTCTTTTCTGACAAAGATAGTTTTCATTAAAAAGAGACGAAACGCCATTTTAACCAAAACGCCCAATAAAGTTTTTATAAATAAGAGATTTGGTATATAAAGTTCAAATTTGCAATATTTGTATGTATTTTGGAACACAACATTTTTTTTCGATATTATAGTATATGTACATACAAACTTTTAGTTTTATAATGTATAGCATTAGCAAGAAGTAATAAATTTCCATTGAAATCGTTTTGTAGCATCCTGTAGCCAATGGGCCGGGAGCAGACCGATGGCCGATCAATCAGCTGCTAACGAGGCGCTCACGAGAATATGAAGGATACATCCCCCCTTACCCCACCCTTATTACCTTTCTCTATTACATACATACATTCATACATACATTTATACATACATTCATACATACAAAATGTCATGATATAGGTTTTATTAGGAGTGGTAAAGTTTAAATAAAAATTCTATAACAAAAAAAAGACTATTAAACTTAAAAATTTTCATGCATTTTTTTTTAGATCATAATTAAACGACAGGCAAATTGTCTGCTAATTGTCTGTTAAGGTTAAATATACAAAATATCATGGTATAGACCTTTTTAATATGGTAAAGAGTTTACATAAATTTTCTATGACAAAACTGTAAAACTTTTAAATTTTAAGCCAATTGCTGCTAACTAACCATTATTTTAGGTAAAAAGTTAAATAATTTCTGATAAAGTGATATTTTTTATAGTAAACTTTTATGGTATAGTAAAGACTCAAGTAATATTTGGCAACAATAATCCTTTCAATTGCAATCTAAACACCGGCTCAAACCTAGACAAACAACCACCCAAAAACAAACAAGAACACCCACAACCAAAAACTTAATTTTGATGAAAAATTTACATAATACAATAAAGTATCTAAAACAAAAAATAATTAATCCACAATGAAGCAAGACAAAGACAGCAAACCGTCTGAAGGCGTGTCTGAAGCATATCTTTCATTATCTCCGACATTAATAAATGATAACGCATTATTAATACAGAAAACATGATCAACTAGAGTGATGGCTTCGAAACGAGCAGATTAAACAGCCAGCCATAATTAATTCTTCTAATTAAAAACTTTAATGTTTACTCTGATCTTATGCCATTTAAAATATTACGATTCGTGGAAGGTCTGATTCAAGAATTACTGGTTTCATTCATAAATGACAAATAGTTAAATTTGGAAGACCCTTTTGAAATACTTATAAATATTACTACAATGAAGTTAGCGATGAACTTATAACTATTTTTTTATTCTTAAAAACACTTTTAAAAGTGCTTATAATAATAGTAATACGCTTTCACAATATAAATAAAAACTCATTATATCATTTATTGCACACCTACCCAAACTTAATGTTCTAATGTCCCGAAGGTTTGACGTCAGATAATGCCCAACGGCATTAAGTCCGTCTTTGTATTATGTAATAAAGTTTGATGAATAAATAAAATAAATAAATAAATATTGTCGTGATGACAAAATCAGCTCCAGGCTGGTGCTATGTAATACCAGAAACAATTTGCATTGCAATTTTATCTTATTAATTTCAATACCAGAAACCATACTAATACATATATTTTAATAAACGCCCAAACCATAGCAAACTGCACAGCAAACCCTACTAATATTGTTTCGCCATGAGTGGGAATCGAACTCAAAACCTCCAGATAGATACAACACCAACGGCGTAATCAACTAGACCAAGAAATGCCTTCTTATTAGCATGTTAATAGCATGGCCATCATTGGAGACGTTAGTCGTCTTAAGGCAACTTTGTAGATGGAAGATAGCAGACAAGAAGAAGTCAAGAAGACAAACAAAGACAAATCATTGGTAACTTGCATAATATATAACAATCTCCAGAATTCAGCTGCTAAAACCGCTGTATTTTCTTGAAAGCCAATGAATAATAAACTAAATCATTTGGCTCATAAAAGAAAGCGTAAATAGCTTCATCAGAAGCACCTCTGAAATCAATTGAGGATGGGCGTGTCGATACAAAGCGGACGTCCGCAGTGCCCAGCCTCCTTGGGGAACTAAGAAGTATTGTCTGATAGACAGCGAAACAGCCACGATTTTAGGCATTACTTTGTAAATATAAACTCAAAGAAGCACGTTAGATTTGTAATTTTATATTTTTTGTCCTATAGTCAATGCTTAATGACTTTAAAATTATTAGAAAAATATGTCGTTTGAATTTGGGTACGCGTTATTTATTCGCTAAACGTAGGTTTACTTGAACGCTAGAAATAACCATAGTAAACGTTTTGTAACTAAATTTTTCACGGATTTTTTTATGTGACTATTTCTCTAACTGATGGTAACCTAACCTACAAAGTTCATAAATGAGGTCATTCATTACATTTTTGACTATTTGTATGTTGTTTAACAACATCGGTTACTCCCACTATGCCGGCTACGAAATGGGTGGCAACAACATCTACTTCAATATCCTATCGATTCATCATCACAAAGAAATATTATTCTTGTAATTTATTAATCAAATATTTAAGTTATAATCTGTCTAATAAATGTACCTATATTAAATTTAAAGACTGCTAAAGTATTGTTTTAAGAAATTGCACTAGACAATTGTTATCATACGTCGTTATATGTTTGAAGTTAAGCACTGTCTATGTACCATTGTAAGCCAAATGAAACCTCCCATGTTGTAATTGAAACTGATTGCAGATCCGCCTGGATTACACGTTGAGTGTATCAGGTACCTTGATCGGGATAAACTGGACTTCTTATCGAGTCCTGAATAAATTATACTGCAATTTATCAGCGGGTTGCTCACGACTGTGTAAATTGAAGTTGTGATTTTTTGTGTTAATATCTCTGCCAATGGACTTTTACAAATAGCTTTTAAAGGTTTCTAACAATAACTACATTAGACTGTTTGAGCAGATTGTTGGAAAGAACAGTCGTAGTTAATTATTTTACTCAATAATTATCAAAAAGAAATAAGAAAATAATTAAAGAAAAGAATAAGTATCAAAAAGTGGATGAAAAATTAGACGACATTTTATATTTGAATATAAAAACACCAAAATGATTTAAAACTCTTAAACATTATGCTCAACTTGTACATAGTAAAAGCCTAATGCTTAGTTTGTAACCAGGGCAATATAAAATATCCTATATAATTTATATTATTTATCTATATTAATATAATAAAGCTAACCTGAGTGTTTGTACCAATAGAAACGGAGCATCAATGAAAAATGTTGCAAAATGCTCAAAATGTATTTATTTTGAGAGATTCCGTTGCGTAGACGTAGAGTTACGAGTGTCAGCTAGTTTATTATATAATAATTTATCATGTGTCTTATTCTTTAACTTATAATGCCGGTTTTTTTTTCGGTCAGCCAGGAGTCAATTTGCAACTAAATTAGCCGACATAGTAGACTACACCAGCGACGCATGTATCGATAGCATTTGTAGAGACTATTCATGGACTGCACAAACATCTTACCTTCTCGAGTTATGCAGTCACTTGTCGTGCTATTTTTTTATTTTATTTTATGATACATCATTAGCAGAAACGTCTAAACTTCATTTGAAGTCAATATTTATAAATAAGACAGTTAGATATTAAACGCGTGGACTACGCCTGCATCACTGACTCTCGCTTAAGGCCCTGTCCAAAATAACTACATAAAATAAATCCCAGCCCCAAGAATATTATAATGCACTTAACGACTTAAATTTATTATGCCCATATTGCATGCGCTGCTCATTTATTATTTCATGCTGCATTAATTAAGGTTATAGAAGTGTTACAAACAAAACGAGTGTGGGAATTCGCCATATGAACCTTATCCATAGAGATAATGATTATATTTTAAATATCATAATAGAAATAATTAAGCTCCAGATCGCTAGATCGCCGCGAGCGAGCGATCGTGCGCGGGCGACTTATGATTGATAATCGTTACTTTTGTTTCGTTTTCGCTCGCTGGTTTTCGTATGTGCTATCCTTGTTGCACTTTAATTGATCTTTGTTGTAAACGGTGCCATCTTTGTCGCTAGATTTATCATGTTGGTATTAGTCTACCTTGTTGGAGGTTTTAGTGTTGGTTGAAAGAGTTCCGTCGTATTCTAATTGTAACTTTATCTCTTTCATTTGATATTTGAAGGATATATATGCCTTGACTGAAAAGTGGAATAAAGAGGAATTGAGGGAATAGAAGGGTTAAAAAGGATCATAGATGGCAAATCCCTTAGCCACCAATTAACTATAGATAAAATTGTGTGTCAAATATCATGTCTATATAGTAGTTGCTCCTTTGGTGTTGTATTTTGAGGACGTAGGTTCGATTACTTATAATTTAGTAAGGTTTTTTGTACAGTTTCCCATGGTCTGGGTGTTTATAAAATATACTGATTCTGGTACACGTAGTACAAGCCTAAAGTACTATAAGAGACCAAGGTCAATCGTGTGAAATATTATATTTCGGAATGGTTTATCATATAATTAATAACAGTTAATATGTACCTTAACAGGCATAAAAAAAATCGAGCAAGTCATTCGTAAATCCTTGACAAAGATGCCTGATTCCGTTTTTCTTCTTACTTTTTCTTTTAGAGATATTATAATAAAAATATCTACCTAAATGTTAGGGTGATATGGTTAAGAAATTACATTTAATTAAAAAAGACAACGCATCAAATAAGAAAAAACGTTATACCAAAGCCTTTATTAGCAATCATTACCTACAAAAAAAATTACACGTGCAAAAGACCATCTTTAATGAAATAAAAGAGGCTTACATCAATCTATAAGACATTCAAAATGAAATTAAGTTTCATATACTTTAATCAGATCGCATATATCATTTCCTTTTGTAGCTTATAGTAGATTTGAAGTTATTTAAAGTCGTCAATCACCATCGGTCTTATCCGACATATCAGATAACTATAATATATATCGTTTTAATATCGTTATACTCAATTTATCGCCGAGATCTTACTGTATCTTCAATCTTTCGCTTATACATTTCTAGTGCCTCTTAGTAGGTGAATCAATCATTAGTTATGATGATAAAGATTAAAGTAAGGTAATTGATGTAAAACTTACCTCGTTTCTGCATAAAAGAGAAAAGATCATCTAAAAATTCTTTCCGTTGAGGGTCATCGCTGATTTCGTATAACTGTAACAAGAAAAGTTATAATATTAATTTAAAATTCTAAACATACTATAGTTACATACATATCATCACGGGTGCCTTACGGCGCCCAAGACCGCCTAGACGGCCCCAGGGTACCCAGCGGAGGGGTAAATCCCACCTCGTCGTAGCCGATGGTACGAGTATACACCGAACAAGTGGCTAGCTCGTCGCGATGTTTTGAAGAGAGTCAATAACCCATCTATAAACAGTTTCACAAGTTGGTATAGTGAAACCGGGACCGACAGCTTAACGTGCTCTCCGAGGCACTATAGTGGTATTGTCAAACAAATGTACATACATTTTTTAATTAAAAACTTATTATACTATAGTTAAAACACAGGAAAAAACTGAATTATTCATTCGGATATCGAAGCAACATTTCCACATTGGCCACGTGCGCCCGCATCGCCGGACAAAACTACCAACTGTATTCTAACGTATCTTCATTCCCATGACAAACTGTCATAAACGTAATGGTCATGTACCTAAGCTACTGTTTAGTATTCATGAATACCTAATCACTCAAGTCTTTCCAGCAAAATTTTACAGTAATCGACTATCGTTGTAAGTGCAAATGCATTTTCCCGCAGCGAAGTAAACATGTCACGGCCAATGAATACTGCGATATCTGCCATTTACATGCAATATACTGCGGAATCGATAGATGACAAAGACAGTAGCTATGCTTCACCCGAGGAACAGATAGCACGTGGATGACGAACCTCTGATAAACATGTTATAGCTTCCATTTAAATGCTTCTAAACACACGACGCACACAATTATGTAGATAACTTATCTATGGTAATTTCGAGATAAATTTCCATTTACAAAACCAAAACATTATCCGTAGAAAAACCTACAGACTGCCATTATCCTTATATAAGTTTTGAGAATTGACGAATACCTGACCCTAAATAAATTCATTAAAAAGGTGAACTTTTATTAATTGCCCGAACGGATGACGTAATGAAACTCTTACAGTGTACATTACTATTGACGTACATGAATTGGAAAAGCCACAAAGCGTGAAAACGTGCGAAGAACAAGCGCCGGGCGAGCATTTAAACAGAGCCCAGTGTTTGCATGGACAGACAATTACATCAAGCACTTAGAGCTAAGGCGAACTGGGCCGTGGGTCGACAACGAAATGCCATTTAAAACTTCCTGTTTCCGTCTAATTTATTTGTCCAGTTGCTTCATTAAAATTGACCATTGTGTGATGTATTTGATTCGGGTCATGGTGAAAGAATTTGTACGAATTCAAGCGACGAAAGAAACTTAGTTATTGCAATTAAAATTTGCCAATGGGTATCTAATAATAAAGGGGTTTCAACGTGCATGCCTTTTTAAATAAAATGTTCGAATGAAAATGACGTTTTGTATGGAGATCTGTAATTTATCACTAGTTCTAGAGTCTAATTTTGGTGTTTTCTGAAATATACTTTTAAAACGCCAGAATTAGACCCTAGAACTAAGTTAGTATTGTTGATATTCTTTTAAGCGCTCGTTTTATTAAACACATCATATTTACTTATTCTGACTGTTTTTACGAACCGTAGGGTATTTCCAAAACAATTTGGCATTGAAAGTCTAAAGTTTTAAATAATTCAACATTTAATTGTTGATGGCTTTGTGGGGGATAACCCATTATACCTACTATACCTACATTGTTCTTATAATACTAAATTAGAGTCAAATAGTTTTTGAGTAATTTGTAAAAAAACTTATGCTTAGAGGTGTGACAATAAATTTTATTTTAAGAATTACTTTTCAAAGCAGTCCCGACCACCAAAGCCTTCACGCGTGCCCAGTTAAAAACAAATGAAATGCTTCGATCGTTCATAATTGGTCCGTTTTTTTTTACTTCCCCGGCGCTAATCGAAAACGTTCTCCGTGGTGATTAATCGCGGAGGGGCGAGTCCGAGTCGACAGTGACGATCGCCAAGATTGATGCGAGTAGCGATCGCCTGTTGCCGCTATTAGGAGTCAAACGCCTGTTCATTGACGCTTATGACGTATGTTCTCGCGTCTATCCAACTACACATAACGCTATATACGTCAAATTTCGCAGACACAAACGTTATGTTCGTCTGTAGTATAGGTAATATTATCATAATATATTTTTTTTTATATCTTAATTTTATTTCTGTATGGTTATTTAAAAACATGATAATAGATTATATTAATTTTTGTATATGCCAGATTAAGAGTGGCGATCTCAAACGTCATTTCATGACGCTTGCGACGTACGTAACAAAGTATACGACAGATTTCGCAGACATGCCGACGACACACGAACAAAACATTTATTACATCTTAATTTCTTTGCTTTATGATTATTTTAATACATATTTCATACCTAATAATATATTTCATTATTGTATAGATCGCCTGTTGCCGCTATTAGGGTTAAACGCCTCTTCATTGACGCTTATGACTACTAGCACCTAATCCGGCGTTTACACTATTGTAAGGCGTTATTAGATAATAACGCCTTACAATAGTGTAAACGCCGGATTTCGCTGACTATACGACTATTTGACAGACGAATTTGACGACGTATTTTTTATTTATTTTTTGTTATTATAGTGATACATAATAATATATTTAATTATTGTAACAGATCTGACATATTAATATGAATGGTAATCGTAATAGTCCGTTCATTGACGCTTATGACTTTTGTTTTCGTGTTCTACAAAACATTTGTTTATATTATACGAAGAAAAACGTTTTGGTCTTCTTAATATATTATATTTTTTATAATAGTTATTTTAGAACTAATAATAGGAAATAATGTAATCAATGGTCGTCGATCGATGCAAGTTTCGATTGTTGCAATTGTCGACCGCCTCAGTAGACGTATCCGGAGGTCGTGGGATCGATTCCCACCAAAAACAAAATACTACGTTTTTTCTGTACAATTTGGGTGTTTATAAAATATAATATGTATTATAAAGTTGTTTCTGGTATACATAGTACAAGCCTAAAGCTTAGTTTGTGACCAGAGCAATATGTGTAAATTGTCCTACATATTATTATTATTGTTCAACATCTATGCTTCTGCTCATTGACGCTTATGGCGTATGCGTCACGCTTATGCAATTACAAATACACATAGCTAAACGGATTTGTCGACATAAAATACGATACGATAGTCAAAAATATTCTTTGACGTCTGTAAGATATCTGTTTACGTGATTTAGGTATATTTACCGCCTCAGTGGCCGTTATACGATTTGGCGTTCCATCCGGAGATCATGGGTTCGATTTCCATTCCTGTCAAAACAATATTAATATTTTTCTCTGTACTAGTAGTCTTATAAGTTTAAGTTCTTCAAATATTTTAGTATTTGGCTTAAACTCACTATAATAATGATATTCTTACGTCTACCTATTCTATGAATTTCACCCCAAAAACTTGGATGACAAAACCGTTGGAGCATTCATGGGAAAAACACGATTACACACTGTAGGCTGTCTACTTGTTCATCCATGTTCATCACGAATCCCTAATAAAATACAATTTACACTTTACAACCATGTAAATATTTTAAAACCTAAATTTAACATGATTTTACATCAACAACTTTAACAATTGTTTAATTTTACCGTTTTTATTTGACAAGCGGTAATTTTAACGACATAAACTTGACAAGAGGTAAATTTTATGTCATTAACTTGACAAGAGGTAAATTTTACGTCACAAACTAGACATTATTTCCAAAGCTGCGCTGACGTTCATCTTATAGCATTTGGTTAGGTAGAGAAGTTACTGTTCTTACAGTAAAGGAGAGCATTGATATCGTAAAAGGCCTATAAAAACAGGCCTATATAACCCTACTTTACAGTCACAAGTCCGGGAACACTGCAGTACCCTCCAAATGAATGATAACAAATTAAAATTAGAATCACAAAATTGACAAACTTGCCAGAATCGACGTATATTTTACATCAAAAACTTGACAAGTTTTAATTTTTAAAAAAAGTGAATTTTCCGTTGTCAAAAGTAAACTTTTTTTTATGTGGCATTGTTGAAAATGTGCGAATAAAAAAAATGCTTCACATATTAAGTACCTTTCAGCATCTTTAACAATTGACCCTTAACACCAAAGTTTTTAATTGTAACAAAATATAAAAAGATGTGGTCAAATTATTGAATAATAATGACAATAATATTATCATAACAGGCTCAGTGGTGTTGCCAAGCGAGATGTTATTAGAATCACAAAACTGGTCTCGAACCAGCGTAATCCCCATTGTCATGTGCCAATTATCTTCTCGCCCCTTCCGGCTGACTAAATAGGTATTGTCAAAAGCCAAATAATAAATTGTAATAAAATATAAATAATAATAATATGTTTTGACGTCGTGTATTATATCGTTGAGTTTTGCACAATTTTTTTTTTTTTCAGTATTCATACATAACTTTAAAATACTATATTTTTTTAACGATAGTAACTTTTTTAGAAGCATTATTAGGTGTACCATTTATTGTATTTCATAAAAATTGCAAAATAGTATTTTTTTGTTTGTAATACTAATAAATAACACACACACGAATCATTAATACTAAGGAGTGCGTTCCAAATTGAAGATAACCATTACCTGTGCAATCTCTCGGGAAATATGGAATGTTTTAATTTTGGAACGCCCTAGGTGTATGTACTAATTAGTCATATAATATTTGCAATGCAAGATGTTTTATTTGATCAAAATCTAAGGACTATTTGCATTGAAAAATATAAAGGTTACCTACATACTGTTAGGATAATAGGTAACATTGTAGGTAAATACTTATTAAGACGCTAACAGTCCTTAACGACCTTGAACATTGAAATTGACATGTAGACAAAATGTCAAAAAAAAAATAAGAGTTTTTTTACACGTTGTTTAATTTAAAAGTAATCGAATCGAAAATAAAATACATCCAACAACCCATGTTATTCGCTAACAATAAAGCTTTCTGTTGATGAAATATTTTTTTGAAATCGCTTTAGTAATTTACGAGTTTATCAAATATTTTTTCTTAATAATATTAGTTAACGATTTAACTTATTTTTTTGTAAAAAAATTTTTTAAGCTAATTGCTAACCTAGGAAGCTGTTCCATATTTTCTAATCACAACCCTATAATGGATTTGTACAAAAGTTTTTTTTTAATGTTATTTAAAAAACTGCGATAAAATAGTAGGTTCAATTGAGATGTAGTTTTCCCCTTAATTTAATATCTATTCATATGATTATATTGCTTATTTTATAAAGCATGAAGATTTAAATGTACATAAACCTTCGAGGTGCAACGACAATTTTATTGTTATTACAAATTAACTTTATACTATGTATTTATATAATGCAGTGCTAAGTATTTATTGGTAGGTATTTATTTATAGTTTTCCTTGATCGCAGTTTATTTATTATATTATGTATTTTTTTATTTTATAAGTATTTATGCCAAAGTCAAAAACAATATTTTTTTACTAAAATTAAGAAAGAGATAGACGTCCCTTGAGTGAAAAGTAGAGTTGAGGATACAACTTGGAAAATGGGAGTGTGTGTGCATTTGGTTAGGCTTATTTCCCCCGATTGCAGAAGGTTCTGAAGTACTGAACCGAATTCACTAAAAGTTTGAGAAATTGGAGGTAAAGTTAATCCCGGGCATAAGAATTACAATATGTTTGTAATTCTTATGCCCGGGATTAACTTTATAAGTAATAATACATAACAAAAGTTTTTTTTTTAATAGGTATTGGTATTATCTGCTTTAGAGAGCAGAAAACTAAAAATAATGTATAATAATTCATGTATAATCTAATATTGGACTATTGCTCAACCAGTTAAAAGTTTAAAAACAATTTTTGGTAATTTTAAAGAATTTTAAGAGCTTTAAACTTAGACTTAAAAACACTTAGGTCCTTGCACTATAGTGCCTCGGAGAGCACGTTAAGCTGTCGATCCCGGTTTCACTATACCAACTTGTGAAACTGTTTATAGATGGGTTATTGAGTCTATTCAAAACATCCCGACGAGCTAGCCACTTGTAGACTCATACCATCGGCTACGACGAGGTGGGATTAAAGCCCCTCCGCCCCCTCCGCTGGGTACCCTGAGGCCATCTAGGCGGTCTCGGGCGCCGTAAGGCACCCGTGATGATATGTATGTATGTATGTTACAACATTAATCAATATTAACTTTAACTTTGCCTAAAGTACAATTAAAGCAAATTTACATATTACCAAGATGACCTAAAGTTTTAAATTATTTGTCACTTCATAGGTAATAATAGATAACAATATTTAATGTTAATATAATAAATATTTTCTTATATCTATTATTAGGAACAAGGTTTTCCATAAAATATATATGTTTATTAACTCCAATATATGTCTACAATTTATTAACGATTGATTGTTTGTTAATCATAGTTTGATCGGCCATTGTGTTTGACATTGCAATGATGATTTGCAATACAACATTTTTATTATTATATTTATAAAATATATATTTATTTGAGTCGCTGTTTCTGGTACACAAATTTGTTGCTTATGACCAGAGCAATATGTGTTAATATCCCATATATTATATCTAAAAAAAAAAACATCACGGGTGCCTTGCGGCGCCCGAGACCGCCTAGACGGCCTCAGGGTACCCAGCGGAGGGTTTTTTTTAATCCCACCGCACCAGTTTGGATAAACTCAATAACCCATCTATAAACAGTTTCATAAGTTGGTATAGTGAAACTGACGTAGTGTAAACGTGCTCTCCGAGGCACTATAGTGGTGTTGTTAATCAAAATGTACATTAATTTTTAGATTAAAAACTCATTGGTACACACTGGGGTTTGAACCAGAGACCTAAGTGTTTTTAAGTCTAAGGTCTAATTAACTCGACCACCACGTCATATTATATAGTTAACTTTATATTATATTATTTAAACAACCGAAAAAAACAACTCTTGTAAATTGATTGTTAGGTTAACCTTCAAAATATACTCTTAAATATTTTCAGGCCGCTCGACACCATCGATATACGCCCAAACCGTTGACAACTAATAGCACCTTAAGAGAGAAAAAATATCAGAAAAAATCGCTACGGGCATTGCCATTCGCATGCAATGGATGTCAAAATATATGAACGCATAATTTGCTATAGCAACGAGGTGTGGACAACCGCGTACTGACACTAAATAACAGATTAGACAGAATGACGAGCCAGGACTAAATAAGGCCTATATATAAATAAATAGATACCCAACGTTTATAGTTTTAATTAGAAATCTCGCGTGCCTATTTTTATAAAGCCGAAATTTTTATCTGTCTGTTTGTTCTATAACTAGTTCTTTAAAACTACGCAATATAATTTTGATGATGTTTTACCATTATTTACGGAATTTATTTCGAAAGGTATAACAAAATATATTTACTAAGTAAGTACTTAAGTATATGATATTAGAATTTATGTCATTTAAAACAATATCAATATTCGGTACCCACTGCTATACAATTGATTTACCTAACGATAAATTATCGATAAAAATCTAAATACCATGTACTAAGTAAAAGTAAGTAAATATTATCGTAATTTATAATAGTGTAGCCATAAAAATATCCTCTTATTCGCGGACACCGTCGTCGATAGGTATAATTTTATTTTTAACATATGAAAACAATGTACCTAAATAAGTATAATTCCTGCTATATCTGCCTGCTAGAATTACTTTAATAACATAATACAGAAGTAAAACACACTTGACGCATCCCAGTAAAATGCCTGATATATATCGTAGTTCAAGACCAAGCACATTGACCACAACGCCTGTCTAAGCTAGTTAGTTTTCTATGGTGCAACGTATGGACAAGGCCTATGTGCGGCCTATAACGTACGACGGCGCCTCAAGATACAAACAAATTGCGAGCCATAATTTAGAATGGTAACTTGGGAGAGATTTATAGAGAATTGTACTTTCTTAAATGCTTCCGAACTCATTATAATAAACAGAATAATGTTAAGGTTGTTATTGTTAATGTTTATCTACGTTTTGTTCTGGCAGAATTTAATAATATTGTTCAGTTTTATCTTGGATTTAATTGTTCAAGTATACGAGTATTTGTTCAAGTATTTATTAAAAAAAAAATACAAGTACGTGGTGGCCGAGTTGGTTAGACCTTGGACTTAAAAACGCTTAGTTCCCTGGTTCGAATCCCGGTGTATACCAATGAGTTTTTAATTAAAAAAAATATGTACATTTGTTTGACAACACCACTATAGTGCCTCGGAGAGCACGTTAAGCTGTCGGTCCCGGTTTCACCATACCAACTTGTGAAACTGTCTATAGATGGGTTATTGAGTCTATTCAAAAACATCGCGACGAGCTAGCCACTTGTTCGGTGCAGACTCATACCATCGGCTATGGCGAGGTGGGATTAAAACCCCTCCGCTAGGTACCCTGGGGCCGTCTAGGCGGTCTCGGGTACCGTAAGGCACCCGTGATGATATGTATGTATGTATGTAAATGTACAAGTAAATATTATGTAAGTAAGTATGCATGAATATGTGACATGGAACGCTAAGCCTAAACGCTCTATGTGTTTTTATTTTAATTAACTTTAAACATGAATTCTAATAATACCAAGTAAAATGTGTTAAACATATTTATGTAAAAGAGAACCAAACAACAAATTTTGTCCTATTTTCAGTTCGTGCTAAGTACGTGACTACATAAATACTGTTACGAAATGTTCATTTTATCTTTGTTTATATGTTTGCCAATATTTTAGTACTGCTTCCACATTTATCACCTCTTTTAAAACATTAAAGTAGGTTTACTCATATTATTGCTTTTTAATTTATTTTTATGACATAGTTATATTTATTGACTGTTATATTTGTTGATAGTTGGTTGTAGTGACTATAATAAACTTGGTTTTACAACTTTCTTATCTCTGTCCTAATAGAAGTTTTAACTTTAAATTAAGTTAAAACTTTTACTAAAGTTTTAACTCGAAAATAAATACTAAAAAGGATATGCCTAAGTGTAAAGGTGTGAAGCTGTTACGTCATTAACATACAAAGCAGGTGTCAGATGAGTACAGTGTAACAGTTTAAACCGGAGTTGTAAACCAATAAATAAATAAGATCCACTCGAAGGGAGCGTCGGCCTAAAACAATGGCGCAATTCAATCTGACTCAATGTCCAGAAAGTGTCGAAATCTACGTGCTAACTGCGCCCAGATAGCGCCTAATGTCGGACACTTTCCATAGAATAGAGACATCTAGGAAATGGATTTTTAGTGATAATTTAAATTAAATATGACTGTGCGTGATTTACACCAGAGACTTAAAATTAATTAAGTAAATACTTTATTTTCTTTATATTTTTGTTAATCGTTTTATCCTTATTTATTGTATCTACTTCTCTCTTTATATATATTCGGTATAGATTCATTATACTGGTAGTGCCGCCGGGTACCTACTGGCTTGATATCCAGATATATAGATAGCCACAGAGGCGGGTTCCTACCGTATAAAAATGGCAGATCAAGTTACGGACGTTAGCTTTATCTATGATTTGTATATAGTAACAACGAACCGTTACCCTATATTCGGAAATCTGCATTAGGATCAAATAAGGCATTGCAATACATTGTACTTATAGGTATTTAGTTGTCAAATATTGTAAAAATAACATTATTTTAAACAATAAAATAATAATTATAGTCGTTAGTTTTATGCGTAGATATAATAAAAAATCTACGAAATCTATTTTAGTTCAAAATGCCAGGAAATTTTGTAAATCAAAATGAGTTAATTACATATCCCATCGGTCTAATAACATTCCAAAAACTATTAATTGAAACATCTACGTATAGGAAGAAATATAAATGTAGTGTGTAACATATATTGCTTAAACCTAGTTTCAATTAACAATATTACGATACAAATAACACGATAAGTAAAGTAAAATAACAGCGTAATATTAATTTATTATTATAATTAATTTTATGCTCGATGTTGCATGACGCATGCCGCGAATGAATTTAATTCTGATAGTCTACAATTGAAGTGCTAAGTGACCGAGAACTCGATTTATTACTGCGATTCAATTTCTGGGTCAATCCATTGTATTCAATATATTGATTGATATAATATATTATTTAAAAAAAATATGCTTTGAAGGTAGCCTGAAGACTGTAGGCGCATGATTTTGTTATATTTTTCATAGTTAAATTTATAGAATTTTTTTGAGAAACTGGGAAAAAAAATTATAGAAGTTTCTGGAGATAGGCGGTCTATAAATTATTTAAAAAAAAAACTATTACAGTGCAACATGGGAATGCAGCCAGCACCGAAGAAATTTTTTATCTGTGATAATAATTGTGTACTATATTTTTTAATAAATTATACTAAATTTATAGGATAATAATGTGCAATAAAGTACCAATTGTGTAAAATCAAATTCGTAGTGGTTTTAAGTGTAGCGTTAAGTAGTGATAGCGGAATCATTTTTTTTTTTTTTGGAACTTTGCACTTCCAGCAATTCTCGGCTACTGTTTGTCGAAGATTTTTTTATATTTTTTTATCGGTTATTGTATTATTTGTTTATCTTTCTGTGTAGGGTATTTTTTTTTAATTAGAAAAAAAAAAAAATGTTCTTTTAAAATAATGTAACAGCCAAGTTGTAATATTGTTTTACGTTAAGACGACTGCAGAGGCCTTAAAACAGTAATCTCGGTTTTTATTGTAAAGAATCCCATAATCTTCCGTAAAATGCCGGTACCCATCAGAGTACCCCACACCAAGTTAGAAACAAACCCCTCCTCTGGGTACCCTGAGGCTCTACCATGGGTTTGCGCATTGTTGCAAGGTAACGTATTTGTATACGTATACGTAAGCAACAACCAATAGGATCGCTTTATTCAATCCTGTTACCAAAAATAAAGCCTCCATGGTAGAGCCTCTGAGGTGATGATGATACATATAAATACATATATTTTTTTATAACTACAATAAAATTAATGTCTACCTTAGAATGTCTATTTTAAATACTAACTACATAATTTAGAGTCATAAAACAAATGTAAGTTACAATGTCTATGTAGTTGAACCTTTATTTAGTCAAGCAAATTGAATTCCTATTACCTATTGCATTACGATAGGTATGCATTGTCCAGCTTTTCCGCCTCTCTATTCTTAATGTTAAGTCTACCTTATGCCTTGGACATAAAGTTCAATATCGTAAGTTGTATAGTCTAAGTCCTACAATGTCACATTGTATGGCGCTTTATTGATTAAAAACGGTAAAGGTGTTAAGGTGCAGTACCGCAATGTATTGTATGGTTGTTTGACCGATTGTATGGAGAAATCATATACTACTATGTAACAATGGCCAATATTTATATACTTAAAGGTTCTTGGTTTATTTATATATATTGTATAAGTAGGTTTATAAAATATTTGCGTGTTTGTTGCAGTGGTTTTATGAGGGTTTATAAACTTAACGTGTCGCACAGTTTCTCCCATAGTGGTACTATACAAACAACATACAATTTTTACAGGAGAGTTTTTTTTTTTGTGAAATGGAAAGTTTTAAATATCTATAATATTTTCTAGGTTCCCGAAAATATTATTATGAGAGTTATTGTGTTTTTTTTTTGTAAGTGACTTTTGTCAGCGGCTTAGCATTTATTATACCTACATATTTTCACAAATATACTTATTCCATGTAAAGATAATTAGCCTATATACCTCTCAACGAAATTTTAAGAAAACATGTCCAGTAGTTTTTTTTGAAAAAGACCAAGACAAATATGTTTTATATATTTTTTTACCCTTCATCGTTATTTTTCTAATATTTATTTGTAAAGATTTTTAAGTTTATATGGAATGACGTCATCGATAATAACATACTTGCTACGCCTAGTGTGAAACGTCCTGTCTAAAACCTTATAAATTCTGGTCAGATTTTTGTAGTTTCAACAAAAAAATATCCTGAAATCAGATTTAACATATCTACAAGACTACTATTTACCTGATTTTCATTAAGCCACAAATTATTAAAGCTTAATCAAGCAGCTTTAGGTTTCTCCCTCCATTCGTCAGCCCATCGCACATCGATAGTACAAAGGGTAATGCTACCAGTGGGGCCACTAGGGCTACCGGTAGGGTGGACTTTATCGGTATGATCATGCACACCCTCAACATTATTCCGGCCAAATTATTTAGTAATCGGCAAAAACAATATCCACACAGAGCTTTATTCTTGAGGTAAGAATTTTATAGAAAGCGCAATCACTTTTAGATCCTTTGGTAACTGGGTTATCTCTTAGTATAAATTCAACAAGCATTCGGTAGGTATAATTTTTATTTAAAAACCTTTTTTTGCACAAATTTAACGCAAAGGCGGACTTAATGCCGCTAGGCATTCTCTACCAGTCAAAGCTTTGGGACAAATTAAGCAGTAAGCAGATAAAATAGGTGCAGTAAAATATATTTAAAAATAGAGTATCTAATACTCACTACATATACATATATACTAATACTTATGTTAATAATTACGAGTACATATATAATAATAAAATAGCAAGTTTTACAGCAACAGCACAGTATAGCAATACCCATTAACACATTTGTTATTTAACCGCATTGATCGCTCCCACACCCGCTATAAAATGCGGCAACAAAGATGAATTTGCGTTACGTATTCTCGTTTATCGACGGATCAGCTGCCCGTTTCTTAATTGCATCCTAAAAGGAGACTATTAAATTGACAAAAAACAAATTCAATAGTCTCCTGAAAACCGGTCTCGAACTTACAGACTAAATCCGAAACATTACTATTTTTAGAGTCATTACTTTAAAGTAATGACTCTAAAAACTGAAGGTTAAACAGATTTGATAGCAATCATAATCAAACGTATGGGAGTAAATGTTGCTTATAAAGGTTTTCAATGTACGTATCAGTATTTAAAGCGTTTTTTTAACTATCTTATGTAAATTAGCACTAAATAAAAAAAAATCAAGCATAACTAAAATGATATTAATTATCATTAATTGAATCCTTGTCTATAAAGCAATGCGGCCTCTAAATGTGAAAGCTCAGTCAATGAAGCGGGACTGGTCACTATCTATGGGCAGTTCCTTTGATCTCCCATTAGATGAGAGATTTTGGGGTACAGCAATTATAACACCGTATGAGTTGTAGGACCCCTCGCGTACGGAACCACTTGGGGTGATGATTACCGAATGAATATGTCCTGGATGCTTAATTGTTTTTGGGGGCTACTGTCCTAAACTAATGGGGATCGCTTTAGTGTGATGTTTTTCAAAAGTGAATATTCTTCTTACGAAAATAATTACGATTGTCCGCACAATAGTTGTGCCGATTTTATTCGGATGATAATAACTATTATAATTTATATAGATATATTACAAATAAAATTATCTAAAAAAAAAAGCGGCCCCAGCCTAGTGGTTAAGTCACTGCGCAACTGATAACAGGGTTAAGCAGATGACAACAAAGCCGGCCTGAGATGGGTGACCGCTTTATACAACGAGGCTATTTCATCATAAACACCGCAAAAAGCTCGCCACTTATTAGGAGTTGCCTCCGAATACCATCGGCGAAATGAGGATGGGTTAATTCCTCCGCTGGGACCCTGGGGCCGTTTAAAACGGTACTCGGGAGCCAAATAGGCACCCGTGATGGTATTTATTTATTTATTTATAAATTATCTAATGACCATTTATGCCATCATTAATTAAACTAGTCATATTTTTTTATTTAATTAACTTGTAAAAGAACGTACAAGAGAGTCTATCGGCTAGGCCTTGGGCAATCTGGCGTCTGTGTAGGGCGGCTATCAACAAATCCGCCCACCGACAAAGAGCGCATTATTTTAGCAGTTATTAAAACATTGCTACAAAGTTTGGCAATATAATAGGTTTAATTTTAATTTTAAAACCATAAAACATTGAAGCAATAGATTTTGGGAATCTTACCTACTTTTCATAATTAAAATACAAAAACCTATAATTTTATATATCTGCAAGATTATTATTTACTAAGATATCTAATGAAAATCTTCATCATCAGCCTTAAAAGGAGGTTTATTTTTCAATCACGATAAATCTCAAAAGAAAATAAATTGATGAAACAATTTTCTCACACCTTCAAGTATTTATCTCCGATAATACTGCCCACGAATCTATCGGCTAGGACTTGGGCAACTGGGCGATTGTGTAGGGCGGCTCTAATCCGCCTATCGACAAAGCGGGCATTATGTTAGCAATTATAGAAGCCCCCGGGGATTAGTGATTAGGCTGCGGTCCACTGGAGATGTGACCAGCTCTACTGATCGCCACTACTCAATGTACAATAGTACAAAATTATTTAAAAAAAAACGTTTTTTTTTTATTTATTTTGTATTGGAGCACGACATGTGTACATTGTATCTACCTGGTGGTGAGCAGACCTACAAAGACCATGAATGGGGTCAATCAATAATTGTTCTTAAACAATATTGATCGCTCCCACCATGCCGGCTAAATGATGCTATTACGAAATGGGAGGCGACAATGACGAATTGCATTACGAGTATATTTTAATATACCTACTCGCTGCCTTATCGTCAATCCAACTACCCATTTCGTAACCGCACCCTGAAAGGAGACTATCAACTCGACAAGAAATCGATGCAGTAGTCTCCTGAAAACCGGTGAACCCACAGACTTAACCGAAACACGACTTGACGGTTTATGCATCTGTATGGGCGGTTAAAGAAAATTCTAAATATTATAAGTGTTTTTTTATTGGAGTGACTTAGTATCCACTTAGTATGGGGTCGATCAATACTATGTTAATTGAAAAAAAAAAAAATGATTTTCTAAAATTTGTTTTTATAATAAATTTAAATATCTTTTTAGAGTTTTGTATATTAGTTATCGCTTAGTTAGTCTTTAATATAAGAAAACTGAAAGTAGAAAATTTTAAATTGGAATATCATTTTTGTGTTCTCGGTATCCGATAATATTAAAAAAAAAGGTTACTATGGTAAATAAGGTCAAGAAGATATTTTAGATAAAATAATAATATATTATAATATAGAATAAATAAATTTGGAACGAAATTTAGAAACATGTTTTTTTTTTAATAGGTTTTGTGTTATTTAAATATAAAAGTAAAAGTAAATATTTGTTCAAAAATAAAATTTGCACGAAGTAAATTAATTAACAAAATCGGTTTTGATATTTTTTTTAAATAATCTATTAGTTAATAATAATTGTAATAACTACAAACACCTATAAAACGTTCCTAAATATAACAATCCAAACCTAATGAACACTCACACTCCACAAACATAAACCCTTGCGCACACGCACACATTTTGCGTTACCAATGAAGTCTCCATTTATTTGCAGGTGTAACAAACGACCGGTCAACGACTCCAAGCTTTCTCTGTAAGTCCCTTCAAGTCCTACGACCAACACAAATACGTGCATTTCAGCATAAACACTATCTCTGATAACATACACCAAGTTATTCCAAAATGAATGTTAAAGTCGTAAACCTAAAGTATAAATTAGAGTACTTCGCAATAATGCACAATAGGACCCGAGTGTAAGGAATATGCGTACAAGGAAAAAATGCCACACACATGCACTAAACATGCTAATTTCTTGCCTGCAACGACCGCTTTGAAGAACAATCATTTTCTAGCACTTGCAATGCTTATAAATACTAAGTTTGTGACATTGGTTGCAAAATGCATATGTATACCGCGGCGGATGTACCAACTCGTACCAAACGTTTTGGCGATTCATACATCTGCCGTACTATTAAAATGTGGAATGCCCTACCAGCTTGCGTGTTTCCTTCCTCTTATAACCTAGAGTCCTTTAAAAGAAGCGTGAATAGGCATCTGAAGCCGGCATAATGATGGCAACCAGCGGTGCACCTGTATGCATCCGCTTGTTGCTATCATTCCTGGACATTGCATACTGCTTAACATCAGGTGGATGCAAGGTCACATGCTGAGTTCTTATAAAAAAAATAAAAAAATTGAGTTACGAATACTCCTTGTACTTCGCTCAATACATCTGAAATTAATCTTACTCAGATGAATTCACTCCTTTGTGTTTTAGTATCGACCGGGAAAATTATTAATAAGCACATAAAAAGTTATGGAGCGACTTTAATCAATAAATCAATATGGATAAGAAAGGGTAAATCTGATCTTTATGATAGCACTAAAAAACCCTTCGTTTCACGCATTAGCCGACTATTAAATGAACTTAGGATATAAATGTGACACGAATGAAACATGTATAGTATAAGTAATTAAATTAAACTATTTCAACTATTAGATGGGTGATTGAGTCTATTCAAAACATCGCGACGAGCTAGCCACTTGTTCGGTGTAGACTCCACTATAGTGCCTCGGAGAGCACGTTGAGCAGTCGGTCACGGTTTCACTATACCAACTTGTGAAACTGTTTATAGATGGGTTATTGAGTCTATTCAAAACATCGCGACGAGCTAGTCAGTTGTTCGGTGTAGACTCATACCATCGGCTAGGACGAGGTGGGATTAAAAACCCCTCCGCTGGGTGCCCTGGGGCCGTCTAGGCGGTTTCGGGCGCCGTAAGGCACCCGTGATGTTATGTATATGTATGTAAACTATTTCAATATTACAAATCTTTGCCTCAGAGCTATTTATTCCGTTATTTGTTTTATTTAATTCTGTTGCCAAAGACTTTAATGTTTATTATTACAGTAGGTACAGACTAGTAGGTATAGCAAAGCTTTAATAGGCATTCATTATCTTGTATAAAGGGTGAAATTTAGCCATGTAACTAGTCTATTTAGCTCATAGCTCATAGTCTGTCAACATTAAAGTTGTTATTGCGGAGATATTAGAAAATACAAATAATACATATCATCACGGGTGTCTTAAGGCGCCCGAGACCGCCTAGACGGCCCCAGGGTACCCAGCGGAAGAGTTTTTAATCCCATCACGTCCTAGCCGATGGTATGATTCTACACCGAACAAGTGGCTAGCTCGCCGCGATGTTTTGAATAGACTCAATAACCCATCTATAAACAGTTTCACAAGTTGGTATAGTGAAACCGGGACCGACAGCTTAACGTGCTCTCCGAGGCACTATAGTGGTGTTGTCAAACAAATGTACATACATTTTTGAATTAAAGACTCATTGGTACACACCGGGATTCGAACCAGGGACCTAAGTGTTTTTAAGTCCATGGTCTAACCAACTCGGCCACCACGTACAAATAATAATGTTGTTTATAAATTACTTATGGCACAAACCTACTTCTAACAAGAAATACCGCTAAATATACCTGGTGGTTGAATGGTAGACAAAGCCTATTTTATAGAGGCTTCAAGACCGCCCTTTTGTAATATATAAAAGTATTGAATAAATAAAATACAAAGTATACCATAAGAAAAAAGATTGTTTCCTCGTACGGTCCACTTTTTCGGCCCATTTTTATATTTACCTAAATTTCTTCCTTCTACGACCCAGTTTAGTTATCTATTCCTCGTACGGCCTACATTTTTAATTCAATAAAGTACAGACAAATACAAAACCGCCTGTCGTTTATGGCGAGCATTATAAAGTAATGTCTTTATGCTTGTAAATATTGGAAGTGTTTGTATGATATCTATTTCACTACCTTTAACCAATTTTGAACATTGTTAAAATTTTTCGTGTTTTGATATCCAGATTCTGTAAATTTTTCAAAGTGTAGTCAATAATACCAAAGGAATACAATATAATTGGAATTGCGTATGTGTATAGCTTTAAGAAGATTTCTTGAATTTAAATTAGTTTGCATATTTTTTTTACTCTTTTACAATATTCACTTTTAATACTTTGTTTCATTTCATTATAATTGTGTTTACCATGTTCATAAATACCGAGATATTTATAGTTTTCATCAATTTGAAAACTAATTATATTAGGCTAATTTAAATTGTACATTGTACATACTTAAATGTTGAATTTTATATTTGAACTGATTGTGATTAAACCTTGTTATTATTAAACAGATTGTTAAATATAAAGTGATTTTTATTTGTCTATCTACACTTCTGGAAAACATACGCTAGAATACCTGTGTATCTGTCTGTTTAAATATGATTTGTTTTCCGTGTGGTGAGCGGCAAAAAACAGCACCATGGATTTTTATAATTAAGGCCATTTGCCTTTGACTGTACTTGTTGGGTCGAATAAGGAACAAATTTTGGACCGTAGCAGGAATAGAAACCTATTTTTATTATTTGGGGCATAGGAGGAATAGCTTTTGGGTCGTACGAGGAATATAAATTAAATAATATAAAAATGGGTCATATAAGGAACAAGTTTTGGGCCGTAGAAGGAAAAATAAAAAGTGGGCCGTAAAAGTGGGCCGTACGAGGAATCAATCAGAAAAAAGTCGGCGCCAAGTCATCAATAATACCTTTATTTATGTACATAACTTTAAGTTTATTATTAAGTTATTTTTCATAAGTTATTCCTTGATATACTGATGAAAATTTTCCGTGCAACTTTCAATTCCATCATCAGATCTTGACTAAATTTTAATTTTAAAATACATCCATATTCATCATACATCGCATATATTTTAAAAAATACAAGTCGAATTATGCACCTCATCTTTTTAAAAACAATAAAAAAAAAATGGAAATTGTCTAACAAACTATAATTCTTTAATAAAAAATAATACCACTCCACCGCTCGCTATATTCTAACAAGTATGTGACGAATTAAAAAACAACTCATAAATAACCCGAATTTATAACGAATGTGTTTTTTTATTTAATCCGAAGGCTTACGATATTAATATCATATCGTTTAATATTAAATTTATAATTAAGTTTTACATAAAAAACCTAAAACAGACCAGCGGAACCTTTTTATTAAACGATTTATTATTCATATATCTTTTATGGTGCATTTGTCTATTATATTATATTAATAGACAGCCTCCGTAGACTAGTGGTTGCGCCTTTGGCGTTGTATCCGGAGGTCGTGGGTTCGATTCCCACCCATGGCAAAAAATATTAGTACGTTTTTTCTGTACAGTTTGTCATGGTCTGGGTGTTTATAAAATATAATATGTATTATATCGTTGCTTCTGGTACACATAGTACAAGCCTAGAGCTTAATTTATGACCAGAGCAATATGTGTAATTTGTCCTACATATTATTATTATTATTAAATTATGTTTCGGTGATTAAGTTTAGATATTTTATAGATCTATATGATTAAAATTCGCTTTTGTTTATTAGATATTGCAAAATATGAAGTCCCTTAACTTCTAAAATTAATTTTACAGTTAGTTACAATGAAAGTCAAGAATGGTAAAAAAAACACTCTGCAAAGATACCCAAAAGATGAGTCAAGGTTTTTTTTTGGAAGATAAATATTAACATCATTTTTTTTTTAACAAATTGTCTAAAACAATAGTTACATAGATCCTTAACTAAATAAAACGAAGTCATAAAATTAATTTATAAATATAATCATTAGGTAATATTAAAATTATTAATTAAATAAGGCTTTGTTCACACCAAGAAAATCTCCGTACGTTAGTTATCGAAGCTTTTACTTTATTTTCGCCGCCCATTCCTAACCGGTATAGTGGGAGCGATGTTGTTAAATAGCAATATATTAATCGACCCTATCCATGGTCTTTGTAGGTATGCTTACCAACAGGTAAATACAAAGTCACAAGCAGTGCATATTAAAATAGACTCGTAATGCAAATTCTTTGTCGCCGCCCGATTCGTAACCGCATCATTTAGCGGGCATAGTGAGAACGATCAATATTGTTAAACAACATTGTATTTATCGACCACATTCATGGACTTTGTAGGTCTGTTTATAATTAGGTATATATAACGTGACCATACGTGCCGTTTTGTACGCGACTGTCCCTTTTTCGCTACACCGACCGTCCCGATGTCCCCGAGGAAAGCTTCGGGACGCCCAAGTGTCCCGTTTGCAGTTTCATATTAGGTCAACACTAAGAAAAACTCAAAATCTCTCTATCTATAAGAGAATATAGGCTACTAATGAGTCTTCGTCTGAAAAAACTTACCTAGCTACTAATTGCTGTTCTCAAAGCCATATTAATAATGAAAGTGAATATTAAAAAAAAAATCCAAGGATTTAATTTTTATATATAAAACCGTGCTCCAATAAAATAAAATAAAAATTATTTTATTTTATTTATAATTGTTTTTATATTATAACAAAATAGCCGAGCTAAGGTGTTATAGAGTAGGAACAAGTATTCCACAAAGGTAAGCATAGTGTTGACAGTCAACACTATTATTTATCTATTATTCAGAAAGGAAACGCCGACAGCATCATACATGTATCTGCGCAATACAAGTTTTTTTGTTTAGGAAGTTTTTTTTGTTTTTTTATATGTAGGACAAATTACACATATTGCTCCTAGGCTTGTACTATGTGTACCAGAAGCAACGACATTATACATATTATTTTTTATAATCACCCAGACCATGACAAACTGTACAGAAAAAAACGTACAATTTTTTTTTTTTTTTGCCATGGGTGGGAATTGAACCCACGGCCTCCGGATATAACGCCAAAGGCGTAACCACTAGTCTACGGAGGCTGTCAAGTTATTGTAAGTTCAATATTATTTTCTATTAATCTTCCGATTTTTTAAAAATATTTTTTGTCTATTATTGACCTATTTAATACAACATTAAAAATAAATATAACTAAGTATGTTTCACAACACTCTATCATCTATTGAAATTTAAAACACTTTAACATCTATTGAAGTTTAATAAATTTAATACACTTCAACATCTATTAAAATTTAATAATTTTAATATACGTAACACATATTTAATAAACACATACTTACGTATATTTTATTAATAATTATTACAGTATACCATAAATATAAATAAACTAAACTTTTGAAGACAGTTACAAAAAAAAAACTTCGTAATTGTACAGGTTTAATCTAGGTAGGTAATAAACCTATTTGTGACTATGTTAATATAAATAATTAATTAATTCATTAATAGGGTTACTTAATTTATGTATCTAATAATTAATAATGAGTTTTTAATTAATGTTATTATATATAATATAAATAATAAAATTTAAATTATTAAAATGTAAATAAACGTACAATGCTAATGCATTTGATATAACTAAGTGGGTACATTGATAAATGATAATTCATTAATCGACTGATAACATATTTTTTAAATAGTTACCTAATAGTCTTGACCTTGAATGAATTTAATAGTTATAATATATATTTTTATACCGAGCTAACAATTATAAAAAAATTAACCCTTTAAAAATAACGTCAATCTGTATCTAACCGGTATAGTGGAAGCAACGTACAGTCTTACACTCATAACTGCTGTTTGTTTTTCTACTAGGACTAGGTCTATAGGTACCGCTTACCATCAGGTAAATACATATATATGTCAAGCTCTAATATTAAAAAAATAATAGATATTATAATGACTTACCTTCTTCTTATCAATTTCAAAAAAATTGGGCATTTTTGGAGGTTCCGATGGATGTATCGATGTCTCGTCCACCAGCGAACTCAAAAAATTCATAAACTCCATACTTAATTTCTAAATTATATTAAAATTAAATCACAGACACTTTAATCCACAGTCTTTCATTCACAAAAAAAAGGACACGTGAGGCTAAATGGCTCAGAGCCAGACGTGTAGCTCATGCCGACATCCAATATAAACTAAATTGGAAACAAAATGTGATGTTCGAATCTTGATTTGACAATAAGAAGCGAGACAGATTTATTTTAATTTTGTAAGCGTGAAAGGGACAGCAAATTATTGAGACTGACACCACCCCAATAGCCTCGCAGGGGTTGTCGCCAGCTCGCCGGGCGAACAGTACCCAAATTTCAATTTCTACCTGCATACAAAGTTTTATATCACCATCGATGCAATAAACAAATTTCAACCTTATTTTTTAGTGGATAAAAGTTCAAAATTCAGAAATTTTTAGGTAAGTTACGCTATTTTTAAATAGTATTTTTGTCTGTAATTATAAATAGCAAAGTTTGAATACAATGAACGAGACTTTTCTTCGTCTTTTAAATATTTTAACATTATGTTTAGACAGTAATTAAATTCGCACAATTTCTAGAAAAATTAACCTAAACCTTCTCCAGTAATTATACCTATAACTATTAAAACTATCGAAAAGTTTACCTACAACTTCTCCTGTTACTATTTCTATAACTATTAAAACTATCGAAAAGTTTACCTAAACCTTCTCCTGTAACTATAATACATATAACTATTAAACTATCGAAAAGTATACCTAAACCTTCTCCTGTAACTATACCTATAACTATTAAACTATCAAACATATCCTAAACCTTCTTTGTAACTATACCTGTAACTATTAAACTATCAAACATATCCTAAACCTTCTTTGTAAACCTGTAACTATTAAACTCAAAAATTATGCGTAAACCTTCTTCTGGAACGGTATAGTTCTGTAATTATTAAAACTATCTGAAATTTTAAATTACTTAATAGTTTCCTAATAGGTATGAAATTAACACATACTTTGATAGATATTTAAAAATTAATAAACAAAGTTGACACGAGACGATATTAAATATGCATGGTAGCCTAGTTGTTTAGACCGTATACTTAAAAACACTTAGGTCACGGGTTCAAACCCCCAGTGTGTAAAGCGTTAAGGAAAAAAATATAACCCAACACAGAAAGATTAATAAACACAATGAGCGACACAAATATTATTTTAATTCTGCGACAATCAGTAATCGAGTATTACAGGAAGCGCGAAAGCTCTTTTTGTATGAAAAACGCTTCGACTACGCCGATGGAAATAATAATAATATGTAGGACAAATTACACATATTGCTCTGGTCACAAACTAAGCTCTAGGCTTGTACTATGTGTACCAAACGCAACGATATAATACATATTATATTTTTATAAACACCCAGACCATGACAAAGTGTACAGAAAAAACGTACTAATATTTTTTTGCCATGGATGGGAATCGAACCCACGATCTCCGGATACAACGCCAAAGGCGCAACCACTAGCCTACGGAGACTGTAATAAAACCCATCACAAGGACGTAAGTACGTAAAAGACTACTTACATGAAATGCGTTATTTCTTTTGTTTTATTTTATTTATAAACGCCTCTTTTAGCAACATAGTGAAATGTTCAAAATAATTGTTATCACAGTTATTCTGCGTTGTCCCCATTCATGGACTTTGTAGGTCTACTTATTACCAACTATTCAAGTGAAGTATTCTCATAAAAATTTACACTTACAAATTATAATTTGGGCTTTTCTGTAAATAACACTTAATTATTCACTAATTATATTGTTTATATATATTTTTTTGTAATTGTGCTGTATTAATAAAACAATAAATAAAATGTAAAAACAGTATTTTTAATACATAGATTTGTATATGCAAACACATTAAATATTATTAAGGGAATTCTAGGGCAATGTGGAAATCTGTAAGCAAAAAAAGAAGTTTTTTTACAAGAACTTTGTGTTTAAATGTCCACATTGTATAATAGATACGTGTCATATCATATATACCAGGTTCCAGTCACCCTTCACGAAATTTGTCATTGCTTGTTTTTTTTTCGTGAGTCGTAACTGGAACCCGGTTGGCTTAGTGGTTGAGTACCTTATCGCGAAAGCGAGGATCGTGGTTCGAGTCCCACCCACCATTTTTTTTGCATTGCATTTAATCTTTAAAAAAATCAATACCTATAAGATTATCCTGATAAGTAATTTATGAAAAATATAAATGTTTCATAGGTTATTTTTTATTATTATTATGTTAGCCTCCGTAGACTAGTGGTTACGCTTTTGGCGTTGTATCCGGAGGTCGTAGGTTCGATTCCCCATGGCAAAAAAATATTAATAGGTTTTTCTGTACAGTTTGGCAGGTTCTGGGCGTTTATAAAATATAATATGTATTATATCGTTGCTTCTGGTACTCATAGTACTCATAGTAGAGCTTAGTTTGTGATCAGAGCAATATGTGTAAATTTTCCTACATATTATTATTATTAATATCATTAATAGGTATATTTTCACAAGCATTTTTGCGCCATACTAAAAGATTCAGATTTTAAATTTACTTACATGGGATTTAATACGAAGTAATATTATATGTAACGGTTATTCCTTCATTAAAACAATAAAGGATATAAGATTGGCAGAAAATAACTCAATCATTCACAAATAAATTAAATTTTGACAAGAAATAATTTGCAAAGGGGGTTGCATGTCCCGTTGCAGTGTATTATTGATATCTATATAATGTTGCTAAAGTGGGTAAATCATAATACGGGTACGTTTCGATACGGGTGGATTAAGTTATTTCGTCGAATTTGTTAATCGAGGGGTAGTTGGAGATGTCATACTATTGTCGCTTCGGGTTAAGGGTTGTGTCAGATTAGGTGTATTGTTGGGAAGAAACTATAAGTGGGTTGGAAAAAAAATTGTTTTCTATCCAATTTGGAACTTACCTATCTGTACGTACATACATATCATCACGGGGGCCTGACGGCGCCCGAGACCGCCTAGACGGCCCCAGGGTACCCAGCGGAGGGGTTTTTAATCCCACCTCGTCGTAGCTGATGGTATAAGTCTACACCGAACAAGTGGCTAGCTCGTAGCGATGTTTTGAATAGATTCAATAACCCATCTATAAACAGTTACACAATTTGGTATAGTGGAACCGGGACCGACAGCTTAACGTGCTCTCCGAGGTACTATAGTGGTGTTGTCAAACAAATGTACATATTTTTTTTAATTAAAAACTCATTGGTACACACCGGGACTCGAACCAGGGACCCAAATGCTTTTAAGTCCAAGGTCTAACCAACTCGGCCACCACGTATCTGTACGTGTATAAAAATATCGTGAAGTAATAATTATACGTGGTGGCAGAGTCAGTTAGACTTTAGACTTAAAAACACTATAATTTTTAGGACCCCGGTTCAAATCTTTATAACAAGCTATTTATAATAAAAAATACAATTGTTTGACAACACCACACGTTTAAACTGTGTCGGGTCTAGTTTCACTATACAGTAAACTGTTTATTGAGTATATCCAAACACAGCGAGGAGCTGGCCACTTGTTCGGTGTAGACTTAGATTACTATTATATTATATATATTAGCTACAAAAAGGTGAAAAAAAAACCTGCTAGTTATCTAGGTGGTACTAGTAAAAATAATAGTAAAGATGCAATAAATATTATATTCAGACATTGTATAAATAAAAATAAAAAAATATTCCCATACTTTTAAAGATTGATTTACAATAAGGTCTTATTACAGTCATATAAAAACTTGTCTTTTAATAAAAAATATCCCAAACCAAGCCAATAGAAATAACGATTAAAATTATTATTTCAAATATTCAAACAAAGACTTGGCCATCTTACTTTATTATCGGAAATGAATAGAGATACCGACTTTGGTCCGTTCCATGGAATTTGAAAAACAATAGACTCGGATACAATGGAATGACACCATGTGCTCTAACGGTAATTGTCACTAGATACACATTTTAACAACCAATTGGTAAAGCTTTAATACTAATATTCTTTTTTTTTATTATTAATTTTGATGTATTGTTTTGTTAAGTCACAAGGATGTAGCGAAATATATCTTCAAAATATGGTTCTGCATGGACTTGCAGATCTTTTTAATAATTTGATAATATTAAGTGAATCACATAAAAATAAACTACTATGGTTTATGGGCATGTTTTTAACCCTCTTACGCAAAAACTACTGAACAAAGTTTGATAAATACAGTAATATAGCGTATACCTACATCAGCGTACTACAGGCTACTTTTTTTTTATTCTAACGGGTTAGAAGTCATGGGCGGAAAAAAGTAAACATACTATTACGGTTGCCTTATGGAGCCCGAGACCGGCCTCAGGGTACCCAGTGGAGGGGTTTAATTCGTACCCGATGGTATTCTTAGCCAAACCAAAAAAGTGTTAGGCTTGTTTTATTTGTCTTGTATAAAGTTTTAAAAGTTGAAATTGGGACCAAAACTTTTTATTTATTACAGAAAATTTTAATGGAATTACCATTAAATATAACATGATATTTAATAATGAAAACCATTTAAAACATGTCGACAGTAAGGAAATAATTTAATTCAATAAGGAAGCTCCTGGAGAAAGGGCTCTAAACTTCGCTAGACCGTCAAATAAGTCATGATTCGGTTTTAGTCTGTGGATTCACCAGTTTTCAGGAGACTACTTCATCGATTTCTTGTAGAGGTGGTAATACATTGTGCGGTGTCGAAACTAGCGATTGATTTGACGTTAAATCAGCGAAGATACTAAAACAGACTCGTAATGCAAAAATACGTTGCCGCTCATTTCGTAACCGTATCATTTCACCAGCATTAATCGACCTTCTTCAAAAACGTTGTAGGTCTGCTTACCATCAGGTAGATACAAAATCACATGCCATGCTCACTGCAATAAAATAAAAATAAATAAACGATAAGACAGACATTACGTACTAGGAAAATAACAAAAATAATAAGTGTCATTGAAACATTATACAAATAATGATTGTCATTTTAATGGCTCCAAATACTTATTGAAAAGATAGGTAATTGTTAAAGAATAATTACTTTTGTAATTAACATTCTTATTTTAATTTACCTATAATTACACCATACATACCTATATACAAATAATATACAACATACAGTAAGCTTTATTTATACGTGACGTTGTGTTTTTTAACGCATTACTTTATTTAGTCATTTAGTCATAATTACAATGTTTTTTATAATCATTTTGTACATTACAATAATGATAACTGAAGGATATGTTTTATTTTTGTTTAAAACTTTATTCCATCAACTGTGATTTATTTAAGAGTCGTAAATACCTACTTAAAAAACCAGGAAGCCTAAGGTTGAGTTTCTGAAAGTATAGTAACGTCACAGAGTTCTTCTTATAACTCTGTGAGTAGCGTTTAAATCGTTTGTCAAAGTAAATGTAAATATCAGCGAAAAGAGAAATGAGTATCTAAAATGAACCAATATTCAATCGTTTTTTTTTTGTTACAACACTCAAATCTTAAAAGTCCAAAAAATGTTTATATACATTTACAAGAAAAACACTGAACTTTTGATCAAATTTCGTAAAAAGTTATTATATAGCATTGAATATATCAAATCTTTACCAATATTGAGTACCAATAAAGAGAAAAAAAATGGTTTTTTGTTTGTTGCAAACTCAACAACTACTGAACCGATATTTAAAAAATATTTTGACATTAAAAAGCTTTATTAGGGTGACGTAAGAGAAGTAACATGGGTTATATTTTGCTAAATTAACGGTGTGTAAAACCGCAAGGTTTGCAGAAATTATATATTTGAAAGTATATTTAAATTAAAACACGTGAAGACTAGGATAAAATCATTGTATTGTAATAATACCTTACACATTGTATACCTACCTAAATACGTGAAATTGTACAATCACAGCACCTACATAGATAAACCGTAGAAAGCACTCAAGTCCCGGCAAAAGCGAGTACAAATAAATTGGTAATAGTTTTCCTTTATCGTGAGGTTTGAGCAATCTGAAAACGTGCAATTAAGGTTCTAAGAAATGCTGTTATAGCGCATTATCAGGGTACACGCTCTATGACGATTAGGACTTAGTTAATTTTAGAGTTCTGTAGCTCAAAAAGTAAAACCTGAACCCTTATTTTACTTTGTTTATCAACCCGTACAGAGAGAGGTTCCTCTGAGTCCGTTTGACGTATAGATGAATTTGGATTATTTAGTTTTTTTTTTTATTGCAGCGACTTTTTATCTACCTGGTGAGCAAACTACAAAGTCCATGAATAGGGTCAATCAATAATTGTTCTTAAACAACATTGATCGCTCCCACTATGCCGGCTAAATGATGCGATTACGAAATGGGCGGCAAAGACGAAAGAATTGCATTACGAGTATATTTTAATATATTCGCATCCTTATCGTCAATTCAACCACCCATTTCGTAACCACACCATAACTTCGTTAGGCCGACCGTCATGTGACCTAGTCATGTTTCGGTTTTAGTCTGTGGGTTCACCGGTTTTCAGGATATTACTGCATCGATTTCTTGTCGAGGTGGTAGTCTCCTTTCAGGGTGCTGTTACGAAATGGGATGAATTGACGATAAGGCAGTGAGTATATTAAAATATACTCGTAATGCAATTTGTCCCATATCTTAATCGCATCATTTAGCCTCTCACTCGATTTGTTTGGGGGAACGGTGCTATCTATGATGCCACAATATAATTTAATGTTAAGTAATTTTATAGCTATTAAAAACGTAACTGTGCTTCTAAAAGATCAGAGGCCACCCTACTGTCCTTTAACTAAACTCTCAGGGTAAGGTCGGCGGCCGTGTACAAAACTTTTTCTTGAGCACCGACTGTGGATCTAGCCCTGAGCCTGAATAAATTATCGTGTAATATATGACATAGCCTTCAGAATCGCCGTTGGGGCATTAAGGTTCTCGAGTGGCGACCGCGTGCTGGAGGACGCAGCAGAGGCAGGCCCCCCACAAGATGGACCGACGACCTGAAAAAGGTAGCGGGAAGCCGATGGCTACAGGCGGCGCAGAACCGGTCATTGTGGCGATCCTTGAGTCTATTTTCATTGCCTATGTCCAGCCGTGGACGCGTGAAAGGCTGGTATGATGATGGTATATTTTGTAATCTTGTTCCTTGTACTTTCTTTCTTTCTTTCTTTAAGTGCCATACCGAACCATTATCCCACTTTCAGTTTAGTTACTTTAAAACACGGCAGAATTAACTAGGTAATTTACCTTGGTTAAGTTTCAAGTCCCTGCCGAGCTATTGACGCGTGTTGAAGAAAATTATCACTGAAATAACAAAGATATTGTTATAACTTTTTTCAGACTTGTTAACTTTAGTATGTATATGCTAGCTGTTAGTTATTATCTATTATACTGGGTATTACTGTTAGATTTTTTTAATATCTTTATTGAAGCACATTGATAGTAAGAAAACCTACAAAATCCATGAATAGGGTCGATCAATACATTTGTTTAATATTGATTGCTCCAACTATGCCGCCTAAATGAAGCGCTTAGGAAAATGGGCGACGACAAAGACTTTTAATATCCTCGCTGCTTTAGACTACCACCTCGACAGGAAATCGATGCAGTAGTCTCCGGAAAATCGATCAACTGAGACTAAAACTAAAATATGACTAGGTCACTTGACGATTTTTGCATCTGTAAGAAATCGAAGTAGTAGTCTCCGGAAAATCGATCAACTCAGACTAAAACCAAAATATGACTAGGTCACTTGGCGGTTTTTGCATCTGTATGGGCGGTAGTAACAAGTACGATCGGTCGGCCTAGCGAAGTTATAGAGGGCTTCCTCCAACCTAAAATATAGCTTTTTTAACCAAAATTTGGTTGAGAACATATAAGTACTTTGTTATTTAATAACAAAGTACATAAATAGTTACTTTTAAGTTTTCATAGGTAATACTTACTATTAAATTAGAAATCAATCACCAATTCAAAAGAAATACATTAATCGAGAGGGTGCAACTACCATACCTTGAGGGTTCACACTTCACCAAAAACCTTTTGAAACACAACCCTAATCCATTGCAATAAAGAAACAGATAGTAAAATAAACACCTACTCATTACAGAATGTATCTTTCTAAACGAATGACTCAACAAACAGTTTTATAATTGCCAGAATGAACCCACAATTTCGGACAATTGAGTTGTCCCGATAATTAAATCTTGGCCATAAATTTTGCCTTTCGCCCCCTGTGCGAATTGCAACGTGTTCAACATCCATTACTATTGACACCCCGCAGTATATAATTACAGAAATCCAAATTACTGCTATCTCTCGTGACGAGCATTCAATTAGGGAATAGTTAAATGTGGTGTGGGAGGAAGAAGAAGAGAATTAGTTAGAAGGAGAAGGAACAAAATTAAATGTAATAATAAACTTCTTAGGAATGGTAAATATGAAATGAAAGGGTGGATGGAAGAAGGAAGAAGAAAATTAGTTGAAGGAGAATGAACAAATGTAATGATTAGCATCTTAGGAATGGACGGTAATAAATATAAAATGAAAGAGTGGATTAAGTATATTAGAGTGATACAGAAAGATAATTAAAACCTGTAATAGAAGAAAAGGCTGAAAAAAGAAATTAAGTTAGAAGCATAGTTTAATGATACCTAAATATATGCGATTAAAGAAAGAAAGAGAATTAGTCAAAACGAGAAGTAAAAATTATATAAAGGTGCTAGAAAGAGGAAGGTTATAGAAGAAAGTAGTAGTTATGATAGAATTTTTTTAAAAAATCATTGAGATAAAAAACGGAAGGCTATAGAAAAATATGGCGATTGAACAGAATTGGGGTTCGTTTTATGTTTTTATTAGAACAGTCAATAAATAGGGTCAATCACTAATTGATATTATAATTAGAACATTTAATACAGAAGGACAGTTTAAAACTATAATAGAAGATCTCTTAAGAGAAGAAACAGAAAGATCAACAATGCAAACCAATTTATAAAGAATAACTATGAAATTTAATGAAAAGCAAATATTCTAAATTAATTTTAGATCGCAGACTTCTTTTTATTATTTGGATGTATTGTTTACCAAGTTAAATAAAATTCTAATTGGAGTAAATCTGATTCTGATTAGAATATGTATTACATTTGAGATTTCGAAAAAAACGTCATTTTTTTTGGATATTTTTCGTTTTATAGACTATGCTTATTCAGATTGTTTTTATTTAAAGCTTTTGACTGTACATTTTATTTGCCTTTACCTATCTATAAACTGTGTTTTCACAATTTGACATAGTGAAATTGAGACCGAATTTCCATATATTTTTTTAATTAAAATCTCATTGGATTAATTAATAAAAATTATACCCAAGACTTTCTTCTAAGGTCCACATTAGTGACCAAGGGGCCCTCAAGCCCTGCTCGGCCAGGGGCGTCCACCCGCCCGATCCGGCTATCACTCACTCGCGGAATATTATGCACGTTTTACAATAATTAAAGCGGCTGCAAAACACCTATAAACAGTCAGCTAGAAGCTAATGGACGGCCATCATTGCATACGCCACGCCTTCAGACATTACTTACGCAGTCGTAGGTGCCGTACCTACTATCAATTTGTTTTTATTGTTTCTTTAATCGAATGAAACTCGTTAAATGTTCATTTGCGTCGTCCATTAGGCAAATTCGCGTACTTGCACTTGTTTTAAATTCACAAAGTTTAATTAGTTGTGAAAACTGAAATGGTTAAATTAAAAACCCAAGGTTTAAAAAAGTTGCTAAGAATATTTTTTTGAATATGTATCGGAAATTTATGTAGCTGAGATCAGAAAATTCAGTCATGTAGCGATAGCTTTTCCTATATGACTTATTTATGAAAATCTAAAGAAAAAATCTTAAAATAATAAAAAAATAATAACTGTTTAGGTTTTAGAACCCTTCTGGGGTGGCTACATTAACAAGAAAGACCGCCTCCGTAGACTAGTGGTGTTTGGCATTGTATCCGGAGGTCGTGGATTGCGTGAGGTGTGGACTTTTTTTCTTACGCCATTGGGTTAGGACATGGCAAAAATAGTACATTTATCTGTACAGTTTATCATGGTCTGGATATTTATAAAATATAGTATGTATTATATCGTTGCTTCTGGTACACATAGTACGAGTCTAGAGCTTATTTTGTGTACAGAGCAAAATGTGTAAATTGTCCTATATATTATTTTTATTAATTTCACCCATAATATGAAAATTAAAATAATTATGTTTTAGAAATTTAAGTACATATACCAAGAAGCCCTTAGACATGATAAAACAGTGATAGGCAAATCTCAAGACTGTACGCATGACTTTGTAAAATTCTAGTTAGAATCTTTCAAAGAATTTCGCTAGAATTTTATACTAAAAAGAAACAAATATTACAACATCCGGTTACAAAGACATACATCACACTAAACCCAATCCATTAATGATGCCATATGTTAGCCGTGAAATAAAGAACTTGTATCACAGGATTCATAGGTAAGATTTATGTGCAAAGAAAAGATTTGCTCGTAAACTATGAAAATTGATAAAACAATGCATCTCGATACAAAGTGTTTTGGACAGTTGGTGTGGTCGTAAAGTGGATATCCCACACGCGGTCGGCGGGTTTGATCCGCGCCGCGTATAAACAAGCGGGGTCGACATCCCGCCCTCGCCCCGCTAGGCACCCAAACAACTTTTTCTGCTACGAAGTTTTGGGCGGAATTATTATTGTATTGGAGCACGACATGTGACTTTGTATCTACCTGGTGGTGAGCAGACCTACAAAGTCAGTGAATGGGATCAATCAATAATTATTCTTAAACAATAATGCGATTACGAAATGGGGGGCGACAATGACGTATTGCATTACGAGTAAATTTTAATATACTCGGTGCCTTATCGTCAATTCAACTACCCATTTTGTAACCGCACTCTGAAAGGAGACTCCCACCTCGACAAGAAATCGATGCAGTATAGATTACGGGTATATCTTCGTTGATTCTGCAATAGTGTCGCATTATATAATTTGCATTTTTGGCTGCCTATATAACTTATACATTGGCAAGCAATTATTTTTTTTAATTGTCTTTATTGCACTGAAATTTGCATAGGCGAGCTTAGGACCGAACTTTCAAAATTTTTGATAAATTTATTCAACAAATAAATTTGACAGTTCTTTATACAAATTACTAGCTACGATGCAAGCTACATAAAAAGATAAAGTGCGCCACACACTAGTACAAACAAATAATACATGGAAGGTTTCCCAGAACGGACAACATAAGGGGTTGATGAGAACACAGTGTTTGTATGTCTTAAGAACTACAAGGGCCAGTATTATCACAGGATTACTCAATTGATTGTGTTTTTTATTGGGGTGTAACACCAATTTTATTTAAACTTATTCAGCTGTCGTCAAAGACTTTTTCCTGCGCTGGATTCTAAAATAATGATAAATTTAGAGAAACATTGACGTCAATGATTCTCTAATTTTATGTGACAATCACCAATAATTTGTCTGAACATACAAATTTGCATGATTAACAGATTTGCCTAAAAATACTTAGGAAAAATCCAAAATAGAGTTTTTATCTTATAGATTTATTTAAAAAAAAACATAAGTTTTCAGTTCTTATTGAATACATTTTTAAATGACCATGTTTTTCAGTTCTATCCTTTATTTAATTGTTAAAGAGTGAACTTTCATAGATAACTTTTAAAATTATTTCTAGCATATAAAAAACTTGGTAAGACAATGAGACAATTTATAACTTGATTCGACTAAATTGTTCGATAAGAACTAAAAACTTGATCATTATAAAGTATTCAATAAGAACTGAAACTTGTTCAGACGAATTTATCGATAAGATCTTCTGCAAAGAGCAACAAAAAATAATTAGTGTACCTAAAAACGACAAACTTGTAATAGAAAATATATTTACTGTAGACGTGGCAATAAGACAAGTGCTATTCAGTATTATCTGTATATAAACGATCAGAGGGCTTAGCCAAGAATATATGGATAGTTCCAAAATCTTGCTTACGAAATGTATGAAATTGACGATTTAAAGTGACGTCACCATGGGATTAAAATGTCATCTTCATATATTGGGTATCGAGATATGTGATTGATAGAGTTGTCCATATGGTATTGGCTAAGGGTGCTGGTAATAATAATAAAATATACGATCACGGGTGCCTTTTTGGCTCCCGAGAACCGTTTAAAGGTCTCAGGGTACCCAGCAGAGGGATTAACCCGTCCACATTTCGCCAATGGTGTTCGGAGGCAACAACTAACAAGTGACAAGTTTGTTGCGGTGTTTATGATGGTATAGCCTCGTTATATAAATCTGTCACCTATCCCAGGTCCAGCCTTGTTGTCATCTTAACCTTGTTATCAGTTGCGCAGTGACACTAGGCTGAGGCCGCTTTTGACGTTATAATAAATAATTTATAAAGAAACTGTTAAGTGTAACTAATCAATGATTTGCAAATACAATAGCTATATACAAACATCAACGAAGCCGTCAAAGAGCCGACGAAAAGCGACTGTGAAAGAAACAACAATGCTACCTTTATGAACAATTAATGATATTAAATTTATCGACCGAATCGATCGCATGAAATGTATTACTGTGTATGAAATGCCGCAACAACTACTGAATTAATTAGGGTAAAGAATGCTACGCCTTACATTACACATAACATTACAAAATTTAATTAAAAAGTTGAAACTTATATGACACAAATTGCCTTTTCACTTCGCATTTAATTTCGATATAAAATATCAAGCTAATTGTTGAATACTGGTCGAATATATTTAATATAGTTTTCGTTGATAGGAGATTTTTGTTGTTATAATTTTAATTGACAAGTTAGCTTAGGCAAAATTGAATAAATCCCGTGTATTACTCTGGAAGTGCTCTTTTATTTCTACCAGAAGATATACTGTTCACATTCATCCGGCTCGAAGGACCAATTTGGACTGTATATCTGCTAATTAAATATATTCGACCAGTCTTTAACACTAATGAAAAATTATCGATGTTTTTTTGGTGATGAAAAGCAGCCTAACCAATCGCATAAGACCTTAATGTTATTTCTTTTACTCTGAATTTACATGAAATTAATAATCTAATAGCCTTATTCATAAAAACTTATAGAAGCCTTGAAGAACACTTTACTTATGGTATGTTTTGTCTCTTTTACACATATTAATTTTTGTTGCTAAATAAAAGAGACAAAACCTTCTATAACTAAAGTGTTTTTGAAGGAGTCAATAAGTTTTTATGAATAAAGCCATTAATTTGTACGTTTCATTTTGATATCAAGATATACATAAAATTTTATATTATTCTTTTTAAAATTATTATTGTGTTAAAATTTTTGTATTATGTTTGTGAGATTAAATCAAATTTTGAAATTTAAAAAGCTACTTTTACAGAAACTTATAAAGAGTCTATTACAAAACAAATGTTTTAACATAAGGTCTATGTACGCATATGGTTAGGCTGCCATTTCTTCCACCAAGAAATATTTTAAAAATATTGGACACTATCTATTTTTAGGGCTGAAAACGATGAAGTCCTTTAAATTAAATGACGTCTGGCACCCTAATGACACCTAACCATCGATACATTAATTGGTTAGGTGTTTAAAAAAACTACGAGAGCAAGCTAACCACCTAAGCTTACACAGTGTAGGTGGCTTACGTAGTTTTTTAAATACATTTAATCGAACCTTAATATAGCTCTTTGACATTGGAAACTACTATAACATTTAATATAAATTATACATTATATTTCATATAAATTATACATTATATTTCATATAAATTATACATTATATTTCATATAAATTATACATTATATTTCATATAAATAATACATTATATTTCATATAAATTATACATTATATTTCATATAAATTATACATTATTTTCTTTATATTTTACTTAAAAGCTCCATTTATAAAATTGAGCTTTAAATTAAGCTTTTTATTTTTGCAATAATTTAGTTACATAAGTTTAATATCTATACTTAGCTAAATAATATATAAATTTAAAATTACTTCACGTTCAAAAGATTCTGATCTATTAAATAATAATGTGTACTTATGTAAAAAAAGGTTGTAAATTTTAAATATGGAACAGGAAATGATAACCCTTGGGGTCGTGTGCGCCTCCCTCCCTTAAACCTCGGCAACACGCGCAACTTAAGTAATTAAGGCGCTGGAAATTCCTAACTGCCTTCGTAGATACAAAACTGCGTACATATATATGTACGATGTAGTATAAGTATTTTTATAAAGTGCCAATGTAAATTGGACTTTAATATAAATATAGGATGGTATATTATACCTTGCTGTTTACGTACTTGTTTTGCAATTTATTATGCGGTTACGAAATGGGACGATTTGCATTACGAGTCTATTTTATAATCCTAGCTGCTTTATCGTCAAATCAACAGCGCATTTCGTATCTGCACCCTGAAAGCAGACTACCACCTTGACAAAAAATCGATACTCAGTAGTCTCCTTAAACCCGGTAACAGACTAAAATCTAGGTCACTTGACGGTTTTTGCCAATCTGATGATAATATATTTCTTTGTTAATATCTCCTTAACACTCTCACGCGTATATATTATAATAAAATATACATCATGCACTTGAATTTCGAAAAGCAATAAAAAATACACATTTAAACGAAATCTGTATTCTGAAACATCGATCAACCCCTCTCTGATGGAGTTATAATAGTGATGTCATAAAGAGGTAATCGATTTTATCGATAAGTATTTTAACAGTAACATTAAAAATTATTTTATTTAAAAAAAAAATGCAATAAGGAATCTATTATAAAGATTATAATTACCAGAATATGCTACAATTAATTAAATATATACTAATATTATAAAGCTGAAGCGATGCAGAGCTAGCTGTATCCTAGACATCAAAATGTATAGTCTGCAATCGCTTAAACCACTTTTGTGACACTATAATTGACACTGCATTTCATTACATTAAAAAAAATGCAGCTTGTCACATTTTCCCCCTTTGTAATAAAAAATCTTCGTTAGGTTCATTCATTTTGGTGGACAGAAATACAATTAAAAATGGCGGAAAGCTGTTTTTTAACGAAAAGGCTTTTCCCTGACCTATTATAATAATATATACCTGACCAAGACACAAGCTTTTAGCCTAGTTCAGGCTCAGAATAATAAAGAAAAATGTATTCAAAATTTTAACAATATCAAATGTACCTATAATATATTCTATGTACCTTCTTATAATTAAATAAATTATTATTATTATATTAGTAAGTAAAAATTAATCAAATAATAATTAAATATTATATCAATGATAAAGAATTCATTGAGTTCCTCTGAAACCGCGAGCTGCAGCCGCATAAAAAAACAAATATTTAAAGAATTTAAATTAATTAGACCTTAGACAGATAGTTTAGGTAGACTTATAATAAAAACAATAATTCAATCGATATCCGTAGCTTGTAACATCTCTAATATACGAGTTTAATAGAAAAACACGAACACAAAAAAAACTAATTTCCTCTCTTTCTCTCAAACTGAAATTCAGAACAAGGGTAAAGCCGTAGAGCCGAGACGGTTACAAAACTACAATTTCGTGCGCCATATAACCCTGATAACTGTAAACTTGGATTTTCAAGATGGGGATTTTAATCACCATGCTCAAGGATTGGGATTTTTTTTTTGTACATTATTTATTTTTTGCTGGGGTGGCAATCTGGAGTCATCGGCTGATCCAAGGGCTGGGGGCACATGTGCTGGTTGGCGGCGATAAACATTTTATAGGAATTTTCGGGCAAAAACCCTTGTCTAAGCCAAATGTTGAATTTTTATTTAGAAGGAATTTTAATACGGGGGAAGTTATAACTTAAGGTTTATTTTAACGCTTCCTAATAAACAAGTTTAATTTAGATGATTATTTTTAATTTTAATTAATTTTGTAAATTTAGCCCTAACAATTTTTTTTTTAAATAAACAGATATCCAAATTGGACATATTTATTTGTGATCATATTTTTTTTCGAAGAGCAAGACTTGTTTCTCTATACCCTATCGATGGTAAGCGATATATATAAAAAAAATTAGATAGGTAATTCCATTTTTGTTGAAGATAAGCCGCTTAAAGAATGCAGTAGCAAGGATGTGTTTTTAGGTTTTCGTAACCGTAAGAAAAATAGAACCCTTATGGGATCACTAAGTCCATCTGTATGTCAGCCCAGATGATATCTTAAACCGTTTAGGGAACATTTTTGAAATAATACCATTTTACATAAAATTTAATGCTGTGCTTTTTTTTTATTACTAATATTTCTCCCTTAAGTATGCGGATAGAATTCGCAGTTGACCGCTTTTTTTGTAAAGTAATTTGCACCAGAGATTAGGTTCTCATTAGCCAGAAGAACTATTGTTGCTTTAAACATTTACGTTCTATGTAATATATAATGAATCAACATACATTGCCAATACAATATATTTATTAAATTTTCAGAACTATGAAGATTCATTTACACATTATATATTCAACAATATAGCTCAATAAATAAAACTTAATAAAAAAGAATATAACTATCGTAAATTTTAACCTTCAATAAATTTCAGTCCAACAAGAAGCTGCATTGAAAATGTTCAAAACAAAGAACATGACGTAAGTATAGCAGACGTCCTTGATACTACATTGAGGGTGCTATATATAGCTGCGCCTGCGCACCCCGTGTAGCCCCGTGCTCTATACTATTTCTGGTGGTCTACCCTACAGACAGTTTCCTCCCTATCATTGCTTACATTATTCTATGGCACGTGGGCGCACTTTTGCTACATGAAACTTGATCAAATGTACTTTTTGGTTGTCGTATTTTAGGGGTGCTTTTTCTAGCTTAGATTTTTTGTTGATTATTTATTTTAATTCTTTATTCATTTATTGACATTCAGAAGATTTATATAATCATATTTCTGACTACCGACCCACCCCGGCAATCCACCTTTGCATGGATTCTACTAATTATATGTATTGCAGCACCATGCATTATACATATACCTTCCAAACGAATTTACCTAAATAATGGTGAATAACGCATCAAAATCTGTTGCGTAGTTTAGAAAATGTATACTTAGATTTTCTTACATTTTCTTACAGCGTATACAAACAGACAGACAGGCGCAGAAAGCGATAAGTTGATAGAACTGTTAACTATTGACAAATATTCACAACTTAAATTCAGCATATATTCAATAAAAAAATTGTTAATATTAAAGACAGAAAAAAATATAAACAATTTATATATATATTTATGTAAATAACAATAAAACCCTAATTACGACCAAAATGGTGATTGGTAAGAGGTGTTCTTATTTGGCATTGCTGAAGCAAAACAAGTTGAGATTAATATGAAGCCATTTGCTTTCTAAGAGAGTCCAAACAAAGGATATTGCAAATATAAATTTAATACCTACATAGGGTTTATAAAAGCCTAACCTCTTAGGCGTTACCTAACATTGCAGATAATCTATCGAAAAGTGAAAATTTTATTCAAGCGTATAGAATGAATAAAATACTAATAAAACCTAAATAAATAAGAAATTCTAACAGTTATCTATTATAGCAACAAAGTAAAGGTACTATTATAAACTTAATTGAAATTGTAGCGATCAAATGCGATTGCATAAACCGTAGTGTTCCGTATTTGTTAAAAAAAAACGGAAACCAGAAATTATTACAGGTAAAGTTTTTAATCAGGATTTTTTTTCAAATATTTATATAAATCAATCTTCAATGTTTTATTTATAAGTATACCTATTTACAATATTAGGAAAAAAGCTAATATACCTAATAAAAATATTAACAAAATATAGATTAAAAAAAAAAGTTATAGTAAAGGTACAACTGTCTCAAAATTATATCAAACATTCTTAAAATTAATAAAATAATCCATATGATCAATGTGGTTATATCCAGTGAGAATAGCGGATGTTTAGACGGTAAGAGGTTTACGAAGAACAAAAACTGAATTTGAGTATTTTTTGTTAAAGTTGTGTAAATAATAAAAAAAAAACCTTACAATATGAGAGCCATACTGACGAATGTGTGCATGAGTTTTGTAAATACAGGGTGTTTGGTAGAGAGTTAGCCAAACTTAAGAGCTATTTAGAAAATATATATTATGTACATGTTTTATATATCGTCGTGGGTTCGATTCCCACTCATGGCAAAAAAAAAAATTACGTTTTTCTGCACAGTTTGTCATGGTCTGGATGTTTATAAAATATAATATAAATTATATCGTTGTTTCTGGTACACATAGTACAAGAGAGCTTAGTTTGTGACCAGAGCAATATGGGTAAAATGTCCTACATTATTATTATAATATATTGTATATATATGTATATTTAAATTAATTTATATTAGTTTATTAAATTAATTAAGCACCCGTCATCTTCGTACACAATCTAAGTTTAGTTTATTTGGTAAATAATGCCTAAGCCGTTCGCTTTTGTACATTACATTTGTCCTTTGCTGTGCAATAAAGAGCTTAAATAAATAAATAACTATTGATAAATGATAAATACTGAAATAGTTTATAGTTAAACCGTAGATTAGTCGCTTAAAATTTGCATATATAGGTGATACAACGTAAGAAATAAGCGGCAGTGCGAAGGCTTCCGTACAGAAAGAGGAAAAAGGAGTGAAAATGGAGGAAAACTTCAATTTTAAAAATAATGGAGGGACAAATTACACATATTGCCCTGGTCACAAACTAAGCTCTAGACTTGTGCTATGTGTACCAGAAGCAACGATATAATACAGATTGTATTTTATAAACACCCAGACCATAACAAACTACAAAAAAAAACGTACTAATATTTTTTTTGCCATGGGTGGGAATTGATTCCACGACTTCCGGATACAACGCCAATGGCGCAACCACTAGTCTATTATTTAATATTGAAAATTTGATTTTTTTACGTATTAATTCCACATTTCATTTTTAAGTCATTTACTACTATAAAAAATATATTATTTTACTTTAAAACGTACGGTAAGTACCCAAAAAAGCACCGGTAGTCAGTAAAAGGATATGAAGAAGCAAAAACAAAGATATCGCTAGGGTATAGAACGGTATAAGTATAGCACGTTGCGCAGTCGCCATATGTAACAGCTCTGAGTGAGCGCGCATTAGCGGCTCGGGTGTCACATCTTGCATGCGCTGAATGCACCCGAAATAGTTGCATACCACCCCGATTTCGTTAAATCATTATTATAATACGTTACCATTGTATGAATATCGTGTAGGTACAGTTCATTTTGCGAGAAATTTCAAATAGTAAGCTTAGTCCAGTAAAGATATAAAATTATTTTCTATGACAACATAAATAATCTGTGAACGTACTTTTTATACTTTTTTTTGTTTTATTTAATGAACAATAAAATACAGTTTTATTATTGAGTAAAAAAATACAAGATTTTTAATCAAGAAACTAAAATTTCTAACACTTTAAAGTTTAAAAGTGACAGATTTTTTGACTTTTGGCGTCTAATTTTTATTGTGAAATTTTTCAGGCTTTCGTTCTGGAGGGTACTTTCTATGGAGTATCTAAGAACTGATAATGCTGAGCAATAGAGATAACTTTAATACCGAAATAACGGCATATTTTTAGTACCGGTACTGAGGACCTTTAAATCCCCGGGAGCCTTGCCGCAAGAGATCTGACAAAAAGATAATTAAATAAATGTAATAGACAAATTTTAGACCCTATTTTACTTAAGTAGGTTTTGTACTGATAAAAAAATAAATTCAATTAAAGAGCTACAAGATAAATAATTAAAGCAATTCCACCCAATGGCAGTTGCATAATACGCGACAAGTCACGTGCGGCTCAGGTCGCACCCCAGCTGATACTATTTTGGGATGCGCCTGCGCATGGGGTCGCGATACACCCCTGTGATTCACTATCAATCTACACTATACTTAGATTTACGACAATATTAAAATTTAATATTAGAGAGATATACTTATCTGAAAAGAACTATACGGATTTTGATGAAACTTTACAGTAATATAGTTTATATGTACCTACATGAAAACAATTTGTTTTTTAATTGGAGCACTCTATGTGATGCACTGTATCTACCTGGTGGTAAGCAGGCCTACAAAGTCCACGAATGGGGTCGCTCAATAATTGTTGTTAAACAACATTGATGATGTGATTACGAAATAGGCGATAACAGAGACGAATTGCAATTTCATGTCGTAACCGCACCCTCAAAAGAGACTACCACCTCCACAAGAACTTGATGCAGTAGTCTGCTGAAAATCGGTGAACCCACAGACTAAAACCGAAACATTACTATGCTACCTGACGGTTTTTGCATCTGTACGGGCGGTGGTAAGGAGACCGGTCGGTTGGCATAACAAAGTTATAGAGACAATATTGATATAATTTTTAAAAAATCTATAACAAAACCTACGTCAGGCATGGCCAGCTCACAAATCACCTCGAATTAGTGGAAAATCACAGCGACTAACCAAATTATTAACATTACTGAAACATTTAACAGTTCAGTATTTACATAATAATGCTTAACCAATTTATACAAATAAGTCAAGCGAAGAATCTCGACGCCATTTTTGTAAATTCACACATAATCTTTACAATAATAACATAGTTATTGTTGGATATAGTTGTGAAGGTGTGTATATTTGAACAAATGGTGCAAATCAAAGTGTTACATTTAATGCCACCGCCTACGCGTGCCGTTACTCGAAGGTTGACAAATATATGAAATACAGTAGAGACAGCTTTACACGAATCACTGACTATTATATGCTTACTAGCTGACCCCCGAAACTTCATCTGCGAAACTAAACGCAGCGCACGCAATGGAAGCTGTCAAAAGGAATAAATTTTCCCCGTTTTGCAACATTTTTTATTTTTTTATTGGAGCACGACATGTGACTTTTTATCTACCTGGTGGTGAGCAGACCTACAAAGTCCATTAATGGGGTCAATTAATAATTGTTCTTAAACAATATTGATCGCTTCCACTATGCCGTCTAAATGATGCAATTATGAAATGGGGGCGACAAAATATACTCGCTGCCTTATCGTCAATTCAACTACCCATTTCGTAACCGCACCCTAAAAGGAGACTATCACCTCGACAAGAAATCAATGTAGTAGTATCCTGAAAACCGGTGAACCCGAAACATGACTAGGTCACTTGACGGTTTTTGCATCTGTATGGGCGGTGGTAAAGAGACGGGTCGGTCGGCCTAACGAAGTTATAGAGACCCTCCCATCAATGAAAAATGTTGCTCGATAAATTGTCTATCCAACACTAAAATATTTTTTCAATTCCAACTAGTTCCTGAGATTACCAAGTTCAACCAAGCAAACAAACTCTTCAGCTTTATAATATTTAAGTATATAGATGTTAACAGGGTTGATTTTTTTAAATTATTTTTTACAACTGGTAACATTGTTAAAATGGTTCAACATGCTTGTTAAAATATAACAAGATTTTTCACTTATATTATTTTTTATAAAACTAGGTAAAATATATACATTGAAGTTTTATTGCCAAATATTTCGCCTCTCTTTGGAGCGGCGAAATAAATTTCAAATAATTAAAAAAATGATGACAAAGACCTTTAGTCACTGTCACTGATGACGCCGCTCCAAAGAGAGGCGAAACATTTGGCAATAAAATTTTATAGCTTCAATTAATATATTTTACCAAGTAAGAAACACATCTAACACACTTTATTTGTTTCAGATAATTGTTATAAAACGAAATATTGTAAAAGTCAACGAACTGTAACCTAGAATCTCAATACATAACAAGCAACTAAAACTTCCTAAGAACATGAAAACAGAACTTAAATATTCAAAACAATAGCAAACGGAATGTAAGTAGTAAGTATGTGATTATCATATTTTACATACCTACATAAGGCCCTTCCCTCACTGATTGCAACTTGACTTTAACGATAATGGCCGAAAAATAATCGAAATAAACGAATAGGTAAAAAGCATCGTTACGTATCTTAATTGTAATCGGAAGTCTCCAATAGGCTCGAATGTTTGTTTAATTTGTTTGTTTTTCAAATGTTCTTTAGTTAATGAGAAAGTGCATACCGATTGCTTTGACGAAGATTAAATAAACTACCGTTTTTTTGTAGAACATATTTAGGTAGCCCCAAAGCCTATGTATCTATAACAGCATTATAATAACTATTTTTGAGACATTTATACAGCATTAACGCAAGTCGTGATTAAAGTTTGTTCTTTTCTGGGTCTAATTTTAAGCGAATTCGAGTATTTTGAAAAATGATTGGTATTAGAAAATCGATAAGCAGTTGAATCAATGTTGCTACATGAAAAAAATATTGTACAATGATAAATGCTAGAAAAAAAACCATTAAATATCGATATTTTAAAGGCTGATTTTTCAATCCTCTGTTAAAGTTATCAGATAGAAAAAGAATAAATTTGATAGTTCTTCATAGAAGTTAACTGTTGAATAACTTTATCAGATAAAGTTATCCAACAGATAACTTCTATAGAAAAAGAATAAATTTGATAGTTCTTCATACAAGTTAACTGTCTAATAACTTTATCTGACGTTTGAAAAATCAGCCCTAAGTCACTTAAAAAGTTTTCCATCAAGTAATTAAAAACGTGACGTGAACTTTGAAAACCATGGAGAATACAAACGACAATGAATTTTACCAATTACAAAATAAAACAGTGTTATCGTACTAAAATAACATAATAAAAACACTTGACCATAACATTCAACATGAATCATAACTTATCTCGAAATTCCAATCGATATCACAAAATTGTTATCTGTCATGCCAATGTAAATAAAAATCGAATTCAATTTTATAGTCGTAAGACGAAAAATCTTAAAGCCCTTGTAAGCCCGCCATTTCAAGAAGCACCACCGTTCCATTTGTCGATAACCATATCATCAACTTTCATAGATAACACGTCTAGACAGTATAAATTTGTAAATGTTCGAATGCCACCTCGATTGCTCACTTACCCACTTGGCTAATCGTTTTGGGTTGCCATAAGAAAAAAGTCTACTCGATGTTACCACTTAAAAAGGTCGAAAGCGAATAATCTTATAGGACACGTGCATTTAAAACGGAATGTGCTTTTAGATTACAGAAAATGTTGGTTTTGTAAATCTTATGTTGTTTGTACACTAATCGTGTCATGTGTAGGGTGTGCTTATCTCTGTCATTACATGTGTAGATACGTTTTTTATCCAAACCTTTTGGCATCTGACCTTTACTATCCGAATGGTTCATCACTACAGTAAAGTACTGACTTAATAATAAAGGACTTTTTTTATTTTAAAATAAAACTTTTCTGACTAATTAACCAGACAAAGGATATAATATAATAAAGTTTTTTTTATACATTTAATTATCCTTTAACCAGTTTTATCTAAGATGATCAACATTTATTAAACTGACTAAGGTTCAAAATTAGGAAATACTCGCAAAATTACTTTGGTTATAGATATTTTATTTTTATCCCCTCAATGTGAAAGGCATTAACACTCTACAGCCTTATTTATCTTAGTTTATTTTTTTAGGTATTTAGCTAAATTTATAAAGCATCTATTATAATTAAATTTCAGAAACCACTGCTTAATAAAATCCAATAGGAACTATAGGGAATTAATAGACAACATTATAGTTATCTGATATTAAAGTATCGATGTAATAAACAACCTACTAGTCCCCTGCCGAGCTCACCTGGCTAGCACGTGCTATCATCAATGAGTGCTATACAACTGCAAGTGATAAATTAATCTCCTACGTGCTTAAATCAGCCACTTAGTTAAACTATTATTCTAATTCAAGATACCTAGCTGATAATATTGCATTACAAATGTTTTAATAGAAATGAATGCTGGGTTTAACTGTTAGGGGAGTGAAGATCTCCTTAAATTTAAAACTGCAAAAAAATAGAAGGAAAGATTGAAGGAAAAAGGGGAAGAGGAAGGCTAAGAAGAAGATATATAGATCAAGTAAAAGAAAAAATAAGTATCACTTCGTACAACGGTCAAGACGTTGGCCGAGAATAGGCAAGAGTGGCGATTGCTCCACCGACAAGAGCCTAGATCTTAAATTTAAGAAGAAGAAAAAATAGTGGACATGCATAATATAATTGTATACACACCCAAAGGTTTTATAACAAATTATAAAATAATTCCTTCTGTCTAGTTATTCTTTAGAAGAAACCCTACCTTTAAAAGCAGTTTGCTAACTACCCATATTTTTTAAAGCTGATACTTCGACTGTATTGTAACTTTCGTGCACTATTATACCCATCGTTGAAGCTTTATTAACTCTCCCATTCTCCCAACTCCTCCCATTCCCAATTTTATCTGTGGCTTATTTCAGGATTTGCCTGAGGTTCATGGTCCTAAGACATTCCGACGAGTCTACAACGCTATAAAAAAGGAATGGTCTAATTTTCAAGTCCTGCACATCCTGTACGATATGCCAATTCAATATACATGGTGAATTTGAAAGGATGTACTTTGGGCTAATATGGGGTTCTGCTGATCAATTCGAACAACTTTTCCCATGAAACCATGTGTCGCAAACAAAAATTTTGGCTACCCCATACAAATTGGTCTATTTAACATTACTAGTTTGTATGGAGAAGCCAACATTTTTTATCATTTGCGTCACATGGATCCATGGGAAAAATTGTTCGATTTGATCAGCAGAACCTCATATTAGCCCAATGTACATCCTTTCAAAGTCGCCCTGTATATAGATATACTATATTAGAGCAAGAATATCCTTATTCTTGCTCTAATATCGTTCTTAATTTACTTGCATATAAATACTATAAAGATTCACTATAAAATGAGAATACTACACCTAAGAATATAAACTCAATCTATGATTACTAAAGTACAATTAATATTAAGAATTATGATAATAATAAAATAGAAGCAAAGGCAATTTTATTTCAAAAAAGATAAGTATCAGAACAAACAAAATACACATTAAATGCGTACACAATGCTCACTATATTTACGCTGCATAACATCTGAACTTATCTCCGGAGTGGTCGTAAAATGGCTGTATAGTAGCAACATAGTAATAACTGTTATAAACACATACTATTGCCACAAATGATTCAGGGCTGAGGAAATTATATAGATGAACGCATTTATGAAGGAGCTTTCATTGGTCCATATTTTAGAACAATTTTAAAATATCTTTAGTTAACTATAGCTTTTGATGAAAATACGTGGTGGCCTGGTTATTTAAAAACACTAACACTATACTTAGGTCACTGGTTCAAATCCCGGTGTGTACCAATGAGTTTTTAATTAAAAAATGTATGTATATTTGTTTGACAACACCACTATAGTGCCTCGGAGAGCACGTTAAGCTGTCGGTCCCGGTTTCACTATACCAACTTGTGAAACTGTTTATAGATGGGTTATTGAGTCTATTCAAAACATCGCAACGAGCTAGCCACTTGTTCGGTGTAGACTCATACCATCGGCTACGACGAGGTGGGATTAAAACCCCTCTGCTGGGTAACCTGAGGCCGTCTAGGCGGTCTCGGGCGCCGTAAGGCACCCGTGATGATACATATACATATATAGCTTTTGATAGACGTTGTTTTCAACATATTCTTTTTTTAATATTTTTTGTTATTAATTAGAAGTATACGATGGCCGAGTTGGTTAGACTGTAGACTTAAAATTACATTCTGGTTTCAAACACCAATGATTTTAATTAAAAAATATATATTTGTTTGACAACCACTATAGTGCCGCGAAAAGCACGTTAAGCTCTATCACTATACCGACATATGAAACAGTATATAAATAACAAAGGCCGCGACTAGCTTGCCACTAGTTTGGTGTATACTCATAAAACTATTTTCTACGTCTAGGGGAGGGAAAGATAAAAAATACTACGCGCCGTAAGACAAGTGATGTTACCTAGTAGGTAAATGTGTATTATTGCTGATTTTTAAAATATTTTTAGGTAATGAAAAGCGTTCATACTCTACCTACCCCAACATATTATATTATTTATAATAAAATAAATGGCATAGGAGGTCGAACTGATATTGGAGCCAAATTTTTTATTATGCTCTCTTTAACATCAGGGAAACCTATATATAAAAACCCAAAGAAAATAAAATTAAATATAAATGAAACACCTAACACATTAAAAATACAAAAATACCTACTTACCTATACAAAAAAAATCCTCACAGTGTACGCGCGGCATCGTGCCCGGAAAGCTGGCGACATTTCCCCTTTGAATTGTAAAACTTAGTCTCTGTGAGAGAAAAGCGCCAGCTCTCTGGTCACCTGTGACGTCAATCAATTTTGGTATAATCTCTTTGAGAAATTTACTGGCTTCTGGGCCCCATGATCCCATTGTTTCTACCCCAAACGGCACAAATGTAGTAAAATAAAAATAAAATAAATTACAAAGCTTATTTTTTAATAGTCTGCAGCTTTTAAATAGTAATAAGTTTTAGTTATAATAAGTGTTACCAAACCCAAAACCTAATTAACTACAGAAATATTGTTAAAAGGAACAAACTCACAAATTTACCTGCTCACAAAAGAACGAGTGCGTAATTTGTAGCTACGCAATATAATTATATATAGGTAGGCTACACCTTATGGCGTCAACCCTCATTATTTTCAAAATAAGATATTATATAAGTATAAACTTTTTTTGTGTAAATTTTGGACTGGTCTAGTGGTTGCGTCTTTGGTGTTGAATCCGGAGGTCGTGGATTTGATTCCCATTCATGGCAAAAGAACATTATTCTGAACATTTTGCCATGGTCTACGTGTTTATTAAATATAATATGTGTTAGTCGCGTTATAATAGTATGTACACATAATACAAGCCTAGGGTTTTAATGGAGCACGGCATTTGACTTTGTATCTACCTGATGTTAAGCAGAGCTGCAAAGTCCATGAATGGGGTCGATTAATACAGCGTTGTTTAACAATATTAATCGCTCCCAAAATGCCGGCTAAATGATGCTGTTACGAAATGGGCGGCGACATGGACGTATCTTCATTACGAGTCTATATTGATATCCTCGCTGCTTTATCGTCAAATCAATCGCCTGTTTCGTAACCGTACCATGAAAGGAGACTATCCCCTTGACAAGAAATCGATGCAGTAACCTCCGGAAAACCGGTGAAACCACAGACTACCACAGACACAGAAAACCGAATCATGACTACGTCACTTGACGGTATGGGCGGTGGCGAGTCCGGTAGGTCGGCCTAGAGAAGTTATATAGGCCTTCCTTCCACCAAGCTTAGGTTGTGACCAGTGCAATATGTGTGAAAAAGAAAAAGACCTATATATTATTATGTCATGAACACGAAGATTAAAGAGCAATTTGCAAAAGTACAGATTGGATGAGATCATAAACATGGGGTGGCATAGAAAACATTCTGCGAAAAGCGACAGGCAACTGGGTATTAAGAAGAGATATATAAGTGAATTATCGGAGGCTTATAAAGATAAAAGAATAAATAAGGCTACAAATATATATTGGTACCCAGATCAGAACCTGGAGTTGCATAAAAAACCTGATGCGAAAAGCGCCCATTTGCCGCTTGGTAGGGTTAAAACGTTTTAAGGCTCTCCCTAGCTCGCGCTCTATGTGATAATAAAAGAACCTAGAAGCACTATAATTTACATATAAATTGTTTTAAAATACAGCAGTTAATAATAATAAAAAAACCTATTACATAGAGCAAGTAGCTATAATAGTTAATAGAAGTGATAAGTGCTTCGTATAACTTTTTTTCAATAAGTAAAGTAGCGGCTTTATTTTGACATCACACACGACTAATTTTTTCAACTATCATTAAAGTGAGGCCATATTTCGACTTATAATAAATTGTAAATCTTCTCGAAATATTCATGCAGACAGTCAAAGAAAACGACACCTGAGTTCCTTCTTTGAAATAATATATTTTTAAACCCTAAAAACCTTACCCCGGTTCAAACCCCAGTGAATAACAATGTTTGACAACACCACTATGTGCCTCTGTCGATCCCAGTTTCAATTTACGAACTTGTAAAACTGTTTATAGATGGGTTAATGAGTCTATGAAAACATCGCGATGAGCTATCCATTTGTTCAGTATAAACTACGCTACTATAACATCAGCTACGGCACACGAAGCCGTAGGCGGTTTCATGTGCCGTAAACCACTAGTGATGATACCTTTTTTTATATAACCTTATTCAAAATTCTGCCAGCTGTTAAAACTAGCAAATTATACTTACTATTATATTTATATGAATTGCATCAGTCTATATACTATGCAGCTATTCATAACGTAGTATTAAAACCTCCAACACAAAAAGGAACAAAAACATAAAGAAATTAAGTAGCTTTTACCTTATTATGGTTTACAAGGCATGTAATAGCAACTCGTGAGGTTATTTGTAACTACAAAATTCCATATAAATCGGTCCAGCTGTTCACTAAGTAACAAACATCACATTAAAGCTGATTAAACATAATTTCAAATAAGTTACATTAAAAATTTAATTAATCTAAAATTATGATTAATATAGAAATTAAATGTAAGACAGTTTTCGCGTCCAGTGTGCCGAAAACACTTGCTGTATTGCATCAATTGACATTTATAAAATTAAACTTTTAAAACTTATTATTCTTTGGAGAAGAAATTCCGCGAAAAAAAAAAGACAATCTAATTTGTTATAACTTATAAAATAATATTCTTCTATTACGTACAATGCTATTTGAACTCGGCGTTTTTTTAGCTTATAAGTAGGTAACAGACTGTTTTTCAGATACAAGCGTTTTAAAAGAAATAAATATTAGATAATCATAATATGAAGGACATTACACACATATTGTCCTGGTCACAAACTAAGCTGAGAACTTGTAATATATATATAACCCATCTATAAACAGTTTCACAAGTTGGTATAGTGAAACCGGGACCGACAGCTTAACGTGCTCTCCGAGGCACTATAGTGGTGTTGTCAAACAAATGTACATATTTTTTTTAAATTAAAAACTCATTGGTACACACCGGGATTCGAACCATGGACCTAAGTGTTTTTAAGTCCAAGGTCTAACCAACTCGGCCACCACGTATATAACGTACGTAACTTGTAATATGTGTACCAGAAACCACGATATTAACACATATTACATTTTATAAACAACCAGATGATGACGAACTAAACAGAAAAACATACAAGATATCTTTAATAATAGAATAGGTCCTGCACGGACTGTGATAAGAAATTTTAATAATCATATTTCATTTGTTACCATTACAAAATATTTATATATTTTATTAAGCTCCACAAAGCCTGCTAAAACAGCATTTACAGCGCTTGCCCAGCTTAAAAGCACAGCCTAAGTATATCTAGTCCAGTCAACCCTGAAAGTACCAATTAAGCTTGTGAATTCGTCAGCAGTTGAGTGGCAGACGTATAATACATAAATAATGAAGAAATATGAAATAGAACGCGCTCTCACGCCTGATTAACAATTTCCAGACCAAGGCATTCAATCAATTAACGCCATTTTCTTTATAAGCCTTTCACGAACGCAAGTGCCTTGTTAACATGGCACGATTCCAGGATAAATGCATTCACTATAACAATACTCTTATTATTAAAAAATATATATAATAATGAATGTAATTTTTTAACAATTTCTTTTCAACTAATTTTTAAAATGGGTGTGAAAATTCACGTTGAGTCGGGCAATTGCTTAATAAATTATTTTTGTTAAACCTCCTTTACAGCATGTGTAGTTAGGGTGTAGTTACAGTAGGGATTTTATGAGCTTGTAACGGCTGTATAATTAGGTTGTCAATTGTTGTAATATATTATTATATTAAAACTTAATTAGACATACCGTATCAAATTAAAAATAAAATACATGTACTAACAAAAATACATTCAGACTTTTACAATGGCACATATATATAGAATTTGAAAGGTTGTACTTTGGCCTAATATGAGGCTCTATTGATCAAATCGAAAAGTTGATCGATTTGATCAATAGAACAATATTTCAAAGTCACTATGTATATATACTCGTATATACCTAGTGTATAGGAAGTTTGTGTAAATGAATAAAACATGTATTGGTGTGTAAATCTGTGTAGGATCTATCGAATTAAACAGGGCCTACTATATGTGTTATCGTAGATGGTTATCAGCTAAAAATTAGCGCTCAGCCAAAAAACTGTAGCTTGTGCTGAGCTGATTCCCTGTTTGTCGCCACGCAATAATATATGGACTTGTTATATAATTTATAAAATAATATTTACGTACGTATTTACCTAATTATTTATTTATTTTTACTTTAACATACACATCATCATGGGTGCCTTACGGCGCCCGAGACCGCCTAGACGGCTCCAGGGTACCCAGCGGAAGGATTTTAATCCCACCTCGTCGTTGCCGATTGTATGAGTCTACACCGAACAAGTGGCTAGCACGTCGCGATGTTTTGAATAGACTCAATAACTCATCTATAAACAGTTTCACAAGTTGGTACAGTGAAACCGGGACCGACAGCTTACCGTGCTCTCCGAGGTACTGTAGTGGAGTACTATAGTGGTGTTGTCAAACAAATGTACATTTTTTTTTTAATAAAAAACTCATGGCACATACCGGGATTTGAACCGGGGACCTAAGTTTTTTTAAGTCCAAGGTTTAATTTGTATTGTATTACTTTTTCTCATATGTGTGTGCGACAAATAAAGTTTTAATTCTTTCTTTCATTAACTGGTATCCAATACTCGCCGACACAAATAGCACATTATAGCAGACCTTACTGTCCTATCTACTATAAATCAACCCATACATGATAATTTTCTAGTAATTCTGTCACATGGGCATCATGAATGATTACGACAATTGCGTGCAGAGGGGCGCGACCCTAGTTGTCAATTGTTTTGATTATACCAACCGATGCGACCCTACCCTGTTCATAAAATATGCATGAAAGGGGTGACTTTGTTGCTATAACATTGGTTTGCGGTTTTGTTAAAGTCTCAATTGATTGATTTGACTCGCCTACCTAACTTAAGTGAGTTATTGCCCTAAGTGCATGTATTGCGGTTTTATTCACTTTTAGAATTACTGTCATGTAGTTTTTATTTAATAATTTAAAGAAATGTTATTATTACCTACATATAAAAATATTCTCGGGTTCAATCGCTTCGCTTGAACCGTAATTTTAAAATCCGATATTATAGACTTCACAAGAGCGATGCTATTTATTCTAACGTAGAAGACGACTATTCATAAATGGCATAAGCTCCTAACCATCTTAGAGTTATGTAGTCATATGTCTAGCTATTATAAAAAATAAATGTATGTGCTAGTAATATAAGTAAAAATATATATCCTGAAAAAAAAAAAAGAATATGTGATGAAAGAGCTTTAAGAATAAGCTCTGACCCTGAAATTATTTTTTCTAGTGCTGACGAGTTAACTTCGAAGATATAAATTCTCTAAAATCTTATGCCAAATTATTTTGAAATAAATAAGTTAAAAAACACTTACCTGCCGAACTTGCTTATACTGCTCCTCAAAGCTCCATCCAGCCGCACTACCTTCCGAAGAAGACGACGAGGCTGACCCAGCAGGCTGCGCTGGTGGCGGTGGTGCAGGCGCCAGGAACGCAGGAGGGGCATACGGGAACCCTGAACCTGCGCCTGCGCTGGCCAAGGCAAAAACACTGGAGGGGGTGGACAACGGAGCACCCTGGGCTAGAGAAGCTAGTGAAGATAGGTGGGGATGCAGGGATGATTTGAGGGACTCGAAGTCATCGCGAACCTGGTGAGGAAAAAATTAAGTTCTTTTAGTATTGTTTCGTGATTTGCTAAGATATTGAGAATATAAAAAAGCTGAACTGGATATAGTTGACAATTAAATGCTTTGCCTGATATGGTAAAATATATTTGAAGTGCTTTAAATTTCTTTAAATTAAGTATTGTGGTGCCACTTATTATGATACGCGTACAGCATTCATAATATTTAGATACCTAGCACTTGGTAATCGTAAAATTACGTATTTCCTAAGTGAATGTAGAAACGCCGATATATACTCTTCATTGATAAAAGAAGGCTTGACCTATGCTGGCCCTACCCTATAATTACCTATGGACCTATGAGCTTTACCAATGACCCATAAATATATTTAAAGGCACAACTTATTTTTCAATATTATACTTTGGTCTCCCAAAGTACGGAACATATTTTGTTCTACTGATTAAACAAATACGTTGTTTTTTATGCACAGCGTAATAACGCGTTTAACTTCAATCTTGCCTGGTGGAAAGTATTGATGATGTCGAATTTAAGCACATTTACATATTGCAATAAACAAACTTAAATTTGATCTTGTTTTATGCAATTAAATTTAAAGCAAAATAATAAAAACTTCAAACCTTCATTTCTCTCTCAAGAGGTCGAGGAGATATTCTGGGCTGATGATTATGTATCTGCTGATGATTGAGCAACGGTTGATGGTTGATCTGATGATTGTTTTGAAGAGAGGGCTGGTGGTTCATCTGATGTCCCTGGAGTGAGAGGGGTGCAGGAGCCTCTCTGACTCCTACACCCTCGTCAGAACTGTCGCACGACTGATCTGATGTCTCGCCTTCTGATCGGGCAGACTGGAACAAATTAATTTGGTTAGAAATAGATTATATTTAATCTGCAAAGTAGAGTATATTAGGTGGTTTGTATTCAGGTGCAGGCTAAACCGTTATTGAAGGCAGTATCGTGCTTAAATATAATAATAATGAGTTACTGAAAGCATGGTAGCGCTTAAATCGACAAAGTTAAAATCAGCAAAGTTGAAATACAATCGAATGGCTAATATGAACCGATAATCGACATAAAGCTAATTAAAAATAAAAGAACCTAAAAAATAAAAATGAATAAACGATACATGAGTAATAATAATATTAACAAGTCCACCGAATCCAAACTTAATTATTTTAGATCAGATTTATTTTACATTGTTAAAACATTATTTTAATAATAAGCTTTAACAAGCTTTGATTATTCATGAAAAAGGTGAGGTACCAGCAGCCAGACCTAATACTCCTACAATCTACAATCCATACCCAGTAAAATATTTAGCTGAACGACACACTTAAAAAAAAAGTAAAATAAACGGCACAAAAACTTTTATTTAGGTGCCGAGGAGTAAAAATTAAAGAAGTTATACCACATTTTCTGTGCGGGTTCTAACTGGTAGAATTATAAAAATAACTTTTAGATTATAGATCGCGAAACGACACGAAGAACGGTTAGCAATTACTGATGGTGGAAATTATCGCAATAAGTATACTGGTACCTACACAACACGACGTTTGGTAAGCAAAGACATAGACATGTGTATACGACTAGACAAGTAATGTGATGTATAAAATAAATAAAAATGCTGTGAAATGACAGCAGCTCCGTGTAAATTAGACTTTAAGACGCAATGAAACATACAATTAAAATCTTTAAAACATCATAATTTCAAGACCTCAATACATATAGGAAATTTCTTAATTTCGAGTGATAAAATTCAAATTAATGTTTAATTTTAATAGATTAACAAAATTAATAATCCTATTAAAGACGAAGACGAAGTATTTGACAGAGCTGTCAATACCAAATTTTGGTATGTAAATAATTTCTTATTTATATTTTAAGGTGTCTAATTCAGGTAATTATTTAAATTTCAAAAGTCTCAATTTTAGTCTTATATTATACAGTTATACAAATAATGACTACGAGTCTATTTAATATAAGTCTATGTTGGTATAAGCTAAGTAATATAAAACTGGGCATACGTTTTTATATAAAATAACTCGCTTTTCATATAAATAAACTCCTATTACAGTTAAACCGTTTGCGTCAACTAATTGTAGGTTTGCATCAGATAAATATGGGAATAAAATGTAAAAGAACGGTGTTTTTTTATTCTACTCTGGTAGCTAAAATTGTAGGCTGGAAAGCTTGTTTGATGTTGAAATTTATTTGGATGTTATTTTCCCACCAGATCATAAACTAAGTTAAGATCATAAGTATAAAAACGCCACAATTAAATTTAACGTCGCAAAAAATAATAAGAATAGTTTTAATCGCCTCTTTAATAAAGCTCTTAGTCTTGTAAATCACTCATAAAAAGAAGAAAACTGCAGTATTTTGGACACGACAACGAATACTGCAATTAATTATGCAATGAAAAGGTTCAAATTCAAAAAAGACTAGGCTTCTGGATGACGGGACTACATCATAGCTTTAAAATCTTAATGATTAGTTACTAAAGGATCTGCATTTTATTATTTCAAATTGTGGCAACAAAAAATCATTATTTAATTAAACTACAAACATTGGCAACTCCGATAAAAGATAGAGATGGTACAAGCAGAAAAGTGCTTTTCCATTAATTGATTTCGAAGGATACTTAATTAATAATATGGTTTAATAAAAAATAAGTGACAAGTCTTACTTTAGAAACAGTCAACAGTAGAAATGTTAAATACCAATATTTACCTACCTCAAGTAAAAGAAGCCAATAAGTAGGTACAACATTCCCCCACCGCAAACCTTCTATAAAATAGAACATTCGTGTTTCGACAGTATTATAAAAGTACCATTTGACACGTCAAAACCCGCCGCACGACTTTATTAATACACATAATAACAGTACCCAGAAATATTGAATATTTTATATAACGCGACTTGCGGCATGTGGGCTACAAGCCTCCAATAATTGTCATGTTTGTAGAATTGAGTAATTTAGAAAAATTACTAAAAGCCGCCGCTTCCTATGTACCCATTACTTATACGCTTTTGTCCAAAACCAGACCGCAGATAAAATTATGTCATTTGACTTCGGGAATTCAAGTAGGTACTTTATCGCCAAAAGTCAGAATGAACCCAGAAAGATTTTGGCAGTAACAATGTAAAATATTCCAACAACATCCGATGCTGTTGATATTGCCCTTTTCTATGGCTAACATTTTTTTTGTTTATAATAAACACCAGCTCAAGACCGATAAAGTTGACAAAAATAATTGCGAATGCTATATACAACATGTTTATATCCTGACTCCACGGAGCAGTTTCCGCAATGAAATGTATGCTTTGGTAGCGGTAGATGATACCTAGTATGCAGAATCCTGGATTAGGCCATGGTATCTTTACATCCCGCATCCCATACTAAAGCTCTCCCCCTTCCAGGAAACTAAAATGATCCTGTCAGGCCTCTTGCCATCCCTTAAAAAACTGTCCTGAGGTTCTAAAATTAAAGGTATCAAAACCATGGTAAGCGACCTGCATGATTAACTTCATATTGAACCACCAATAATACTATTAAGTAGATATTTTAGTCACGACAAGATTTTGTGTTTTATTAAGTTGGACAAAGTTTTACGCGGTGACCAACTTCATTAGATCTTTGACTTAAGAACACAACAGCTTTCAGATTACGGGTTCAAACCCAATTAGTACCACTATAGTGTCTCGGAGAGAACGTTAATTTCTCAGTTCCAGTTTCACTATACCAACAAGATAAACTATTTCAGTCCAAACACCACGACCAACTACGACGGTGTGCGAATAAAACTCCACAAGTCTCGGGATCTAATGGTACCCGTGATATTATATATGAATATTTTATATATGTCGCTAATAATTATATAAATAAAATAAAATTTGTCGTCATTGAGCGGTCATCGAATCCTATAGACAGTTTTCCAAAACCTGTTGAAGACTCTAAAGATCTTCCAACTTCGGAATCAATATAACAAAACGACGGAGGAGCAATCAAATCGCTTTCTGTAAATTGAGCGCGTTTGCGCTGCAACCGGCCGGCCGCCCGCGGCCCTCAATTACGACATTAAAATTATTATTTTATTTCGATTTTTATTTATTATTCGCATTATTATATTGTGTCGAGTTATTATCGAAGAAATGTTTCGTTCGGTTAAACGTTCGGTCGGGAGCGACACGCAACCTCCAGTCTCCTTTTTTATTTTATATTCATCGGATTTAACTTTCTCAGGGCTACTGGGATTCCTCATTTTTTTGTTCTTTATACAAATATTATTTCGAATAACCGACTTTCGCGAACATTCGAAAATCTTTTATTTATGAAAAGTTTTTCTTTTGAGAATGAAAGTGTATGTTATATGTTCATTAAATATTTTTTAATGAATCGGTCAGAAGGGTTACATTATTTGGAATCACCGGTTTTCAGGAGACTACTGCATCGATTTCTTGTTGAGGTGGTAGTCTCCTTTTAGGTTATGAAATGGGTAGTTGTTGGATTGACGATAAGGCAGCGAGTATATTAAAATATACTCGTATCTTAAAGTATATTCAAATATACTCGTAGATATATTAAAATATACTCGTAATGCAATTCGTCATTGTCGCCCCCCATTTCGTAATCGCATCATTTAGCCGGCATAGTGGGAGCGATCAATATTGTTAAGAACAATTATGGATTGACCCCATTCATGGACTTTGTAGGTCTGCTCACCACCAGGTAGATACAAAGTCACATGTCGTGCTCCAATAAAAATAAAAATAAATCTAAAAAAAAAACAATTCTTAAAATAAATTTTAACGACACATAATCATTAATAAAGTAAGTAACTACAGAATTGTGACTTAAATAGTACTTGAATATGCAATTAAACGAGAAAAGCAAGATATTTATCCAACTTTCCAATTAGTCTTAAACAAATAAATCAAAGCAAACCTAATAGATGTCACTAATGAAAATTAGCGAAGTTAAAACAATCATTATATACCAATCCACCTACAATACCCACTTACATAAACAAACAACTAAGTATATAGCTAAAAAAATCGAACCACTAATTGGCTAAATATGTGCTACTGATCTTAACAAACAAACTCAGACGACAACGTAAATATGACAAGTAAGGGACACGTTATTATATTACCGAATGGAAAACCGCTAAAATCAACACACCACATCGATAAGTAGGATAGCGTTAACACACCTAGTGCTAATTCATCACATACACATCCAACACCACGCATTGTGGAAATCAAACTCGTGATATAATAATATAATATAAACTGTAAAGTATTTACTGAGAAAAATAACAAAATAAACAAGACGAAGAAGATTATTGAACGAGTCAATAATAACGACCGAAATTTCACCAAATTTCCAAATGAGAACTGAAACGCTAATCGAGTTTAAATATTGTTAGCAATTTATATTTTAGTAAATCAAAATCATTTGTTTTGTTATGCTGACTCAAGAGCAAGAAAAATAAACACAGATCAAGATTAAAACAATTAATGAAGAAAAAAAAAAAAATTAATAACACCTTAAAATAGTAGTGGTTGCTTTTATTTACATACATACATATACATATCATCACGGGTGCCTTAAGGCGCCCGAGACCACCTAGACGGCCCCAGGGTACCCAGCGGAGGGGTTTTAATCCTACCTCATCGTAGCCGATGGTATGAGTCTACACCGAACAAGTGGCTAGCTCGTCGCGATGTTTTGAATAGACTCAATAACCCATCTATAAACAGTTTCACAAGTTGGTATAGTAAAACCGGGACCGACAGCTTAACGTGCTCTCCGAGGCACTATGTGCGTGTGTGTGTTAAACAAATGTACATATTTTTTTTAATTAAAAACACACCGGGATTCGAACCAGGGACCTAAGTGTTTTTATGTCCAATGTCTAACCAACTCGGCCATAACATAAGAATTTAGTGTAGAGTGTATGTTCTGGAGGTATATTCTTCAATTCAGGCATAATAAAATCCTCTTGATTATGAAAATTTGTAAAAATCTTGTCACTGAATGTTACTAATAATATTACTGTATACAAAATGTTACTACTTACAATAACCTAAAAATAATTGAATTTTAATATTTTGTAACCAGGAAAATATGTGTTTCAAATATCCTCAAATTATAATTAATTACAGTTAGTAATTTTACGTTTATTTACACAAAGAAACTTACAAAACATAGATAAACAATTAAAAAAAAAAAAAAAAACTATCTTAAATTATCTAAATTAAATAAAAAATCTCCTTAAATGGGATACCACTTGGCAGAGTACCTATAACACTGGCAGCATTGCCACGTTGAATGGCAATGCTGACTTTTTGTTTGAAGTAGTTGTGGCATTTGGGGTCTCCACATTCGAAAATTAATTACAGTTATATAATCATATAAAAAATAATTGTCAAAATAATGTATATATTGGGCAAATTCACGCAAATTCAAAGCACTAACACAGGAAGTTGTACAAAAGAAAATTTTACTCGAGGATAAATTCGTAAGTAAGATGTAACATTTCAACTACTTACTATATTTAAATTTGTACATGAAAAGCAAAAGTTAAAGATTGGTTCACCGGCACTATAAAGATGCATGTGATTATTTTTTGGACAAACATGAACTGAACTTAGACCGTTCTTGGAACGGCGGCCGGACGTCAATTGCTTCCTTCAATACAACATGGTGGACAAGCTATTGATTAACGCCTTTAACCAATTTATGGTGCAATCAAAAAGAAACCTAAATAAGCCGACCAAAAGTCTATTAATAGATATTCGTAGAAGAAGTAGAGCAAGTTCCAAATGAAGTTATACTTGTATGTAATCAATAATTTATATGAAACTGCTAAAACACTTAAATATTTCTGTGTATACCTATAAAGAGAAATGTTTACGTAATGTTATTTTCACTATACAGTCGATGTGATAGAATAATATGTGATATAGGAGATGGAACGGGACATAACTTTTATGGGACAACCGGCGAAATCAAATAGAAACGTGCAATGAAAGATGTAGCAGACAAACCGCATATGTTTGTCTTGTTTGGAATACCAACGCGAGCAAATATAACCGGTAATAAAATATTGAACATTAAATGACTTGTTAATTTTAATGTGCGGAGATATCGGATAAAGGTGCGAAGTGAAAATATTGAGATCTATTTGGTGTGCTACGTGAGCAACTTTATGTTTTAGCTTGACGACGCGAGTGCTAGTTAGTTCCAGTATTATTAAAATAAATACCTATATAATCAAATAAGAAGGAAATAATAAATAGACCCTTAAGCGTGAAGATGAAGTTCGCGCATATCTTAGCGTTTCCCTGAAACGTGATTAGCACGAGTAGTCACGAGAATCTTTGTCCAAGAATTAGCAGGATTAGCGCCCGGGATACGCCGCCCCATGGGTCTATACCTGCGATATTTGCATTCTAAATGCTTAGAGACGAGACTATTGATCTATCTCAGAAAAACAGGGCACTGACCTTCACTCGAACAATATGACTTTAATAGTGAAAGATGATTCAGCCGCGGCACTTGAAGCTTCGAGACGTTTATTTTTATTTTATAACAATAAATTTGCACACTGACGATTCAATAGAAGCGAATAAAAGGAACCATAAAGACTGCGAAACGCCGAGACGGATAGCGCTAGTGCGTGTCGCGAGATACATAACAATGTTGCAACATTAACATCGGCTGTAACATTAACACTAGCGAACGTAAAATAACCGCCAATAAGCCGAGGCACGCATCAAACCGCTGTCGACAAAGCAACAGGTTCTGGCTGCGCAAACACACTGTGTTTACATTACGATCCTGAGCCTTCATTTAATAATTCTCGGGAACTAAAAGCCTTTGAACATTTCATCAGATGACCCTCGGTGTTTGCATACACTCCTCCCCTTCGGCATGCTAATGTGGACACAAGGACCTGTATCGGTGATTGAACAACCAATGCTTTTATTGTTGTTGGGTCCGAAGATAGATCCTTGTGGATATCTAAGATTACATTAGCGTAAATGAACGCAGATATCATATTTGAAGCGATATTTAGAACTTACTTTAAAACACGAATAATAATAATTGTAAAACCTAGTTAATAGTGACATTATTCAAAATAAATTAAACAACTTTGAAATATCTAGAGCTGAACTGGCGCTAATGTATGACAAACACGGAAAATTGGTTAAATAACGTACCCAGTCCATTCATGGAGGAGACGTTGACATGCCGTGAATAAACACAACTGAGAAGTTAATAGCGCGAATACTGAGCACCGAACACCCGCTGACTGCTCGAGAAATATATTATTTAGCTATTCAAAGAGCAATTGTTAATTTGAACAAAATATGAAATTCTATATATTTTTTTATTGGTAATAATATAATATGATGACTAATAATAAATATCCTTATAAAATGTGGTCAACTGGAGGCCTGTGTGATTCGCCGCAATCGATTTCAAGATTGTGTTAAACATACCAACCTACTTTCAATTATCACATCCGTGTATTAATGAATCAGAAGTGAACTCTCTTAACTTCGGTATTGAAACATCTCACCGTTTAATGATTGGACCTGCTAACTATACAACTTTACGTCAAACTTACTGTGAAATTAATGAAAAGTATCTATTTGTTACACACGTAGCGTTCCAAAGGTGACATTCATTTCAAAAGAGTCGCTAGTTTGGAATTCTAAATAAATTTTACAACTTAAATTTATTCAAAATACCGCAACTGCAGCTAGTGGAAAGAGATCTCGTCGCTTATTGTAATGATAATTATTTTTCAAAACAAAAACTAGAAAGCGGTCGTGGTAGAAGAAGCCTATCTGTTAATTATTATCACTAAAATGGCGTTGGTATTGTACGAGAGTCAAAATGGCGGAGTGACAAATCGTTGGGTTTCGTGTACATTTGGTTTGATTGACGCGTGCCAGATTCCAGCCGGTCAATATACCTTTATACATATTTATTTATGCGTAGAAAGCGCAAATAAAAACGTGTTCTTAAACTTTACGATTGAGATAATGATTCGCCGCGACGGAGACGAGTGTGGCGATAGGACGCGACGCATTAATGAGGCTTTATTAGGACTTTCATATCGTTATTTGACAATAGAAAATATCGGAATAGTTGAGACAATTTCGTAGCATTGGATGCGCGTTCGTGGTCAAATATTGACATTTCTCACGACGACAGACGGACGGGCTCGTGCTCGGTCCACACCTTGTCCCGACTATTTACTGCCTTATTTCCTCCGCTTTTCACACAAATAGGTAATAATCGATCGCTTTTATAGCATTTCTTGTGTAGGTGCGCGCCGACCGAGTGATATTTCGAGGAACCTTTTAAAATGGACGTGTTGGACATTTTGGTGCTCGAATCGAATCTCGGGGCTCTGTTAAGTGGATGAGCAAACTTGGTCGGTCACTGTCCACTCTGATTTAGAATTCCGACAAAGTTATAAATATATTTAGTTGTAATTATATAGTAGAAAAATGTATCTACATTCAGATTTTTTTTTAAACTTTACCTTCGTGAACAAGCATTAAAACCGTCGAGAAATTATTCAGAGCAGGCTTTAAAAAAATTACTGATGCATTACCTATAGTAAGAGAGGTCTATGAAGAAGGATCAGATATTAATCTAATGACAATTAAACAATAATCTTAAGATACTAAAAAAAAATCGAGGTTTGCCAACGAGCCAAAGAGCGCAGTATACTAGGCGTTAAACGTATAGATAAGATCAGCATATTGCGCTCTAGGACGCGAATAGCCGACGCCACTCAGATAGCCGCCATGCTCAAATGGGACTGGGCCGGCCACATGTGTCGAATGCCATGCGAATTGTGGGCGAGGATGAACACAGGCACAGAAAAGACAACGCGGTAGGCCCAGGAGGAGATGGAGAAACGAGCTAGACGCCTTTTCGAAGAATTGGTCCAGTACAGGAAGATATAGAAGAAGGGAATGGAGACCTTTGTCCAGCGTGGGACACTAAAGGTTAAATAAAAATAAAAGATACTAATTTATAAACTACACAAGTTCCAAATCGATTTTGAACTTAGTTAAACGTACTTTGACCTGACGCATTTAACTAAACGGCGTTAAGCATGACCGCGTCAAACAAAGGTTGAGAAATATGTTCATATTTACATTATTTATTCCGTAAACAGCAAACATCCATCATCTTCTTGTATAAAGGCTTTGTGATGTTTTGTATTTAACTTGATTGACTCATCGGTTGGAAAGGGTAGGCCAATGTTTTGCGAAAGTTACTAACTATTGGCTCAAAATTAGCCACGGATAGGCTTATTTGAATAAATAGACTGTCTTGATTTCAACATTTGTCCAGGCGTCCTGAGGCTCTTCGGGTACCATGGGTTTTTGGTTTGTAGCAACGTAACGTTAATACGTGAGGAAAAACCATTAGGGTCGCTTTATTTTTGGTAAAAGGATTAAATACAGTATACCTATTATTAGTTCCTCACGTTTTAACGTTACGTTTCTAGAAAGCAATAACCATAGTAGAGCGTCCTGGTTGGTTTTGTATTTTATTAAAGAAATTGCAATGTGTTCAATTTGTTCAAACGTTTCGAACTGATCAATAACTTCAGTAGACTTATGTAAATCTCGATGGTTTTTCACTGGTCCCGGTTTATGTTCCATTGCGATTCATTTAATTTTGACATTACTTGCAACGACTTTTTTAATAAAAACTACTAAATAAGTAAAAAAAAGTTCATTTCATCTAAAAGGTCTGATGCCTCCGTAGATATTTAACGGGAGAAAGACTAAAAGATATACAACGGGTCTCAAAAATCCAGAGAATCTGTTTAATTTTTAAACAAAATCGATCCCGAGACTCTTTTGAGAACTTTTCAATGTATCTTGATTTGGTCAAGGAAGCTAAGTTTAAAAATCCACCCTCTATATATATTTTTTTGGAAGAAATAATATTTAAAAAATGCACAAAACAATTTAAGTTTTTAACAAAATCCACCCAAAATTTTTTGCTATACCTCGTAATTTCTGATTTGCCCAATTTATGAATTCAGCTGATATATATATATTTTACTACAAAATTATTAAATTCAAATTGTCTTTTGACTATTGATTGACGGTTTCGCTAAGAGCAAAGCGAAAATTTTATTTATTAGTTCTCTCACTTTATTATCCCAAAATTACTAGTTAAATATTCTAATTCAATGTTATGACTTTCAGAAGCTTCGTTAGAATTCATAATATTAAAAAAATAGGACATTTCACACATTTAGTCCAAAACTAAGACCTATAGGCTGGTACTATGTGTATTAAAAAAAAAGATGATAATAACTAATATGCGTACCTACTCGTAAATCTTATTATAAATAAACACACATTTTTATCAAGACCATTTTTCCTTATATTATTTTGCATTTAGTAAGAATAGAAACCTACGATTTTAAAATATAGATAACTGACATTTTTTTCAGGAGACAGGAAAATCACATTTATTTCAACTTGTTAAGATTTAATTTACAATAAAATATAGGTACTCAGTTCCTTACAGAATGTTTGGTAAAAAGCATGTTCAGTTAATATATTTAACAATATGTTAAAATAAGTGTTTGCTAGGAGTTACATGTAAATCAGTTATATGATATGTCACAGACATAAACGGTATGAATAGTACATATTTACCCGTACCTATCGCCCAACGAATACCATTTATGTCTGGTCCAGTTAGAGTTAACTACATTATGTATCTTAAAACTTAGGTGGGGTGACCATCAATTTTAACATTTAATTAATTATATATGTTATATACAGGGTGAATTTGAAAGGATGTACTGTGGGCTAATATGAGGTTCTGCAGATCAAATCGAACAACTTCTCCAATGGAACCATTTGTCGCAAATGAAAAAAAAATTTGGCTTCCCCATACATATCGGTCATTCTAATAGTACTAGTTTGTATGGAGAAGGCATTTTTTCATTTCCGACATATGATTCCTTAGGAAAAGTTGTTCGATTTGATCAGTAGAACTTCATATTAGCCCAAAGTACATCCTTTCAAAGTCACCATGTATATCAAATGTGATTTATTAAAGTGTATTATCATTTTACATAGGCGAGCATAATAGTGTTAGGCGTTTTATATAAACTACCCTTTAGTCAAATATAACATAAATATGTCAGCATATGATAGATATTTTAAATAAAATGCACTATTATTTTTATTCTTATTATATGCTATGTTTATTATTTTCTTATTATTATTTTTCTTATTGTATTCTTATTTTATGGTAGTTTACAAAGAAAAGGAAACCGGAAAGCGCGAACTGGATTATAGGATAGTAATAAAAAAAAAAACATTATATTGTTAGTGTTTTTATTTTATTTTATTGACACAATATAAGACAGGTAACTAAGTAAGTACTTACCTATTAATATTACCTATACCTGGATTTAAATAACTAATAAACGCAAAATTTCATTATAATTTTATACACGTTGCTAAAATTATATACGTATACAATTAAAATGAAATAAAAAAACAAAAAATGTGGTTTGAATCCATTTGCACGTCATTAAATAATAAGATTGATTTTCCCTTTGTGCAAATTCGTCCTTGTTACCGCCCATTTTGTAACTGCATTGTTTACCCAGCATAGTGCGAGCGCTTAATATTGTTAAACAAAAAATTATTTATCGACCCCATTCATGGACTTTGTAGGTGCTTAACATCAGGTATATACAAGGTCACATGCTGTAGGTACTCATATAAAGAAAAATCTGACAGCTAATGCAATATTTATCAATTATTGTAGTGACGTTTAGAATTAACCTTAGCGATATGTTCATACCACGGGATTTTTTGTCAAATTTCGATTCTTTCTTGGTCGACTGTAAGGTGAATAAATTTCATCGTAACGTAAATAACTTAAAGTTTAATAATGTTCCCAATAGTTGGTCATCCTACAATCCATATTGACTGACAACTGTCAAGACCCGATCAATAGAGGCGACAAACGGATGTGGTCTTCTTGGTCTTCAAACAGTGTCACTTCCTCTGTGGAAAGTTTCTTCCTTATGGTCATCGGTTACTTCATGAATAATTCCGTAAGGGTTATATAAATTAACTAGGTGTGTTTATACATGTCGATGCATTCTTCTGGTTGATACTCCATCGACGACTCCATCTTTTGGGTTCAAGAAAAAAAGCAACCATTATGGAAGATTTGTCTGTCTGTGATACTAACACACCTAAATGTTAAGATTATTAAAACTACTTATACTTTTTACCACACACTTTCACAAATTCCAAAACTAAATACATATACATACTCACAAACATATACACACAAACACATACTTTTATACCCACACATACGTCCTCAGAATTGTTACAATTGATGTTAATTTTAGAAATAAAAAAAATCTGTAAATATTTTTGAAACAAAAAAATATGAATTAAAAGAGTCTGGCACCGGTTGCTGAAATATAGGTTTTACTTAGTTTGGCAACGAATCAACGGAAAAAATTGAATCAATAAACAAATAAGTAATTATTAATTTATTATATATTATTATTCGTTTTTTTTTTATAATTTAAAACAAACCAAATTTAAGTTAAACCACAGGGTTTAATAAGTCGTAGAGTCGATTGGACACCGCATTCGCAATCATGAAGTTTGCGTTATCCATACAAAATTTGCTTTCGCACTACCAGTATTTCTCAAATACGGATTGTCGCAGAATTAAAATAAAAAAATGATCGGTCATTATATTTATTAATATTTCTGTATTCGCCTTTTATTTTAATAAGAAATAGTATTTATTACAATAGAATGATAAAAAGTCCACACAACTGCAGAGCCAGTTTTTTCTGTACTTTTTTTCATGGTTTGGGTGTTTATAAAATATAATATATATTAGTAATTTTATTTCTGGTACACATAGTACATACTTATAACTTAGTTTGTGACTAGAACAATATGTGTGAATTGTTTTACATATTATTCCTATCTATAAGCTTATTTCTTCTGTGCTATAAGTCAAAACTTAAACACAATAATACTAAACTGCTTATTGCGGTAAAACAAGGACAAGTTAGAGGATAGCAATAACCTAGTGTACCTAACACGGACGGTATCTAAGCCCTAACCGCCGTTAATTACTTTAAAGACATAAATCTAAACATAACCGCATAACCACTAGAACTTGCAAAAACTTTGCAGTTGTTAACAGTAAATATAATAACTTCACCATTCTACGTTTTATTATGACTATTACTCAAAGTGGATATACTAAAACATTTCAACAGTCTCCTTTATATTCCAGTATTGGAATTGGGGTCTAAAACAATGAAGTATTAGAGAAATAGTCTAAATTTGTTATTCTTGCCAAAATTTGATTCAAATATTAATATTTAATAGAACTTAAGCTTTACATACAAAGCAAAATAGATAACATCACTATTTAAAAGAATAATTTTGATTCCAATGAAGTACCTACTCGTATATCTAATATTACGTTCCCGTTCAGTTCATCATTTAATCATAAATCCATGGTCAATAAAAAAAATAGCAATAAGAATATAACAAGACATACCTCTGTATAATGTCGATGAAGATCTCGAATGCTCTGCGTGTTATTAATCGATGATCTCGATGTCAAACGTAATGTTCGTAATGCCACTTATCGATTGACGGCCATCATTAATTTATCGATTTTAGGAGACGTGATCGATGCCTGACTTCATTTCAAAGATATTACGGAAAGAAAGTTATGATATCTGATGATAAAGAGGATAATATTAAGATACGTAATGTTAATGATAATAACATAATTAGTTATAAGATGTTATCAAAAATAAACTAATGCAAAATCTAAAATAATAGTTTAATTTTTAATACTTAAATCACACCCATAAGATATAAAAACTTTTGAAATCGACCTTAAATATCAATGAAATAACAAAAAAATAACTTAAGCAAGCACATTAACTCTGAGGTTTGACTCTTTTGAAATTCCACAAGAGTCAACCATCAAAACAAACATTCGTCTCCAAAATCAATATGAACCCTTCCAGATTGTGACCAAATAAACCTTATGGATGAAATAAAATAAATCGATAAAAAACCAAGACGGAAATCATCGAAGGTCTCATAATCGAGTTGGGCCGATCTGTCAACCTTATTGCATTGTATTTTAATAACAAATCGATTTATTCATCGATTTGAATAAATCATACAACATGATGTTAAAGATATACAAAGCAATTTAAGATGTTTTGACAATCAATTTGATAAAAAAAAACACATGTACAAGAAATAAGAAATTAGAATAAGTCTATATATAGACGGACAGATACAGTTGGTAACATACCAATTGATAAAGTTCTATAAAAAAATCGAAAGACGAAAAGATAGTGTAATTAATACATGTCGCCCACTAAGATATAGGCTTGTACTATGTGCACCAGGAATAACGATACTAATAAATAAAAGTCAAACTATACAGAAAAAAATACATATAATAATTGTCATGATTGGAAATGAACCTAGGACCTCTAAATGCAAGCAAACACTACTAGACCACGGAGGTGGTATAAGTAATAATATATCGATGATAATAATAGTAGGTACTTAGCGTATAACTAACAAAACAACATCTATTTATTGGCAAAAAGACTACTACATTTCAAAAATGGATACCTTCCACCCCAAACTGATTAACAAAGATATGTCAATCCAGAATGAAGTCCGAAGTCAAAACACACAAAAAGACCTGACAATATCAAACAAACCACTACTCGGATGCGTGTTATACTCAAATAAAGAACCGCACCCCACCGCGAGGAGTTTGCCAACCATTTACAAACAATGCTTCGCTAAACGGGATTTGCTTCGAATTAATTTGATCCTCGGAAGTCTGATTCATCATGAAAACCACACCTTAGAATCTAAAGCATAGATCACAAAGACAGTGAAATTATTTTATAGTATGTAGATGCTTGCGTAAGAGAGTTTCTTTTTAATAGAGCTATTGTTTTTTGTATCACCCAGATGGATGATTAATAATCTTTTAAATGTATTAAAGTTAAATACAATCTAAACTAATATTATAAATGTGCAAGTTTGGATGTTTATTACTTAATAACTAAAAAAATGTCTGATTTGTATGAAATTTTGAGGTAATGTCTGCTTAGACATATAGGTAGGCTACTTTATATCCCGTTAAAAAGTTCCCTGGGAATTACTAGGACATAAATATAATCAGCCCGTCTACAATTACTATGGATCAAATTCAAAGTTCTAGCAGAGTCGCGGGAAAAAGCTATAAAGATATAATTATAACCTAATGTAGTAGTAAATAAAATGTATACTACACAAAAGAGGAAATATGATATTTCAGACACGTGGCCTAAACTAGGATATTTTTGTAGGGGATTTATTTTTATTATTAATTTTAATTTAGTCTTTTATTATTATAAAGACATAAACCAATAAAAGTAAAAAAAAAAACTAAAGAAATCTCTGCTTATTCTTTTAAATAAACAATTTTATAAAAGTTTAATAACAACTGAACTATACTTGTAAAGTAAAGTAAATTTAACAATCTGTAACAGGCAGATAGTAGAAATCTAGACAAAATTAATGGACCATCTTAAATGAAATGACATGAAAGTAAGTTCGTGTGTCGAACATACCGCGGGTCGAATGCCTTAAATACTTGATAAATCAATGCACTCCCCTCGAAAGGAGTACTAAATCAAAAAGAGTAACAGAGCCTATCATAACATTTTGACGTTCAGAAACGCGTCCGATATTATATTCTTCGCCGGTAGATAGCGCGATAAGTAACCGTCAAACTGACCTGTCATTAGCTTATTAATGGGCGTTGGACGTTATATTGATAGATTAAGCTTTTATTTCTCGTTTTATTCATTTCAATAGTTGCCTGATTGATTTCTGTCTCGGCTAAGGATTTAGTTCTTTAATCGGAAGCCAATTTGCATATTAATTAGGTATTTAAGTATTATAAGGTCAAAGATAATATCTTTGAACGAAAGAAAATATTAATGTATTTGTTGATTTAAGTTTGTATTTTTGTTATTTAAATTGTGTTTAATTTAATGTTGTTCTTTATTTGAAGGGAAGTTAATTGAAAGCCAGAGAGTGAATAATAGGTGTAGACTCCCACACATCGTCTGCCGCGCGGTCTGCACATCTCTGGTAATTTGTTACATTTGCATATTCACCTACTTCTTATGCTCCATAAACTACCACATGTGAACAATCAAATATATATTTTAAAATTGTTTAGTCATTTATTTGAAAATAAAATTTAAATATATCCGTAATAAAATTAAAGTTTCTCAAAAGGATGCCATTACTTTCACAGTTAAAATAAATAATGACATATTATTAACAATAAGCTTATTAAGGATCCATAAAATTCGAATTCAGAACAATAAGCAATCACTATAATTTACCATTAGTAAACTTCCGTCCAAAAATTATTAAGAAAACTTCCAAAAAAAATGGAATATAAACTTTACAAACCAGCTTACACTTTCGCTATTCTATTCGTTTTTTTAAAGGCAACACTGTCTTATTTAGCTAAACATTAGCTTAAGATTTCGTATGAGATATGTTTAGGCTTATTTGAAATTGGACCTTAAATCTTTTGGATTAGATGTGAGTTTGTTAGATTGAAGGATGAGAGTTATGCTGTTTATGGTGGAGGAGAATGCTGGCAAGTGGACCACACACGGATGAGCGTCAACAGCGGGTTGCTAGAACAACACTTAGTATACTTTGCAGGTAAACTAGTAGCTTTGAAGGCACACGTCACTCCGCTTGATATGTTTCCATGACATTTTCTTATTTGAGCTTTCAATTCAACCAACTTTATTTAAAGCTGTATGAATAAGTGATAACTAAAACTATGTCTATTGTACAACATGTGTACAGTATTTCTTTTAATGTGTTTTAAGTTCATGAATGCGGTTGATCAATACAGCATTTTTAGCTTCCACTATGCCAGTTAAATGACCGGCGACAAAGAAGAATTTGCATTACGAGTCTACTTTAATACCCTTGAGGATTCAGCGTTAAATCAACTGCCTTTTATAAAAGCCTATGAACTGAGACTACCGAAATCGATGCAAAAGGTCCAGAAAGCCTGTGGGTTTATACCCACAGACTATAATTAAAACATGATATTTTTTGCATATGTAAAAATTCCTAATACTACTTTCCTGCTCAATAAGCTTATTTATAAGAATAGTAATAATTTTTAGAAAAAATCTAAATTTCTTCAAGAATAGTGAAATATTTTTAATAGGTAACCAGGTAGGTACATATATTGGTTAGCTTGTCACTATGCAAATAATATTTTTTAGTGATCCATGGATTATATAGATTCTATTTTCAAAACTGTTCTGCACTCTAAACCTATTTCACTCTCTCAAAGATGGTACAAAATGCCTTAAGAAAAGGCATGAAGCTTGTCTATGTACAATTTTCTACAATAAAAAAAAAAGAAATACAAGCTAAACTAAAAGCAGCCAGATAAAATATCATCCATGCAGCTCGCAAGTAAACACTCGTATGGTAAGCAAATGAAGACAATTAAACCGGTGGACCAAGTTCAGTAGCGATGACATCTACGTACATAATTCACAGGAATTTACATTTTTATTACATCTGAGGATATAAAGGAGCGATGGTAATATAGTAAGGGTGACAGTTGGCACAGGAAGAGGCGGGGCTGGAGTCTGAATATTAGCGACTGTTCTTGGAAAATCTGTGTCGGGAGTTAAGTTTATTTCTATTATTTTTATGCTTTTCTTCTTTTGGTGCTTTAAGTTTTAGTAGTTAATTATGTTTATTATTTACAATGTATTGTTTTTGATTAACTTGTTTTTAAATGCTGATCAAATTTATCTATGGATAATGTATAAAATTTGGATTTAATTATTGGTCACGAAAGGAACTTACAATTTCTCCACTAATCAATTACCATGTCTCACTTTATCTTTAGATGTCTTCTTCTTTATACTCACAAACTAAATAAACTCCTACATGTTCTGCAGTTCTACTGATTTTAGCAATATTGCTTATTGAAATCCAAAAATACATATACAGTGCAGGGGCACAATAGGGAATATGCATGGTTTTTTTTTATTTCATTAATTGATAGAGTAACTACATTAGACCCTAAAAACAAATATTAAACATTTTTTAAAGGGTAAAACACAAACTTAAAAGGGTTTAAACTTTATCTGTCACTACCGCAGTAAAAAACGGTACATCACTAGCCGCCATTTTGTGACATCATTCGTGCTCAAAAAGCATATTAGTTAAATGTTATTGCACCTCAAAAGTTAGTCAAAACGTTTGTTTATCACAAATTATCGTAATAAAGGACAATAAATACCCGAGAAAACAAGAAACTGTAGACTACAGAACACACGTCGACATTTGTTTTTGCACAAATGACGTCACATGCAGTGTTTGCTAATGTAGGAGCGTTTTGAAATGCGTTCCGATTCTACAAAAAAATGGATTTTTAAAATCGTATTTTAAACAAAATAGCTAATCAAAATAAAATAGATTACTGTAAATATGTTCAAAGACATAAAAGGAACATTATATATTAAAATAATAATAATTGGCGTTACATGCATATTCCCTATTCTTTTATTATTTATATTAGTCTCTAGTTACCATTTGGCATCAAATTGAAGTAATAAATATTCAAAAGGAGAAAATATAGTATATTGTTTGAATCAATGAATCTTTATGACTTGTAATGATATGTAACTATGTAACGTATAACTTTATGGTATGTAAATTTACAACATAAAACTCATAAAAATATAATGATACAACAATTAACTTAAAAACACATAAATATAAATGAATATCATAAAAATAAAAATAAATACCATCACGGGTGCCAATTTGGCTCCCGAGAACCGTTTAAACGGCCTCAGGGTGAATATCAATATCATCACGGGTTAAATATCGTCTCGGGACTGCCTAGACGGCCTCAGGGTACCCAGCGGAGGGGCTTTTAATCCTACCTCGTCGTAGCTGCTGGTATCTACACCGAACAAGTAGCTATCACGATGTTTGGATAGACTCAATAACCCATATATAAACAGTTTCACAAGTTGGCATAGTGAAACTGGTACCTACAGCTTAACGTGCTCTTCGGGGCACCATAGTGGTGTTGATATTAAACAAATGTAATTTTTTTTTACATAAAAAACTCAGTGTTACACACCGGGGTTTGAACCAGGGACCTAAGTATTTTTAAAATCTAAGGTCTAACCAATTCGGCCACCACGTATATCAAAACACACAACATCTTTAATAAGACAATAACAATTTTGGCCGGTACCTTTAGATTTGTACCGAAATAAATTCATAAGAACCTATTGCTATTATGGGTTTGAACCAGAGACCTAAGTGTTTTTAAGTCTAAGGTCTAACCAATTCGGCCTCCACGTATATCAAAACACACATCATCTTTAATAAGAAAAGAACAATTTTGGCCGGTACCTTTAGATTTGAACTGGAATAAATGCATAAGAACCTATTGCCCAAAAAGTATATCGGACAACCAAATATAATAAGTCAAGTAACACACAGGGAGGTTACAATAAGTAGGGATATCTCGTAACACGGTAGCAAGAGGTACTCGACTCTGGACCACCGGTTATTAAACGTTGCCAGCATAAGTGTTAGCATAACACTATCGAGGACTCCTCAAATAAGAATAGGAGAGGAGGACCTCCTGGGTGAGGAATAGATGACTGATGAGTTTTTTGTTAATGAAAGTCTAGTAAGTTAAAATGTGGAACAGAAGGTTGCAGAAAGGGGAATTTAAACTAAAATCTAGGTACAAAATTAAATTTTATGCGACTTTAACGCTGTCTGTTTACATAAACATTCGAACAAATAAATTTCAAACAGATGAGAATATAGTCAACTTGTGCCTAAACAAAATATAGTACACGAATCATTGTTATTTTGAACGCGGATATAGTTAAATAACTTTTTTATTTTATTAATTTCTTTCTCAGGGTTTGTGTACTATACTTCGTTTATGCACAATGATGGCCCATTTCTCTTACTAATCTGGTCAATATCCTTTATTGTAAAACCATCGCACATGTATATATTCGCGAATTACGCCCTATACAAGTAGGGGGTTCGTGTATTCTTGCGAATGTGAGGGACCCGCATAAGACAGTAGTAGAACATTTAATATATTGATATAACTAAAACTCGAACGTATGTATCGTACTAGCCAATGATAAATTACCTAGAATTAAAATTAATCTTAGTACAAAATAAAATGATAAATTTTAGTCTTCTTTTACAATCATCGTCATCATTTCATCATCATTTCGTAACCGCATCAGTTAAGCTAAGAATCGGAAAGGAATTGGATCTTCTGGGTTAGAAATAAGTGACTGATGAGATTTTTATTAATATGGGTCTGATTGTATAATATAATGTCTTAGGAAGCACGTTAAGCTGATGGTTAAACTGAGGAGATAATTAAACCTCTCCGATTGGAACCCTGAGGCCGTATACACTTTAAAAATGGACCAGAAGAAATAAGATTAAAAATAAATTTAATTGTATCAAAGGTAAACTAAAATAATAATAGCATGTAGGACATTTGACACACATTGAAGCTTTAGGCTTATAGTATGTGTGCCAGAAATAACGATATTAATACATATTATCAATCTATACTATATATAATATTATAAAGAAGTAAAGTTTGTGAGGTTGTAGGGGGTAATCTGAAAATCTCTGGATCTACTGAACCGATATGTAAATTCTTCAGTGTTGGATAACCCATTTATCAAGGAAGGTTATAGACTATATACATTCATGCTACGACCAATAGGAGCGAAGCATCAATGAAAAATGTTGGGAAAACAGGGAAAATTTGTTCCTTTTTAGAGCTCCGTTGCGTGCGCTGCGTAAACAGTTAAAGTTCAGCAGGTATTTTATAAACATTGGAATCTTATGTAGAGGTTTTTAGGGGGATTTTGTTCAGAACTGTTTCTGATAATGTCCTCAATTATTTACCTACATGAATTGAAATAATTTTTTTTACGGGTTTCGAACCGAAACAAACTTAGAATATATCCAGTAGATCGAAAGTCCTTTTATTGGTCTGGCACAAGATAATTGGTACAATATTATTTATTATACCAGAGGTCAACGCTGCTAATTATTAGTGGTTTATTTCTAGCCAATATACGTGGTGGCCGAGTTGGTTAGACCTTGGATTTAAAAACACTTAGGTCCCTGGTTCGAATCCCGGTGTGTACCAATGAGTTTTTACTTTCAAAAATGTATGTACATTTGTTTGACAACACTACTATAGTGCTTCGGAGAGCAAGTTAAGCTGTCGGTCACTTGTTCGGTGTAGACTCACGATATCTTCACGGGCCCCGTAAGGAACCCGTGAAGATATGTGCATTTCTAGCCATCGTTTCATCTCTTTCTAGCTTTATTAACCAGAACAAAATGGGCTTGTCTGTTGCTGCTTACACGGTTATTGTATAGGTGTGCTTATTATAAACGACCGCCTTTATAAGCTAATAGTTTATTGGCGTTGCATTTAAACTTTAAATCTCACTTTGGCCATTTATTTACGAAAGAGTTTTGTATAAGATTTGGTATATAACATGTTTTGTAGATATTTTAATATATTAAAAAAAAACTTAATGCACAAAAAAAAAACGTTTACTCAATAATATTACTGAAAATTAAATAATTTATAATATAATTAACATAAAATAATAATAAAAATATTTAATAAGTATAAAAATTATTGAAACACCAACTGTTTAATTAAAAAGATGGAAAATCAAATACATCCCATGTTACTCGCTTATCTTTCTATGGGTGGAGATTTTTAAAGATCGTTTCAAGAGTTTTTGAGTTTATCGGGAACAAACAAACAATCAAATCATTTTCTTTTATAATATATACCAGTATAATACTAGCTAACCAGCGCATGCAAAGAAGCTCTAAAAAGGAATCATTTTTTCCCGTTTTTGAAACATTTTTCACTGATACTCCGCTCCTATTGGTCGTAGCGTATTATTAAAATAAGTAATAAATATCATCACGGGTGCCTATTTGGCTCCCGACAACCGTTTAAGCGGCCTCAGGGTACCCAGCGGAGGGATTAACCCGTCCTCATTTCGCCGATGGTATTCGGAGGCAACACCTAACAAGTGGCGAGCTTGATGTATAAAGCGGTCACCCATCCCGTATTATATAGCCTTCCTCGATAAATGGGCTATCCAACACTACAAGATTTAAAAAATCTTGTAGTGTTGGACGAACCAGTAGTTTCTGAGATAAGCGCACTCAAACAAACTCTTCAGCTTTATAATATTAGTATAGATTAGTTTATTGTTTTAGAACAAGCTAATATAATGTGACTATATGTATCATCACGGGTGCCTTACGGCGCCCGAGACCGTCTAGACCGCCCCAGGGTACCCAGCGGAGGGGTTTTAATCCCACCTCGTCGTAGCCGATGGTATGAGTCTACACCGAACAAGTGGCTAGCTCGTCGCGATGTTTTGAATAGATTCATTAACCCATCTATAAACAGTTTCACATGTTGGTATAGTGAAACCGGGACCGACAGCTTAACGTGCTCTCCGAGGCACTATATTAGTGTTGTCAAACAAATGTACATAAATTTTTAAATTAAAAACTCATTGGTACACACCGGGATTCGAACCAGGGACCTAAGTGTTTTTAAGTCCAAGGTCTAACCAACTAGGCCACCACGTATATGACTATTATTCGTAAATTAAAAGGCTCTAAAATCGGCGTGCATATGGTGAAAAGTTATGACTGTGGACGAGGCAAAAGGGTATGAGAGATAGAGCATGAAACTAAGAATAATATATGGAACATCCCTAAGGCCTAAAACGAAATGTCAAACGTGTTCGTTGCGCCATATTTTGTTCTCACTTCAACCAATTAACGCTCAATGATTGGTTATAATAATTTTTGTTCTCTCTTTTTGTATTGAGGTTGTATGGCGGCGGCCATCCTGTGTTCTCACGTTTGGAAAGACGATTTCAAGCCTTAGGGCGGCTTCCTATATTTATAGAGATAGAGGCAGTGGCGCTCGGCTGTCTCTGGCGTGAAGAACTAAATATTTTTGGTTTTATAATATAGTTTTTTTTTTAGTTGATTTAAGGTCCTAATAGATGCAGGATTTGTGGACCACCGGTGTTAATGCAGACACATCAGCAAGTCAAATGTACCCGACCGGTTTATATTGCTGACTCATGTAAGGGACATTATCAAAGTACCTAATGTGAGCTTGTCTTGGCTTTATGTTAGGTGCCTTATTTATTCTGATTTTTGGTAATTTTTTATAATCAATAATTTAGAACTGTCAAGTATTAAATTATCACAGCTTCGTCTATAAATCGATTTTTGAAATAAATACTTATCTAATACAAACTGTGCCCCGCTGTTTCATCCGCCGTTTAATTTAAAATAAATCCAATCGAAAGTAAAATGTATACCATGTTACTCGTTTGATATTTTTACAACCTCCGTAGACTAGTGGTTGCACCTTTGGCGTTGTATCCGGAGGTCGTGGGTCGTTTTTGTCCTATGACAAAAACAAATTGTACGTTTTCCTGTACAGTTTGTCATGGTCTGGGTGTTTATAAAATATAATATGTATAAATATATTTAAAAATATATCGTTGCTTCTGGTACACATAGTACAGCCTAGAGCTTTGTTTGTGACCAGAGCAATATGTGTAAATTGTCCTACATATTATTATTATTATATAGGTATTGTAGCTTTCTATTACTGAAAGAGTTTTTTGGTTTGGTCAATTAAATTGGTTCAGTAGTTTTTGAGTTTACCCGGAACAAACAAATAAATATTTTCTCTTTATAATATTAGTTTAGATATCTGCTGAATGCATGATGGAAAGCAAGGTATATTACCTTCACGGGTGTCTCACGGCGCTTGAGGCCGCCTAGGGCCTAAACGGGCTCAGTGTCGTCGTAGCCAATGGTATTCTGAGACTACACTGAACAAGTGGTCTGCTCACTGCTATGTTTAGAAAGACTCAACAACCCATCTAAAAACAGTTTCTTAAGTTGGTAGTGAAACTGGGACCGAGGCATTTTAGTAGTATTGTTAAACAGATGTACTATTTTTTTTTTTATTAAAAACTCGTGAACCCAAAAACTAGGACCAACTCGAACCATGTACATATATATTTGGCCACCAAAAAAACATTAACTTACAAAAAAAATACATTTTATACAACTTAGAAAATTATAATAAAGACTCCGTCTCGACAAATGAGCTAAGCTACAGACTATAAAAGAGCATTTAAAATATGCATAATACATTAAAATCAGTCGCGAGCAGGTAGGTATATTTGTCCGACGACGAACGATTAAATAATAAAAAGTTCTTTGTTATAAAACGCTTCGAGCAACAACCATAACGTCACAGATTATAATAAAAACTCCACAGTAAAGTAATTCAGAGTAAAAACCACAAATAAATATTTATCTTGATGACGTTCACGAAAGATATTTTACACAAAAGTTGGACGAAATTCGAATCAAATTAGGGATTAAAAAATCAAACGCGGCCTATAAAATCGGTCTTATAATAAAATTAATTCGTTTTTTATTACTATAGTTCGGTATGTGACTTTGTATCCAACTCATGGTAAGTGAGCCTACAAAGTTCATGGATGGGGTCGATCAAAACATTCGTCGACCGATTAAATAATGCGGTTTCGAAATTGGCGACGACAAAGATGAATTTACTTTACGATTCTATTTTATAATCCTCACTGCTTTATCTAATTATATATCTACTCTAAAAAAATGCATTATAAGTTTTTTTTATTTTTGTAAAAATATATACGTGGTGACCGAGTTGGTTAGACCGTGGACTTAAAAACCACTAAGGTCCCTGGTTCGAATCCCGGTGTGTACCAATGAGTTTATAATTTAAAAAAAAATGTACATTTGTTTGACATCACCACTATTGTGCCTCGGAGAGCACGTTAAGCTGTCGGTCCCGGTTTCACTATACCAACTTGTGAAACTGTTTATAGATGGGTTATTGAGTCCATTTAAAACATCGCGACGAGCTTGTTCACACTTGTTCGGTGTAGACTCATACCATCGGCTACGACGAGGTGGGATTAAAACCCCGCCGCTGGGTACCCTGGGGCCGTCTAGGCGGCCTCGGGCGCCGTAAGGCACCCGTGAAGATATGTATGTATGTATTTTTGTAAAAATAAAATACCATCACGGATGCCTTTTTTGGCTGCCGGGAACTGTTCAAACGACCTCAGGGTACGCAAGGATTAATCCGTCCTCTATTTGCCAAAGGTATTCGAATACAAAACCTAACAAGTGGCGAGCTTCTTAGGTGTTTTTTTTAATTTTATTGTAATAACATTAAAAAAACTTATTATGTATCTTGCTAGAGAAAATAGTTTATTTTATTATGTATAAAAAATATCCTACTAGTAAGAGGAAACTATAACCTGCATATATAGGCTTTATCAAAATAAAAATGTTAAGAGGAGTGTCTGATAAAGCTCTGATTAAACTGCAAAGTATTAACTCTCCCTTCGCATGACAGTGAGACGGTAACACTACCATACATGTCTTAATATTTTATAGGAATTATTTTAATGTAAGGGATTTTATTTCAGGGGTTGATATTTTTTTTTTCCTATACCAAACTTTAAAAAAAGGTAAACGTACGAGCCTAGATATAGATCATATTTATAACGACTCCAAAAATCATAAAAATCTATGAATGTTTAGGGGGTGGTAACAGTGAACCAAAAGGTCGTTAATGTATAGAAAATGTTTGATCAGTCGCTGCTCTTAAATAAATTATGAAATATATTGTTACATGTGTGAGGTGTGTGCGACCTACCAAGTTAGCACATCTATCGGCTGCTTTTACTGCCCAGCCACATACCTGGAAATAAAATATCACGTAAGTTTAGGGTTGTCATAAACAAATATACAAAAAATAAGTCAAATTATTCGCAAAATTCATGTTTTTATTCTCTGAACATTAAAAATAACAAACATTTTACAAGAAGATCCCTTTTTCATTAATGAATAAACTTAAACTTATAGCAGTATGCGTAGGTACTTTTTTTTTTTTTATATATGTATATTATAGACAAATTGCCCTGTAACTGCACCACGAGTTTACTTTTTACTTAAGACGTTAGGTTCACTTCTATTTTCAATAACAAAGCACTCTTAATGGTGGTTCCTCACGTATTAACGCTGCGTTAATGCGATAGCAAAAACTCATGGTAAAGCTGCTGGTCACAATCTAAGCTTAAACAAAATAACACATATTATATTTTATAAATACCTTTTTCTGTACATTGGCCAGACCATGGCCAATGTACAGAAAAAGGTAATACGGCTTTGATGATGTGAGTGGGAATCGAACCCACACCCTCCGGACAAGCCAATAGCGTAACCACTAGACCACGAAGGCAGTCAATCTAAGTATACGGGGTAAGTGAAGGAAAAATCTTAATAAACAGATATGGTATTTTTAATTGGCAACCCTAACATCAGCAAGTCACAAGTACCTACTTTAATAACAACAACACGTGTAGCAAATATACCAATTTCATTCTAATTCAAATATAGAATATTCCGAATGAAAAGAACACGTTAAACGCTATCGGAACAAAAGCGAGTCGAGACGCATCACCTCCAACCTCCGATTGAGAAACCCAATTTGAATAACAATCAATAAATTAATGTAGAAACATAATTTATTCATAAGTGACAGACCGCCAAGACGAGCTCTGAATCCAAATGAAATTTTATAAGAATCCTTCCTTTTCAACTCGTCTTTATGTCCAGTATGTAAGCGTTTAACTATCATCATTATCGTAGTGGACACAATAGGTTTCGAGTCACTCCACTAATCTGTCCTTACATGAAAAAACGCGGCCCGAGTAACTCATTCGGTCGTGTAGGAATAATTAGTTTGCAATTGAAAGCGTGCTTTATTTCAAGAGACCGGACAAAATGGACATGACACAGTTGGCCAACGGTAAAACACTTTCACGAATACAACGATTACTATATACAAAAGAATACGACATATCCAAAAAGAGTGAAGCAACGACTTGGAACTGAACTTTGTATTAATATTTCGGTGGTTCCATAAATAGCGGCTCGTTAATTACGAACTGTAATCGCATTTCGCCAAACGCGTTATTACGACACATGTGTCCCATCCCTTCGTGTCGCGTTCTAAATTTAAAACCGAATTCGATTTTCGAAGGTTGTTTATGAGGGGAAGTTAATTGCTCGGAATTTTCAGTAGACTGAAATTAATTTATTGTTTCAATGTAAATAAAGATCATTTTGTGAGAGACGTAGACGAATGGTTTTTCTAATCTAGTTACAAAATTTTAATGCAGGGAATATAGTTTTATTAGTTGATGTGTGTAGTGATCAATTTTATTTATATTTATGGCGTCTACACACATACTTTGCATGTGTACACATACATGGGAGGGACGCGTAGTTTTAGATAGATTATCTCTACATGCATACGTATTTACATACATAAACTCTTTAGTTTAAAATTTAGTACTATAACAATGATTTAAAAAATAAATGAATATAACAAAATATCGTCTAGACCTACTACTTTAGCCATACAACATTAATAATCAAACAGATCAAACTAACTATTAGGTAAATAAATCCCGTCAAGTGCGAATGAGAGAAGAGATATTGACTTTAGCAAAATAACTCCGAAATTGTGAGCAACTAAATTCCAAATGTCAACATTTTATTTTAATATGAAATCAATCTTTACCCCCTATCTCTCATTGGAAATAGTACAAACTTGGGACAGCGAAAATACATATTCCAGATTTAAATATCCCAAACATTAACCAGTTTTTAAGGTATTGGTCTTGACAGACAGACTATAACGATTAATCATTAAAAAAAAACATACCTTACCCTAAAATATACCTAGGGGCATAACCACATTGATATATATCGATAGTCGATAAAATGAAGTTTATGAATGAACATGCATTCAAAAAATCGATATGTATCGAATTTGTCGCATTTATCGAGCCTATCGATGCTGTTGTACCAGGGCCTTTAATATACTTATATATATATTTGTACTTTTCAAATATGTCAGGTAATTATCTGCTAACTTCACACGACTGTTCTGTTGAATAGTAAGATTTATTCGTTTGGACATAAAGTGGCAATTTACGCCGTTTTCTAAAATTGTTATGATTAGAATTATTAAGGCATCACATCCTGTTAGGATGGGAGTTATAAATGATAGTAATAATTGGCCACCGACCGACGTAGCTAGTAATTTATACCATCAGAAGTTGACTCACATTTAGAAACATAATGTGTAATTTATTATGTGTAATACATAATAAATTACACATTATTAGCACAAATCAAAACAGTTTACAATAATTATGTTAACATAAATTTCCCTGATCACAAACTAAGCTCTAGGCTTGTACTATGTGTACCTAAAACAACGTTAACTAATCTTCATACTATTACGCATATATATAAACTTTTTAATAGTAAAAAAACAACAGACTTTCGAATTACTAAAAAGAGAAACGGTCTCGAAATCTGGTAACGATTTAATTCGGTCTTTAAATATATACTTCTTCATTTTTTAAAGTTAGTCCTAATTATAAACACCCAGATCAAAGCATACTATACAGAAAAGTGTACTAATATGTTTTTGCGATGAGTGGGAATCGAACCCACGATCTCCGAAATACAACTACTACAGCCGAGGTGGTCCAGATTAGAAACGAGGTTTTTTTTTTATTATTTATTTAGGCAAAGGTCTTTACAGATTAGGACAGAATCTAGTCATTATAAGAAGATGCCAAAACATCAGTGAATAAAGTTGCCTCTATTCGTCAAATTAGGTGCAAATATCGCGTGCGCACACGATGCCTTAAGGCCAAATAAATAGCTGAATAATACGACTTTAAATTGATAATAGTATTCAATGACCTTGGCAATACAAACCCAAAGATTCAGGCATTTAGGCAAAACTAATTAGAAAAGGATAGTTGTACTATTATATGAACATACACCCATTAATGAACACCAAAATATATCTTGCATATAATAAGCATTAAAAAAAACTATCATGTTGGAATCTTAATTTTATATTTGCCACTTTAATTGTAATATAAAATTAAGATACCAATATGGTAGTTTTTATGTTACGCTTATTATGTGCTAAATACATTTAGGTGTTCATTTATGGGAGTATGTTCATATTATGGCACTACTACCCTATCAATTAATAAAAAAACTTTTTCAATTTTTTTTTAGTATACAATTATCTTTGAAAAGAACATATAAATATCTTGTAATATCTATCTGTTAGAAATAAATACAGAATTTGTAAATAAATAAAATAAAAAATAAACAATCAATCAATCTAACCCACAGCACAGAAATGATTTAAATAGAAGCGGCATGCATGTAGGCTGTTAATGATAAAGTCCATGCAGCCCAGAGTGCATTGGCTTCTGTTAAATATCCATAATAAATATATTGTGAAATGCGAAAGTAACTGTCTGTTTGCGTTGGCTAAAGTACCAAATAAATTTTGGTATTTTATTCTTTGTCAATTAGTATACTCCTGATTTTACAAAACAAATTAGATTTGAACTGGATGTCAAAGTCAAAAAAAAAATCCCAATTCAAATATCCAATTCTTTTTGTGGAGTCGGGCCAAACTTTAATTCAGCTGATACAGAAAACTTTTCTAGATAATTGAAAGTCTAACTACTTATACTATCATAACATTAAAATGTATCTTTCTCTACACTTGAGCTATGTCCCTTCTATCTATGGATAACACCTGTGACAGGAGCGGGTTTAGGTTTTTTCTCGTGCACAATCATCGGCCCCAGGGAAACTGAAACAGTAGCTGGATAAAAGACCCAAATTACGACCTGTCAGACGAGGCGCGTATCACATCGAGCAACTCATCAAATCGAGACGGTCGATTGAACTAATTGTGGGAATCGAACTCTTTTTATCGATTATTATATTTATTTTTTATTCGTAACTGCACTGCTATTATTATTGTGGCAGTTCTTGGAATTTAGATCATTCTGTTTTGTGATACTCGTATATTAATTCAGTGGGAATTGTTAGCTACTTTTAATGTTTTATTATGACACCTTTAATGTTAAATTTATTGGATGGAAAGAAGAATTTGGTAGTAGTTAAATTTTGTAGACTTAGTATTTTTTTATAACTACTTTTATTTTTCATGGATTAATAAAAGGAAGAAGCAATGTTGTTGAAAGATTTTTTAAAGTACGATTATGTGTGCCTTAAGCACCTTTACTTACGAGACACAGAGGTGGCGTTTTCCAACTTATTGAAGCCTATCGATATTCTGAGTCTACGCCGAACAAGTGACCAGCAATAATCACTTTCACGAGTTAGTATGTGAAACTGGTACTGACAGCTTAACGTAACTTCCGAGACAGTGGCGGATCCCAGGGAGTAATGGGCCCTCCAAAACCCTCGAAATTTACCTAAAATATGCTAAATTCTACGTTTTATGATAAAAAAACACTACAAAAATTTTGATAAAAGCGCTGAGAGGAAAAAAATGGGAAATAAATAATCCTGGATCCGCCCCTGTTCCGACGGACCATACCTAAAGATGCTGCCAAACAAAATAAACATAGATACATTTTATATTAAAAACGTGCATGTATTAGGAAATCAGAAGTATTTTGTATTGTATACAAAATTTAAGTTATTTTATTTAAACCGCTATTTTTTTTTCAATTATACCTATAGTAATACTCATTGGCAGTTTTTTAAGCCTTAAGTACGCAGGAAAAGGATTCGCGAACTAGAGCGTCAAAAAACATCTAAATGTTGTTTTCAGTTATAATAAAGTTTTTTTTTGGAAAAAAAGAACATGGAGGTGTAGATTTTATTTACTCGATCCTAATTATATTATTATTTTTAATAAAAAATCTGTTTAGTTTTAAAATGACAACTAAAGTTTTTAGAATCTTTGGGTGTCTTTTCAAAAGTTAATATATTTTTTATAAAAATACTATCTAATTAGGATCGAGTAAGTAATATTTACACCTCTGCGTTCTTTTTCATTAAAAATAAACTTTGATATCACTGAAAACAACATTTAGAAGTTTTTGGTCGTTCGAGATTACGAAACCTTTTACTGGCTTCTTAAATGCATTTATTAACGCATCACTATTTAATTTCAAACGTCTTCCATGTCAAACGACAGCCTGAAATCGGCTAATCCTAATTAAAATTTAAATATTCATAAAGAGAAACTAGCAAAAGCGGCTTACTATCCATCATATCCATCATAAATCACATTTCCAATCGAATACCTACAAATTATAATAAAATATATTATAAAAATAATCACTAAGTATAATATAATAATACAATAAAAACATTCTACATAATTATTTATTAATTATTTTAATTTATATGCATAATAATATAAAGAATAAACGAGTGGATTACTGGAAATATTTATATCTAAGCTGTCTTCATTGAGATAAATTTCTTATAGAGTCGTAACTAAAAGCAAAAAAGGGGTCCAGTAGGAATTATGTTATGGTTCCACCAATCTAAGAGAAAAATAAAAGGATAGAAATAAATATTTTGATGAGATAATAAGAAAAAAATAGATGTATTTGTACGTATTATAAAACTCCATTTTTTTAAGTAGATTTTTTATTTATTTATTGGCGCACGAAATTTAACTTTGTATACTGATTTTAAGCAGCTTACAAAGTCCATAATTGGATCGAACAATAAATTGTATAGTTTAACAGAATTGATCGCTTTCACTATACCGACTAAATGATAAGGTTACGAAATGGGCGTTGACAAATACGAATTTTCTTAAGATCCTCTTTGCTTTATTATCAAGATAAGTGCCCGGTTATTAAAAGTAAGCAATAAATATGTCATAGTATTATTTAATCTCAAACTGGTTACTGTTTTTTTTTTCTTCTATTCCCCTTTGCAGTAATTTTAAGCGGATAGTTTATCACATAAATGTAAATAGGTTAGTAATATGTGTGTGCCTCCAGATTTATTAAACCTCATTGGTCCGACCGTTAGCCATTCTTGATACAATTATTGTTATTGAAATAGATACTTAGAAATAATAATGACGTACCTATCGAGCAGATAATAACACCTCCGATCTACCAATAGGTACAGTCAGTTGCGTAGATGTTGTGAGAATGTTTGTGCGTTATAAAACATGTCTTTTGTAGGAATATAAATGGCATTAAGTAGATAACTATATATATATATATATATATATAAATATAGAGGTGGTCCTAATTTAGTAAAAAATAAGCACCTAAGCCGCCTCTCTTTATTCATCCACGCTTTACGTACAGTTTGTCAGATTCCTTGACCTTTATTGTTATTGCTCCACGCCTATGGGACGTAGCGTGATATTATAACCTTTCCTAAATAAACAAGCTATCTAACGCAATAAATATAGCACTTTCTAAAATTATCGGACACAAACAGACAGACAGACAAAAATTGTATAAATTATTTTTTTAGGTTTTGGTACAATGTAAACAACCATATATAATGTTGAGTCTTAAGTATACGTATTTTAGTCTTAATTTATTTAATAAATGATCTAAATCTACTCTAAATATTTCTCTGTTCGTATCGAGACCAGCTTCCGTTTAATAGCGGGTGATTTCATAATAAATAACAATAATTATAACATCTCAGACCCCGCGCGGCGCACGCACAGATCTGATCCGTACCTCTACTGTCTACCTACCACTATCATTAGATTAAAACATGCTCTTATAGGAATTTTTTGTCTTACGGCAATAAAAAAATCGTATTTTATTAATTTTAGTTTAAATTACGGGATGAAAATTATTTATCTTACGATTGTTTTTATTATTTTATAGTCTCTATATTTTTTATAGGTTATAATGGTTGGAGATTTTCCAATTAATAAAAGTTTTAAGAAAAAAAAAGTGAAGTATGAAACTAATTTTACATTAGGTATAAATTAAAAAAAATACAGGAGCTTTTATTATGTTCAGGTAAATTGTTGGCTATATAAAATAATTTTCAAAAAACACCTGCGTATATATATTTTAACACTATGAAGCAAAGTTGGGTATATTAAAATGACATAAAACTGCATTTAGTTATTTTTATATATCTACTTTGTGAGATTTTTTTCCTTTAAAAGTTGAGGTTGTATGTCATAATATTGACTACGATTGGGTCGGTAAGAAACTTATTTAAACTAAAGTTGGTTAAGTACCAATGATTTCTGTTTCCTTGAAAATAGTGGTCAAGTGCGTTTTCTGTTCGCACACTACGTACAACAAAAGAAAAAAGAGAGAATATGGAAAAAGTTTAATATAAGAGAAAGGTATGGCAAAGTGTTATTACAGAAATAGTTTATAAACTTAGCGATTATTTTAGATAGCCACTTGAAATTTTAACAGTTTTGAACCTGTGGGCAAAAGTTAGTAATCTCTATATGAAACCAAATTAGTGTGAAACTACTCTGAAATATGAAAAAAATAATAGAAACTGCAATCAATTTTATTGTATACCTAGATATAACAGCTAGCAATTATAAAAGGCAGGTCGTCTCATAACTAGTCTTAATGATGTGAAATCACACTAGAGCCGCCATCTTGGATTGAAATGAAGCTTTGGCGGGACAGCCTGAGCGTAATTATTTATAAGTACTGTTAAATAATATTACCGATTGCGCTTAAATATTTTATACAATCCTTGTAATAGGAAAGAAAGAAATCATAAAAGCGCTTTAAACACAGATTAGATAATCAATAGAAACATTTCTTTAAAATATTTGGAAAAAAAAATACCTATAAAAACTTTAAAATTAAAATCTAAATTTATGAAAAATAAACACTGTATGGGGCCCCACTTGGTAAAATAGTAAGTAGAGTACCTTCTCTAACAAGTGGTACTCAAGTTTCAATACTAAATGCTACGAAATTATAATTTTATTTACATTAAATGGCTGTACTCAACAGCTTATGTGACTCAGTCATGCTTGCGGCTGAAGGGATTGACGATGTGCCCAAAATGTTTCATAGTAGTATATGCACAGAAATAGCAACCCATATAAGTGATTTCCCTATTTTGTTTGTTTTATTCCCATTTTCACCAACTGTAAGGGAGCCTAACTAAGTTAAGGGACAATTAATGACAGTTGTTCAAAATTCTTATTTAGGGGCTCCTTTAAAGTTAGGGATCGTTGGTGAAATCGGGCATTAATCACCTTATTCGTAAATTCCGTAAAATCTGCAGGTATGTTTACAGAATTAACAAATAAAATTATTTAATTCACATCGCTACAAAAGGATATTTTAGTCCGATATCAAAGTGGCGTGTCAAAATAACGTCGCAATGATTAATATTAGTGTATATTGCTCGCGCGCATGTTGGCGCCGCCGCAAGCCGAGCCGAGTCGAGCCGGCGCATTTATAGAGCCAGCTACTTGAAAAGAAACGAATTCAAAGCCTTTTGTAACTAAATATGTCTTTATTGTTAACTCTTAATTAATTATATTTAATGTGACCACAGCTTTTTGTCCGAAGACAAGCAGGTTGCGGTTCAAATTAATTTTAGTAATAAACGACACTTTAATTTGACGTTTTGTATCATAATGGAACAAAGGCTTTGCCTAATTTAATTATGTCTCTACCAAAGTAAAAATAGACTTGAAAAGACAGTTTTACTGTAATTGAAATGCTATTTTTTTATTAAGATCTTTGACTGTCTGAACTGTTTTTATTTTGTTCCAAAAATCTTGTTGTTTTTTTTCAGCTCTTTTTTTTATGTAAGTAGGTATCTATATTTTAAGCTTATTGATTATGTCTGATATTATAAATATAACTGTAAATAGTCTGTTTGTTGTCTCATCGTTATTTATTATAATTTTATAGAACTGATTAGTTTAATATAAAATATTTATTAAAAAAAAATGTTTAATATAGATAATAAAAACATAGAATAATATTAATTTACTTAGTTGGTGACACACCCTTACCTTGTGTGTGACGAGTATACAGTATGCCAAGCGATGTTTTTCAGGGTGCATCATGTGTGGTGTTGTTGTACTCTAACTAAAAAATGGTAAAATATGGGTTGGCACTTAGCAAGTATATTATTCTTTATTCTTTCTTTACATCCATTTGGTCAACACCGCAAAACTCGGACAAGTCATAGCAAAGTCTTCAAGACATTAGGATAAGTTGAAGACATATGAGTAAGTTAGATAATTCCTTTGCAGTATATATTACACGGAAGTGCCCTGAGGCTTAAATCGCCTTGCCAAATATGACAACAGAAGATGGCCACTCGCCATACAACTCAAAATAAAAAGTACGAATAAAAATGATTATAACCTATCAATACTCAAGAAGTGAGAACATAATATGGCGGCAACGAACATGATGGAAAAAGTTGTTCGATTTGATCAGCAGAACCTCATATTAGCCCAAAGTACATCTTTTCAAAGTCACCCTGTATAACACTACCTCATTGGCATAGAAACAGTACAGCATTTACGTCTGTAGATACAGCCCCACCCAATCAAGTAGTAACATAAAATTCTACTAAACTAGCCACTGGCGCTCATCAAATTAGGCGCTTAATTATTTACTAGCACTAAACCAAGCGAGGAAATAAATGGAGGTGTTAAACGGAGTTTCGCAGGGCAGGTGCTATCTACTCTATTTTCGCATTTTTCTTTTTGCAAGAAATGTGTGCGAGTAAGAATTAGGAATGTAACCGCTTTGGGTTAAACATTGCTACGTGGATAGTCTTATGGTTGTGTTTTTGGGTAATTCTTAGTGATATAAAGTTTCTTGGCTATATAACTATCCAAAGAGGATTAAATTTGCATTTTCAGACTAATATATCTCTTGTTCTGTATAAAAAGACTAAAGAATATTATAGGTAATTTGTTACTTAGAAAAACTTTTAAATTGAAACCCCAGTGTTAGGTAATACCAACTTGTAAAACTGTTTATAGATGGGTTATTGAGTTTATCCAACAACCGCGAAAAGCTGGCCACTTGTTCGTGTACCTTGAGTACCAGAATACCATAGTACAATATACACTATACTTATATACACTACACAGGTAAGATAAAGTAAAATTTATTATTATGTTTATGTAGGAATATTTAGACATATTGCTCTAGTCACAAACTAAGCTCTAGGCTTGTACTATGTGTACCAGAAACAACAATATAATACATATATTTTATAAACACCCAGACCATGACAAACTATACAGAAAAACTTACTAATATGTATTTTACCATGGATGGGAATCGAACCTACGATCTTTGGATACAGCCCCAAAGGCAACCACTAGTCTACGGAGGCGGTAATACACTACCTAGAAGAAATATCTTCACTTTAAATTAATAAAGATTTAAAACTAGCAATTATAATGTTTAGAAGGAGATGACAGGCGTAAATCAAAACGTTTCAGCGATTCTTCAGTGCGCATCGTATAATTTATATCACGTTCACGGTACGAGGTACGGCCGGATCAAAGGGAAGCACTAACCCACGTTTGATATGTTTATAAACAAGGAGATTGCGCTTGGGCACCGCCACGAGCCACTGTCGTATATGATACGTGTCTAAATTAATTGAGACGTTCTTCCTTTTTCACGTTTGGTGGTCAATTTCAGAGTTTTTTATTTTTTTCTTGAAGCAATAAAGAAAATTTAGGACGCTTACCTATTACTGTTAATTTTTCATATTGTCTAAACAATAAAGTTTTTTTTTGTAAGGAATAAATGGCTTACAACTAATTTATAATGTGACTTTGTGTGTAATGTGCCTGATAGTAAGCAGACCTATAAAAAATGGTGTCGAACAAGTGTTTTTTTATTAAATTAATAAATAATAACACTAATATGCTGCACAAACCTTAAGGCAATACGCGAAAAAAAACATACTTTGATCAACAATAATTGTTAATCGAAACATAGGTAGGTACGATTTAACTTACAACATTGTATATTTTTTTTTAAACTCTAACTCCCCGAACCCGTAAATAAATATAATATCAGTTTTTTTTTTATTAAAATAAATATACAAAAAACAATATGAAAAATATTGAAAAGTTTGATTTCAATATTTTACATATTTTTTTTTAAATATTATTTTTAAAAAGTGGCATTATATTTATTTACCTATTATGTAACGTGGCATAAATGGAAAAAAAAGTATAAAAATAAATAATAAAGAGTATAAAATAAACGTATGTTAGAATCGAGTTCATTTGATTATGAATGATACCTACCAAACCAAGGTATTAATTTCAAGCATCGACTAAGTTATTGTATAGACTATCGGGTATCGCGGACGTCTTAAGGTATAGAAACAGTAGAAGTGCGTAATTCCTTGCTTATTGCTGTAGTATCAATACAAACATTGGACACGATTGATTATATTAATGCACTTATAGGTCTTCACGGTAAAGAAAACAAAGTTGTACGCGGTAAAAGTCAGAAGAATTCTTTATTTCTAACAAAAATATTCTAAAATTCATATACGTGGTGGCCGAGTTGGTTAGACCTTGCACTTAAAACCACTTAGGTCCCTGGTTTGAATCCCGGTGTTCACCAATGAGTTTTTAATTAAAAAAAATATGTACACTTGTTTGACAACACCACTATAGTGCCTCGAGAGCACGTTAAGCTGTCGGTCCCGGTTTCACTATACCAACTTGTGAAACTGTTAATAGATGGGTTATTGAGTCTATTCAAAACATCGCGATGAGCTAGCCACTTGTTCGGTATAGACTTATACCATCGGCTACGACGAGGTGGGATTAAAAACCCCTCCGCTGGGTATACTGGGACCGTCTAGGCGGTCTCGGGCGCTATAAGGTACCCGTGATTATATGTATATATATTTAGTTTTAAAAGGCATTAGTCTTCCAAAATGGAGGCTTTTATTAGATTGGAGGTACTCCTTAGGCAAGTAAAAATATTAGTATAGGTACCTACCTACTTAGAGTACACTATTGAAATTGATATCAACAGCTGTGCGTCGCATGAATCAAAACAAATTCAGAACGTTATTACGAGTAGTTCGGACAAAAAATCTTTTTTTTTTAAAATTTATTAAGGCATTGGTAGCAAAGATTATCACAAACAAAAAATCTTCAGTATATTTTCCAATTTTTTTTTATAAGAAAAAGGCGGCTTGACAAACATGTGATGTTTTTAGGGAATAAGTGGATTAGTAAAAAAAAGTGGCCCCAGCCACTGCGCATCAGTTGCGCAGTGGTTAAGTCACTGCGCAACTGATAACAAGGTTAAGCAGATGACAACAAGGCCGGTCTGGGATGGGTGACCGCTTTATACAACGAGGCTATTTCATCATAAATACCGCAACAAGCTCGCCACTTGTTAGGTGTTGCCTCCGAATACCGTCGGCGAAATGAGGACGGGTTAATCCCTCCGCTGGGTACCCTGATTCCATTTAAACGGTTCTTGGAAGCCAAATAGGCACCCGTGATGGTATATATATATTTATATATAAGTAGATTGGTCTCATAGAAAATGGACCAGGCTATAAGGGTGGAGTTGGAGTTAATATGCTGCTGCGACATGTGGGTAAGAAGTCACGATTAAATCTCAATGCACTTTTTTTTTCAAGTGCTCAACATGTGGCCTTGCATCAACCTGATGTTAAGCAGTAGGTATGCAATGTCCAGGAATGATAGCAACAAGCGGATGCATACAGGTGCACCGCTGGTTGCCATCATTATGCCGGCTTAAGATGCCTATTTACGCTTCGAAATATTTATATACGCACTACGAAACGCTGAAAGCTATCACTTTGTGGGCGAACGCTGGGAGCGATTTCTACTCGATGCTCAAACTCGCAATATTGTACTACTACTACTATTGTTATTAAATTCTGTGGTAATGTTATATGGCCAAAAAAGACTTTTTTATTATACTGATCTTGTTAACTTTTATAAGAGCTTTCGGTCCTGCAAATGTTATTTTTATGGTTTATGTATTTAAAAGAATATAGAACAAAAAATATTCCTCATTCAGTTAGAACCTTGAGCAATAAATAGGTTATAATTAAAAAAAAAACTTACAAAAAATACTTCATTGGTCTAAAAAAAATAGTTCAAAAGAGCTTTCGGTCATGCTAATGTTTTTTTAAGAATTATACTTCTTAAAAAAGCTGAATTTTGATAAAACTAAAATTTCGTCATATTTCAGTTAGAAACCTTCAGCAAATATATAGGTAAAATTTTTAATGAAAATAATTTAATGCCTCAATCACACGACTCGGTCAGCAGCATAAAACTCCCGAATCTTCGCATTCGTCAACATTTGCCTACATTGGGCGAAAGTACGGAGCATTGGATGATGCCGCAAGAAATAAATTGCAAGCATTAAACTAAAGTCTTTGTTTCACGACGCAAAATAAGTTGGGCGGGAGTGGGGATGATTGATCTGCGCTCGCGCAAGTTGTGCGTGCAACGGGCATTATGGACTGTATCATGCATTACTTGGTACAAAGATGTTTAGAATAAAAGTAAGTAGTTATTAATAATATGATAGGCCACATATAAAAGTTTTTTTTATTGTGTTGTTATATGTGTGTACCACAGGTGTACTATCAGGGGTAACCTGGCTGTTCCGAACAAGTGGCCAGCTCGTCGCGGTGTTTGTATACATTTAATAACTCATAATTTATAAATCGTTGCGTTGGTGTAAAAATATTTCGATTTCATAGAGACATTGTTTATTTCGCACTTATCTTAGAAATTAGAAGTTTTAATTTAGTTATTACTAATAGGAAGATAGACTAAGAAATATTTATATGTATTGTTCATTTATTAGATAAAAAAAGAATAACAATTATATTTAAAATTAAAAAAAAAAAAAAATGTATTGTTTATATTAGACGAGTAGTTGCCTTTTCATTGAGTAAATCGGAAAAACTTATCATATATTTTTCTTCGCTAATTTCATATAAAAGCTCATCGACATCTCTGGGGACAATATAGCTGGCAGCTTTTTCGCTCAAAAATTGAGTATATTAATACAGAGAGGAAATACTGCCAGCGTATTGGGTACCATGCCATCAATGGACAGTAATTTGGACAATTTTCTAAATTTGTAATTAGCCTATTTAAAAATTATGTAAATAAATTTCAATTACCTATTGATTTCATATTAATCAACATAAATATAAATAATAATAGTAGTAATAGGTGTTGCCTATTCGAGTACGCAATTGAGGCTTCATTCAATAGAATACTATTATATGTTTTATTTTGTTCGAATTTTAAATTAATATATAAAAATAATCTTTCAGCCAAGTCAATCATGCACATTCAAGCAAAATTCACACGCAAACCATAACCAGGCGGCTGATTTTTTAAGGAAATTATTTAAAAATAGAATACCTTATTTGTTCTTTCGTAATTTAAAACAGTGGTTCCGTTGATCCCGTTGTGATGATAGTACCCCTCTTCCGGGCTATCCTGAAAGGTAAATTTTGGGGTGGGTATACGCAACAAATAAATCGAAAAAAAAAACAAATGTGAAAAAAAATAAAATTTAAGTGTCCATAAAAAATGGGAATAAAACAATAAAATAAACGTTTTATTTTACTAGAAATGTAAAAAAAATACTAGAATATAAAAGTTTGAAATAAAAGCCCACAAACGGCCCGACTCTGGTAAAGTGGTTCTATGGAGAAAATAAAAAAAACATCAGCTTATTCTAATTTTGAAAATACAATTTAATCAGAAAAAGCTTTTTTTGGTTATTAATAAATAATAAAAATAAAACATTTTTCTTCACTCTTATGTAATTTGGTATATATAAATAATCTGCTAGACTAGAGGTGACAGATAATTTGTATCTATAGTGTAATTATTTGTACCGTCTGTTTTCTTAATATTGTTATAAATAAATAGATACCTACGTACAACGCGCTATACAACGAAGCTATTTCATCATAAACACCGCAACAAGCTCGCCACTTGTTAGGTCTCGCCTCCGAATACCATCGGCGAAATGAGGATGGGTTAATCCTTCCGCTGGGTCCCTGAGGCCGTTTGAACGGTTCTCGGGAGCCAAATAGGCACCCGTGATGGTATTATATACCTACGTAATTAATTTACATGTTATTACCTCGTTCTCAAAAAATATATTAAAAAACTAATTTAAAAATTAGAAATACGGGCCCTAGTCTTAAAAGCAGCATTATAAGTGTTTTTTTTTACAGTATGTACTAAGGCTTTAAACAAGTGAGTAACGGTTGTTTTAAATGCGATACGTTCAATATCTGTTTTGGTTCTATACATTGCCAACAAAAAATAGCTTAACTGTGACTGTTTTATAAACAACGGTCACAGTTAAGGCGAGAACCGAAAAAAAATGGCTTTAAATAAATTTTCATATTATCTAAAAAACTACAACTGCTAAATGTTTTATATTGATATTAGGTAGTTGAAGATATTATTTAATATATTTAAAGAGGAAAACGTAATTAGAGCATACTTTGACGATAAAAACTGTGTACTGACGATAAACGCTGTTTTTAAGACTAGGGTCCGTATTTCTAATTTTTAAATAATATACCTATGTAGTTTTTAAATATTTTTTATTGAGAATAAATTTCTAAAATGATACTTTATCACGTATATATTTATTTATAACAATATTAAGGAAACAGATAGTGGTTTTATTCCCACATCTTCGTAACCGATGGTATTACGACTCTTAGGTCCGATTCGACCAAAAGAAGTCATAACTTTTACCAAGAGCAGTAACGTCAAATCACATTATTTTTTTATTATTTTTATTATTGGAGCATGCCATATGACTTTGTATTATTGCCTCATCGTCAGTTCAACTACCAATTTCGTAACCGAACCCTGAAAGGAGACTACCACCTCGACCAGAAATGGATGCAGTAGTCTCCTAAAACCCGGTGAACCCGCAGACTAAAACCGAAACATGACTTGACGGCTTTTGCATCTGTATATAACGAGACCGGTCGGTTGGCCTATAGAAGTTATAGAGACCTTCCTCCCCCCTAACATACAAATAATTATTATGTGTATTAATAATGTTATTTAATCTACGAATAAATATTTGTATGAAATTTGACAAAACTATCCCCAGTATAAGTTATGACTTCTTTTGGTCGAGCCGGCCCCTTACACGCATTTTACGCTAAGCCACTCCCTTTTACGATATGTATTTTTTTGGTGTAGCACCTTAAGTAAAGTTTAATTAAGGCCAAGAAGGGACGATGCACTGATCGTAATATCGAAACGCGATTATAATGTTCGTATGTCTTCGGGAAGTCTTAGCAATGCAGATATGCTGACCGAGGCGAGGTATCCATTTTCACAACAGTACACTTCTGAGATTTAATCATACTTATTATGCTTAATAAAAAAACAACAATTACCTAATGAAAATACATTACTTATGGCCGGTTGCTAATTTTTTAAGGTGAGATGAGTTAAGAAATTGTGTCGATAGTTCCGATTTTTTTAAGTAAGTGACTGTTTTAGACGAACAGAAAAAATAATTTCTCAATCTGGAGGATATATATATATATTTATCTTCACGGGTGCCTTACAGCGCCCGAGACCGCCTAGACGGCCTCAGGGTACCCAGCAGAGGGGTTTTTAATCCCACCTCGTCGTAGCCGATGGTATGAGTCTACACCGAACAAGTGGCTAGCTTGTCGCGATGTTTTGGATAGACTCTATAACCCATCTATAAACAGTTTCACAAGTTGGTATAGCGAAACCGGGACCGACAGCTTAACGTGACGTAACGTAACAACACCACTATAGTGCCTCGGAGAGCACGTTAAGCTGTCGGTCCTAGTTTCACCAACTACTGAAACTGAATATAGATAGGTTATTAAGTCTATCCAAACATCGAGCTAGCCACTTGTTCGGTGTAGACTCATACCATCGGCCACGACGAGGTGGGATTAAAAACCCCTCTGCTGGGTGCCCTAAGGCCGTCTAGGCGGTCTTAGGCGCCGTAAGGCACCCGTGATGATATTTATTTATTTTTATTTAATGAATAATTAAAATGGCGGATCTGTATAGTACCTGTCAAGTAGGTACCTACTTAAAAATTGTGAGAAACCAATAGTTAGTCTATTTCATGATTCGCTTACGAAACGGACAAGTTGATTTAACGGTAAAGCAGCACTCGTAATGCAAATTCGTACTTTTGCCGTTTATTTCGTAGCTGCATTAATTTGCCAGCATAGTGGGAGCGATCAATTTTGTTAAACATCAATGTGATGATCGACTCCATGTATGGACTGTGTAGGTTTTCTTAGCATAATACTGTATTAGTGCATGCAAAGTCATATGCCATGCACTAATACATTATTTCTTTAACAATTTTTATTATTATTATATTTTGATTAATGGCGTCTACGCGTTACGCGTAATTTTGCCAATGTCAAGTGGGTAGTTTTTAATTGTTCAAAATATTATTTGTGAAAGAGGGATAATTGGATGGAAAGGAATTGGGAAAAAACTAGGGTAGAAAAAGGAATAGCGACATGACCGTATGTAACGTACGGTATAGTCTTGCCAATATCAAGTGAAGAAGGAAAAGTCTACAGTAAAATGGGTACCGCCATTTTACTGAAGATTGTGGGATTATTTGAGAAAACACAAACACCGAGATCACTGCGTAAATGCTACACTTCTCACACTTAATATTACTATACGAATGCTTATTCTACAAAATTAGTACACTTTTGCACAATAATATTCAATAAAATTAAATTTGAAAAATATAAACCCGCGTCTACAGTGTTCGGGCTACCCTCAAAGAATCCTTTTACAATTTAAGTTATTTAAACAAAAGCGTCATTCTTCGCCTTTTTTTATATTATTTCTTCAATGATTTCTATAGAAATACATATGGTAGCTGTTCAAACCTATTCAAAGTTAAGGAGAAAAATAAGCTTTCGCACTTCGAATAGGTAATACTCGATTACTGTTTGTTGCAGAATTAAAATAAACATTTCAAATCAAATCAAAATCATTATTTCATGTAAATCTTTACAGATAAGTATTTATGAATAGTCGAAAAAGTTTAACAATGAGGTCTTAGAGTGCGTTTGGTTGGGCAGTTATTCAATAACAAGAGAACGAAAAATATTTATTATTACCTCAATATCAGATGAAAAATACTACAGTAACAAACGCACACTACATAACCAACTAGTGTAAGGCTAGGTGGTTAGCTGATTCTATTGACCTGTATGTATACAAGGGAGCCACTAAGGCGACCAACTTCACCGACCATATCCACGCCTTAAATATTTGTTCTAAATAAAAGGAAAATTATTTACCTTTTATTTAGATATTATTCTAAATAAAATTTATTTTTCTAAATAAAAGGTAAGTATTTATTAATTATTTTGTAGATTAATAAATACAATGTTATCAATCTTTCTGCCTGGGTTATTTTTCATTATTATTTTTTAAATCATTCTAAAAAACTTTATTAATATTGTAATACAAAAATATTTATTAGCCAAAAAAGAAAGATTTTTGCGTACAATTACCAACATAAAAATAATAATTGACCTTCGACTAACAGCCAAGTTGTAATGTTGGATATACGTTTGTATGGGCGTCCAGTCGACTACAGACCCCTTAAACTTATATACCTACCGAGAAAATGTCAAGTAAATTTACTAGCTACATAAGAATTCTCACTGGAATCGATTTGAATAAAATCTAGTAACTTTCTTTCGCCGCCCTCCATTCAAGGTGCTGTGCCTCCGTGGATTAGCATGAAATTACTGGAACTTCTCTTATAATGACAGACCGAGAATTGCCGCTAATATGTAGTGATTCACTACGTCTGACGTCAATTTATACCATACATCCTGTGTAACTAATAATCTTAGCTTAGGGGATCTTATATACTCGTATGATATACATGGAAGCATGGGTACAACATATCTTATAGCATTATTATTTTAATACTACATTGAAGAATACATTAAAAACATGTTTTTAAATCCCCGGTGTGTACCAAGTTTATAATTTAACAAAAACTTTTTTTAGGTTGGAGGAAGGTTTATAACTTCGTTAGGCCGATAATATCCATACAGATGCAAAAACCGTTAAGTGACCTAGTCATGTTTCGGTTTTAGTCTGTGAGTTCATCGGTTTTCAGAAGATTACTGTATCGATTTCTTGTCGAGGTGCTAGTCTCCTTTCAGGGTACGGTTACGAAATGGGTGGTTGAATTGATGATAAGGCAGCGAGTATATTAAAATATCTACTCGTAATGCAATTTGTCGCCACCGATTTCGTAACCGCATCATTCAGCCGGCATAGTGGGAGCGATAATTTTTCTTTAAGAACAATTATTGATCGACCCCATTCATGGGTTTTGTAGGTCTGCTCACCACTAGGTAGATACAAAGTCACATGCCGTGCTCCAATAAAAAAAAAAACAATGTTCGACAACACCACTATTATTATAGTGCCTCAAAGAGTACGTTAGGCTGTCGGTTTCATTATACCAACTTGTGTAACTGTATATAGAGCACGGCTGAGATTTTGTATCTACCTAATGGTAAGTAGACCTACAAAATTCTTGAATAGAAGAACACGTTACTCCTACTGTGCCGGCTAAATGATGCGGCTATATAATGGACGGCGACAAAGACGAATTTTCATTATGAGTCTAATTTAATACCCTTACTGCTTTATCGTCAAATCAATTGCCAGATTTGTAACCGCGCCCTGAAAGAAAACTACCACCTCGACAAGAAATCGATGCAGTAGTCTTCTGAAAACCGCTGGGTACCCCGAGGCCGTCTAGGCGGTCTCAGGTACCGAAAGCACCTGTACTTAGTGATAGTATTCTTTTTTAAATTTACATATCATAATTGGTTGCTACTTGATATCTACCAAAAGCATTATGAAAACAAATGCAAGTATGTAAATGAAACAAATTAGCAGTAAATACGTATCTGGGTTGATTTCATAAATATTATTTGTAGTATAATTGTTTGCAGTTACAGAATGTCACAGTAAATATAGATAGACCATCCACGCGTCGAGAGTACACCTACTCGCCAACAGATGGAGTTCGGATTTCATTTGATAATAAATACTACATAAAATCGTTTCGAATTTATTTAGCAATAACTTGTTACCTTTGGGGGGGTTCAACCTTCGTTTAATTTTGGAATCGAGTAGGTAGGTACCGTTCATTACGCATGGAGGGGGTTTCATTCTCCAACACCACCCCCCCTGCCTACTCCCGTGCCAAAAAAATAATCTAATTTCATAGATTTCAGGGGGGGGGTTGAACCCCAGCGTTTTCCATTATATATATACAGGGTGAATTTGAAAGGATCTTCATCCTTTAATTGATTATTTTTACATTACTAGTTTGTATGGAGAAGGCAATATTTTTTTTCATTTGCGACACATGGTTCCATGGGAAAAGTTGTTCAATTTTATCAGCCGAATCTCATATTAGCCCAAAGTACACCCTTTCAAAGTCACCATGTATATAATTAACATACATTCTTATATCTATATAAAAATATATATAATTAACATACATTCTTACTACTTTATTCAAAAACGTTTCCCTAAACCTGGTAATCAACTACCTACCTTTGTCACTTTGTTTTATAAAAATGTGACAAAAAGAAAATAAGGTTTAGAAAGCCTTGGTAAAAGTTCAACACATTATTTAGTTCCATGCCTTGTAATTTTTTGATATAAATTTATAGGTACTCCCAGAACTTAAACGGCAAGAACCTTCCGCTTGGTACCCTAAGCCCGTATACACGGGAGTGGTAATAAATAAAACATATCCAACGTTTTTAATCAAATACACGCCTTTTTTTTTTGCAGCTTATTAATTAGTTCCAACTTTAAATTGTGCAATTGAAAATATTAATTAATTTCACATTATTTATTTGAAGTCAATAATTAAATGTGTCCGTTAACCAGCACATTGTACGTAATCATCTCTCCGTCACAATAATAGTAATGTTAAATACAAATAGGAGAGGTATAGTATAAAAATAATTGTCGCTTCTCATGCGGGTGCCCGCGCCAACATTTATCCACACAAAATATAAAATTAAAACGACTTAAATGACATTTATAGACAATTTAATTCAACCTTACAGGCAATACAATTACGGTGGAATTTTCTATTCTTTTAATTAAGGTCTTTAGATTTTAGTCTTTATATTTAAATTTAAATTTTAAAAGCCTACATAAGAATGCTGATAACAGTGCTTCCAATATCTACGGGTTGTAATTAAAATAAAGGAGGCCATACACGCTAATTTAGACGTCTTCGATCGAACTGTAGAAGTCTGGTAAATAGTGTAGGTAGTAACAGTGGTACAGTCGTTAAATAATAAATAAATAATAAAAACATAGATTTATCGGATCAGAATTGACCCCACATAATCCACACAATATATAAAATTAAAACGACTTAAATGACATTTATACGAGTAGGCAACTTAATTCAAACTTAGAGGGCAATACAATTACGGTGGAATTTTAGAAATAACTATTCGTTAAATTATGGTCTTTAGATTTTTGTCTTTATGTATAAAATTTAAGTTTTAACTTTTAAAGCCTACATAAGAAAATGCTGATAACAGTGCTTCCAATATCGACTGGTCATAAATAAAATAAAGGAGGCCATACACGCTAAGTTAGAATCGAACTGTAGAAGTCCGGTAAATAGTGTAGGTAGTAACAGTGGTACCACCGTTAAATAAATAATAAAAACATTTACTTAACGTTTATTAATACAAACACCCAATAGATTTATCGGATCAGTATTGACCCCACATAAAGCGAACGCAAATAGTAGTATTATCCGACCAAAATAAGATAACTATCAACGTGGCTCCTACACGGATATTATTAATAGAAAATTATACGAACGCATTGTCACAGCATAATAAGCCGTATAACTAACCCACGCAACCTTTTCCTTTATAAATACTGAATGTCAATATGATTATTTACAAGAGATATATTGAATATAAATGAGAGATAAAAGATCGATTCCTGTGTGGATATTGTGACAAAGGTATCTGTCGAGCGATGCAGCATTTTATTTATATGCAAATAAAGATCAACAAAGGAGCATTTGCGTTGAAGGAGTTATATTAAAATAATATTTCTTTGTCATGAAAAATCATTTTAAAAATAGGTAGGGAGGTAGGTACTGGGTACGAAAACTCCTTTTTTTCATTTAGTGTGGATTTTTATTAATTATTTTTTAATGTTATTTTTGTTCTTAAAATTTGGCAGTATTATTATAGTTAACTTTTTTTTTTCTAACAATACCTAATAAATTAATTGTACCTATTTATGTATCTTAGGGTCGGATCCTGGAGACCTAAGATACAGGCTTTTGTCTAATTCAGACTCCTTTCTCATCAATATTTTTACGCTGAATCATCTGCCGTTACGCAAACTAGCCATGAGCAATAATGTCATAAATATACCTCAATTAATTAGTAACAGAACCCACACATAATAATTATAAAACTAGATATCCGAAAGTTCACCTATGACAGGTGTTGTCAACAAAAATATAAATAAACGCCGCCAATTATTACAATTTGGAACACTCCGACAGGAAAAGGAAGGCGGTGCTTCAGAAATCTGAGTTAAATTCGGTCTCGATTGTGCACTGAGTGACAGCTAGATTTGATTAATTAATTTGCGGTCTAAATTCGCCGGGAAGGGATAATAAATCGTGCGTATGCGGCCCCCGACGTCGACGGCGTCAGGAGACACGCTTTCAGATAAATAATTGAGACCAACTTTAGTATCGGCTAGTTGAGTCCAGAAATACTTTACTAACGACATATTCTTCTTCTTAAGAGATTTCATTAACGTGTAATGTTTTTTATTTTAATACTTCAAAGGTAAAGTAGGTAGCTACATAAACGAATTTGCTTAATTCTATATATATATATCATCACGGGTGCCTTACGGCGCCCGAGACCGCCTAGACGGCCCCAGGGTACCCAGCGGAGGGGTTTTAATCCCACCTCGTTGTAGCTTAATTCTGCTTTATATATTTATACCAGTGTCTTAAGTTATGCCTACTCAGTCTAGATTCTTCGTCTTTTCTCAGCTACGTGTATAGAAGAGTAGTTAATATTATTAGTATTGTATCTGGAGGTCGTAGGTTCAATTCCCATATACCTATGGTAAAAAATATTAGTACGTTTTTATGTGCAGTTTTCCATGGTCTGGGTGTTTATATAGTATAATATGTATTAGTATCCTCTGGTATAGGTATATAGTATAAACCTAGAGCTTAGTTTTGACCAAGGCAATACCTATGTATTAAATGATTTTTTTTATTTTATTAATTTACCTTAATGTAAAACAAAGTCTCCTTAAATATCTAACAAATTATTTTTATCTATATTAAACCTACAAAACTACGACGTATATACATCCAACAAAGTACAGTTATACGCACAGTGAACAATAATAATTGTTATCAGGTTTTACCCATTAAAAAAAACTAACGACAAACCTTCACATTTACATAAAATAACACAAATGAAGCTCACAAACACAGCCGAAGTGTCCTAAATCCCGTCACGAATTCAAGAAAGGGTCCCATGTTGTCCTTCGACAGGCAAAATAAAAACCAGACACCAAATCGCGAGGGTCGTAGTTTGTTATTAATAATCATATCGGCGCCATTTTGTCAAAAGCGTTGAAGCCGCCCCGGCACATGTGATAAAAATATGTTTAACCATATTTTTATTTCAGCCACATTTTGATTTCCTGTTAGTTTTGGAAACAAAAAAAAATGTAGACGCAATTTTGTTTCTTGGTATTTTACTTTATTTATTTATTTATTACATAGGCATTTATTCTTATTTATATTTAGTCAATAGTCCCTTGGAACAATACTAAAAGGCCTACATGCCTACTTTGTTATTCTTCAATGTATTAAGTAACATGCAATTGCATAATAATAACATAATATACCTAAGTATATCATAATTATTATCATATTTTGTTTGAACGACTTTATCTAACTGATAGCAAATTCTTATCAGTATTTTTCATAGGTATTCCTCAAATTTGACATGTATAATAATAACATTAAAAAAACAATGCTTTCATAATGATATACCTACCTATAACAGTACTCACAAAGATTGTACCCAGATTTTATTTTTCGTATTTCTTACTTTAAAATTATTTGCGTTTGATAAATAACTTATTAACTAGATTGTTATTAAATATTAAATATATCTGCAAACAATTCTAATAAATAACATTTGCAAATAACTTAATAGGTAGGTTTATCTATTCCTTTACCTAGTGTGGTGTCGAATCGCACCTTTTTTCCATTCGATTTGATTTGATTTGATTCATTCGTACAGTGTATGGTTGTCTTTATATCTGCTATAGGCAGTCAAAATGTTTCGATTATTTTAGAATAACAAACAGATGAAAATGCAAAATTCGTATTTAGATAACTCAAATATTTCTCTTTTTTTCTTACCTGCAATAATAAATAGTCTAAAAGTTTAAACTCAACAAGAGAAAAATTATCTTCCGACAATATTATCCTAAAAAAAATCCAAAACAATGTAAGCCAGGTAAAGAGGGTTTTATAATATAATAATAATGTTAAAGTAAGTGAATGGTTAAAAAAAATCACAAAAAGAACATCAGGTACATTTAATATTTAAAAAAAATATCACCACGCTATAATTCTCATCTGGTGGACAGATTTAGTAGCTTTAATATACCCAGTAAAAACTTGATCCTAATGATAAATATCGACGCCTCGCTGTCAGAGTTAGTTAAAAGTACCTACAGTTATTTATTATAAATTAACGAATTCTGGACTATGGACGAACGGACAATTATAATTGACAGAATCGCTTTTACACGCATCGCGGCGAGTGTAGGCAAATGAGCCGTCCAACCCATTCAGCAGCCATACATTCTTCGCTCCCGTTTGCGAGTATGTAGTGTAGATAAGCCTTTAGAAATAGATAGTGCAACTTACAAGATGCAAACTACAATACGGTAGATAGATATTCATTATCATTGTAAATCTACTTAAAATATGTTTCTATTTTGCTATTCTTAGTAAAGAGCGAAAATGATAACATATTTATGACATGAAATTGTAGATAGGCGAGCTTAATGCCATAGGTATTTTCTACCGGCTAACCTTTGAGAGACTAAAATATACTATGGGTTCAGAACTGTTTTGAAAAAAGATATAAATATAATTTAATATAAAAACTTAACGACTTTAATACGATATAATATAACACACCTAGGTACCTATTACCGTATAGTATTAATACTATACGGTATATTCAAAATTGTAATATGCCGTATAGTATTAAAACTATACGGTATATTCTATCGACCTATAGGTATTTCACCAGTCACTTATCTAAACCTGATTAACCCAAGTGTACCTAGCTAAGTTATATGACAAAATTAGTAGGCAGGTACCTACTTAGTACCCTAATCCAATTGGATTCTAATAATTTGCGATAAGAATACATATAGCTTGTAGGTAGGCATTAATTGCTTGTAATCTCTGTGTAATGAAATCTTACCACGGGGCTGTCATCTCCCAGATCGGAGTCACGGTCGGCGTCGGCCATGGCATACGCCGGCACCGGGTCGCGATTCTTCACCCGAATCTTGCCGATTTGCGAATCTCTACACAACGCCCGCACGAGGTCGCGGGCAATGCACTAGCACAACAACAACATCAAGTTCTTACGCAAAACACGCGAAATGTGTGCGCCGGCAAGCAAGTACACGTTTACTACGGAGCGATAAAAAACGTACGAACGCGGCGGAGTTCGACGGCGTTTGACGGCTTTCTGTACGCGACGCCGTATCATCCCCTCTACTTAGGCCCCGCCTCTGGGCGTGGTCCGGGCGCGAATCAAACAGTCGAGATATCAAAGTAATAAGTGGTTCAATGATATACCGCCCCACTCTCTTTATATCGTTTTTATTCGAGCAATAACAAATAATATTAACACCGTTGGCGAGATATCGATGACCGTAAAGAAACGTCATCGGAATAAGATTTTATACTTGTTATAATTATTTTTATTGCTGTTTAATAATTACTTAGGTACCTATTATATTAAATTACTCACTAGGAAAACTAACTAATAATACCTAATTATGCATCCGTCAACATAAATTTTAAGTTGGTTGCATTCATTGCCATCCTCATCAAGATGTTTTGAAAACGACTACCTGTAGGTTGTCGTTTGTCCTGACATATTGACCTGTAGGTCAATATTTTTTCAGTCTGGTTTTATAAAATACAAAAATATGTCTACTAAATGTTCCCAACTGTCCAGGGGTCGCATTCTCCCCTATTTTTTATTTTTACAATACCGAAATGGGCTAGTTTAGTTGAGAGTGAGATTAGAACCCAGGTCCTCCTGATTTAACCACGATGAACAGACTGATGTCTAACCAAAGTTGACCAGCAGCTGTAGCAGCATTTGTTCAGCTCTGCAGAGCATTCCTAGCTGTCTTCAAGCAAGGCAAGGTTTTTTTTTTTGAAGCACATTATATAAGTATTATATCAACCTTATTATATATTGTATCAACCTGATGGTAAGCAGACGTACAAAAGCCATGAATGGGATGGGGTCGATCTATACATTGTTGACTTCCACATCTTCCTCTTCTGGCTAAAGTAAATGATGTGGTTACGAAATAGGCGACGACAAAGGCGAATTAATTTTCTTCTTCTCTTCTTCTTTAGAGAATGGCAAAGGCCCCACAGTATAGAAGTAGGGATTAGTGCCAGTGACGTGTAGTACCTACATAAACAATCCATGGTTTTAGAAATGAGTCATAACATGGCAGTTAAGCAACTACCTACTATTCTCATGGCGAATTTTCATGTTCGCATAACTTTAAAAGGCTTGTCGCTTTTTTCGTTATAATCGCACCTTGAATAGAAGACTATCACCTCGAGAAAAAATGGATGCAACAGTCCAGCTCTGGATCTGAGGGACTGGGGGGGAGACATGGGCAAGTAGGGGCCCGCTACGGGGACCAAATTCAAGCGTGACAGATGATTATGTATATACACTATTCAGTGGCCTGTCAGCGAGCACATTTTTGTTATAGGTATATTTTTTTTAATGGAGTACGGCATGTGACTGGGGTCAATCAATAATTATTCTTAAACAATATTGATCGTTCCCACTATGCCGGCTAAATGATGCGATTACGAAATGGGCGGCGACAAAGACGAATTGCATTACGAGTATATTAATATAACTTGCTGTCTTTCCTGCCTTATCGTCAATTCAATCGCCCATTTCGTAAACGCACGCACATACCACGTCGACAAGAAATCGATTCAGTATTCTCCTGAAAACCGGTTCAATTCTGAAACAAGCGGCAGACCTTCGTGCGAGACAGTGTTCGGCATCTCTTGCAGTGTGCCGCGGCATATACCTACCTACCTTCTGGGACACTGCCCTATACCACCTCTCTTTTTTTTTGTACGAAACCCTAAATACATACCTACATACATACATATCACCACGCCTTGGTGCCTTACGGCGCCCGAGACCGCCTAGACGGCCCCAAGGTACCCAGCGGACGGGTTTTTAATCCCACCTCGTCGTAGCCGATGGTATAAGTATATATGTATTCACAGAACAAGTGGCTAGCTCGTCGCGATATTTTTAATAGACTCAATAACCCATCTATAAACATATGGCAAAAAAATATTAGTAGGTACGTTTTTTTTATTGACGTATGGTTTTTCTGTACAGTTTGTCATGGTCTGGGTGTTTATAAAATATAATATGTATTATATCATTGTTTCCGGTAGGTACACATAGTACAAGTCTAAAGCTTAGTTTGTGACCAGAGCAATATGTGTAAATTGTCCTAAAAAAAAAAAAAACAGTTTTACAAGTTGGTATAGTGAAACCGGGACCGAGCTCTCCGAGGCACTACAGTGATGTTGTCAAACAAATGTACAAACATTTTTTAATTAAAAACACACCGAGGTTCGAACCAGGGACCTAATAAACTAAATAACCCTAAATAAGGGAAAACATAATTTTTCATCAAAACATTTTTTTTTGATTGGATCAGGTAAATACAAAGTCACATGCCGCTAAGCATAAATACCTATAAAGTCTATAAATGGGGTCGTCCAATACATTGTTGTTTAACAAATATTGATCGTTCCCACTATGCCGGCTAAATGATGCGATTACGAAATAAGTGGCAACCTATTTGCATTTTAATGAAAAGCAAGGAAACTGTAACATAAAGGCTTGCAGAATTGAGAAAAATTATAAGATAGAGAATTATAGATAGGGTGTGGGGGCAGACGGAGGTTTTGGCCCCGAAGTCTAGATGAGGCTGTGCAAGAGTCCTAAAAACCGGTCAACTCACAGATTAAAACCGAAACATAACCGCTCTGCTTCCTTACCTAGCGAAAGTGTTCGAGTGCGTGCGCACTTTCTTTATTTTCAAATAAATGATATGCAGGGCGTAGTTATAGGTATCAAAAGGCTAACATAGGTATGTAATGAAAAATAATATGCTTACAGAAGTTCACAAACACCTCACCCGACTTCCTGAATATATTTTTTTATTGGAGCACAGCATGTGACTTTGTATCCAAATGATGGTAAGCAGACCTACAAAGTTCATGAATGGGGTCGAACAATACATTATTGTTTAATAATAATGGTCGCTCCCACTGTGCCGGTTCATTTAGCCGGCGCGGCGGCGCATACCAAATGGGACGTAGGTATTTGCATTTCGATTCTATGATTTATCGTCAAATCAGTCGGCGGTTTAGTAACCGCTCCATGAAAGGAGACTACCACCTCGACAAAAAATTAATGCAGTAGATATTCTCCGGAAAACCGGTGAACCCACAGACTAAACCCAAAACATGACTACATAGGTCACTTGACGGTTTTTGCATCTGTATGGGCGGTGGTAACGAGTCGATCGCCCTAGCGAAGTTAAAGAGGCCTTCCTTTCACCTAAACAATAGCTACATACATCTAAATTCAACAGTTTCTGAAAATATAGGTAGTAGGTTCAATTCCCGATTCAGGCTGGCAATTTAAAAAAAACATGCGGGCAATTTAAAAAAAACAGTCGGGCAATTTAAAAAAAAACAGGCGGGCAATTTTCAAAAAAACGTGCTTCTTATTATATTTTCATAAATTAAATTAAATTTTCTTTCAATAAAATATCTTCATTTTCAACGGACGTCTTCAGCACTTATTTATTATTTATACTATACCTAATAAAATTAAAAAAATATGTACCTACATTGAACTGATTTAAAAAAAAATATGATGGACTCTAAATGGGCTATAGAACAATTATCTATTATATTTAGAATTTGTGTCTGTCTGTCTGTTTGTCTGTCTGTTTGTCTGTCTGTCTGTTTGTTTGTTTGTCGGGCATCACTTAAAAACTACTCGGCCGATTATAATTTTATAATGCGCTATTAGCTCTGTAGGTAAAACAGGGTAGGTATAATATATTTCGATATACAGGGTGACTTTGAATGGATGTACTTTAGGCTAATATGAAGTTCTGCTGATCAAATCGAACAACTTTTCCCATGGAACCATGTGTCGCAAATGATAATAAAATTTGCCTTCTCCATACAAACTAGTAATGTTAAAAAATTGCCAATTTTTTTTTTCATTTGCGACACATGGTTCCATGGGAAAAAATGATCGTTTTGATCAGCAGAACATCATATATTAGCCTAAAGTAAATCCATTCAAAGTCACCCTGTAAACAAGGAGTTCAGATACCTATACTATAGGTGTTTGCGTTTTAAGAGTAGATATCTTAGGAAAAGTTTTGTTCAAAAATATTTAAGTGCAATTTCAAGTCATTTTAATATTTAATATAGCTACCGAACTTTTCTTCATAGAAGACTTTTCTCTATCTGGTGTATTTATAAACTTTTCCCAAGAATCATTTAAGACACAAACACCCAGAATAGGTATCTGCACTTCCTATAGCTAACAAAACGTAACAAACAAACCTACAGTTACTTTTATATTTATAATTGAGTATGGATATTAATAAATTACATCCATACATCCATCATCCATCCCTTTCCAATGAAAACCATTCCGTACACCCACCAGGAATAGACAAATTGACACAGTAGCGGTCATTAGGTAGCCACCTAGTTTTTTTTTACAATGTTGAGACAACTTAGGGTAAAAAAAAATTACTAAGGGCATAAAAAAAAGTTAACAACTAAAAACCATTATAAAATTATATATACTATAGCAAATAGAGATATCCATACAGATGCAAAAACCGTCAAGTGACCTAGTCATGTTTCGGTTTTAGTCTGTGGGTTCACCGGTTTTCTGGAGACTACTGCATCAATTTCTTGTCGAGGTGGTAGTCTCCTTTCAGGGTGCGGTTACGAAATGGGTGGTTGAATTGACCATAAGGCAGCGAGTATATACTCGTAATGCAATTCGTCATTGTCGCCACCGGTGTGAAGTTAGCGGCCAATTTCCTAGCAGCCATTTCTTTTTGGCTTGTGTAAACAAACCCTTATGCTGCCAGATATGTGTGAAGTTAGCAGCCAATTCTATAGCGGCCGATTTCTATTTTATTTTATCCATTTATATAAAATAATTATAATAATAGGTGCCCTGCTGAAATTTATTATTGCAGAGGCTGCACCAATCTACAACACAATAGTAGAGATTGTTTTACTAAAAAAGTTCAAGTAAAAATATAATATAATAATAATATAATAGAAAACTACTTATCATACCCACTGGAAATGATTTCCGATATTTTTATATTATAAGGGGGTTTTTTTCTACCCCCTACATACCTTTTTAACCTGACCTCAGGAGTCGATCTTACAGAATTCTTCAATTAAATAACAATTTCAAGAAAAACTACCTTTCATCCCCACTGGAAATGATTTCCGATATTTTCATATTATAGGAGAGGTTTTCTTTTACATACTACATACCTCTTTAACGTGACCTCGAAGGTAATTCTATTAAAATTCTTCAAATACAACTCAGCAGTTAAATACCATATTCATATTTTCAGGTAAAACTACTTTTCATCCCCACTGGAAATTATTTTTGATATTTTCATATTATAGGAGAGGTTTTTCTCTACCCCCTACATACCTTTTTAACCTGACCTCAGGAGTCGATCTTACAAAATTCTTTAATTATATAACAATTCCAGGAAAAACTACCTTTCATCCCCACTGGAAATGATTTCCGATATTTTCATATTATAGGGGAGGTTTTTCTCTACATACTACATACCTTTTTAACGTGACCTCGCAGGTATTTCTATTAAAGTTCTTCAAATACAACTCAGCAGCTAAAATACAAAATTAATATTTTCAGGAAAAACTACCATTCATCCCCACTGGAAATGATTTTTGATATTTATATATTATAGGGGAGGTTTATCTCTACCCCCTACATACTTTTTCAACCTGACCTCGGGAGTTATTCTTACAGAATTCTTCTATTATATAACAATTTCAGGAAAAACTACCTTTCATCCCCTCTGGAAATGATTTCTGATATTTTCATATTATAGGGGAGGTTTTCCTCTACATACTACATACCTTTTTAACGTGACCTCGAAGCTATTTCTATTAAAATTCTTCAAATACAACTCAGCAGCCAAATACCATATTCATATTTTCAGGGAAAACTACTTTTCATCCCCACTGGAAATGATTTTTGATATTTTCATATTATAGGGGAGGTTTTTATCTACCCCCTACATACCTTTTTAACCTGACCTCGGGGGTCGATGATACAGAAGTCTTTAATTATATAACAATTCCAGGAAAAACTACCTTTCGTCCCCACTGGAAATGATTTCTGATATTTTCATATTATAGGGGAGGTTTTCCTCTACATACTACATACCTTTTTAACGTGACCTCGAAGCTATTTCTATTAAAATTCTTCAAATACAACTCAGCAGCCAAATACCATATTCATATTTTCAGGAAAAACTACCTTTCATCCCCACTGGAAATGATTTTTGATATTTTCATATTATAGGGGAGGTTTTTCTCTACCTCCTACATACTTTTAAACCTGACCTCGGGAGTCGATCTTACAGAATTCTTTAATTATATAACAATTTCAGGAAAAACTACCTTTCATCCCCACTGGAAATGATTTCCTATATTTTCATATTATAGGGGAGGTTTTCCTCTACATACTACATACCTTTTTAACGTGACCTCGCAGGTATTTCTATTAAAATTCTTCAAATACAACACAGCAGCCAAAATACCAAATTAATATTTTGAGGAAAAACTACCTTTCATCCCCACTGGAAATGATTTTTGATAATTTTATATTATAGGGGAGGTTTTTCTATACCCCCTACATACCTTTTCAACCTGACCTCAGGAGTCGATCTTACAGAATTCTTCTATTATATAACAATTTCAGGAAAAACTACCTTTCATCCCCACTGGCAATGATTTCCTATATTTTCATATTGTAGGGGAGGTTTTCCTCTACATAATACATACCTTTTTAACGTGACCTCGAAGGTGTTTCTATTAAAATTCTTCAAATACAACTCAGCAGCTAAAATACCAAATTAATATTTTTAGGAAAAACTACCTTTCATCCTCACTGGAAAAATTAAATTAATATTTTGAGGAAAAACTAGGTAGTTTTTCCTGAAATTGTTATATAATAGAAGAATTCTGTAAGATCGACTCCGGAGGTCACATTAAGAAGGTATGTAGGGGGTAGAGAAAAACCTCCCCTATAATATGAAAATATCAAAAATCACTTCCAGTGGGGATGAAAGGTAGTTTTTCCTAAAACTGTTATATAATAGAAGAATTCTGTAAGATCGACTCCCGAGGTCAGGTTAAAAAGGTATGAAGGGGTAGAGAAAAACCTCCCCTACAATATAAAAATATCAAAAATAATTTCCAGTGGGGATGAAAAGTAGTTTTCCCTGAAAATATTAATTTGGTATTTTAGCTGCTGTGTTGTATTTTAAGAATTTTAATAGAAATACCTGCGAGGTCACGTTAAAAACGTATGTAGTATGTAGAGGAAAACCACCCCTATAATATGAAAATATCAGAAATCATTTCCAGTGGGGATGAAAGGTAGTTTTTCCTAAAATTGTTATATAATAGAAGAATTCTGTAAGATCGAATCCCGAGGTCAGGTTGAAAAGGTATGTAGGGGGTAGAGAAAAACCTCCCCTATAATATAAAAATATCTAAAATCATTTCCAGTGGGGATGAAAAGTAGTTTTCCCTGAAAATATGAATATGGTATTTGGCTGCTGAGTTGTATTTGAAGAATTTTAATAGAACTACCTGCGAGGTCACGTTAAAAAGGTATGTAGTATATAAAGGAAAACCTCCCCTATAATATGAAAATATCGGAAATCATTTCCAGTGGGGATGAAGGGGAGTTTTGCCTGAAATTGTTATATAATAGAAGAATTCTGTAAGATCGACTCCGGAGGTCACATTAAGAAGGTATGTATGGGGTAGAGAAAAACCTCCCCTATAATATGAAAATATCAAAAATCACTTCCAGTGGGGATGAAAGGTAGTTTTTCCTAAAATTGTTATATAATAGAAGAATTCTGTAAGATCGACTCCCGAGGTCAGGTTAAAAAGGTATGAAGGGGTAGAGAAAAACCTCCCCTACAATATAAAAATATCAAAAATAATTTCCAGTGGGGATGAAAAGTAGTTTTCCCTGAAAATATTAATTTGGTATTTTAGCTGCTGTGTTGTATTTTAAGAATTTTAATAGAAATACCTGCGAGGTCACGTTAAAAAGGTATGTAGTATGTAGAGGAAAACCACCCCTATAATATGAAAATATCAGAAATCATTTCCAGTGGGGATGAAAGGTAGTTTTTCCTGAAATTGTTATATAATAGAAGAATTCTGTAAGATCGACTCCCGAGGTCAGGTTGAAAAGGTATGTAGGGGGTAGAGAAAACCCTCCCCTATAATATAAAAATATCGAAAATCATTTCCAGTGGGGATGAAAAGTAGTTTTCCCTAAAAATATTAATTTGGTATTTTAGCTGCTGTGTTGTATTTGAAGAATTTTAATAGAACTACCTGCGAGGTCACGTTAAAAAGGTATGTAGTATATAAAGGAAAACCTCCCCTATAATATGAAAATATCGGAAATCATTTCCAGTGGGGATGAAGGGTAGTTTTTCCTAAAATTGTTATATAATTAAAGAATTCTGTAAGATCGACTCCGGAGGTCACATTAAGAAGGTATGTAGGGGGTAGAGAAAAACCTCCCCTATAATATGAAAATATCAAAAATCACTTCCAGTGGGCATGAAAGGTAGTTTTTCCTAAAATTGTTATATAATAGAAGAATTCTGTAAGATCGACTCCCGAGGTCAGGTTAAAAAAGTATGTAGGGGGTAGAGAAAAACCTCCCCTATAATATGAAAATATCAAAAATCATTTCCAGTGGGGATGAAAAGTAGTTTTAACTGAAAATATGAATATGGTATTTGGCTGCTGAGTTGTATTTGAAGAATTTTAATAGAAATACCATCGAGGTCACGTTAAAAAGGTATGTAGTATGTAAAGGAAAACCTCCCCTATAATATGAAAATATCAGAAATCATTTCCAGTGGGGATGAAAGGTAGTTTTTACTGAAATTGTTATATAATAGAAGAATTCTGTAAGATCGACTCCCGAGGTCAGGTTGAAAAGGTATGTAGGGGGTAGAGAAAAACCTCCCCTATAATATAAAAATATCAAAAATAATTTCCAGTGGGGATGAAAAGTAGTTATCCCTAAAAATATTAATTTGGTATTTTAGCTGCTGTGTTGTATTTGAAGAATTTTAATAGAAACACCTTCGAGGTCACGTTAAAAAGGTATGTAGTATGTAGAGAAAAACCTCCCCTATAATATGAAAATATCAAAAATCATTTCCAGTGGGGATGAAAAGTAGTTTTCCCTGAAAATATCAGAAATCATTTCCAGTGGGGATGAAAGGTAGTTTTTACTGAAATTGTTATATAATAGAAGAATTCTGTAAGATCGACTCCCGAGGTCAGGTTGAAAAGGTATGTAGGGGGTAGAGAAAAACCTCCCCTATAATATAAAAATATCAAAAATAATTTCCAGTGGGGATGAAAAGTAGTTATCCCTAAAAATATTAATTTGGTATTTTAGCTGCTGTGTTGTATTTGAAGAATTTTAATAGAAACACCTTCGAGGTCACGTTAAAAAGGTATGTAGTATGTAGAGAAAAACCTCCCCTATAATATGAAAATATCAAAAATCATTTCCAGTGGGGATGAAAAGTAGTTTTCCCTGAAAATATTAATTTGGTATTTTAGCTGCTGTGTTGTATTTTAAGAATTTTAATAGAAATACCTGCGAGGTCACGTTATAAAGGTATGTAGGGGGTAGAGAAAAACCTCCCCTATAATATGAAAATATCAAAAATTATTTCCAGTGGGGATGAAAAGTAGTTTTACCTGAAAATATGAAAATGGTATTTTAGCTGCTGTGTTGTATTTGAAGAATTTTAATAGAAACACCTTCGAGGTCACGTTAAAAAGGTATGTGGTATGTAGAGAAAAACCTCCCCTATAATATGAAAATATCGGAAATCATTTCCAGTGGGGATGAAAGGTAGTTTTTCCTAAAATTGTTATATAATTAAAGAATTCTGTAAGATCGACTCCCGAGGTCACGTTAAAAAGGTATGTAGGGGGTAGAGAAAAACCTCCCCTATAATATGAAAATATCATTTCCAGTGGGGATGAAAAGTAGTTTTAACTGAAAATATGAATATGGTATTTGGCTGCTGAGTTGTATTTGAAGAATTTTAATAGAACTACCTGCGAGGTCACGTTAAAAAGGTATGTAGTATATAAAGGAAAACCTCCCCTATAATATGAAAATATCGGAAATCATTTCCAGTGGGGATGAAGGGTAGTTTTTCCTAAAATTGTTATATAATTAAAGAATTCTGTAAGATCGACTCCGGAGGTCACATTAAGAAGGTATGTAGGGGGTAGAGAAAAACCTCCCCTATAATATGAAAATATCAAAAATCACTTCCAGTGGGCATGAAAGGTAGTTTTTCCTAAAATTGTTATATAATAGAAGAATTCTGTAAGATCGACTCCCGAGGTCAGGTTAAAAAGGTATGAAGGGGTAGAGAAAAACCTCCCCTACAATATAAAAATATCAAAAATAATTTCCAGTGGGGATGAAAAGTAGTTTTCCCTGAAAATATTAATTTGGTATTTTAGCTGCTGTGTTGTATTTTAAGAATTTTAATAGAAATACCTGCGAGGTCACGTTAAAAAGGTATGTAGTATGTAGAGAAAAACCACCCCTATAATATGAAAATATCAGAAATCATTTCCAGTGGGGATAAAAGGTAGTTTTTCCTGAAATTGTTATATAATAGAAGAATTCTGTAAGATCGACTCCCGAGGTCAGGTTGAAAAGGTATGTAGGGGGTAGAGAAAAACCTCCCCTATAATATAAAAATATCGAAAATCATTTCCAGTGGGGATGAAAAGTAGTTTTTTCCCTGAAAATATGAATATGGTATTTGGCTGCTGAGTTGTATTTGAAGAATTTTAATAGAACTACCTGCGAGGTCACGTTAAAAAGGTATGTAGTATATAAAGGAAAACCTCCCCTATAATATGAAAATATCGGAAATCATTTCCAGTGGGGATGAAGGGTAGTTTTTCCTGAAATTGTTATATAATAGAAGAATTCTGTAAGATCGACTCCGGTGGTCACATTAAGAAGGTATGTAGGGGGTAGAGAAAAACCTCCCCTATAATATGAAAATATCAAAAATCACTTCCAGTGGGGATGAAAGGTAGTTTTTCCTAAAATTGTTATATAATAGAAGAATTCTGTAAGATCGACTCCCGAGGTCAGGTTAAAAAGGTATGAAGGGGTAGAGAAAAACCTCCCCTACAATATAAAAATATCAAAAATAATTTCCAGTGGGGATGAAAAGTAGTTTTCCCTGAAAATATTAATTTGGTATTTTAGCTGCTGTGTTGTATTTTAAGAATTTTAATAGAAATACCTGCGAGGTCACGTTAAAAAGGTATGTAGTATGTAGAGGAAAACCACCCCTATAATATGAAAATATCAAAAATCATTTCCAGTGGGGATGAAAGGTAGTTTTTCCTGAAATTGTTATATAATAGAAGAATTCTGTAAGATCGACTCCCGAGGTTAGGTTGAAAAGGTATGTAGGGGGTAGAGAAAAACCTCCCCTATAATATAAAAATATCGAAAATCATTTCCAGTGGGGATGAAAAGTAGTTTTCCCTGAAAATATGAATATGGTATTTGGCTGCTGAGTTGTATTTGAAGAATTTTAATAGAACTACCTGCGAGGTCACGTTAAAAAGGTATGTAGTATATAAAGGAAAACCTCCCCTATAATATGAAAATATCGGAAATCATTTCCAGTGGGGATGAAGGGTAGTTTTTCCTGAAATTGTTATATAATAGAAGAATTCTGTAAGATCGACTCCGGAGGTCACATTAAGAAGGTATGTAGGGGGTAGAGAAAAACCTCCCCTATAATATGAAAATATCAAAAATCACTTCCAGTGGGGATGAAAGGTAGTTTTTCCTAAAATTGTTATATAATAGAAGAATTCTGTAAGATCGACTCCCGAGGTCAGGTTGAAAAGGTATGTAGGGGGTAGAGAAAAACCTCCCCTATAATATAAAAATATCGAAAATCATTTGCAGTGGGGATGAAAAGTAGTTTTCCCTGAAAATATGAATATGGTATTTGGCTGCTGAGTTGTATTTGAAGAATTTTAATAGAACTACCTGCGAGGTCACGTTAAAAAGGTATGTAGTATATAAAGGAAAACCTCCCCTATAATATGAAAATATCGGAAATCATTTCCAGTGGGGATGAAGGGTAGTTTTTCCTGAAATTGTTATATAATAGAAGAATTCTGTAAGATCGACTCCGGAGGTCACATTAAGAAGGTATGTAGGGGGTAGAGAAAAACCTCCCCTATAAAATGAAAATATCAAAAATCACTTCCAGTGGGGATGAAAGGTAGTTTTTCCTAAAATTGTTATATAATAGAAGAATTCTGTAAGATCGACTCCCGAGGTCAGGTTAAAAAGGTATGAAGGGGGTATAGAAAAACCTCCCCTACAATATAAAAATATCAAAAATAATTTCCAGTGGGGATGAAAAGTAGTTTTCCCTGAAAATATTAAGTTGGTATTTTAGCTGCTGTGTTGTATTTTAAGAATTTTAATAGAAATACCTGCGAGGTCACGTTAAAAAGGTATGTAGTAAGTAGAGGAAAACCACCCCTATAATATGAAAATATCAGAAATAATTTCCAGTGGGGATGAAAGGTAGTTTTTCCTGAAATTGTTATATAATAGAAGAATTCTGTAAGATCGACTCCCGAGGTCAGGTTGAAAAGGTATGTAGGGGGTAGAGAAAAACCTCCCCTATAATATAAAAATATCGAAAATCATTTCCAGTGGGGATGAAAAGTAGTTTTCCCTGAAAATATGAATATGGTATTTGGCTGCTGAGTTGTATTTGAAGAATTTTAATAGAACTACCTGCGAGGTCACGTTAAAAAGGTATGTAGTATGTAGAGGAAAACCACCCCTATAATATGAAAATATCAAAAATCACTTCCAGTGGGGATGAAAGGTAGTTTTTCCTAAAATTGTTATATAATAGAAGAATTCTGTAAGATCGACTCATGAGGTCAGGTTAAAAAGGTATGAAGGGGTAGAGAAAAACCTCCCCTACAATATAAAAATATCTAAAATAATTTCCAGTGGGGATAAAAAGGAGTTTTCCCTGAAAATATTAATTTAGTATTTTAGCTGCTGTGTTGTATTTTAAGAATTTTAATAGAAATACCTGCGAGATCACGTTAAAAAGGTATGTAGTATGTAGAGGAAAACCACCCCTATAATATGAAAATATCAGAAATCATTTCCAGTGGGGATGAAAGGTAGTTTTTCCTGAAATTGTTATATAATAGAAGAATTCTGTAAGATCGACTCCCGAGGTCAGGTTGAAAAGGTATGTAGGGGGTAGAGAAAAACCTCCCCTATAATATAAAAATATCGAAAATCATTTCCAGTGGGGATGAAAAGTAGTTTTCCCTGAAAATATGAATATGGTATTTGGCTGCTGAGTTGTATTTAAAGAATTTTAATAGAAACACCTTCGAGGTCACGTTAAAAACGTATGTAGTATGTAGAGAAAAACCTCCCCTATAATATGAAAATATCGGAAATCATTTCCAGTGGGGATGAAAGGTAGTTTTTCCTAAAATTGTTATATAATTAAAGAATTCTGTAAGATCGACTCCCGAGGTCACGTTAAAAAGGTATGTAGGGGGTAGAGAAAAACCTCCCCTATAATATGAAAATATCATTTCCAGTGGGGATGAAAAGTAGTTTTACCTGAAAATATGAAAATGGTATTTTAGCTGCTGTGTTGTATTTGAAGAATTTTAATAGAAACACCTTCGAGGTCACGTTAAAAAGGTATGTGGTATGTAGAGAAAAACCTCCCCTATAATATGAAAATATCGGAAATCATTTCCAGTGGGGATGAAAGGTAGTTTTTCCTAAAATTGTTATATAATTAAAGAATTCTGTAAGATCGACTCCCGAGGTCACGTTAAAAAGGTATGTAGGGGGTAGAGAAAAACCTCCCCTATAATATGAAAATATCAAAAATCATTTCCAGTGGGGATGAAAAGTAGTTTTACCTGAAAATATGAAAATGGTATTTTAGCTGCTGTGTTGTATTTGAAGAATTTTAATAGAAACACCTTCGAGGTCACGTTAAAAAGGTATGTGGTATGTAGAGAAAAACCTCCCCTATAATATGAAAATATCGGAAATCATTTCCAGTGGGGATGAAAGGTAGTTTTTCCTGAAATTGTTATATAATTAAAGAATTCTGTAAGATCGACTCCCGAGGTCAGGTTATAAAAGTATGTAGGGGGTAGAGAAAAACCTCCCCTATAATATGAAAATATCAAAAATCATTTCCAGTGGGGATGAAAAGTAGTTTTAACTGAAAATATGAATATGGTATTTGGCTGCTGAGTTGTATTTGAAGAATTTTAATAGAAATACCATCGAGGTCACGTTAAAAAGGTATGTAGTATGTAAAGGAAAACCTCCCCTATAATATGAAAATATCAGAAATCATTTCCAGTGGGGATGAAAGGTAGTTTTTACTGAAATTGTTATATAATAGAAGAATTCTGTAAGATCGACTCCCGAGGTCAGGTTGAAAAGGTATGTAGGGGGTAGAGAAAAACCTCCCCTATAATATAAAAATATCAAAAATAATTTCCAGTGGGGATGAAAAGTAGTTATCCCTAAAAATATTAATTTGGTATTTTAGCTGCTGTGTTGTATTTGAAGAATTTTAATAGAAACACCTTCGAGGTCACGTTAAAAAGGTATGTAGTATGTAGAGAAAAACCTCCCCTATAATATGAAAATATCAAAAATCATTTCCAGTGGGGATGAAAAGTAGTTTTCCCTGAAAATATCAGAAATCATTTCCAGTGGGGATGAAAGGTAGTTTTTACTGAAATTGTTATATAATAGAAGAATTCTGTAAGATCGACTCCCGAGGTCAGGTTGAAAAGGTATGTAGGGGGTAGAGAAAAACCTCCCCTATAATATAAAAATATCAAAAATAATTTCCAGTGGGGATGAAAAGTAGTTATCCCTAAAAATATTAATTTGGTATTTTAGCTGCTGTGTTGTATTTGAAGAATTTTAATAGAAACACCTTCGAGGTCACGTTAAAAAGGTATGTAGTATGTAGAGAAAAACCTCCCCTATAATATGAAAATATCAAAAATCATTTCCAGTGGGGATGAAAAGTAGTTTTCCCTGAAAATATTAATTTGGTATTTTAGCTGCTGTGTTGTATTTTAAGAATTTTAATAGAAATACCTGCGAGGTCACGTTATAAAGGTATGTAGGGGGTAGAGAAAAACCTCCCCTATAATATGAAAATATCAAAAATTATTTCCAGTGGGGATGAAAAGTAGTTTTACCTGAAAATATGAAAATGGTATTTTAGCTGCTGTGTTGTATTTGAAGAATTTTAATAGAAACACCTTCGAGGTCACGTTAAAAAGGTATGTGGTATGTAGAGAAAAACCTCCCCTATAATATGAAAATATCGGAAATCATTTCCAGTGGGGATGAAAGGTAGCTTTTCCTGAAATTGTTATATAATTAAAGAATTCTGTAAATTCGACTCCCGAGGTCAGGTTAAAAAAGTATGTAGAGGGTAGAGAAAAACCTCCCCTATAATATGAAAATATCAAAAATCACTTCCAGTGGGGATGAAAAGTAGTTATCCCTAAAAATATTAATTTGGTATTTTAGCTGCTGTGTTGTATTTGAAGAATTTTAATAGAAACACCTTCGAGGTCACGTTAAAAAGGTATGTAGTATGTAGAGAAAAACCTCCCCTATAATATGAAAATATCGGAAATCATTTCCAGTGGGGATGAAAGGTAGTTTTTCCTAAAATTGTTATATAATTAAAGAATTCTGTAAGATCGACTCCCGAGGTCACGTTAAAAAGGTATGTAGGGGGTAGAGAAAAACCTCCCCTATAATATGAAAATATCAAAAATCATTTCCAGTGGGGATGAAAAGTAGTTTTCCCTGAAAATATTAATTTGGTATTTTAGCTGCTGTGTTGTATTTTAAGAATTTTAATAGAAATACCTGCGAGGTCACCTTATAAAGGTATGTAGGGGGTAGAGAAAAACCTCCCCTATAATATGAAAATATCAAAAATTATTTCCAGTGGGGATGAAAAGTAGTTTTACCTGAAAATATGAAAATGGTATTTTAGCTGCTGTGTTGTATTTGAAGAATTTTAATAGAAACACCTTCGAGGTCACGTTAAAAAGGTATGTGGTATGTAGAGAAAAACCTCCCCTATAATATGAAAATATCGGAAATCATTTCCAGTGGGGATGAAAGGTAGCTTTTCCTGAAATTGTTATATAATTAAAGAATTCTGTAAATTCGACTCCCGAGGTCAGGTTAAAAAAGTATGTAGAGGGTAGAGAAAAACCTCCCCTATAATATGAAAATATCAAAAATCACTTCCAGTGGGGATGAAAAGTAGTTTTACCTGAAAATATGAATATGGTATTTGGCTGCTGAGTTGTATTTGAAGAATTTTAATAGAAATACCTGCGAGGTCACGTTAAAAAGGTATGTAGTATGTAAAGGAAAACCTCCCCTATAATATGAAATTATCGGAAATTATTTCCAGTGGGGATGAAAGGTAGTTTTTCCTGAAATTGTTATATAATAGAAGAATTCTGTAAGATCGACTCCCGAGGTCACGTTAAAAAGGTATGTAGGGGGTAGAGAAAACCCTCCCCTATAATATGAAAATATCAAAAATCATTTCCAGTGGGGATGAAAAGTAGTTTTACCTGAAAATATGAATATGGTATTTTAGCTGCTATGTTGTATTTGAAGAATTTTAATAGAAACACCTTCGAGGTCACGTTAAAAAGGTATGTAGTATGTAAAGGAAAACCTCCCCTATAATATGAAAATATCGGAAATCATTTCCAGTGGGGATGAAAAGTAGTTTTTCCTGGAATTGTTATTTAATTGAAGAATTCTGTAAGATCGACTCCCGAGGTCAGGTTGAAAAGGTATGTAGGGGGTAGAAAAAAACCCCCCTTTAATATAAAAATATCGAAAATCATTACCAGTGGGTATGATAAGTAGTTTTCCATTATATATATATTTTTACTTGAACTTTTATAGTAAAACAATCTCTCCTATTGTGTTGTAGATTGGTGCAGCCTCTGCAGTAATAAATTTCAGCAAGGCACCTATTATTATAATTATTTTATATAAATGGATAAAATAAAATAGAAATCGGCCGCTATATAATTGGCTGCTAACTTCACACATATCTGGCAGCATAAGGGTTTGTTCACACAAGCCAAAAAGAAATGGCTGCTAGAAAATTGGCCGCTAACTTCACACCGGTATTGTCGCCCCCCATTTCGTAATCGCATCATTTAGCCGGCATAGTGGGAGCGATCAATATTGTTTTAGAACAATTATTGATTGACCCCATTCATGGACTTTGTAGGTCTGCTCACCACCAGGTAGATACAAAGTCAAATGTCGTGCTCCTTTAAAAAAAATAAAATAATAATAGATACCTATTATAAAATATACCCTAAAATAAAAAATGAATTAAGTTAGTTATACCTATTATAAAATATACCCTAAAATAAGAAATAAATTTAGTTTGTTTTAAAAATAATAGACGGGTTTTTGAGATATTAATATTTGAAATCTGAAATTTAAAAAAAATGCGTGACGTCACAAGCACGCTATAATAGATAAAAGACGTCGAAAACAAACTATTGGATAAATGTGGTGCGATATGCAATGCTTTATTAAATGAATGCGTAGTTTTAATTTTTTTATGTATTTGGTAATAAGAAAAAAGTATAATTTTAAAATTTTATTGCGATTCTTATAGTTAATGATAATAATAAAGCTTCACAGGATTTTCAGCCTGTTTTCTTTGCCATCGTCGTAAGTATGACGTATCACAAAAATAGTAGATTATATATTTTCAAACATGAATAAATAAGATAAAGAATAAAAACAAGATTTTTAAAATGAATAAAAACAAAATTAGTTTCTTAGTTTTAGCCTAAATATTCAAAATCAAAAATAAAAATTATTTTTATTCATTTTTCAAACCCATTGTTAAGAAGAGCGTTTGATGAGGCTCTTTGATGCTAATGCTGATTCTTCCAAGTATTTCGGTGAGTAGGTAACGCTTCCATACATATGTATGTAAACCTTCCCTCCGAGTCTCCGACCCTCAATAAGAAAAAAACTACTTATTTATACCTACAATTTAGACAGCAAAACGACTTTCGGTCATAACTGTTTTCTATTTGGATTTGGAAAAAAATGGTCTCAATTTATTAACGAGAAAATAAACGATCACTGTACATTTAATTTTTTTACTTCATATTTTATAGGAATTATATTCATATGACGTTTTAGGCCATTTTTTTAGATTTCAGGATAATATTTGTATTAACACCAAACTTAAAAAATAATAAAAACATACGAGCATAGATATTTATGAAGCCTCCGAGAATCCATGAATGTTTAGGGGGATCAGGTCACGACATTTTGTATGGGAAATCTGTCATCAGACGCTCTTCTTAATGCAGTATTATTTGTGACGAGGTAAAGAATAAACTCACCGCTGGGTACCCTGAGATCTTCATGGTCTAAAGTAATAGCTACTAGTTAATAAAATACCACCAGGGTCACCTTGTTAAGAAGGCTAAGACTGAAAGGAATACTTTTAAAGGGTTTCGGGACACATCGTTCCTAAATTCAATTCCTAATAAAATATAAATCTTTCATCGTCCCCCTGATGAAAGAGGAGATAGAATGTTACATGGGCGTAGCCAGGGGGGGGGGAGGGGGTGGTTGGGGTTACATACATTAGGTTATTTTATTATGATAATGGCTTTTTTTTTTGCTCGTCCAAAAATTTGGACCAAAAAACATTAAAAAATTTACGAGTCTTAAACCCCTAACATAAGGAAAGAATAACGAAAATCGAATAAATGGTTTTAGAGTTATAAGCACGCCAATAGATTCAGAACACATGAAGTACCTACAGAGGCGGCTCTAGCCCTTGCGGCACCCGTGTGCAACCAGTACCATGGCGCCCTCTAGTAGGAGCGGGGTGAAAAACGACGGGAATACTTACAGTTATATTTTCAAACAGAAATTCGGGTGCAAATAGTGCAATTTTAAATAATGTCGGAAAGCAAAGTGTTTTTTAGGAAGGAAGGGGTTCCAACAATAAAAAATCACAACTTTGTAGTTCTTTTAAAAATATTTAATTAAAACCTATTATATATTACAGGACGTTCGTACACACAAATATATATACACACGCTCACAAAGGTATTTACAAAAAAGTTACTTTTCGTGCTTTTGCATTAGCGAAACCTTTAACAATGTCATTGACTTCAATTTTGATTTCAAGTTCAATGCTTATTAACGACTAGCTGACCCGCGCAACTTTGTCTGCGCGTTTAAATTTAACCGTTTACGCAGCGTACGCTCTTAAAAGGAATAATTTTTCCCCGTTTTTGCAACATTTTTCTTTGTTACTCCGCTCCTATTAGTCGTAGCGTGATGTTATATAGCCTATAGCCTTTCTCGATAAATGGATTATCCAACACGAAAATATTTTTTCAATTCGAATCAGTAGTTCCTGAGATTAGCGCGTTCAAACAAACAAACAAACAAACAAACTCTTCAGCTTTATAATATTAGTATAGATAAATTTGTCAATCTACCCAGCGAAAATGACCTTTCGCTGGGTGCTACCGTGACTGAAAGTTTCAGGTAAATCTTCAGTGCTGTGGATAGATTTGGGAATACTGAAACTGATTTATTCGTAAACAAGTAAACATCGGTAATAATTCGAACTTTTCCACATCTGAAGAGCCAGCATGGCAAAGTTTATTTTCTAAATTAGAACAATGTGCTTTTTTTTTTGTATCACTCCAAATCCTTCCAGTGTTTCAATTTTTGAAGAAATTAACATTATTTTTATTCAAGCGGAGGGGTTTTTAATCCCACCCGTCGTAGCTGATGGTATGAGTCTACACCGGACAAGTGGCTAGCTCGTCGCGATGTTTTGAATAGACTCAATAACCCATCTATAAACAGTTTCACTTGTTGTTACAGTGAACAAGTTGGTATAGTGAAACCGGGACCGACAGCTTAACGTGCTCTCCGAGGCACTAGTGGTGTTGTCAAACAAATGTACATAAATTTTTAGATTAGAAATTAATGTTTAGAGATACAGTTATATGTTAATATATTAGTATAGAAAAATCTAAATTTTAGAAAATTAAGCAAAGTTTTCCTCATTTTAAAGCAAAATGTGACAAAGAATAAATGAGGCGAGTTTGCGCTGTTTCTTAAGGCTGAAAATATAAAGATGGCAAGAATATCTTTGAAGATTGTCTCCGATTATCACTGACTAGTGCGAGAACTACATACATACACACATACCATCACGGGTGCCTGACAGCGCCCGAGACCGCCTAGACGGCCCCAGGGTACCCAGCGGAGGGGTTTTAATCCCACCTCGTCGTAGCCGATGGTATGAGTCTACACCAAACAAGTGTGCGAGAACTACAGTGCCTCCTTTTTCAGATATTTAAATGTAACCACATTTGTTTTTCTTCACATTCATAAATAACATCCTGAACCAAACACTGATAGAAGACCATCTACGAGTATCTATTCAGAAGCTACCTAAGCACCGATATTTCATCTATGGGTGAAGGCAAAAACGGAACGGCCCAACAATTTAAAATAAATTAATCTTATATATTATACCTACCTATTGTGTATTACAACTAGCTGACTGAACTCGCTTTGCATAGGTATTGAAGCATTATGTTTTAAATTAAACTTTAATAGGAATGTACTTATCTATTTTTTTATTATGGGCATTCAGAATAAGAATATCAGTGTGCAATGCGGGTCCGGACACTTATTAGGTAAGTTAAAGCCAGGCATTTGTGGTTACACTTGTACCACTTACCCTAGTTTTGTACATAAGTATTAGTTACCTAGGCTGAGGTTGATTTTGTACTAGAATTTGGTTATTTTTGTTCTATATTAACAAATGTATAAACACTGCTTTGTTTGATAAAAATATAAAAAGCTCTAGATTTGTACTATGTATACTAGGACTCTGGTACACTTAGTACAAGTCAACAATAATAATAAATATATATTATATTGTATAAACAACCAGTAAACTACCAAAAAACATACAAATATTGTTTTACCATGAATGGGAATCGAACCTACGACCTCCGGATACAACGCCAAAAGCGCGACCACGGAGGCGCCATTACTTTACCCACATAAGAAAATATAGGTACTATAGTAAATAATAAATATCCTGAAAAGGAAAATTGTCTGTTTGTTGAAAGTTATGCCTAAAGTGCTGAGTTGGTTTTTAGGAAAAAATGAAATGAAATAATCCATTATATTCTTGCGAAGCCGCGGCCAATACTTTATATTTCATAGGAATGATGTTAAATATACGATATTGATCATATTTATTACATAATTAATGATTTTTCGTCTTACTCGATCTCAAAAAAGTACCTTTATAGCTATCGAGAAGTTTGACACTTATTTTCGATGCCGAGCCGGCTTCAACTCGAAGCCGAGGCGTCGGTGGTACCGTTTTATATGAACGACTGACATTATCTCAAACGAGCGGCGCGATCTCAACTCGAACTGTGCTCCTTCGCTTTCCGTGGTACCAAATACGTCATTTTCGATCATAGCTCGAACGAGATGTCAACTCGAAGCCGTCGGTGGTTGGCCCGAGTGGTTTTAGACTTAGTGTTGGCACTTATTTAGCAAGTATTTGCCAAAGTTATTGTGTAGAGTAGGTAAAGACGCAGCTTGTGATGGCGCCCTTTGCTTTGCTACCGCGCGCCCAGCATCGGCCGTAAGATGAGACAGCGCCGGTGCCGCGAGCGACGCATCTTTGCACTATACCCTGCACTATAGGTAAAGCCGCCTCTGAGTACCTATATTATGTCATCAAAGCCATTTTTATACAAGTTTTAGAAAATAAATGTGATTTATTTTTTGCAGAAAGTACTTACGGGGTGATGGTCTTATTCATAAAAACTTATTGAGTCCTTGAAGAACACTTTAATTGTAAAAGGTTTTGTCTCTTTTACGTAGGTATATTAAGTTTTATTCCTATAGAAAAGATACAAAACCTATTCTATAACTATATAGGTATAAAGTGTTCTTCAAGAACACACTAAGTTTTTTATGAATACCGGTGTAAGTGACATTTAATATTATTTTTGTACGTTCGGCCCTGTAGCCATGTAACATTGATACGGCGGTAGCTACGCCACTGTACTTAGCTACCTTACTATAATCAATGTTTGTTATTTTTTACTAGAGTAAAGCATGTGGCTTTATACCTGCCTGCATCTGTATTATTATACTATTATATCTGCTTACCTAATAAATACCTAGTAGGTATACAAAATTTCTGTATACTATTTATTATTACGTTACCATTCCTTTTTATTATTACGTACATTATTTTATTTATTTAGTTAGGTTGCTAACTAAATAAATAAAAACTACAAAAAAAACATTCAACAATGTGGATTTCTTGGAGTCTAAACATAACTCTTGTGGAGCAGAAATTGATTTCTTGCCCAGGCAGGTGGAATCCATCTAGTGTCGTTAATAGGAACTTTTTAATAAATAATTTAATTTCAGATTCACGTGGAATCCATCTAGTGGCGTTTATCAGAACTTATTATCAGATGGGATGTAAGTTTTAAAAAAGTTTGGCTTTTTCACAACAGATGGCATGGTAGTTCTATAAAGATTAACGGTCTTAGTCATAAAAAAACCTTAAAACACTCTTAAAGAGCTCAATAGTTAAAACGTTCAATAAGGCTATTGGCTCGATAACTTTTTTGTTATTCATAAACCTCCAATAAAGCTCCTACAACTATTTGACGTTTATTAGCTGAATTAGTGATGTGTTGATAGAAAAAAATAATTTATTGTCAAGAAAGTTGGCAGAATCGCGGAAAACCATGACCATAAAAGTAAAAAAAAAACGTTTTTGACACCTCTTATGAAATAATTATAATAAGGTTGGGCGCACACTGATAGAAAATTCAGTCATACTAGCTGTGCCCCGCGGTTTCAGCCGTCATTTAAATTAAAATAATTGGTATCAAAAATAGAATACAGCTTTGTCTATCGCGTATGTTGCATCTCTCTATATCTGTACCTATGTGATTTTTATGATTGCATCTTTGTATGTAACTGGCAAGTCGTTTCACATACAACAACAAAAAGTCAAGTGACCTAGTCATGTTTCCATTTTAGTCTGTGGGTTCACCGGTTGGTTGGTACCGGGGACTACTGCATAGATTTATTGTTGAGGTGGTAGTATCCTTTCATGGTGCGGTTGCGAAATAAGCGACTGAATTTACGATAAAGCAGCGAGGATATTAAAATAGACTCGTAATGTAAACTTCTTTGATTTTTTTTGTTTCTTTTTGATTCTTTGACATTTTTTAACCGCATCATTTAGCCGGCATAGTGGGAGCGATCAATATTGTAAAACGACAATGTATTTATCGATCCATTTATGGACTTTGTAGGTCTGCTTACCATCCGGTAGATACAAAATCACATGTCGTGTAATAAATAAATAAAAAACAGATGTGGCGGCACCGCCATTCAATTTTTGTAGTTTGAAGCGGCCAACTTTGTCTTTTTGGACGAAAACGAAATTGGTACAAACCCATGTTACTTGGTCAGACTTGGTGATAATGAAGTTTTTAAATCGATTTTTAAATTATCCTAAACACGCTAACCATAAAATATTTTCTCTTTATAATATGTTGTTCGTGGTGGCTCGTGAGTCAAATAAATAAGCAGTGCCAAGATTTTTAGTTTTTTTTTATTGGAGCACGGGATGTGACTTTGTATTTTGTATCGACCTGCAGGTTTCGTTTGTTGTTTAACAACACTGATCACTTCCACTATGCCGGTAAAATTAGGTTATGAAACGGGCGGCGACAATGACGAATTTGCATTACAAGTATATTTTAATATCCTCGCTGCTCTATCGTCAATTCAACTGCCCGTTTCGTAACCGCACCCTGAAAGGAGACTAGCACTTCGACAAGCAATATTTTAATTTTAAAACAGTAACTCTGGTTGAAGATTGGACCCAGATGGCTGTCCGCATGAAAAATATTTAACTCCTATTTACTTAAAATTTGGAATGGCTTTGGTGGATTGGATTTTTAAAACTGGAAAGTAAGGTAAAATATTCCTTGGAGACCATCCATATTTTTTTAAGATATGCACAGATTTTGGAAAAAATGTACAGTCAGCAAGAAAATTATAATTTTACACAAAAACTTTTTTTAATGCCAATCGATCCTGTAATAATCCTGTTTCTTATAATGATCAAAAGTCTCTACAGGTGGACAATTCTCACGCTTTCGACATTCATCTCCATGGATTATACATATTATGTCAATTTTCGTTCAAAAATATCGAATCGAGATGATGTCGAAAGCGCGGGATTTGCCCACCTGGATCGATTGAAGGTTTGAGTGCTAGAAATGACAGAAATCGCGAAAAACTTTTTCCATACATTTCTGTAAGAGAGTCAAACTTCTACATTGGCCAAACTTTTTGTTATGGGTAGATCCTTTATAATCCGCTATAAAGAAGCAGAATTTAGGTACGTAGTTTGGAAGATTTAGGTATAAATAAAGGTCTAGTTCAAAATATTAAAAATAATTCTGTCCGAGTTAAGTACCTAGTAAAAAAAACCTTAAAGCTGTCTAAAAACAAAATCCATCGTCTGAACTTCGTCTGTTCGTTCGGAAGGAATAGAAAATTAATAAGGGTTATATTATTTACACTATTAAGTCACTTCCTACATTTATTTACATTATTAATAAGGAAGAATATAATGCTGAAATCTTAACTCTGAATACTTAGTTCAAAACGTTTTTTTTTAATATTAGTAGTTTATATAAAAAATGTCGGAAAATGTCAGAAATAAAGATAGAAAAGCCAACTGTATCTTAACAACCCATCAAAGAAAAAAATCTGGATTCTAATATAGTGGTACAGAAACTAATTCAAATTCAGTAGTTTAGTTAAATGAAGGTATAAATAAAACAACTTTACTCATGTTTATAAAATAATATTAAAATAAGTAACAATAATTATTATTTATTAAACAGAAGTTTGACTACGCTTATTTTAAGTAAATTTGCTTACAGGTACAAATTCGATTCATTACTCGTTTTATAATTAAAAACGATGGAAACAAATAAATGCCCTTCCTTTTCATAGTAGCAGAGGGGAAATACAAGGTTTGTAAAAGTAAAAAAAATGTAAAACCCATTAATACTTTAAAATATGCTTTGCCTGTAGAATATCATCAGGCGGTTTCTATAAGCTCCCATTTTTTTTAATGCAATTATTCCCCTGCACCTTTAAATAAGTAAGAAAACTATTAAGGAGATGTTACAATGGGAACTGTCTGTTCATTTCTAGGGTGTTCCACAGTAGTCTTCACGGTTTCAGGAGCCTTTGCTGGTCCAGTTTTTGTGATAGGTACAACGCGTTCACCAGAAGCCACTGCTGCTTTCCTTGGACAAGATACTGTTAATACCCCATCTGAAGACAAGGTGCTGACCAGGTCGCTGACCTCGTAGCCGGTGGGAAGGATGTAACGCCTGGTGAACTGGCGGGAGATGTAACCATGTTCGTCCTGCTTCTCTTCGTGCTTGCCTTCGACTACTACGGCGTTGTCTGATGTTTTGACGGTGATTTCTTCAGGTGTGAATTGCTGTACGTCTAGAATTACCTGAAAAATAAGGGTTTCTGATTGTTATTTGTATTTTATAAAGTACTTTCGTTTTTTAACTTCGTTCGTTGTATACCTAGGTACAACGAACTAATTTTACTCGGTTGCAATGAAAATATGGAAAATGCAGCCGATAATATAATACGCGGACAATCCCGATGTTCTACTTTTTCTATTTCATTACTTTTTTTAAGTTGGGAATTTTAGTTAGGTACCTATTGTATTTTGGTTTACCCGCGAACTGTGTCTCTTTTTTATTTGATCTTAATTTGATTGGATTTGGTGAGAAGAGACAAGAAATTCTTGGGTAAGTAAATAATAAGTTTGAGTATAATTTATAAATACTAGAAAAAACATCAACTACACGGCAAGGTTTAATGGTGGAGTACTGGGTTGTATCTGTATGTAGATTATTTGCTAGATATAATTATTAGACACCTAAGAATATCTAGGCACTCATTGACCTTTTTAGATGAGAGGGCTGAGTTATACCAATATAATATATCTCTAAATGTAACGATTAAAGTTAAAAATGGCGTCAAAGGTACCAGTTTTATTTTGAAAGTAGAATGACAGCTGGTACATTCGACGCAATTACTTTAACGGACACTTTGGTGCAACTTATTAGGATATAAACGTTACAAAATGTCTCAACTTACTTCAAATTTATCCTTAGTAAAATTAATGGTAGACGATGATTCTTGTCTAGCTAGCGCGGTGCGCCAAGGCCTGAAGTAAGAGTTTCTGAATAGAGAGCTGGTAGGGGGCACCGAAGACAAGCTAGATAGAAGGTCGTCTCTCCTCAATCCCATGCCGAAGTGCTGGTCGAGAAGTCTGGAAGGACGCTCCCATCGCTCCCAATCGTCCCACCAGTCACGGAACATCATTGGTACCATTGACATCTGAAATCAAATTAAAGTCTTCATATTATCCAGGATTATATGTTTATTTGGAGGGGAAGGGTTTGGGCCTTGTGTCAAAATTTAAGAGAATATTTTGTCAGAACTATTACTGGTAATGTCCAAAAGTGTATCGTTTCGAATACATTTTACTCAAAAAAATAGGGTGACATTGATTTCTAAAAAACCGGCACTGACTATAATTTTATTTTATTTTCGTACCTAAGAGACTATGTAAAACCATCGAAATTCACCTAAAATCTAAAAGGTAATATTAAAGTTTTTGTTAGACTATAGATAAGTTTAACTTAATTATGAAAAAGCTCGAGGGTCCAAATAAAAAAAAACTGGATTTGCCCCTGTCGTAGATTATTAATTGGATTGCTAGTTGCTTTTGCCCCTCGGGAAAAGAACAAATAGTTTAATAATTAAATTTCGTAAACAAAAAATCAAACGAGCAAGCTAAAACAATATTATGAACGTAGATCAAAACATAAAACAAAGTTATTTTTAGCGCCTAACGATTGTAAACAAATGCGCGCACGACGATATACGAAATATTGTCTGGAACCATTCCACGGAATGATTCACCTGAAGGAGACAATTTTAGATTTGATGCAACTGTGATCTAGATACAGTAACGATATAAATAGCTAATTATAGATTATTATTATAATTAATAACTCTCTATTGGTCATCATACCCATTTATAAACTTTGTAGGGTTTTTGTACTTTCATGCTACTATTAAATTCATTGTTCTCTGAAAACTAGGTAGCTAATTCAATCTATATATTTAAAAGGGCTAAGTCTGTCTGTCTTACTCATATTCGCCTCACCGATGCTAGGAAAATGAAAATTACTATAATGGTATTAAAATGCGAAAGTAACTATGTTTGTTTGATGGAGAAAAGTATTATATGTAGAAATGTTGGGTATATTACAATGACATAAAACTGTATTAAATATTTTAGAATTTATGTTTACTTTTTAAGGAATACATCATTCTGTTGTAAATTTGACTTATATTGGCTATCTTTTAGACTATATAAAACATTTGGTACGTATGAAAGTTAGTAAATTTAAAATTACTATTTAATTTTAATTATTTTAACTTCATGCAAAATTACTTATTTTCTATGAAATAGCGGCCAAGTGCGAATTCTTTTCACACACTATAACAAAACAAAAATAAGAAGTATATCGGAAAGTCATATTACAGAAATAATTTAGTCTCAGAAACCATTTTAGATAGAAAGTAAAATATAACACTTTTTTTTACTTTTAAATTGCTAACTCTCGGCCAAAAGCTAGTATGAAATAATTCCTACAATTGGGTATTAAGGTACACAGTATTTTCTCATAGACTCGTAGGTATGTAAATAAATACCTATATCCGATTTCAAAACTTTCCAAATACTTAAACAAATGTTAGTAAACAAACATGAAAGTTAAAATATGTTTGTTGTATTCTTGGTTTTAAATTTACATCAATAATTTAGTAGAGAAAATAATTATTTTAAATATAAGTACATGCTGTTTGGCTTAATGGGTTTCGCCAATCGTTTATATGGATTAAAATTAATATATCTACATTATTTGAGATATTTTTATTATAATTTTTATGCGTATGTATGTTATTTAAAAAAGGCACATATATGAGTAATATACTAAATAAAAAATTAAAATTCTAAAATTATTTTCATAAAAGAATTGCTTACATTTTTTGAGGTTGTTTGTGTTCGGAATACAGAAGTAGACTGTTCAGTGCTCACCGCTGAAGATTTTCCACTCTCAAGAGAGTTGTTTTAAATAGCGCTTTCAGCAGCCCACGCGTGCCGCTGACTCAAGCTGTAGAATACACCTTGAACTTCTATGAAGCTGTGACCATGTTTTTCCAGTCTTGTGAGACAAATTATTACCTTCGATTGTAAATTGAAAAGGTCATATCATAGATTTATTGCATTGGAATTATGGGCCATGATAATTTCCAAAGCAATGAAAATTGCTATCGCGTTCGCTGTTTTAAAATTAATTTAGTGATTATTAAATTTAGTTTTTTTTTTCTGGTTAACAATATTTACTATGAATTTTTATAATCATGGTTTAGCAGTTCCAGTTTTTAAGTGACAACTAAAAAAGTTTTTTTATTTTATTTTTGATTTATGCTCCTATTGGTCGTAGCGTGATGTTATATAGCCTTCCTCTTTAGCCTATAAATGGGCTATCCAACACTAAAGAATTTTTAAAATCGGTTTAGTAGATCGAGGGATTACCCCCCTTCAACCTTACATACTCACAAACTTTACCTCTTTATAATAAGTACTACGGTATATTAATTACTAGCTGATCCGCATCACTTTCTCTACGTAACTCTAACCGTTTATGCAGCGCACGGAAAGGAAGCTCTCAAAATAAACTGATTTTACCCGTTTTCCCAACATTTTTCATTGATGCTACGTTGGCAAATCGGGGAAAATTTGTTTCTTTTGAGAGCTTCCATTGCGCGCTCTGCTGAATAACTATATAGATTATTATTGTTATTATGTTAAGTACATATAGATTATATTATTTATATTATAGATTTTATAAACACCCAGACCATGACAATCTGTAGAGAAAAGTGTAAGCACTTTTTTTTCCATGGATGGGAATCGAACCCACGACCTCCGGATACAACGCCATGGATTTGATATCAATAAAAGTATGATGAAATGGATTTGCGAGCACTAATATTAATTTCAATGGAAAATCATTGTCACCCCATTTTTGCAAGTAAATTTCGTATCTCTGAAATCACAACAAACGATTATTATTTACATTTGTATGAGACATAGGTATTGATACTGTAAGCGGAGAGGTGTAGTACATTCGAGAATAATACACAAAGTACTATCGGATCTACCACGCATGGAGTAGAAAAAACGTAGGTAGGTTTATTTATTTATAACATTTTTTATTTTAGTACAGAAGAGATAAGTAGTTTTTAGTCACCTTCGGAAATTAGATTTACTAAGGACCGATTTCACCTATATATTTTGATGATTTTTGTTAATGATAATTAATTCTTGTTTTTATTACTTAAATTATTCAACTCCAATGCATTTCTTTATATATTAGTTGAATTATAATTATAGAATGTTTATAGATGGGTTATTGAGTCTATTCAAAACTTCGCGACGAGCTATCCACTTGTTTGGTGTAGACTCATACCTTCGGCTACGACGAGGTGGAATCAAAACCGCTTCTCTGGGTACCCTGGAGCCGTCTAAGCGGTCTCGGGCGCCGTAAGGCACCCGTGATGATATATATGTAAACATGAAGCTAAAAAACGGCGCGCGGACGGGCACGGTTTTTACCTTCATGTATGTAAAAGTACCTATAGAAAAAAAATACAATATTTTAATAACTTAAAATACTATTTACATACGTAGGATTCGAGTATCTATGCTAAACTCTTTTCTTTCTTCTTCTTTTTTTGTAGAATGGCAAATACCCCTCAATTGTACGAAGGGATTAGTGCCAGTGTCGAGTTGGATATAAACAATCCATGGTATTACGATGGGAGCGTATTAAATAATAATCTAATACTACTGCTTCCCGAAAACCTGCTGGAATTGTTAGTACTGTTATTGATGAGTATGAATAAAAACCAGAGTTAAATAAAGATCAAACTACGAGTACATCGTGCAACAAAAAAAACATAATAATAATAAAAACATAACATAATCAAAATCAAAAACAGGGGTAAATTAACTACTATCTACTACTAAAGCTAAGTTATAATTATTGCTAAACTATTACATACTTAAGTACAATCTCTATATATATATTTTTTAAAGAGAATTACAATGAAATTTACAATTTAATATTATGGTGGATAAGAAATTGGGTAATGGCTTTCAGGGAATTATAGGTTTCAAGGGATAGTAGACAATTAAGGCTAGTAGGTAATGGGATTTTGTTAGCTGCTAGGAAGTGGTAAAGGGGAAAGGAGTTATACCTTGGGCAATTAAATAGTATGTGAGTGACATCACCAACAGCAGTGTCGCATTCACATTTATCATTGTTATTAATTTTAAGTCTGGCTAAATGGGAGGGGGGTGAACAATGGCCCAATCTTAGTCTGGAGATTATGGATGTAGTAATTTTATTGAATCTAAATTTAGAGAACCAGGGTTTAAAGTTGACATAAGGTAGGATATTGTATAGATATTTTCCTTTTACTCGGCTAGATTTTTTCCAGTGTAAATTCCAGGATGAGAAAAGGGACTGTCGGAGAGTTGATACAATATCATGGGGATAAGTAATGAAGGAGGATTTTGAACCATGGGCAGTAGCAGATTTGGCGAGTTGATCGACCCATTCATTACCTAGTATTCCTATGTGACTGGGGATCCATGCCAATGTTATGGTAATACTGTTATCTGAACAACTATATAGCAATTATTATATTCTAGAGTAAGAGACAAATTGAGTTTTTAGAAAAGGGTTGGAGGAGAGGGATTGGATAGAACTTAAAGAATCAGAAAGAATGAGGGCTTTGTCAAATTGATTTTCAATGATGAATTTTAAGAGTTCAATAATTGCTAGGTTTTCTCCTGAAAAAACTGAACTGTAAAATGGATATATAAATTGTTTGGAAAAACTAGAATTATGGTGAAGATAGGCAGTCCCTACAGAACTAAGGTCATTAAATTTAGAGGCATCAGTATAAAAAACATCATATTTATTCCATTTTTTTTAAATTGATTCCTTTAATTTAGTGTTGGGGTTGGTAGACTTTTCGTTGATCCCTAGAGATGCTATATTAGGAATGAATATAATGGAAAGGTAGTCAAAATAGTAGAGGGGATGACAAGGAAATTGTTCAATGGGAGATTTAATAGCGTTAATGCGATCAAAGCTATTAACTAAACATGGGGCAGCTTTGTTTTTCCAGAAAGGTTTTGTTGATATGTATTCTTTAAGTCATTTTAATTTGGGGAATAAAGGGTGATTTGAAAATAATTTTATTTGGTCTGATAGATATTGGCGCCTGAGGTTAAAGAGGGGATCACCACATTCGGTTTGAAGGGAATTAGTTGGGGTAGATTTCATAGCACCAAGTACAGATCGATGGCATTTACTTTGGGCACGTAAAATTTTATTGGTATTAGCTTGGGAGTCAAGGTTAACAAATGATGCATAATCAAAAATACTGCGGACTATGGCATTGTATACTAATCTTAAATTAAAGGGATGGGCGCCCCACCAGACGCCCATTAAAGCTCTAATTATATTGCAGCCTGCTTCCGATTAAGCAATAATTTTATTTATTTGTGGGGAATTACTCATTTTACTATCAAAAATTTTGCCAAGAAAATTCACTTGTTTTACAATTTTTATTTTTTTTTGTAAATACAACAATGGAACTCTTTGAAGGGGATAGCGAAAGGTCGTGTTTTTGTAGCCAAGAATGAAGAAGGGAAAAGGAAATATTAACACGGTGGGCAATATCTGACTGAAGTATTCTGCTATCAGTCAGTTCCCGTTCAAGGTCAAATATATAGACATTGTTAAAGGCTAAATGTATAGACATTGTAAAGGGCTAAGGACAGAGCCTTGTGGGCGGAGATTAATTTGTCTTTCAGAATAAAGATTATAGAGAAAGGTAGTCATCTTACTAGGAACTCTCAGCTGGTGCAGTTTGTGCATGAGAATAGTAAGATTAACATTGTCATAGGCTGCTGAAATGTCGAGGAATGCAGCTATGACTGACTCATTTCTAGAAAGGGAAAGGTATATATCTGAGGAAAAGAGACTTAGGTTATCGAGAGTGCCTACCTAAACCCATTATTTACCTTTACCTTTTCTAAACCCATGTTGAGATTTTTCAAGAAGAGAGTTATGTTCAAGGAACCATTCTAGCCTATTTTTTATTAGATGTTTTGTAACTTTTAAAAGTTAAAATAAAGAAAGAGCGATAGGGCGAAAGGAGGAGGCAGAGGAGGGGTCTTTTCCAGGTTTTAAAATTTGGATAATTGTTTGATTTCGCTTTGGAGAGGAGAATGTATGGTATACCATCTGGGCCAGGAGCTGACTTAAGTTTAACCTTTTTAAGAACTAAGTTTAGTTCCTTGATGGAGAAGGGAGAATCAAATAGGGAACAATTGGGAATTAAAGGATTTTTTTCAGGGGAATGAGTATTTTGGGTTGGGGCTGGAATGGGGTTCGAATTAGGGGCTAAGTTATCTATAAATTGGTCTACCCACTCTAGAGAAAAGTATTGGGAATTAAGTTTGTAAGAGGATCTATATCGTCTTATGTTTTTCCATACAACGGAAGAGGGAGTATCAGGGGAAAGGAAAGAATAAATAGAAACTTTTCCAACCTTGGATTTTCTTTTTTTTAATAGCCGTTTAGTTGATGCTTGTATGTTTTTTAAATTAATGAAATTATCTACATTTAGGGATAAATTGCATAGTTTCTCAGCTTCTTTCCTTTTACTTATTGCCATGGTACATTCATCATCCCACCAAGGAGGAGAGGAAATGTGTATTTGTTAGTTTTTTTTTTGGAAACACGGATGAAGCAGTTTGGTGAATGGCATCAAAAAATACGTCGTAGCATTGCAACAGATTATTAGAGGTAGGAATATCAAGTAATAAGATAGAGTCTTTAAGAGTGGAAGAAAATGAAGCCCAAAGTAGATTTATTAATAATATAGGGAAACAACGGAGGCAGAGGGGGAATATTGGAAGAATTTAAGGGAGATGAAACTAAAATGGGGAAATGGTCACTACCGTAGGTTAATGGGAGAATTGACCAAGAGAGAAGGGATACTAAGTTTGCCGAACAGAAGGTAATATATACAAAGCTGATGTTGACCCCTGGGGCAGTTCTTCTTGTTGGGGACCCATCATTTAATACACAAAGGTTGAATAATTCGAGAATGTTTTCAATTAGGAGATTGCTGAAAGGGTGAGTATTATTAGCCCCCCATAGAGGATGGTGGGAATTAAAGTCACCTAAAAGAATCATAGGGTGAGTAAATTGTTGCATAGTATTTTTTAGGAAAGCAATGGCAGTAGGGTCTCTTTTAGGAATGTAAAGCGAAATATAGGTTATATTGTTTACTTTTGCTGCAATGATATTAAAATTGGGATAAGAAGGGGTAGGCATTAAAGAGAAGGGAGTGTTATTTTTTATTAGTAAACAGGTGCCACCCCAGCCATCGTCTCTGTCGTCTCTGAAACAAGAATATCCAGACAGGGCAAAACGAGAGCTAGGGTGGAACCATGTTTCTGATAGAGCGAATATAGTGGGTCTATTTTTTTGCGCTAGATGAATTAGTTCGGATTTTTCTTTGGAGGGCGCTTCTAATGTTCCACTGAATTACTTTTAAATCCATTTTCATTTTGAAAAACTAAAACAATATTTTTAATTAAATTTAAGGCAACGTCATGCGGTAGATTTGTGTTTGAGACTATTTCAATTATTGACAGGAGAAGGGAGTGAAATGGGGAGGGATTATCGTCACGGGAGGGGGGAGACTGTGGTGCAGAGGGGTATCCACATCCATTTTCTGGAACAGGCATGGCAAAATCATTAAGGATTTTTTTATGAGCGGCAGAATCATAGCCTTTGAAGTGTACCCGAGAGCGTGATTTTGAGCGTGAGGATCTAGGTTTAAGTGTAGAGAATGTGGTATGAAGGTGAGGGGATGAAATGTGGGAAGTCTCAGGTTGAAACTCAACCTGAGACTTCCCACATTTCATCCCCCATTTTTGTTAAAATATCGGAATACGACTGTCTGGTTTGCGGCGCTTTCTGGCTAGCCTCTAAATAAGGAATGATTTCCTGAGTCATTGTTCTTTTGATAGTGTACTGCCTCATGGTTTCAGGACACGATTTGGAAATGGCAGTATGGGAGACTTTACGTTGTGTTATAAGATCAGTAACCAAACATTCAATGCCATCATGGTCCAGCGTACATTTGAAGCATCTAGGCCTTGCGCGGCATTGGGATCTGGTGTGACCGAACCTACAACATTGAATGGTTGGGTAAACGTATGGCTCCATTTCGATAGACGAGTAATAGGAAAAAATCTTTTTAGGCAATTCTTGTCCATCAAAGGTTAATACCATTGATTCAGTTGGTACCCAAGAAATATCATTATTTATTTTTTGTTCCTTACTAAGTCGTCTCGACTTAATAATTTGACCGAAGCCCTCTGGAACCTTGATTTTTTCGATGACATCCTCATGAGACCAGTCTAATGGGATGCCGACCTAATCTCGAGATATTAAATGAGGGAATATAAATTTTATACTCGGATTTTAACCACAGCTCACTTTTTAGGAAATTATTTGCATCTTTATAATTAGAAAATGTAACAGATAGTCTATTTCGTCCAATATTTTTAATGCCATCTTCCATGATTTTCATTAAATTATGATAAACAAAAAGGCGCCAAACTTCAAGGGGTGAAGGGTGGTGCCAGAGGCAGGTTCAGCGGTTAGTTCCACATAGATAATGAAGGGGCCTAAATCTGTTACAGCATATTGTTGTCTTATAATAACAGATGGAGTTGGGGGAATATTGTCTTTTGAAATAGAGGGGGGCGGAAGAAAAGGTAGGGAGGGTCTTAGCGAAATATTATCTGAAGAGACTATGGCTCTTTTTAGTGTAGGGGATTGATGATTTTTAGTAATTGATTTTAGGTCCGATTTTTCCTTGGAATAGTCGAGGTTGACAAGACTACATTAGCCCCTACCGGAGGTGTAATACACAAATCTTGGGATTATATAATCTCTTCATATTGGGGAATGCCATGATGGTGGATCAGGATTTAAGTTGGCTATATCCATGTTAGCATAAAATAACTTACCGGTTACTAATCTAAACCTTACACGTGCAATAATTAGAAAAAAAAAAACAAAAAAAAAAAAATCATGAAAGTTGAAACGCGGACGCGAAACACATGGAGAGTCCAAAATAGTTCTCAACATTTCTGCACGATGCAAATTGCCATTTATTTAGGTTTCCACAGTCAGCTCTTGATAAAATAACAGGTCCAGCACAAATAGTTGTGTTTAATGCACTTTTTCCATTTATATAAGAAGCAGATAGTAAACAGTCAGCAAACAATAAGCAATTATTTATTGCAGAGGTAAATATCTAACAGCAGCCATCTCCAATCATGAATCCAATTCTTTTCTTTTAGTTGATTGCTTCTACGCATTAAACATTTTTTCGTAAGATAATTTCGACATATAGGCCCATCCAAAGAGTACTTTAGTATACTAGGGCCCATGCTTTAGAAAAAGGTTCGTCTTTTTCTAAAGTCCGGACAGACGTTCCAGCAAGTACGCGTACTTGTGGCTCGCTCGATGACTTTACTCGCCCGTATATCATCCTATGTACGCGTACTTTAAAACCGCCAAGTACGTTCATCGGTGATCCAACATGTTTGAAATTTTGCTCGTAGCCCGCCTTTTTTGTTTAGTGAGCCCGCCGTCTGTCATCACTACAGCCCCCCCTAGCCAAGACCATGGTCGCTTTTTACGCTCGAACGTCGCAGAAGCGTGAAAGAGTGAGAGATAATAAATTGATTATCCTATTGGTGTTATATTGTATATATTGTTGTCTCGTTTTGGTTATTTCTGCAACGATAAAAACGAAATTGACGTCATCATCAAATGTCATTTTCATACAAAAGCTTCGTTCGCGTTATTTACGACTGCGCTCTTGACTAGGGGGGCTGGTCGCGCGCGGAGTCATTATTTTGTTTCGGCAGTCGTGGTATATTTAGTTATTTTTTTAATAAAAAAGGAGCGTTACAGAGCCTTAAGGACATCCCTATTTTTTCTCAACAATGACTTTCTGTATATATTAATTATACTCTATGCCAAGTTATCTGTGATTATCTGTCAAATTTAATTTTTGTATTTACTGCTCCAATTTGTATTCATTCATCATTGAAAACAAATATAAAAGATTAAGAACACAGCCGATAAAAGTAATCTAATCAATTTTATTGAAGTAAAAGGGAAACACATTCATGTTTCGTAATATCATTTAACTCTACAGGTAGAAATGCATAGTGAGTCAGTGCACGCGAACCATTTAATGTGAACACCGGTCACTGGGAAGTCTATTTTCTACCGAATAAATAAATTATTTAGAGATTTTATTGTGCCGGTCACAATGCTATCGTGGCTACAACATCGATGGACAGGCTTGTATCTTCTAATATTCGGATTTAGTGGACTTATACTATTCCTGTATGGATTTTTTCCATTAAAATATCATACAGGAAAAATGGCTACAATTGATGATTTACCGATGTTTATTGATGGTGTAAGGTGAGATTTGTTTCTATTTTAAATATGTAGATACGTATTACTATCTACAAGTATGATTGTTCATAAAACAAAATACGTTAGAGTAGGTTAACACTAAAGTGTAGGCTAAGGAGATTTTTATAAGCAGACAGAAGATCAGGGTTCTTATTCTAATATGAAACATTACAAAATAAAATTGTTATATTCATTTAGTATAATAAGGCTACTGCATAATAAAAAAAAGGGTTATAGTAACCCTACTGTACTCTTAGTTATAATTAGCATAAGAAAACTTTTTTAAGAATAAAAATAGAAGTCTAAACATCCCACGGCAAGGTTTTTATTCAGTTTTAAATTTTGGACCTGGGCTCAATTCTCTTAAATTAACTTACACCAATAAAAACATATTTGCATCATAATAGAACAATGCTGACTATTATTTTTGACAGTTTTCTATAGGTAAAATAAATAAATAAAAATCATTTATTTCCTTAACAATTTTCAATATAACATAATTATAAGGTTGAAGCCAACTTTTAAGTATATAATACCTATCAGCTGGCTATGCTTTTCCTAAATAAATCTTAAATATAAAGATTTAACAATAAAGATTTTAAGAAAATGATAGCTCAAAAGTAGAAAAAAAGAATAGGTTAGAAAAATATAAAATGTGACAAATTAAGCTATAGTGATTCTATTACTTACAATGTAAAATGACACAATTGTAGTGAACATAGTAAAGGAAGGGGAGAGTTAAAAGTAAATTTCACCATACTTTGTCCCAAGTAGGTATATTAAATTTACCAATCAACTTGAACTGATCTAATAAGAATCAAACATACATATTATATTTTATTAACCCTATGGTAAACTATACTAAAAAACATACCAAAATTGTTTTGCCATCCCTGCGTTCCGAGAGCTAGCGCGGGCAGTTTCTCGTGCTGACTTCAAAAACCAGTGCGACCACCCGTTTCAACACAGCCATGTGATTTTTTTTAGCGATGCTAAAATGCAGCTCGGAAACAATCGGTGTTGATTTTTGATGCCACTTTTTGACAAGAAGCACTATTTTAAATTAAATAATTAAAATTAAAAATATTACTACCTTATCTTTATATAATAAATCAATATTTTTTAATTAACTATTATTTAAATACAATAATTTTATAATATCACAATATTAATTTAATTAACAACCTCAAACTAAACATACTAAAGCTGCATTTAGTTACACAATATTTATTTTTTAGGTTTAATCGAACTTTTAAACACAAAACAGATATGAATATATAAAATAATTAATTAAATTCCAATTTGTAGATAGATATTCACATGTAAACACATCTGTCAAAAATGTGTTAAAATTTCTGGTCGTGGAACGATTGATGGCAACTTGAATTGCTAACATTTCCACGCGGTGAAGCTACCTTGGCTAAAAAAACCAGGGATCCGTGGCAGCGATGCTGAGGACGGAATGTGATGCATGAGAGTAGGAAATTATTTGAAAGTTTTCTTAAACATTGATGCTACCTGATTCATACACTTCACGGCCATCACTTGGTCTACATAGTAGTAATAACTGGTAGACACAGGTGACTCTGTGTCTACCAATACTGTGTCTTCATAAAAAATAATTAAAAAAAAATATTTTGAACATTTCAGCATTGATGGACAAGAAGTCTACAACCCAGATAAAACTAGTGTTATTCTAATGATAATAGATGGCCTGAGATATGATTTTGTAACAGAGGAGTATATGCCTTATACTGGCCAACTTATAAAGAATCTCTCGGCATGTATTTATGTTGCTGTAGCTGAACCTCCAACTGTGACTATGCCTCGAATTAAGGTATTTTTAATATTTTCATAGTTCATTACAGATTACAATGTGCCAATGATAGTATTTTTGATTAGCTAGAAAGGAAACTAAATGTAGTGGGGATGAGTGTTGAATTTATTAGTAAAACTATGTTCTGATTACAATTCCAGATCCCTCATCTTCTCTGCCATCTTTAACAGACCTCTCTAGCACCATCACTAGTAATCCGTTATACATTATTGGGAATTTTATTTTTTTATTTTATTGAGAATATTTAAATTGTTTTAGGCTTTGGAAATTCCAGATCTGATGGTACTTATTATATTGTTGTTAATATTAAATCTTCTACTATTATATTTAGTTTTAATTGTACAGTTAACCAAGTATATAATAATAATAATTAAATTGGTATTATCCAAAGAACAAACAAACTTTTTCTGTAATCTTATACATTAAAGCCAGTTAAGATTTTTTTATACCTACTTATAATTTTGTTGTATTATACAGTCACCAGAACGAAAAAGAGAAAAAGCACAATGGAGACGCACCATTAACTTCTGGAGGGATATATTCGCAAGTGACACTTTTTGTAACTATATGCAAATGCTTTTTTGGTAATGGGCCAAAGAAAAAACTTTTCTGTATAGGTATAAGTTTATATAACTAAACATTGTTAACTTTTAACAAGTATGAATTGTTTTTTCTTTGGATTTTAAGTATATAATAGTCAATAAATAAATGCATGCTTTTTTTGTTGTATTTTAGTGGTCTGCTTGACTTGGTCCCCAATTCTATTTAATCAATTGTACCAAATTTTTTATATAACAAAATTTCAAACTTATAATAGACTACTAAGATACTTGATTTAGTAGAATTGGAGCCAGCCTGTAGTAGTATTATAAACTACTTGATAAATTATTTAGTGCATTTTTTTTTTACGAAATCAACCAAATATAGCTGAGCAAAGCATGCACCCACACAACTTTAGTAATATTCCAACAAAAACCAATATTTTTGCTTTAAACACTTGCATTACTAGCTAGTTGACTGCATTACTAGCTAGTGTCTTCCTTTTTTCCTACAATACTGGCTCCATTAAACAAAGCACTACAAAACTGACAGTATAAGCACTACCAACCAGATAACTTCTGCTACTGGCACTGGTGGTGACAATTCTTGGACTGCATAATCTACTCAAGAATATGAAGTCTCATGACAAGTTATTATACAAAAAATATGGCAAATAGAATACTTTGAGGTCTATTGGAATATTCTGTATCTACAGGATAAGATATCTAATCTATCTAGACTTAATGTTCTAATGTCCCGAAGGTTTGTCTATCAGAGAGAGACAATGTTCTTAGCTATCCATGGCTTCACCATGCGGGTGCCGGGTACATCGCGTGGTTGGAAGGCAGGGGAATGAACTGCATCGTTGCGAAGTAGGTTTAAAGGCCTTTTGAAGTCTCACCTGCACTGTGTTCACTACCCTCTCTACTCAACCAAATACTATATGATCATGTTAGCGCCATCTTGGAAACACACTCCATAAAAGTTCCGACGGCTGATCTTGGAAGGCCAAAATCCTTCAATAGACGATGCAAAGATTTTGCTAGAATTCCTCTTGCATCAACTTCCACTGCATAAAGTTGATAATATCTAACGGAATTAAGTCCGCCTTTGTATTATGCACTAAAGATTAATAAATAATTAAAAGATCCGCCTTTATGTCTTGCTTGTTCCAATACCCCAATACTCACATTTTTTTTTTGTTCCTTCACTTCCTTATTATTATAATTTGTAAAACAAACAAAATGGCATTGCATAAGAGCACACTTAGTTATCACGCATTACTAACCCAGTGGTTCCAATCGACGCGCGCGCATGTCCGATTACCCGTCCCCAGCAGAGCGTGACGCTCTCGCTCGACATTCACATAGGTCCAAAGGAATAGAAAAGCATAGAAAGCTTAATATGCTTAGAAATATATAAAAAAGTTTGAAGTCCATGGAATTATCATGCAGGTTACCGAGCCCTTCGCGTGATTGGAAAAACTTAACTATTTTATATTCTGGGAATTGTGACCAAACTAGGGTAGGGGTTACCTACAATATCAACGCCCTTCACTGTGTTAGTACCTACCCTCTCTATCCACCCAACTTTAAGATATTTCTTGGCAATCTGGTCCATTAAAGTTCCGACGTATTATCTTGGAAGGCCAAGTTCCTTAAAAGGCGGTACGAAGTCCTTCCTGGAATCCCTCTTACAACAACTTCCACTGTAGAGTTGAATTTTAAAACTAGTTTTTCTCGTAACTTTATTTGTCGAATGTTTGAGGTATGTTCTACATGATGGTGTGAGATGTATCATCACGGGTGCCATACGGCGCCCGAGACCGCCTAGACGGCCCCAGGGTACCCAGCGGAGGGTTTTTAATCCCACCTCGTCGTAGCCGATGGTATGAGTCTACACCGAACAAGTGGCTAGCTCGTTGCGATGTTTTAAATAGACTCAATAACCCATCTATAAACAGTTTCACAAGTTGGTATAGTGAAACCGGGACCGACAGCTTAACGTGCTCTCCGAGGCACTATAGTGGTGTTATATATTTGTGTTATATTTGTATAATGGTGTGGTTCTGTGGAATGTTGGGTTAAACTGTCAGTTCTTCAACTACCCCTTTTTTAAGCAGTATACCAAGATGTTAAGCTAGTTTTAAGCAGAAATTAGAATCGGAGCTTTTTCATGTACAATATCGAATAATTAGTTTGTTCACTTGTTAAGTTTATAATTCATTATTATGATTTACGTATCTATATATGGTCATAAACCATGGAATGAGTCTTACTTACATTAGTTTGTCTTGTCTTTTATTGGGTCATGGATATTATATTGCAATATTGTCTTGGGACAGTTTACACTTAGCGAAGCGCGTCGGTTTGAACTAAAAGGTAGCGGAACGTAAGAGCATCTCTGGTAGGTCGCACCTGCCAAGGGAAGTAAAAATTATAGTACTTAGTTGAATCCTGCGCAAAATTTTATTGCATATTTCTTATATTTTAAAGCTGTTAAATAATATAAAAATGCACTTATTATTATTATTTATTTATATCTTTTTTGGCATACAAAATATAAAGGCTGACTTAATCTATGAAAATTATTTGTAGTTGAATTGAAGGTTTTACTCTTATTCCATTACAAATAAATTTAATTTGCCTTTATTTAGTAGCATATATAAGAGATGTTTTATAAGCAAATGCCATGCTTCTATACTTTGTATCTACCAGATTGTAAGCTGACCTACTTACCAAGTTTATGAATGGGCTCGATCAATAGGTACATCGTGGTGAAAACAGCATTGTTCACTCTCACTATGCCGGATTAATGATACGAAATAAGAGGCTTCTGCTCGTTTCGTAACCACATCCTGAAAGGCAATTACCACCTCGACCAGAAGTCAATACAGTAGTCGGCTAAAAACCGGTAGACAAGACTAGATATGCAAATGTGATTTGAAATATTGTAGAAATTAAATTTTCCTAAAATTTAATTTCCGTGGTCCGAGGATGCTAGCGAATTTATCCGTGATCTGGGTAAAAAAATTAAAATAGCTACTGGTGCAAGCTCTGAGCAAGGATTACCTGGTTCAGAGGATCAGCATTGCTATCCAACGGGGTAACGCCGCTAGTGTCCTTGGTACCCTACGCCCATTGTCTCATTTCCAAAATTTTTAATATAGGTAATAATTAACTATTTTTATAGGTAGGTATATTTTATTATATTTTTGTTTATTTTATTTTTTAGGCTTTTAATAATATTGACTGAATTTTTAATTGCAATAAAATAAATGCATACTATTTTCCTAAAATAAATGTGGCTCTATTTAAATGAAACACAAAACTATTTATTACATTTGCTTGCTATTATTAAATATAGTTTCACTTTCAATAACATTATACTATATTCTCTGCTAGTATTATAGTATAGTTACACGAGCTCTTGTAGTAGAAAGTAAAAGTTATTTATGTTTATAGTATAGGTACAAGTAATATACAAATTCAGCTGAGTTCGAGTTTACTACAACATTAATGAAATATTAATTTCCATTTTATAACTTGATAATTATATATTTCATATTAAACTATAGATGTACAATATTATTTTAATTCTGCGACAAACATTAATCGAGCATTATTGGAAGTGCGAAAGCTAATTTTGTATGGAGAACGCGGAGTTCGCGATTACGACTCCAAAGGCTCTACCATGGGTTTGCGCATTGTAGAAACGTAACGTATTTATTTACGTATACGTGAGCAACAACCAATAGGATCGCTTTATTCAATTCTGTTACCAAAAATAAAGCTATCCTATTGGTTGTTGCTCACGTAAACGTAAATAAATACGTTACGTTTCTACAATGCGCAAACCCATGGTAGAGCCTCAGGAACCTTAAATACCTGATAGACCGATTGATTTTTTATTGCTCCCGCCGAGCTTACGCCCCTGCAACTGGGTATAAACCAAGCAGTCTCTCAACCCCGTATCTAAGGGGGTGAAACACCTGATGATTGACCCATTGATGCATGCCTTCTGTCTTTTTTTAGTAACTAATTTCTATAATTTATATTTTCCTATCCAGGCTATGATGACAGGCAGTGTATCTACATTTGCTGACGTGGCATTCAATTTTGGAGCTCCAGCAGTGACTGGGGATAGTGTCTTACGTGTGGCCAAGCTCAAAGGTCGCCGGTCTGTCATGTACGGTGACGACACATGGCTAAGGCTGTTCCCTGAGCTATGGGCTGAATCCGATGGTACCACCTCGTTTTATGTCACTGATTATACTGAGGTATGTTGTTTTTTTGGCATATACCGGATATGGGAGGGAGTTCCAGAATTAAATTTTACTTCATTTTGCGAGGTCCTTTGGTTAAGGCTAATCTCTAGGCATGTACTATGTATACCAGAAACAATGGTACTATAGCAAACTATAAAGAAAAACGTACTAATATTGTTTTGCCATGAGTGAGAATCGAATCCACGAACTCCGTATATACCGCCAAAGACGCAACCACTATACCATGGAGGCAGTCAATATTGTTTAGTATAAACTTAATTATCATCACTCCTCACAATACAGCAATGTACAGAGGGATCACGTGATTAGTGCTATCCTCAGATCTATTAATTCTAGAAACTTGTATAAATTAGTAGGAATTTAGGGGAGATAATGGGAAGTAAAATAAAATAATGGATTATAGCTATGTTCTATCACAGGGTGCCTTAAGGCGCCTGAGCCCGCCTCAGGGTGTTAAGGGATTGTATGAAAAATATGAAAAAATATGAGAGAAGAATCAAATGGTTTTGTGACGGAGGGGGGTGAGGAATAGACAACAGGAATATGACTGACTTTTAGGTCGGTCAGAACTATCTATGAGTATAAGATGCTTTCTTTTATACTATTTTTCAAATGCAATTTTTACAAGGGTTTTGCTGGTTACACATAGTGTTGCGCAAAGTATAATATTGTTCCTAAACAAATTTATCTTCCAGTTGAGGAGGTATAAAATATGGTTAAGAGCGGAAGTGTTATAGTGATAAAATGTATCCATCTTTATTTTAGGTAGACAACAATGTGACAAGGCATCTGGACAAGATCTTGACTCCAGATGAGAAGAAGAAGCCTCCATTCGACTTCCTGGTACTTCATTACCTTGGTCTGGATCATATCGGGCACTTGGAAGGAGCTCGCAGTCCCAAAATAAAGCCCAAGCTATTGGAAATGGATGAAATTGTTAAGAAAATCCATACTGCCATGCGATCTTGGGTAAGTTTTTGTTAAATCTTGGGTAAGTTTTTGTTAAAACTTAACTCTCGTTAACATAAAGATATAATAACTATCAGTTCACCAGGAATTGGTTAATTAAAAATATTACATTGAATTCTTATTAAGTTTTTGTCTATCCTTATTAACCTATCCTTTCTTCTTTGTGCTGTTAAGAAATTTGACGTAGCGAGTATATAAACGCTTCTCAAGGTACTATTCAGTCTTAGAATAAAATCTACTCTCTTTACTACAAATGTCAAAATAAGATGGATTGAACTAGGGTAGTGACTTATATTATGCCCAAGCACCTATATAGTTACTGTGTTGTTTTTTCGGGGATCACGGGATGCGCAATGCGGCGGCCATATTAGTGCCGCTTGTGCTTACTATGGCTAGGGACTTGTAATGCCCAAGCACCCAAAGAGTTATTGATTGGGTTTAGGTGGGCAGGGATCACGGGATGCGCAATGCGGCGCCATACTAGTGCCGCTTGTGCTCACTACGGCTAGGGACTTGTAATGCCCAAGCACCCAAAGAGTTAATGTGTTGGGTTTAGGATCGGGAAGGCGTGTTACTACTGGGCGGGGATCACGGGATGCGCGACGCCGGCGGACACGGTGGTGCGACTCCTGCGGAGATTCTGGTGCCGCTTGTGCTCACTAAGGCGAGCGACTTCAAGTGCCCGCATCCGTAAGTCTGCCTACTTCGTACTACTAATTTTATAAGGTAACACCCACTTTACGAGATTACCGCGTTGATCCAAATAAACTCATCAGCTTTGTTATATTAGTATAGATTATTCTATGATTCACATTTATCACCACAATTTTCCACCAATCATATATCTTATATATTTACTTATGTTTACCTTAAAATAATTCGAGCATCGAAGTTTCATCGAGTTTTAGACTGTTAAACTGAACTGGGAGTAAATTGCTTAATTTTTTTTGATAATTCTTTTTGTCTCAATTCTATGCCGATATGTTTTTTTTATAAATACTATTATTTTGCGAAGTATAAGGTGACAGCTTTGACTTTCTTGTCTTGCATTATTTATATACGTTTAATAAAAAGAATTATAATCGATGGTCATTATAAAGTGTTATATTTTGAGCTCATTTGAAAGAACTTATTTTAATTCTTTATTGTAATAAAAATGTACATAGACGACCTTAATAACTTAGCCTAATCTATAAAGTATTTAAAATGATATACAATATAATTTAGGCAAGGATCAGGCGGCACAGTATCGCAAGTGGACATAGCTCCGTCGGTGGCGTGGTTGCTCTCGTCCCCTTTCCCTGGCGATAGCGCCGGCCGCTTGTTGCCTGCCCTTCTGCCCTCCAATGCGAGACAGCTACTGTACTTGTTACACTACACGGCCAGACACCACGCAAAAGCACTTACTAGCATACTGGGAGAGATTCCTGATAAGGGTAAGTTCTAAATTATGGGTGGTTATAAAGTTCAAAATGGCGGGTGTTGGCGGCCATATTGGAAAAGTGTCTTGGTTTAGCTTAAGCAAACAAAACAATAGTTTATGTAATGCATTATACTAAATTTAAAATTCCGGGTATTGGTGGCCATATTGGATAAGTGGCTTGGATTTGGGTTAAGCAAACAAAACACTAGTTTACGTAATGCAGTATACTAAATTCAAAATGGCGGGTATTGGCGGCCATATTGGATAAGTGGTTTAGAACTTTGGACTTAGCTTAAGCAAACAACGGGCGATTTCTAAATGGAGGTCGTTGGCAGCCATATTAAAACAGTATCTATATTAGGCGAAATTTCGTTAACTTCATGTCTCAAACTTATTAATACTCAATCTTTTAGAGTTCTACAAACAGTTCAAGAGAGCCGAGAAGCAGTTTGCCCAGTACTTGGTTACCGGACAACAAAGTGCAGCCAAACTTGCTAAGGAATTCTATGAGGAAAGTCTGGAGGAGATGGCCAAGTATCTCAACGAATCTACTGTTGACTTCGATATGTTTGCTATTGTCACCGGAATTTGTCTTATGTTTGCGGTAAGTGTATTATGGGTATACAATTTTAATTGAATAGTAATAGTAAATGTATAGGACATTTCACATGTCCCTGGTCGCAAACTAAGCTTTAGGCTTGTACTATGTATCATCACGGGTGCCTTACGGCGCCGAGACCACTCAGACGGCCTCAGGGACTATGTACTCGTATAACCACGAAACTAATACATATTATATGATATAGGCCTTATTCATAAAAAATTATGAGTCCTTAAGAACACTAGTAAAAATATGTTTGCCTCTTACGCACATTTATAAAAAGGGACAAAACTTATTTTAACTAAAGTGTTCTTTAAGGACTCAATAAGTTTTTATGAATACTGGTGTTAATCTATAACTGATGTAGACACATTATGTTAACTTGATTTTTTATTTTAGGATAATGTCAACATTTTACCATTTTTTATCATGTATAGCCAACAATAAGTTAATAGCTAAGAAGCTGTGTATATCATTTACAGAATCCCAAAGGCCTACTTTTGTTTGACAAAGCAGTATTTACACTTTTTATGAAACCGTAATGATTTACTATTTGTTTCAGATAACAATAGCATTAATATGCGTAACGCTATTTTCGTTACAAGCAACCGAAAAGCGCAAATATAGCGTAACTTACCACGCAAAAAATCGCTCCCAAGCCGGTACCATAGTCGCCTTCCTTTTCATATCACTATGCTTCTCTCTCGCTCTAATACTATCATGTGCCATAACTGAAACTAAAAGCAGTTTCTGTTCTTTACTGTCTCCTTGGATTGTAGCATTATTAGCATCCGGAATCATATTATCAGCCGCGTTCTTTGTTACAAAATTCTGTATAGAAGAAAATATGGATTTAACTTTTTTAAACGAGTTAAACACAACAGATTTGCTGCTGATATCGGGTACTTTATTTCATAGTTGGACGTTTTTTGGTACTAGTTTTATAGAGGAAGAGCATATGACATGGTATTTCTTCTGGAATACTTTGATGTTCTTCCTTTTGTTGCGGACTTTTGTGATTGTTGTGGTGTACTTCACACGACGTACTCAGGGGGCCACCGAGGTACAAGACAAGCCGGAGCTGCAGAGGAGAATGGGCAAAGGGCTCACTATGCTACCCAAATGGATTCTACTTATTGCTTTGCACAGGTTTGTTATTTATTTCAATTTTATTAATTTGAACAAAAAGTAGCCGAGTTAGTTAGACCTTAGACTTAAAAACACTGCCGCTTCCCGATTCTGATATGTACCAATAAGTTTTTATTTAAAACTAGCTGACCCCTACAACTTCAACTTTGTCTGCTTAACTTTAACCGGTCACACAACGCTTTCGAACGGAATATTTTTTCCCCTTTTTTGCAATATTTTTCATTGGTGTAGCTCGTAGCGTGACGTTATTTTTAGCTTATAGCCTTCCTCAATAAATTGGCTATCCAACACTAAAATATTTTTTAAATTGAAACCAGGAGTTCCTGAGTGGGAATAAAACCCCACCCACGAGGTACCATGATGCCGTCTAGGCGGCCTTGGGCGCCGTAAGGTACCCGTGATGGTACACATATAAAATGTTCATACTCCATCGATCTGGTTCTAATATATCTGTCTGAATATAAGTCTATTGATATTCTTGTATTAGGATTTGATTAAGAATAATAAAACATCAATGATTTAGTAAAACTGTATTTTAATTTAAGTAATGTAGTATTTATTATATGTATAGTAATTTGTTTGCAGGTATTTGCGAACAATGAACCAAACTGGGGACCGTTGGCTGTTTTTGCCAGACACAGCAGACTGGCTCAATGCCCCGGAGAATGTGGACTACTTACATGTGCACTTACTTGTGGGTGAGTGTTGTTCAGCGAGAGAATATATAAGTTATATTTAGGCACCTTAGGTTTTTACTATGGAGATATATATAGGGAGCTGTCCTAATGCCTAAAATAGCCTTTCCAAACGAAAAAAGAAGATGATCGCCGCCATACAAACTCTAAAATTAAAATTTCTTTATTGGTTGAATTACCCCGGTACGATAGCGGTGCTACATATACATATGTTATATGCTATCACAGTTGGTACTACTAACTGTATCTTGCTTCAAAAGAACATACAAATGTACTAATTTTATGTTTTGAAACAAAACTCAAAAAGGTTCACAAAAAATGTCCTCTTCACATACTGAGGGCCAATTTCACCATTCACTCTATAATCTGAGTTTACTAAAACTAAGTTCAGCTTAAACGAGTTCAAATTTCGAAATTAATCTCAGTTTACATGAATCCGATTTCACCAGATAAATTTTGATCGCGTTTACGAAAATCAAGTTTAAATACATAAACGATACGTTTAGTATTTTTAACAGATAAAAGCGACCTACAACTGTATTTTAACTAAATATTTTCTTCTTTCGAAACGATAGAATCAAAACGCATACCATTTTGTTAAAAAAAAACATTCCCTTGTAGGATTGTTTGACCTTGACAGTAACACTCTTGAACGTGATTAAAGAGCTAAACGACGAATATCGGGCGTTCAGAAAGTAAACCGAGTTTAGCTTGAACTTCGTTAGTTCTATATTGGTGAAACATAAAAAAAGAGCTCTAAACTTGGTTAGACGTTTAAACTCGGTTTAGCTAGAATTGATCGCGTTTAGTGTGAATGGTGAATTTGGCCCTAATCCTGACAAATGTTCGATGAAGGTTTGCGGCCAGCCTTAAAGAAAAATTAACCTAATGGATTTTTTTTTTTTTTTTACATTGATTCATTATGGCAGAATTTGGACATCATAATATGATAGATAGATATTATCTATTATGTCATTCCCAAGTTATAATTTTAGAAAACTTTTTCAGGGACCGTATTTACTTTCGGCATATGCCTCTGGAACCTCAGACACACTAAGAATCCATCTCAAATCCATACTTCTGTTACTATACTAGCTACGGCAGCCATCTTGTGTTATCGAATCGTCACCAAAGCACTGCCCAGCCCACATCCAACAATGCTAACATGGGATCCTGTACATATAGTGAACATATTTTGGGGACTCTTAATCGGACAAATGGTTTTCGAAGTCCTATCATTTACCGGACTATTCCAAAAATGTGGAGTAAAAGTTAACGATCATAAAAAAGTTAACGACGATGATGAATTTGTTTATGTCAAAGCTAAGGCAAAAACTGAAGATTATTACGAGGAAGAATTAGAGGATAATGAACCTTGTAATAGTGATACTGTAAAGTTGAAGTTGGTTCGTTCTGTATCTCACTTGGTATTGAATGATATGATGTTGATTATAATACTCCTGATGAGACCACATAACGTGATAATGGTGCCGAGTATATATTTTACTTGTGTGTTGACGTCGCAGTGCTTGGATCATAGTTTATTGGAAATGAAACCTGGGAAGAGGAAAGAAGTGTTGGACACGTTAAGTCAGTGCTTAGTCCATATTTGGATTGGAGTTCTTTTCTTTTTCTACCAGGTGAGTTTATAGATATTAATAATAATAAGTAGGATAATTGACACATTGCTTATGGTCACAAACTAAACTCTAGGCTTGTACTATGTGTACCGGAAACAATGATATACCTAATACATGTTATATTTTATAAACACCCAGACCATGACAAACTTTACAAAAAACGTACTAATATTTTTTTTGCCATATGTGGGAATCGAACTCACGACCTGCGGATACAACGCCAAAGGCTCAACCAATAGTCTACGGAGTCAAGATAGTTATTATCTTTATTTGCTTGTTTTTTTCTGTTTGTCAAAATAATAAATAATAATCTCAATATTTATCTATTTTTTTTTATATTATATGGTCTGGTCAGATATCATAAATAGTCATTAAAATCAAATTATTCAGAATACACTCACTGGTGAAAACTCGGGTTTTAATTTGCTTGTCTCGATAACTTTTCCGTAATTGGTAATTTCTCTAAAGTTTTGTTTGCTACCATTTCAAATCTCTTTTTGTGCTTTATTATTTAGATTTATAGAACACAAATTTACAGAACCTTTTGTAACAGGGTAACTCAAACAGTCTGGCCTCAGTGGACCTAGGCTCTGGTTACGTAGGGCTCCGCTCGTATTGCCCGGTACGAGTGGCGCTCCGTATGGGATTACACGCGTACGCCGGCCCTGCTCTAGCGGGAATCACTCTCTTTGCTACCAGATCTACTCACCACCACACTTGGGAGGGGTAAGAATAATTTATTTATTACTTTACTATAAAAACTCTCAAAGCTTAGAATTGGTGGGCTCTGGGAAGGGTGAGTGAAATTTATTATTTATATTTAAAGTAACTCAAAATAATAATATGAAGGACATTACACCCATCTTCCCTGGTCATAGACTAAGCTCTAGGCTTGTACTATGTGTACCAGAAACAACGATATAATACATATTATATTTTATAAACAACCAGACCATGACAAACTGTACAGAAAAACGTACTAATGTTTTTTGCCATCGAACCCACGACCTCCTTATACAACGCCAAAGGCCCAACCACTAGTCTACGGAGGCTGTCAAAGTCATCAGTGGGCCTTCGCTTTAATTGCCCGGTACTAGTAGCGCTCCACATGGAATCACATTCACGCCGGGAAGATTCACTCTCTTTGCTTCTAAATCTACTCATCATCACTAAAACTATATTAGGTACTGTTATAGTATCCCTCTATAGGTGGAACTTGTGAGGGTGGAGTATAATTATGTTATTACATTATAAGGAGCGCTCTAATCGGAACGTTTCTCTAAACAAGGTTTAGGAGGTTTGTCCTAAACCCGGTTAGCTATCAATATGTTTTATCCCTGTTGTGCCATATAATGTGACAGGGAGAAAACTGAGGTTTAACCAACCTTGGTTTATTGAAACGTTTCTGATAGATTTGTGATGGCCTAAAATCGGTAGAGCTTGGGAAAGGTTAGTCCGTCTGCTTTAAATATCTCCAAGGACCATCCTGTCATTGTTTTGTCGAAGGTTTAAGCTTTCATGTACAAATATATCAGTATTAGTATTTTAGCATAGAGTTATAGAGTATTACTTTACTTAAATTAAAACCATTTTTTCTTTAAGTATTATTTATAAATAAAAATGCCTAGTAAATAAAAACATAAAATTTCTTCAAAGGGAAAAAATACCGTAATATCAATAAACAGCTGAAGTGAACATTAACGACAATTTCGCAAACAAAGCTGTCTATAAATAATTTCCACTCAATAGATTTATTTTTATTAACGAAGCTATTTATGCACGACAATATATAATTTCCCTATATGCATGTAACTCTAAAATATGTAAAAAAAATATATATATTTGATATATGTTGTGCCTTTTTTATCTAGAAACACATATGACACAATATTTTTTATTTAAATTGGTCCATTATTTTCTAATTTCAAAACAAAAATGTATTATTTTTGCAAAAACGGAACACGCTCCGCAACGGTGAGAGTTGACACTTCTGACGTGATGAAGTCACGTCAACAGCCGAAAGAAACAATTTTTACGGTTGTTAATATACTTATAACCATGCAAGAGAAAAAAAAAACATTGTTTGTAGTATGCTGTGACGTCACAGCAATGGCGTGCTAGTGATGCGCCGTTTTCGGATACATTGAAGAATGATAAATGTCAATCCCTTTTTTTAAAGGTTATCACATTTATTTTGTATTATATATTTTTTAGTGTTTAATAAATTAAATACTATCAAATACAGCAATAAAAAAAATAATGCATATTCTCTTTTGTATGAAGAGTCTTATAACTGATTTTTTAAATATTTGTTACAGGTACCTCCAATCAGTGTGGCGGTGCACCAACATCCTAGCACTTCAAAGGGTATACTCTATTCTCATTTATTTAGTGGTGGCGGCGGCATTCCGACATCACTTATTCGTTTGGACGGTATTCTCGCCAAAACTACTCTACGATTTTGTAGCCACAGTATTCACTATTACAGCACTAGTCACTATAGCAGAAATTGTGGGCGTCACGCATTTAGCTAGCTGGATAGCCAAATTTTTCACAAAAACATTCTGACGCTTACCACCGCCTTTTAGGTTATTTTTTAAACCTAGTTGACTTTCCAAAAAATAATACACATTTTTGTGATGACTATTTTGAAGAAGGTGGTAATTATAGACTATATATATATATATAAAACCATTACTGTGATAATTAAAAGATGGTTTCCTGAAGTGTACGCGATGGATGCGTGAATAAAGTGGATCGTGTAGTTTTTATAAATAATTTTGCAACAAAATTATGTATTTTTTTATTTTTTAATAAAATTTAGTTTAGTGTGTTGCCAGGTTATTATTATATTGGTATACATTACTATGCATTCAAAAACTACTTTTGTAAAAAACGTCCTTAATTAAGAATAATAAGTTTGGGGAACTCGATTGGTGTAATGAATACCATAATTATTCCATAATTTTAATGAAGGTGCGAAGTTATTACAATTAAAGTATGCCTTACTCCGAACACAAGAAAACGAAATTTTGGGTATTGTGAGCTTTTTTCATGTCCACTAACATTTCCATAAGTCTAACCAGGACAGCAGTTACCGAAGCTTCGACTTCCTATGTTTGAGGCCTCAGTATTGAAGTACGTAATAGGGAAATGCCCTAAGGCCACGCAAACAGAAGATAGTCGGCTATACAAAAACAAAACAAAATCTGAGAACATAAATTATTAGAACCAATAACAACAAGTAGCTATTAATCTTATTTTTTTATAGAAGCACAGCATGTGACTGTATCTACCTGATGTTAAGCAGACCAACAAAGTGGGATCGAACAATATTGATCGCTCCCACTATGCTGGCTCAACGATGCGGTTACGAAATGGATCTCTTTTCCATATGTAGTAAAGTGGAACTTGTAGATTTTTCTCATTTGATTCACTGCCCTCAGAAAGTATTATAATTTTCCATATTGGCCAAATTTGTATGCATGATCAGACTTATAGGTAAAATTAAAAAAATCCCTTCATACATATTTTTTCATACATTTTTCATGTCGTGCAAGTAATTAACTGGGTCATAGTTTTTTTATCAATAGTTTGAATTATTGATTGGTTGAGAGCATCTTTTTTTACCCCAATTTTTGTCATCATCCTTTTGTATTGACCCATCTATTATGCCAAATAACTCCTGAGCTTTAAAGTATTTTTTTATTTATTTGAAATTTTCATAGCATGTAAGTTTCAGAGTCTTTTAGTTATTCTATTGCCGAATGTGAAATGGCATCCATTTCTATTTTTACGACTTTAAGTTTTTTTTAATGTCCCACACCACATAACCAACCAGTATAAGACAGTGGTTAGCTGGTTCCATTGACCTGTCTATCGTTATATGCCATGCAAAGGTGCCACCGAGGCGACCAACCTAACAGACTATATCTACGCCCCAAATATCCACTATAAGTAATAATTAATATAAAAGTACAGGGTGGGCCATAAAGTTGAGCGGATTATAAAAAATAATATTTAAAAAAACTACAAAGCTCAGGAAAGAAAATATATAATTATAATAAAGAATACAAATGGGATATTTTCTTTTTTAAATAACATAGCTGTGATGTGTGCCATCTACACGTACACACTCTTCCAATTTAGCCCTCAAATTCGTGAAAACTCGCTGGCACATCGCTCGTGGGATAGCGGACATTTCCTCGCGAATGTAGTCTTTGAGCTGGGCAATCATCGTCGGTTTATTGGCGTAAACGTGACTCTTAAGGTACCCCCACAGAAAAAAATCCAGTGGCGTAAGATCTGGGCTCCGGGGAGGCCATGGAATGTCCCCTCGACGCGATATCAGTTTTCCATTAAACATTTCCTTAACAACTGCCAAAGACTCATTGGATGTATAGGATGTCGCGCCATCTTGTTGAAACCAGGTCCTACTGTTATAAGCTTCAAAATTATGCAGTTGTGGAAAGAAAAAGATATAGCGGGCTATGATCTCTTTCGGGACGACTGCTGGGGATCGCGCCGTAGAGACGCCGCGACTTCGCTTACATTTTCCTCCGTTCTTATCGACCTTGGAGGCCCCGCAGGTTTTTCATTTAATGTCGAACCCGAAGACTCGAAACTTTCTGACCCACGATCTGATCACACTTTAAAGCCGGGTGGTCCGTGCCCACCCCAGAATGAATCCCCCCCCCCCCCCTGAAAAATAGCCCTAGATACGCCCATGCTTTTGCAAGAAATTGGTCTGTCGGTTTCTTACCTTACAACATAGTGAAAATTTTTAAATTATCTTAATAAATCTGATGGTTCTAAAAATGCACCAGCTTCTAATGTTCTATCACCAATGCTATGAATGATACATTCGAGCGCTTTATTATTTCATATACCTAGTACCTACTACTAGCAATTAACAGCGAATCGTGAAATAAAGGTTTCATCTACATTCCATTGATTTTATCGGCTTTCTTGGGTTTGTATTTCAGGTGCCCTGTTAAACAACATCAACGGGGAGACCTGTTTCTGAACAAAAAGACTGGATGATGACTTTTTTGCTTTTAATGCAGATTTATTAGCTGTGCCTCAAACCTGCCTGGTTTTCATTTCTAAACGGTATGAAATATGTAAAATACATTCAAAGAATCTGATATCTGCGTATAGTGTGGACAATCTGTATTGAAATGTACCTACTCATATTGCAAGGCAATTTTTTGGAGCTTTTAAATCATTCATTTAACTTGGTTATTAAGCTTTGCAAATGTAGCAGCTTTGGGTTGAAGGGTTTTCAGCATTGGCTATTTTCCCATCATACATTGTTTCTAATATGTTCTATTTTAACATTATCCTCGTCAATTTTCATACATTTTGGTGTCAATGCTGATAATTGGCCCTATACGCGACAATTATATCTTGATTTATTTCCAATATTTGTAAAGGTTTGGTTTTGTCCTTAGCCTAAAAAGCTAACCACAACCTGTGATAACATGAAACGCGGTTAATGCGTTTGAGAGTTTTCGTCCCAAATGGTCACACAATTTATTAACATCAATGTATCTAGGGGAATTTTTCGACGGTAAACCTATTTCTAACCACAAGACAAGTGGGGAGGAAAGCTCAATATTATCACACCATTGTCACGAGCTGAACCTATTACGGTCAAGTTCTCTGTGTGTGTCGCACGCCCGTCAAGAAGTAAAAGAACTGGATGTTGTTCCTTCGTCGCTTTGGTCTGTTGATCTATATTCATATATTATACATATATATTCTTTGATCTGTTGAAACCATTTTGAGAACAATTTCAAGGTCATCCAACCAGAATCGCTAACTTCAGCCCAGCCCCCTGGCGAACAATACCAAATACACATTGTTCCTTGTTTCGCGGAAATATCAGCATTGATCATATTAGATCCGGCAGCTGTAATGGACTGGAATTATGGTGCCTCTTTCAGCAGAAGTTAAGACAACTACTTGACACTGCCCTTTATTAGCAATTATTTTTTAAAGTTGTTTCGGAACTACGATAATGGCCGTTTCATCAAAGTTGTAAATTCTAGCGGCATCCATTTTGTGTGTTTAAAATTTATTAAGCAGCGTAAAAACTTTTGATACTGCTACTTTATTGAAGCCTATACCCCGTGCTTCAGATGTTACTTCCGGTTTTTTCGGCTTAAATCACTGACGCTTCAGAAACCCATTTTCTCCGGTTTTGTTAGATTATGGGTGCAATTATTCTTTTCTGCTAGCAAATTGACGCAATTCTTTCATAGTTATTCCGAAGAGTTATTTTTGCATATCTTTTAGGTAGATTACAAGTTCGATCTCTTGCTCAGCTGTGAACACGGTGTGATACGTTTTATCAACAACAGCTTCTGAAGTTTCGCCTGAGTTCAACGTCTTTTCTGAACATATCTCTCCAGTGTTGATGATGGCACTCCAAACTGTATCCCATTACTCTACTGACAAGCATTAACACGGCATTAACAGCTTCTGCAGATGAAAAATAAACGAGAAATACAATTATCGCGATGTTCAACGCGCCTATGTCGTATGTAGCAATAAGCCTTTCCTGTTCCGCCCCAGTACCCCGTTCCACCCTGGGTACCCCACTTGTCATCTAAATTCGGATCCTCTTACCAATAACTATCAATTGATATGAAATGTCTAATTTATCTTCAGATTTAGTTTTAATAATTTAAGCACATCAGATGTTTTTCATTTCATTGATCTAGTACTTACGATCCCTATATTAATTTGTGGAATTTTTCCTCTTTTGGTTCCTTTTTCCCATTAATTTTATTTCTATCATCCTCACTATATCGAAGAGTGAGCATCAAAATGTGTCTGTTATCACACATAAAATTCGAATTCTTCATCAAGATAAATGCTCAAAATCCTGAATCCGCTTGTGAGCTTGGCTACAAGCTTAGCCAAGCTCATTCAATAATAGCTAGGTTAGCCATTATTGTTTGAAGAGTAATTGTCTAAATATAGGGGTTGTAATTTATAACTGCAGAGAGGTGGTAATGTCCTTGGCAAATTTAATCACATCTACGCTTACATGGCATTCGTGTCTGTCCAGAAAAAAACTCTTTAGCCATCAAAAATAATCTATTACCATATTCCTATGATCCGTTTTACAATATTGATTTCTGGTGTACTCTTCTGAAAAGGCCCATCGTTTTGTATGATATAAACCTCCATGTTTCTCGTGTAAAAACTCTGAGCATCAGCCATAACAAAGAAGTTAATACCTGCATATATTCCAGGCTTGCTAGAGATATATTGTCTAAATTGGCGACCACAAAAATTTTACATCAATGGTGAAATTTTCTCTAAATGAATAACGCTTTTTTTGGCATTGAAGTCCTCAAAAATCTGAGAGGTGCAATTTTATCCTGTGCTCTTCGCGTGTAGGTGTGTATATTATCAAAACCGCTATACACAAGTCACAACCGCTCCGCTACCATCTGTTGCCCAGATATTTTTTCAGGTGCGAGTTTCGAGGTTACCCAAAGACAGAAGTACAATAATCCATCCAAATAGAGCTTGCAGTTTCTCAATATCTGTGCCTTTACAATAATAATAATAAAAACAATCTCGATCTCGTGAAAAACTGAGTCTTAAACTATCAATATTAATGTTGTCGACTTTTTTGGTTCAAAAAAATATAATTCCCAGCTTCTAATAATGATCTTTATAGGCTCTTGTAATGAGCAATAATATTAAGACATCGTACGTACATTCTGTGGTGGTTAAAAAAGTCGGAGTTCTTTAATTTCTGAATTTCCCACGCCTATTATAATTAATTTCTTTATCTTATATAGGTATTTTCTATGCAGAAAGGTACCTAAAGCGAGCTAGAAGCTAAATTACGTAGAAAAAAATATAGGTGTTTTTATTTACGAAGCCCGGGTTAAGTATCCCTACTTAACCCGGGCAGAATGTACGTACGATGTCTTAATATTATTGCTCATTACAAGAGCCTATGGTTGCTATGTTGCTATGAATGGACCACATCATGGGCATAGCCAGGATTTGATATCGGAGGGGGTTTAAGACTCGTAAATTTTTTAATGTTTTTTGGTCCAAATAAAAACGCCATAATCATCATAAAATAACGTAATGTATATTTAAATCACTGACACTTCAGAAACCCATTAACCCAGTCTTCTCCGGTTTTGTTAAATTATGGATTTTCTGCTAGCTGATATGCAAGTTGACGCAATTCTTTCATAGTTATTTCGAAGAGTTATTTTTGCATATCTTTTAGGTAGATTACAAGTTCCATCTCCTGCTCAGCTGTGAACACGGTGTAGTATGTTTTATCAACAACAGCTTCTGAAGTATTTCTACTGAGTTCAACGTCTTTTCTGAACATACCTCTTCAGTGTTGATGATGGTACTCCAAACCGATTAGATGACACCACGTATCACATTTCTCCTCTGACAACTGCATTAACAGCTTCTGCAGATGAAAAATAAATGAGAAATACAATTATCGCGATGTTCAACGCGCCTATGTCGTCTGTAGCAAGAACCCTTTCCCGTCCAAACCCGGTATTTATACATGTTATTTGGCAAACTCCATCTGACCTTCATTTAAGTGTTGCTTTCGGGACTCCATATATTCTGCTTGCTTCATTTAAACCAACTCTTTGTTTCCTTACTGATTCTAAAACAAGGTTCATACTTGTTTCATTCCATGCAAAGTACTTTCTTTTTTTTTCACATTTAAAATTCCAGAAAGGTACCTGTTTTTATTTACGAAGCCCGGGTTAAGTATCCCTACTTAACCCGGGCTTCGTAAATAAAAACACCTATATTTTTTTCTACGTAATTTAGCTTCTAGCTCGCTTTAGGTACCTTTCTGCATAGAAAATACCTATATAAGATAAAGAAATTAATTATAATAGGCGTGGGAAATTCAGAAATTAAAGAACTCCGACTTTTTTAACCACCACAGAATGTACGTACGATGTCTTAATATTATTGCTCATTACAAGAGCCTATGGTTGCTATGTTGCTATGAATGGACCACATCATGGGCATAGCCAGGATTTGATATCGGAGGGGGTTTAAGACTCGTAAATTTTTTAATGTTTTTTGGTCTAAATAAAAACGCCATAATCATCATAAAATAACGTAATGTATATTTAAATCACTGACACTTCAGAAACCCATTAACCCAGTCTTCTCCGGTTTTGTTAAATTATGGATTTTCTGCTAGCTGATATGCAAGTTGACGCAATTCTTTCATAGTTATTTCGAAGAGTTATTTTTGCATATCTTTTAGGTAGATTACAAGTTCCATCTCCTGCTCAGCTGTGAACACGGTGTAGTATGTTTTATCAACAACAGCTTCTGAAGTATTTCTACTGAGTTCAACGTCTTTTCTGAACATACCTCTTCAGTGTTGATGATGGTACTCCAAACCGATTAGATGACACCACGTATCACATTTCTCCTCTGACAACTGCATTAACAGCTTCTGCAGATGAAAAATAAATGAGAAATACAATTATCGCGATGTTCAACGCGCCTATGTCGTCTGTAGCAAGAACCCTTTCCCGTCCAAACCCGGTATTTATACATGTTATTTGGCAAACTCCATCTGACCTTCATTTAAGTGTTGCTTTCGGGACTCCATATATTCTGCTTGCTTCATTTAAACCAACTCTTTGTTTCCTTACTGATTCTAAAACAAGGTTCATACTTGTTTCATTCCATGCAAAGTACTTTCTTTTTTTCGGCGACATTCTGGAATTTTAAATGTGAAATGATTTTTTCCATAATTAGTGAAATACTCAGGACCTATTCCCATAATTATACCAAAAAAATAGAAAAAAAAGTTGCTATGTTTGTAACGGTCCAACGATGGAACTATCTTGAGGTCCATTGATAGCAATAAAACACACACAATAGTACACCTTAAGAAAAAAACATAATAAAATATAAATGGTAACTATTAGACAAAATTGAATAATACTTATACTCATCACAATTAAATTGTCTAATATTTCACAACAGTGCACGCAGGCAAATATGAATACAATTATACTTACGTCAAATTGTGAATGAGTGAAATAATTAGATTTTGGCCGTTACAAACACAACCACACTCTTCGCCACGTGTCGCAGCGTCACCGAGGTAAGAGTGGGGTGTAGTGTAACCAGGGGCGCCGACTCCGTGGGTGCTCGAGGGCTCGAGCACCCATGAGAAATAAACAGTGGGTACCGAGCACCCCTGAGAAAACATCAAGAAACAGATCCTTTTAGGGATGGACGTTTTTTCATTACTTGACAACGCGACGACCCGTTTAACGCAGTGGTTTAGAGCGCCCGGTTGACTTCGCCACTTTTTCGAGTCATCAAATGAGCATCACCCATGAAGTTTTCTAAAAGGCGGCGCTCCTGAGTATAACTGAGTTGTCACTGACTTGTTTAGACTAGTTTGAGTGTTGCTAACTTGCACAGGTTTGGCAATACTTTGGTGGTCCAATAAAAGAGCTAGTCCAATGATCGCAACCTTCCCCTATCTCTATATAAATAAACAGTGAGGATATTAAAAGTTGACTGTTAGGTAATACAAATTTGTCTGTCGCCGTCTATTTCGTAACTGCATCTAGCCGGCATACTGGAAATAATCAATGCTGTTAAACAATATTTATTGATCGACCACATTCATGGACTTTGTCTGTTTGCCGTCAGTAGACACACAAACGGCAATATTTTTGCTGTTTAATAATAATACACTTACTCCTAAGTTTGAAAATGCAAATAATTTCATTGAATTCATATACAGTATTTAATACATTAAAACGATATGTAAATTAAAAAATTACAATAAGCTTAAATAATAAAATTTGTGTAAATAAATTTGATTATTTAAGCTTATTGTATCTTTTTTTCGGTCTACTTCAAGCTCTCACTCATATCTTTCTTTGTTAACATTATACCGGTTCCTTCTTAAAAATTGTAAAATTGGAATGCGACAAACATATAAAGCGTAATCGTAAAATCAAGAAAGCAGTCGTTTGGCTGATGTCATTACGCGCACCAAAGTTAGCTCGCCATTCCTGACGTAATTTTATGAGATGTTTTAAGTGCACAGGCAAGGGATTCGCGATCTCAAACGTCAAAAAACATCTAAAAGTTTTTTTTTGGAAAAAAAAGAACATGGAGGTGTAGATTTTATTTACTCGATCGTAATTACATAAATATTTTAAAAAACTGTTAAGTTTTGAAATGACAACTAAAGTAATATTTTTAGAATCATAAATCAAACTTTGGGTGTCTTTTCAAAAGTTAATAGATTTTTTATAAAAATACTATCTGATTAGGATCGAGTAAGTAATATTTACACCTCTACGTTCTTTTATCATAAAAAAAAAACTTGATGTCACTGAAAACAACATTTACACGTTTTTAGACGTTGGAATTCAGGAATCCTTTTCCTGGCCTCTTAAAGCCAGGCTTTAGCGATGTCAAAACGACTCGCTTGCGCGAGCGAACTTAATGCGCATAATCCCCTGCAGGTCAGCCAGAACTACACAACTTTTTACTGACGAAAAATTAATTCTACTTAGTTTATAGTCTTTATTACTTATTTTGTACTAGCGGATGCCCGCAACTTCGTGTGTCCTATCTATACTAATATTATAAAGAGGCAAAGTTTGTGAGGTTGTAAAGGGTGATCACTGGATCTGCTGAACCGATTTTTAAAATTGGATAGCCTGTTTATCGAGGAAGGCTATATAACATCACGCTACGACCAATAGCAGTGGAGCATCAATGAAAAATGTTGGGAAAACGAGGAAACTGTTCCTTTTGAAAGCTTTCGTCGTGTGCGCTGCGTAAACGGTTAAAGTGACGCAGACGAAGTTGCGCGGGTCAGCTAGTTTATTATAAAATAGAATCCGCATGAATATAAATCCGCAATCCGTGAATGGGTGACCGCTTTATACAACGAGGCTATTTCATCATAAACACCGCAACAAGCTCGCCACTTGTTAGGTGTTGCCTCCGAATACCATCGGCGAAATGAGGATGGGTTAATCCCTCCGCTGGGTACCCTGAGGCCGTTTAAACGGTTCTCGGGACCCAGATAGGCACCCGTGATGGTATTTATTATATTATTAGAATCCGCACCACAACCGCGCGTCGTGAGGCGCTATGAGGTTTCAATTTTTTGTTTTATATAACATCTTTCGATTCTGCATTTTGATGAACTACACGCTAAATGTTACATACTATAAAGCTTAATTATTTTTAATTTAGTTTTGAGTGGTTTTTACGGGACGTGAAAACTTACTACAATGTTTTTTACACTATTTTTAGTAGATTTTTTTTTATAAAAATGTTTAAAAATGCATTTACCTAGCTAAATTATACTTATCACTCAAAGGCTTTTACTTTAATCGGTAGGTGAATCATTTTAATTGCATAAAAACAACTGGGACTTGAAAAGCTAGTTACAAATAATTATTACTGCAAATAACAGCTAAAGTAATTTTTATTACCATAAGCTTCTTTGTGACCCTAAAGCTAAAAAATGTTAGAAAATTAAAAGTTTTTATTTGCAGATATAAATGACATAAAAAGAAAACAATAGAAAATTTTTCAAGTATTTTTATTTGTATATATAGGTAAAGATTTATAGATAACCCAGCCGTACCAATTACCTAGGTTTTAGAATAAATTCACATTCCTTTGAAAGTATATTCTGATGCGAGCACCAAAGTTGAACATATAAAATAAATTATTACATATTTTTTAAATATTTGTTTTATTTCGGTGTGTACCGTCGCCGGCATATCATATATTTTGTCTAAAATTAAAATTTTAGTTAAAAAAAACTTAGTTAATTTTGATCTGTTGGAGACCGTACACCGTCCTACAATATAATATATTTTGAATGATTGAATAATTTCTTATAGCTATTGTGGAATGCAATTTACAAAAATATATTTGCAGTAAAACTTACTTACATAAAAATTGTTCAAAAATATATAATTTGTTCATCAAAATATTTTGATGTGAGGTACATAAAATATACAGAATATTATAATGTTAAGTTATTTGGCACTAAAAACAATATTTTTACATAAAAAATGCAAGAAAGTTGGAAATAAAGACTAAATGCAGTATACAGACCTTCATATATAATTAAAGCATACCAATATAATAAAATGAGCAATTATTTGCAAAATAACAAAAAAAAATGTTCACAGAACACAATATTATTCTAAAATAATAAAACTAAATTATGTATAGACATAGCAGAATAATAAAACAAGAAAAAATATTAAAAGAAACAACCTAAGCAAAAAAACTACCTAAAAACAATATGTAAATTACTACTAGCTAACCTACCCCCTTTTTACAATATGATACATTCATTTACTAGAAATCACAGGTTTATGAATTAGGCTGCAGCCGGATTTAAAACACTAGCAAGCATCTTTGACATAACGGTAGAAACATTCCGTATAACTGAAGTGAGTTATTATTCTTAAGCTGAGTTGCACCAGTGACCGTTATAGTAATTGTAACAATTAAAGTTAAAAATGGCGTCGAATGTACCAGTTTGTAATGACAGCCGGTACATTCGACGCCATTTTAACTTTAATCGTTACAATTACTTTAACGGACACTTTGATGCAACTAGTCTTAAAGTAGAAGATAACTAAAACGTTTGTAGCGTTAATACAGTACTGACTGAATATAGCTGCGGGTGGATTTATACAGAACACACTATGATTGGCTGAGGCAAAATTATTTCAACCAATCTCAAATCTTTTTCCTCTGACACGGGTCAGAATTTTTTAATCAGAAAAATCAGACCGTTTGCGCCCGGCCATAATCATAATGTATAATGAGGTAATCGTCAAAATCATATTTGCAATTGAAATTCCGAGTTAGGAACTAGAGGCCTACATACAACAGAAGGGTTTTCTCCCATTGAGGAGAAACGTATGGATGGTTGTATGATATTTTTCACTCTTCCATAATGCAGAAAGACATTGTACGCATAAATGTGTACGGTATGGCATACGATAAAATAAGGCTGTAATTTAAAATTATTAAAAAATCGACGAAATCCTTTAAAAATAATTGTACTTTCACTGTCAAAAAAATTAAACCTCTGTATCAATAATGCTTCATAAGCTGTGTTCTTTTTGTTTGTAATTTTTGTCCATTATGCCAACAAATATATTGGGAATTGTAATGAAACAAGCAATTGTGTTTGAGGAAATTTAGGGAAATAACAATCTAAGCAAACACAGCTATAATGTACTAGAAATCTGAGAAATTGAAGCGTCGATTGGTTAAAATATACTTACACAAGTTATTATTTATATTAAGAAGAGTTTATTGAATCTATCAATGTTGCTTTTATAAAAACATTTTTTATTAGGTATAAGTAAACAGAACCATGAATTTTAAATAATATTTCAGATACTGTATAGTTAAAACTGTAGGTATCCACCAAAGGTTTATTTATACTGACAAAAAAAAATCTATGACAACAAGGCCGGTCCTGGGGCCTAAACACGAGCTACGATCGTCTTCTTCTAGGACAGGAAGTTGAATAAACCAAAATAACTTATATTTCCACATTCATTGTTTACTCAACAAGGTTAAGCAGATGACAACAAGGCCGGTCCTGGGGCCTAAACACGAGCTACGATCGTCTTCTTCTAGGACAGGAAGTTGAATAAACCAAAAAAACTTATATTTCCACATTCATTGTTTACTCAACAAGGTTAAGCAGATGACAACAAGGCCGGACCTGGGAGACCGCTATATACAACGAGGCTATACAATCATAAACATCGTAACCAGCTCGCCACTTGTTAGGTGTTGCCTACGAATACCATCGGCGAAATGAGGACGGGATAATCCCTCCGCCTTGAGGCCGTTTAAAGGTTCTCGGGAGCCAAAAAGACACCCGTGATGTATATTGCTGGAATCCCTACAGTTTAAACTGTACAGTAAGTGAAAGATTGTTTAACAAAAACTCATGGTGCTCTGCTATTTTCGTAAAACATTTAAAGATTGGTAAACATTAGTTATATTAATCTAATCAATTTTAAGAGGGGGTATAAAGGCATATAAAACAGTTTATATAAACGATGCCTGTACAAAGCATACAAGAGAGTAAATATTAAAAAAAATGCTATAATATACTAAATTAAAATTGTATAAAAATGCCAGGCCATTTACTAGATCTAAAAGAAATACATTAGTTATAAAAATATATTATACTTTTTATAATCTGCTCCATTTTGTAGTGATAGGTAATATTCATACATATTTGAGGTAACTGCAATTTTTTTTTCTATTAAAAGCGACTTTAAATTATTTATATATTTACATAACCATATATGTATTTTATGCCCCCTCTTATTATAACAAGGTTCTAATACAATAACGATATTAACATTAAGTACTCGAGTATCCTTCTTAAGGATAATAATATAAAAATTACCATTTGTTTGTCTAAGACACGGTGACAATATAATATTTTGTAAACAATCATTTTTAAAGTTGAAGTTATTAAAGATATGCAGTGAGGTAAAGTGGATTTCCATAAAATATTAATGATTATTGCTTAGACTGTTGCGAAATCATGTAGACGTCTGAAATAGAGAAAAAAAAAATTTTATGCATGTAGGTACTTATATCAACGGCCACATTCTGTTTCTTATAACGCGAAAGTTAGATTGTCAAAATAACGAATTCCGTTTTTAGCGCCCTCTCCTCCAATCAATGTAGTTATTAACCTTCTCTGATTGTAGGAGAGCGAGCTTGTAAGAAACAGAATGCGGCCGCGATGGCTGTATGGTCGAAAGAACTTTGCCTTTCCACAATGGTGGAAGAATAAAAAAGAATGCGGCCGCTGACGCTCTATCATGAGGTGTTGCTATCATATTAACATATTGTTTCTTTCGATGGAATCGTCTTCAGTCAAAAAGTTTGGATTTTGACAGATGACAGCGTAGATCACGCCTGTAGTGCTAATATTTTTTCCTACACATCAGACTATCATCAGATTAGTAGAGATCTCTCATCTCTAAGATCTTTTTATTATTGCTAAAATTGTTAAAAAGCCTCTGGATACAAGTCTTTTAAGCCAATTTAAACTTCCAGAAGTAAAATAACATCATTTAACTTCTGCTTTAAATTATATATTGCTTCAACTGTAGGTATTTTTCATAGTATAAAAAAAATGCCCGAAAAATTAATTATATAGTTAAAATTACTTTAACAAATAGATATTGTATTCGTATTAAGCTAACAAAATACCTTTAGACAAGTTCCGGGGTCACGATTGAGTAAGTTTACTATAAAAAATTAAGTGATTTGTGTACATTTTTAGTACTTTAAGGGCTGATTTTTCATTTATCTTCAGTTAAAGTTATTCGACAGGTAATTTGTATAAAGAACTGTAAAATGTATTTATTTTCTATACAAGTTATCTGTGGAACAACTTTATCTGACAATTAAAAAATCAACTCAAGGACCGGTTCAACCAAAAAACAGCTGTATAGGTCGAAAAAGTATTCAAGCGTTAGGGTGATATGCACCAAAAAAAAATTAACTTTAATCGTTACTATTACTTTAACGAACACTTTGGTGCAACTGAGCCTTAGTGTTACCTGGAGAGTCAGTGTTGCGCGCGGTACCGGTACACCAGGACGCTGGCCACCCCCACGAGAAGCGACAGGATGATGGAGCCCCACACTAACATCTGACAAACAATAATAATAATATGTAGGACCATTCACGCATTTTTTGCCATGGGTGGGAATCGAATCCACGACCTCCGGATATAACGCCAAAGGCTTAGCGACTGATTTACGGAGGCGGTCAATTATACATCTTAAGTTCAATAAGAGGCCTCGTGACTTACGAATTCAAAATCTAATATCCATAGCCCCCCCCCCCCCCTGCGAGAATAAAATTGCTCCAATAATAAAAAAACACGAAACGATTATTAACAAAAAACTTGAAAATATTTCCAACTTTAGTAAAATTTCTGGAGTTACACTAGGGAAAAGAGAATCTCACAAATGTGCCGAGTTGTGACAAGGATTTGGGGGATCAAAAACATGAAAATCGTGTTATTTATGGGTGGCACCCAAGTGGCTTATACTATTTGTTTGTTTGTTTGTTTTGAGCGGGACAAACGAAACAAACAGATAAAAAAACAGTTTTATGTTTTATCACTAATTAATCGCGTTTTTCTATACTTTTTTTTGCGAAAATCTTTAATAGTAGACGCTAAGACTCAAGGTTACGAGCAAGTTTACAAATAAAGTTATTTAATGAGGGTAAAAGTAATCGAACACATTCCTCCAAGTACAAATATATATTAATATACGTGGTGGCCTAGTTGGTTAGACCTTGGACTTAAAAACACTTAGGTCCCTGGTTCGAATCCCGGTGTGTACCAATGAGTTTTTAAATTAAAAATTTATGTACATTTGTTTGACAACACCACTATAGTGCCTCGGAGAGCACGTTAAGCTGTCGGTCCCGGTTTCACTATACCAACTTGTGAAACTGTTTATAGATGGGTTATTGAGTCTATCCAAAACATCGCTACGAGCTAGCCACTTGTTCGGTGTAGACTCATACCATCGGCTACAACGAGGTGGGATTAAAACCCCTCCGCTGGGTACCCTGGGGCCGTCTAGGCGGTCTCGGGCGCCGTAAGGCACCCGTGATGATATATATATATATATATACAAATATATATATATTCCTTAAGATCAAAGATTACCTTAGAAGGTTTCTTCTTATCAGGGTCAGGTTTAGCGGCGGCCGCTCCCAGCATCCGCTTGGCCAGTTTCCGCTCCTGACTGTGGTCGGTGCGCGCGCGGACCTCGCACCGCTGCAGCTCTCGTTTGGTGGCCGCGTCCTCCGGGGCAGCCAGGGCCGCTAACTTGGCCGCTTCAAGCGCTTCAGAGTTACGACCCATAGCTGACAGGATGCGACTTTTACGGTACAGCGCTTTTGCGTTGTTCGGCTGACAACTTAGGACTCGAGTTACTGCCTGGATTTAGAGAAAAAATAGACCGAGAACCATTATTTAGTAGCCCTACTGTAAGTTTACTTTCGAGGTAACTATATTTCGGCGATAAACATTTTCATCAATGCCACATGCTAGCTTTTTTAGTTCTCAAAATTTCCGCTTGGGGAGCTGAAATTTCCGTTGAACTATTTCTAACTATATTATAATAGTTAGAAAACTCATACAATTATCAACATCAAAATAATTAAATTATGACTAACAGCAAACTTGTAATATTAAAAGTATGTTTGTATAGTCAATGCGACTGGAGAGCCCTTAACTATATATACCTGTAAAGCAGCATCATAGGCGCCGGCCCTCAGTTGAGCAGCAGCCATATTGTTGTAGACTCTCAGCCGCTCGTCCAACAGCTGGTGCAGAGCCTCGTCTGCAGGCGCGAGGGTGCCGCTGGGCGTGGGGATGCTGATGCCTCCCTCCGCCTCGTCCAGGGCGTCCAGAGCCCGGCGATATAGCTGTACCGCTAGCACAGACTCGCCGCGACCGTACCACCAGTTGCCACGAGATCGACGACGGCAACTACCAAATGTTACAATAAATAGTGATTATGATACTCTTAGACTCTTTCACTTTTTTTTTTTTTCTTTATTTAACCAACAAAAACCAAACTATATAAATAGTTTGTCGGCAGATTGCTCTCGTTACATTTTTTTGGAACTTTTTTATTTGGAAAATACAGAAACAAAAAAATCTAATTATTAAGTGAATATTTAATTTGAGTAGCAGCCATAAATACTGGCAAGAATCAGAAAAATAAGGGTGATAAAGTAAATAGCAGTCTTTATTAAAATAGGCTAATCACTTTTATCATCATCAATTTATAATTATAGTGTTTTTATGTCATACCATACCTTTCATAATTTACAAATTTATTATGAACATTATTCTTCATTTGAATATTCATCCTAAGTACAAGTACCTAACTATTGGCCCTATGGTATTTGATAAGTACCCTAAGGCCAATTAAACTGATATCAGGCACCAAAAAAAAGCACCAGTGATGGTATTTATTTTATTTTTATTTTACAGGTACCTAACAAATAACTATGGTATCACAAAAAAAACTACTAACCCAATTTCCATTCGTTCAGCTATTGACAAAGTATCATGCTCAGGTTCTTCATCCCAATCGTGCAACTCCAAATGAGCTTCTAGCCAAGTCTCTGATGTGATTGTCGGCCCCTGGTAAGTCTGGCTGTCTGTGTCTCCAGCTATACCAAGGCTTTCTCCTTTCTTTAGACCAACTTCACCATACGCAAACCTCGGTGACAATTGTAGAATACATTCCTCACCTCTGTGCATGAGGGTTAGAGCTAAATCTAAACCTTGAAGGACCTGGTAATAAAAATAAAATTCAAAACCTTGTTTATATGCATCATCTAAGATTAAACAAGAAAAAACCAAAGTCGATATAATGTAAAATGGTCATATGACATATTTCAATAATTACCACCTAAATAAGTTTTAGAAGATTTTTTAATAATAATATAAGGATTTTTTTTAGTTCTTTTAATTTTCTTTTGTAAATATGTATAGTTTTGTAAAACAAAATAAAAATATTGAAAGATTTACCATCTGCATTATGCCTAATTGGTCTAGTTGTTTATGCCATTGGCAGTACAAGTGTGTTTCATGAATGCTTTCATGAAGCAACAACTGAACACCATAAATTATTAGTTTGTGGATTATTTAAAATACCCTGCTAGATACTATAGTACAGGCCCCATTTGTAAAAGTCTTCAATTAACGATTTTCGTGGGACTCATATCCGCCATACATACTACTGGTATGTACTTGTTTGGTATGTTTTCCAGAACACAAAAAGTGTGGTTGTGACTTCCTATGGGTATGGAGGGGAAGCAGTGACGTAGCAAAGATGGCGGCCCGGCCATTCTATTAAGCGGTATTTCTAGAGAACTACTAAACCGATTTACTTAAACAATGTGTCTAATGATTACTTTTTGAAAAAAAAAATTTTTTATGAAAATAGTTCGGTAACCGTTAAGATATGTTAAATGAGGTTTATAATATAAAACGTATTGCTACTTTTATCAGCTTTCTAATATACGTTAAATCATTACAATCGAGTAATAAACAACGAAGCAACACTCGTTTTAGTAAGCCGACTCCTGGTGCGCGTAATATCAAATTGATGTAACTGCTGGCGTGTAGGCCAGTCATATTGCTTTTTGCTATGTTATTTGGACCTAAGGGGAGCGTAAAACCACGTATTGCAACTAAACAAAAAAAGTTGTGCTACCTGCATAATACGTGAAAAACTGCAAAATTTTGGACTTTTTCCAATTATATGCAGTTAAATACAAAAGCTATGGGTTTTTTTTATTATTAGTTTTTATTATCACTTTTAAAGTAGATAGTAGATACAATTTGAAATAATTGAATCCCACCCACAGCTGACTAATATTTTTTCAGATATGACTCTTGATAAATTTTAATGGTTTTTAAAAATATTGAAATTTTGTGTTTTTCTTACATTTTTAGCCAAATATCGGCACAACCGATCATGCTAAAGAAAAACTTGTGAGAAATTAAGTCTTAGCTCATTTATCCTTTCATTTAAGCGCAAAAAGGGGCTTATAAGCCGTATACATCACTTTAATCGTAAAAAAAAATGCAATATACAAAATTTAAAGTAACAGAACATGAAATAGGCTATTTGACTACATTAAAAATATACTATAAATTGTGGTCATCCTATCAGACAATGGCGTAAAAAAACATATTTCACTTTATTTTAAAATAAATTATGTATATTTTTAGTAGATTACACGAAATAATTTGAATATTTTTTACAATTTTATTTATAACTAAATTTTATTTATACCGCCCCTGGCGGTATGTTCGATACGCATGTTGAGCTGCATCCTCTATATAATTGGGGGATGACTAGTAAATTAACTTTAGCATTGGCAGCTGATAGTACGAAGATTTCGTAAAGGCGAGTGTAAAGAGTGCTAGTGAATCCTCCTCCAAACAGAGTTACAAGAAGATTATTTCCTGCTGTGGCAATTTCTTCGTTAGTGGTATCAGGCTGGAAGAAAATGATACCACCTCAACCAGCCGTGTTTTTGGAGGACGCGTCATATTTTCATCTTTTCGTGCCCGAAAGGAGCAGAAAAGTGTCACAACCACAGATGGCGTACACAAAAAAGACAAAGCTCTGTGTGATTGAAAGATAAAAAGGAAAAATGCAAAGAGCCAGATCCATCCCTGCCGCTTTTCTGGAAGATCACATTATCCACATTGGATCCCAATCCATTTAGGAGAATAGGTGCTTTTTCATAGGCACTGCTTTTGTCTAACGTTGTTTACACTATAGCGCAGAAGAAATAATAGTACAAGTAACTATAGTGCAGTCTATTGTTTGCTTTTTTTAGATCGCCTCGTTTTCTAATCCTTAGCGAATAACTTTACTTTATTCGCTGAGGATTGAAAATGAGGGGATCTAAATAAAGCAAGGCATGTGCCGCTTATTGACATCATTTGATAGCAGTTTTTACTACATTTAAATAAATGAATTAATTAACTCTATATTGCACTATAAAAGTGAGCACAGCGTGCATCAATATGTTAAAACTTTAGTACCTTGTCGCGTTTGTAAAAATTTTTTTTTGCGGCAAAAGCACTGAATTAAATGGTATTGATAGGTTTTAAAGTGCTTACATATTGGTGTATGCAAACAGTAAATAATGATTAATATAACTTAATTAATGTTATATCTTCAAATATTATTTCGCTGCATGATCAAGCTGCCTACTTCTGTTCTTTTCGGGCATGGGAAGATGAAAAGTTACGAAAAAGACCCAGCTCCTCAAGCCATCTTAATACTAATTATTAATTTGTTACAAGTGCCGCCAAGAGTGCTCTGGACGGGGTTGCACGTCCCAGAAAACAGAGCATAAGTAATAATAATAATAATAATAATAATTCTTTATTGATCAAAACATTTTTACAATACAGTATTTCTGAAGAAACCCTGGCCCCCACGCTAGGATTCCCTGTGTTGTGGGAACCAGTAATCTTTTACAAAAATATATAAAGTTATGTATGTTAGGTAGATACTTAGTTCTAAACCATTTTACATTTACATAACAAAAAACAAAACAAAAATAATAAAAATAACAACAATTTAAGTATAAGTATCAAGACAGATGTAAATTAAATAATTTGTATCATGAAAAAAAGTATATAAAAATCTTTCATATAAAAATAACAAAAAAATTAAATTATATACACAGGTAAAATTCAAAGAAATTGTGGATGTTGTGTTGTATATATATATATGTTCCATTTTGGCTGTAATACCCATACCCTTTAGTCTATCTAGGTATTATTAGGAGGTGTTCAGTGTCTGTGTAGTTTGTTTTTATGAACCAGGAGTGCATTACCATTTTGCACTTTTTCTTTGTTAAATTTAGTAGATTATGGGAATTGTTAAATTTTGTATAAAAGTATGGACCTAGAAATTTAAATGATTTTTGGGCAAAACTTGTACGAGTTTCACATGATTTCCAAATGAGGTGGCGCTTCTGCCTGCCTTCAACTTTATTCCATTCCAGGGCAACCTTGTGAAAACGTAGTATTAAATTTTGCAGGAAGAGTTGCCGTACACTTAAGACTTTGCACTCAAGGTAAAGGGTTTCAGTTGAATATCGCCTAGGTTTGCTATAAGCAACTTTGAGAATAGCTCTTTGTGCGCGTTCAAGTAAAATTAGGTACGATTTGTCTGCAATTCCCCAGGATATATTGCAATATGATAAAACAGATTCACAAAGGGCATAATAAACCATTTTTCGAATATCCTCGTCTGCTACCCTTCCCAGTTTTTTAAAAATGTGAAGCAATTTCCTAACTCGTGCAGTAGTTGCTTGGATTTGTTTTTTCCATGAGAGTTCATTGTCAATGTACACTCCCAGATATTTGGTATATTTAACTTGTTCCAAGTCAGGACATCCATTGCAAGTTGGGTATGTTTGGCATGAATGCAGTTTTATGTTCAGTTTTTCTTTAGGTGCAGAACGTGAGGAAATAGCGAAGGCTATCACTTTTGTTTTCTCTGCATTCAATGTCAGTAGGTTTTTTTGCAGCCAAATACATGTATTGTGAATACCAGACTCCGCTATCGATATGACAGAGTCCCATGTATTTCCATTAAAAACTAACGCTGTATCATCAGCAAAGGCAAAAATGGATGCTTGCTGGAGCTTCAGTAAGCAGAGATCATTTACGTAGATCAAGAAAAGTGTCGGGCCTAACACGCTGCCTTGTGGAATCCCATAATCAACGGACATTAGCTCGCTACGATAACCATCAAGCTTAACTAATTGTTGTCTATTTGTAAGGTACGTATCAAACCAACGTAGAGAATTTCCCCGAATACCAAGCAACTCAATTTTCTTCAATAGGATGGGTCTTGACACCGCATCGAAGGCTTTGGCTAAGTCAAGGAATACAGCAAGGCATTTCTGTTTCTTATCTAGGTGACTGCGAACTAGATCAGTTAGAGTCAAGACAGCATCCTCTGTAGATTTATTGTTGCGAAATCCAAACTGATTTTCTGAAAGTATTTTTTCTGTTTCTAGGAAGTTTAATAATCTCTTATTTACAACCTTTTCAAGGATTTTAGATAATGCACTTAACAGTGATATAGGTCTATAGTTGCAAGCAACATTAGGGTCACCGGATTTAAATATTGGACATACTTCGGCAACCTTCAGTGTGTCCGGAAAAACTCCAGTAGTAATACTGAGATTGCATAAATAAGATATTGGTCCTGAAAGGGTGATAGACGATTTTTTTAAAATCTTATTGCTTATTTTATCATAGCCTGGAGCTGAATCACTCTTTAAGTTACTTATGATTTTATGAATTTCAATTTCATCAGTAGGCATCATGAAAAACGATTTAGGCGAAGAGTTTTGCGGAAGCACTGTAAGTTTAACAAGATCGTCCTCTGTTTTATCAATCTTCTTGAGAATTTTGTCTGCTAGATTTTTCCCTACATTAGCAAAATATGTATTTGCAGAGTTTAGTACTTCTGTTTCAGATGTAAATGTTGTAAATAGTTCATTAGCCTTTGCTTTATTACCTTTTAAGTTACATATATGTTTGATGTTGTGCCATATTTTCTTTGTGATTCCTTTACTGTCCCTTAGCAGACTCCTTTCGTAATCATTTTTAATATTTTGTAATGTATTATTACAAACGTTCCTATATTTTCTATAGTTGATTTGAAATTCTAAATTGTTTTTACATTTCCTAGCTTTATTATGAAGACGATCACGATGCCTGATGCATTTAAGTAAGCTTGCGGTAATCCAAGGTTTTGTGATAATTTTAGAGTTGCTTATGTTTTGCAAATGCGAGTTTTGATCAATAAGCCTGATTAGTATGTCTGTTATTTCTTTGGCGGCTGTATTAACATCATTTATACGACACAACATATCCCATTTTATCTTTTCAATATCCTTTGCCAATTCCTGAAAATTTATTTTTGTACAGGCTCTGTATGTTTGTGTCTGCTTTACGTGTCCTTTACTTAGTCCTGCAATTACAACGTCGTGATCTGTAATTCCCAGTGTGCACACAATTAACCGTGCTGGTTTTATTGTCTTCAATAGGACATGATCTAGACAGTTTGTCCCCCTTGTAGGTATATAGTGACCAGGGATATATCCATGATGTCCAGTTATTTCTAAGTATTCCTCAGCACGTGGATCGCTTGTGTTATTTTTAATGTCGATGTTTAGGTCTCCAGTAATAAGTCTGTTTGCATTCTTTAGAAGTCTAAAGACACTTTCCAGGGAATCACAAAATACATCGATCCTTTTGAAGGAGGGTGACCTGTATATGGCTGCTATAGAAAACACTTTATCCAGATTTATCACTAGACATGAACCTTCGTTGAAGGGTGGTTCCTCGACATGTACGGAGAAACATGATTTGATTAATGCAATGACTCCATCATTTTGATTAAGGTGTCTTTTGGTACTATATGATGTGTAATCCTGTAGTTGGAAATTTGAGCTTAAGTTTTGCAACCAGCACTCAGTCAGAATTATGACATCTGGTTTAAATTTTAGGCGATTTAAAAATATAAGCAGATTGTCATAGTTTTTCTGGATACTTCTGATATTTGTTGACACTAAGGTGAATTGACAATTGATATCTCCCAAATATTGTACGCAGGTTTCCGGATTATTTAATTTAGTACTATAATGAAAGTTGGTCTCATCAATATCGTCAATCAAATCCCGGTTAATTATCATCTTCACAGACTTCTGTCTAATCGAAGTATATCAGATATTCAAAGACCATGACAAAAACAGCAGTGTAATATATGGATGGCTACAATAGTGGATTAGTATATACCCATTTTAAATATTTATTCAATAAGTTGTATCTCTAAAGCATTCATGTGTGCATATAGTTACTGTAATTATTACTGTAATATAAATATTACATATCTGAACATTTTGTTATTTCATTTAACATATAATTCAGTAATATGCACTATTTAATATGTGAATCCGAAAAATATATTTAATATGAAATAACCAATTTAAACTAAACCCCGACCAACAGCCAACCTGTGTGTAATACTGGAAGTACGCTTGCATAGGCGTATGACTGCAATCCCTTAAGAAGAAAAAAAAGAAAAAAAAGAAAAGAAATAAAATTAACAATTGATTGATTATTGGATATATATATATTTAATATTTTTTAGTACTAATTAGGTTTAAATAGAATAATTATTTGCACACACTACCTACACAAAGGACAGTAAGAATAAATAAATAAACTTCACTGAGACCGCCTAGACGGCCCCAAGGTACCCAGCGGAGGGACTATTAATACCTCCTTGCAGCCGATGGTATGAGTCTACACCGAACAAGAGACTAACTCGTGTTTATATAGACTTAATAACCCATCGATAAACAGCTTCACAAGTTGGTACGGTCCAACACTTTAACATGCTCTCCGAGGCACTAATAATATTAATATAAAATAAATATTATACTCTCTTAGAAAGTTTGTTCGGTAGTTATTAAGTTTGCCCTAAACTTAATTCTCTTATCTTCTAGAACTATAAATATAAAATAATTAAATTAATATCACCTTTATAAAACAAATAAAACTATAAATTGGTGTAAAGTAAAACGAAAAATAAAATAATATTAAGTAATAGTAACAAAAAAGAAATAAAAATAAAAAAAATATAAGAAATATTTACACAAATGATTCAATACTATTCACTAATTTCCTTGTTTAACAGGGAATTTAAAGTGTACTCGTTTTTGATCCAGATTTGTGGGCTTCCTACCTCTTTACGCAAAAATATTCTACCATTTGTGAACCAGCAGAAAGTATACCCGTTACTTTTGCCAAAAAGGCGAGCTTGATAAAAGAGTTTTCTAGTAGCCTTGGTAAAGTTATCTGATATATAGATAGCAGTCTTTGGTCCAGCCAGACCCAAATGTTGAGAGTTTAGTTGATTTGTGGGGTTTAATTGGTTGAATTTTCTGACTGCATTTAAAATACTTGATTTAATAATTGTGTTATTGAATTCAACAATAATGGTAGAATCTGTCTTGTTTTTTTTATTTGGTATGCGGTAGATATCTCTGACAATGTCTCCAGTTTTGGTTATTTCCAGTGATCGTAGAGTGCTGCTAAGTATGGTAATCAAATCTTCCTTGGTTTCCTTGCCCCCTTCTCTTATTGGTACATTTCTAATTTCTATATTAGTTTTTCGCAGATGTTGATCGATATTTTCCAATTTTCCATTTAATAAGTTCAAATCTTCTGTAACGCCTTTATACTCCGATTCCAACTTTGTAATCTGCTTGTGTACATCCCTAAGTTGGCTCTGTTCTCTGGCATTTCTGTCAGGGCAAGTCATGCTATAATGTTCCGACAATTATAATAAACAAATCTGACAACGAAGAACAATACATCGTCATATACAACAACAACAACTTTTGAGGAGGATATGTTATCTAAAGTTGCCTCAACAATTCCAGAACTCAAAAATTTGTTTGTAACATTTTAATTATTTTGTGTAATGTGTGTCAGTAAATGTCAATGACTTAATAACCTTATCTTTTTTCCTTATTTTTTGTCTACCAGAAACAATGATATAATACTTATTATTATATATTATAAACGCCCAGGCCGTGACAAACTGTACAAATGAAATGTACCTACTAAAACTTAATTTCTCACATAGCATGATTGATTGTGCCGAATCATAATATACATATATCTGATAATAGAAAGTAATAGAAACTAATAATAATAAAAAACCCATAGCTTTTGAATTTAACTGCATATAACTAAAAAAAGTCCAAAATTTTGCAGTTTTTTACATATTATGCAGGTAAAAATTTTTTTGTTTGCTTGCAATATGTAGTTTTACACTCCCCTTAGGTCCAAATAAGATACCAAAAATGCAGCTTTATACCAGGTTTTTTATGTAGAATTACTTGTACTATTATTTCTTCTGTGGTAGAATATGACTGGCCTACAGGCCAGCAGTTACATCAATATATTACGCATACCAGCACTCGGCTTACAAAAACGAGTATAGCTTCGTTGTTTATCACTCAAATGTATTGATTCAACGTTTATTAGAAAGCTGATAAATTTAGCAATACGTTTATTATAAAACTCATTTAATAATAGCAGTTTCAGCCTATAGACCAGACATACTGGTGTACTCTCGGTGCTTGAAGAAAGTAATACTTATAGAACTGACCGTTCCGTGGGAAACAAACATACCTAAGGACCACAACATCAAGTCGAACAAATATTTTGATCTCACAAACGAAATTACTAGAAACAGATTTAAAACTCAACTTTATGCAGTGGAAGTTGGTGCAAGAGGAATTCCAGCAAAGTCTTTGCACCGTCTATTGAAGGATCTTGGCCTTCCGAGAACAGCCGTCGGAACTTTTATGGAGCGTGTTTCCAGGATGGCGCTAACAGGATCATATAATATTTGGTTGAGTAGAGAGGGTAGTGAACACAGTGCAGGTGAGAGTTCAAAAGGCCTTTAAACCTACTTCGCGGTCTCAAGTCCGGGAACGCTGAAGTGATGATGTCCACGCGATGGACCCGGCACCCGCACGGTGAATCCATGGTTTGCTAAGAACATTGTCTCTCTCTTATACCTAACGGAAACCAAACAATTTTCATTAAAAAAAAATAGTTTTTTTCAAAAAGTAGATTTTTTTAAATATTTCATTTGTTATTAGCTTTACATGAACGTATGTATGCAATTAAATAAAGTACATTTCATTATCTTTCATTAGACACCTTGTTGAGGTAAATTGGTTTAGTAGTTCTCTAGAAATACCACTTAATAGAATGGCCAGGCCGCCATCTTTGCTACATCACTGCTCCCCCCTCCATACCCCTAGGAAGTCACAACCGCACTTTTTGTGTTCAAAAAAACATACCAAACAAGTACATACCAGTAGTCTGTATGGCGGAGATGAGTCTCACGGAAATTAATTTTATGTCTATTGGGAGACCGGACTACTAAATAATAAAACAAAAAACTTACTTCATTGTCACCCATATATATTTTAACTTGGTCACGTTTCTCCACAACTTCTCTTCCTCCATCCCGCAGCCGGATTTCATAACTTATCCTACAGATATCATTACGCTGTGGCCGGCCTTCGGACTCATCACCATCCTTCAATATCTATAAGCAAGACTGATTATAGTATACCAAGTATAGAGAATAAACCAGCATATTATAATTATTATTAGAGGGAGCATTGTTATGCACAGAGAGGACTGTGGTACTTAAATAATTTACTTAATAAATGTATATTTTTAAGTAAATTATTTATATTATAATTTATTAGTATTGTAATTATTTTTATGTACCTAATTATTTACTTTTTGTTTATCTAAATGTAATTTAAACAGTATTTAAAAAATAAAAATATTTGTAAAACTTGTTGGTGGGTAAAACCGCTGGTTGTATATATTATGCTTAAAATTTTGTATACAGACAATTGGTAATTACAGCGATTCATGTTATGATCTCTGAGTGAAAATAGTGTTAAATCCAATATTAAATATTTCCTCTAATTGTGGACAATGGTCAGCATTTAAAGGGGACAGTAAAAAGTTACAAATACTAATAGTGTTATGTAGAAGCACAATATGATTGAGATAAATATATATTATCTCAATCATTTTGTGCTTCTACATAACACTATTAGTATTTGTAACTTTTTACTATATTCACTCAAACTCGGAGGTAAAGGTCCTAGTCAAAAGGCTCTCTGTTAAATACATTTAGGGTGCATTTCAATTAAAATAAATAATATTAACTAAGTCATATCAATCATTGTGCTTTTAAATTGTAGCTGGTTTTCCCCAGGTAGTTCTTAAGCCATCATCTCATGAAAACTAGCTACATATAAATACTGCATTGAAATTGGTCAAACCATATTAGGACAAAGGGATAAAACTTATAGCCCCCTTTTTCATTGGGGGTTAGAAAATATGATTGTATAATACATATTATAAGTTAGAATAATTATTAACTCTGTTGATATAATAATAAGAGGAAATAAGTATAAGAGAAAATATCACAGAAATATTATGGAGAAAGAAATGGCGATATCATAGCCAACCAAGAGAAAGATTACATATGGAGTACTAAAACAATAACAAACAAGCCACAATAAAAAGCCTAAAAGCAATCAAGAAGATAATTTTAGTACTCTGAAACTGTGAGAAACATTAATATAAATATATTTGTTATTGGCTGAATTATTGCACCAAGATAAGCGATAGAAAAAGCCAGTAAGACAAAAAAAGTATAAGAGATAATTTTAACCTTTTTTAAAATTGTTCCTGATCCTAAGAGATCTTGCCATTCATCTTTTTTCTCCGTGGGGGTCTGAGACTGTTGTGCTGCTGCGTCTGCTCGCTTAGCTTCCTCGATCTCGTTTGCAGCTGCTGAAGCAAGATCTTCAAAAGAACTACTCTCGGATTTGTCAATTAATTTTCCCTCTCCTTCACTCATCTGCGGCGTAAAATTTTCCATCACAATATTTTCTAAATAAATAAAACTAATTTGAAACCAAAAGTTACCTTGATTTCTTTCTTCGTCGTTGAATTCCACAATCAGCGAAAATATGTCAAATAAACTTTTTTGAGACTTGTGAACTTGCAAATCCAAACTATCTGTGACCTTCTATAACTCTGTTTCTGTGACAACAAAATAAAATTATTATTTATGCGTAATAATGATTACAATACAAAATAAAGTATTATTATTCCTTTTCTTTTTACTCGGAGAAAAAAATAAATTTTTAACTTCACAGATTAATATTTATCTTAGTCTCTAATCTTTGTACACATCACAGAGTAACAGTAACAAGTATATATGGAAGTGCCCCACAAGATGGTTAAGATATATAAATATCTGTGATAAATATAAATATCAAGATAGGCAGTCAGTCACTTGTCATTCGAACCCGTATGTTTCTGTATATATTAATAATACATATAGTATGTATATATAATATAGTATGTATTAGGTTGGCTATAATAATGCCGCCATCTTGAAATACACGAATCCTTCGCAAGTTTGAACATGTGTTGAGCATTGGAATTTCAACTCTATAATTAACAGGATAGAAATTATATTTCAATATTTGTATTTTACGCAAAATACGTGACGGTGAACGTGTCAAAACTCGGAATATCGGCGGCAGTGGAGCAATGCCGCGAAGGTGCTCGAACGGTCCGTTGTCAGCCATATCGTACATACGACGGGCAAGTCTTTCACGAACTTGTCGAGCTATTCGATCTTCACGTCATCACCGATCGTTTTGTTTCGCACTGTAGTGTACTCCCTTCAGTACACATTTATCGGCTCCGCACACACGCACTTCGCACGTCCACTGTCTTCCGCGTCGGGGTTACAACTCACTCAAGCTCCCCCACCGCGGCCCCTTGCTTACGTGCGCCGGAGACGACAGATGGCATACCCGTATAACAATATACATATTATCAGGGGCACCGGCTTTTAGATTACCTCGCGGGTGCTCATTTTATGAACATACAGAAGTAGGACTAAAAGATGATGCATTTTATAAACGTTGGCAAGATGGTACCACAAAGTTACCTACATTGGATATGATGTACCCTATCTCCTTTCTAGGGTCTTCAACTATCTCCATACCAATGTTCATTTATTAGTTCAGCGCTGTGAAAACTTAACAGACAGACATACAGAGTTACTTTCGCATTTATAATATTAGTAAGCAAGTACCTATGCCTATAAAACCGGATATTGACCCATTTTTATGTCAGGTCATGGGTGCCCTGCACCCACTATTTGCTTTCATGGGTGCTCTAGCCCTCGAGCACCCATGGAGTCGGCGCCCCTGCATATTATGATACATTGATATACATGCATACACTACATCCCTTCCTTATTGTTTTTATTATTTATTGTAACTTAACATCATTAGCACAACACTATTTATTATTCGATTCTAAATAATTTCCGTCTATCATAAATATCATGTGATTGACATGTTTTATCTCATTATTATTATTTAAAATCATCAATGTCAAAATATATAAATAAATTTCCATCCATCACACCATCATGTCACTGACATGCTTCATCCCATTATTACTACTATTTGACATCATCATTGTCAAACAAATAATATTATTAAACAATCATCATAATCATCATTACTTATTTGTTCAGTGATCATCATTACCAACATCATCAACGTCAGCATCGTCACAATCACCATAATCATCATTACCAACACCGTCACGTCAGCATCGTCACAAACACCATAATTTAAATTTAAAGTAGCAATGTTATATGTATTGTCTTCAGACTTCAGTAAAAGTAAATGGCGTTGCCCGTATACAAAACTTCATATTACAGGCGTCACCCGAATGAGACTTACATATTTATACATTGACATACCTACGTCGTATCGCATTATGTACTTACAGGCATCACCTGTACTAAATTACATTACGAAGTCCTTACAGGCGTCACCTGTTTCTGGACTACCAGGCATCACACCCGGTAACATCACTCGTTACATTATGAAGTCCTTACAGGCGTTACCTGTTTCTGGACTACCAGGCATCACCTGGTAACATCACTCGTTACATTACGAAGTCCTTACAGGCGTCACCTGTTTCTGGAGTACCAGGCATCACCTGGTAACATCACTCGTTACATTACGAAGTCCTTACAGGCGTTACCTGTTTCAGGACTACCAGGCATCATCTTGTAACATCACTCATCAATTTCCAACTTATCACACTTATTGATACAAAAATAAACAATCTAATATTAGTATAGTTTGATACTAGATAAGGAATTAAATTGTACAACTCACTACATTTATGTGTAGTCTGAAATATTTACTCAATTTTGAACCACCCGGGAATCGAACCCGGGCCCTCCTAGTTTAGAGACAAGAATTTCATATATATTTCTAAATGTGTTTGTTAATAATATAACATTTACCTATACTTGATAAGATTCCAAAACTTTATTTTTTATTTATTTAATGCCAACAGCTTCTAAATATACATATCATCACAGATGCCTTACGGCGCCCGAGACCGCCTAGACGGCCCCGGGGTACCCAGCGGAGGGGTTTTAATCCCACCTCGTCGTAGCCGATGGTATGAGTCTACACCGAACAAGTGGCTAGCTCGTCGCGATGTTTTGAATAGACTCAATAACCCATCTGTACGATCTACGTCTCGTACTTTATTTAAATATTGCCGCGCCGACAGCGGGCGCAGTAAATTATCGAAATAAATTAGTAGTTTTACAACGCTCAAACAGGCTGGTCGTTCAGCATTTTCTCCTAGCAGTAGCAGTGATCAGTCAGTTAGCATTAGCAGTTATAAATCAGCATTATAACATTAATCAATAAGTATAACGGGTTAAACCATACACCATCTATAAACAGTTTCACAAGTTGGTACAGTGAAACCGGGACCGACAGCTTTACGTGCTCTCCGAGGCACTATAGTGGTGTTGTCAAACGAATGTACATATTAAATATATTATCTTATTTTGCACCCCGGTCTCGTACCAACAGAGCCCGTAACCCATTAATTAACATTCGGTTTTTCTAGTAAGTCGTTATGTCTTACATATTGATATTAGACACTAAAAGTATGAAATAGGCTTCAACCCATCCGTAAAAAGTCATCAAGAATATTTATAATTTACCGAATAAAACAAAAACAGGCGCTATATTATTATGTTATATGTTTCACACATCTAGTTATATATAATATATTATAGTAATATACATAACTAATATATTGCATTGTAAACATTGCAATCAAGGTAGGTATCTAAATAATTTCATAATATATTATAGTGTATTTGGTTACAATATTATTACTTAAGGATGCATAATTTAAATATACACTTAGTTATAATGAAAATACCTATACTTCCAACAAACGAATTTCCTCGTCTAGCTTCATTCTCCGAATCAGATCGATGTGAGATCATTGTTATTTATGTAAATACCTATTATTTGTACTATACCTATATATATCCAATAGGTATATAAAATTCTCGTGTCACAGTGTCTGTAACCAAACTCCTCCGAAATGACCTGACCAATTCTTATGAAATTCTTTGTTTATATTGGGTAGGTTAAGAATAGGTCGCAAACCACTCTTTATACGTTTATACCACAGAGCACGGAATCGCCGCGCGCTGCCCACTCCTAGAGACGGTAGTAATAATAATAGGCGTGGCAAAGAAATGCGCTGCGCGCACATATGAGCGCAATCGGCCGCCAGTTGCTCTTCGTACGTTGCGGAATAAACATTAATATTAAATCGTTATAAATGCCTCATTGCGCTGTGATTTGGTATAAGAATCAAAGTAAATACATCAACAAACAAAATTCTGGCGTATCATATCACAAGTAAGTAAATAATGTTAATTTTTACCTTTTTTAAAAATGTGCGTCGATGTATGTTGGAACGCAAAACCTCAGCCGTGCGAAAGCCGCGAGTCATTAGTGAATGCAATAGTGAGGGGACGCACGCGTTGATTGGCATCATGTCGATAATGCAAGTTAGCGTACCCATAGAGTACCAATATATTTTAATTGCCATTGTAAAGTTGTTATTTCTATAGTATTTAGTGTATTATTACATGTGGCTTCAAAAAAAAACATTTAATGACTGGCCGCTTCACATAAGGTGACACTCAGATACCTGTTTGTCTGTCCGCAGGAATATCTTAAAATCTACTGAATTTAGATATCTTTAACACATCTCTTCATAGTCTAATATTTTCAGATAAATGGAAAAGATTCACCTGTAAAAGAAGCTAATAAAGCTTTTGAAGATAATAAAAAAACTTCTCGTAGTTCTCCGCAAGCCCGACCCGAAGCGACTGATTTACCAAATATACTGGACACACCTCGAAGAGGTAAATTAAAATTATCTGTGATAAGGGCTCAGGGGCTTTATTCCGAGTTTTGACACGTTCACCGTCGCGCATTTTGCGTAAAGTACGGGTATTGAAATGTAAGTTCTATCCTGTTAATTATAAAGTTGAAATTCCAATGCTCGATAAATGTTCACACTTGCGAAGAATTCGTGTATTTCAAGATGGCTGCATTATAATAGCCAACCTAATACATACTATATATCCATTGAAATAGAGCTTATATTTCCATATTTATAGTTTGCGTAACGTCTTGTCGTGATTAGCGGTTGCAAACTCGGAATAAGGCCCCAGGAGACCATTAAAAGGTTTGTCTTAACGTAAAGCGACTCCAAGAAACCAATAGAAGATTATCAAAAAAATTGCTAAAATGGAAAGTATTATAAGGTATCTACGAGAGCGATCTGCTATAACTATTATCACTAATTTTGCCAAATTGAAAAATTATTAGTGTCACTTAACTTCGTCTACTTAAAAATCCGAGTGTTTTAATAATTAATTGGCAGACTTATTATATCTTTCTGCTAATAAAAAATAATGTCGATAAAAAAAATATCGACCCCGCCACAGCACTCCAGCGGCCATATTCTGTTTCTTATAACGTGAGCGTTAGATTGTCAAAATAACGAATTCCGTTATTAGCGCGCTCTCCTCCAATCAGCGAAGGTTAAAAAACTACTCTGATTGGAGGAGAGATCGCTAATAGCGGAAATCGTTATTTTGACAATGTAACGATCACGTTATAAGAAACAGAATGTGGCCGCAGGGGCCTTAGAGAAAAATCAGGCGAGGCGACGTGTCGTGTCGCCTTCAATCAAAACTGTATATACTTTGGCAGGTGACAGCGTACCTCACGCCTACTGTCACTGTCAAAATACATACGTTTTTGACTGAGGCGACGCGACATGTCGCCTCGCCTGCTTTTTCTCTAGAGCCCCAAGACATCATCTGTGTAGTAGTGTACGTATAGGTGTGAGTTAACGGCAAGGCCCACCCCCACGCTTGGTTTGTATGAAATATGTTGAACATGCCGTCTCTAGTAGCGGCGCGCGTGGATTCCGTGCTCTGAGGTTTATACCCCCCAAGTAGGGATGGGTAAATTTCATGAAATTTTTCAAGCATTGAAATTTTTCGGAAAAAAATTATTTGGTGTTGAAAATTTCACGTTCAATGTGAAAAATATTTTTCTTATAAAAATGTGAATACTATTCTTAATATAACAATAGTCTGATTGATTTATTAAGAGTTAAATTGTTTTATAATGCTGCAATGTATTGAATTAAGAAAAAGATATAATTTTAGATATTTCTAAAAATATGCAAACAAAATACATAATCAACAAGGAACATAATAACATAAGGACCTATTCTGGTGAAAAGGTTAATTAATATTAATTATTGTCTTTCATATTCTAAAGTCATCGTTTGATAACTATTACACTTAAAATTACTTAGTGGGTACTGATTTATTGTGTGTTTATTTATTTTTAATAATAAGTAAATCTCTTAATCTTAACCACAAAATTCCAAACACAATAGTATTGGAATGTGTTATTTGACGATGACTCTGATTTAGATACAAGAAATACCTATGTAAATATAGCATTGCCTAATTTCAGTCAGAATAGTCAATTCGAATGCAGATTACTTTGCTGGATAGAGTCACTGCACGCACGCCTCACAGGTACGGTACCTATACTCCAGTCGTACACAGTCGCTCTCTCTTCCTCCCATTCTTAAGTCCGAATGGTTCAGATAAGACATGATCTAAAGTCCTTGAACACGTTGTCCACAGGCAATGCACTGATTTTCTAAACAAAAATTATTTGATAAACTCGCGGAAGTCTAGCTTTCCATTGTCTCATAGCACCATCACTGTTCTTGTAAATATTACTGACGACATACGCTATGGTATAAATGAGAAAAAACTAACCCTGCTTGTTCCTTTGGACTTCAGCTACGCCTTTAACTGTGTAGATCATGTTATCCTCATTGCTATTCTTCGTTCACTAAATATTTCTCCTACTGCGGCACAGTGGTTCAATTCTTATCTTCGCAGACGCAGGCAGCGCATACGGGTAGACGACGCGACGTCTTTTTGGATTGGATTGGTGCTCCTTGTCTGCAGGTGTCCCGCAGGGTGGCGTATTATCTTCTTATCGGTTTTCATAAATACTATGGTTCAAGTAATAAACTTCAGTTCCTACCATCTGTATGCCGATGACTAGCAACTGTCGCTTTGAACTGAGCGACGTAAATGCCGCGATTCACAAAAGCTCGGTATTCAAGTCAACCCCTGCAAGACTCAGGTCATGAACATTCGTTCTAAACACATGTTGACCAGATTGGGAGCCATCTCTCCAGTACTATTTAATAATTTACCACCTCCTTTTTTGGGAAAAGTAAAGGATTGATTAACCTCTTTGCCTTAAAAGGAATAACATACTGGGAGCGAGTCAGCGAATGCATACTGGCGAAAATGCGTTTACTGATATCAGCGAGGTGGTTCCAGAAAAGATCGGAGCACATGTGCAAAGCAAGGTTCTTAGTCCTAGTCAATTCTTTACTTCTCCCTATCATAGATTACTCTGATGTCTGCTACCCTGATGTTACTCAAGATCTACTTAATGGTGGTACTTCACTTGGTGTAGCGGTATCGCTGTATTTGGCCAAATTTTTGTTAAATAAAATATAACATACAAACCGACTACATCCACACCTGGAATCAAACAGCAAATAACTTGAATATTTGCCTTATTTGCCTTGTCATTTGCCAACTGAATTAAAAGCGATAATTATCAAAACCATTTTGTCCATTGTAATTAATGTTTAAGAAACACTGAGAAAAAAGTAATAATTAAAACACGTCTATATAGGTTAGTGCCAGCGCATAGTAATAAAACGAACTTTTGGGAACCAAGTGTGGACGCCAACGCGATTTGTCCTATTTGAGTCCTTTGATGTGTGACCAAAAACCGACAAGCGGACGGAAACAAGTATTTGCTAATCGCCTTATTTGCCCTAATATGTCAAATAGACACGATATCCCCTCTACACTTGGGCGTGTTCGGGCGAATAAGGCAAATATACAAATACGCTACACCAAGTGAAATGCCACCATAACACGTTTGTGATAAGTAGACGTTTTGTCTTTGGCCTGCGCAAGTATGACCATGTTTCCGAAGTAGTTATGCATCATTAATAATATTATATATATTTCTTTTTTAGCGAAAGCAAGGTATGCCCAAAAAGCAAGCCTCGTAAGTTTTTTTCTATATATTGGAGTAACGCAATAAAATCCAATGAATTTTTATAATATAAAACATATTTACTTAGTACAAAATAATGGAAGTTACTTTAATACATGCGTAAAATCATAAAAATTCGGAATTTAATAGAACAAAAATATTTTTCACTCAATTTGAAATTTTTCAAGTTTTGAAATTTTTCATATTTTTCACATATATGACATTTTTCATTTGCCCATCCCTACCCCCAAGTGATAAAGGTGGCCCACATCAAATTTTTTTTTTTTATTGTGAACTAACTTTTATATAAAATATTTTTTATTATTATTTGGCATTAAAAATTACATATTACCCCCAACTTTCATCCCTTCACCACCAACTCCATCCCTTCAATAGCTATATTAGCACTGTAATAATCTTCAACTCTTAGTGGTCGACAACTGATCAATCATCATACGATCAGTAATTTTCTAAAATTACACTTTTTTCGACAGATATATTCACTTCAACCAATCAACGCTGCGTGATTGCTTATAATATCCTTCGCTCACTTTTTTTATTTTTTTATAATAGGATTTTATAGTCTATGCTCGAAACCCATTCCTGCGCGACTGTCAATCTCTTTTAACAGACAGAAATAAAACTAAATAAATTATGCTGCAGGGGCCGAAAAATACGATAGGACTTGACAGGTCAGCTCTCAAAGCGGTTGCATTCTGTGGATTTAATAATTATTAAAGTTCCTCAATTTTTTATGCTAAAAAGGATTAATTGTATCGGTTAGATTAATTTAATTTAATGTTTTTAATTAGAATTGTATTTCATTGTATATATTTGTCATTTTGTTTCACTTCGTTATTTTTTTATGTAAATAGTCTTTTGTTTAGCATCCATTTGTAAACAAAATTTTTGTGTATTTTATTTATTTAATTACCATTCATTATGAATTTTGATTTTGTATTACCTCCTAAACCACCTGATATCTCATTACCAAGTTCTCCTGGTGCTTACGTTACCGTAAACGATGATGACTCGTCAGCATCGACATCGACAATGGAATTTTCGAATGACATTTCTTCTTTGAAGAAATCTAAAAGGAAGCGTAAAAATACTAATAAAAGGCACAAGTCTAGATGTTCCAAACATGACCAATTATTCCTTTTAGTCAACCTTCAAATTCTCAAAATGTTCTAGATTTATAATCCATTCCTCAGTCCATTCCATCACCTTCCATTTCACCATCATCGTCTATTCCACCAACATCTTCTATTCCTAGCGGTAATAGTATAAAAGTTTTTTATTCGGATTCAGACAAAGGGCCATATGTAGTACATGTCCAAAAAAAAGTTGATTCTACTGTTAATTTTGACAACCTTAATACAGATAATAATATTACCCTAAATCCAATTATTTTTGGTAAATTCATACAAAAAAACTCTTTCAGTGGAATAATTTCAGGTAGTATTATACGTATTGGACGAAACAGAATAAAAATATATTTTAATACATTAATGTTCGGATTAATAGTCATGGCTAAGCACTGGCTCAAGTCGTGCTCACGAAAGTAATACTCAAACGATGCTTAGCCGAGCAACCACTTCGCACTATAATAGTCGAATAAATATACGCAGCTAAGCCAAGCAACGCCTCAAGCGAATGCTCGCTGAAATATGTATATTACTTGGAATCCTGGTGCAAAAAATCTCAAAGTATTGAGAAGTTACATTTCCATGGAGATAGGTAACCCTCTACTGTTGAAGTTTTATAATATATAATATAAAATTTGCACTGAAAACAGAAGAAATCATAGATTTTGTATTAATAAATTATGAAATACACACAAGAAATAAAAGAAAACTAGAAGAATAGGGAACAATATTTTTAAAACGACAAAAAAATTCAAAATTACATAATCAACAGAAACTTAAAAAATAACAGTCTAACATGAAGAATCTAACGTTGAGCATGACTTAAGTAAAGGAATATCGAGACTAATACTTAGCCGAGCAATGGCTCAAGCTTTAGCCTGAGCCACCGCTCGGAGCACAGACTATTATAGAAACAACTGTCACTTTGATAGTTCTAAGCAATGGCTCGTGCTAAGCACTGGCTTAGCAAAAACTATTAATCCGGACATTAGAGATGCTAATAATTCTGTTAACAATTCTATCTTATTAGAGCACGGGTACAATGTTTTTATACCAAGTTTCTGTGTAACAAAAATGGGTGTTATTAGAGTTTCTACCAGTGTAATGGATAATGTCTGACACTATTATACCCAATAACTCTATCAAAATTTTAAAAGTGCGCCGACTGAATTACAAAGTTAATGTAGATGGTAATACGTCATGGAAATCTTCACAATCTGTAGTGATAACTTTTGAGGGTCAAGTTTTGCCTGAATTTATATTTTTATATTACAATAAAATTGATGTTCAAATGTATGGATACCCGACAGTCCAATGTTACATTTGTTGTAGATTCGGCCATATGAAAAATAATTGTAGATCAAAACCTCGTTGTTTTAAATGTGGTCAGGGTCATGGTGGAGATTCATGTGATCTTGACGAGTCTGAAGCTATTTGTTTGGTGTGTTCTGGAAATCACTTTGCAATTAACAGAAAGTGCCCAGAGTACAACAGGCAACAAAATATTAAATCATTAATGTCGCAAAAATCAATATCCTATATGGAAACCAATAAATTAGAACCTAGAATAATAAACAAATCATATGCTGAAGCAATTAAGATTTCGTCTTATAAAAAAACTATTTTTACCAAACCAAAACTTTTAAAAACAATAACAAGCAAAGGTTATGACGTAGACTTCCATAAAAATCTTTTAAAAGATTTTTCGATTCCTAGCCCTGTGAATGGTTGTGCGTTAAATAAAAATATAAACGATAATGCTATCGACTCTTCAGAGTCTACTTTAGTTTCACTTATCACTTTACTTGTACAATTAATAAAATAAAAAAACATACCGGACAAAGTAGAATCAATGTTAAATAACTTACTTTTTTCTTTAAATAATAATAATGACTCAGTCTCCAACAAAAAATATTCAGTGGAACTGCCAAAGCCTTCGCAACAAGAAGACTGATTTACTATATCTATGTAATAAATATTGCCCTTCTATTTTGGCTGTCTCGGAGACATGGTTGAAACCGTTTTCTCCTTTTGGTTTAAGTGGTTACAATTGTGTTCGAGACGACAGACAAGATGGGAGGGCTGGCTCTGCTCTTTTTGTTTCTAATTCTCTTTCTTTTTCTTTGCTTTCTCTTCCTTATGCATTGTTAATAGCATTAGCATAATTTCTTTGTACATATCTTCTCATGATTCTCATTCATTATCATTTTTGAAAAACGTTTTTCAATCATTAAAACCTCCATTTATCGTATTAGGTGATTTTAATTACATCATACATTGTGGGGTTCAGCTTTCTGTGACAGTTTCGGAAATAAATAAGTAAATTTTTTAGATGAATTTAATTTGTGTCTTTTGAATGATGGTCGTCCAACGCGTCGAACATCACCAGTTCAAAATGTTAGCGCAGTTGATTTATCATTATGTTCTTATGATATTGCTAGCACCTTATCATGGTACATGGAATCGTTATCTGTTGGTAGTGATCATATGTCAATTTTAATAAATTCTCCCATATCAAATTCTGTTAATAGTTTACCTCCATTATTAAAATATAAAATTACTAATGTGACTATTGAAGGCTGGGATATTTTTTCCCAAATATTGAATAATAAAATTATTTCCCTTCCGGATGTAACAAGTAATAATTTTATTGTTTGTTATAGTCAATTCGTTAATAGTTTACTTAGTGCTGCAGATAGTTGTTTTAGTATAAAGTCAGTCAATAGTAAACGTGTTTCTCCTCCTTGGTGGGATGAAGAATGTACTAATTATATAAAACAGAGAAAAAATGCAGAAAAAAATTATTGCCATAACATGAGTGTTGAAAATTTTGTTATTTATAAACAAATATTGGCCAAGAGTAGGCGCATTTTTAAAAAGAAAAAATTTGAAAGTTGGCGTAAGTGTTGCGCTTCTTTATCCCCTGAAACTCACTCCTCTATTGTTTGGCAAAATATTAAAAGGTTTAGAAGTTCTCAAAATTCCAATCAAGCAAGTGCAGTTTATTCTTCATGGACAGAACTATTTTTACATAAACTTGCTCCTAATTATGTACCATGTCTTGAAGAAAGTGATCCCTCTATAAATTTTCCATTTATTTCATCACATATTTTAGATTCTCCTTTTACATTGAATGAATTATCATTAGTTTTGTCATTGGTAAAAGACTCCGCTCCTGGTATTGATGGAGTTCCATATTCCTTTTTAGTACATGCTAAAGATTTTACATTACAAAAATTACTTAAATATTATTGCCTATGCCTGATGTTGCACCATTTGTGCTCGAAGAAGTCTCTGCCGATGAAATCTTTAAGACGATTGGATCAATAACTTCAAAAGCAATGGGATGTGATTCTATCGGTCGTGCTATGATCGTTATCATTCTTGACATACTCTTACCCCGTATAACTCATATCATTAATTTTTCCCTCACGTCTTGTCAATTCCCATCATTATGGCGCAAAGCTTTCATCATACCACTTCCCAAAATATCCTCTCCAACACTTCCTTCACATTATCGTCCTATTTCTATTCCACCATTTCTATCTAAGGTTTTAGAGTCTGTAGTACATAAGCAACTGACACTCTTTCTTCAAAACCATGAACTTTTAAATCCTTTTCAATCTGGTTTTCGATGCGGTCATAGTACAACTTCAGCTTTACTTAAAGTAACTGAAGACATCAGAAATGGCATGGATGAAACCAAGGTCACAGTACTTGTACTGATCGATTTCACCAACGCCTTTAACACAGTCGATCCCGATTTGCTAATTGCTATTCTGTCTCGTCTTAGATTCTCTCCAGAGACTCTTGCGTGGTTTCACCAATACCTCCATGGACGTCGGCAACAGGTGCGGGTTGACCAATTGTCATCAGTTTGGTGTGAATTACGTACAGGCGTTCCACAAGGTGGCATACTATCTCCATTGCTTTTCTCCATGTTTATTGACAGTATCACCACATCGCTTCACTGTCACTATCACTTGTACGCCGATGACTTGCAGCTTTATGTGCAGACAGACATCAACTCACTGAATAGTGCAATAGCTTGGCTTAACTCTGATCTTTCAAATATATTGGCTTGGTCTACTAGATTTGGTGTTGCTGTCAACCCGGCCAAATGTCAATCTATCATTATTGGGAGTTCCCGCCTCTTATCAAAAGTTGATATGGCCAAGATTGACTTTGTTCGGTATGACAGTAAACCGATTGCGTTTTGTAGCGAGGTTAAGAACTTGGGTTTATATCTGGATTCTCATCTTAGCTGGAAAGCGCAAGTAACTAATACTAGTCGTAAAATTTTTTCTTCGCTGCACTCTCTCAATAAACTTAAACATTTTCTGCCTATAAAAGCTAAAGTTACCCTTGTTCAGTCTTTACTTCTTCCTTTGATTGATTATGGTGATGTGTGTTGTGTAGATCTTACGGAAGAATTACTAAACAAAATGGAACGACTACACAATGCATGCATCAGATTCATTTTCTGTCTGCGCAAATATGATCACGTCACACCTTATCGAGATAAGCTGAAATGGTTGAGGATTCGAGGTAGGAGAAACAGCAGGGTTCTCTGCCTGCTCTACTCTCTGTTAAACGAACCTAACACTCCCAAATACCTCAAGGATAGTTTTACATCCCTCGGCTCTCATCATGATAGAATCCTTCGTTCTGCCTCTAACTCAACTCTTTCTATACCATCTCATCATTCTACCTTTGTCTCAAAATCTTTTTCTGTTGCTGCAACAAGACTCTGGAATGATCTACCGGTGGACATTAGACAAGCTCCTAACAGGGGTATCTTTAAGAGACTAGTGTATAAACACTTTCTGAATGTGTGAATGTGTCTCCTTTTTATTATTCGTTTGGGCTCGCTCTCTCTCTCATCTCATCCTGTGTTTCTGCTTTAAATAATTATTGTGCTGTGGGTAGTGCTATATTGTGCTGTTGCTGTAATATTTGCTATTTTATTAATATGTATGTATATTATTCCTTAGTTTTATAGTATTACTTAATTATGTTTTATAAGTTTTTTTTTTTTGTGTAAATAAATAATATTAATATTTGTGTATTATTAATATAGTTTATGATATGTATGTATATGTAGTCAGCATTAGTGTGTATGTATAATATTTGTATACTCTATTTCTTAAATGTATTTTACTGCACCTATTTTACCTACTTACTGCTTAATTTGTCCCAAAGGTTTGACTGGTAGAGAATGCCTAGCGGCATTAAGTCCGCCTTTGTACTAAATTTGTGCAATAAAGTTTTTAAATAAATAAAAATAAAATTATTAATTTTGTTTTTAATTCTGGAATTGTTCCAGAAGATTGGAAAACTCAACTGATCATTCCATTACTCAAACCCGGTAAAGATCCTTCAACATTTTCTTCATATAGGCCTATTGCATTATCATCTACTTTATGTAAAATATTTGAACATCTATTAAAAAACAGATAAGAATGGGAAATAGAAAGTAAAAATATTTTGAATAAATTTCAATTTTGATTTCGTAAGGCAAAGAGCACTATTGATAATTTAAGCATTATTTCTACAGACGTTAGGCTAGCCTTTTCAAGAAATGAATATCTTTGTGCAGTTTTCTTAGATATTGAGGCTGCATATGATAATATGTTGATAAATATTTTAAGAAAAAAACTTATTACCATTGGCATATCATTAAAATTAGCAAGTATTATTAGCTGTTTATTTAGTGCGAGACAGGTAAAATTACGCTTATTGAATTATACAGAAAACATTTCTAGAACTATATGGAAGGGTTTACCTCAAGGTTCTGTATTGAGCCCTATTTTATTTCATTTGTATACATTTGATTTGGATTTTCAAGTAAATTCCTTTTGTAGATCCTTACAATATGCTGATGATGTGATATTATATTCTAATTCTAAAATTCTAAAAAAATTTCAAAATAATTTAAATGAATCTTTGATACGGTTAAACAATTGGCTCACAGTTCTCGGCTTGCAGCTCTCACCTTCTAAATCAAATGTTGTTGTTTTTAGTAGAAGTAAAAGAAAGATTCCTGAAATTGAAATTAAAATTAATAATTTAATTATAGCGATTAAACCAGATATAAAATTTCTCGGGGTATTTTTGATTGTAAGTTAAATTATACTAAGCACATTGAATATATTGTTTCAAAATGTGAAAAGAATATAAATATAATGAGAGTGCTTTCAGGTACTTGGTGGGGTTCTAATCCTTTTTCTCAACGCCATTTATACAATGCTATTATTAGGAGTCATTTAGATTATTCTTCTTTAATTTTTGACCCTTGTAACAAATCTGCTCTAAAAAAATTGGATTCAATCCAAAGCTCTTAGAATTATTATTGGTGCGATTAAGTCGTCTCCCATAAATGCATTACAAGTGGAATGTGCAGACCCTCCTTTAAAGAAAAGACGTCAATTTTTGTGTGATAAATTCTTTTTTAAATCATTACAATTTCAGAACAATCGTTTACTCCCAAAAATTAAATTACTGTATGAATATAACAAAAACAACGGTACAAAAAGATTTTTGCAAAATAAAAAAGTTTTACCAAGATTAGTTTACTCTTACTTAAAATTTATAAAAATTAAAGCCCCTCTTGTGTCAAATTCATCACTTCCTGTCTTTTTAAGTTCATATAAATCTCTCATTTTTGACTCTCGATCACAAATAATTTTATATTTAGGTATTAGAAAAGACAATGAAAATTGTAACGATATGTTCAATTATATTGTTGAAAGTAAATGGCCAAATGCGGATTTATTTTTTACGGACGCGTCTAAATTATCTTCACAAGGTAGTGTGGGCTGGGCTTTTATTCATCAAAATTCTAATGTTTCTTATTCATTTAAAAGTCCAAGTCAATCATCTGTTTTTACAGGGGAATGTTTGGCATTAAAACATTGCATTAAGTTTATTATGGAAAACGAAATCAATCATGCTATTATTTTTTCAGGTTCATTAAGTTTATTACAAGCTGTGATTAGTAACCCATTTTCTCCTAAAATTAGATCTGAAATAATTTTTGTAATAAAAGAACTCCTTCATCATTGTCATCTCAATAATCTTTTAGTTTTTTTAGTTTATATTCCAAGCCATTGTGGGATTTTGGGTAACGAAAAAGTTGATCAACTGGCAAAACAAGCAGTGGTTCATGGTAACTTACATTATTTTTTAAAACTACTCGTATGATTTGGTTGCTTTAGCCAAAGTTTATTTAGAACAATCATGGAACAAGTATTGGGAAAATTCATCAAAAATTAAAGGCTCTTATTTATATTCCTTTCAACCAACTGTTAAATTCAGACCTTGGTTTGCTAAATTTAAGTCATTTAGCAAAGTATCAACTTCTTCAATAGCTCGTTTAAGAATTGGCCATTGTTCTCTTCCATCTCATCTTAAAAGAATAAATGTTATAGAGTCTAATATGTGTGATTGTGGGGAAGGTGAAGGTTATATAGATCATATATTCTTTAGTTGTAAAAATTATCCTTCATCATTGTATTCTCTTTTACCCCATCATAATATTTCTTTGCCTACTAAAATGAGCCATTTATTATATTTATTCGATTGTAATATTTTATCTCTTATATGTAAATATATTAGCCATAATAATATTAGAGTTTAGCGGTATTATTATTATTATTTTTTAGTTTAATTTAAATTAATCCTTTTAGTTCTTTTAATTTACGTTAATTTTTTTTTAATTATTTTTCATTATTATTCCAAACAATGTTTAGTTTTGTTGGTTTGACCTAGTTTTTGAGCTTTCGTCAATATAAGCTCATTATACGTGGAATGTCGCTACATTTCTCCACGCTAGTTTATTGGCTACAGCGGGTCATGTAGCATTATTTTTGTTACGTGAAGTGACAGAAGGCCAATACCCAAGATTGAATTGAATTGAAATTATGCTGCATGGTGCGACACAATCCCTTCCTCTCTCTTAGTTAGTTGGATTGAAACACCAAAATATAAAATTCTAATTAAAAAAATAAAAATCTTAACTAATTCGTGACCTAGCCCCTCCTATGGTCCCCTTTTGTTGTATAAAACAAAATAAAATGCATAATATAAAAGTAAATTCGTAAACAATAGTTATTTTTCTAATCTTATAAAACAATGCATTATATTTATGCTAAATATATCCATCGAGTAATAGCGGCTGATGTCGCATTTATGTAGGTAAATTCATTATTATTGTATAACCATGAATATTGACTTACGGACCATTATTTCTTCTGTGCTTACGGTTTAGTTTGTCCTCGTCGCCAAAATGTAGTGTACTCCCTTCGGTACACATTTATCGGCTCCGCACACGCGCACGTCACACGTCCACTGTCTTCCGCGTCGGGGTTACAACTGTCATCCCCTACCCCGCGCCCCATTCTTACGTGCGCCGGAGACGACAGATGGCATGCCCGTATACCAATATACATATTATGATACATTGATATACATGCATACACTACACGCACGAACCACGGGGCGCCAGCGCTATACGCAGAGAGATGTTCTGCTGACGCTGGAGCCGAGTTTTGTTTGTGGCCGACAGTAACTGGTGCCACGCTGGGGCCGCATAACTAAGTTGGGGACGCTTGAAGGTTTTGTAGACCGACATTTTTACCCGGAGTGGTAGTTCAGATTTGAGAACCGGACGGCGCAACGAACGGGCAGCCTTGGCTTTGTTAACAGCTTCAGTGGCTATGGGGCCCATGCTCAACGACCGGTCAATTATGCACCCCATGTACTTGACAGAGCCGGCCCATTGGACCTCCTTTCCCCTGAGTTTCAGTTTGGGTGGAATGTGGCGGCGGCGGGTGACGAGTAGGGCGGACGTCTTTCCAACATTAACAGACATCCGCCATCTGTCGAGCCAGGAAGAGAGGACATCCAGCATCCTTTGCATCTCCTCGGCGGCAAGTTTCGGTTCCCTATCGGACGATAGGTAGGCGCTGTCATCCGCAAACAGCGCCAATATGACATCCTGCTCTCTCCTGCCATGGTGTTCGGAGAGAGTTGGGATGTCATTGGTGAATATTGCGTACATTGTGGGCGATAGGCAGCTCCCCTGCGGGACACCTGCATGGATAGAGTGCTCCGCGGAGACTTTTCCCTGTACGGCCACATGGAAGTGGCGGTTGTTAAAAACGATGAAAGCAACCACGTAGCCAGGAATGGAATAGGCGAGTTGAGTAATTTTTAAACCAGGCCGGAGTGCCAAACGCGGTCGAAGGCCTTCTCCGAGATCGAGAAATCATTCAACTCACTCGCCATTTGATGAGGTAAACACGTATAGAACACAAGTATAGGCTAAACGCACACTAATGCAACTAGTGATGGGCGTAATAAATTTACCAAAGGACACCTGCATTTTGGGCCTAGTCAATTGTACCGAGATCAAATTATAATAAAAAAATACTTGACTAGAATCTATTTATAAAACAATTATTCAATTAATTTAAACTTCACAGTTTAAAAATAAAGAAAATTTTAACAACTTTTGCCTAAAAAAATGGTGTTATCGGCCTTTGATTCTATAATAGGAAAAAAAAATGTCAAAGGCGATATCCTTGCGGTCCGATTCACGACAAAATCGATGTCAGCACTGTCAGCACCGGTTCGTATGAGCGTAAGCGCGCTAACGATAGTTTATTTGACATTAATAGTGAAGTCATTACAGGCGCCATATTGGACTTACAGCGATTTTGCTTCAGGGTCGTGTTCGGAAACTAACACTTTAACACTGGGTAATGTCACTACACTATTTGCATCTCTTCTTCTCTAAGCATTTTTCAATATGTTTGTCGCACTCTGTTACACTACCCAGTGTTAAAGTGTTACGTTTCCGAACACGGCCCTGGGTGAAATCGCTGTGAGCGCTGTCAGAATGACATTTATCTAGAAACATGTTTTTGAGGAAAGTAATAAAATTCCTAAAATAATGATTAAGTAGATAGTTAAAAGTGTTGTGTTCTCGTTTAGTTTGGTATTTATGTAAACAAATATACAAAATTTATTAGTTATGGTGTTTTATTTGACATTAAAACAGAGTGAGTTCCTATTTACATAAAGATGAAAGTTCGTGATTTTATTATTATTTTATACCAACTTTTTTCGTTATGCCTATTTTAATTAGTAGTTTCATTTAGATACTATTTCTGGCTTAATTTATTATTAACAAATTAGATAATAAGTTTTTATATCGATATGTCGCTATCTAACTTACAAGCTTGAGAAATGTTTGTGAAACGAAACATTTAGTGATACCAGCAATGCACAAGTATTGCTACTGTAAATATTTTGTAATGCTATATTTCTCAATTCCTGGCTTTAAAAAAATACAAATAACGTTAAATGAGCATCTCAAAATTATTATCTTCAACCAATGTCTTCAACCCTGTTAAATTTGTAAGTCTAGGTAAAAATAAAATAGGATAAATAATAATAAAGCCCTAAACTCACTTGCTGAGTACACCCTCAGATTAATAATAATAAATAGATTCCGCGTCAAAAATCACAAACCCGGAGGTCTATAGTTTATCGTGTAATGCAAACTAAAATGTTGCATAAGTGAAAAAGAGATAACGAGTAGTGATTTTTTAATCTGATGTCAACTTCGTAAAAAACTGGAGTCCAACTGGGGCTTTATTCCGAGTTTTGACACGTTCACCGTCGCGCATTTTGCGTAAACTATAAATATTTAAATATAAGTTCTATTCAATTAAATATAGAGTTGAAATTCCAATGCTCATCAGTGGCCTTATTCCGAGTTTGCAACCGCTAATCACGACAAGACGTTGCGTAAAATATATATATTAAAATATAAGTTCTATGCTGTTAATTATAGAGTTGAAATTCCAATGCTCCACACATGTTCAAACTTGCGAAGAATTCGTGTATTTCAAGATGGCGGCAAAATTATAGCCAACCTAATACATATTATATAACCATTGGAATAGAACTTATATTTCCATATTTATAGTTTACGCAACGTCTTGTCGTGATTAGCGGTTGCAAACTTGGAATAGGGCCACAAATCTTCAAACTTGCGAAGAATTCGCGTATTTCAAGATGGCGGCATTATTATAGCCAACCTAATACAGACTATATATCCATTGAAATAGAACTTATATTTCAATATTTATACTTTACGCAACGTCTTGTCGTCTTTAGCGGTTGCAAACTCGGAATAAGGCCCAAGGGTTGTTGTTGTTGGGTTAACCGCCCGAAATGCGAATTTAAGTTGATGCCGATCGTGTAATATCTTCATTTAGTATTTTTTTATTTAGTCGGGTTATATATCATTGCAAAACAATATGGTGCGGTTGTATAGCTATATTTTTCTAGTGTTCTATATAGTGTAATAATAATTAATATAGTGCTATTTAGTGATATAAAAACGTAGATAAATGGTTTGGGTAAAATATCGAACCAAAACTCACTTCTCAAGGAAAGAAAACAGCCGAAAATATTAGTTTCCAAAGGTAATTATTTTTGGTATTTATTCATTAATGTTATAACTTATAGTTTTAAATAATATTGTAAATGTTATTTCTTAACTAGTTTAAAATGTCTGAAACATTATTTTATTAGAGGATAGACTTTTTGGACTTGAAACAATTTTATGTTTTTATTATAGGTTATACATTAGGGAAGTGAAAATTCATAAAATATCAAAAATATCGATAATCGAGAAGGGGGAAATATAAGTTGTTTTTGTTCATTATCATTAAAATTATATTTTTTTAGTAAAAAGATGAATGATTAGAATGAAAACAATTTATATCCCCATTCAGTGCGTTCGCAATTACTCTCAATGTGTTCTGTTTTTTTTTTCAGATTTCCTAGTAATTGCAGCATACTAAGCAATTGGGAATATGGGATGGACCCCAAAACATCACAACCGAATTTGCTCAAGGCACCACACGGGAGGGAGGGAGAAAGAGGGATGGGAACGACATGATCGTTGATGTCTTCAACTATCTACCATTTATTTAAATAAAGATTGTTTCGAATATATCTAAATATTTTTTTATTATACTGTACCTATATAAGCTATGACTATCATATCAACGATTATTCAATTTTACTCGAAACACCTTAGAAAGCTTTCTAAAGTGTTTCGAATCAGAATTCATTATATGACAAAGCAGCTAACACAACCTACAGATATAATACGGTCATATTTAAGAAAAACGGTTATATTGAGTGGTCAATAATTGTTTTTATGGTCCCTTCATCCTATAAGATTTCATAGAGAAGTGGGGATGGGCCTAAGAGGGTCTGGGTTTAATTTTAGATTCGAGTTTATTCCGTTCCTTTACATTTTCTGAGAACATTTACCATAGTAATGTATTCTTTACACCATCAGATAGTACAGATTTTAACAAAAAAAAAGCAGATGTTAAATCAAAATAAGATGAAAAAATATATATTTTAAATCAAAAAAATCACAATGTGTTTGGGACATAAAAAGCCAAGTTTTCACCAAATATAGTGGAAAAAAAAATGTTAAAGATAGAAAATTAAAAACTTGCTTACTTGAAATTTTCACATAAATTTTGAGGTTATGTGAAAATATTCTAAATACAAAAGTTGTAGATCTTTTTATTACCTACAACTTTGTTACAGGTACATATCTATGCAAGATACGGACGGGTACTTGTAGCGTTATGCCTAAAGCGAGTGGAACACCCCTGCCCATAGTACAAGCCTAGAGCTTAGTTTGTGACCAATATGTGTAAATTGTCTTACATATTATTATTATTAGATGTTATATTTTGCTCTCCATATTATATTATATAATGATCAGCTTTTTGGAATTTGTCAGCTTAATCCGGCGAGCGTAAGGTTAAAATATTTAACACGTAGCATGAGATGGGTCAAACAACCCCACATTAATTTTTTATTATCTAATCAAAGTAACACTTTATCAAAGTAGTAGGTAATACCCACCTATAAAATATTTTATTTTTAAATTAATAGTGTGAGGTCCAAGTATTTATAACAATTATATATTATTACAAATATCATAAGGTACAATAGTTACCATTTTATCAAATTGTTATTGAGAAATAATCCATTCATTAGGCTAGTATGGGTAATGGATAAGTAATACCCATTTTAGCCTCTTATCAAAAGAACCTCAGACAATAGAGTGTATGTTTTTTTTGTACCTAGTTGTTGTTGATAAATGTTTTATCAACCTTTTTTTATATACATGCCATTTTAGGCCTTATGGGGCTTCCGTATATTAATCTTACTTGTTCGTGTTGCAACCCATTTATCGATATTTTAAATGATATCCCATCCTTAATTTCATTTGTAATATAAGGTTTAATCTAAAAAGAAGACACAACGTTAAGACAAACCTTTTAATGGTCTCCTAATGATCTTAATAATTATAATGGTCTTTTAATGGATATATAGTCTGTATTAGGTTGGCTATAATAATGCCGCCAACTTAACATACGCGAATTTTTCGCAAGTTTGAATATCTGATGAGCATTGGAATTTCAACTCTATTTTTAATAAGATAGAACTTATATTTCAATATTTATAGTTTACGCATACTGCGCGACGGTGAACGTGTCAAAACTTGGAATATATTATATATTAAGTCGATTGTCGGGGGGCTTTGGTGTTTTGTGATTCTGTACTACCTCTATATTGTAAAATGGTTTATCTGCTATGGGGTGTTCTACTCGTGCTCTTCAGCAGGATGAGGGTAAATAGGTATCATATATAAAATATCACATATTATAAGCTAGTAAATAAGCATATCTCCTGATGGTCAGGTACATATGTGGAACGCCAGAGTTTTTTACTTGCTGGTGCCTTTTTCTCCGGGGTGTCTCTGGGGGACCAACATGCGGTTAGTGTTTGCGCTCTGATTGATACATTTTTGTACTTTTATATTAATTATTACTTATAGTGGATATTTGGGGCGTAGATATAATCTGTTAGGTTGGTCGGCTCGGTGGCACCTTTGCATGGCAGATAACGATGGACAGGTCAATGGAACCAGCTAACCACCTAGTCTTACACTGGTTGGTTATGTGGTGTGTGTTCGGTTTGGTTTCTAATTATTTTATGTATGCAAAAGCCTAACCAAGCGCACACTTAGACCAAATAATAATATAGTTTTTTTTTTTTTTGACTATGCATAAATACCTGTAAAGGTTTACATGAAATAAATATTTTTGACTTTTGACTTTTGATTGACAACCAATTGCTATCTTTGTTTGGCTCATTAGAAAAGCCATATGAGTCAAAAGTTCATATATATTTTTTATTTATCCTTTTTGACCTTCCATCTATTATTATTATTATTAATCTGAGTGTACACCACATACAGAGAATGGTTTCCTTCTCCTCTTGCCTTTTTTTTTCAAACAAAACCATAGCAACTGTCAATCGTTGACAGTGAGACTCCGGGCAGTCGCATTAGTACCCAATAAAAAATCGCGCCGCGCGCGGACGGGCACGGTTTTTATCTTTATGATAAATACAATAATAATGTGTAAAGACGCTTGTAAAAACTAAACAAACCCTACATACCAGGGGCTCTAGAGAAAAAGCAGGCGAGGCGACATGTCGCGTCGCCTCAGTCAAAAACGTTGGATTTTGACAGTGACAGTAAGCGTGAGGTACGCTGTCACCTGCCAAAGTCTATACAGTTTTGATTGAAGGCGACACCACACGTCGCCTCGCCTGATTTTTCTCTAGAGCCCCGTATGATTCGGTACAATACACTAGGCCAAATTTGTATGGCGGCGGCCGGGGGCTCTAGAGAAAAATCAGGCGAGGCGACGTGTCGTGTCGCCTTCAATCAAAACTGTATAGACTTTGGCAGGTGACAGCGTACCTCACGCCTACTGTCACTGTCAAAATACATACGTTTTTGAATGAGGCGACGCGACATGTCGAGTCGCCTGATTTTTCTCTAGAGCCCCAGATCTTCTTTCATTGTAATCGGTAATCATTTGAATAATCGAATATTTAATTATAAAAATATCTGAAATTTATTTGCTTATATATTTTTTTATATTTAAATTTGCGTACGTTTTTCTCTATATTCTTTAAATATGATAACCACACCGTGTAATATAAAACGCGTCGCACGCAAATTGTGTGACGGTGAACGTTGTATCGTCCTTATTGGTTACAAAAATACACAGTATTTTTTTTTTAAATAATTAAAATCTATGTAATTAGATTTAAATTAATATATCAAAAAATCATGACATGATCGTGACGACTAGTCGAAATAAACTGTCTAGAAACTCTGCTAAAAAGGTTCTGCTATTAGACCACAGGCGGCGTGATTTAATCAATATCCGATTAATTGTTTTATTCAGTCGGCATAAGGCATAATTTGTATTATGCCTTACAAATTATGTATATATTACCAAAGTCTGTTTGACTATTCTAGAACTTTCTCTTTACAAAATATAATAGTTCATGGGGCATAATAATTCACGGGCGGGAACATAATAAAATATTGAAAGTATTGATATCGATGCGAATTTAATTCAAATTAAAAAATTTAAAAAAATTTAATATGTGTGTAGTAAATTTTATTTTATTAAATGTTAGTAAATTTTTTTTTTAGGTGGGAGGAAGGCCTCTAAAACTTCCCTATGCCGACCGGTCGGTCTCGTTTTCACCGGCCATACAGATGCAAAAACTGTCAAGGGACTAGTCATGATTCGGTTTTTGTCTGTGTTTTAAGTCGATCGGTTTTAGCCGGTTTACCGGTTTTTACAACGATTTATACAAAACGGGCAACTGTTTTTTTTTTAAACTGACAAGGTTATTAAAATAGACTCGTAATAAAAATTCTTCTTCGTCATCGCTTATTTCGTATCCGCATCATTTAGCCGGCATAGTGGAAGACCATTCATGGACTATGGAGGTATGCTTACCACCAGGTAGATGCAGTCACATGATATGCTCTTATAACCTATTACTTAGTCGTCCTCATTCATGGAGTCTGTAGACCTGCTTACTAAAAGGTAGGTAGAGTCACATGGCACGCTACTAGTGCCGCTTGTGCTCACTATGGCTAGGGACTTGTAATGTCCAAGCACCCAAAGAATTAATGTGTTGGGTTTAGGATCGGGAAGGCGTGTTACTACTGGGCGGGGATCACGGGATCGGGAATTATAATGAAGCGGCGGTAGCAGACCACCTACATAGTCTATGAATGAAGACGACTGATATTATAAGAGCAGGTCATGTGACTCTGTACCCACCTGTTCGTAAGCAGTTCAACAGGGTCCATAAATGGGGACGATTGATATTATAAGAGCAGGTCATGTGACTCTGTGCTTACTTGTTGGTAAGCAGGTCAACTGAGTCAATGAATGGAGACGACTGATATTATGAGAGCAGATTATGGACTCTGCATCTGGTGGTAAGCAGACCTACAAAGTCCATGAATGGGGTGGATCAATACATTGTTGTTTAATAACATTAATAGCTCCCATTATGCCGGCTAATTGATGCGGTTACAAAACATATGAATTTACAATTACGATTTAAATAAAACTATTATAATTTGCACAAATTCAAAAATATCGAAAAATGAAACTGATAGATGTTATATTTTTAATTGCCGTTTATTGTTTATTAACATTAAATTATACTGGATTTGTATTTTTACCAATGTTAATAATATTTTTAGGCATTCAAATTGTATTTTCAAGTTTTTTATCAGACCGGGCTATACGAGTCCTCGTTGATGGTATGACCTCGGGTCGCGAAACCATTAACGCAGAGATACCCCAAGGATCTGTGCTATCCCCTACTCTGTTCTTGCTGCATATCAATGATTTGTTATCTCTCGGTAATATACATTGCTATGCAGACGATTCGGTCAATATTTGACGCGTCAGCCGCCCCCCATTCGCGTCGATACAAAGGAGTACAGGAGTTCTTCGGTAAATGATTTGGCCATACCCTGGAAACAATTTCAAACTGGGGTTCTATTAATCTTGTCCAATTTAATGCCAAACAAACCCAGGCTTGCGATTTGACGGCAAAAAAGATCCCTTTTCTCGCTTTCTCTCCCTTCAGAGCACACAATTACCATTGTCTCCAACTCTCGATATCCTGGGATTAGAAATACGCTCCGATCTAAACTATATTTTAATACTATATTGAGAGCATTGCAAAGATTAGGCAATTAGGAAGCTCGGCATCCTTAATAAAGTGCGACGGTATTTTACTCCTCGACTCAGGCAGCTGCCAAATACTTTCTGCAAGCTCTCAATAGTCTGCAGAAGCGTGTATCGAGAGCAAAGAGCTCACGGACACTAGAGCCATTGCAGCTCCGCAGAGATATAGCGTCGTTGAGCGTTTTATCGCTGCGTCAATCTACTTTTATTTAATGATAGGATCAATAGGAAATCTTCAAAAATAACAATGTACATATTTTCGTTGAAAAAATATTATTTGATTAAATAAAAGAAATAAAAATTAAATATTCTCATTTAAGGATATGCGACATTTTTGTTTTAAATTGAGATGAATATCGCAATACCTTAATTATTACGGAAAAACAAGAAAATAATCTCGAAATTAAAAAATACAAAATAATATAATGATTAAAAAAATATCGATTTTTTTAATAAATAAACTTTTTCAGGTCTAAATCAGTAGCGCTTAATTGTATAAGAATAGGGATCGAATCGCTAATCGTTATTGCCGCACTACGCGATGCGTCATGTTGTCACCCCCGTATCACGTATTACTACTTTTTATTTCTATCGTTTACGTACATATAAAAGTGAAATTCAGATATGAATAAAATTATATTTAATGAAAATTATAATCACAAGTGATAGGAAACACCATGGTTCCGCAAATTTGAAGTGAGAGATCGCCTTAGACATAGACTCGGATTAATAGTCGTTGCTTAGCTTGAGCCATTGCTTGGAACTGTCAAATTTTAGTTTTTTCATATGCAGTTTGACAGTCCGGAGCATCGGCTAAGCATTAGCAATTGCTTAGAAACGACTATTAATCCGACCAATAGTGTAACGCACAATTAACCATTTTTTTTGAGTGAGTGAAGAACATTTTTGCGACATCAAACGATACCAAATGACGCCGAGTGAACTTGTTTAATATAAGACCGTGGGCTCTAGAGAAAAATCAGGCGAGGCGATATGTCGCGTCGCCTCAGTCAAAAACGTATGTGTTTTGACAGTAACAGTAGGAGTGAGGTACGCTGTCACCTGCCAAAGTCTATACAGTTTTGATTGAAGGCGACACGACATGTCGCCTCGCCTGATTTTTCTCTAGAGCCCCGTGTATTTTGGCAGAGCCTCTGTAGATGGATGTAGCAAGCTTTCCCCTCTGCCGCAGAGGGGAAAGCTTGCTACATCCATTGGATAAATGATCGAGATTTAAAATGTCAGTCAGATGACATTTCGATGAACTTTTTTTTCATTAGTCTGTGGATCGATCGATACAACAAGTTTTCCACAGAATTTTACTGATTTTATCGCCTTTCCAATAATTTGCAAAATTATGCAGAAATATGAGAAATTGGAAAAGATTGGCGAAGGAACTTATGGAACCGTATTTAAAGCAAAAAATAAAGAGAGTCACGAGATTGTAGCTTTGAAACGCGTAAGACTGGATGATGACGACGAAGGTGTTCCTTCGTCGGCGTTACGTGAAATTTGCTTATTAAAAGAATTAAAACACAAAAATATTGTCAGACTGTATGATGTCCTTCACAGTGAGAAAAAGCTAACACTTGTATTTGAGCATTGCGATCAAGATTTAAAGAAATATTTTGATAGCCTAAATGGTGACATAGATTTAGATGTAGTGAAATCTTTCATGTATCAACTTCTACGTGGTTTAGCTTTTTGTCACAGTCATAATGTACTGCACCGTGATCTAAAACCGCAAAATTTATTGATTAATAAAAATGGAGAGTTGAAGTTGGCCGACTTTGGCCTTGCAAGAGCATTTGGTATACCAGTCAAGTGCTATTCTGCAGAAGTTGTGACTCTATGGTACAGACCACCAGATGTATTATTTGGTGCCAAATTGTATACTACTAGTATAGACATGTGGTCTGCAGGGTGTATTTTTGCTGAATTAGCTAACTCAGGAAGGCCATTATTTCCTGGGGCAGATGTAGATGACCAACTAAAAAGAATTTTTAAACTATTGGGTATGATTTTTTTTTTTTCATTATACAAACTTAATTTATCATAAGATCTAATGAAAATACTTTTTAGGAACTCCAAATGAAGATACCTGGCCTGGAGTAACCCAGTTGCCAGATTATAAACCACTTCCAATATACCAACCTAGCTTAGGTCTACCACAAGTAGTACCTCGCCTATCCACCAGAGGCCGGGACTTGTTATCAAGACTTCTTACTTGTAACCCTGCATTAAGGATGCCTGCTGATGATGCCATGGCCCACACATACTTTCAAGACCTCAACCCATCAGTGAAGAATGATAGATGTTAGCAATCAATACCCAGTTACAGATGTACTTCTGAACTATTATCATTGGACAAAGATAATGAAAGTGCAATGTAATATACTTGTGGTGTGTGAAAACTGATTTTAATGCTAAACCAATTTTGTGGATAAAACTCATGTGTATTTTTTAAGAAACAACTGTATAGTAATAAATTATAAATATGATCTCAATAAAATTTAATATATTAATTTCTTAAATTATTTATCATTAAAACAAAACATTTATAATCAGAATTTTATTTAATAGAAGTGTTAATTTCTTTATATATTACTAACATCATTTCACATCTTTAGCAATAATCTCATTCAGGTACTCTGAAGTTTTTTCACTTGAGGATTTCATTTCATAAGACATGGTTGAAGAAAATGAAGCTTCCTTACTTTTCATGGATTCAAATGTTTCATTGGAGAAACTTGATGCCTCCATTGCCAAGTTTTCTTTATCAAATTTTTCTCCAGATATTTGCAGTAATTCTTTGGCAGATTCTATTTTATTTTCATTGATGAATTTATCACAATTTTCTTGACATTTCAGTGCTTTAACAGAAGTGAGCAATGAACTATGATCATCGGTAATATTTTTTGATCTGCAAATATTATTTTGCTCATATTTTTTCTCTTTAAATAAGGTGTCACCATTTTTTTCACTCTGTTCGAGCATTTGAGTTTGTTTATTTTCAAAAGTTTTTGGAAACTTTGGACACACTTCACACATTTTTATTGGTATAATTCTTTCCTTCTCATCTTCTTTTAAATATTGTTTTGTTGCCATTATTATGAGAACACCATCTTTTGTCAAACTTGAACTTACAGTATTACTATCACAATTATCTGGCAGTTTGTATTTTCTTTTAAATTGTCTTGAAATGCATCCATGTTCATCAACCCTCTCTTCATGCTTGCCTTCAATTATTACCTCTGTTTTTGTAGTCTTTACCATGATCTCATTAGGTTGAAAATGTTGAACGTCCAAGCATATCTTAAAATAGTCCTTTTCATTACTGATACTTGATCCAAAATCTTGAAGTTGATTTTGCATACAAATTTTCCAAGGACGAAAGTAATTATTATTGTAAAAACTGTATGTCGGCACCATTATATCATCTGCTTGCAGACCCAACCCAAAGTTTTGATCTGATAGTCGACTAGAAAGCAGATTTTCGTAAAAGGACATTGTGCACTGAATAGTTTCAGTGATCAACTGAGAGCTAGATTGCTACTGTCTTAGAATTTATATGCTCTTACTTCCTGTTGTCAATAATGAAGAGTGTTGAACTTTCAATTTTAAAATAGAATGACATTTATTGGAGAGTCTCAGCCAAGTCTCCATATATAACTCCATTAGTCTTGATCAAATTACTATAGGCTTGGTGAACTTAAAATTGTAATCTTCAAACACTCAATCTGTCTGGCTGTCCAGAATAATATATAAATAAATTTGCCACAGACAGAACTCTTCACATGTACACTGATATCAGGGAATTTTTACTTAAACAATCTTTGTACCATAATTAAAAAATAATAATTAGGACAGTTCCATCTCTGCTCTTTTTCGTTTCCTATGGTTTGCCACCATATTGGCTGTGGTTAACAGGCAGTCTCCCTTTATGAGCCATTCTGCCAGAGCATGTTCAGTTGCTGATGCTGCTGCAGCCCTTTTCCGTTCACTTGCAGACAAAGCTTGAACAGCAGTTATTGTATCTTGTGCTACACTTGCTGATAATAGTAACTTAAACCTTTGTCTGAAAGCCTACAAAAGAAAGTTTTAATTTATGTATTTAATTTTATGTAAAGCCCAAAAAGCGGCATTTACAAGTTGGAACAATGTTAAATTTATAATATAATTTATGGGAACAAAATTTACGGTGTATACAATTAGCGGGATCATATAGTATTTGGTTGTGTAGAGAGGGTAGTGAACGCAATGCAGGAGAGAGTTAAAAACACCTTTAAACCTACTTTGTGGTCTCAAGTCCGGGATCGCTGCAGTTCATTCCCCTGCCTTCCAACCATACAATGGACCCAGCACCCGCACGGAAGGATAGCAAAGAAAACTGTCTCTTAAAATACTTTGAAACACATGAGTTATATAAATGTGTGTCTTTAACATTCTGTGCTACACCAAAACAAATATTATATTCTAGGCCTGGAATATCTTTAGAACTTGCAGTCAGGAAACTTGAAATAGTCATAGATATCTACAAAGATGCAGGTCAAATAATATAAGAGGCAAGTATCATTTTTTTGTTTAATCTACACAAGAGCTTACAGCCCATAACTGGAAGTAGTTGAAAGATTTATTTTATGAAAACAGTATACTTAGAACCACATTTTATCTATTTGAATAGTAATTTAGCAACTCACATTTATTAAAGTTGTGGAAACTTCATCTTTTAGATCATGTTTAGATACATAGCAGCCAAACTCATAGAAATATTGACCTAATTTATGCAAATCCACTGTACAAGCATCAGCACTCAATATCTCTCTATAAGCATCTTTATATATCTTTGGGAGCTCAACATTGATTAAAGGTGGCCTTCTTGAATATAGTGACTCGGAAAGCCATAAAGGTATTTCCAAATTGGTTCCTGTTTTCAAATCATCTTCAGCTGCAGATGGGTCTAGAAAACCTAAAATTTTACAAACAATTGGGTTATAAAAAAATCCATTGTAATTTACAAGTCATTTATTATATTTACATTATTTTTGTAGGCCTGTTCATTACTATAAAAAATCACATGCACACTCCCATAAAATTATACATGAAAGACTTTGTATGGAGATGTAAACTACATTATAAATTATCTGGTTCTGGATTACTTGCAATATATTGCAGCAAATGCCGTATAATATAGTAGACATTTGTGTTGTACTTTTTCTCTTAGGCTACTAAAAACTTAACTACTTCAGAGAAAAAAGTAAAATTTATTAAAGATTAGGTTATCTAGAAGTGGTAGCTGTTTTATTTTACATGCAAAATACTTAAAATTCAACATACTAATTATTATGGTCACTTACCCATTTTAGGTAAATCATGCAAGAATTTACAAGGAACTTTTTCATTACTAACTAAAATATCTGATATAGAAAGGTAATTACATTCCATGCTTTGACGAGTGGTTCACCCGCCTTTTTATATTGTTGAATCTATAAATTATTATTACCAAACAAACATCGGTAATCCAACCACTAAACAAATAAAATCCAACGAAAATGCTTGCTTTTGCCTTAGGTTTTGTTAGGTTTTCGCACTCTATTTTTTGGACATTAGAGGTGAGCGTTACGTAACGTAGATAGTTACAGTAAAGTCGATATTTCTTAAATAACTAATAACGGTTATTATATTTGTAATAACTATTTAATTAAAAAAACGTAATTAAGAAAAAAAAACATAATATTGATTTTTGAGTATTAAAAGGGTTAGATCTCATTATTTCCTTTTATTAGAGTACAAACACGATAGGCTTACGACCGACGGTTGACGAGATAAATTGAAAAAACATTTTCGACCTTAATGACATTGTATGAGTACCCTTTTTTTAAATTTCATTCGACTTATTAGATGGCATACCATCGAATTCTACCAATAAAATGCAATTGTCAATAAGGTCGAAAATCCTTTAACAAAGCTGAAATTACTTTCATTGGCTAGATATCATCGATACCTATCGTTTAAGTACAAACACTTTGGGTCTAGGGCCAGGGGTTAATAAGTTATAATAAAAAAACGTTTTGACATGACATATCGCCAGATTACACCAATACCATAACTATGAGTCCAAAATCAAAATATAAGCCATGTGGATATAAGAGTTATTATCAAAACAAAAAATTAATATTTTTATTAAAAAAAAACAAAATAAAAACTAAAACAAGATAATTTTTAAATACAACTACAAAAAACCTAGAAAGAATGCGTCACGGAACGTACTGCAACCAATCACAGCAATAGCGTGAACATCATTAACCACCTCGTCGGAGTGCAACGACGATATTTTAAAAACCGATACAAGAAAAAGAAACTAAAACGAGGATAGCAACAATAACTCAAAAAAAAACACAACGTCAAAAAACCTTAGAACGAATGTGCAACCAATCACGAAAAAACTACTATAACAAAAATCACTAAATATCACAATCACGTGAAGTAACAATAAAAGAAGAAGTAAATAGTTACATAACGGGTGATTAACAAAAAGAAACGTAGCCGTTGCGTTACAATGAAATCACGTAACGACCCACCTCTATTGGACATAGGTACCACTCACACTATAGATAGGTAGGTGACCGTTATGAAAAGTAAGTAAATATATAGGTACAATAAAGGCGTTATTTCTTAATTAACTAATAACGGTGTTTATATTTGTAATAACTATTTAATTAAAAAACGTAAATAAGAAAAAAATCATAATATTGATTAAAATAGCTAGATCTCATTATTTCCTTTTATTGGAGTACAAACACGATAGGCTTACGACTAACGGTTAGCGAGATATATTTTAAAAAACATTATTGACATTTATCGTTATTATCTTAAATTAATGGCCTCTACGCCCGACATTTATCGTGAACCTATTTTTTTTTATGTCATTCGACTTATTACATGCTGTGCGTTCCGAGAGCTAGCGCGGGCAGATTTTCGTGGTGACATCAAAAACCAGCGCGACCGCCCGTTTCAACACCGCAATGTCATTTTTTTAGCAATGCTAAAATGCAGCTCGGAAACGATCGGTGTGGATTTTTGATGCTCCTTTTTGACAAGAAGCACTATTTTGAATTAAATAATTGAAATTAAAAATATTACTACATAGGGCTTTATTCCTAGTTTTGACACGTTCACCGTCGCGCATTTTGCGTTAAGTACGGGTATTGAAATGTAATGTACCTACCCGCTGGGTTGGTAACTCGGGAACCCCATGCATTGAGGTCCCCTACTACCAGTGTCGGATTTTCCCTATCAAGAATCCGTCGAAGGTCACGGGGGTTTAGAGAGCTGGCTGGGGGGCGGTAAGCCGCGTAAACTTTAAATTTTTGATTGTAGACTGATCCGAATTGTGCGGATGCTGTCGAACTCCGCGAGTGGAAGTTCCTCGTGGGCGAGGTCTTTACGAACGAGGACTGCGGTACCACGCTAGCCACAGCCACGATCGGAGACCTCGTCCCGCCTGTAGACAAAGAAGTTCGGCAGACGGAGTTCGTTAATTGGTTTCAGCTTCGTCTCCCCCAAGAGTATAACGTGAGGAGCCTGTTCCTAAGCAAGGAGACGAAGCTTGTTTCGATTGGTTTGTATTTGTATTTTATTGGTTTGTACCCCCGGGGTTCCAGTATATTATTCGGAGCCCTAACCCCGAAGGTGTGAATGTAGATTGCTGAGGCCGGCCACAATGGCCTCCGTGGGAGATTGGCCGGTGAACACGGCCTGCAGGACTTCTAGGAGGACCATTATGGCAGCCTGTATCATCTGCAGGCCTCGGTTCTCCGAGCACCCGCAGCGGTGGGTCGGTGCGTTTGGGTTATCCCTTGCGGCGGTGGTCGGTGGTGGCGGTGGGCGAGTGGTGGGGCGTGTGGGCGCCCGTGTTGGCCCTTTGGATATTTGTGAAGCCTGCATTTGAAAGACCACTTGTGGTTGGGCTTGTGGAGCTGGGGCGACAGGCCTCTCACCTTTTGTATGTGGGCGGTTAGGTATCGGAAGTGGCGGCCAAGCTGCCATTGATGTGGCTGGTGCTGGTGCTGAGGTAGACGGAATTTGCGCCCGTTGGACTAAGGCGGGCACTAGTGGTTCCGGCCTCCTTCTTGGGCGTGGAGGTGGCTGTGTTCTTGTGGTTGAAGCGGGTTCAGTTGGCTGCATAGTCAGCTCCTGAACTCGGTCCCGCGGCTTCTTTTTTTTTCTAATTTGTTTTTTAGTCTTCCGTTTTATTGGAGGACCGCTTCGTTGGGTGGTTACCGGGTTCCTCGCGGTAACTACAATTCTTTCGGCCTGGCTTGGTTCCGCTAGCAGCGCGAAACGGTTGTTCGGTTCCGGAATAGGGGGGTGGGTAGACACGCTCGTCTTTCGCGCCTCTCTACGAAAGGCAGGACATGCTCTATTACTAGCCGCGTGCGGCTGGCCACAATTTACACATTTGACAGCATCACGCTCGCAGTCGCAATCGGCAACGTGATGCGAGCCGGAGCAGCGCACGCAGCGAGGAGGGCGAAAACATCTCTGGGACGAATGTCCAAATGCCTGGCAACGGTGGCATTGAGGGGGCCCTTCGCGGACCCACTCGCGCGCCGTCACTCGGGGCATACTGAGGAGCACTTGGAGGTCGAAAAGGCTCCGCGCACTGCGTTATCCGAATGGAGACCCCAGATATATTTATGTTTCTATTATTATTGGTTCAAATTTGTAAGTAACAAAAACAACGAGCTAAGACCGACCTAAGCTAGGGAGGACTTTCCCCAATATCGATCTTAGAGCAACGTGGCTATGGGGGTCTCCCGCAATAGCGCTCTTATCTAATACAATAATGGCTGTCAATTTTTGAGGAAGGGGTACAACGCACTCATTAATATATCTGCCAATGAGCGATAAGAAAAACTTTAAAATGTTATTTGACTACATTACAAAATATACTATAAATTGTGATCAATGGTCATCCTATCAGACAATTACGTAAAAAACATATTTCTAAATGAGGAGTTTTCTTTTTGACGGTTCCAAAATATTCTACTAGATGGCAGCAGGAGAGATACCCACAAAAACTGTCAAAAAAGGCTGTTTCTGTATTTGAGTAGTCTATATTTCCATATAGACTACTCAATATAGACTCCAAATTCTATATGACCTAAAACTAAATTTTGGTATTGCAAGACGTATTATATTTTTTACCATATTTTGTCACATTTGTATATACCTACTTACTCTATATTCTTGCTCAATATAATCTTTAGTATACCCTGTCAAGAAAAACTTCGTAAAAAAAACAAGATACCTTAGAAATTCAAATTTAATTACTTATATGATGATATTTAAACGAAAAAATATTACAAATAGGTGTCGTAAGGCAAAGTGCTCAGGATATTAATGTATATTTTAAACAAAGTTAAGTATAATTTATTTGTATAAAGGTATTTATTTCCCTTTTTACGCTAAATTTTGGGTGTATTTTATATATTACTACTACCTATTTTGACAGTTTTTGTAGATAGCGACTAAACGCCATCTGTTGCGTTAAATAATAACTACTGGAATACTCCTCATTATGTATATTTTATGTAGATTACACGAAATAAAATTGAATATTTACAATTTTATCTATGACAAAAACATCTTTACTTGGTTGACGGCTGGTGACGTCACTCGCAAGTAAACAATACACAGATTATATCACTGTTTTTTCGACTGATTAATGTTTATGTTTTATGTACTCTCTATTTATTTAATCTGAGCTTGTTTGGTTACTTGCGTGAGACGTCACACTCTGCATTACCGAAATAATGTTTTTAGCGCCATTGTGGAAATTCAAACTTTAACATTAATTTTTATTAATAATAGAGCATACATCCGGGTAATAGAAACTTTAGTGTGCTTATTTACATAATAAACATACTACATTTATATTTCCGGGATGTCTGCTCTATTATTAATAAACATCAATGTTAAAGTTTGAATAGCACCATCACCAATCCATTTGTGACTGTGATTTGACAGGGGGGAAATCATGCGTATGGCTACTCCCCTCCAAGCTGTACGGTAGCTGCGTTGCTCCATGTACATGGCATACTATCGAATTCTACCAAAAAATTGCAATTGTCAATAAGGTCGTAAAAAGTTAAAATTACTTCGGTTGGCTAGATATCATCGATACTATCGCTTAAGTACAAACACTGTGGGTCTAGCTAGCGTTAGCCGTTAGTAAGTTAGGCGTTAATAAGTTATATTAAAAAAACGTTTTGAGATGACATTTAGCTAGATTACATTAATCAATAACTATGAGTCCAAAAATAATCACAGCAATAACGTGATCATCCAATAACCACCTCGTCGATGAGTAACGATAATATTTTCTAAATCGATAACAAAAAACATAAACGAAACAAAAACTAAAACGAGGATAAATTAAAAAATAAAAATAAAAACACAACGACAAAAACCCTAGAACGAAAATCACCAAATATCACAATCACGTGAAATACAAAAGACCACCTCGCTACAAGAGTTATTTCTGTCTATTTAAAATAAAGAGTTATAACCGTTTCAATAGATATATAGCTTAATTCGTTCCGTTTCATTCAATCACAATAGAAGCGAGCAGCGACATAGCGTAAAGTGGTAAAATAATGAAGTAAATAAACCAACTACTGAGAAATGGCGCTAATAAGTCAAATACTACAGAATATTATGTAGGTTGTAGTCAACTTCGATCATATAACTAATGGATGTAGCAAAGCAAGCTTTCCACTGTGCCAAAATACATGGTCATATTGACCAAATACAATATATAAAACAAGTTCACGTTCAATCGGCGTCATTTGGTATCGTTTGATGTGTAAAAATCACCGAATAGAAAAAACAAGTGGAAGTGCAAAGTAGGCGTGTTTAGTGTGGCACAATTAAGCGTAGCTACGCTTATTTGATCCCAGTCGTTATCAGTCGTGTCTAACATCGCTTCGAGTTGGTAGTCTCGCGTCGTTCCTGATTTTTCCGCATAATTATTGTAAATATGCCGTATTGTTGCATTCTGGAGTGCAAAAACGATAGTAGGAGAAAAAATCTTCGTAATGGAGGTGTTTCGTATCATCGGTAAGTACGATTTTGTTAGTATTCTTTAAAAACCTTAGTTTATTTTAGTTTACTAATAATTGTAGTTTAAATAAAGTTAAAATCAACCTTATGTAATTGTAATAAAGAATACTTTAGATTAAACTTTGGATTTCAAAAGTTCTTGCTACTCGGTTAGTGTTGTAGTGGGTGCTTATCGATATAACTTATTTATTTAAAGAAAAGAAGGAACAGTTTCGGCAGTTATACAAAATTATATACTTACATATTTTTTTAAATATTTATTCATATTGTATCGCATACAATTTTTTAATAGTGTGGGCTTAGAATAATAAAATGTACGTGTAAACTCTTTATAACGATAAACTCCCTATACGTAGAAGTCAGCACAATTTGGTTGGTTTAGCACATACATAAAAAAATATTTATAGCGCAGCAGCTATTCTCTATTACGAAGAATTGTGTTCATATTTAGACACAGTAACAGTTGTTTGTAAAAAGAAATTGAAATTAATAGTTTATAAAATTGAATATTCAAAATTTATTAGGCTACCATTGTTACAATTACTTACCATTACCATTACTTACTATTTACCATATTGTTATAATGAGCGGTTTATATATAATTTCATTAAAATCATTGAAAGGTCATCAATAAGAACTTAACCAACTTTCTAACCTTCGTCATATGCACAAACAAAATTGGGGTCTGTACCATTGCGACTAAAAACTCATTTTTTTTAAATAACGATAAAAAATATGTTTATAGAATAATGTAATATTCCAGGCAAAAATAATTTCTTCATTTTGCCTATTTTCTTTATTTTTATTACAAAAATACTAGTTATATTAAGATTGCGTCCCAAAGTTTTGTTTCGTACTCACGTCACAACAACGTCACCCAACTCAACTTAAAAAAATATACTTATCTCAAAAATCAGTGTTTAAGCCTTTATATTTTCTAAAAGTTTTATAGCTATGTTTTCTAAAAAGTTTTCCCTGCCATCTGCGTTTAAATATATAGAGCACAATTTATATTAAAAAAAGCATCGATATCGATACTTTAAATATTTTATTATGTCCCCGCCTTTCAATTATTATATTTTTATGCAAGGAAAGTTCTAGAATAAACTAAAATACTTTTTTTATATAAAAGATAATATGCCTTATGTCGACTGAACAAAACATTTATTCGAATGTTGTAGTAATCACGCCATCTGTGTTGGAATAGCAGAACAAATTTTATAGGAGGTTCTTACTACTTTATGATAGATGGCATGTTTATTTTTTTATATGAATTTAAATCTAATTATTTGGAGAATAGTGTTTAAAATTGCTGTGTATATTTGCAACCAATCAGGACGAAGTGGTTATAGATTCAATACTTATAGATATATGATTTTGGCGACACCGGTTCTAATACATTTGGTGCTTTATAGCATTTCCACTTGTTTTTTCTATTCCGTGGTAAAAATATTTTCCACTCCCTTTAAAAAATGGTTAATTGTGCAGTTACATTATGTCTAAGGCGATCTCTCACTTCAAATTTGGGGAAACATGGTTTCTCCTATCACCTGTGAGTATAATTTTCATTAAATATAAATGTATTCAAATCTGAATTTCACTTTTATAAGTACCTTAATGATAGAAACATCGCGTAGTAGGGATGTGCCGATTTCAAATTTCAACCTCAAACTAAACATACCATGCTGAATTTACTTACATAATATTTTATTTTTAGGTTTTATCGATTTTTTATAACTAGAACAGATAAGAATATAAAAATAATGCATTAAAATCCAAATTGTAGATTGATATTTATATGTAAACAAATATCTGTGAAAAAGTCATACGAAAAACCACTTTTTAGCTCGAGTTACAATTGCTAAATTTTCGTGTTAAAACGTCGTAACGTTGACGGTAACTTGAATTGCTAACATTTCCGCGCGCTGACCTTGGTAAAAAAAAACAGCGATTCGTGGCAGCGATGTTGAGGGGCTTTATTCCGAGTTTTGACACGTTCACCGTCGCGCATTTTGTGTAAAGTAAGGGTATTGAAATATAAGTTCTCCAGTTAATTATAAAGTTGAAATTCCAATGCTCATAAGATGTTCAAACTAAGAATTCGTGTATTTCAAGATCGCGGCATTATTATAGCCAACCTAATACATACTATATAACCATTGGAATAGAACTTATATTTCCACATTTATAGTTTGCGCAACGTCTTGTCGTGATTAGCGGTTGCAAGCTCGGAATAAGGCCCGAGGTCGGAACACACCTGGGGCCTTATTCCGAGTTTGCAACCGCTAGAGACGACAAGACGTTGCGTAAACTATAAATATTGAAATTTAAGTTCTATTTCAGCTATAAATATTGAAATTTAAGTTATATTAAAAGCGGCCCCAGCCTAGTGGTTAAGTCACTGCGCAACTGATAACAAGGTTAAGCAGATGACAACAAGACCGGCCTGGGATGGGTGACCGCTTTATACAACGAGGCTATTTCATCATAAACACCGCAACAAGCAACTTGTTAGGTGTTGCCTCCGAATACCATCGGCGAAATGAGGATGGGTTAATCCCTCCGCTGGGACCCTGAGGCCGTTTAAACGGTTCTCGGGAGCCAAATTGGCACCCGTGATGGTATTTATTTATTTATTTAAGTTCTATTTCAATGGATATATAGTCTGTATTAGGTTGGCTCTAACAATGCCGCCATCTTGAAATACGCGAATTCTTCGCAAATTTGAATATCTGATGAGCATTGGAATTTCAACTCTATATTCAATAGGATAGAACTTATATTTCAATATTTATAGTTTACGAAAAATGCGCGACGGTGAACGTGTCAAAACTCGGAATAAAGCCCCAGGGGCCTTACCAAAGAGCCGATAGATAATCGAATCGAAATACCCATCGAAAGCCAAATGTATGGGATTTGACGTTTCTCAGCGATCGGACTCTACCCATAGAGTAAAATTCCTATACATTTTTATCGATCGATGAGGCGATTCGATTGGCGATCGTGTTCTTTGGTTCGATGGGTAGTTCGATTCGATTATCGATTGGCTCTTTGGTAAGGCCCCTGTAGACTGTAGTGTAGAGCAACGACGCTCAGCTACAATGGTGAAATGTGCCACGGAAAATAGTATTTATATTAATAATTAGCCATTATTAATTGACAAATTCAAACACAGTGTCATTATGACTTAAGTAAAACAGTCTCTTTTACACTTTTCACATTTCGCACACGCCTGCTACTTAGGTTAAAAAAAAACTGCGATTCGTGGCAGCGATGCTAAGGTCGGAACATGTTCTATATAAAAAAAATAATCTGTGGGCAAACAAATGGTGCGGTGGTGTTTTGTGTGTTTTCGCGGCAATTTATTTAATATATTTTATATTTGTCTGTAAATGTTGGCTTATTTAAATTTAATCAAGATTTAATTATTATTTTATATTGTTACGTTTGATTTATTGCTGGATTTGTATCTAAAACATTCAATGGGTAGACGAGTTAAAATGTGAAATGGTGAAATGTCAAATAGATTCTAAAATTACTGATGTTAATAATATAAAATTCAAAATTGCTTTATAAAAGTGATATAATAGGTATAATAATATTGCAGATATGGTTGGGTAAGTTCAAAAAATGTTAGCATTCGTATTGTTTCCTTGTGTACTAGTGGCGGTTCCAAGTGGGCAAGGGGGACAGGTTAAAATTAAAAAAAATATCTTTGAAGAGAAACTGTACTTTAGCCCCTTCAATTTCAGCGACTCCGAATTTTTTATAGACATACCTATATCTAGGAAGTTTTTTTGCAAAGTTTCATAGTTTAGTAGAAAAAAAAAATTGTAAAAGAAGTTTTTAAATTTCCTAACAAAAAAGCAATAAAAACACATTTACCTTTTTTTATGAAATAATTTTTGGTTAATTAGGTATTTTTTTATTACTACACACAAACTTCAGTACCCAAAACCTAAATAGATCAATTCCCACCCATAGCAAAAAATATTAGAGTACAGTTTGTCATGGTCTGGGTGTTTATAAAATATTTTATGTATTATATCATTGATTCTGGTACACATTGTACAAGCCTTAGAGCTTAGTTTGTGACCAATATGTGTAAATTGTCCTACAAATTATTGTGGCCGAGTTGGTTAGACCTTGGACTTTAAAACAGGTCCCTGGTTCGAATCCTGGTGTGTACCAGTGAGTTTTTAATTTAAAAAATTATGTACATTTGTTTGATAACTATAGTGCTTGGAGAGCATGTTAAGCTCAGTCCTGGTTTCACCATACCAACTTGTGAAACTGTTTATAGATGGGATATTGAGTCTATTCAAAACATCGCAACAAGCTAGCCACTTGTTCGGTGTAGACTCATACCATCGGCTACGACGAGATGGGATTAAAACCCCTCCGCTGGGTACCCTGGGGCCGTCTAGGCGGTCTCGGGCGCCGTAAGTCACCCATGATGATATATATATATATAATATTCATGCTTGCTATTTTTACGTCAGTTTCTATAGGATATTGGTTAGCAGATATATTAAGCTATTGTTATTCTTTTTGTTGCTATTATAACACTAAACAAAAGTAAATTTAAGAGAATCAAGGTCCTGCGGCCACATTCTGTTTCTTATAATGTGATTGTTAGATTGTCAAAATAACTATTTCTGCTATTAGTGTGCTCTCCACCAATCAGAGTAGATTTTTAACCTTCGCTGATTGGAGGAGAGAGCGCTTATAACAGATTTCATTTTTGACAATTAAAACTCATTATAAGAAACAGAATGTGGCCGCTGGATGAAAAAAAAAACTCAAGACAAAAAAAACTACCTATGAACTTTTAGGATTAGGTTATAATTATTATGTTTTAAATTGTTATTTCCAGGTTTTTGTAAAAGATAACTAACAATGTCAACATCTACAAAACCTTCAATCACCCATAAAATTAGGTATAAATTTTATAAGTAGGTAATATTTAGGCCTGTTTTATGCATGCTTTTTGTATGTTTTTTTATTTGTATGGCTTTTTCTATCAGTATTACAGGTGCAATATTTTTGTGAATAAGAAGCTCTGTATATAAAATAGTTGTGTATTTTTATTGAATTTGCTACTGCCGTAACAGCCTCCTTGCTTTTAACAATGTCAAGCTAATATTATTACTAAATTAACTAGTTTATCCTTTAATTAAATGGTAGTTCTTCACTTGAAACTTGCTTAAATTATGTGTAAGCTCACTTTTGCAGAAGTTTTATAACTACTATTTGGTTATAATAAGATATTAATGGTCTTATTCATAAAAACTTTTTGAATCCTTGAAGAACACTATAATTAAAATTGGTTTTGTCTCTTTTACTCATTTTTATTTTTGTTCTTAAAAAAAGAGATAACTTTCTAAGAACACTTTAGTTATAACTAAAGTGTTATAACTAAACACTTTAGTTATATCTAAAGTGTTCTTTTCAAGGCCTCATAAGTTTTTATGAATACATGTTTAAGTATATCTTGATGTGATGTTAGAAAGCTTAAATATAAACTTATTTAGGAGAGAAAAAAAAAATATCTGATATCTTATGAATATACCTATTTTGCCCCCTTTTTCACACCAAATATGCATATATAAAATTTATTTATATGCTTCTGTTATTAGTTATAGTTGTTGTTAAAGGAGTACTTTAAACTAAATAACCAAACTTGAATAAATATGGGATGTTTGCTTTTTATTTTATTTTAAATAAAAATGTACAATAGGGAATATGCATGTTTTTTTTTATTTTATTACTTGATAGAGTAACTACATTAGACCCTAAAAACAAATATTAAACAATTTTTAAATGGTAATAACACAAAAATAAAAGGGTTTAAACATTATCTGCCACTACTGCAGTAAAAAACGGTACATCACTAGCAGCCATTCTGTGACGTCATTCATGCTCAAAAAGCATATTAGTTTAATGTTATTGCACCTAAATAGTTAGTCAAAAGGTTTGTTTATCACAAATTATCGTAATAAAGGACAATAAATACCCGAGAAAACAAACGAAAAAAAACACGGTTGCGCATTTGGCATTGTATCTAGAGGTTGTGGGTTCAATATCCACCTGTGACAATAATTAGTACTTTTTCTGTACAGTCTGTCATGGTCTGGGTGTTTATAAAATATAATATGTATCATATTGTTGTTTAGGAACACATAGTATAAGCCTAGAGCTTAGTTTGTGACCAAAGAAATATGTATATTTTGTCCTACATATAAAAATGTGACAGACATAATACATTCCTATCTATATACTGCACATTATGATATGCTTGGAAAGCTGTGATTATTTGAGTTTAAGGTACCAAACATTTTTGTGAGCAGAACTACAAAAGGTTGATTTTTTTGGGTACACAATAAATCCATCAATTAAACAAAATTAAAATTGTATCATCATAATAGTATCAAGTATTCACTTGCATTCTCTCTGCAGTTTATCTTTGGCTATGTCCACAGTCATACATATTATAAATCATGAATGCATATAATATAAATAATCCATTTTTTTCTGTAACAATTTATGGTATCACATTATGAACTTTACTTCACTTTAAAATACTTAATTTTAGGCGGGGTTACACTATAAGCGAATTGAAAGAAATTATTGACTATGTAAAGGAAATAGATGCATACGGAGAAATTAAAGGAAGAAAAATGTGGGTGGACTTTGAACGTTCAGGGGTATGTACCTTTCACTCCCTTGCCTCCCAACCATTCACCAGACTTTGCACCCTCACGAAAATCCATGGATAACAAAGAACACTGTCTATATGTGATGTTGGGCTGACATATAGATAAATTAATATTGTCTATTCAATCAAGTCATAGCCTAATTAGAATAAGTAATTGCATACAGATGTAAACACTATCTAGTCATGTTTCTGTTCCAGTATGCCGGTTCACTGGTTTTCATGAGTACTGTTTCAATTTCTGCCTGAGATGGTAGTATCCTTTCAAGATGCCCTTACGAAATAGGTAGTTAAATTGATGTTATTACGTCTGTATAATTACGAATTCCATTTACATGTCTATGTAAATTGAATTCGTCTTTATTACTCTATTTTGTAACAGCATCATTTAGCCAATATAGTAGGAATTCTAGGAATACTATTTCTGTTAAACAATGTATTGATCAACCACATTTATGGGTTTTGTAGGACTGCTTACCATCAGCTAGATACAAAGTTACATGCTAAGTACCCATGAAACACATCTTATAAAATATTATATATGCATCACATTGCAACATCCTTTAATCATATAAATAACATTAACCAATAAAAGAAGATATTCAATAATCATTGAATATTGTAAATTTTTGCCAATTAAAATTAAATAATTATTTATGAGTCATTTTCTTTCAGAGAACAACAAGAACTTGGCAAAGTTTAAAGGAGGTATTTTTAAAACGAATAGTACCTGATTTACATAATCCTTATTATAAATTGACTCCAGAAGAGGTCAGCAGTTTTCATGTTGGGTAAGCTTCTTTATTTATAAACACAGTCATTTTACCCAATACCCAAATTGTTTATAATTCTCTATTGTATATCCATTGCTGTCTCCATAGTCTAGTGGTTACGCTCAGGGCAATATACCCATGTGAAATGTCATATATATTATTATATTTTTTTTTTAGAAATGTTTCTCTAACAAGACATGTTTTTCTAATGGGAGTCGCTTATGCTTAATATCAACATATTAATAACATTTATTTTGTTACAGTTACAGCATGATTAATAACAAACGTAACAAACTACAGAAACTTTCTGTGTTAAAAAAATCTCCGAGTAAAGGTAAATATAAACTATACCTCTCTAATATTATATAGAGATTAAGTTATTTGTAAGCATATTAGTAAGAGGTAGAACTCAAGAATTACTAGAACAAAAATGGGGAGAAAGCACGTTTATTAAGGAAGGTTATAGGTTATATAATTTTACACTAAAGGAGCATGGCAGAAACCATAAAGGTCAACAGGCGACAAGTGAACGGCGCGGCGTTCGCCCGCCTGATCGGAGGGTTATTGCCGCTCGGTTCCTACACACATATGGGGGCTCTTGACAAAAGTCAGGCATTGCGACGTGTCGCGTCACCTTCAGTAAAAAAAGTATGGATTTTGACACGTGACAAGAGTACCCTACGCCCATAATTCAGACTGACGATTCCTTAGAGTAGGCCGAAGACGAAAGACGTGTGTTTGTGTTATGTTTTTCATAGTTAAGTTTATAGGATGTTATTGTGCAAAGATCTACCAATTGTGTAGAAGCATTTACGCAGTGTTTGTGTAATCTCTAAACCTTCGATAAAGTGGCGATACCTATTTTATCATTGGCTTTTCTTTTCCTCTTCACTCGATATTGGCATAACTATACCGTATGTTTGCATACGGCCATGTAGCCATTCCTCATTCTCTTCTAGTTCTTTCCCAGATGCTTTAGATCCCAATATCCCACTTTTACTGTATACTATTTTTATTTTAAAACTACCCACTTTAATTACGCACAATGCGTAAAAACCGTTATAAAATAATAACATATATCATCACGGGTGCCTTACGGCGCCCGAGACCGCTTAGACGGCCTCAGGGTACCCAGTGGAGGGGTTTTTAATCCCACCTCGTCGAAGCCGATGGTATGAATTTACACCGAACAAGTGGCTAGCTCGTCGCGATGTTTTGAATAGACTCAATAACTCATCTATTTTTCAGTTTCACAAGTTGGTATAGTGAACCGGGACCGACAGCTTAACGTGCTCTCCGAGGCACTATAGTGGCGTTGTCAAACAAATGTACATATTTTTTTTAATTAAAAACTCATTGGTACACACCGGGATTCAAACCAGGGAAAACAATAAATATAAATGAATAATTTTGTAAATGTGTGTAATAGTTGCAGATCATAATAAACAAGCCGATAAAATCGACAAAGCTGTTATGACTAATGGGCTGTCCCAAAAAAAACATGAAGGTGATATCAATAGGTCCGACTCGGTTGAGACAGTTATATTAAGTTCTAATGCTTACGAAACTGCTGAAGAAATACAAAAAGATTTATTATCTGATCAAGAAAATACTGCTGATACAAAATTAGTTGAAAAATCTAAGTCAAAAAGATTTAGTGACTGTATTGGGTATGCAGAGCCTATAACACCAATATTACAAGAGATTTTTAGAGATTTTGATTCAGATGATAGCAATGATGAAAAGGAAACAATTAATAATAAAAAAAAAGAAAATATAAATATTAAAACTAATGCTAACGAGATAAATGTTAAAAAAAAGAATTCGTCCCTCACTAAAAAAAAAGATACGAAAAAGAAGGAATCGGAAAAGGATGAATCATCAAAAAAAAAGTTATCTAACGATACTGTGAAAGACAGTTCTAATTTCCAAAACGTACAAGAAGATATACCACTGAGTCATAAAAATAAAAAAGCAAATAGAAATACTAAAAGTACGTGCAGAGTAATTATCGAAAATATGGATGACAATATTACGTCTATAGACAGTGTAATACCGAACAACCAAGAAGCATTAGAAAAAGCCAAAGCGCCAACATTATCACAAGATACTATTAACAAAAGAAAACCATTAAAAAAAAGGCAAATCCAAGGTATTGTTGAAAATGATGATGACCAATCTTCTGCTAGAAAAAAAACTAAGTCAAATCTAAATGATGATACCGTTACAAGTGAAACTACAACGGATGCCGAGAACATAGCTTCATGTTCGAAAGATATTGTTTTAAAATCACGAACCGTTAGCAAAACAAAATCATCTTCAAAACAAAATCTTGTAGGAGAAAACATCGATATAAAGGCAAAAGCAATAGTTACTATAGAATCGCATACTAATTCTCAAGATACGCCTTCTACTAGTAATCCTTGTTTACAAAGCATAAGTTTATATTCGAAAGAGAAATTAGTTAAGACTGACGCAACTGGAAATACCGTAACTGATAAAGTGGTCTTACTGGGATCTAGTTCAGAAAATGATAACGCCGTAAATGCTTCTAAATCAGATACGACAAATACGCTTTGTAGATTATTTGGATATTCTAATGGTGAGTTTTTTGAACCTACGTACTTAGTATGAGCATGATAATATAAACTTAGATATAACTCATTAAAAAGGGTGGGGCTAAGTTGTATAAAATTTGACCAATGCACGAGTGTATCTACTGAATGTCCTTCTGATCGTTTCTACTTAAAAATAAACTGGATCAAAGAATGTAAAATAAAAGACTTATAAAATATCAAAGAAAGGTAGAATGATGATGCAGTCCTTAGTCACTGCTAAGACTTAAGTGAATATATAATTATTGTTGTTGTTAAAACTATAGTTTTTATTTTTTTAATCTCTAAATATAAGCTTATATGCATGTTTTTTTTGTATTTTCGTGTAGCTGCTACGACTCCGCTAGCCATGAAGCCTGTGCGAAAAGCAGGGAAACAAAACTCAAAATATGAGGTCCCTACTCTTCACATGGATGCGATATCCTATATTACCTAAATACTTAACTTACTGGAGTGGCAGTGGTTCTTTCTCGGCGATGATTCCGAGGGAATACCCAAGGGATCCAAGATTCTTTGGGCTCTTCTGCCGCCGCTATACATTCCACAAAAGCACTTAGGTACAAAAATCCGGATAGTAACGCTTCAGAAATTCCCTGAAGGAGCGCGGCACAAAAGGCTGACTTTCTCATCAAATTTTCAATCGGCACCTCGGAGTAATTGGATAATTTGTCTCAGAACAAAAGGTGGACAAATATTTTTATTTAAAATTCTTTATTGCACAAAATTGTATATAGGCGAGCTTAATACCTTAGGCATTATCTACTAGCTAACCTTTGTGAGAGTGAAATATGCTTAGGGTGCAGAACTGTTTCGAAAAAAGAAATATATAAAAAGTTATTAATGATGCATAACAATACTTAAACTACTTAAATACGGTATATAATATAATACACGCAATACATAAACATACATACCATACCAAACAAAAATGTGGATCACTATCCTACTTTATTTGACAAAACAAACACTTGCAGCTAGTTAAACATTTCCTTAGTACGTACTCTGCAGGCTGACAAATATATTTTTTAAATAATACCCTTTTACTTTTCTTAAAAGGCAAAGTAATCAAAGCCCATACAGCCAATACCTAACAAAACTTGTTGATGTTGATGCTTCAACGTAAGCTCGGTTTTATGTTTAGAATTAATCATATTTATTTATTTTGGTCGTAACTATACCTACAGTCCCTGGCCATATTATTAGACGCACTGTGCATTTTTTATATTATTTCTAATAATTATGCTTTGAATATTATTATTGCGATTATTCGTAAAATTTATAACATTTATTTAGGATGCTTAAGTTTTTTTTTGTATTATTGAATTTCATATCGAATTTTTCTATGTGATATTAAATTTTTACCTATAGAATAGAATATAGTCCTTAACACTTAGTGTATTCGAAAATATCAGAGGCCCTAGTGTGAATTTTGTAACGTTTACTATCCACTTAACTATACACTGCGTTAATTTTTCCACCAATCAGATAAGCTTATTTTGATAGTCCAATAAATAAAAAGATCCTATTGCTGGAGATTTATCGATTAAGGAGATAGAAACGTAAAAAAAAACTCAGGGCCTCTGATTGATACCTTCCAGTAGACTAAGATAATAACTTTATATGACTTAGCAAAAATATATATAAAATTCAATAAATAATTTGTGTACTAAATAAACGTTATAAATTTTATTATTAATTGCATTAAATATTGTACGTATTCAATATGGAATTATGTAAAAAAAAAATTGCAGAGTGTCTAATAATATGGCCAGGGACTGTATACTATCACTACTAGAATTACTTATAATTGGTTACTTAATATAATTTGGTCATATATAAATATGGTATTTACAGAGATTTGAGACGCTTCTATGAAATTAACGTTTTGTTTGCATTTATCAGAAATATGTACATGTAATTTTACTAAATCCATACTAAAACGTTAAATGCAACTTTTCCTTTGAGGTTACCCGCCTCCCGTTGTTTTTTTTTCTTCACAAAACTTCATATGGTTATGTCACTCAATAGGACCCACCATATTTCTTATAATAGTTTAAAGAATCTCTTAATATAAATATAAAGTAAGTTATCATTATATTGTTTCAGAAAGGCGTACCAGTAATGCAAGACAGAGGAAAACCAGTTATCGGCCTAATTCTAACAAAAGGTAAACAGATTTACTATAAGTAATAAAAAAATAGTGCGCTCAGTACCCCTAGTGTGAGTTTTCTAACTTTTACTTTGCGTTTGAGTTAACTAAAATTTGTATGGGAATCAGTTCAGCGCTCCAAGCGGAAATTTTGAGAACTAAAAATGCAAGCGTGTGATTGGTCAAAATGTTAACTCAGTAGTATAGTTAACGCGAAAGTAAATGTTAAAAAACTCACACTAGGGATTGTTTGAAATTGGCTCCACCAATAGTAATGTGGATGAAATGTCTCTATTTCTTAAGAAAAGTCGTACATTTTTTTACTGTTGTAGCATCCATCCATCCATCCTTCCAAAGATATGAAAAGTATGGAAAACCACCCCTTTTGCTCCCATATCTCCGCGCCATATTGAAATTTCTGAATATGTTTAAAAACCTATTTAGAATTAATGTCTTTCAGAACAATTACTTTTGTTTACTTCTACATTACACTACTTTTTTTTTTTGGAGCACGTCATGTGAAATTTGGTAGCTGAACCACAAAATTCATGAACGGGGTTGATCAATAAACAACATTGTTGTTTCACTATATTGATCGCCTCCACTATGTCGGCTAAATGATGTGGTTACGAAATTGGCAGCGACGAGGACGAATTTGCATTTCGGGTCTACTTTTTTATCCTCGCTGCTTTATCGTCAAATCAAACGCCCGTTTTCCCGCACTCTGAAAGGAGCCTACCACCTCGACAATAAATCGATGCAGTAGTTTCCTGTAAACCCACAGATTAAAATCGAAACACGACTAAGTCACTTGACGGTTTTATCGAAATGGGCCCTAGCTGACTGATATATCCCTGTCTTCTTAAAATTACTTACCAGAATTTAATCTTTATAAGCGACACTATCAGCTGGTGCAATAATACAGATGAGTTATTTTTTTTCAAAATCAACCGGTTCGATTCCCGGCTAGGAGAATAAATTTTTCACAAATATAATGATGTAGTTTTAGTTTTTATCAAAATCGGCCCCGAGACTCCTTTGAGCATTTTTTTTGTAGTTTAGGATTTGGCCTTGAAGGCACACTTGAAAAATTCACCCTGTATAGTGTTGATAAAATACGGCTTTTGTTCATTTTCAATATATTTATTAATATTTTCCACACCTTTAATGAGGTAGAATATGCTGATCATAAAATAATAATTGTAAACGCTATTCTTCTGAACCATATTCTGGCAATGGAAAAAATATATTATTATATTATTAAAAGACAGAAAAAGTTTGGTTTATGATTCTAAAAATATCATTTTAATAGGGTATTTGACTCCTTTTTGAAAACCGTTTTGTATGATTCTCCATTACATAATAATCACACTACATTTATATTTCCGGGATGTCTACTCTATTATTAATAAAAATCAAAGTTAAAGTTTGAATTTCCACAATGGCGCTAAAAACACTGTTTCGCAGTCTATGTCAAGTGTGACATCACACGCAAGTAATCAAAACAAGCCCAGATTAAATAATATCCTGTATATTATACTCTATTCTATTCATCCACATGATTTATAATCTGTGTATTGTTTTGTTTACTTGCGTGTGACGTCACCAGTCATCAACCAATCAAAGATGTTTTTGTTATAAATGAAATTGTAAAAAATATTCAATTTTATTTCGTGTAATCTACAAAAGATATACATAATTTAGTTTTAAATAAAGTGAAATATGTATTTTTACGCCATTGTCTGATAATGACATGTCTATAAATTGTGGTCATCCACAATTTATAGTATATTTTTTAATAGCCTATTATCATTTAAAAACAGATTTTATATAAATAAATTATGTAATTAAAAAAAATTAAATTATGTAGAATCTAGATAAAGAAAAATCTGCACATACCGTTTGTTTTTTTTTTAAATATTTATTGTGACTTAAAACAACAAGTACGCGAAACCATTTCCTGTGCACTTCAACAATACAAGTTTGTTGGATAATAATAAAAATATAGATTGAATATTTCTCAGATCGTAATCATGTTGTTTTAGGGAATCTTCAAGTGAGTGGACTTCTGAGAGTGACAGCGACTTCGTAGATCCACCTCGCAGTGAAAGAAGACGATCTTCAAGGCGTTATATGTAAGTATTAATCTATACTAATAGTTATTCTATTTTGTTTCATTAATTGGCTTCTACGCATTTCGCGTAAGTTTGTCAATGCCAAGTAGTGGGTAGTTTTTAAAATAGTAAAGAAGGATAATAGGATGGACAGGAATTCGGAAAGGACTTGCTAAGAATGACAACGCGACAATTTAATGCATACATACCCCTGCCAATGTCAAGCGAAGAAGAAAAATAACCAACGGTGAGATACCGCCATTTTACCGATGATTTACGAATTGAAATACGAACACGGTCATCACTGCGTTAATGCTACACTTAAGATCGCTACTAATGCCTAATCTTACACGTGCGCTCAAATAATCCTATACTAAATAAAGTTTATATGTAAATAAGATTGTAAGAGATCAATATTAGGAACTACTAGTCTGATTTAAAAACATGCGTTAGATAGACTGTTTATGGAGATATGATGAATAATTACTATATCACGCTACTACACATAGGAGCGGCGCAGTAACAGAAGCGAAGAACATTTTGGTATTGAAGTAACGGACCATTACTCTAATAGATTATAGAAATCCGCCATAGCCTTATTGTATTACCTTTGTAAGTCATTGAATTGCAGTTTTGCTTTGTCAATAGGGTATTTGACTCCTTTTCGAAACTCGTTTTATATGATTCTTCATTACATAATAAGCACACTACATTGGTATTTCCGGGATGTCTACTCTATTATTAATAAAAATCAATGTTAATGTTAATCAATTTTTTTTGTGTAATCTACAAAAGATATACATAATTTAGTTTAAAATCAAGTGAAATATGTTTTTTTACGCCATTCTCTGATAGGATGACCACAATTTATAGTATATTTTTAATGTAGTCAAATAACCTATTAATCTCATTTGGCTTCTATGCTTTCCTATTTTGGTACTCAATAGACCTATTGTTTAACAGGAAGCCAGGATCAGCTCGTATTATGTCCCTGGAGAATGACGGTGGTCTCCTTATCAGCCACAACAATAAGGTGTATCCCATCATCTCAGATGGTGGCGGCATGAGGTCCTTTTTGAAATACAAGCCCGTCCGTAAGTATTGCCTTATAGACAGCCTCTGTAGACTAGTGGTTGTCATCATTTTACAACATTTTTTGGTATATTTTTTAATCTAAATTTAATTATTTAATAGCTTTTTGTGTAACACATAGGTCCCTGATTCAAACCCCGGTGTATACCTACCAAAGAGTTTTTAATCTTAAAAAATATGTACATTTGTTAAACAATACCACATAGTGCCTTGAAGAGCACGTTAAGCTGTCAGTCCCAGTTTTACTATACCAACTTGTGATATTTATTTTATTTATGTGTAACGGTAGAAATGTATTTCATTATTTATAGATGAAGAATTCGAAAATGAAGAATTATTTTGGAAGAGGAAATATGTTGAAGAAAAGAAACGAACTGCAGATTTGGCAAAGTAAGATTATATTTATTAACTCTTTAAATTGTCCTACAAAATAGGGTCGAATTCCATAAAAAAATACAGCTGTATATTATAATTTGCACGGAGAATAGAAAAACTTACCCAAGATGATCAAACATAAAATTATTTCCTTACTCATTTTGAAGTTGTGTCTTTTATTTCACTGATGAATATAATTAAAATTCAAATGTATAATATATTTATTTAGGTATGTATCTATATGTATGTATGTAATTATGTTGTATACATGGTGACTTTGAATGGTTGTACTTTAGGCTGCATTATACCGGCTAACCTTTCGGAGATCTACAAATTACGGGCACTGTCGATCCAAAATCTAAATATACAAATTGAATGTGTGAATTTTAAACGTTGTAATTTGAGCTAAATATGAGGATTTACTGATCAAATGAACCAACTTTTCCCATGGAACCATGTCACGCAATGAAAAAAAAATTTAGGTTCCCCATACAAAATTATCATTTTAACATTACTAGTTTGTATGGGGAAGGCATTTTTTTTTCATTTGCTACACATGGGTCCATGGATAAAGTTGTTGGATTTGATCAGTTGAACCACATATTAACATATTAGCTCAAATTACAACCTTTAAAATTCACACATTCAATTTGTATATTTAGATTTTGGATCGACAGTGCCCGTAATTTGTAGATCTCCGAAAGGTAAGCCGGTATAATGCATTCATATTGTACAATAAAAAAAAATGTATTCAATATATTTCACCCGCCAGCTGGCATAGTGGGAGCGATCAATGTTGTTAAACAACAATTGATCGACTCTTTTCGTGGACTTTCTAGGTTTGCTTGCATTCCACACAAAATTAGATGCCATGCCCCAATATATAAATAAAAAATTTGCAGAATCCTGGAAGACGAGGAAATAAGAAACAAGAGGAGGAGGCACCACAGTCCCAGCCCCGTGGAGAGAACCAGACATATATCGTAAGTTACACTTGTTATTTCGTCGACTTCAAGAAGGAGGGGTATATAATTTGACCCATATATTTGTTATTGTTATTAGTTTTACACTTTTTATACATACGGTTATCGGTTGATCGATTAGTGGCCATTCCTATAATCAACTGCCCGTTATTTTTATACAAAAATGTTAACATCCGTAACTTAATCTGTAATTTTTATATGGGAATAAATAACCAACCTTTACCATTTTACTCAGGAAAAGAATTCGCGATCTCGAATGTCAAAAAATATCTAAATGCTTACAGCGATAATAGTTTTTTTTTGAAATAACGTAGAGGTGTAGATTTTACTTACTCAATGCTAATTACATAATTTCTTTATATAAAAAACTGTTAAGTTTTGAAATAAAAAGTAAATTAAGATTAGAATCATCAATTAAATCAAACTTTGATTTTATTTTTCAAAAGTTAATATAGAGATTATCTAATTAGGATAGAGTAGGTAAAATTTACAGCTGTAATAATAATAAATAATAAAATTGTCACGCCATTTTCCCACGGGGATAGGCAGAAACAAGGGAGCGCCACCTACAATGATCCTGGCATAACTCTCTCGCTTCCTTCACATCTACCACTCTCTTCATACAAGCTCTACGCCCATAAGGCACTACGGATCCCAGCTTTTTTGAGAATGTCCCCGATTTGGTCAAGGAACATTCTTCTGGGTCGTCCTTATTCGTTCATTCACCTCTGATTCATAAATCTCTTTCGTCAATCTCTTTTCATTCATCCTCTCAAAGTGCCCAAAACACCGTAACATTCCTTTCTCAATCTTTGTCACTACAGCTTCTTTCAAATCACACATATCACGCACAACTGTATTTTTCACTCTATCCGCAATTGTTACTCTACAAGCACTCCTTAATGACCGCATTTCTACACCATTAATCCTACTTTCATGCTTCTTCTGACATACCCCGCATTCACTTCCATACATTAATGTAGGAACAAGCACAAAATTTACACCTCCACGTTATTATATATTCGAATTCATTTCCTGGCTTCCTAAGTTACGATTAAATACCTATTTTAACATTGTTTGCGTTATTTTGAACATTAGAAGTTATAAGGTTTTATTGCATACTATATTTTAATTTTCAGAACTATATCTGAAGATGACTCCAGCGTTACTGCAAGAGGTAAGACTTACATATTGATTACATTTTGTCTTCTATTGTGTTGTACAGCACTGCAAATGTTTCCGGGTCAGAACAGTCTCGAGCCTGTCTCATTACTCAGCCTAATTTTTTTCTAGCTCTCGCACACATCTTAACTATATGAGTATGAAAAATAAATAAAACTCCTAAATCCTTAACCGTTTCTAACGCTTTTAACTAATGTACCTTGTGTTTGCAGGAGTTGTAGCAACAACCATTAAAACTGAAGAAAATAAAGATTCCAAACAAGAAAAAACAGTCAAATTTAAATTTGTTAAGGATGGACAGGTGATTGGTACAATATTACTTTTACAAAATAATAACTATTTCTTACAATAAAATAACACATGAGTAAATAAACGAAACAGAGACAAAGGTGTGGAATGGCCTACCAGCTTGCGTGTTTCCTTCCTCTTATAACCTAGAGTCCTTTAAAAGAAGCGTGAATAGGCATCTGAAGCCGGCATAATGATGGTAACCAGCGGTGCACTTGTATGCATCCGCTTGTTGCTATCATTCCTGGACTGCAATGCCCTGTGACTGCTTAACATCAGGTGGATGCAAGGTCACATGCTGAGCTCTTATAAAAAAAAAAGGTTCATACAACTGCGCTGTGATAGGTACACTACTACAAGCGTGAGCACGCGCGGTCTGTTACGTACGGAGCGAAACCGGTCGGCGCGTGCTCACAGGGCTTACTCGTCGCTTCGTAAATCTTATTGTTTTACAGTATGAAGGTGTTTAACCCATATATGCCCACAGGGTCGAAAACGACCCATGGGCAAGGGTTTCTAAAATCATGGCATAACTTGTAAACAGGTAACACAACGAAAATTATAATGTTGGCTTTAAATAGTTAGAAATATATACTTTGGCATGTAGTAATTATTTTCTAGCTTGAAATAAATCATAGTAATTAAAAAGTCAGTGCAAATTGTAAGACATTTTAAGTGACAAGATTTATCGGCCGCGCTCGCAATAATGTTAGTAATTATTAATTGCAAATATAAATTTTGTATTTTATAAAATAATTTAAATTTTAAATATTAGTTTAATTTGTGAAGTACGAGGGGAGGTCCAAAAGTTCGCGGAATGGAGGGGATGGAGTGGGGATAGCGGCGCTCGCGCAGTGTCACACTAATGAGGGACTCATCATTAGTATATAAATGAAGTTTCAGCTCTATTGCGTCATTCGTTTACAAACACTCGCCTGATAAAGAAGTCAATCCGGAAGAAAACTGAAACTATGGAGAAAATTGAACAACGTGCTGTGATAAAATTCCTTACCAAGCAAGGAAAGAACGCTCAGACCATTTTGAATGAAATGGAAACCGTTTATGGGGAACAGTGCCCTGGTAAAACAATGATTTACAAGTGGCATGGTCTTTTTAAACATGGTCGGGAGTCGATTGAAGACGACCCTCGCTCAGGACGGCCTATTGAGGCCAATATTGATCGATTACAAAGAAAAGGGAAGCACCATAACCGGAGAGTACTACGCAACGATATTAGAAAAAATAAAGGAGGCCATCAAGGAGAAACGTCGAGGAAAATTGACTAAGGGTGTGTTGCTCTTGCAAGACAACGCGCCGGTTCACAAGAGCAAAGTTGCAATGGCTGCTCTGCACACGCATGGCTTCGAATCACTTGTTCACCCACCCTACAGTCCAGATCTGGCACCAAGTGATTTTTATTTGTTTCCAAATTTAAAAAAAGAGCTAAGGGGAAAGAAATTTACCGACGACAATGAGGTAAAGGCGGCAATTTCGGCTCATTTTGAGGGAAAAGATAAAAAATATTTTTATGATGGTTTAGAAAAATTAATACATAGATCTAATAAATGTATTAAGCTTAAGGGGGATTATTTTGAAAAGGAAAAATAAATTTATTGTTTAATTTTATTTATAACACTTTCATTCCGCGAACTATTGGACCTCCCGTCGTATATTTATTTCATTGATTTATATTTATATGTCTAAATATTCGAAAAATATTCTATGGGTAGTTAACGACCCCTTGGGCATTAGTGATACCATATTCATAACGAAATTATGGCACTACTGTAGTCTTTATAAAATGAAAAGGTGTGAGATGCCGATGTGTACATTGACCTTCTAGGAGATGGAACTCTAAAATATGGTAATTTAGGGGATGGATGATACAACAATCCTGATCCGTTGAACAGGAATGAATTCCTTGCTCCTTTAGAACATGTGCTCAACCATAATGAAGATGAGCATTTAGTTTAGATTACTTAAGCTGAAGGTACTTCTTTAAATCAGTCTACTAATCGTCAGTACAGACAACTATTACAAAATAGATGTAGGATTGCCATATGGCAACATAAATGGGTCAAAATTGAATTGCCTAGTCAACGATCTGTAAACTACTGTAGATACATTCAAAATACTCAAAATTCCAGACGAACTATCAGTTTCAGACCAGATATCCTTCCAAGATCGGACGTTAAACTTTTATTGAACGTATTTAGAAGATGGAGAGTTGGAAGTTGAGCAGAGAGGGTAGTGAAAACACAGTGACTGGTAGAGTCAAAAGGCCTTTAACCCTACTTCGTGGTCTCAAGTCCGGGAACGCTGCAGCTCATTCTCCTGCCTCCCTTCCACGCGATGATGAGAATCCATGGATAGCTAATAACATTATCTCTCTCAGATTAAATTAGACGAAGATATGCTTTATGTAAAAATTAAACCGTAGAAAGTGCAAAACATGCAATTACACGACAAATGTTTCGACGTTTTACACTTAAAATTAATAAAGTTATTATTGGTTTACACAAACATTTTTTATTGCCTTTGTGTATCCTATTTGCCCAGGGGGGTCGTTTTTGACCCAGTGTAAAAATCAACTGAAAATCCACTCTGGCTGAAATTTATTTTTACCGTTATTTTTTTTAGCTTTTGTGCTTATACATATCTAAATTTTATAAAAATCTAAGAAGATTAATAGTTCTGGGCATATATGGGTTAAAATAAGAAAATGTGCAAAATGATTTACTGCCAGGGACCGGAAAATCCGTTCCCGGGCTTAAGCCTTAAAACGGTGTACCTCTTACAACGAATTACCCCGTGAACTTGCTTACCCAATTCAACTGCTATCCTGTAAGACAAGTTAGCCTGTAAGACTTACTCATAAACGCCGGCGAAACTATCGTGAATTCTTTTAGAACTTTGGAAGAGGGAGGGAGAACAAGAAAGTTGATAGTTATTGCAGTTGATTAACATTGAACATTTCGCTAACAAAAAATATATTTAAGTTAAAATGACTATTATTATATTATACATTAATATCAAAATCGTTTAAAACCCTTAAAACATGAAGGGGTTCCTCAATCATTAGGTTACACTTTCAAAGGCATTTGATTACCTAGTTTGGTAAAGTTTGATAGAGGTAATGCTTATTTTGATTTCAATAGGTTAGCGCTTTATAATTGACTTTTGAGGTGCAACGGGTTTGGTTAGCAAACCCTTATTAAAAACCCATGATGGAGGATATAGGTTCGGTCCCTGTTTACTGCAGACTACAGGTTTGTATGAACAATAATAGGAATAATAAATATTATTGTTATTCTAATCTAATTATAAAAACTTTATTATTTATAAATAAATAAATACCATCACGGGTGCCAATTTGGTTTCCGAGAACCGTTTAAACGGCCTCAGGGTCCCAGCGGAGGGATTAACCCATCCTCATTTCGCCGATGGTATTCGGAGGCAACACCTAACAAACTTCATTATTTAATTTATTAAAACGTTGGCAATGATCGTGAATGATTTTGTGGATTATTGTACTAAGTTTCACAGCACAGAATAGATATATGGGATGAATTTGAAGGGTTGTACTTTGGGATAATATAAGATCAAATCAAATTTTCCCATAGAACTGAAAAAGTCTAACTTTTTCCCATGTTCTAACCACGTGTACACACAATGAAAAATCATTTGGCTTCCTCATACATTTTTTTTTCTAAATTGAGTGATTTGATCAGTAGAACCTCATATTAGCTCACCATACAACTTTTTTAAATCAACATGTATATTTAAATATAATAACGTGATTTTTTTTACAATATATAATTATGATTTGTTCAAATACTACTGATCCGATTTACATGGGGTTTTCGCTATTCGACTCCATATTTATCTAGGAAGGTTTAAAAGGTTTAGCACGAGACTTGATCTATAAAACCTAGTAGGTACGAGAAGTTATTGCTCCTGTGGCAACCCTACTAGAATAGGTAAACATTTTCTCCGTTCCTTAGAAGCTTTGTCTCTGTTCTGTTTCTTTACTCGTGTGAAAATAATATAAATATGTCAAGCTAATTATTTCTATAGGTACTAGGACTTTATCTCTGAAAATTAGCTAAAAGACACATATATGACATTACATCAGTCATATGTTTCAAGCACTCTGCAGTCGACTTGATGCCCATGCAAACGTACTTCCAATATTACAACTTGGTGTTTAGTCTAACTTCAAATATCATTTTTATGTTAGTAATTGTACGCAAAAATCTTTCTGTTGTGGGTAATAAATATTTTTGTATTATAATATAATATTAAAAAAAAAAATACTCTACACAGAAAGATTAATACAATGATCGACAAAAATACTCTACACAGAAAGATTAATACAATGATCGACAAAAATACTCTACACAGAAAGTATAATACAATGATCGACATAAATTATCTACACAGAAAGATTAATACAATGATCGACAAAAATATTATTTTAATTCTGCAACACACAATTGAGTAATATTGGAAGCGCGAAAGCACATTTTGGATAGAGAATGCAGACTTCGCGATTGTAATGCAGTGTCCTTAATTTAGGTCACAGGTTAATTTGATCAAAGTTTTAGAAACTGGGGGTTAGTTCTCTATCGCAAAATGAATTAGTGTATTTTTGTTAATGGTAAAGTTGCTATTTTTTTTTTATTTGACCCAACAGTTAGCAGAGGCGTTATCTTTCCACCAATCATGTAAGCTTGTTTTGACGGTTTTTGGAAAATAAAGCGGTCCTATTGGTGGAGAGGTAACGCTTAATTAACGCTGTAATTACTCACTACGTCCACAGACCTATAGTTTGAGCTTTTCAACTAAAATAATCTATAATAATATAATTTCAGGAAATGACAATAGAAGGTATTTGGCATAATATTCAGCCTATCCTTACAGAAGTAATGTCTATGTTCCAAAAGGACTCTAAAACTGTCACAGACAATATTAAACCTGTTGAAAATACTCCAAGTAATGACCCAAAATGTATTAAAGACTCTAACCAAACTTCAACAAGCTCTAAATCTAATGAAATTATAGTTATTGAAGAAGAAAAAGAAACAAAACCGGCCCAAGTTGTTAAAGATGTAGCAAAAGATGACAAATCTATTGATAGTACTGTGGTTAAAATAAGTGGGGATTCGGAAAAGGAATCTGTAGATTTAGGTAAGCAACAGTTTTACATACATACATACAAAATATATTTTTATAGTTTTTTTTAATATACTTATCAGTTAATAGTTGGTACACATAATAAAAGCCTAGAGCTTAGTTTGTGACCAGAGCAGTATGTGTAAATTGTCCTACATATTATAATTGACAAACTACAGAAAAACGTACTAATATTTTTTCCCATGGGTGGGAATCGAACCCACGGCCCCCAGGTACAACGCCAAAGGCGCAACCACTAGTCTACGGAGGCTGATATCATTTTATTGTATTATGTATGAGTGAACTGGTACCAACAGCTTAATTTGATCTCTGAGAATACCACCGTAGGTGATATTGTCAAACAAATGTAACTAATTTTAAACCAACTTCAAAAAGAGGTTCTCAATTTGTCGCATATGTTTTTTTTTTATTATTTGGGGATGTTCTTCATATCTCCATCAAATGTAACCCGATTTTAAAATTATTTTTTTAAATGAAAGAGTTAGTTGCCAAGTTAGTCCCATAAAATTTTGGTGAAGATCCGATGAAGACTGCTGGAAAGTAGAATCCAGTAGGACTAAATAAGTAGGTATCTATCACTGGTAAAAACAATTATTTTTACTTTTTAGTGATTTTAATGTTGGTTCTTTTTTTTTATTAAAAAGTTTTATTTTTAATTAAAAACTCATTGATACTCACTGGGGACCAAACCCATGTGCAGTTAAAGGTATTAATAAATCTGTATTTAATTATTAAATATTTTTAGAAGCTCGACGTAGAGTAGAACAGATAGAAAAAGAGATATTTGAAGAAATAAAAGAAAAACACAATAAAGAACAAAAAGAAAATAATCAGGATCCTAAAGTTACTAATCGAAGGTAAGTTATTTATTATTATACTGAAAGAAAAGTTACTTCTTCAATAACTGTATTATATCTTTATAGCAGTGTAGTTGTATACTTGTTTTTTTATAGGGGTAGGCCAAGAACAGTGCAAGACAATAAAACTAAAACTGAAAAGGAAAAGCAAACAAATGATATGTTAAATGCAAAGTTACCTAGCCCTACAATAGGCACCCGCTTGCATACGCGTAGTCATAATGACATAGGTGAGTCTTTTTACTAGTTCTTTGTGTTTTATAATATTCTGTTAACGACAACTACATACATATCATCACGGATGCCTTACGGCGCCCAAGACCGCCTAGACGGCCCCAGGGTACCCAGCTAAGGGGTCTTAATCACTTGGCTATCAATTGGCTAGCTCGTCGCGATGTTTTGAATAGACTCAATAACCCAGAATAAACAGCTTCACAAATTGGTATAGTGAAACCGCGACCGAAAGCTTTACGTGGTCTCCGAAGCACTATAGTGGTAATGTCAAACAAATGAACATAAATTACAACAACAAAATATAACATATAAATGACAACTATTATGGAAACAGATATTTTCGGATTTAGAAGGGTCTTATTAGTTAAAAAACACTCGTTAAAAAGTAATATGATTTGCTTCTAGACTCAAAACGGAAGCTTTTTTGATTTCTAGTTAGACTTGCTGCTGTTGAAATGTTACAATTTAGGACATTATTTATAGTATTTTTTTCCAAAAAAATCATGACAAAGGGGTTCCTCACATTACACCCTCAAATTAAAATTCTGGATTTGCCTGTGATATCAAAAAAAGTTTGACATATTTCTTGTACAAAACTTGTTAAATTTTCCTCAAGATGAAAAATTAATTAAGGGTTGGTTTGACCAGAAGAAGGCATAAGTTATACTGGGGATAGTAATGTCAAATTCTAAACAACTGTATATCATCTGCGATTAAAGTTAAAATTTGACAGAATACTAATTTGCATAAATATAGTTTTTTTTTTAATGAGTGATGGGTTGGGAACTTAAAAAATAATGTTTTTAAACTTTGATGTATAAGGTTTACAAAAAAACTCGTTACCACTATCTTTTTAAACATATTTTCTTGTTTTTTTCCTAGAATCTTCAAAGAAATCCATAGTTCTAAGGCCCAGGAGTCCAAAATCTGTTGAAAAGCCTAAACAACTGACTGCAGAAGAGAATGATGATGATGTGAGATACAAGTTCCCTTCCCCGGAGCATCAAACCGACGACCAGCCAAACAGTATTCCTGCTAACCTATCCGAATCCATACTAACTCTGTCGCGAACCCGTAGACACAAGCAATAGTGAGTAATTATAAGTTTTAGTAGTTTAGAAGCCAGTATAAGGATTCGCGAACTCTAAAAGCCTTAATTATAGAACCTTATTAAAAAAACACTTTAGTGAAATTAGATTTTGTCTCTTTTATGCATATTCATTTTTGTTGCTAAAAAAAGCGTCAAAACGTATTATAACTAAGGGTTTTCAAGGCCTCATAAGTTTTTTTATGAATACCAGTGTTAAACTTTGCTTTCAATTTAATATCACTGAAAACTAATTTCAGCTTCGTAAGTCCTTTTACTTTGTACTTAGATTTATTGCAATTATGAAGTAAGTTTTTAGTTTTGCCCTTTTATTTTACTATATTATTGATTTAAATTTATATTTTAATATTGATTTTCGTATTTTAGTAGCTTGTTTCAAAAACAAGATAATAATATTTGAACGGGAAAATTAATATCGAGTTTTTCTTTTTTTTTGACAAATTTTATTTACTATAATCACGATTGGTTTAACTATGCCTGAAGTATGATATTTATTTAAATATACTCAAAAATGAGAGTTAAAAGAATGAAAAACAGGTTTAGGTGTTTGACTGACAACTGCTGTAAAGAAAAAGTCCCTTTGCTCAATAAAAAAAAGTAGTAAAATCAATTGTCTTTTTTTTATATATTGGATCTTGAAAGTAATAATATTGAAACGCTAAAACAGCTTGTAAAGTAGAAATCATAAATATTCATCTGTCTCGCTTGCACTCATTTTTTTTCATAAGAAAAAAAAAACTTTTTTTTTTCTTTTAGTTTTCGAACAAAATGTCAAACATGTTCGTTGCCACCATATTCTGTTTTACATTTGTATAGCGGGCGGCCATGTTTAATTATCATTTTGTGTGTTACAGGCGATTTTAAGCCTTAGGGCACTCCCTATTATATATTCATACTTCTATGGTTAAGCTCACCTAAAGTTTTGTGCAATATTTTTTTTTAACAAAAATAAATAAATAAAGGCCTAGATCCACACCAGGAAAATAAATAAATAAAATATTTATTTAATTGGTTGGTAATGAAACTATAAACTTACATTTAGGGGTGCGATTTATTAATTATATTTCCTGCTTAAAATAACTACTACTTTTTTTATGACAAAAGTCATCACTCCAAAAATCGCACCCCAATTGCAGTGCTCTTAGTTTAGTAGTTAGTTTTATGTATTTTATGCATTTTATTTGCAAATTATATTAATATAATAATGTTACTTTTAATTATTTTATATCTTGTGTTTTATTGTCACATACACAATTTTTTTTTATCATAATATTTTTTAATTTAAGATTAAGCTAGTTTTATATTTTTTAGATTTTTTTTTTTAAATAAATATACGGCAGAAATAATAAAATAAAATTGTTATTCCGGAGATTATCCAAGACAAAATCTTGTTTGTCTTGCTCAGTTAACCTAAAACTAGTTTTATGTTAACTGAGCTATCTTAATTTACCAAGTAATAATCAATCAACAAAGTTCTTTTAAATATTTTCACAATATGTGCTCTTATTTTTACTATATTTTTTTTATTATTTCTGTGCAATATAGCATTTTAAGTATTTTTGTATATATGTTATAAAAATACCTAATAATTACAAGATAATTGTATTTTTTGCTAAAGTAACGTCCGATTCAAATAATTAAAATAAAATGTATATCTTTGTCCAATCTCATAATACATACCATCACGCCTGTCTCCCTGTAAGGGGTAGCTATGTGCGCCACTTCACACGATTTCTACATACATCTCTAGCTTCCTCGACATCCATATATGTCTTCATACATGCGCGTCTATTACGAAGACTACGTATTTGTCCCTTTTTAAGTAGATCATTTATTATATTATATATTTTATATTTCCAATCTCAAATTACTAATATATTATAATCGGGTGCATGTAGGTCTTTAGGGTACACCAGATACTTAAGAAGAGCGTCTGATCAAACATTTTCCATAGAGTCACGACCTTTTGCTTTTGGTATAGGAAAACAAATCAAACCAACCGCTGAAAACCGAAAAAAATCGCTAAAAAATCCCTCATATAAAAAAAAACCTATTAAATATCAAGACAGAAAATTTTAAAAAGGAAAACGCTGTCATCGCTTAATTTTCTCTTTAATAAAATAAAACTTTTTTTTTTAAATCCTTTAAAGTTTAGGAATAGAAAATAGTTTTGAGCCAAAAGTCGTTTTGCTGCCTAAATTGTAGGTATAAATTCATACGTGCGCTATCTCTTATTGAGGGTCGGGGGAAGGTTTACATACATGTATGGTAGCGTTACCGACTCACCGTCATGCGCAGGGAAAGGTAATACTTTGCAGTTGAATCCGTACGAGCATCGAAGAACTTCATCAGACGCTCCTCTTAAGTATATTGTTTAACAGGCAGTATCTTGTCCCCTAGAATATAAATAATTATAAAAAATAATATTTAAAATATTCAATAAAATAAATCATTAAAAACAATTGTCATGTTGACATTTGTGAGTTTAATTAATACTGTAAATTATATGTTTTTTTTATAATTATTTTATTATATGTATTTAAGCTATTGCCCGCTAGGCGACGTTATGTTATTTTGCTAGTGAAGTTAATCCTTAAGGATAATTTTGCATAATTCATTAAATTAATTATATTAAGTAAAGTGACTATTTTTACTATAATAAATCAATTTATAAATCAATCTTATTTTTGTTTAGGTACACATATATTTTTCTATTTTAACTTCAAAATCAAAATTGTCTTTATATATAAAAAAAAAAAACTACATTATATAATTAAGCCTCGTGAAATTAAGAAGGTTTTGAAGGTGTCTTATATATCTTTAAGAAAAAATATATTTTAATACATAGGTGTTTTCAATTTTTTATAATAATAAAAAAAAAAATTGTGGTCGAAATCAACCAGTGAATAGTTTTAAGCTGATACCAGTGTTAAAACCAGTAAAGTATGTATAATATGGTAGTGCTATAGCACACACTATGAAGAAGTAATTACAAATATTCATGTGTCTTACTCGCCCTTACATTCAAATATTGAAAATAGATACATTTATTTTCTTTGTTTCTTTTAATTTAAGAACAAAATGTCAAACATTTTGTTCTGTTTTCACATTGATTGGTTAAAACATTTTTCATGGCGTGCGGTCAGAGGCGTAGTCTCTCCCATTTTCAAAATAAATATGACAGATTGCAACCCGACTTTAATCATGGCAACTCAGTTGCGAGAAATTCGAAAGTTATACCTAGTGAATCCCCTAAATTCTTTATGTGGGTTGGCTTATGGTGGGTGTTATTAATTTGATAAAACCTAACCAGTTTAAATAGCCGCGGGGTCCCATTTTTAATTTGACCCAGGGCCCTTGGTTACCTAGCTACGCCACTGCGTGCGGTCATCTTCTACTCTCGTGTTATACACGTTTAGGCCTTAAAGTTCTTATTATTATATTGTATGCGTATAAAGACGCAACCAGTATACGCTTAAAATTTCTACGTTTGTCGTATGTAATACGTGCAACATAAATTAGTTTTCAATGTGCTGCCACGCGCAGTTAATGTTACAAATCAAAAACAGTTTAACTTATAAACCATAAATCTCGTAATTATTTCTTTGATCCTTATTTTCTATTTTTTGGATTGTCTTAATTTCGAATTCCATAGCTGTAATTATAAATTGAAATTGCAGCTTTTCGTTTAGGGCCTATCGCTGGGGCCGCACTAACGGAAAACACCGTTAATGATGTTGGACGTTAAACCTTGGTGTAGCCACGACTTAACGCGATAATTTTACAACGGCATTATGGCGTTAAAAATTAACGCAATAATTATGGTATTGGCGTTTCCCGTTAGTGTGGCCCCAGCAGCACAGTTAGTTGATAAATGACCAGATCAATTGATTTATTAATTTGAGAAAATACAATATAAGAAAATACCTAAATAAACGATTAAAATATATTTTTTGTATATGTACACATTTTGTGTAATTCTAAAGTACTTACTAATTAAAAAAAATATATCACCCGTACTTTTATCAAATGATTTACTTTAGTAATATTGTTTAGTTTAGAATGGGAGCAGGTCTTTGTAAGTATTAATAAACTATAAAAAACTATTTTGGTTGTATTATTTGAATCAATCTTCAGAGTTCCTTCTGCATCGTGTGTACCTGCTTCCATTGTTGACGCATATAAATTCGCTTCTCATCAAACAGCTTCTAAAGCCACATGGAAGTATGAATAATAAATAAGTGCCATTTCTAAAGTAATCACAAATATTAGTCTTATTTTCTCGCAGTCATTTACACTTTTTATTTGGTAAAATTTCAAATGTTAAACTGGTTCCCAATTTTTGTTTAGCGGCCATATTATGTTCTATTTTATTAGACAGAACTTTAGGCCGTAATGGGATTTTTTCTATTGTTCATAATTCTATGCTTGATCACGAGATTTAAGAGATCAGCGACACGCAAATTTAGTTTTAAAGTATGGGAATGTCACCTCTATTATGAAAGGGTACATAACAGTTTTATTTCTAATGCTTTAAAACGAAAATTTCATGTAGAATGGTCGTAAATATCGTCCTCGGGCCTGCTTATTCCCTTGCTTTATCATTTTGTTATTGCTTTCACAGTCTCGTCAAGAATATAAGAACATTGTCAGCGCCCCAACGTTCTTTCGTTTGTGATTCTGATTCCTGGGACAGTATGCAAGGTTACAGAGACTCAGATACTAGTTTTGTTAATATAAAAAGGCAACGTAAAACTTTGACAATGCGGCGCAGGCATAGCACATCCACGGTATACCGACGTAACCATCCTCAGCGAAGAAAGATAAAAGTACCGCATCTATTCACAGAATCCAGTAGCTCTAATGACATGCCTGTCCCACAGCATTCTAGTTTAAAAGATTTCATAACGGATTCCTATGACTTATTAATGCAACATCGAAGCACATCGATACAAGATCAGGTCATCTTGGAAAATATAGACGAAAATGACGATTCACAGTCTGACAGCGAAAACCAAATACGCCCTAATCTAAACATGTCTCCTGCAACACAAAATGTAGATCAAGATGACAGCTTTGTGATTAATAAATGCGAAAGTATATCTGATAGTAATAAAGTTGGTTCGAGCCCTACAAGTATACCAGAATCTCCCGAAATTTCTATGGTAGAATGTATTACTGTTTCACAAGAAATTATTGATGTGAATATGTCTAATCAAGATGTAAACGACCATACGCTTCCATGTACCGAAAATTTATTAAGAGATATTTCTAAAATTCTGAATGAAGGTAAACAAAATAAACCTCACAACGTACCGAACACTTTAAGTGCTATTAACATTACCCAAATGTCAATAGACGAACAAATTCATATACCAAATTTGGTTTATAATAAAAATACACCATGTCCTAAAATTGTTATAGAAGAGCCTAACGAATCTGGAGTTTTAAATGATAAATTAAGTAAAATGATCCTAGATAGTGCTAAGAAAGTTGATGGTTCTAAAACTGAAGTTCCTAAAGCTACGAAAATCAAGCGATCTAGAAAACGAAGTTCGACACCACATAAAAGAAGTAAAGGAAAGGTTGATACAGTAATTGATGAACATATGGAATATTGCGTTCAGAACAGAGGTAGAAGTTCGTGTCCTCCTTCTTTTGGCTACCTTGTGGTCAATGACGATTCAGAAGTAGACACGAAAAGCGATACTATGCTTGACAACGAAGAAGATCAAACCGCAACTAAAAGCAATAAGAAGAAACGGGAAATTATTAAAGTAAAGATACTTAGGCCTCGTCGTAAAGGGGAGAAAAAAAGTTTGTCAAAGACTAATAGCAAAGAGTCTAAGAATAAGAAGAGTGATTCAGAAAATAGTACATTCCTAAATGTATTGAACGAGAGTGTGGATTTGATTCATAATCATTCGGAGTCGTGTTTGCATACAACGGAATGTGTCTTTGACGATGACACAGTGGTTAAAGAGAACGAAAAAAAGTGCAAGTCGTTGGTTCCAGCAGAATGCACGATGGTCAGTCGGAGCGGTTCTGATGTCTCAGTTGAATGCTTGTGTGACGATGCTCTTGACATCTCCTTGTTCACTAGTAAGTATTCACTGTTAATTAATTAAATATAATAAGGTAATAATTGCACCAGTAAGCTGACAGATTGCCAATGCTGACACTGACCGTTTTATTATGTTGGGTTTTCTCTAAACGTGGTTTTATTAGGGATCTTTTCGACAGTACAGCTTCTGATTGGGAGTCTATCAACGATGGAGTACCCTAAGGATCTATTTTTATAGTGTAATGTTCATTGTTGTGATGACGATAACATGGTCCACAGACGATACCTTGTACATTGTGCATTTAGTCCTGTCTCCACGTAGGAACTTAGGAAATTAAACCCCACTAGAAAATTTGGGTCTGATAAACTTGGTCCAATTTAATTCCGCCAAAACTCATTGTTTCCATGATGACGACGAAAGATCCCTATTTCACTTTAAAGCACCAAAATATAGCTTCGTCAGTCCGTTAAGTCCGTGGATTAAGCGCACGGATCCGGTGTTCTCCGGACTTATGCATAGCATAGCACAGAATATCTGAATAAAACTGGAAGCGCCTTCAAATGATGTTAGTATCAAAAATACCGCAAACATTTGAAATTGCTTTCCGAATTTAAGGATAAAACAATATATTAAAATTGTAGTATGATAATTCATTTTTAAACAACTAAAAAGTCAGATATTGTAACAAAAGAAGCAAGCAAAAGTAATTTTTATGATCAAGATATACGGTTGAATTTTAAATTACAAGGGAATATGCATGTAACGCCAAGTATTATAATTTTAATATATAATGTTCCTTTTATGTTTTTGAACATATTTACAGTAATCTATTTTATTTTAATTTGCTAATTTTTTATAAATACGATTTTAAAAATCCATTTTTTTGTAGAAACGGAACGCATTTCTAAACGCTCCGACATTAGCAAACACTACATGTGACGTCATTCGTGGACAAACAAATGTCAACGTGTGTTCTGTAGTCTAGTTTCTTGTTTTCTCGGGTATTTATTGTCCTTTATTACGATAATTTGTGATAAAAAAACTTTTTCACTAATTTTTGAGGTGCAATAACATTAAACTAATATGCTTTTTGAGCACGAATGACGTCACATAATGGCGGCTAGTGATGTACCGTTTTTTACTGCGGTAGTGGCAGATAAAGTTTAAACCTTTTTATTTTTGTGTTATTACCCTTTAAAAAATGTTTAATATTTGTTTTTAGGGTCTAATGTAGTTACTCTATCAAGTAATGAAATAAATAAAAAACATGCATATTCCCTAGTGCTGACATAAAAATAATAGTTAAACTTGGACTAACAGCCAAGTTGTAATATTGGAAGTACGTTTGTATGGGCGTCAAGTTGACTTAAGGGTTTAAGTCACAACCAGTCACACCAAAATCGTCATCAAAGTTATTTTTACAGAATCAGCAAAAAGTTCGCAATGTGACAATGAATCCGAACCATCATCACCGTTCGAATCCCCCGGAAATGTATCGTTAACCAGCCTCATGACCGATGATCTTTCCGAGGCGACTCCGCGCGCCAAACCTGACTGGTACCTCCTTAGCGAAGAAGAACTATCTAACTCCCAACCTGAGCGAGCCGTACCCAAGCCTCTGCCCAGGAATAACGAATACATGAACAAGTTGTTTCCTGTGGCCTGCACTATACCTGACTTGTCCACCATTACAGAAACGTCGCGGGACACTGACCAAAGTAATAGTAACAAAGAAAAATAACCATATTTGCTGGCTCAATATAGAACTTTGTTATTTGAATATAAAATATGTGAACAATTATAAATTATCAGTTACTGAGCATGTTTGTCAGTTAAGGTTTTGTTAATAAAATAGGATTAAAATTAAATGTGGGTACAATTCATTTGCTGAATGTTACATAAGAATTTTAGTGTCATATCAAATGAAACCTGGCATGAGTACTAATTTATTATGCACTACATAAGAGGTTTTATCAGTTTCCAAATACAAGAGTTTTACAGCTTTATATATGTTTTTACTGCGCTATTGCTATATGCATACCTTTGTCTAGTAAGGCTGTGGTCCGAATCATAACATCATCGCTGTCAGAATGCGTCCCGTCTTGGGTAAACATAAAATACATTCCGACTGCGCTAAAAGATGTATGACGTGATTCGGACCGCGCCCTATACAGAAGTATGTGATAATCGGTCGAGGTTACTTTCAACTTCAATATCGTTATCTTTATAAAGAATGAGGAGTTATTATTTAACGCAACAGATGGCGTTTAGTCGCTATCTACAAAAACTGTCAAAATAGATATATATACACCCAAAATTTAGGGTAAATAGGAAAACAAATACCTTTATACCAATAATTTATAAAATTTACTTAACTTTGTTTAACATATACACTAATATCCCGAGCACTTTGTTTTACGGCACCAACTTAAACTAATATTTTTTCTTTTAAATATCATCATATTAGTAATTAAATTTGAATTTCTAAGGTACCATAGTCTTTTTTACGAAGTTTTTCTTGACAGGGTATCTACTAAAGATTATGAGGGCAAGAATAACGAGTAAGTAGATACATATAAAAGTGTCAAAATTTGGTAAAAATATAACACGTCTTGCAATACCAAAATTAAGTTTTAATTCATAGAGAATTTAGAGTCTATATTTGAGTAGTCTATATAAAAATATAGACTACTCAAGTATAGAAACATCCTTTTTTGACAGTTTTTATGGATATCTCTCCTGCTGCCATCTAGTGGAATATTTTGGAACCGGCAAAATGAAAACTCCTCATAAATGAGGATTTAATAATGATGGAGATAAGGTAGGTTTAATTGAAATACACAGAGTGAATATTTCAAGTAGGCCTTCAAGACCAAATCTTAAATTACAAGGAATAGCCAAAAATGCTCAAAGGAGCCTCGGGGCCGATTTTAATAAAAACTAAAACTGCTTCATTAGATTTTTGAAAAAAAAAATCTAGCCGGGAATCGAACCGGTTGATTTTGAAAAAAAAAACACCTGTTTTATTGAACTAGCTGATAGTGTCGCTAAGATCAAATTCTGGTTAGTAATAACAAGCGGCAATTCAGTTTTTAGCTATTCCTTGTAGTTTAGGATTTGGCCTTGAAGGCACACTTGAAAAATTGCAGTCTCAGTAAAGTACAATATTATTTAAAATTCCCAAAGATAAACGATGTTAAGGTTGAAAGCGATCTGTAGCACTAGTGATTCTAACTATTACTTTGCGTGTTAATTGAAATTAGTATAGAAAATAGCACAGCGCCTTAACTGAAAATTTTGGAGCCAAAACGGCGAACGGTAATCACATGCTCGCATTTTTAGTTCTCAAAATTTCTGCTTGGGGCGCTGCACTATTACAATTTTTAATTAACAAAACGCAAAGTAATAGTTAGAAAACTCGCACCTACGGCTACTGTATCTAATTAGGCAGTGTGGCTAGTTTTTCAATGATCAGTGGATTAGTCATTGAAAAACTAGAAAAGAAGAACACAAAAGTACAACGCAATTAACCATATATTAGTCTAGAGTTTAGCAAGAGATTAGTAGGACAAACCTAGTGATTAAAATATAGTAACTACCTAGATGTTGTATAATTTTGAGTATTAAATTTATATGCGTAGATCGCTTTTTAGATTATGTTTGTTTAAATCTTAAATTTATTTTGTATTCAATAATATTAATAAAATATCGAACCTAGTATTTTCATTTTACTGTAAACCTTTCCAGGGTCGTGTTCGGAAACGTAACACTTTAACACTGGGTAATGTCACAGAGTGCGATAAAAATATTGAAAAATGCTTAGAGAACAAGAGATAGCAGTGTAGTGACATTACACAATGTTAAAGTGTTAGTTTCCGAACACGGCCCTGGGGTGCAATTTTTAACGTCAGCGATGGGTTTGATATCACCAGGGAGAAAAATATCACCGTAGACTACGAAATCACAATTTATCAATAGTCGTTTTTTTTAAGTCATGTTATGTGACTTTAAAAAATATGACCAACTTACAAATAATTTATCATTCACAAGAGATACTTGCGTTTCTTTACACGAAGAAAATATTGTTTGTCGTTCAATATGTCGCTTTTGTTCATATTGAACGACATAATAATTGACATGTCTATGCTAAAACATAAAAAACTCAATGGTGGAACGGAACTTAACATACATTTGATGATCATTAGTGGCTTTATTTACGAGTAGTAGAAGGCACTAGTATTGATATCATATGTATGATATTTAGTCACTCGAAGAGATTCAAAAATACGAACTTAAGAAATCGATGAATATTTTGACATTTCAGTGATAATAAGTCGCTAATATTCAAAAATCGCACCCCTGTGACTTTGATAATGCAGGTCTTAGAATGGATTAATATAACGAACAAATCGTAAAGAGACCACGACGTTTCTGTAACAACGCAGTGTTGTCTGCCAAGCTGTTTTGTCCGACAAAATAAGCTTTTACGATTCGTTTGATTTATGTAAAATGAGTGCTAGAGTAATCTCCACCAAAGAAGTCCCGCGGAAAAACTGGGAACTAAAAACGTAACATTGGTTCGCGCGACTGCAGCGCCGCGTCAGTACTTCTATGTTGGAGCCCCAACCACCACTCTGACTCTTGATAATGTAAGCCATACACGCTACGGTGCACCGGAGACTTTACCTGCGCAGGTCAACTAGACGTCGATAGCGCGCATGGGCATGTTCCGGTGTACCGGAGCAGTCTTCAGTTCTCTTTGCGATGGCATCGATTGAGGACGCGACGTCCGTCTGGGACAAACACTAGAAAACAACTACGCGACCTGCGCAGGCGACCGGAGTACTTGCACACACGCACAGGTACACCGTACTCGAAACAATTGTTTTTTGACACACACGCTCCGGTCTACCTGCACAGGCAGATCTCTCCGGTGGACCGTAGTGTGTATGGCCGCCATAAGGGTAGCCCAGAACATTTGGATAGCTATCAATCTATGCCGATGCGAAAATCGATTGAAATTTACTATTTTATAATATTACAAAAAAACCTTAAAAAGCTTGTCAAAAGGGTCGAGGGCCTCTCCCAAAACAAAAAAAAACAATACTTGATCCGCCCCTGTCTGACGGACCGCATTATAAGTAAATTTTCAAGGTACCTTGTTTTTATTTTGTTATCCTAATTTTATTTCGAACTTTTGAATCGAGTGTAATGGCTTCTACGCGTTATGCGTAATTGTGCCAATGTCGAGTTTGGGTAGTTGAAAGTTTTATATATTAGATAGTAAAAAGAGGGATAAAAGGATGGAAAATGGAAAGAAATTTGGACAGGACTAGAGTAGAAAAGGGGATGGCGACAAGACCGTATGTAAGCATACGGTATAGTCTTGCCAATATTAAGCGAGGGAGGAAAATAGGTAACCAATGATAACATGGGTACCGCCATTTTATCGAAGGCTAAGGGATTATTTGAGATAACACCGAGATCACTGCGTCAATGCTACACTTCTCACACTTAAGATCACGAATGCTTATTCTACAAAATTAGTACAGTTTTGCACAATAAAATTAAATAATTTGAAAAATATAAAAGAAACACGCGTCTACCTACACTATTCGGGCTATCCTCATAGAATTGGTATCAAAGATAGTCAGCTACAGTTGTGAAGAAAACAATGATATTTTATATTACATACACATACATGTGTTGAATTCTTTGATTCCAAAGAATAACAATAGTTATTTGAAGGGGAATTTTAGGCCCTATTTCTTGATTAGCGCAAACGCGGTAATGTTTAATAAATACATAAATAACGCCTTAAGAAATTAAATTGCTACAATGAAACAAAAATAAACTTAATAATTATTTACTTTAACAATATTATACATTACAATTATAAATTAATATGATTACTAAATAAACAAAGAACCATCAGCGGGTCCCAAGTGGTGTATGCCAATGAGAAGTGCATCTACCAAGGTCCAGACTCCTAATCCCCCAAAGCTGAATAACTTTCCAATGCCTTCTTGCCAGTGGCCAAGGTAGAACCTGTCTGCACCAAACCCGCCTAAAATTAATGCTAAGATAAGGGCTGTTCCCCACCGAGTACCGGCTGTCCATGAACAACGAACTTTCTTCAAGAATCGTCTTTTTCCCAAACATTCAATATCATCTGCTACGGTGCAGTTTGTTCTGAAATAATATTTTATGGTTAGTAGTTGTTATATTATTTTTATATCTTATATAAAAAACTTTATCCAAAATGTAATATAATTAGCCAACAGCATAAAGTCTGTTACTTCTATTAAAAAAAATACATAAAAAAACATCTTGGAGTAACTGCTTTTCTGTTACAATGTCAATCATTATGAAGAACACTGCATTTGCAAAGTCCTCGTTCTCCATATAAAATTGAAAACAAAAACTTTTAACATTATAATATTACAATTTATTTATATAAATTACCAACATAAAAATAATACTAAATATAATAATTGAACTTCGACTAACAGCCAAGTTATTATATATTGAAAGTATGTTTGTATGGGAGTCAAGACGACAGCAGAGCACTTAAATGTTTGTAGCCAAGAGTGGAGGTACCTTTACATACTTTCTTATACGGTTTTCTATTATATACAGTTTGTCATGGTCTGGGTGTTTATAAAATATAATATGTATTATATCATTGTTTCTGGTACACTTAATAGAAGCCTAGAGCTTAGTTTGTGAACAGAGCAATATGTGTAAATTGTCAAAAATAAATGCTACCCAAATAAATCAAATCATCTCAAATTTACCATGTGCATCTGGATTGAGAGATCTTATCAAAACCAAACAAAATGACTATGTTGGCATTTCGTAGCATAATGTAGAAACTTATATATGAAATATTTTAATTTGTAAAGGCGAGGAAAAAAAGTAAGCGCCCAAAAATAGAAGCTCTCAATCCTGACGTTTTTGAAAAAATATAAAAATATTTTTAGAAGTATTTACTCTATGTTATATTTTTTTGTACTAACATTCAGTACACACATCGTAAGAAATAATTATAGGAATTCAAAATATTTGGAGGTAAAATGAAGAAGATATAAGGCAAAACATGGATCTCTCAATCCAGATGTTTTAGATTGAGTGATCCTTTGAAACACCATGTTAGGCTGAGTAGAAGCAAAAGTTGATTATTCCAGCATTTAATAGTACTCCTCGACATTATCGCAAAAAATAAATAAATATCCAAATGATAACCGTTAAAAAGTTATAGCAACTTCGTCATTTTTAAAACATCAGGACTGAGTGATCTGTATTTTCACATATATCTACTTTTACTTTCATCGCACGGAAAATCTAAAATTCTACGTATTATTAAAAAAACATCTTCTAAATCCTGGCATTTAAACAATTTGTGTAAAGGTTGCACTTTATTAGATTTATAGATTCCAAATTTATACAGCAGTCGTGTAGGGTGACCATGTTTTGTTTTTAATTTTTATGAAGCATGGCATATTATTCTGTAAATGTGTATAGTTTAACTTTCATTTTAATGCAGTAAAATTACAAGCTGTGTGTAAATCAATGCTAAAAAAATACATAATAAACCATTTGATTTGCCTATTGATTTAAGTGTAGGGATTACATCACTACAAATTACTGTCACTGATGACGCCGCTCCCCTGAGAGGCGAAGTAACTTAGATATTAATATATTTCGTTTTGACGTTTATTTAAGCACAGAATACTGGAATACTATATTGTCTGAAGGTAATTACGGTACTATGGAAGTATAAAAATCAAGGAAATGCTGTAATAATTTTCACAAAGTACAAATTACTTGTTAAACGTTTCTCTGTGTCCAGTAATCCATTTTGGATTATCACTTTTTGAGCATTGAATGGTTATAATCACTTGTGTTCTCATTAGGGTACCGAATTTATTATTTTTTTCAAAAAAAGAACTCTTCTTAGGTGTCTGTTTGTTTGTCGGCATGAATATCTCGAGAACCGCTGGTCGGATATACTTGAAATTTGTGGTACTTATATATATATATTATATTTATATATAAACATATATATATATGTTAATTTTACATACTAATGATAATTTGGACAAAATAATCAACGTAAGACGGCCATTTATCGTTAAAATTTATAATCATAATTTAATATATTGGACGATAGCAATTACCTATTATAATAATATTCATTTTAAAATTATAACAATATTTAATAATTTATTAACAACTTACAAAGAAAATATAAACTAAAACTATAACATAACAAAATAAAATCGCCTATTAAACCTATATAAATAAAACCCTATAAAATGAAAATAGAATCTAAATTTGTGCCGTGCGGCATAGTGCCCAGGACACTGGCGGCATTTCCTCTCTGTATAGTTAAGCTAACTTTTTGAGAAAAAAATGCCGCCGCTCTAGGGTCACTTGAGACATGAACCAATTTAGAACCTATGTTTTTTATAAATTTTTTAGTATCCGATGAACACGGACCCAATGTTTCCACCGCAAACGCCACAAATATATAATCTTCCATTAAGGAGGAATATTTGCGGCGTTTGAGGATCTGTGCTTGTTCGGAAGCCGCACCAGCTTTTTTGGAAGTATATCTGATATAGGACGGAGCTAAAGTATCCACGCAAGTCGCGTCCCATACCAGACTTCTACCATGACTCCATGGCACGACGGTGGCACCATCCGGCCTTTTACCATCGTCGCGACAAATGCCGGGTTGCTCCAAGATAGAAGGTACAGACACTGTAGCCATAGCTCGCCGAGTAAGATCATTAAGGCCACAGTGTCTATAAATTCTACCAGCACTTTTTATACATGAGAGTCCGTGGTGACCGGACCGATCCACATCCCGTCCGCACGAACACTGGTGGGGCTCGCATATCCGCGCACCCAAATGTAAACAAACTGAAACCCTTAAAATTTGGTGTTTTGGTCGAAAAGATTGCCCACGTGTTTTGAAGGCAAGGCGTGCTGCCAAAAGCCTGATTCAGGCTCCTTTACGGCTAAAAGTCTTGCCCGATCTGAGTCACTAGTACTTTCTTCTAGGATTTTGTTATAAATTTGCTCAACACCGGGCAAGTCCCACAGACGTTGCACGCCTGCCTCCAAAGGAATGTCTGTTGATGGAAATGTGTCGCTCCATACTCTTCTGGCTTCGTCCATGCTACACACTTTCAAATCGTTTAAGGGCAAATTGAGTATTTTACCGATTTGAGAGTGCAAACTATGAACAGAATACAGAAAAGTAGGAAGCGCGATGTTTGATGGTAAACGTATTATTCCTAGTCCACCAAATTTTATGGGAAGAGTGGCTTGGCTAAAAGTTCTATCTTCAAATTTAACATTTAGAATTTTGGACAATAAATCTTTGAGAGTGCAATCAATATATATAGGAAAATATCTCCTAATAGGTGTAGGTGTAAAAGGGTCCAAGTCAAAGATAAGCGCACGTTAGGCTGTCGGTCCTAGTTTCACTATATAAACTGTTTACCGATGGGTGATTAAGTCTAAACAAATACCACTATGAGTTTACCACTTGTTCAGTGTAGTGCAGACTCACAATTTGCTACGAGGTGGAAATAAAACCCCTCCGCTACCTTCGGAACACTCCGCGGGCGAGTTTTCGCACCTGTTATTTTTTTGTATTGACTTTGTGTCGCGGGTGGCTATATTGTGTTCTCATTTTTAGACAGGCTATTTTGGGGCTTAGAGTACTTCCTAGTATTTATAATATCTTTTTTTTTAAAACATTACTGTTTTAAAGAAATTTAAAATGACTAGGTTTTAAATGTATGTGGTTAAAAAAAAGTTTTTTTTAAACACATTATTAGTGTTTACGGGTTTTCAGGAGATTCGACGGTTATATTACGGGATTAGTCTGAGTTTAGGTACCGCTTTTCAGGTAGCTCGAAAATTTGAGATCAGTCGTAATTATAACGGTATCCAGATTTATTTTTAAGGCATCAATCTGTGGGTTTACCGTTTTTCAACATTAGTCTATGGATTTACTGGTATTAGTAAACACTAAAATTTGTTTCGGAATCAATCTGAATTTGTATGGTTTGGCATGTGTTCATACCGAGTGCCAACAAAAAAAAAACATGGCCACCCTACACGACTTGCTGTATGGGTAAAATTGAAATCTAAAAATATAATAAAGTGCAATCTTTACACAAATAGTTTAAATGCCAGGATTTAGAAGATGATTTTTTAATTATTCGTAGAATTTTAGATTTTCTGTGCGATGAAAGTAAAAGTAGATATATGTAAAATATAGATCACTCAGTCCTGATGTTTTAAAAATGACGAAGTTTCTATAACTTTTAACGGTTATCATTTGGATATTTATTTATTTTTTGCGAATATGTCGAGAAGTACTCGCATAGTCAACTTTTGCTTCTACTCAGCCTAACATGGTGTTTCAAAGGATTACTCAATCTAAAACATCTGGATTGAGAGATCCATGTTTTGCCTTATATCTTCTTCATTTTACCTCCAAATATTTTGAATTCTTCTGATGCCTGGTTGAGCAGAAGGATGGCTGACACATACGTTACGTCCGTGATCGGGTGCTGCTGTGGGGGCCTTGGATCTCCGCTGGGCACGCACGTTTGATTGTTATCATATAATAAGCGGAGATCCCGAAAAATCTGCTGATAGGCCGGCGCTGGCATCAAAGAAATGTTGTGTTCTGTAATTCTGTACTTTTAATATTGTAAGATAGTATATCTGCAATAACCATGCAGGACCATGCTCCTCCGATGATACGGTACATGTGGAACATCAGAGTTTTTTACTTGCTGGTACCTTTTTCTCCAGGTTGTCTCTGAGGCGATCGACTTGTGATCAGCGTTTGCGCCCTAAAAGATACCTTCCATCTATCTACTTATAGGTATATTTTGATTACCTATATTAAAGTATGTATATTTGGGGCGTAGCTATGGTCTGTTGGGTTGGTCGCCTTGGTGGCACTTTTGCAGGGCAGTCAACGATTGACAGGTCAATGGAACCAGCTAACCACCTAGTCTTAAACTGGTTGGTTATGTAGTGTGTGTTCGGTTGGGTTGTTTTTTTTTTCTCCCGCAAGGACAATAGTTTAATAGTTTACGATTTGTTTATTTTGTATTATATTCTCAACATTTGTCTGTGGGAGGAATAGCGTCCTGGCCAAGTGCACACAGGACCTTATATATACTTTTTTTTTTGACTTTTCATAAATGCCTGTAAAGGTTTACATGAAATAAATATTTTTGACTTTATCGGACCAGCGGTTCTCGAGATATTCATGCCGACAAACAAACAGACACCTAAGAAGAGTTCTTTTTTTTTAAAATAAATAAATTCGGAACCCTAATATTTAAATTACTTCGCCTCTCAGAGGAGCGGCGTCATCAGTGACAGTAATTTGTAGTGATGAAATCCATACACTTAAATCAATAGGCAAATCAAATGGTTTATTATGTATTTTTTTAGCATTGATTTACACACAATTGTAATTTTACTGCATTAAAATGAAAGTTCAAACTATACATATTTACAGAATAATATGCCATGCTTCATAAAAATTAAAAACAAAACATGGTCACCCTACACGACTGCTGTATGCGTAAATTTGGAATCTATCAATCTAATAAAGTGCAATCTTTACACAAATTGTTTAAATGCCAGGATTTAGAAGATGTTTTTTTAATAATTTGTAGAATTTTAAATTTTCCATGCGATGAAAGTAAAAATAGATATATGTGAAAATATAGATTACTCAGTCCTGATGTTTTAAAAATGACGAAGTTCCTATAACTTTTTAACGGATATCATTTGTATATTTATTTATTTTTTGCGATAATGTCGAGAAATACTATTAAATGCTGGGATAATCAACTTTTGCTTCTACTCAGCCTAACATGGTGTTTCAAAGGATCACTCAATCTAAAACGTCTGAATTGAGAGATTCATGTTTTGCCTTATATATATATATATCATCACGGGTGCCTTACGGCGCCCGACACCGCCTAGACGGCCCCAGGGTACCCAGCGGAGGGGTTTTAATCCCACCTCGTTGTAGCCGATGGTATGAGTCTACACCGAACAAGTGGCTAACTCGTCGCGATGTTTTGGATAGACTCAATAACCCATCTATAAACAGTTTCACAAGTTGGTATAGTGAAACCGGGACCGACAGCTTAACGTGCTCTCCGAGGCACTATAGTGATGTTGTCAAACAAATGTACATAAATTTTTTAATTAAACACTCATTGGTACACACCGGTATTCGAACCAGGGACCTAAGCGTTTTTAAGTCCAAGGTCTAACCAACTAGGCCACCACGTTTTTGCCTTATATCTTCTTCATTTTACCTCCAAATATTTTGAATTCCTATAATTATTTCTAACGATGTGTGTACTGAATGTTAGTACAAAAAAATATAATATAGAGTAAATACTTCTAAAAATATTTTTTTATATTTTTTCAAAAACGCCAGGACTGAGAGCTCCTATTTTTGGACGCTAACTTTTATCCTCGCCTTTACAAATTAAAATATTTCATATATAAGTTTCTACATTATGCTACGAAATGCAAACATAGCCATTTTGTTTGGTTTTGATTAGATCCCTCAATCCAGATGCAGATAAATTTACCTACATACTTTGGAATTGTTATTCAAATAAAATTAGTATAATAATAGTAATAAAATAGTTTCTTAAATATGTTCTAATCTAAAAACCTACATATGGTACTAATGTATTTGTAAGTGCATATTATAAGCATAAAAAAAAGAAGAAAAGTAGTAATGTAAGATAATAGTAATGTCATTCATTGGGGAACTCATATATACTTATATTATAAATGTGAAAGTAACTGTTGTTTGTTTGTTACATTTTCATGTCTAAATGTCTGAACTAATTTGAAGAAATTTAGCATGGAGATAGTTTAGATACCAGGTATATCACTTTTCGGCATAGCTGTAGAGAGTGCAGATATACTTTGCTATTAATATACATACATTATTATTATTACTATATTTCTGTATGTATGAAATCTAGAACTTACAAATAGTATTTCTGTGGAGATCCTACAGAGTTGCAATTAGCTTTCTGTTCACACCGATGTTCCCATTTTTCAGTCTGATAACAAAATCTACATATTGCAGTCCTATTAAAGGTATTGGTACCCTGAAATAAAATACACAATAATGTAAAAATTAAATAAAAAATAAGTTTCAAAAGAGGGACTTTGATGGTACACAAAAAAAAAGAATGTGGAAGTGAAATGGATAATATTTGTTTAAAAATCCATTTATTTTTGTTTACATCAGAGCATAGAATGCTGCTGTAAAGGTTAATTATTTTTTACGTTATTCTGTGGGCTTCATGTAACAAGTGACTTTGAAAGGTTATACTATAGGCTGATCAAACCTTTTCCCATTTATTTGGGATATAAAAATGGTCAACTACTTTGAAAGAACTTACATTGCATGCAACTTTAGGTCGGACAGCACAGGTATAGTTTTCCTCAGCACCATAACGACAATCCACACTTCTGTCACAGATAATACATGGATAATATAATGCCACACACTCGTCCAGTACTTCTTGCTTATCTGAAGGACAGCTTTTTAAGTAATCCTCATTCTCGCTAAAAGTTACTACTTTAACTGGAGCTCCTTTTACTTTATTTTCTTTAGATGTTAAATCCATGTTGTTTTTTGCTGTAAAGAATTAAAAATTTTATCTCATAATATGATAGATTTATCAGTAGGTACCCAGTTTTATTAGGAAAAAGACAACCACAGTATGGTGATAATGATATCCCAAACCTAACCAACATTGGAATTACTACTATAATTAGTGAGGTAAATTAATGTTGCTGTGAGAGCCGTTAACATTTTATATTTATTTGTTTGTTTGCCTTTGTTCTAAATGATGCACCCAGTACTACATAATTAGAGAGACAATGGTCTTAGCTTTTCATGGATTCTCCATGTGGGAGCTGAGTCCATTGCGTAGATGGGAGGCAGGGGAGTAAATTGCAATGTTTCTGGACTTAGCAGGGGTTATTAGCCTTCCACTGACTCTCCAATTTTTCTGAACCCGCTTTCAGACCACCTGCCACCCACCACACACTATCCGTAACTATATAACTAAGCAGTTAACATGCATTTCATATAGTATATAGACTCAGGACCCTAATAGTATGTGCAGTATACAACTATATATGCGTGTGTGCTTTCCCGGCGAGCGTTTAAGCTAGAGCGATTTTTTTAAATTTAAAAATAAAATACCCATATCTGTTATGCGGATTGTGTTGAAAATCACCAATAACACTAAAACAAAACAATCTCTAATAGATATTCTTATTGGATAGTTACGCGGCCACATTATATGTGCATTGTAGTGTACACTATTAGAATAATTTGTTTTATTTATTAGTCAATAATATAAATTAAAATTGGTTTTATTCGTGTATTTTGTTATTGTATTTGTTTTTTTATTAATGATAATGTTTTATTTATCCTTGTGGGAAAGGCAAGGGCATAAGCCATTCAGCCAAGTCTAAAACATGCTAAAATAATGGAATGGCGGCCATTATTGTAACTTGCCATGCAATCGCCGATTGGTCGACGCAGTATTAGAAGCATCAGACCACTTCGACGGCTTGTTGATCAAATCTAGTCGAATGACCTAGCCATGTTTCGGTTTTAGTCTGTGTGGGTTCACCGCTTTTCAGAAGACTACTGCATCGATTTATTTTCGAGGTGGTAGTCACTGAACAAATAAGTATTAGTAGTTGTTGCGAAACCCTACCCTGACCACTTATTTTTAGTATTTATTTTTAACTTATATGGTCAAATTTAAAGGAACTGTCTTGATTGTCACTTTTGTTGTTATTCTGTATATTTTGTGATCGTGGAATATATCGCGTAAACTAAAAACCTTGTTTTAGTATTATTAAAGAACCTTTTCACGACAAAATAATGGCGACCGCTAGGAAAAATACTCTGACCAAAGAGCGAGGCTGTTTACGCAGGTTTTTCAGCATAAAAATCAAGGAACTTGAAGATATGTTGAAGGCCGATTCCATCGATGTTGAGGAGGTCGAGACCAGGGTAAAAGTACTCACAGTCAAAATCGATCGCTTATACCTCATCGACGATCAAATTATCGAATCATTATTATCGATTGACGATTCCGAAGAGGAGATTCAACAGGAATATGAATCGTCAGATACTTACCGTACTAAGTGGATAGAAATAACACGTGATGTCAAAAAAATGGTAAGGGATAGACAACCAAGATCTGTAAGTAATGGCACACTTAATCCAGTTGTAGAACACTCTGATGAGCAGATTAATAGGACGGTTAAAAGGAACTTTCAGCTTCCTAAACTTGAGTTAGTAAAGTTTAATGGGGATGTTAAGAATTGGATAAGATTTTGGGGTCAATTCCGTAAGATCGATGAAGATTCATCAATCGACAATCACGACAAATTTCAGTATTTACTGCAGGCCACCGAGGTAGGTTCAGACGCACGTACGTTAATTGAAAGCTTCCCACCTTCTGGTGAAAATTATTACAAAGCTGTTCAACATTTAAAAGAACGTTTCGCACGTGATGATTTAATAATAGAAGTTTATATTAGAGAACTTTTAGGACTCGTTTTATCACAAGCTAAACGTCAGCAATTGCTACCGTTAAACCTACTCTACGACAAATTGTCGACTCAATTGAGATCTTTAGAGACAATGGGCGTAACTTGTGAGAAGAACGCAGCCATACTTTATCCGATGATCGAGTCAGCTCTACCGGAAGAAACCCTTTTGGCATTTGAGAGGGCTCATAAGGATCCATTGAATGATAAAGGTAATAAAGTTTCAAATCTATTAAATTTCCTAAAAAATGAGGTTGAAAGCAACCAAAGAATAAATATTGCTAAAGCGGGTTTTTCAGGCGCTCAAATAGATATGTTTTCCGATAACCCTGGCATTCCTACCGCATCTACTCTTGTAAATACTAATATAAAAAAGTCTGAAAAGACATGTGTGTGGTGCGATAAGTCTACTCATTGTAGCGTAGAATGTTACAAACCTATTAAAATGACATTAAACGAACGTAAAGATTTTTTAAAGAAGAAGAAAGCGTGTACTGTTTGTTTATCTATGGGACATAATAATAAAATCTGCAAACGATTTATTAAATGTATTCTGTGTTCTAGACGTCATAGCATCCTGATGTGTCCTGAAACTACAAAGGAGAAGGATACTACGAAGGAGATGGATTCTACGACATGGAAGCATAATACAAAATATAAGCAGGAACAACAAGAGAATCTCAATACCTCATTATCACACAGTAACCGTAATAATATAACTCTTCTTCAAACACTGTTAGTACAAATCGTTCATTATAATAAAGTAATTACTGTCCGAACGCTAATAGATAACGGAGCTCAACGATCCTATATATCCAAGAAAATCGCTCAAGAGTTGGATCTACCGGTAGTTGGTCGAGAAATGATTGGTCATTGCGTATTTGGTGGAATCGAAACTAAAAAATGTACTCATAATGTATATAGTGTAAATATTAAAAACTTACATGATATGTTCATGATAAATATGTCTGTTCTTGATGAAGCTCAAATATGTGGATTTTTACCACGAATCAAACAGTTCCAGATTCGATCTGAGTTATTAAAATATAACATTACATTAACTGATGTTGGGGACATGCCTACAGAGATTGGTGTATTAATTGGAGCCGACTATTTGGGTTATGTAATGACAGGTACGATGATACATCTTAAAAATGGACTTGTGGCGATTAATACAAAATTGGGCTGGACATTACAAGGTCAGATGCCCTACGATGGCGTATGTAATAAAAGTAATGTTATGACATGCATTTCAGATATTGATATTGCTGACTTATGGAAGTTAGAAACTATCGGAATTACCGATAAAGCTTACGACAATACGGAAAGCGACATTCTGACGTTATTCGAAAAAAATATTAAGATAAATAATAGCGGAAGGTATGAAGTAGCTCTACCGTGGAAAGATTGTCAACCAACATTAATATGTAACCGAGATTTAGTAAAGAAACGACTTATATCTACGACTAAAATACTAACAAAAACAGGTAACCTAAAAGCTTATAATAAAATATTTAATGATTGGCTAAATACCGGGATTATAGAAAAAATCGATAATGATGATGGTAAAGGATTTTATTTACCACACCACGCAGTTATCAAGGAATCAAGTGTGACTACAAGGATTCGCCCCGTGTTCGACGCTTCAACCAAGGATCGTAATGGTATTTCTCTTAACCATTGCCTGGAAAAAGGTACAAATCTTTTGGAATTAATACCTAAACTTATAATACAATTTCGTATGTATAGTATTGGAATTATATCGGATATAAGTAAAGCTTTCCTACAAATTTCATTATTACATAAAGAACGAGATTTTTTGAAGTTTTTGTGGTGGCAGAACGAATCCAAAGACGAAATAGCAACCTATAGGCATTGCCGAGTTGTATTTGGATTAACGTCAAGTCCGTTTTTATTAGCCGCAACTATAAATTTTCATCTCAACAACAGCCCTTTACATTTAAAAAATACAGCTAAAAAATTAAAACATTCTTTCTATGTAGATAACTGTGTTACAAGTTTGGAGACGTATGATGAGACCGTACGATTTATGAATGAATCAAAAGAACTTATGTCGTTGGCTCAGTTTGATTTACGTGGTTGGATTGTGGCACCGTCGGAACATAATAAGCCAGAGTATGATATAGTTTCAGTACTAGGGTTATTATGGCACACTAAACGGGATGAACTAAACTGTAATTTTAATGAAATTCTCACTGACATAAAACGATATACTAAAAGAAGTTTATTATCTGTTATGCAGAAAATTTTTGACCCCATCGGATGGACATCACCTACTTTATTAATACCTAAATTGATTTTACAGAAGACTTGGAGTTTAAAATGTAGTTGGGATGACGATTTACCAGAAGATATTAAAAATGAATTTAAAACCTGGTTAAGAAATATAAATTTATTAAAACAATGTTGTATTCCAAGACGTCTTAGTACAAATCCATTGATGGAGTGTGAGAAAACTATACACGTGTTTTGTGATGCGAGTAAGAACTCATACGCTACATGTATATTTTTACGTACCGTTTACAACGGAAATATTACAGTGAGATTAATTACTGCAAAGTCAAGAGTGGCTCCGACTAAACAACGGATCACCATTCCAAGGCTGGAATTATTATCAGCATTGATTGCTACCAGACTTTGTGAGCAGGTTAAGAATGCTCTTAACATAGATTGTAGAATATTTTATTGGTGTGATTCTATTGTAACACTAACATGGATCAAAAAGCATTCTATGTGGTCTACTTTTGTACAGAATAGAGTTAATGAAATTAGAAGATGTACAGATGTAAATAGTTGGTATCATATCCCTGGCAATTTAAATCCTGCCGATTTACCGTCACGAGGGTGTGATGTAAAATACCTAATAAAATCCTTGTGGTGGAATGGTCCGGATTGGCTCAATATGGAAGAAGATACATGGCCTAAAACAAATAAGAATATTGATTATATTAATGTGTCAAACCAATTGGTGAATGAAGAGTTAAGGAAAACTTGTATACTTTTAGTTACACCGACAGTTCGTTTTAGTGACCGTTTAATTTATTTTTCAAAATACCCAAAGATTGTGCGAACTGTAGCATGGATGAAGAGATTTTGCCATAATTGTCAAAATCCAAATAATAAATTAACAAATACATTATCGTATGAAGAATATACTTCGGCTGAGAAAACTATACTAAAACTAATTCAGACTGAAAACTTTTCTAAAACAAATATGTACAAAAATATAAATATAAATTTTTTCGTCGACTCGGAAGGGTTATTAAGAGCCAAAACAAAATTAGCTCTAAGCGAAGAATGCAACAATTATAAATTTCCTATAATATTACCCAGTTCTAATTTAATTGTTCATCGACTTGTATATTTTTTACATATTAAACAAAATCATGTTGGAGTACAGACACTTATGACAATTATACGTGAAGACTATTGGATTATTGGATCACGTAAAATAACCAAGGACGTAGTACGTCATTGTGTCCCTTGTCAAAAACTGAAGTCTAAAGCTGCGACTACAACATTTGCGCCTCTGCCACGAAATCGAATTAATAATATTGCAAGTACATTTGAAATATGTGGTATTGATTTAGCAGGCCCTTTATATTTAAAATCTAGTCAAAAATGTTACATTGTTCTTTTTACTTGTGCTGTTTATCGTGCGTTACATCTAGAGCTGACCGATTCATTGTCTACTGAATCTTTTATTATGGCATTGCGTCGTTTTATTGCTAGGAGAGGACGTTGTAAAATTATTTACAGCGATAACGGTTCAAATTTTGTTGGAACAAATAATTTATTTAAAGGATTGGATTGGTCTAAAATTACATCTGAATCAAATATTAAGCAGATTAAGTGGATTTTTAATCCACCTGCAGCACCTTGGTGGGGAGGTTGGTGGGAGCGTCTCGTGCGTCTCGTTAAGGAGTTGTTACGAAGAGTTCTCGGTAGGTCCTCAGTAAATTTTATTGAACTACAAACTATTATTTGTGATTGTGAAGCAATAGTAAATGCTAGACCCCTTACATACGTCACAGAATGTGATGATTTAGTGCCCCTTACCCCAAATAATTTTCTTCAAAGTCTACCAAAGAATGAAGTCTGTGATCTTGATGAAATTGATGCGAAGTCACTCAACAATAGAATAAAATATGTTCATCAGTTAAGAAATGATTTAAGACAGAGATTTCGGAACGAATACTTGTTACTTCTAGTTCATAAAGGTAAAGAAGGTAAATATAAACTAAAAGTTGGTGATGTGGAATACCACATCTATACATCTATATATATATATATCTAGATATCTGGAAATATTTCTTTTATCACACCCATAGGCCATGTTACACGTTTCCTTTCCATCTCTACTAATAAGTAGAGATGGAAAGGAAACGTGTAACATGGCCTATGGGTGTGATAAAAGAAATATTTCCAGATATCCATGGAATTACTCGAAAGGCAAATGTGAAGACAAGTAGTGGGGTTTTGCTAAGACCTATACAAAAACTATACCCTTTAGAAGTGACATCAGAGAATCTGGAAATGATGAAGTCTACTAAAGTAGATGAATGTGAAATAAAACTTAAAGATGACATTGAAGATGAAGACAAAAATGAAGTTATTACTACAAGATCTGGTCGGGTCATCAAACCTCCAGAAAGGTTGAACATGTGACGCGTGTGTTTCGCGTGGTTTTTAGTGTGTTTTCCTTTTGCGTCTGGAGGATGTTGCGAAACCCTACCCTGACCACTTATTTTTAGTATTTATTTTTAACTTATATGGTCAAATTTAAAGGAACTGTCTTGATTGTCACTTTTGTTGTTATTCTGTATATTTTGTGATCGTGGAATATATCGCGTAAACTAAAAACCTTGTTTTAGTATTATTAAAGAACCTTTTCACGACAGTAGTCTCCTTTCAGGGTGCGGTTACGAAATAGGTTGAATTGACAATAAGGCAGCGAGTATATTAAAATATACTCGTAATGCAAATTGTCGCCACCCATTTCTTAATCGCACCATTTAGCCGGCATAGAGGGAGCGATCAATTTTGTTTAAGAACAATTATTGACCGACGCCATTCATGGACTTTGAAGGTTTGCTCACCACCAGGTGGATACATAGCCACACGCCGTGCTCCAATAACAAAAATTCACCGTACATACAGTTAGAGAATCAGTCGTTGAAATTTTTTTTTCGGATTCGTTATAATAATTTAATAATAACACTTAAGGTGGCATAATATCCGGTCTCATAGATCAGTACATCTGCTGTCCTTTTTATATAATATACTATATAACCCTAATACTCCCTCTTAGGGAGCGTTCAAGTATTACGTAACGCAATTCTTGAAGATGTTTGACCTTCCCTCCCCCCCATGTAACGTGCCGTAACGTTGTTATGTACCCCCCCCCCCCCCCCCCCCCCCTACCAAAACGTTGCGTAACACCCAAATGAGCATTTTTACCTATAAAAGTTACAATTATGTTGCGCAAAGTACCGGGAAGTTACTAAAATACCTTTGGTAATAAAAAAAAATGGGTTGGCAACTTAGATTTTAATTCCAATTCTTTTCAATGCTACGTAACACGTTGAACCTCCTCCCGCCGTTTTACAAGCCCCCCCCCCCCCTCAATTGCGTTACATAATACTTTAACGCTCCCTTACCTTAAGATTCGTTTTCTTTTCCTTGGTGATTCGCATGACCGTCCACTTCGATCCTCTGTCAATAACCTTCTAAAAATCCCGTCACACGTCTCTTCCAAATATTCAGATTCGTTTACGGTGTCAGCTGCTCGCCACTGGAATTTGCTTCCTCTGACTATAAGATCAACCCCTTCCATCGGGGTGTTTAAACGCTTGCTCACTGCTTTATGAATCTGAACGCTTAATCCAGATCCTCGTGACAATTTTTGTTTGGTATGGTATGTATTTACATTTATTATATTATATACAGTATTTAAGTAGTTTAAGTATTGTTATGCATCATTGTTTAAATTATATCTATATCCTTCTATCGAAAGTTCTGCACCCTAAGTATATTTCACTCTCTCAAAGGTTAGCTGGTAGAAAATGCCTAAGGCATTAAGCTCGCCTATGTACAATTTTGTGCAAAAAGGATTTTAAATAAATTAAAAAAAAATGTTACCTAATTTACGCGAACAACACTAATTTTAAACGAGGCGGTCTAATATTGGATTTGTTGGTCGACTGATCCAAACGTTTTTAACGGGTGTATGAAGAACTGTCGGTCGCTTGTTCAATCGTGACACTGTAATAGACGCATCTTACTTACATATGAAAATTAACACCATCCTTTTGAAAATTTGATATCGTAGACCTCTTTTTGCACCAAAAAACTGAGCAAAATACTAAGCAAAGAGCTGAGGGAACTTTGCTTAGTCGCGTTCTCTCAAGGGCTAGATTCGGTCTGGCAAAAAATCAGTATACAACTAGTTTTGATAACGCACAGGCACGTTTGTGCCTGTGCTTTGTTTGACAGAGGGGAAAGTGAGTATGGCTAATCCCCTCCGGGCTGTACTGTAGCCGCGTGCTCTATGATTGTAATAAATTAATGCCGAAGGAGTGAAAACAGAATATGGCAAATTAAACGCCCGTGGCGTTTTCGTATTTTTTTGGCATCGATGCGCATCGTTGTCATCAAATCGGCATCGACACCATTATTAAGCCTACATAGAGCAAAAAAAGCTAAATCACCACACACGGTTTTATCTGATTTCAGTGATAAATAAAACAATTCAATTCAATCTCGATATTTGGCCTTCTGTCACTTTGCTGACAATATTGCCACAGACAAATTAATGCTACATAACTCAGTAGCTAAAAAAAAACTAGCGTGGAGGAATATAGCGTCATTCCACACTTTAAAATGAGCTTGAGTTGATAAAAGCCCATATTAACATGGTCAAACAAACAAAACAGGAGCATCTAACGATATAACGAAATAAAAATTAACAAATTAATTGGATTAATACAAAAATAGTTATTCGGGTACCTACTTGTTTATACAATAAATTAACTAAAACCTAATACAATAAATCTAAACACTAATTTTATGATGACTAAGATAATTACAAATTAAAACTAAAATATTAAAATCAAATAGATGAAGTAAATGACTCATTATGACAGGAAGAGGAATATTATGAAATGTAAGAAGGGAATACAAAGAAAAACTATTTTTTTTACAGCTAAAAAAAATATGGCCCACATCAACTACACCTTCACCATATTCACACATGTTAGAACTTTGAACTTTAATTTTGTACAGATAAAAAGGAAGAGAACAATGGCTTATTCTTAATCAAGAATAATAAACTTATTTTATAGTACCACAGAGAATGTAGCTACATTAAAAATATATATAAGAAAATAAAATAATCTATAATTTACCACAAAAAGATCTAAAGTTAAATAAAAGTAGCGAAAAAGGCTTGTTTAAAGGCGCTAGGATTTTATCTCAACATTAATTCAAAAGTATTCTCAAATGTATAAACTACGACCCCGGCTATTTGCAACATTTATATTTTTGTTCCTAATATTTTAATTGTCAAAATTAAACTCAAAACCGAATATAACGCGACGAACGCGTTCGAAAATTCAGTGCACAGGTAATATACATACGGAAATATTATTCAGTCCATAGAGAATAGAATTCATATATACAGAAGCTCCCCATCTTTAATTTATTATTCTTGTTACTTACTGCTACTTTTTATCTTTTGTTTAATACTATACGAATACCTACTAAAACATAAATTGTTCAATATTATGAATTACTTTGCAATATCCTTCAACACGATAGATAATAAAGAGGTACCTACATACCTACTTATTTACACGATACACAATGAGGATCAGTAAAGTTAAATCAAATTCAATAAAAGTACTTTTATTTAATTTATAATGTCTGACATTTAATGTTTCTTTCTTTTCTAAAACAATATATTATTGTATAAATATTTTATTCCGTAGGTACTAATAAATTCTCATTATTCCAAAAATCCACTTATTTGATTTTCTACGCCACGCTTCGTGTACATCACAGTAAAACAGCGGTTGTTATCGGATAGTTATCCAAAGCACCCGATAATAACGTATAGACAACGGCTGGCAACCATCTGCTTATCCGACTCTATACCAAAAGGTCTTACAATTTTTACAGTTCCTGACTCAAAATTGTTAAAATATACGAGCCGTTATATACAAATAGGTATTTTTACTAAATTATTTACCTACTCTGTCATGGCATGGTATAAAACATAAACGGGCAGTTTGTCTCTCTCAAAAATAAAGTATTATTATTCAGAGAGAAAATGCTGCCAGCGAATTGGGCACCATGCCACCGGACAGCGATTTGGAGGAGCTATTTTTTTGTAATTTTTTTTTTAAGGTAATTTAATTGAGATTTTTTTTAAAAATTGATTTTAAGTTTTTATTTTGTTAAAATAAATAAATATTATCTTTTGTTTAATACTATACCTACGAATACCTACAAAAACATAAATTGTTCAATATTATGAATTACTTTGCAATAACCTACCAATATTGAACGAAAAATGGCATATTTAGTCATTTTTCGTTTAAAAATCTCGAATCGAGATGAATGTCGAAAGCGCGAGAATTGCCCACCTGGTTCGAATCGCGGTGTGTACCAATGAGTTTTTAATTAAAAAAATTATGTACATTTGTTTGACAACATCACTATAGTGCCTCGGAGAGCACGTTAAGCTGTCGGTCCCGGTTTCACTATACCAACTTGTGAAACTGTTTATAGATGGGATATTGAGTTTATTCAAAACATCGCAACGAGCTTGCCACTTGTTCGGTGTAGACTCATACCATCGGCTACAACGAGGTGGGATTAAAACCCCTCCGCTGGGTACCCTGGGGCCGTCTAGGCGGTCTCGGGCGCCGTAAGGCACCCGTGATGATATATATATAAAAATATCAGTATGACCCTGGTTTTACTAGTAACCAATGGTTACTTAGATCAGTGCTCGACTTATAGGGACCGGGCATAATGCCCGGTCCCTATAAGTTTAACGATCGGCAATGGTAAGCGTAACCTTGAGTTTGTAACGAAAGTTTACAAGACCCAAACTGACATCCCAATAGTTTTTTTTTGCCCTACCAATAGTATATGATCGTCGGTAGAAAGCCCTCTCTCGTGTTTAGTTATTCCTTACTTTAATATGAAATAATACTAATAAATAACTATTTTATATAAAATTCATTTTGTTATATTGGTTAATTAAGTAGGTAATAACTATAATTAATTTAATAACAATATATAAAATGTTTTATGGGAAAACGAAACGCTGTCACTTCGCTTTGCTTATATGTTCTGTGAAAATTTTGTTTACGAAATTTTTGTAATTTAGATTTCTAAATAAATAATCATGGATTACACCAACCAAATAGGTTTGAATGGGCAATGGAGATAATGTATGCATCACAATCCGCGATAACTTTGATATTTGAGAGGTTATAAATACGAGCAACCAAGTTACTTGACTTGGTTACTCGTAAATAGGCGTGAATTTCCACCAAAAGTTCAACTCCTACTGAGGCGGAACATGAGGCTCTACCATGAGTTTTTGCTTCGTAGCAACGCAACGTTAATACGTGAGGAAAAACCAATAGGGTTGCTTTATTTTTGGTAACAGGATTTTACAAAGCGATCCTTTTGGTGGTTCCTAACGTTTTAACGTAACGTTGCTACAAAGCAAAACCCCATGGTAGAGCCTCTGGTAGTGAACTCGACTTCATCTAATATTGATTTATAATCTACTCGGGACTTGTAGCGTATTTGTGGTTTCTCATCGGAACTATCCAATAAATCTAACGCTACAATGGTCTCCAGACCACTTCACTGTCCAAATATTCTATTTTGATTTACAAAAACTATAAAATAAAATTTATTGAAACCGTAAGTAACGCGTAAACCCCGGATCTTCAGCGGTTACCAGCTTTTATTACGGAACGTAGGTTTGACAGTTAATTGACATTAACAAATATTATAGGGACACCAGTAACAACAACTCTCATATATTAGTGTAACGAAACGTCACCGCAGGCCCTCCCAATCGTTAGTTACCAAATCTAATTGCCAATGGTAGATGTGTAAAGTTATAGAGACACTTTTCTGTAACGAATGGTAGAAATCGTTACCAACCGCAAGCCAAACGGTTCGTTTGAACGTTATAGGGACTGGGCATTGGGATGGGTAAATTTCGTGAAATTTTTCAAGCATTGAAATTTCTCGGAATAATTTCATTTGGTGTTGAAAATTTCACGTTCAGTGTGAAAAATATTTTTCTTATAAAAATGAATATAATAATCTAATTCTTAATAAAACAATAGTCCAATTTATTAAAAGTTAAATATATCGAATTAATAAAAAGATATACTTTTAGATATTTCTAAAATTATACTCAAAAAATACATAATCACGAGGAACATATTAACATAAAAAGGACTTATTCTAGTGAAAAGGTTTAAAAAAAGTCTGTCATATTCCAAACTCGAGTCATCGTTTATTACACTTAAAATTACTTAGTAGGTACTGGTTTATTGTGTGTTTATTTATTTTTAATGGTAAGTAAATCTCTAAGTCCGTATTCCTAACCGCGAAATTCCAAACACAATAGAGTTGGAATGTGTTATTTATCGATGATTCTGATTTAGATACAAGAAGTATGTGAATATAGCATTGCCTAATTTCAGTCTAAATCAGAATCGTTGCAGATTTCTTTACTGGGTAGAGTGACTGCACGCACGCCTTACGGCACGTCACCTATACTCCAGTCGTACACAGTCGTTTTCTCTTCCTGCCATTCTTAAGTCCGAATGCAAGTATTATGTTCCTTGTCCGAATGGTTCAGATGAGACATGATCAAAAGTCCTTGAACACGTTGTCCACAGGCAATTCACTGATTTCCAAACAAAAATGATTTGATGAACTCGCAGTCTAGCTTTCGATTGTCTCATAGCATCAACACGGTTCTTGTAAATATTACTGACGACATACGCTATGCTATAGATGAGAAAACAATTAACACTACTTGTTCTTTTGGACTTAGAAACGCCTTTAACTGTGTAGATCATGATATCCTCATTGCTATTCTTCGTTCACTAAATATTTCTCCTACTGCGGCACAGTGGTTCGATACCTATCTTTGCGGACACAGGTAGACGTCTTTTCGGATTGGTGCTCCTTGTCTGCAGGTGTCCCGCAGAATGGCGTATTATGTTCTTCTCGGTTTTCATAAATGCCATGGTTCAAGTAATAAACTTCAGTTTCTACCATGCCGATGACTAGCAACTGTCGCTTGAAATGAGCGACGTAAATGCCGCGATTACCAATGTGAATAGCGATTTGGTGGCTATTCGGGTAAGTTCGTGTTCTAAGCACATGCTGAGCAGATTGGATTTGGGAGCCATCTCTCCAGTATTATTTAATAATTTACCACCTCTCTTTTGCCAACATGCTAAGAACCTTGCTTTACACATGTCCTCCGATCTTTCCTGGACCTACCACGTTGCTGATCAGTAAACACATTTTCGCCAGTATGCATTCGCTGAAGCGCTCCCAGTATCTTATTCCTTTTAAGGCAAAGCTGTTAGTCAATTATTTACTTCTCCCTGTCATAGATTACGCTGATGTCTGCTACCCTGGTGTTACTCAAGAAGATCTACTATAAACACGTTTGTGATAAGTAGACGTTTTGTCTTTGTCCTGCTCAAGTATAACCATGTTTCCGAAGTAGTTTAAGTATTGTTATGCATCATTGATAATATTATCTATGATGCATTTCGTCATTGTCGCCCCCCATTTCGTAATCGCATCATTTAGCCGGCGTAGTGGGAGCAATCAATATTGTTTAAGAACAAAGTATTCATTGAATTCACGGGCTTTGTAGATCTGCTAAACATATCAAAGCTGAATTTAGTTACACCATATAATTTTTTTAGGTTTAATCGAACTTTTAAAACTAAAGCAGATATGAATATATAAAATAATTAATTAAATTCCAATTTGTAGATGTTAGTACTTTTTAAAAAGTGGGAATTTTTCCCACTTTTTAAAAAGTAGGAATTTTAAATTTCTACACGACTAATTTTTCAAAATTCTCACGTCATAACACACTTTCTCTTATAAGCATTTTCCCACCATTACATTGACTACTTTTTACAATTCTCAAGTTCCTAAAATTCCCTCTTTATCATAATTTTCCCGTAATTCTCACTTCTTTTTTTACTAGAATTTAAAAGATTAAAAAAATATAAACATTGTCACGGGCGGCGCGAGAGTTTTATTACACCCAATACCTCAAACAATACAAAACTCATCACAGACATGAGTCTTGGGGCCCGTTCGTTTTGGGAACGAAATATGTTCACAATGATCATAATAACATTATGCGAACTTGCGTTTTTTTTGGTTAATTTCAATCACATGCCACAATTACCACTATCCAAATCGAACGCAATTGTTATCACGAATCTGTCAACTGTCACTTGTCAAGTAAAATATAGGATAAATCGTACAATCCACTAATTTTATATGCCAAATCTTTCTAAAATCATTTCGATTTAAAATACAATAAATTTGATCTTAAAAATATAAGACGGCTGTGACGTTTAAAACTGTCACAAACACAAATGTCAAAATATGTTCACAACGCCTCACCTATCGACTGGGGTCATTGTGATCAGTTCACGGTAGCATTCTGGGCCAAAAAAAACGGCCATTGTGGCAGATCACATCGCCACTTTTGCCGCCGAAATCTCAAAAAAAACGCATAAATATACATCGTGATCGTTGTGAACATGTTTATGTCCCAAAACGAACGCAAGCTTGAAGTGGCCTTTCAGAGCCGCGTTCGTAAACTAACACTTTGACATTGGGTAATGTCACTACACTATATACAGCTCTTGTTCTCTAATCATTTTTCAATATTTTTATCGCACTCTGTGACATTACCCAGTGTTAAAGTAATAGTTTCCGAACATGACCCTGCGATGTTTATACATTTCTTGATTTCTCTACAGTTTAAAAAACTCCTACTTGAATAATGTTTTGGATTTAATTTTCAAGGGTTGAATAGTCTGTGCAATGAAATAAAAATATATAAAAAAAACTTTACGCAAAAACTGTTTTGTCTATGGTGCTTGGTGACTCGTGACGAATCGACGTAATCGCAACTCACGGAAAATTGTAACGCGCGATCTTTGGCCTTATTCCGAGCTTGCAACCGCTAATCACGACAAGACGTTGCGCAAGCTATAAAAATAGAAATATAAGCTCTATTCCAATGGTAATAAACTATGTATTAGGTTGGCTATATTAATGCCGCCATCTTGAAATACACGAATTCTTCGCAAGTTTAAACATGTGTGGAGCATTGGAATTTCAACTCTATAATGAACAGAATAGAACTTATATTTCAATACCAGAACTTTACGCAAAATGCGTGACGGTGAACGTGTTAAAACTCGGAATAAGCCGCAGGGGCTTTATTTCGAGTTTGCAACCGCTAAAGACGCCAAGACGTTGCGTAAACTATAAATATTGAAATATAAGTTCTATCATGTTCATTATAGAGTTGACATTCCAATGCTCCACACATGTTCAAACTTGCGAAGAATTCGTGTATTTCAAGATGGCAGCATTATTATACATACTATCCTTGCGGTCCGATTCACGCCAAAATCGATGTCAGCGCTGTCATCACCGGTCCGATTGGGCGTAAGCGCGCTAACGATAGATGATTTGACATACATAGTGACGTCATTACAGACGCCATATTGGACTTACAGTGATTTTGCTTGTGGGTGAAATCGCTGTGAGCGCTGTCAGAATGACATTTATCTAGAAACATGATTTTAAGGAAAGTAATAAAATTCCTAAAATAATAATTAAGTAGATAGTAAAAAGTGTTATGTTCTCATTTATTTTGGTATTTATGTAAACAAATATACAAAATACATTAATTTGTTACGGCATTTTATTTGACATTAAAACAGAGTGAGAGGAGCATATGTTTTAGTTGCAAGATAGAGGGAGATACAAGAAAGGTTCTTGTGAGCGCGCTTAATCACTGGTCCGATTCATTAGCACGCTAATAGCACCGTGAGTGATTACATCGCGGTTTTTGAATCGGACCGGTGATTATGGACGTCAGCGCTGACAGCGGTGTCATCTCCATTCGGACCGTGAGGTATATATGCATTGAAATAGAACTTATATTTCAATATTTATAGTTCGCGCAACGTCTTGTCGTATTTAACGTTTGAAAACTCGGAATAAGGCCCCTGGGGCTTTATTCCGAGTTTTGACACGTTCACCGTCACGCATTTTGCGTAAAGTACGGGTATTGAAATATAGGTTCTATCCTGTTAATTATAAAGTTGAAATTCCAATGCTCAGCACATGTTCAAACTTGCGAAGAATTCGTGTATTTCAAGATGGCGGCATTATTATAGCCAACCTAATACATACTATATAACCATTGGAATAGAGCTTATATTTCCATATTTATAGTTTGCGCAAAGTCTTGTCGTGATTAGCGTTTGCAAACCCGGAATAAGGGCCCCTGGTCGTGTTTAATGTTTGCAAACTCGGAATAAGGTCCCCGATGATACATCGTCATCGTCCGAATACTGCGCATTGCACGATCTACCGGCCACACTCATATCACGTTTGCAAATACTTATTTGTTCAGTGTTTGCAAACTCGGAATAAGGTCCCCGATGTACATCGTCATCGTCCGAATACTGCGCATTGCACGATCTACCGGCCACACTCATATCACGAATATTCGCCGTAGCCCGCTAATGTAGCCCCAGCATAAAGGACTAAAAAGTTTTTCCTTCATAATCTACCTGGGTATCCACCACGGAATAGAAAAAACAAGTGGAAATGCTATAAAACACAAAATGTATTAGAACCGGTGTCGCCAAAATCATATATCTATAAGTATTGAATCTATAACCGTTATTATATCTTTTATATAAAAAAAGTATTTTAGTTTATTCTAGAACTTTCCTTGCATAAAAATATAATAATTCAAAGGCATAAAATATTTAAAGTATCGATATCGATGCTTTTTTTAAATATACATGTGCTCTATATATTTAAACGCAGATGGAAGGGAAAACTTTTTAGAAAACATAGCTATAAAACTTTTAGAAAATATAAAGGCTTAAAAAACTGATTTTTGAGATAAGTATATTTTTTTAAGTTGAGTTGGGTGACGTTGTCGTGACGTGAGCACGAAACAAAACTTTGGGACGCAATCTTAATATAACTAGTATTTTTGTAATAAAAATAAAGAAATTAGGCAAAATGAAGAAATTATTTTTGCCTGGAATATTACATTATTTAATAAAAATATTTTTTATAGTTATTTAAAAAAAATGAGTTTTTAGTCGCAATGGTACAGACCCCAATTTTGTTTGGGCATATGACGTGACGAGTCTTAATTAAATATATATCTCAGAAACCATTTTATTTATTTAAAAAATAATAATTTAGGTATATTCACAAGAAAGGAAATCTTTTCGGAAGCCCATTGATTTGGATGGCTGCTGCGCTATAAAGATTTTGTTATGTATGTGTTTTAAGGTAAACCAACCAAATTGTGCTCACTTCTACGTATAGGGATTTTATCGTTATAAAGAGTTTACACGTACATTTTATTATTCTAAGCCCATACTATTAAAAAATTGTATGCGATACAATATGAATAAATATTAAAAAAAAATGTAAGTATATAATTTTGTATAACTGCCGAAACTGTTTTTTTTACTTTAAATAAATAAGTTATATCGATAAGCACCCACTACAACACAAACCGAGTAGCAAGAACTTTTAAAAACACAATTTCAATCTAAAGTATTCTTTATTACAATTACATAAGGTTGATTTCAACTTCATTTATCCTACAATTATTAGTAAACTAAAATAAGCTAAGGTTTTTAAAGAATACTAACAAAATCGTACTTACTGATGATACGAAACACCTCCATTACGAAGATTTTTTCTCCTACTATCGTTTTTGCAACAATACGGCATATTTACAATAATTATGCGGAAAAATCAGGAACGACGCGAGACTACCAACTCGAAGCGATGTTAGACACGACTGATAACGATTGGGATCAAATAAGCGTACCTACGCTTAATTGTGCCACACTAAACACGCCTACTTTGCACTTCCACTTGTTTTTTCTATTCCGTGGTATCCACTAAAAACAAGCTCCGCTATCACTGAATACTCTATTTAATCTGTGGAATGATTTTTCCGTTTGGCTACGTTCGCGTGGTTAGCTTTAAGTTCGGCGTTGGGAGTTTTTTTACCGTCTTGCACAGATAAAATAGAGTACTTACTACGCCGTCTTGATTCGACAGTTTAAACGTAGTACTCTATTTTATCTGTGGTTTAAACTGTGGACGCCACAGATAAAATAGAGTACTACGTAACGGAAGAAAATGAATTCAGATGAAGAAGACCAGCCCCCCTAGCCAAGAGCATTGTCGCTTTTTACGCTCGAACGTCGCAGAAGCGTGAAAGAGAGGGAGATAACAAATTTATTATCCTATTGGTGTATCTATATTGTTGTCTCGTTTTGGTTATTTCTGTAACGATAAAAACGAAAGTGACGTCATCACCAAATGTCATCTTCATACAAAACTTTCGTGCGCGCTTTTAGCGCTCATGCTCTTGGCTAGGGGGGCAGCCCCCCTAGCCAAGAAATTGCAGCAATCGGGATTTACGTTGTAAGAAGGCGAAAATCAAAACTGTGGTTTCATCGAATTATTAATGAATGGTTAATAAAAGGCCAATTTGTGACGCTATATCAAGAAAATCCCCACTTCCTAACGGCACCCTGAAAGGAGACTACCACCTCAACAAGAAATCGATGCAGTAATCTCCTGAAAACTGGTGAACCCACAGACTAAAACCAGAACATGACTAGGTCACTTGACGGTTTTTGCATCTGTATGGGCGGTGTAACGAGACCGATCAGTCGGCCTAACAAAGTTATATAGACCTTCCACCCAGCTAAATTAATACAGTATTATTTAATACAACATTACTTCAAGCTTAAAACATACAACAATTTCATGAATAGAATCACACTGTTTTTTCCCCTACGTTTAAGGGGAAAAAAACAGTGATTAGAAATATAATAATAATCACAACATAATAAACGACTGTGCTACATTTTGTATTTTAAGTAGATTTGAAATAACAACAAATGCTTATATTCTTTCTTGAAACCATTTTTTTTCCTCCAAATTTTATTAATATATTTAACTATTCAAAGAACTTAAAAGTATAGATATAAAATTAAAAATCACAGTAAACAATAATATTATATTGAGTACAAAAAAAATTTTAGAAAAAAAAAACCTATGGATCGGTTCCCAAGTGCAAATATACCAGGTCAACTAATTCACTTTTATTTTTACCTGTAATTGCAGGAAGGCCAGCAGGTTTTTTTGATAGAAGTATTTGTTTTAATTCTGGTACGGTGTATTTGCTTATTTGTTGGGTGTTTAAACGTTGTTCTAACATATTTTCATCAATTTCTTTGACTCGTTTTGCCGTAGTGTCTCTAGTTACAATTGGCCTTTTAGCAGCTGCAACCCCAAATGGGCCAAATACTTCGTCAAACAACTTAGCATTTAAGTTTAGCAGTTTTTTTGATTCTGGTACAGTTGTATCATCAAATGATTCAACATCTTCTTCCAAAGCTAAAGCTTCTACTGCCCTATACAAAGATTGCAAAGTTGGATTTTCAAAAGTATCTGCTTTAAAGTTAAACTTCAAATCTTTTATAATTTCTTTCATTACTATTTTTTGAGCATCATCAACATCCTGAACTTGTTCATTTTCCATATTTGGAATATCTTTCAAATTTTCTAAAAATGGCAAAAAAATTATGTCAAACCCAATATCTATGTTTAAACCTAAAGGTTGAGTACATGGATATAATGCTACTATTTTAGGTTTTGCATTTGCCCGGCTGCACAACACACATATTGGCAGCATTTTGGTTTCAACACAAGCCTGATGTAAAGCTTTGAATGCTACAGTGGATCCCTCAACTATGCTTTCATTTGGGAATAAGAAATGACATTGCTTCAGAAACCATTTCTCTTTACATAAAATATTTTGGGGTTTAAACCCTAACAATTTTAACAAACGGGGAGTAAATGGATGATTAATACTTTCCAATTCATTATTACTGAATTCAATTTTTTCTCCACCATAAGTTTGGTAATTTACTATTTCTGATTTCAGAAGTGGTGTTTCCACATTATTATTGCTTTGAGAATCTTTTGAAGAGTCTTCTTCATCCAGTTCTGGATGAATTTTCATAATTTTATTAGTTGTAGTTAAAACTTCATTAGTTGCAGAGGAAAGATTTACAGTTTTTGGTTTGGGACATGGTTGAACAAGTATATATACACCCACACCAATAGATATATCATTTCCAAGATCAAAGTTTAAAACAGCCAGCGGTAAATGGCGATGTGTATGCTGCTGCATCAACTGCTGAATATCTTCCACCTTCCATACTGGCTCAGGGTATATATCGCTGTTTCCATTTGCAATATTCAAAATCTCTTTGTAAAAGTCATGAGGTTTATAATCATTTTCAGACACATTTATGATATTTAATTTAATTCCTAAGTTGGTCAAATCGTTAACCCTATTAAGTGTTTGATGTAAAATTTTTGAATCTAGTTTTGTAGGTGGAATATCTAGCCTGGTCAACAATAACACTGTTCTTTCCGAGAGACGTTTAGTACATTGCTTAAACATTTTGCTGCAATGCCAAAGAGTGTCAGACATTTTGAAATCACTTGCTTGTCCAAAATCATTGACATTGATAGACAATATCTTCTTAAAATCTTCAAGGGTCATGTTACACAGTGGCTGAGCCTGTACGCACTGTGCGTCCAGACTGGTCCCGGAAGAGGATTCCTTGGTTCCATAAAAACATAAGCCAAAGAGGTTAGATTTAGAATACCTAAAGTTCCTTCTTATCATTTCACATGTTGCTTTGTATGATTTGAGAGCAGTGTTATGAGAATATGGATCGTAACAATTTATAAGTATCACACAACCAGATACGCCTTGAAATGAAACTTCCACCTCTTCTTCATGATCACTATTATCCGACATTGTGATAAAAGTTTTATAATGATATTATTTGAAAATTATTAGGATACTAACGTATGAATCATATATATGAGTATGATTACAAGGTATAAATGATAACAAACTAATCTACATAAACACGTAAAATAATCAAATCAATGAAAATATTGTGAAAATAACCAAAATTATTTATTTATTTTAACATAGCACTGGATACAGAAAATAACCATAGATTAATAAAATAACCAAACAACATTATTATATTTTGTTGAATGGCTTTTACGCGTGCACGAAAATGTGCCAATTTCAGGTTGCTGGTCTATAGGTAAATAAATAGTAAAAATGCTTAGAATATAAAGAAGTAAAAATGGGATAATCGGACGGAAGGGAATTGAGAAAAATGGGAAAGGATTATGTTAGAATTATGATAAAAAGTTTTTGACAGGTCGCCTTTCAAAGTGGAAGCATCTCAAAAAGAATTAATTATTTTATTCAAAAGGATTTCTATATTGGATTAATATTACTTGGTTAATTATTTCGGTAGGGTTCATCTTGTTTCCTAAATTTTGATTTTATATGTAGATAGTCTTTTTTCCACTTTTGTAATTCATTAATTAAATCAATTATTTAGTAATTTCTCATTATCATGGATTTTAACTTCATCCCACCTAAACCACCTGATATTTCTATACCTAATTCACCTGCTGCGTATGTTACTGTGCATGATGACTCATCGAGCTCAGTGAGCACTGTAATTGATGGTTCCTCGAAGCCAAAAAAAAAAGAGGAGGCATTCTAAATCTAAACGACATCGACATGATTGTTTAAAAAAGGACGATATAAGTGATGTGGCTATACCTTTAGGTCAAGCTTTTCCATTTAGTTCTGAAACTCAGTCCATTCCTCTATCCTTACCATTATCATCTCCGGACAGTTTTATTAATAACTTTTATGGTGAAACTGACAAGGGGCCTTTCGTTGTTCACGTCCAAAAAAAAATTGCTACTGACAATAATGCTGAGAATGTTATTTTAAATCCTATTATATATGGAAGATTCATGCAGAAAAAATTATTTCGTGGTATCATTCCTGGTAGTATAATCCGTATTGGCCGTAATAGAAAAAAAATTACTTTCAGTTGTTACAAGGATGCTATTAGCTTTGTTAATAATGGTACTTTAATTGAACATGGTTATAATGCTTTTATTCCTACTTTTTGCATTACTAAAATGGGTGTTGTTAGGATTCCGACTGGCATCATTGATGATGATATTGTTTCTGATACGGTTATTCCCAATAATCCTATTAAGATTGTAAAGGTTAGACGCTTAAATTATAAAACTAATGATGGTGACTCTAAAGTATGGAAACCCTCTCAATCGGTAGTTATTACGTTTGAAGGGCAGATATTACCAGAATTTATTTATCTTTATTACAATAAAATTGATGTTAACTTATATCGGTACCCAAATATTCAATGTTATTCATGTTGTCGTTTTGGTCATATGAAAAGCAACTGTAGGTCTAAACCTCGTTGTTTCAAGTGTGGCCAAGATCACAATGGAGATTCGTGCGGAATTGACGAAACAGAGGCATGTTGTCTGGTGTGCTCTGGAAATCACTTTGCTACCAACAGGAAGTGTCCGGAGTACAATAGACAACAGAATATTAAATCTATTATGTCCCAAAAATCGATTTCTTACATGGAGGCTAATAAGTTGGAACCCCGCGTTACTAAGTCATATGCTGATGTTATTAAAAATGTTTCCCACAAAAAAACTGTGTTTATTAAGTCTAAACCAAAAAAAAAAATTTTTAACAAAGAGTATGATATCGAATTTCATAAAAAAATATTAAATAACTTATATGTTACTACTGCAGGAAATGGCTGCGCACTAAATAATAATAATGATAATTGTGATAAAGATTCTTCAGAATCAATGTTAAATTCTTTATTCTCTTTATTTGTTAAGTTAATTAAAAATAATGGACCGAACCACGTTTAAACTATTTTGAATAATTTACTTTCTTCCTCCTCTGATAATGGCTCAAGTTCCCTCGAAAATAATACAGTGGAACTGTCAAAGTCTAAGGAATAAAAAATCTGACATATTGTTGTTATGTACAGTGTGTTCGTTTACTACTGTTTTTCACTTAAAGCGCTTAGGCTTTAAGCCAATCTAAACAGCCGTCAAAGTACACAAAGCGAAGCAAAGTAATCGCAGCGTTTGCAGGAGTACTCGAACAGTTTTATGTGCATAAATAAAAATCATATAAAATTCATAAGAGAATACAAAATAGAGTTCAAAAACGATTAAGTGAAAGGGAGGGAACAATAAAAATAATCAAAAAAAAGTATTTGATACATAATTGTGACCACAGACAATTTACTTTGATTGCACTACTCGTATTTTCAAAGCGTTCGCAGCGAATTCGATGACATAATTTGCTTTTTTTCTGTGACGTCATCAAAAATCCAAAGCAAAGCGAAGTACTAAAAAAACACCTGTCAAGTAAAATAAGCTAGCTTTGTAAGCCAATTAAGCAGTACTCAAACGTACCGGTAATAAATACAGTCCTTCCATATTGGCTGTTTCAGAGACATGGCTGAAACCTCTCTCTCCTTTTGGTTTAAGAGGTTTTAGCTGCGTCCGTGATGACAGGCAGAATGGAAGGGCTCTTCTCTCTTCATTGCAAATTCTCTTTCTTTTTCATTACTAGCTCTACCGAATCATAATGTAAATATTAATGCTATTGGTTGTGTTGTAAATAATATTTCTATAATTTCGTTGTATATATCATCTCCAGACACTCATTCACTAGTATATTTAAAAAAGTTATTTGAATTACTTAAACCCCCATTCATAGTATTAGGTGACTTTAACTATCATCATACCTTATGGGGATCAGCATTTTGTGATAGTTTTGGTAATCATCTTTTAAATATTTTACATGAATTTAATCTTTGCTTGTTAAATGATGGTCGCCCTACACGTCGAACTTCGCCTACTCAAAATGTTAGCGGTGTAGATCTGTCTATTTGTTCTAACGATATAGCCAGTTCTTTATTATGGGACATTGAACAAATTTCATATGGTAGTGATCATTTCCCTATATTGATTAATTCACCTATTTCTCATCCTCAAAATAGTTTACCCCCATTACTAAAGTATAAAATTAATAATGTTTCTTTGGATGGTTGGGACAATTATGCCAGCTTATTAAATAATGCCGTTATGACTGTGCCTGATGTTAATAATAATAATTTTATTTCGTGTTACAACCAATTTATTTCTAGTGTAATATCTGTTGCTGATAGTTGTTTTAGTGTAAAATCTTCCTCGGGCAAATTTTTCTCCCCGCCTTGGTGGGACGAAGATTGTACAAGTATTATTAAACAAAGAAAAAATGCTGAAAAGAATTATTGTCGCAACATGACGAATGAAATTTTTTTAATTTATAAACATATATTAGCTAAAAGTAGACGAGTATTTAAAAGAAAAAAAATTGAAAGCTGGTCATTATCCCCTGAATCTCCATCCTCTCTCGTTTGGGCTAATATAAGAAAATTTAGATCATCTCAAAATTGTAAGCGCGTTAATAATGCTTCTGTTTATTCTACCTGGACTAATTCATTCTTCCATAAACTGGCTCCTTATTATGTTCCCTCTTTTGAAGAAAGTTTACCATTTAAAGATTTTCCATCTATCTCTTCTCATCATTTAGACTCTCCCTTTACTTTTAAAGAATTAAAAATTGTTTTGTCTGCCGTAAAAGACTCGGCACCAGGTATTGATGGTATTCCATATTCTTTTATAGTTCATTGCAAAGAATTTACTTTACAATACTTTCTGAATATTTTAAATTTTATTTTTAATTGTGGCATTATTCCGCAAGATTGGAAAACCCAAATTGTTATTCCGATTCTTAAACCTGAAAAAGATGCTTCTTTTTTTTCTTCTTATCGTCCTATTGCTTTGTCTTCGTAAATTGTTCGAACATTTATTAAAAAATCGCCTTGAATGGTTAATAGAAAACAACATAGTATTAAGTAAATTTCAATTCGGCTTTCGGAAAGCAAAGAGCACCATAGATAGTCTAGCTATATTTTCTACAGATATTAGATTGGTATTTTCTAGAAATGAATTTCTTTGTGCTGTATTTCTTGATATTGAGGCAGCATATGATAATGTTTTGATAAATATTTTGTTTAAAAAACTTATCAATATTGGCGTTTCTCCTAAATTATCAAGTATTATTTGTTGTTTATTTTGTGAAAGAAAAGTGAAACTTCGCGTTTTAAATCAACCGGATGACTCTTAACTTTCTGAACATGGTTTGAATATATCTCCTACAAAATCTTCTGTGGTTATATTCAGTAGAAAACGTATAAATCCTCTTATAGAAATAAAAATTAAAAACTTAATTATTGATGTTAAATCATATGTAAATTTTTTAGGTGTGATGTTGGATTCAAAATTAAGTGGTATAAAACATATTGAATATGTTACATCCAAATGTGAAAAAAAAAAAATATGATGCGTGTTTTATCTGGTACATGGTGGGGTTCCCATCCATTTTCTCAGCGCCTCTTATATAATGCAATCGTTAGAAGCCATTTAGACTATGCATCCTTCATATTAGAACCATGCAATAAATCTGCTCTTAAAAAAAATTATAAAATACAATCAAAAGCTCTCAGAATCATTATAGGTGCGATGAAATCATCTCCTATAAATGCTTTACAAATAGAATGTGCCGATCCTCCATTAAATAAAAGAAGGCAATATTTATGCGATAAATATTTTTTTTAATCTATACAGTTTCAGAATAACCCATTATTATCAAAACTTACATTACTGTATACTATATATTTTCAAAAATAAATATATTAAAAGGTTTTGGGTAAATAAAAAAATTCTTCCACGACTTGTATATTCATTCTCTAAATTGAAAAAAATTAAAGCTCCATTTGTATCGAATGTAGCACTTCCGGTTTTCTCAAGTCCGTATGAATCTCTGATTTGTGATCTTCAGTCACAGATAGTTTTAAATTTGGGTATACATAAAAAAATGCTAAATTGTAATGATTTATTTAATTTTATTATTAATAAAAACTGGCCAAATGCGGATCTATTCTTTACAGACGCTTCCAAATTGTCTTTACAGGGTAGTGTTGGTTGGTCTCAAAATTCAGGAGCTTCTTTTATGTTTAAAAGCCCCTGCGAATCATCAGTGTATACTGGTGAATGTTTGGCAATAAAACATTGTATTAAATTTATTTTAGAAAATGAAATTAATAACGCTATAATTTGTTCCGATTCATTAAGTTCTCTTGAAGCTATTATTAGCAATCCTTTTTCATCCAAATTTAGATCTGAAATCATATTTGAAATTAAAGAATTACTATATCATTGTAATCTTAACCATCTTTTAATATTTATAGTTTATATTTCTAGTCACTGCGGTATATTAGGTAATGAAAAGGCGGACTATTTAGCTAAACAAGCTGTGGTCCATGGAAGTCTTGTTCATTTTAGAAATTATTCGTATGATTTAGTTGCTCTAGCAAAAGTATATTTGGAAAAATCGTGGAACAATTATTGGTCAATTTCGTCTAAATCTAAAGGTTCGTATTTATTTTCTCTTCAACCAACTGTTAGTTTTAGACCTTGGTTTGCAAAATATAAAGTTTTTAATAAAACCTCTACTTCCTCTTTGTCTCCATTAAGAATAGGCCATTGTTCTCTTCCTTTCCATCTGTACAAAATTAAAGTTCAAAGTTCTAACATGTGTGAATGTGGTGAAGGTGTAGGTGATGTTGACCATATTTTTTTTAGTTGTAAAAAAAATAGTTTTTCTTTGTATTCCATTCTTCCATCTCATAATATTCCTCTTCCTACCAAAATGAGTAATTTACTCCATCTATTTGATTTTAATATTTTAGTTTTAATTTGTAATTATCATAGTCATCATAAAATTAGTGTTTAGTTTTATTTTATTAGGTTTTAGTTAATTTATTATAGGTATAAACAAGTACCTGAATAACTATTTTTATTAATCCAATGAATTTGTTAATTTTTATTTCGTTTTATCGTTGGTTGCTCCTGTTTTGTTTGTTTGACCAAGTTAATATGGGCTTTTATCAACACAAGCTCATTTTAAAGTGTGGAATAACGCTATATTTCTCCACGCTAGTTTTTTTTATTAGCTACTGAGTTGTGTAGCATTATTTTGTCCGTGGCAATATTGTTACCAAAGTGACAGAAGGCCAAAATCAAGATTGAATTGAATTGAGAATTATGAATGTCGACACAACGTATACAAACATATGGTATAGTCCTGGCAATATCAAGTGAAGAATAAAATAAACCAACGATAAAATTGGTATTACCGGCATTTTAACGAGTTCACTATATCTGTCTGTAGGGCGAGGGTAGGTCCATTTTATCACCACAATAGATTGATTAAATATACCTATTTTTCATCTAGTCACCCGGGGATGAATCTGGCAAATGGCCTTAGAGGCAATTTTAGTTTCATAGTTTCTTAGCTACTAAGTTAGTTTTAATTAGTGTAGTTACTTATAAGGCAAGTCTTATGTATTATACCTTCGTGTGGTGCCGCCTGTTATTTACTTGGTTCCCTTATAAACTGGCGTAACTAAGTGAGATAAGGCGAGCGGTTTTGCAACCTTACACTTTTCGTAGAGAGCCGGCTCTTCGCGTCTCGTTGCTTGGTGTTCTATATCTTACTTTTTCTCAGCTATTACAAACCATAACGAGATCCACCGCTGCACCGCAAGGACCGCGAGATCTGTCTCTAACAACTCCTGCAGCACCCGAAAGCGCACAGGAACCGGCAGAGGCGGTAGTGCGGGTGTTCGCTGCACCGCAAGAAGCGCGAACGCTAGCACGATAGCCAAAACCGCCGTGAACAGTGTCGCTGAGGGTAGCGCGGAATGTAGGGAGCATATAAATATCATACAAACCAATCTCCAGCACAAGCAGCTAGCAACAACAGCACTTAGGCATGTGTTGGATGAAGACAACAGCATTAACGTCCTGATTCAAGAACCGTGGATTAGAGGTGACATTATATGCGGACTGAAAAACATAGGAGGTAAGCTCTTAAAACACTGTAACAAAGCCGAGGACGTGTATATACGTTACCCAAATTTACATGTAACACTACTAACACAATTCTGTTCTAGAGACCTAACTGCTATTAGGGCCTCAATCAGTAGTTGGGTCAACTATACTATAGTATTCGTTTTGGTTTATATGCCGGGAGACCGGGATCCACCACCGAAAAAACTGGCCGACCTAGTAGTGTACTGCACCGCACAAGGATAGCAAATTATAATATCAACAGATGCAAACGCACATCACCCATTATGGGGAAACGCGACATCGAACAAGAGAGGTGAGGAACTCGATGAATACCTTTTTATCACTAATTATGGCCTGTGGAAGACTCGGGGCCTTACCAAAGAGCCAATCGATAATCGAATCGAAATACCCATCGAAAGCTAAATGTATGAGGTTTGACGGTTCTCGGCGATCGGACTCTACTCATAGAGTAAAATTCCTATACATTTTTATCGATCGATGAGGCGATTCGATTGGCGATCGTGTTCTTTGGTCAGGCCCCCGGACTTCTTGTCGCCTTCTGGAAGGAGCTGGGCTGGCTAGAATAGTCAGCTTGGCTAATTGCGGAAAACGAGCCCGCCATGAACATGAACATATATGTCTGTATAATGTTCTATTAACTAAAATGTGAAAAATATAACACAAACACCATTTCGATTCGATTATCGATTGGCTCTGGCCTGACCGAAGGGCCAATCGATAATCGAATCGAAATACATGTAACAACTGTATGGGATTTGACGTTTCTCGTCGATCAGGCTCTACCCATAGAGTAAAATTCCTATACATTTTTATCGATCGATGTGGCGATTCGATTGGCGATCGTGTTCATTGGTCAGGCCCCTGCGGAATTTTTGAGGTCTCGGTCTGTATGAAGTATCCACCGGGCACAAAGCTTCCTCACCGCTAAATGTTCATGGAGGATTTTGTGCACTTGACTCATTAATATACTCGCGTCTAAGCTTGTCCGAATCTGCTGATAGGTCACTTTTTTGTCAGTCCTTATACGCCGACATTCATGTTATCTTCAGTCGTCGCCGTATAAGGCCATTCGTTACGCAGGTTATCGGTGAGATTAGTGCGACCACGTTTAAACTCATTAAACCGGGTTCAAACAGTGGCACGAGATGGGTCTTCATCGTGAAAGGCCAATCGAAGTCTTTTATAACTTTCTTGTTGAGTTAAATGACATCGAAAGTCATAAAAAAATTAGAATTTTTTCGTTAACCAGTCGTGACACAGACATTTTTTTCAATTTGCGCCAAATCGTAAATTCAATGACATATGAATGAATTACCTACATTATATTGGCAGAGTTATATTTTCAAAATGTAAACTTATTTTTTTATTATATTATTTACAAGCGGCCAGTTCTTAAAACTTTAAGTTTGGCCCTTGTATATTAATTGTTTTTTGGTTGCATAAGTTCGCTACTATCATTACTCACCTGCTGATATTCTCTAGTTCCAAAGTGCGTGGCCAAGTGGAGTGTGTATAAGGGACTTCAGTACCCCTAGTGTGAATTTTCTAACTATTACTTTGCGTTTGGGTTAACTAAAATTTATATGGGAAATAGTTCAGCGCTCCAAGCGGAATTTTTGAGAACTAAAAATGCAAGCGTGTGATTGGTCAAAATGTTAACGCAGTAGTATAGTTAACGCGAAAGTAAATGTTAAAAAAACTCACACTAGGGTTACAGAAAAGACTTCGATAAAGTTGGTCATATGAGCTCCAACTTATAGAGTAACATTAGACCCTAAAAACAAATATTAAACATTTTTTAAAGGGTAAAACACGAAAATAAAATAAATTAAACTTTATCTGCCACTACCGCAGTAAAATACGGTACATCACTAGCCGCCATTTTGTGACATCATTCGTGCTCAAAAAGCATATTAGTTTAATGTTATTGTACCTCAAAAGTTAGTCAAAAGTTTGCTTATCACAAATTATCGTAATAAAGGCCAATAAATACCCGAGAAAACAAGAAACTGTAGTCTACAGAACACACGTTGACATTTGTTTTTGCACGAATGACGTCACATGCAGTGTTTGCTAATGTCGGAGCGTTTAGAAATGCGTTCCGTTTCTACAAAAAAAAAGATTTTTATAAATAGCTAATCAAAATAAAATAGATTAGTGTAAATATGTTCAAAGACATAAAAGGAACATTATATATTAAAATAATAATAATTGGCGTTACATGCTTATTCCCAGAACCGATTGCACATATTGCCGGATTAAGATGCCTATACACGCTTCGTTTAAAAGACTCAAGATTATAAGAAGTAGGGTATCTATCTAAGGGTCTAATTTTTCTTATTACGTGAGGAACCACCAATAGGAGAGGCAGGGTCACTCTCAAGTGGATAAAGGGACAGAGAAACTCACCCGTTAACGACGCGGCTGACAAACTGTCGAAAAGAGGTTCGGCTACAACATCGGTAGGACCCAAACCGTATGTACCGTTTTCTTTTATTCAGTTGAAAAGCTGGCTGCGGGACAACACCTTCAACCATCACTGTAAGAATTGAACCAACTTACAGAACTGCAGGCAGGCCAGAGAGGCGGCCACCAAACCTAGCTCACGTCTAGCTCGGAACCTGCTCAATCCCAACACAGGTAATCTGCGGTTGGAAGTGGGTATACTTATGTACCTAAAATTGTAAGGTTTAATGGAAAGGGTCCGGTTCCATTAAACCTTACAATTTTAGGAATAACCAATAGCCCTCATGTAGAGATTGCTTGGACACCGATGAAACATTCACCCAAGTTCTGCTTTATCGCACCAGGGTACTCCACATCGGGCTATAATGATCGAAACACCAAGTCACTCCTTGAGGCCTATGGAAGCCCCGAACTTCTTGTCGCCTTTTGGAAGGAGCTGGGCTGGCTAGAATTATCTGCTAACTCCCGCAAAAAGGACTAACCTCTTGGCTAATTGCGGAAAACGCGAGCCTGTCATGAACATGAACAACAACCACCTTTAGGATCGCTCTTCGCTTTATTATTTAAAACGTAAAAAATACAACGATGCTATTGGTGGTTTCCCAAACCGTTAATATTTTTTTATTTTAAATTTATAATGTAATAAAAGTTGATATTGAGCAAACAAAAGGTGTTTGATTTGTAAGTGCCTTCTGTACTTACCTACTATAGTATAGAAGTAGTATCATTATAGGTAGGTTATAAATACTAATGGTTAGCTGGTAGATAATGCCTAAGACATTAAGTTCGCCACTTTGGTTTACCGCGCGATAAAGTGTTTAAATAATAAATAGGTGTGACATTTGTGTTTTTAGGTAAGTATCTTAGGGGGTCCGAGATTGTAGCCTATCCGAGTATCTGACAAGATCCTACGTCTGTAAGCCTAATAAGTAATTTCTAAGTTGTATATAATACCTACCTAGTTAAAGTATGTACCTAAAAGATAGATAATCTTAATTTTCCATTCATTGCCTCAACGGTTTTGCCTGTTTTGTAATCTATCTATACCAGTTGTTTGTGACGTGTGAGTTGTTTGTGAGGTTGTAGGGGGTAATGTCTGGATTTACTGAACCGATTTGAAAATTATTTTAATGTTGGATAGCCTATTCATCTAGGACGGTATCATAACATCGCGCTACGACCAATAGGAGCGGAACATCCATCTCAACCATGCGACAAGCCGAGGACTTGACATCAGCCGGACTGTTGGGACCCCAGTAGCACTTTGTACTGTGTACTCGTTGGTTTCCTTTCCGGCACCCAACTGCATCCATTAACATCCTGCAGCTGCTGACTTAAACGGCCTTTTTCAAGACTTTCCGTGTGGTTACGAACCAGCCACGCTACCTAAAGGTCTAACCAACCCGGTCACACGTTTATATATTATATATACTAATACTATATAGTATGTGTGACTTATATTCGTGTCGTAATATTTATAATCAATTTAAAAAAAAAGTTATTATTAAAACAAAAACCCAACTTTCCAAAATCTAAAAATTAAATTTAAAAAAAATCTGTAATAACGGTCGTAAATATTTATGTAAATAGATTCATAAATATATAAATATCAACACGGGTGCCTTACGAGGCGCCTGAGACCGCTTAGACGGCCTTAGAGTACCCAGCGGTGGGGTTTTAATCCACCTCATTTAAAAAAAAACAAGTAAGTAATAAATTGTTTAGCCTGGGAACAACCTACAATATCAAAGTGACCTTAATCTATGGTTTTTAGATTATGGAACCTTGGCGGTAATCACGAAATAGTTTTGAATGACATAGTATATTTAAAGCAAAAATTTTTAGATTTAGGCCTTCGTTTAAATTATTCCAAATGCGAAATTTTTGTTTTAGATCACACTTCTCATACAAAAAAACATTACATTAACATTTTAAGTAAATATGAATCCGAGATTCTTGGTATTTTCAAACTAGATAACAAAAATATAACTTTATTAGGTGCACCACTAAATAAAGAATTATCTATTTCATTTTTGTTAGAAACTGAAAAAAAAAAAAAAAAAAATCTTTGTCATATGAAACCTCATATTGCATTATATTTATTACGTTTCTGTTTTAGCATACCAAGTCTTACCTATTTTCTTCGTTGTAGTCCTTTGTTTAAATTAAATTTAAATAATTTAGATTCATTATTAATATCATGTATGGAATTTTTTTCAAATATAAAATTTTCAAATACATCATTTACCCAATGCTCACTACCGATTCGTTTTGGTGGAATAGGTATTCGACGTTTCTCGGATATAGCACTTCCGGCTTATCTATCCTCTATTCATAACAGTCAGGAACTCATAGGAGTTTTATTAAAATTATCTACAAATGACTTTGAACCTGACTGTATGAATGAGGCTTGGAATTGTTGGAGCGCGCAGACTGGGTTACTCGAAAAACCCATTTCACCATCAATTCATAAAAATTGGGATTTTCCATTAATTAAAATGGCGTTTAATGGGATTATTTCAAATGCCGATGTGGCTAATAGGGCGCGTATATTGGCATCTTGCGAAGAGGGATCAGGACCTTGGCTAAAGGTGTACCCGTCAAAAAATATAGGTACACTTTTAGACAAAAACACCCTCCGTGTATGTGTTGCTCTTCGTTTGGGTGCCAATATATGCCAGCCTCATGTCTGCGTGTGTGGTGCCGAGGTAAAGTCTAATGGCCATCACGGTTTATCATGCCAAAGGAGTGCCGGTCGAATCTACACACGCTGCTATGAACAACATTATTAATCGTTCTTTAGTTTCGGCTCCAGCACACTCCAAGTGTGCTGGAGCCGCCGGGTATAAGCCGTTCGGATGGCAAACGCCCGGACCGCAGACCGTGGTGCCATGGACGAAAGTACGTTCCTTACTCTGGCATGCCACATGCGTGGACATTACATTAACTCAACATCTAATTCCGCCGGTGCCGCTGCCCGTCTGGCGGTTCTAAATAAAAAGCGAAAATATGCCGCGCTGTGTGACCGCTTTGAGTTTCTAGCTTTTGCGGTTGAAACTTTAGGAACTTGGTCACCAGATGCGAAAAAGTTTGCAGATACACTTGGCAAACTTTTAGTTAAAAAATCTGGTGACCCAAGTGCTAAAAGCTATTTTATTCGCCTGGAGATTTAGAGGGGTAATGCAGCGAGCATATTCGGTACTTTGGAAACATCGGCGGGACTAGACGATTTTTTTTATTTGTAGGACCTCTGCTTATCTCTAGCTACTAAATAGTAAACATATTATCAAAATTTTGGTTCATATTTTTATTATTTCAGTTTTTTTGTAATAAATATATTTTAAAAAGTAAGAAATATGTAGGTATTTTTTACAAAGGTACATATAAAAAAATAAAAAAAATAAAACAGAAAAAACTGAGTAAACTGTGTAGTATGTGGTGTGGTTTTTTTATTATTATTGGAGCACGGAATGTGACTTTGTACCTGATGGTAAGCAGACCTACAAAGTCCATGAATAGTGGAGTTCAATACATTGTTTTTTAATAATATTGATCGCCCCCACTAGGCCGGCTAAATTATACGGTGACGAAATGGGCGCCGACAAAGTATTTGCATTACAAGTCTAACAATCGCCGGTTCGCAACCACAACATGAAAGGAGTCTACCACTTCGATAAGAAATCGATGCAGTTGTCTCCGGAAAACCGGTCAAGACTAAACCGAAACATGGCGAGGTCACTTGACGGTTTTGCATCTGTATATAACGGTGGTAACGAGTTAGACTTCAAATATAAAGCATCGCCTTTACGTTTATTTAATTCAAATAATTATTTTATGTTATTCAAAATTCATTTCATAATTAAAACGGCCCATTGCAATCTTTGAGGCGTTGATATGCTACCCTAATAAAGTATGATTGCATCATATTGTTTATACCTAAGCTTACTTACAATTAAAACGATATATTAAACAGACTTATATTATAGGATAATGAATGACAATAGTATCGAGAGTAATTAATGTGGTTGAAGGGCATCGAGCCTCGACGAGCGTGCGCAGTAGGTACCTCCGTGGTTTCAGGGGCTGCGCGGCGGTCATTCGTTCGTGCGTCAGTGTCGGGCTCCGTCGACTGGGACGGAACTCTGCAGAGCTGATCGTGCCCGGGCCGGGCAATAACACGCGCGATAACGAGCCGCTCGCCGCGGCTGCTCCCTCAGCTACGTCGGGCCGCGAGCATGCTAGGGGCACGGCCCTGCCGCGCGTAGCGAGCCAGGCCGTGCGCGCCATCACGATGGGTTGCGCTTCGTCCGCCGAGGAGCGCGCAGCTATTGCGCGCAGTAAACAAATCGAAAAGAACCTGAAGGAAGATGGACTACAGGCCGCCAAGGACATTAAACTGCTGCTCCTAGGTAATTTATCCTTTCTGAGATAGATCCCGGCGCGCATCTGGTTTGCGCATCGCCTAGCTGTATCGACTTTGGTAGGAACCGGCTTGTCAAATGAGATTCCTTTCGTCTTATTATTTTTCTGGAGTTACTCCGTATTATATTTTTGTTTATTATAAATTATAGTAAGTATTGATTTTTGTGATACATATTAATACAATATTTCATTACTTTCATACATATTAAATACACGTTATATTAAGGTACCATGTATATTTTCATATGACAAATTAAATTGGTTATGGTCCTAAATGTTTAAAACATTTATAAAATGAATGTTTATAAAAATAACAAAATCGTATTTGGAAACACGCTATGAAAATATATTTAATCCTTTTATTTTATCTTTTTTACTAATAAGTTGGTTAAAATTTTATTTTTTGTATATATTTGATTCATTTAAAACATTTATTTATATCATCTATCTTTCCCCTGTGGCTTCGCACGCATTAATAAGTTAAAGAAAAATCTTTGGTGTTGCTCTAATATTCCAAATGTCAAGTTTCTACCTAAAAGTGTTTTTAAAATTATACATTACGAGTTTTTTTTTTAGGAATATTAATATAAGTAGATAACTTTGCTTCATACACAACACATAGATATAAAACTTTAATATTCATACAACACTTCGCTATCTGGTATATTTATAATACTTTTCCTAAGACACACTGTATATCTGCAAAAGATCTATTTCATTACCAGGGTCTTAAATTATTTTCATAGCAAATTTATTTAAATCTGTTCGATTACATACCTACAATATAGGCAGCAAAACGACTTTTGGACCAAACCTGTTTTCTGCCCCTAACATTTAATGGATTTAATTAATTAACCATTATTATAAATTAATTATATTTCTACCCCTAACATTTCATGTTACTGCATTATAGCTGATTTATTTTGAAATGACACCAAAACCAAACATATTTACATATTCTAAGATTTTTACAATTATTATACAGGCTGATTTTTTCAAGTGTTCAAGGCCAAATCCTAAACTACCAAGAATAGAGAAAAGTGCTCAAAGGAGTCTCGGGCCGATTTTAATAAAAACTATCTGCATCATTAGATTTATGAAAAAAAAAATACCCCCAGCCGGGAATCGAACCGGTTGATTTTGAAAAAAAAAAGTTATTCTGTATTATTGCACCAGCTAATAGTTTCGCCTCAAAACATTGGGGTGCTCTATTCTGTGCAGTTTAGGATTTGGCCACATTCTGTTTCTTATAACGTGATAGTTAGATTGTCAAAATAACGATTTCCGCTATTAGCGCGCTCTCCTCCAATCAGAGTAGTTTTTTAGCCTTCTCTGATTGGAGGAGAGAGCGCTAATAACGGAATTCGTTATTTTGACAATCTAACGCTCACGTTATAAGAATATGACCCTGTGGCCACATTCTGTTTCTTATAACGTGATCGTTAGATTGTCAAAATAACGAATTCCGCTATTAGCGCGCTCTCCTCCAATCAGAGTAGTTGTTTAACCTTCGCTGATTGGAGGAGAGAGCGCTAATAACGGAATTCGTTATTTTGACAATCTAACGCTCACGTTATAAGAATATGGCCCTTCAGCCTATCGCTTATCATAATTTGGAAACGCGTTCCGTTTTTAGCAGTGCTAGTATGAAATTATGTTATTTTTTGTAGAAGCCGCTTATTTATCAAAAAATGTTAACACTGATGCTCATGAGTTTTTTTACCAAATAAAACTGAAATCGTTAACATAAAAATGTAGCATTCACAGCAACGTATTAAAAAGATGGTTTTTTGAAGTTGCATTTTGACAGGTATTTGTTATGTGTAATGAATTATTTTATAAATGATGAAAACCGTTTTAATTATAAAAATACGATATTAAAAATATATCACTTGTAAGTAATCCATTATCTTACAAATCAAATATTTTTAATATCGTTATAATATATTTTTACAAATCATAATCTACCACTGAACAAATATCTACTAAGAAACAATAGTAATAGACACTGCATTCGCAATCGCTAAATCTGCGTTCTCCATACAAACTGAGCTTTCGTATTTCCAATATTACTCTCGTACTACGGTAATTCAAAAAAAAAAATATAATTCAAAAATATTTATTACCCACAACAGAAAGATTTTCGCCTACAATTATAAATATTAAAATAATAATTTAACTTCGACTAACAGCCAAGTTGCAATATTGGAAGTACGTTTGTATGCCGTATCCAAACCCTTATAACGTTCGTTACGTATATTAACGTTCGTTATTATAACATTAAACGTTTGTTTAGTAGAACGTTCCATGCCGTGCAACAATAATGTAGGTGGTATATTATATTTCAAACCTAGAATTCTATGATCTCCTTTTCCTTTAGACGGACAAATTGTCGTCAATATCGAGGAAGCTGAGGAAAATATAAATCTTCCTACGGTGCAGCGATAGACTGGTTCTCGTCTTTGAACCTGCTGCGTTGAAAATCAGACCCAATCCTGTCCTATCCTTCCTCGATGATTCCGGATCCTGGAGTTGTTGCCTCCGGGGTTTACTCCAGTTCGGACGTCTACTCTGAGCGTTGAGGAACGTTTAATGCAGATTCCCGGAACGCCACAGCCTTAGAGACGAGATTTCACCTCTTCGTGTGCGGCTGCTTCTATAACCTGCTTTCTCCGTGCTACCATCGTGTCACAACCCCCTCCTGCTCAGAATCACCTCGGGTCTAGAGCCTTGAGAGTCGAGGCCATCTAAGCCCTGGTCTCAGGTCTCAATAAGAGATGTGTATGTAGGTAGGTGTTAACTTCACTAGAGTAATGGTAAAGAACTTTAGAAGGTAGAGGTAGGTAGAAGGTAGTTTGCTCTATGTTTAGCAGATTACTAGGCCAAATATAGAGAGTTTTGTAGTTATTTCATTGTAAACCAGTTGGATGGCACATGTTTACAATGAAATAACTACAGTCGTCTCCAGTAAGACATTTTAGTCTCACTGGAGACGACAGAAGCTGAGTAGGTAGATACATGGCAGTGTCTTTTACTCCATGTGTGTACTTAAGGCAATTAATGAAATAATTTCTCCCACTAATAATTTATATTATATTGTGATAATAATATGGGAGCTCTAGTTATCTAATAACATTTACAAGCATAAATGTTATGAAGCTATTAAACGTGAATCGATAAAATATTGTCAGTGGCTCTACCATGGGTTTGCGCATTGTAGAAACGTAACGTATTTATTTACGTATACGTCAGCAACAACCAATAGGATCGCTTTAGTTTTGGTATCAGGATTGAATAAAGCGATCCTATTGGTTGTTGCTCACGCATACGTTAATGAATATGTTACATTTCTACAATGCGCAAACTCATGGTAGAGCCTCTGATGTGTTTCTTAAGAGAAGTGTCTGATGAGCAGCGTCGTAGCTAGGGGCTGGCCAGACGGGCAACTGCCAGAGGCGCAACCCTCAGGGGGGCGCATTTTGCCAACCCACAGCATACGGGCTATTGGAACTCATAGAATAAGGAATAAAAGAAGGGCGCGAAATTCAAAACTTGCCAGGGGCGCTCGTGACTCTAGCTACGACGCTGCTGATGAGGCTCTTTTTCTGTGATAGTTATTTAGGAATATGCATGCTGATTCAACTCTGAAGTATTACCTCTCCCCGCGCATGACGCTTAGTCAGTAACGTTATCATTTACGCACAATTCAGCCCGCACGCACACTCGTAAATATTAAACAATGTATTGGTCGTCCCATTATCGGTGTGCTTACCGCCCCAGAGAAATTCCGTGCCTTTATAAAACAAAACCCCCTTTATAAAACCAAACTAGTATTATTAATCTTTGCTACTACCTAATAATATCAGACCCCCGAGAAAATATTCTGAACAATACAAGTGTAATATATGTGTGTAGGGCGTTCCGTTATTTCAGACTACCCTATAAGAAACCTAGTTCAAGATGTATTATAATAATAATGAACACTAATGCACATTGTACAGAAAAATCGGTAAATACATGTACTCATAAGGCAATCGACGTATCGTCATATAGTCTACTATACTATACCACTGAGGTGGTCTTAGGTTTGATTTGTACAATTATGATTCAGTAGGTACATGTTTCCGCATACTCACATATACATATACTCTTACGCCTGTGGGATTACCTTTAGAAGTGAAAGAGAAAACTAAGTAAAAAATAGTTACAACTATGCTGGTTCTTCGATAAATCTGAACCAGCTGAATCTCTATTTTATAAACAAAGGCGCCTAAGGTATAATTATCATAATTATATTCTTGGTGGGTTTAATTTTATATTGATTACAAAATTGAAATGTTAGACTCTAGAGCAACAGCTAGGATAACCAAAACAACTAAATTTTGTTTTCTCTGAAATATGAAAAAAATATCGATGTTTTGTACATCACTAATGATCACTACTGTCAACGCATAACATAATTGATATGTAAAGTATTGACATGTGTTGCCTGTCTCAATTCAATTTATATTAATTAAAACAAATCTGTCACATTTGGATGGCACGGCACTGTAAATGCGTAAATGCAAATTTTTCCTCAGATCCTCAACGCCACCTCACGCATGAAGATGCGTTCTTTACCAAATCAAACTGGAATTGTTAACATCAAAATCTATCTTTTACAGCACCGCGTTAAATATGGTTTTTTTATTATCAAATAGCATATTAATGAATTATTTTATAAACTATAATGTTTTAATGTTAAAAATACGATAAAACTAACAATATAAGAATTGTAAGTAAATTCATATTTGATATGTTTAATTTAAGGTTATTCATTAAATTAATATTGCAATATCATTAACATATTGTATTATATTAAGTAACATTTTATTTTTAAGCTTAATTTAATTAAAAATATTAGCTGTATCGAGCTATATGTACATACATACATACGGGTGCCTTACGGCGCCCGAGACCGCCTAGACGGCCCCAGGGTACCCAGCGGAGAGGTTTTAATCCCAACTCGTTGTAGCCGATGGTATGAGTCTACACCGAACAAGTGGTTAGCTCGTCGCGATGTTTTGGATAGACTCAATAACCCATCTTTAAACAGTTTCACAAGTTGGTATAGTGAAACCGGGACCGACAGCTTAACGTGCTCTCCGAGGCACTATAGTGGTGTTGTCAAAGAAATGTACATATTTTTTTTAATTAAAAACTTATTGGTACACACAGGAATTCGAACCAGGGACCTAAGTGTTTTTAAGTCCAAGGTCTAACCAACTCGGCCACCACGTATATGTAGCTGTACTTTTTGACAAAAAGTAACATCAAAAGCAAAGTCCTCATTAGTATCCGCAACGTGAAGTAATGTCAGTGTGTCAAATATATTCTTGGTAATTTAAACGTACCTATAGCAGAGAGTATTCTACCATTTAATTTGATTAAATATTTTTTATTGCCATAATAGGAGATAAATGCACCAACAACACATAGGTACTGTCTCAAAAAAGAACCCCTTATGCATTGACGTTATCTATTAATTTACGGCTTCATTTCTTCCCCCCTAGCCAAGAGCATGAGCGCTAAAAGCGCGCACGAAAGTTTTGTATGAAGATGACATTTGATGATGACGTCACTTTCGTTTTTATCGTTGCAGAAATAACCAAAACGAGACAACAATATAGATACACCAATAGGATAATAAATTTGTTATCTGCCTCTCTTTCACGCTTCTGCGACGTTCGAGCTTATATTCTACACATACAATTTTTTATTATTATTATTTTGCAACAAGAACTAGAAATTATAATATGCGTTTTCTTTTCATTTTAGTAACCCAGCTGGTTTTATTTATGCTCTAAAAACTTTTTGTTTTCGGGATGTAGGTATTTCCAACACAACTACCTATTTGAAATACTATGAAGCTAAAAAAACGCGCCCTCATGTGAAATACTAATTACAAAATACGTTGAGTGGAATATTTAAAATATAAATTACAAAATACAATTTGCATGGGTATTTAGACAGAAGAGACAGTTCTTAGCTATCCATGACTTCACCGTGCGGGTGCCGGGTCCATCGCGTGGGTGGAAGGCAGGGGAATGAACTGCGGCGTTCCCGGACTTAAGAGGGAGGTTTAAAGGCCATTTGAACTCTCACCTGGGGCCTTAATCCAAATTAGCAACTGCTAAACACGACAAGACGTTGCGTAAACTATAATATTGAAATATAAGTTCTATACTGCTAATTATAGAGTTGAAATTCCAATGCTCCAAAGATGTTCGAACTTGCGAAGAATTCGTATATTTCAAGATGGCGGCATTATTATAGTCAACCTAATTAATACAGACTATATAACCATTGTAATAGAACTTAATTTCCATATTTATAGTTTACGCAACGTCTTGTCGTGTTTAGCGGTTGCACACTTGGAATAAGGACCCAGCACGGTGTTCAATCCCTTCTCTACTCAACCAAATACTATAAGATCCTGTTAGCACCATCTTGGAAACACGCTCCATAAAAGTTCCGACGGATGATCTCGGAAGGCCAAGGATTGCTGGAATTTCTCTTGTACCAACTTCCACTGCATAAAGTTGAGTTTTAAATCCGTTTTTAGTAATTTCGTTTGTAGAATCAAAATATTTGTTCGACTTGTTGTGGTCCTTAGGAATGTTTGTTTTCCACTGCGAAACGGTGAGTTTCTATAAGTATTACTTTCTTCAAGCACCGAGAGTATACCAGTATGTCTGATATATAATAAGATACACAATACGTATTTGTATTTTAAAACAAATAATTCTGAATACTGCCCAGCCCTCCCTATAGCATTGTTATATACAGAACGCAATTTATATATATATATATATATATATAAAAATTGCGTTCTCATCATCATATATATATATAAATATATATATACAATAGATGTGTTATTGCCAGTCGACACCACCGACTTTGTCCCTACTAGCGACAAATGGGAAAAAATCCCAATTGTAACTATAATAGTGGTACAAACACCTACGTCGCGACTGAAAGAAATAGGCGACCGAGAGCGCTTGGTGAGGCCGAAATTCAATTGGCGACATTCCTAAGACTCGTTGGCTAGTCGGTTCAAAAATGTTTAAAGGGTCAAGTAAACATCTCTGACGTTCCACACGCACCGTACTATTAGAGTATTATGGTTAATTGCAGATGTATTATTTTAGAATAAGGAAGTACATACAACCCTCCTCCTCGATGCTTGCGCCGGTCCACCAGACAACTTCTACGAGATCTTTGCTTTTAAATAATTCCAGTGGAGATTCAACACAGGCCTCCATGGCAGTATTTGATCACGGACGTAACATGCTGGCGATGCCTGGGTATGGCTGGCGGCGCATACTCCCGCTCAGCCAGACCTTCATGGTGCAGACCAGGTGGGCAATTCTCGCGCTTTCGACATTCATCTCTATTCGATTTTTTAAACGTAGAGGCGCGTAGCTAGATATCCAAAACCCCTGGAGCAAAAACTGGATAGGGACTATGTAGTAAAAAATATGAATATATTTTAAAGGTGCATGATTTAAAAATAATATAAACTTATTATAAGTAAAGTTGGTACACAGACAACAAAAGAACTTAGCGGAGTCCCTACAAGTTCGAATTGCTTTCAACTGAGTTGCCACGTTAACCTATAGTTGTGTTACAACCTGTTATACTTATGTTATCCTGTTATCCTAAGGAGAGGGAGATTAATAAGTTTGGCTTGGGGGGCCCTGAACTTCATGGCCCAGGTACGCGGCACCGCCTAGCCCTTTAGAATATCTACATTAAAGGTGAGGAAATCCGTTGGACACGTAATAAATGTGATTATATTAATAAATATGATTTTTACAGAAATCTTCAGTGCTATAACAATAATAAATTCTTACCGCGTGGAAGGAAAATTTTAGTGTATCACTACAATAATGATAAATTTTACGTAATGATGGGGGCGGGTAGAGATCCTAACGAGGCATGGATAAAGTTATAAGTGCTACAATAATATTTAAAATGTAGGTTTTTATATTTCGTGAAGGGCAGCAGAGGATTAAATTGTAATGAGAGGAGGTGAAATTATAAGGTCAATAATAATGTAACATTGGTTAACTACAAAATTGTATAATAATAGACATTCTACTCTTTTTACCACGAGCTACCCTTCCCATTGAAATGTAAGAAGATGCCATTTCATGCCATGTACCTTTTTCATATTTGCAGTACTTCGAAATGCAATTGAAATCACATTCCTTCCCTTCCCCCTCGTTACTTCTGCCCCAAATTTTACCATATCTAGTCAGGTTCGCCATTTTTTACCATGTGTTGGTCTGGTTGAAATGCCCTTATGATAAGAAAAATATACTAATATTTTTATTTCATTATTGTAGCACTTCAACCGCTATTTTCACACGGGCATAAACCCCCAAGTTTTGCGCCTGCTTATTGACATATGACAAGAGCCACCTACTTGTTTCATACTCTTCTTAGAAAAATAAGAAGCATATTATAAGCTGCTCATTATTTTTCTAAGATACTGTTGCAATTCAAATTTAATCCTAATCCCATAACACTCCCTTATCACAACGGCTCTCGGCTAAATATTTGCACCACTGATGCCACCCTCCATTTAAATATAATAAGACCTTACCTATCTAACATTTTACATATTTGAATTCTGTACAGTGGTACATTTTTGTACCACTCGTCATAACTAGCAGCAAATAGGATTTGTCCCATTTGTGGCTAGTAGGGACAAAGCTAGTGGTGACGACTGGGAATAACTGGCATAGATAACATAACTGGGTCAAATTGTAAAAAAATGCTAAATTTGAATAAAAGTTTGGAAGGGTTTTAAAAAATATAATTATTTTATTATGTTTAGAACTTCTCCATCCTATACAATTATTTTTAGACTATTTGGAAAATAAATTGATAATTTCCTTCAAGTGTTCCCGACAATCTCGGGTCAATTTATGAAAAAAAACTAAATTTGAATAAAAGTTTGGAATGGATTTTTAAAAATGTAGGTACCTAATTAAAATTATTCTTTGACCTTTTCTATGCTATCTATACAATTACTTTTAGACTATTTAGAAAATAAATTGAAGGTCTTCTCCGACAATCTCCGAATTCTCCGATTAGTTTATTCGTTTCGTTCGCGCATTTGCCTGGTTTTCGCTTCGCGTGTAAACCTTTACGCATGTGTGAACGAGCTTGAACGAAGTGCCCCGAACGTAGCCGAACGTCAGTCGAGCGGGGCGCGGTCGCCGTCACGCAGCGAAAGAAGTTAGCTTGTCTGTCATACGGCCGCCATTATCTCATATTTGAAACAAATTTAATAAATTCAATTACAGTAGCAATTTAACAAAAAGGTGGTTCAGTGATTGTGATTTCGTGCGGATTTTCGGGTGGTCGTTTCGTGTGTGAGATAAGTGTTGAAGTTAGGTTACGGTTTAGAGTGATTAGTTAGTCGGTTCGCATAGAGTGGAGGAGCCGGGACGGTGCGTGCTCGGAGCGCATGCAGAAGGGTCGGTGAGGTCGTGCCCGGCTGGGGGAGGCCGGCGGCGAACATGGGTTGTGCCCAATCGGCCGAGGAGCGGGCGGCGGCAGCTCGCAGCCGCCAGATTGAAAGGAACTTGAAAGAAGATGGCATCCAGGCTTCTAAAGATATAAAATTGTTGCTATTAGGTACGGTTTTATCTAGATTTATGCTTTTGAATTACGACCGCACCCACAGAGTTGCAAGAAAGAGAGCAAAAAACTTTCGAACCAATAGCTTTATAAATCTGTATAGGGTATTTCGAATAATAGAATTAATAAAATATTTCTTTGAGAGCTTTCTCTTGTTACTCATCAATATGCTGGTATGCGCCGGTAATTCCGCGTCGTACCTAATGAAAGTATACTGCTTGAGTACAGATTGTAATAAATAATTTTGACACTAATTAACCTTGGATTGCTTCACAATGTAGTAATATGGATGATAATGGGGAGAGAAACAATAAATTTAAACCATGGTTCAGTAGATCACATTTAGACATTCCAACTTTCACACTTCTGTTATCTTTACATTACAATACACAATTAAAATATATAATCTCACACTAATTTACAATTTAAGTTCTTAGTCCCTTACGAGCATGTTAACTCTTCCACTAATATAAGTATTTTATAAAGCTACTTTATCTAAATCTGTTTTCTATGATGGTTGTGTTTTTTTGTAATTTTTATTCATGATAATCTGGCAAGGAAAAATTAAGGGTTAGTTTAGACTAGTGAAACAAATATACTACAGAGTTTTGGGCTCCCAAAGTACATGTGTTCTGGGAGTCTGCAAAGTTAACATTAATATCCATTCACCAAACATTCAGTTCTAGACCACACCATACATTGTACATAAAAAGTTTACTTATATTCACTTGAGTTTAAAGACATCTGTACAATTTGGTTAAGCAAGCAAGTACCAACAGTAATCTGCAAGAGTTTGAGAGATTCTGCTCGTTTTACCAAAAAGTTATTAACCCTAATGATACAAGACCTAACCCGAGTTTCTTAGTGACAATACCATGTGCCTTTTTTAACAAATTTTGATCACACATCGTTGTATGAAAAATAGCCACAAATCAACTTTAATTTTGTAGCTAGGTTTGACTGATTTTTATGTTAAACAATGGGGCTTAGCATAACCACATTAATATAGTGTGAAAGTTTATGATTATTCATTCATAAAATCAATATGTATTGATTTTGTCGATTTAAACAAGTCTATCGATCCTGTTGTGCTAAGGCCCTATATATAAATTACAAATTAATGGTAAAAAATATTCAATTAAATTATTCACAGTTCTGCACCTTATGCGTATATCACTCTCAAAGTTTAGCTTGTAGAAAATGCCTAAAGAATTAGGCTCGCCTAGGTACAATTTTGTGCAATAAAATTTTTTAAATAAAATAAATTAGTAATTTATTATAAATGATATAATTTAAATTTAGGAATTGCATAGAATAGCTTATTGGCTTACCCTTTAACTATCAAACCTAGAATAAAATTATGGAACTATATCTCTTCCTATATACTGCAAGCAAGATTGTGGCAGTCGTAAACTACTATATATATATATAATACATATCATATAGTACAAGCCTAGAGCTTAGTTTGTGATCAGATAAATATGTGTCAATTTACACATATTACTTATTATATTTTATCTCAAGCTATGAGTAATTCTACCGAAAGTTTTTTTTTGCAAGGAATTTCTAGTTGCCTGAGACAATTTTTTTTTCCCATATTTATTTGGATATATTGTGCTTGTATATTTCTACATTGATAGTAAAATATTCTAACTCTACATTGATAGTAAGTAGGGTAGGGGATTCCCTGCTGACAAAATGACGTAGTTTTTGAATCACAGCCAACGTTTCCTTTCACTATACAAATGACATTCACCTCTGATCTATTTTAAGGAACAAGCAACAAAATAATTTTGTTGTAGATATATTTATAAATATGTTACCCTCATTTTGTTGAGAGTTCATTCATGCTCACTCAAACACAGGTGTTGGGAAGTATTTTAATGATGTTGTAAGTAAATTGTTTATTTTGTTTTAATTTGTAATAACATATAATAATGTTTTTACATTACATTGTTATTTAAAGATAGTAGTATATTAAACCACACCTACAATACAATTTATTTATTTTAAGTTCTTTATTGCATATAATTGTAGATAGGCAAGCTTAATGTCTTAGGCATTTTCTACCAGCTAACCTTACTTACAACGCTTATAATAAAAACAAGAAAAAAGAGAAGTAATTAAATGTCACCATAATCGGTGTGCATGTTTGAGTGTAGTTAAGGTAAAATCAGTATATGCTACCCCATTAGTCTTCCTGACTGCATGCTTATTTAACAATAAAACTTTTACACTAATTATTTTAGCAAACAGTTGACAAAATAGATTTCAATAAATAATAATATTTTATATGATATTGATAATACTTACACATCTGCTGGTAAATAGACTTATTGCCCACATGTAGATACAAATGCCTTAAACCTACCAATGTATTGTCAAATTGTTAAAGTGATATTATGCAACAGTGTCTCTTGCCAAACTACTCCACCAGATTGTCTCTGTGAACTTGGCAGTGACAAGGCTATTGACACAATTCTAATTGCTTATACCATCTGTTACTATCACATGAGTGTATTCGCATGGATTGTCATACTCTCATACACATGTAGGGCCTTAGCATGATTATGTTTGACATTCATTAACATTAGTTTATCAATGGACATTCATTCAATAATGCATGTTTTGTATCTATTTTATTGATTAAGGCTTTTGATGTTGTTAATGCCTTCCTAATATTGAATCAAAGGTAGACTACAAATATTAGTATACTTAAAATGTGTAATGTATCTTTGATTCAATATTGAAAAGGCACTTTTTGAATGAAATTGAAATCGGTTACTTTCATGGATAAGTGTGAAATGACAGATAGACATTGCGTCCAACCGTAACACCATTTAGCTGGGATAGTGGGAACATTGAGCAACCAATATTGTTAAACAGTAAATGTATTGATCGACCCCATTTTGTCTGCTTTCGATCATTTCAAAACAAAATAAAAATAAAAAAAGAAGTTTTTCTATAATCGTTAGTTTGTCAAGTACCTAGTTTACTTATAGTTAATTGTTTAACAAATTATGAATGAATAATAGTTACTTAGATATAATGATTCATAATTTTGTAACTTAATGACTAATCTATTAGGTACCTATTTAATCTATTCGGAATAGAATCTTTGAGGTCTCTGACTAACAACAAGACGAATCATGGTCATCTCCATTCATGAACTTTGTGGGTCTACCACCAGGAAGATATGGTCTCAGCAGTAATTATGTCCCCTAATTTATGATGAATGTTCCTATTTTTTTTAAAGAAATATTGTGGTTGGCTCTCCTGTAAATCTGAATCTGGTTTTTGCATCTGAATAAGTGTATAGGGTCTCTTGTTGGTCTTATAAAATGAACCCTCAAAAGCTAAGAGCATATGTGTGGTTCAGGTCTAGATGTCATTTAACACTATGTTAACCTTAGGGCTCCATACAATAAAAAGTAGAAGGGGTACAATAAAGAGGAAAGTTAATTTCAGAAATATTAACGTAAAGTTTTTTTTTTTTTAATTTTTTACTTACCAAGAACCTTATAAATATATAATTTTACTTCTGAAACCCGAATATTATTTTTAGGTTCGACAGGTGGAGAATACTAAGTATTAAGTCCGTTTGTATTTTGTATGCAATAAAGATTTAAATAAATAATCTTCCGTAAGGCTTTTTTATATTTATGCGGAACTCGTAAGTGAGTCAGCAGCACTAGTACTTGACCGTTGTTTTTCCTTGGAAATTTAATATAGATCATCCCTCGGATTATTCGTGTTGTTTGTACAACCTTATTATGGTTATTCGAGGCCGCGACACCCGAGTTAATATTGGTCGTGCTAAAAATAGACCACAATATAGTTAGATATTCGTTTACATAAAAGTCTTTGGTTTATGTGATACATTCGCTATCTTAAAGTTTAATGATTGGACCAACCATTGGACCTTTTTTAACTACTTACTATTTCAATAATCGTTCTTTTTCTTATTGTCACTAAAGAAATTATCTGTACTTCTCATATTACAGAAATTACCTTGATGGTTGCAAACATATGCATTTAAGGGCACTGCATTCGTAATCGCGAACTCCTCGTTCTCCATACAAAATTAGCTTTTGCACTTCCATTAACGCTCGATTACTGTTTATAATCAATATTTTTGTCGGTAATTGTATTTATTAATATTTTTGTGTTGGGTCATTATTTTTGTTTTTTTTCGAAATTAAAAAAAAACTTTTTTAATATTATAATACAAAAAAGGGGGATTTGGGAATAGACGGTTATAAATAGATTTTTGATATTATGACAGGTTTTGTATTTATCAATTGGTGTAAAGATTAAGTGTATTTACGTTGCAGTCTGATTTACGATCCCTCTAGAGTCGATCGCCTGAGACTTCTCACTTGACCAATACCGATAACATAGACGTTCTCATCCGCAAACAGAGACTGCGTGACTACTTGATCCTTTATATCTAGTAGTTATGTACAGGGTGTAACAAAAACTATACATATATTTATGTGTATACTGTGCTTTACAAAGTTGAGTCATCAATAAACAACAGCTTTCACCATTGGACCAACTTTCACTATTGGACCAACTATGTACGAATGGAAAAAAATATCTACTAGACTAACATGTATGGTATTGGCGCGCTCAGCACAGTTTATTGTTAATTAGATACCAAGTTAGGCAACAAATAACTCAAGCCCCCAAAGAAAATGCAGGTCAAAACGTATCGAAATACGACATTCTGCATCGCCAATTTTTCTTGACTAGAGTAAGAAACTCTATATTAGTTTAAAAGTTACCTACATAGACCTAATTATTACATATTTGGTATACAATAAATGGCCAACTTCAAAAGTTCTTTGAATCAAACTTTACTTACAACCACCTGGGACCTATTTCATAAACGTGGCAATATAATTTACCATGACAATTTAAAATACTTTGCTTAATTTGATTGCAATTATTTACTTAGAACGAACTAAGCGAAGCAATGTATTATAAATTGTCATGGTATATTACAATTGTTAAGTTTATGAAATAGGCCCCTGGTTGTTTTTTCTATAAAGGCTATCACTCTTGAGTGACTCGCAACACTTGACGTAGATTCTTACCATTTATTTAGGTATGTATGAAATAACAGTCGTGTATGCCCAAGAAGGTATGCTAATAGGTAGGCGTATAGTGACACCGCTAGCAAGCGACATTAAAATTGTAAAAAATACAATTTAGATAAAATATTAAATGTAGTTAACGAAGTTATATTCGTTGCCAATCAAAAATTACGACAGCTGCGATCCCTTCACGCCCACTGTAATGTTTACAGTATTGATAGAGCTTAGTTTGTGACCAGACCAATATGCGTAAATTGTCCTACTTAATTTATTATTATTATATAACTTTGAAATAGTCATAGTATACCTAAACCCTGTCTAGCCCCAACAGCTGATGCCTCCAATAATAAAAAAAAAACTTATCAAAGAAGCACATGCGAACACAGTCATAGTATACCTAAACCCTGTCTAGCCCCAACAGCTGATGCCTCCAATAATAAAAAAAAAACTTATCAAAGAAGCACATGCGAACACACAGGCGAGGCGACACATGTCGTTTTTCGTTGGATTTTGACAGTTTTTAGTCTGTAGCGAAGCTGTCACTCTGGTTTGATTGGAAAGCCAGCCAGCACTCTTAAGGTACAGAAAAATCTACCCAAATTGTGTATGCCCCTAGCCAATGGTGATCCAAGTCGCCCACCCTCTCAGGAAAAGCTTCGATAAACCGATTACCTAAGTAACAGTAGATTGCAGGAAAAGACCTCTCAGGAATTTCATATCCTTTATTTATCCGCCCAAAATTAAATTTGGTATAATTATATCATGGGTGGGCAGGTATCAATTTTGTATATATTATTATTTAACCTATCGTGCTCCACTGCTGGGCAAAGGTCTCCCTTCCCTCAGTCCATATTTTCTTGCCTTTAGCTGTCCCGGACCAATCCATTGAAATCATCTTCATCTCCTCCTGCGCCTACCGTGTTGTCTTTTTCGGGCCTCTGGCACCCACTCTGTAGTCATTCTAGCCCGCTTGGCATTCGACACACGTGGCCGGCCCATTTGAGCATGGCGGCTTTCTGAGTGGCGTCGGCTATTCGCGTCCTAGAGCGCAGTATACTGTTCCGTATCTTATCTATACGTTTAACGCCTAGTATACTGCGCTCCATGGCTCGTTGGCAAACTCCGATTTTGAACTTTTATTGGGCAGTCAAAAGCCAAGTCTGTGCTCCATAAGTTAGTATGGAAAGAATGCACATATCCATAAGCCTACGTTTCAGGGTTAACGGCAGGTTACCCTTCATCAACCCTTTCATTGACCAATCAATAGCTCTTCCAGGCATTTTCGATGCGCGGATCTATCTCCTTTTCTTGCTGTGCTTGGAAAGAGACTATCTGCCCAAGGTAAATATACTCATGGACATATGCAATCGTCTCACCGTCTGTTTTTAACAGATGTTGTGTGCTGTTAGTCATCAGCTTGGCCTTCGACATGTTCATCCTTAGCAGAGCTGAGCTCCTGGAGCATTTGCCCAACTCAGTAGCCGTGGGGAAGAGAATAAAACATTATCGTCGGCAAACGAAGATTTGTTAATCTGCTTTCGCCGACAATAATCCCTCTCTCATTCCAGCTAGCCGCCAGTTTCTCTCGCTCGTAAATAGTTTAGGAGATAGAGGATCGCCTTGTTTAACATCTTTTTGAATTTGAAAGGATGGTCCATGTGAATTTTGTATAACGCGCGAAAAAACTTAATAAAAAATAAAGCGATCCTATTAGTTGATCCCTATCTATAGTTACTAGCTACTATAGTAAAAACAATTAGCAAAATCTCATGGTAGAGCTTACTGATCACTGTACTCGTCCGTAATGTATTATGCATTCCATTAGAATGACACTGTCCATGCTAACACCTACGTTCATTATTTAATTAATTCTGGTGATTCAGTAGTAACGGGCATATCGGAGGGTCAGAGGGCGGCCGTTCGCAGAGCATAATTACAGACAATGGGGTCATCTTGGGCAAAAGGTCTTAAGGGTATCTAACTGTAGTCTGACTTAGTAGTGACAAGTGACACTTCTTAGATATTGGACCTTAGTTACCTAGAACTAACGACATCATTAATATCTAATAAAATGTTTGTTGGTGTTATGTATGAATAATTTCCGTATCCTACTCGTAAATTTCATTTATAGATAGATTGCCTGCTATATTTTATCGATATTAGCTTGCTACTAATTTTCTATATATAATTGGGTAATTTATTTTACCAACAAAAAAAGTTAGTTTAGTGAATATAAACATTTTTTTCTGTATTAAAAAAAATGTAAAGTACGAAAACGTGAAAGGGAACAACCTAAACTAAGGGTAGATACATTATGCAATCTTTTTTTTTTCTTTTAATACAGAAAAAAATGTTTATATGTATTTCTGTTCACGCCAGGTCACTTACTGGGTAGGTAGAGACACTTATCTGTATCTCTACATTAATCCTGTCGGCTCACCCATACATGCACGCCGATTTCGGAAACTTAATTGCACCGTTTTTCCAATTTCATATTGATTCTGGTAACGTGATCGTTTACCCTTTATAATTTTTTTTTCTACATACCATAAACAACTGAGCATGCCCGTTCTCATTATCATGCCCATACTTTCACTCAATCCCACTCGTTCCCAATTACATCATTGCATATTTGGTCTGTTATTTTACACAGCACGTTCATCGCAATCAGTACATTTCTAATGCGTTAAATTTGCTTCCTTCCTTCTCTTGGCATACCCTCCCGTGATGTGACTTCCATACAATAATGTCGGGACAAGAAAAGTGATTATAGTAAACTCGAATACGTTCCCTTCTCCGACGATAACGTTTTGATTGAGTAATACTAATATAGATAGCTACTAATATACTGTATATGAAAATACTTGGCTACTGGGGCTAAAATTAATAAATCCAACAATGGGTTACCTATGAGAAAGTCATATCTAGCTAGACAAGTTATACCTACCTTGTGTTATACTTTTTATATGACTTGAAAGTTTTATCTTTTTACACCTAAGTATAATATAAAATTTAATTTTAGGGTTCCGTACATTAAAAAAAACTGGAACCATTATGGGATCACTCAGTCCGTCTATACAGACAGGTGTCTCGTAAACTGGTTAAGGTAGAAAGTTTAAATTTGGAGGAGACTTTAAAGTAGTATCTTCTAGTTGCCTGAACTATCATATTTGGAAAAAAAAGCATTCAAGAGATTATTATGTGGCTAACAATTAATTACCGAAATTAAATAGAAAAATATTACCCATTTAAATTATACGGCAAACTGTAGTGCAGAAAGGTGCGATAATTCAAAAATTAATAAATCGAAAATTCTGAAAAATATGAAATCATGGAGGAATACGTAAACATGTTTCAACTTTCTAGCTCAAATGGTTACTAAAATAATAAGTATTTTATATCTGAAATTTCACACCTATTCACCATTTTTATTCTTCTATTGTACAGAACCAGTAAGTGTGCGAACAGTATTTGCATTGACTGCTTTTTAAATCACTTATTTAATTAATTATTCAAAACAATTTATTGCCTGGTTATTTTTTACTATACCGGTTCAAATAAAATTATATTAGTTTATTTATCTATACTATCTATATCTATACTAATATAATAAAGAGGAAAGATTTGTATTTTTGTATGTTTGTAATGAATAAACTCAAAAACACCATTAGAAAGCTGCATTATTCAGAAGTAACATAGGCTAATAATATCACGCTAGGTCCTATAGTTGTGGAGCAGTAACCAAAAATGTTTTAAAAACGGGGGAAAAGTATCGTTTCTGAGGCCTTCCGTGGCGTGCGCTGAGCATATAGTTAAAGTTATACAAACCTGTGCGAAGCCGGGACGGGCCGCTAGTATCTTATAAATATCGTATCGTCTCTATGAAATCGATAAATAATATTATATTTTTAATCTCACATGTATTATTTTTAAATAATGTCAACTAGCTGACCCGCGCAACTTCGTCGCGCACGCAAGGGAAGCTTTCAAATGGAACAAATTTTCCCCGTTTTCCCAACATTTTTCATTGATGCTCTGCTCCTATCGGTCTTAGCTTAATGTTATATAGGTATAAGTGAGAAAATCACAGAACCGAGCTGAAAATTGTCATCAACTTTTTTAGAACCGGAATCAATTCAGTCCTTATCAGCACTTATGCTTTCTAATGGACAGTGTAGCTTGAATAATTTCAAACTGTGCATTGGCAGCAGTGAGAAGAAGACTGACCATCACCTATATTTTTTTACAATTTCACCCTTCAATATCAATCCTTAGATCCCTTGCTGCACTTATGCCTAGTTTATATCAATCATACAGTAAGTGCTAAACTACCGTTTTAGGATTGTGGCATAAGTGAGATAATTGTCCAACGCAAAAATTCGTTGCAAAATAATAATTTATTTAAAAATACTTGGGCCATTCTCAATTTTGCAATGATTTTCCTGAACTTGGAGAGTACTTTTAATACTCTGAGAGGCATAAGTGAGAAAATCGGTGTTGAACTTTTGTCGCCAAATAACTTTAACTTTAAATAAAGTTAAATTGTTTTAATTCTTTTTTTCTGTTACTTGGATATTTTCAAGTTATTTTGTTTCGGTACAAAAGAAATAATAGTACCTACGAGGTCTCGGTTAGTAATTTTTTTAGGATGCAACCTTACTTTAATATTAATTTCTAAAGTGATTCGATTTATTTGCTCGCGAGTGTAGTTTCTTTGTATTTATTTGTGTGATCTATTTTTATGAACGACATGAATATTGTAGATCGTTGCTTGTTTACATTTGGGCTATAATTAAATGTTTTATATCATTGTCGGGTTTATTTCAGGATTTTGCTTAATCTTGTAACCGAACAGCAGATAGGTCGTTATTTGTTTATTTAAAAAATCTGTTTTATGATTTTTTTTTTATATTCTTTTTTGTTTTCTACTTACAATAAATATTTGTTTGTACTTACAAATATATATTTAAAAAAAATATCAACGCGGGTGCCTTATGGCGTCCGAGACCGCCTAGACAGGGGTACCCAGCGGAGGAGTTTTTAATCCCACCGCGTCATAGCCGAAGGTATGTGTCTACACCGAACAAGTGGCTAGCTCGTCGCGATGTTTGGATAGACTCAATAACCCATCTATCTATCTATATACAGTTTTACAAGTTGGTTGGTAGTGAAACTGGGACCGACAACTTAATGTGCTCTCCGAGGCACTATAGTGGTGTTGTTAAACAAATGTACCTATATAAATTTTGGGTTTGAACCAGGGACCTTAGTGTTTTTAAGTCTGACGTCTAACCAACACAGCCATCACGTAATATATAATTATTTACATTAGGACATTTCACATATATTTCTCTGGTCACAAATTATTTTCTAGGCTTATACTATGTGTACCAGAAACAACGTAACTAATGCATATTATAAGTTATATATATAGACACCCTAACCAAGGCAAACTGTACAGAAAAACGTACTAATATATATTGCCTGAGTGGGAATTGAACCCACCACCACCGGATACAACGCTAGCGGCATAACTACAAGACCACGGAATTTCATTTTCTAAATTTTCTGTTTTTTTCAGGTGCTGGAGAGTCTGGGAAGAGTACAATAGTCAAACAAATGAAGTGAGTAACATTATTGTAATATAATTAATATTTTAAAGTGGAGATGCGGAGGAGAAAGAATGACGATGAAAGCCCACTTCTTATTTCTGTGATACTCATAAGTACGAAGACGAAAATCACGGTCTTTTGAGCATAACTGTGGATCTTGACCTTATTCGCGGATCAAGCTTGGCAGAAGGTTTGTCCAAGATCATATCTAACCAGTAGACGGTTTCTTTACCAGTCGGTAAATCATATGGGCAGCTCTCTAACTAGTGTTATATACACCACAACAAACTTGCCACTTGTTAGGTGTTGCCTTCGAACACCATCGGCGAAACGAGGAAGTATTCCCTCCGCTGGGTACCCTGAGCCCGTTTACACGGTTCTTGAAAGTCAATATATATTTTTTACATACATATCATCACGGGTGCCTTAAGGCGCCCGAGACCGCCTAGACGGCCCCAGGGTGCCCAGCGGAGGAGTTTTAATCCCACCTCGTCGTAGCCGATGGTATGAGTCTACACCGAACAAGTGGCTAGCTCGTCGCGATGTTAAATATGTTAAATACCGTACGTCTGGCAATACTATCTCTAACTATATATTTTATTACTTTGACACCAAAATGTTTGGTAATTCCTTAGTTGCAAATCTGTTCTCTTTTGGTAAATACCCAGTTTAGTCAGAAATACTTTGCTCAAGAATACAACATGAAAGGTCTCATACAAAGTTGAGAAAATCTATCCACCCGGATATCTACACATTTGTTTTTTCTTTCTATCATTAATATAAATACGTCAAACAGATAAATGGCGGACTTCTATAATCTATCGTAATTTCTATAAAACGCTGTTTTCATAATTCCCATATAATATGTTATATAACATATTATATGGGAATAATGAAAACAGAGACCACGTTATATATGTTATATATATATATAACATATTATAGGATAATATATTAGAATCAACCAAATATTGCTTCTATCCGAAGGATGCTAAATATGAACTGGCAGATCTTTTAGACTCTGTTTTAAGAGCCAACTAAGAGGCTGATACCGACGAGTATATATCTCATAGAGAAAGGACTATGCTGCCACGTTTTTTAAAGAAAGACATGGATTTCTCTACCAGGGGCCTATTTCATAAACGTGACAATTGTAATTTACTATGACAATTTATAATACATTGCTTGGTTTAGTTTGTTCTAAATAAATAAATCTAACTAAACTAAGCAATGTATTATAAATTGTCATGGTAAAATACAATTGTCACGTTTATGAAATAGGCCCCAGATCTTTTTTCAGACAGTTTTCACAAGTGTGACTAAATTCGACCTCATCAATGCTTTTCAGACGATTGGATCAAATGCAGTTTGCCATTTATATATTTTTTAAAGTTTTACTTACCATTGTATAAAACAAAGTAATAATTATATACAACGTACATATTTAGATCTAGACATCATGCAGATATTACAGTGATTAGGTATTAGCAGTGAGTTATCTATCGATTAACAACCTGCTCACAAGCAAATGATATCCAATACATATATTTATATCTGTATAAACATTATAATCTTTATATCATTTAATTACAACAAGTATGATTAATGCATGCAATTCCTAATAATCAATTTTCATATTTATTTTATCGCATATATATGTGGTGGCCGTAAATAAATAAATATTTTTTTGAATGGAAAAAATAATACAAAATAATAATTTATGTGAGTCTTTTTTTTTCTAAAATTGACAAATAGTTACAATTCAGGGCAATGAATGTGTGGGTATAAAAGTATTAATATACACTCACTTATACATACTCGTATAAGTGAGTGAGTACCTACATGTATTAAGTTTTGAAACCTCGTGAAAATGTGTGGTAAATAAGTCCAATAATAATATAAGAAGTTTCATCTTAACATATGGGTGTTTTAGTAATTATTTTATTTATTTAGTTATCAATAGCATTTGTTCAGTTTCATCATGATTTACTGTAAGCACTAGCTAGAGATTCTTGGCCTTATTCATAACAACTTATTGAGTCCTTCAAGAACACTTAAGTTATAGAAGGTTTTTCTCTTTTATTTAGCAATAAAAATGAATATGCGGAAAAGAGACAAAACATTCCATAACCAAAGTGTTCTTCAAGGCCTCAATATGTTTTTTGTCTAAACCCCGAATCATAGGTATACAGGGTGTTTAGTAGAGCGTTAGCCAAACTTAAGGGCCGAATAGGTACATCTATTTAGAAAATTACATACATACATACCATTACGCCTGTATCCCAGTTATGGGGTAGGCAGAGAGCAATGACCATTGGGACCTAATTTTTATTTTATAAATAAAAAAAAATACTTTCTTTAACATTTTATTGAACTTTGACAGCTCATTACTAATTTTTTTAGTCATTATTTTGGTCTAAAATTGCATTCATTAGATTGAATGTTTATTAGACAATAAAAACGATAAATGTATTAAGTAACTAGAAACAAGTAAAAAAAAATTAGGTGTTAAACTCCGGGAAAAAATGGCCTAAAAAAAATGTGTTCTAATGTTCATAATACTGAATTTTCTAAATAGGTGTACCTACTCGGCTCTTAAGTTTGGCTAACCCTCTACCAAACATCCTGTATACATACAAAAAGAAACCTAATTAATTATTCTACCAGCTTGTAAGTCTTGGCTAATTGAGTGTATAATGTGACTGCTAATTGAGTGTATAATATAACTTTTCCCATACTCAATACAAATAAACTTGTAACAATGACTTTAACAAAAACATGCTAGTGTGTAATTTGTTAATGCTACTTACGTGTATTATACGACTTAGCATTGATTCAATCACTCTTACAAAAAAGCGGCCCAGTCTCACCAGACTGTTCAGTCACTGCGCATCTGATAAGAAGTTTAAGCAGATGACAACAAGATTGGACCTGGGATGGGTGAACGCTTTATACAACAAGGCATCAAAAACACAATGCTTGCCACTTGTTAGGTGTTGCCTTCGATCACCATCGGCGAAATGAGGATGTATTAGACTCAAAAAAAATCCGTGGGGATGCAAATAAAGATTTATTTATTTATAACTTCGCTGGGTTTCCTGGAATCTAGGCGCTAGTTTTTTTTAATAATATAATGAAATTTGTTTTGGTATAAATAAAAAATAAATAACCAGATACAAAATAATGCAATTAAAATATATATTTTGAGTAAGTGTAGTTCTTTACAAAAAAATCTATTTTGGCATATTACTTTCTCACAAGCGCAAGCTTTGTAGTCTGTGGGAACCTGAGATGCAAGATTATTTTCTATCTGGGAACACAGAGTTTAAAATATTAGAGAACGCGATGCTTCCGACTATTGTATTTTTCGAATGATAAAATAATATAATTAAAGTCGTACCCCGCAGTTTCACACCCGTCGTTTATTTAAAAATAATATCGGAGCGAAAATAACATACTGCCCATATTAGTCGTTAATAATGCTTTCTATAGGTAGGTAAAAGGATTTTAAAAAATTGTTCAGAATTATACAACAACAAAAAAACGTTTTTCTCCCTTTATAATATGACTAGCTTCGTGTGTGTTAGTTATCTATTTTTCGTAGGTAAAAAGTAGTCTATAACAGACTTTAAAAAGATGTACTTGGGCCTCTTGGGCTAATATGAGGTTCTGCTGATCAAAACGAACGACTTTTCCCATGGTACAGAAAAACGTATTAATATTTTTTTGGCATGGGTGGGAATCGAACCCACGACCTCCGAATACAACGCCAAAGGCGCAACCACTAGTCTACGGAGGCGCTCACTAAATATAGACCTAGACAAATGGAGAAGTAAAATATAGAGTGGCAAAACTATTCCCATACTTAATTTACAGTTATTTTTTTTTTTTTAATAAATTAAAGTCACTGGGTGTGTCAAGTCGCTGCGTCTATGAGATATTTGATGCAGTCAGACATACACAGCAACACCTGAGTCTCATTAAAAGGGTTTCTAATATATATTTTTTTGAAAATCGAATTTAAAAGAATGATAACTAAAAACTCTTTACAATTATGATTTATTTCGCTCTCTATGCAGTCAAAAGTTACTGAGAAAAAGTAGTGCATTGTATGAAGAACCAGGTACGATTGACTCATTATTACTGGCTTCAAATTATACTAATTATTTGATGCGGGTTTTCTCTTGCTTCAACGACTGGCGCGTGCTTCACGCCGTGTTATATTTGTGCTATGTAGCATAAGTGTTTATTATTTATTTGTACATAAACTGGATTGTAAAGAAAAATACTGATCCACCTAACAATAATATATTAAAAATACTTACGCTGAGTTGCAACAAAATGAACTCTCTGTTATTGTAACGATAAGGGTTAAAAATGGCGTCAATGGTTGGTACCATTGACGCCATTTTAAACTTTTAATTTTGGCGCAACTCAGCCTTAGTAAAAATGTTAAAGGCGGTATCTATAGGATGTTTTTATTAACTGGAATCCTCGGTTTCAGAAAATGTGCGTCCAATTTCATTAGGAATAACCTGGGACCTAATTATAAAACAGCGAAATCGATAGCGGACTGTGAATGCGTTAATAATTTGAGTTGTCATCGCTCTTATTTCCAATGCAATTTAAAAGGCTACGACAGCTCTAATTGCAATCGATCACGATAGCGATCTGCCAAAATTTCGTTTCATAATTAGGGGGTTTGTTGATGCTATACCTTTTCCGTTATGCTGTAAGAATAGATGTAAAGAAACTAACCAAGGATTGTCAAACCGTATTTCTACGTTTGTTTTAAACTTCATAATATTTTACGCAAAAAATAAGTATCAATAATACTTATTTTTCGCGTCTTATTTAATGTTCTGTACATTAAATAAGACGCGACGGTGAAATGATTTTTGTATTTTTTTGTCATTCTTTTTCGGTTTGTCTGTCGTTTGTGTGCATCTCCACATAAGTTCGAAAGTCCAATTAGTATAAGCCACTAATTGGACCCAACATCGAAAGATTCATCATCAAAATCGACCAAATGAATCAAAAGATATTTAAACACATAGCGCCACGTGCGGATTGAACGTGATAGTACCATGATCTTAAAAATAAATTACAAGACAAAGCCGCTCAATATAATCGTTGTTTTTTTAACCAGTATCATCTCTTCCACAGGATTATCCACGAAAGTGGGTTCACAAATGAAGACTTCAAGCAGTACAGGCCGGTAGTGTACAGTAACACAATACAATCACTGGTAGCCATCTTACGTGCCATGCCCAATCTAGGCATCACCTATGGGAACAAAGAAAGAGAGGTGAGTGATTTTTACATTACGTATGATTTACAGTGCTCAAATGCTTTCACATGCCCAAGTTATAGTGACTATTTTGTGCTAGAAAATAGTTTAATTATTTATTAAAATTAAATTAAAATAACTTGCAATCAGACGGGATGAAGTTAAAGACACTGCATTCGCAATGGCGAAAACTGTGTTCTTACTACACAATGAGTTTTTGCACTTCCAGTATTTCTCGACTACTATTGGTAGCCGATTTTTTTTTTTTTTTTCGGTCATTGTATTTATTAATCTTGTTGTCTTGGTATTAGAACATTATTTATTACAACAGAAAGATATTTAAGTACAATTACCAACATAAAAATAATAATTGGACTACGCCAAGACGACTGCAAGAGCCCTTAAGAAAATATAGCTTGCTGTGTAATAATCCAAGGAAACTTTTTAGAAAAAAAATTTAGTTCATGTAACAATTAAGCCCAAATGTTGTAGCAATATTTCCTATCTATTTTGTAATCGGTACATTATACAAAATAACGAAGTTTTGTTCTACGACAAAAATAATTACATAATTTAGCAAATGTGTCTTTACATGGATTTTACAATGTAGTCATGATTTCTTCCATAAATGAATCTAACAACAAAACAATGTATTGTATTATCTTACCATACCCGACCTAAGTTACAGTATTTAAATATCTTAATGCCTTTTAGGGAATCATTTACATATTAAATTTGTTATTCTCGGCTTAAGATTATTTATTTCGTTGGAATCCCGGTGTGTACCAATGAATTTTTAATTTTAAAAAAAGTACATTTGTTTGACAACGCCACTATAGTGCCTCGGAGAGCACGTTAAGCTGTCGGCCCGGTTTCACTATACCAACTTGTGATAGGGCCCAGAACGCTGGCGACATTTCCTCTTTGGATTATCAAACTTAATCTTTGAGAGAGGAAAGCGCCAGCCCTCTGGTCACCTGTGACGTCGATCAATTTTGAAGAAATCTGTTTCACAAGCTTTCTTGCTTCTGGGCCCCATGGTCCCATTGCCTCTACCCCAAACGGCACAAATATATAATTATTAACTATTTGCGAGTATTTTGCCGTTTGAGGTATTCCGCATCGGCAGCAGCGTTTCGTATAATTCATATTATATTTTTAAACATCCAGACTATGACAAACTGTAAGAAAAACGTACTAATATTTTTTTGTCATGGGTGGGAATCGGACCCACGACCTCCGGATACAACACCAAAGGTGCAACACTAGTCTACGAAGTCAATTAAATCCTTAAAAAATATGCTAACAAATGTAACAAAGGTTTAATTAGTCCTCACTCTATTAATTACGTGTAATAATTATTAATGTTTACGTTTTGCACCAATTAGGATACATTCTAAATATTAATTGATAGGCAGGCAACAGGAATTCGGGACCATTAAACTATGGTTCTTTGATATTTATTGTAGAACTTCTAACATTTGTTAGATAGAGACAAATCGTTTGCAGTTGTCGCTGCAAGACTTTGGAATAATTTACCAGTCAAAATAAGACAATCACCAAATAGAGTCATATTTAAAGAAAGAGTATATGATTAATATCTAAATTTCATAGGTAGTTTTTATTAATCTTTAATTATTCTATTCCTTTCCATTTTATTATTTTTCCTTTCTCATTTTGTAGTTGGTAGTATTATGTATGTATATATATATATATATATACATTTAAAAGATCTAACTAACAAAACAGTAGGAGAAAACGGTAGATTACTTGTTTCAGCCATAACCGCTTTAACAAATCATATGCTTTCTGGTAAAGTACCTAGTGAGATCACGCCCATATTATATGGGGCTACCCTATGTGCCTTAAAAAAAAAAGATGGGGGTCTACGACCAATTGCCATCGGTTCAACTTTTAGACGTCTTACATCCAAAATTTGTTGTAAAAATATAAAATTAGAAATGAAAAATGTTTTTGAACCAATACAATTAGGTTTTGGCTGCAAGGGAGGATGCGAGGCAGCAGTTCATGCTACGCGACAATATTTACAAAAATCTAGTTCTTCGGTTCTTTTAAAAATAGATGTCAAGAACGCGTTTAACTCCATAGATCGTAATATTTTTTTAGAAGAAATTAAAAATTTAACACCCCAAATTTATTGTTACCTTCTTCAGTGTTATAGCTCACCCACAAAATTAATGTACAAACAGCATGAAATTTCTTCTGCCGTTGGTTGTCAGCAAGGAGATCCTCTTGGGCCAGCTATATTCAGTTTAGGTATTAATTCCATAATAAAAGAATTAAAAAGCAAATTAAACATTTGGTATTTAGACGATGGTACTTTGGGAGACAATAATTATAATATCGTTTATAACGATTTAACTAGCATTATCACAAAATTTTCGTCAATAGGCTTACAATTAAATAGTAAAAAATGCGAATTGTATTTATCAGATTTTTATAATTTGGATGAACGAGCTGACATTATTAAAAAATTCAATGTTTTGGCACCAAACCTAAAAATCATTCATAAAGATTCATTACAACTATTAGGCGCTCCAATATTTGAAGAAAGTGTACCATCATTCATCAATTCTAAATTACAAGTTTTTAATTCGGTATCAGACCGCATATTTAATTTAAAAAGTCACATAGCCCTTTATATTTTTCGATTTTGTTTATTTGTTCCAAAATTTACATACATTTTGAGAGCCTGTCCCATTTGGAAATTCACATTATTACTTAAAAATATTGACCAAATTTTGAAACAACAAATCGAAATAATACTAAATTCAAAATTGGATGATCGGGCTTTCATACAGGCTACTTTACCAGTAAAATTTGGCGGCCTTGGAATTAGAAGGTTATCTAATATTGCCTTACCAGCTTACTTGGCTTCTGTTTATAGTACTCACGACCTCATTGGTAAAATCTTAAGCCCGTCCTGCGGGGACGTCGAGGTGGTATACTTAACAGAGGCCAAGGAAGCTTGGGAATTGGCTTGTCCGGGCGAGAACCTTCCTGACAACTTAAAAGTGCAAAGGCTGTGGGATTTTCCTCTGGTGAAACGTGATCATAAATCACTACTAAACTCATCTGTAACGATGAGGGATCACGCTCGTATCTTAGCGGTGTCGGATCATGGTGCAGGTCAATGGATAAATGCACTTCCCTCAAAAAATTTAGGCACGCTTCTAGAAAATAGCACTCTGCGGATATCAGTCTGTCTACGACTAGGAATAAAAGTATGTGAACCACATCGCTGTCCATGTGGAAAAGATGTCGATGAGCTTGGTCACCACGGGCTGTCGTGTTCCAAAAGTGCGGGTCGCTATTTCCGTCACAGTGCCATTAATGATCTTATTCGTAGGACGCTTGCAGTAGTCTCGATCCCATCTACTTTAGAACCAACCGGTTTGAGTCGAGACGATGGCAAGCGTCCAGACGGAATGACATTAGTACCTTGGAGATTGGGCCAATCTCTGGTATAGGATTTTACCTGCTGGGATACCCTAGCCCCTTCCCACCTGCAAGGTACTTCTGTTAGAGCTGGTGCTGCGGCGGAACAAGCTCAGATCAGCAAGCGTCGAAAATATGAAACTATTTGCAATAGTTACTTATTTTCGACGTTTGCGGTTGAAACGATGGGTCCGTGGGGATCAGAACTAAAAGCTTTTTATAAAGAAATTGCTCCAAGGCTCATTGACGTCTCTGGTGACAAAAGGGCTGGCAGTTTTTTCTCTCAAAAATTAAGTATATTAATTCAGAGAGGAAATGCTGCCAGCGTATTGGGCACCATGCCACAGGACAGCGATTTGGAGGAGCTATTTTTTTTGTAAGTATTTTATTTTATTTATTTATTATTTTAGTTAATTTAGTTTTTAATGTACATTTTATTTTAAGTTTTCTTTTTTAAATTGATTAATTAATTATTGTGAAATGATATTTAATTAAAAATGCTTTAAGTAAAAAAAAAAAAAGTCTATAAGAGATTGTAAGTATTTTATAAATATTCACTGGTTTATATACTCGGTTACTGTATTGCACCTACCTCACTTATTAACTGCTTTTATTGTCCCGAAGGTTTGACTGGTAGAGAATGCCTAGCGGCATTAAGTCCGCCTTTGTATTTTGTATGCAATAAAGATTTAAATAAATAAATAGAGAGGTAGAAATACATATTTATGTCATAATCAAAATAAATAAATATCATCACGGGTGGCTCAGGGTACCTATCAGAGTAGTTTTAATCCCACCTCGTAGTAGCCGATGGTATGAGGCTACCTACCTACACCGAACAAGTGGCTAGCTCGTCGCAATGTTTAGATCGGCAGTTTCACAAGATGGTATAGTGAAACTGGGACTGGCAGCTTAAAGTGCTCTCCGAGACTATAGTGGTGTTGTCAAAAGACAATGTCTCTTTTCAGGGTGCAATAACTATGCACCAGAGCAGTTTAGAGGTTTTGTTTATAATAAAAAAAAAAAGAACAATCTGCATTTTTATTTTTTTATTTTAAATAATAGGTATGTTATAAATAATAGGTAATAGATTTTTTTACTGTACCTAATAAATAAATTATTAGCAAAATAACATATATTTATATCACAAACTAAAATAGTTTATACCCCGAATGTAAACCTATATATTTTCTACTAGATATGTCTTAAAGTCTAGCTAGGTTATAAAATGATGGGTTCTATAAATATTTACAGCTGTAAAATAATTATGTATTCCTAACTACGTCTGAGTGGGGTAAGCGGTTTTTACTTCCGGTCGATAGAACGACGGTACTCTATTAGCATAATGATTTAGAACTATATTAAACCTTTTTAAAAATAGAATTGGCAATTAAAACTTTCTTTATGTTAAGGGGACAACTGCACTAAACTATTTCATAGTAAATTTTCTTTACAAAAATATCTATGTAACATATATATCATCACGGGTGCCTTATGGCCCCAGGGTACCCAGCGGAGGGGGTTCAATCCCACCTCGTAGCCGATGGTATGAGTCTACACCGAACAAATGACTAGCTCGTCCCGATACAAAAATATATAAAATAATTATGAATTGTTTAATTTTATTATTATGCAAAAATAAAATTTTCAGTTTAGAAACATGACGATATATATTGAGCAATATAAAAATAATACTAATTCCTACTAATATTATAAATGCCAAAGTTTGTGACGATGGTTGTATGGAGTTTTGTTGGAAGTATATTTTACGCAAACACTAGGTACTAAACAGATTTTGATGAATCTTATCAGTAATATAGGATATAACCTTTTTTTTTTCGAAATTCCCACGGGATCGAAGTGGCGGCTAATAGTATAATTTATATATAAAAAAAACTTTAGTTTAAATTGAATTTCTGTTAAACATTTATTACAATAGATAGTAGGTATTAACGAAATCGACTATCATTAATAATTTATAGTACTGCAATCCGATTAACGGTTTACGATTACCTCAACAAAAAAGTGTTTTTTAAATGAAAATCAGTTTTCCTGTATTTCTACTAATCACGCAACTTTAATCTATGAGCGAGTGCCATTTAAAACAAGGACATGTGCATAGTACACAGAGATAGCACTGTAGGTAAAAGCTACATATACTTTATTAATACCTATATATCAATAATATAGCTTAATAGGCTGTTGATAAACTGTAGCTCCGTTTTTTTTGCAACGTGAATAAAGTAGGTACTTTGTTGACCCGGTTTATTTATCAAGCTTGTGTGGATGACTGCTAATTGGGTTTATTATTTTGTGACAAATGTATTAAAAATATACCTTTCGAATTAAATACATATAGTTAGCATTCATTTCTGATTTCTCGGATTGATTCAAGGTCGCTGACTACTGTTGTCATTTTAAAAACATATTAACATCATCACGAGTGCCTTACGGCGCCCGAGACCATCTAGACGGCGTCAGGGTGGGGGTTTTTAATCCCACCTCGTCGTAGCTGATGGTCTACACCAAACAAGTGGCTAGCTCGTCGTAAAATATTAAAATTTATTTATTCAAAGTTTCAGAAAAATATGACAAAAAAATCTTGTGTTGTGAAATATATACACAAATATATACATATTTCTTTTGTTGACATGGATCCCTAGTCAGTCACTAGAATTCCCTGTGTCGTGGTGACTAGTCTCTTTTTAGTATATAATCTGTTTTCCCCTGAGCATTGATTGGTATATAATATTTTTTGTTTTGTATAGAAGACCATCTTCGTTAATTTTAAACGTTAGAGCACTTTCATATTATTCATACTCACATAAAAATAAGTCCTTCAGCCTAAACGTAAATATAAAACCCATACCTAAATATACCCAAGTAAATAATTAATGTAAACAGTAGTCCAATGTAGCTCATCAGAAATGCATAATAGAATAATTGACGATTGCATTGTGAATGCATCGCGTGCGGCGGTAGGTGCCGCTAGGTATTATTAGTGGAATGGCTACGGTCGATACTTAGTATTTATTTATGGAAAATACTCTACCTACTTCGGATTGTCGTTGAAAGAAAATACCTAATACGTATTTTCTTTGGTGGACTTTATAAACTAGGATTCGTTGTTTAAAACTTTAAATGTCAGAATTTTAAATTTAAAAGCAATTACTTCTTGTTAGACTTAAAACATCTGGTGGATACAGAATTTTTGGGCATGGGAATTGATGTGTAAGAACCCTATACGTTGTAAAAAACCTCTGCTGGATTGGTGTAACCAACTCAGTAAGTTGTATTCTCAACACTTCTCTTCATTCAAGGAACTTTTTGTCTTATTCTGGCCTGATTTGACCTTTGTCGGTAGAGGGGCATTCGACCCCCCTGGGGCCGAGGTTCGGCGTGGGAAACCCCTGTTGAGGGACAGCCTGATCGAGGCATGGACGCCTTTTGTTACCGAGACAATAACTATACTAAAAATTCGTCCTTTTCCCAGGGCCTTGGGATTAGAATTACGAAAAAATTTCATAATGCGAAAAGTCACAAAAGGAAGCTACTGTCTTAATAGTCCCAGAGCTGGCGGCAAAAATCGACAAGAGGTTTATCATGGCCCAGAATTCAATATGATTTAGTATTAAGGGTGTACATGAGTCAGCACCCACCGGCAAGGTCAGGTGGTGGAACAACTGGCCGCGACGCGTTTTGAGTATGTAAAATTAGAACATGCTCTACAAGTATTTAGTCATAATTGAAAACTGGCAGTAAAGTAGCTTTTAGTACCAAATAACATAGGATAGTGGTCAGACCGTATTGTTGAGGAACGCGACGAGTCAGTACGCTACATAAGTTGTCGCCGTGACGATGTCCACTTGTCCGATGTGCAAGAGTTAAGTCGAGTTAATTTACTGCTTTATTATTATATATAATTTAAGGAAAAAAGAGTAAGACCACAAATTAATGGAACGGACGAAGTCAGCAGTCGCTCAAAGTGCGGATATCGAACGCGTCCAGCTATGCGGTGTGCGTATTATTTTCCTTTTTTGTTTATGCACAAAATTGTAAAAACAATTTGAATATAAACTAATCTAATACACTGAATAATAAAGGATGTCTCATTAAGAACTTTAATTTTAATAATTAAAAAATATATATTTATTTAATATTTGATTTTTTTCTACATATGTATGGAGGTAGTGATGACATTTACACATGAAACAAAATATCGGTTAAATGTCCACCGTTGCTCTGTTGGCAGGTATGCACTCTATTGACAACTTTTTTGAAAATCACCAGTTTCACTGTCGACGGCAATCAATACATTTAGAAAAACATTTTTTTTTAAAGAAATCTGCATCGCTGTCGCTTTCTTCATCGCCTGTATTTGTTGCTTCGTCGATGTCTTGTTGCTTAGACTCTGATTGGGAATCTATAAAGAAATAATTTATTATTATAAACAATTTATTATTATAAAAATCATTTTAATCGTTTATTAAAATATTTTTGAATAAAAATTTTAATTAATTAGAAATATATAATAAAAAGTAAAATAAAAGATTCAGACCGCACAGCCGCGCACGCTCGATATCCGCTCTTTGAACGACTGCTGTCTGCCTCCTTTCCATTAATTTGCGGTCTGACCCTTTTTTCCTTAAATTATATATATATATAATAATGATGCAGTAAATTAATTTTTAGCAATGCATGACAAAATCTTGCATCGACATCGTCACGGCGACAACTTATGTAGCGTGCTGACTCTTCGCGTTCCTCAACAATGCGGTCTGGCCACTTTTTCACGTTTTTTGGTACTAAAGGCTACTTTACTGCCAATTTTCAATTATGACTAAACACTTGAAGAGCATGATCTAATTTTACATACTTAAAAGCGCGCCGCCGCCAGTTGTCCCACCACCTGACCTTGGTGGGTGACTGACTCATGTACAATAATAATAATAATATGTAGGACAAATTGCTATGGTGACAAACTAAGCTCTAGGCTTCTACTATGTGTACTAGTATACTAAATAATATTGAATTCTCGGCTATGACAAACCTATAGTCGATTTTTGCCGCCAGCTCTCCGGCTATAATTCCCTACTATGAAGGAAATGTCTTAAAACAACTCTGAAAGTAAAAAAGGGGTGACTTTATGTCATGAAGGTAAAAACCGTGCCCGTCCGCGCGCCCCTACTGGAGTAAGCATCATTCAATTTGCAGGGTGCCGCGCGAGTGACAAATTTGTCACTCACACACACCTTTACATTTTTTACATCCTCAGTCTGATTTGTGCGTTCGGCGGAGAAAGTCGAAAAAAGCTCCGCTTTTATTGTCGGAAAAATGGTTAATTGTGCATTAAAGCTGTGTAGAAACTACTATTAAAAAAAAGTACCTAGTGTCACGTTTTTCAAGTATGTATTTAACATGTTTTTCTTATATTAAACCTTAATAAAAAATTATAATAAAACCCATAATTAAAATATCAAAATCTAACGTCGTAACTATGGTAACTGTCAAACTATGTGCATCAGTTAGAAGTTGAAGAACTAGTGATGTATTTTTATTTTTAATGAGAATTTCGATACTTTAAAATAATTTAAATTCTTTTCAATTTAATTTAATCAAAAGGTATGGCGACAACAGAAGCGTCCAACGAGGTTTGTCAGTTACTATTTAGTGATGTGATTTTATAGTTGATATACTCGATTTTTGTAAATACTTTCATGGTTATGAGATATTATACAATTATTGTTTTTTTTTATATAATACTAATTATATTTTCTATACATGATACAGTTTCCCGAAAGATCCGGCATTAAAACGTAAATGGGGAGGCAATTAAAAGAGAAGAAAATTGATAACCAACAAGAATACCCGTATGTTCAGTACATTTTGACGAATCAAGCTACGATTTAATTGTTTTTCGCCTTTTGTAGTTTGAGTATAACTTCCTCTTGGAGGTCGGTCAAAAATGTTGAGATTGCGTTTAGTAGGTACATGTAGTTAGTTGTGCATGTGTTTTAATTTAATAAATAATTTAATTTAATAAAGTATTTTAACTTATTGTTATATTATTATATACCTACATTTTTTAAATCCACTAGTATTATAAATGCGAAAGTGTCTATCAGGGTGGATTTGAAAAGATGTACTTTGGGCTAATATGAGGTTCTGCTGATAAAATCTAACATTTTTTTCTATGGAACCATATTTCGCAAATAAAAAAAAAATGTACTTCCCCATACAAATTGGTCATTTTAACGTTACTAGTTTGTATGGAGAAGGCCATTTTTTTTTCTTTTGCCATACATGGTTCCATGGAAAAGTTGTTTGATTTGATCATATTAGCCCAAAGTATATTTTTCAAAGTTATTGAGTCTATTCAAAACATCGCGACGAGCTAGCCACTTGTTCGGTGTAGACTCATACCATCGGCTACGACGAGGTGGGATTAAAACCCCTCCGCTGGTTACCTTGATGATATGTGTATGTATTACAATTGTATATCGATAAATAATTATTAATCTTTGATGATCTCTATAAATCCCAAAATATTTGGTTTATATCGATAAGTAATAATATTTGATGTCGGTGGCAACACGAATATTATATATTATCGAAACTATTAAGTATGCAATTAAATATTTAGCTTTTTATAATAAAAAAACAATACACTTCATAGACACGCGCACACATTCGTATTTGCTTGTATCTCTTTTTTTCTCAAGCAGTTTTTTAAGTGTCAGAAGCGTTGAGCTGCCATTTGAAGCCACACCTTTTTCCCCGTTCTTCATTTGTTCGCCTCAGAAATTGGCGACACCGGTATCGTACTATTATGAAACAATTTATGTATCATGCTTACTCCATTGGCGCGGGGCGCGTTTTTTTAGCTTCATGCTTTATGTAGTTTTGCGTGCGGGCGATGAGGAGTAAGTCAATCAGGACAAGCTCGTTTACGTATATATAAAGATATAATTATGTCTATTGAAGGATCTTGGCCTTCCGAGATCAGTCATCGGAACTTTTATGGAGCGTGTTTCCAGAATGGCGCTAACGGAACACAGCGCAGGTGAGAGTTCAAAAGGCCTTTAAACCTACTTCGTGGTCTTAAGTCCGGGAACGCTGCAGTTCATTCCCCTGCCTTCCAACCACGCGATGGACCCGGCACCCGCACGGTGAAGCCATAGATCGCTTAGAACATTGTCTCTCTTTTATATACGCCTCCCTTGTTAAAATCTGAGCGCCATTAACTGAAGCTGTTGTAGCTTTGGGCCCCGTCTTTTCAATATCAGGGAAAGATACATTACAAAATGCTAAGGTTTTAAGTTTCCTAGCTCTACCAGTAGCTACATTCCATAGCTTCTTGCTCCTTAACATTATTACCAGCCTTTATAACTATAACTTATCTTGTTTCTATTGTAAAAGTACAATCTTATCTTGTACTTGTATTCAAGTTACGTCATTTCACATAATAACTTACAAACTGTATCGCAGATAACGTACAATAATAAATAATAATTCAAAAGCGTTCTTACTTGATAATGACAATTTATTGTTTTATGCTAACTGAGGTTGAGTTACACCAAAATGGCATCTGTAATTGTAAAGATTAACGATTAAAGTTAAAAATGTCGTCAGTTGTATCAGCTGTCATTTGATCTGCAAAATAAACCCGGACATTCCCTCTATTCCCAATATCTCCCATCTTAATCTGCCGCCATTCGGGATGTTGAAACTTCAATTAAATATTTAGTTTACTATTCCTAAGATATACCTTGCTTAATTTTGAAGAAAATTATTTTCATTGTAGTCTTCTGTAGTAAAAATAACATCTATCTTCTATACATAAATGTACATTGTTAAATTTAAAAAAAAACTTTAATTGTTACAATTACAGAAATGTGCCTTTACTTCCTTTGCTGTAGCTAAACCACGAGTTTTTGTTATACCATTTTATTTCTACTATTATATATAGTATCTATAAAGATAGGCCAATGTGACAGGTTAATTTGTACTGTTTGTTTACAAAAATAAAAACCAACAGGGCATTAATTGTTGAGTGCTTCTCTTTATTACTAAGGAAAGGTGTCGAATATCAAAAGCAGTTTAAGAAGAAACGTAATAAAATTAAGCACAATTAATTTTATTTAAAAAACGTTATTGCCCAAAAAGAGGACAAAGGCGGACTAATGCCTCTAGGTATATGTATATTGTATATCGATAAGTAGGTAGATAGGTTCAATGAAAAAAAGCTAAAACATTTTATATACATACATATAAACATTAACTACAAACAAAAATATTTGCATACATATGTACTGAAATAAATATCTAACAATACACAATAAAAGTGTACTCCATTAGGATATGGAAGGTGTTTGATATTAATTACTGTAAACTGACGAGACTCTACAGAGGATTAATGACCTCAGGATCATTGGGAACAAAGGTTAAGTGTTGATGTCATTGAGGGCACCTGATTCGTCATGAACTAAGGACACCTCTACCTAGATCTTATAAGTATTCTATCATTGGTTGTCGTTTAATTCAGAGCTGTTTAAAATTTTTGGAACTTTCTCATTCAGATATGAAAAAGTGGTGTGTGATGATATTATTGTAAAGTGGCGAGACTCCACAGAGGCTGTTAATAATAACCTCAGGATCGATGAGAACAAAGGTTAAGTTATTGAGGGCATCTGATTCGTCATGAACTAAGGACACCTAAAATAGATCTAACAAGGGCTTTGTCATTGGTTGTCTTTTAATAAGAGCTGTTTTAAAAATTTTGACCTTTCTGAGACTTGAGTACTTTCTTATTTATTGAACTGTTCTTGTTGTTGGTATCGAATCTACAGGAACAATGCTTAGTTGCGGGCATAAGCAACCTTGCTTTATGCCCGCAAAAAAAAGCGGCCCCAGCCTTGCGGCCAAGTCCACTGCGCAAATAATAACAAGGTTAAGCAGATGACAACAAGGCCGGCCTGGGATGGGTGACCGCTTTATACAACGAGGCTATTTCATCATAAACACCGCAACAAGCTCGCCACTTGTTAGGTGTTGCCTCCGAATACCATCGGCGAAATGAGGACGGGTTAATCCCTCCGCTGGGTACCCTGAAGACGTTTAAACGGTTCTCGGGAGCCAAATAGGCACCCGTGGATGGTATTTATATATTTATTTATGTCCGCGACTTCGTTCTCGTACAGACAACATGTTTTAATACAGTATACAATTAATTAAACATGCAGTAATGAATTGCAAGGTACAGGATGAATTTGTTTTTTTTTTTTGTTGACGGTATTTTACTATAGATAGTTCGGATAATTTCAATACAATTTTAGTAGTTACCGTGGTTGCTATAGGTCCAATAATAATATAAATATTATTCAAAACAGCTGAAGACCGATAGAGGGTAAGTTAAAAATAAAATCAATTGCTTAATATTAATTATTAAATAATAATATAGTTTTAATAAGAAAGAATATTGTCATATTCGTTTCTATTGTTGAATATAAATTAGTTTTCTTTAATAATAATATAATAATAATATGTAGGACAATTTACACAAATTGCTCTGGTCACAAACTAAGCTTTAGGCTTGTACTATGTGCACCAGAAACAATGATATAGTACATATTATATTTTATAAACACCCAGACCATGACAAACTATACAGAAAAATGTACTAATATTTATTTGTCATGGGTGGGAATCGAACCCACGACCTCCGGAATCAACGCCAAAGGCGTAACCACTAGTCTACGGAGGCTGTCAAAGGCTTTGTTTCAATGTTTTTTTGCAAAAACAAACTTTATATTCGACATAATTTGCCGTGCTGTCGAACTGACGGTAGTTTTGTAAGTGAATCGCCTACGAGCTCAAACAGAATTGCTGATGAGTCACGATCGTGCGTTCACTCCGACCGAGGGGACTGTCAATCACTCGATCGGTCTTATCTGCGACTGTCGCGATAAACGGAACTGATGGAAGTGTTCTACTGGCTGCTAGCTACAAGTTGAACGAGTCAATAACAGTTATGGTTCTACTTAGGTTATTTGGCTTCTACAACTTTGCTAGGCTGACTGATCGGTTTCGTCACCACCGCCATAATGATGATGAGATATGCAAAAATGTTTCGGTTTTAGTTTGTGGGTTCACCGGTTTTTAGGAAGCATATATTTTTCTTTGAGTTGGTTATGTACGGTAGTCTCTTTTCAGGGTGCTGTGACGAACCTATTTTTGATCTTATGAATGATAGGCACTTATTACAGTTGTATAATTTTCCCGTAAAAGTTAAAAAGTAAGTCATATTAAAGTATATAAAACAATCAAATTTATTTAAATTAAGGAAAATATGTTTTATTTTATTGTGCTTAAATGTAGGTATAATAGTCATTTTACTCGGAAATTAATATGAAGCTGATAAAGTAGTGTCAGTTGGAAACTTGTGTTTTTATCACGGGAGCCTTACAGTTAGAGAACAAATTTTCTATTAGACCCTTTATGTTGTGGTTTTTTTTTTTTTTTTTTTCTTTTATTTATTTATTTACATCAAAAGTATTAACAGATTTGTTCTTTAAGTTGCGCTCAAAAACCTGAGCGGTTTATGTGAGCGCAGCTGAGTCGCATATGGTAAATTAGGTACATTTTAAGATTATTTTACATTTGAGTTTTAACAATTTCTCAAACAGCATGCACTGCAACTATTGGAGTACATGTTGTCCAGGTCTTAGAAAAAATACATTTCTAAGGTCTAGGTATATTTTGATAATTATTTGCTTAGGTTGGTACTTTAATCTTTTGTTTTGTATTTTTTTTTTAATCTGGATACATATTCAAGTAATAAACGAAAGTTGAAGTATAGAAACAAATTTACCAAATATTTGGAACTAAATTAGTATCAAAATATTGCTTGGAATATTATTCGTAATGTTGTTGCCCCATGTAGCCTGGATATATTTTTCACAAGTTTCAGTTGTTTTCCGGCAAATATGCTGTATTAGCTGGGACTACAGTTTAAAAAAACATGGTAGAGATACTGGTAGGCAGAAGTAAATAAATTACAAGTTTTATGTCTGAATTTTATTTAGTATGCAGTTAGTATACGACTGTTTGGTTAAACATCCGTCAGACTGTATGACAATGAACAGTGTGTGAATAAAACGGCACATTATATGCACGCCAACATTGCGACTCCGGGTCGTTAATCAGTATGCTACGGTAGGAAGAAAGCTAGTACTGCAGGAGAAATTAATAATATCACTCTATTTTTGAACGCCTCCGCTGTCTAGTGGTTACGCACGAGTATCCGAAAGTCGTAGGTTCGTTTTTCTGTACAGTTTGTTTGTAGTCTGGGTCTTGAAAATATAATACACATACATACATATCATCACGGGTGCCTTACGGCGCCCGAGACCGCCTAGACGGCCCCAGGGTACCCAGCGGAGGGGTTTTAATCCCACCTCGTAGCCGATGGTATGAGTCTACACCGAACAAGTGGCTAGCTCGTCGCGATGTTTTGAATAGACTCAATAATCCATCTATATATAAACGATTTCACAAGTTGCTATAGTGAAACCGGGACTGACAGTTTATCGTGCTCTCCGAGGCACTATAGTGTTGTTGTCAAACAAATGTACATTTTTTTTTTAATTAAAAACTCATTGGTACACACCGGGATTCGAACCAGGGACCTAAGTGTTTTTAAGTCCAAGGTCTAACCAACTCGGCCACCATGTATCTATACTAATATTATAAAGCTGAAGAGTTTGTTTGTTTGTTTGTTTGTTTGAACGCGCTAATCTCCGAAACTACTGGTTCGAATTGAATAATTCTTTTTGTGTTGGATAGTCCAGTTATCGAGGAAGGCTAGAGGCTATATAACATCACGCTACGACCAATAGGAGCAAAGATATAGTGGTAAATGTGTAAAAAACGGGAGAAATTATTTCATCTTTGAAGCCTTCCGTTGCGTGCGCCGTGAAAACGGTTCAAGATACACAAAAAATATATATTAAAGAATAATCTAAATATATATAACTCAAAGGTAACTGACTGACATAGTGATCTATCAACGCACAGCCCAAACCACTAGACGGATCGGGCTGAAATTTGGCATGCAGGTAGATGTTATGACGTAGGCATCCGCTAAGAAAGGATTTTGATAAATTCTACCCCCAAGGGGATAAAATAGGGGATGAAAGTTTATATGATAAAAAAATAACTATTCCACGCGGACGAAGTCGCGAGCACAGCTAGTATGATATATAAAATATAGTTAGTAGTAGTTTCTGGTACTCGTTGTTCCGGGCTTAGTTTGTAACCAGGGCAATAATGTGTGAGTGAAATGTTCTACATAATATCTATAAATGTTTATATCAATTTATATTATCACGACTGTACTTCTACTAGGGCAGTCATGCCTTATGGCGCCCGAGAATGCTTATTTCCTCGGAGAAATTTTATTCCCCCGTAGATGGTACTCTGGGTTTACACCGAACAAATGGCTAGCGCATCGCGGTGTTTGTGTAGTCATATGAACAGTTTTACAAATTGATGCATTGAAACTAGTTAGTCCAGTTTCACTATACCAACTTATGAAACTGTTTATAGGTGCGGCTCAATTTTCTATCCAAACACGGAACAAGTATTATTATTTTGGTAGGGTTATTTATCAAATAAAATTATTAGTTTTTTGATAAATAAATTAGCTGCTATTATTAAACATTAATTAATCTAAACGGTTAAATTATAAAAATGTGTCAGAAAATATTATTCGCTCACATCTAGCATTACTGCATGAACTGGCGCTGCGGTGTGGAATTTCCGCAAAAAGCGGTTTTTCGCGCATGCGCGCCTACTGCCATCTCACCCCTGCTTTGAGGTTCATTGGCAATAATTAGTTCATATTTCACAGAAAAAAATTACCCTCTTTAAGCGAGGCCACGTTTTCCCCTTTCATAATATGATGCTTTTTTGTTTGTTTGAGACTTTGGATAGGAGGTTATTTACTGTAATGTTTTTTTTTTTATATTATAGAGTAGTCTGTTTTCATAGCTTTTAAACTTTTTAACCCCCGACAAATAAATATGAGTTTTATAAGTTTGAGTATAGTAGGCTGTATACAAGTTTGGAAATGCAATTAAATAAAGTTTTAAATAGTTGTAATTTATAAATATGTTGAAGATCCGCTCTATATATAAGGTCGTAAATCTAATTGATCTCCAACGTATACATTAAAATTATATTAATATAATTAATATTTAAATAACCTAATTATTAATGTAGCTAATTATGGTTTTTCTCATAATATAAATTATTTTATAAAACTACTACTTTGATAGATAGAAAGAAAGGAAAGTAGGACGGAATGCAAAATTAAGAAAATTGGAAAATTTCAGAAAACTTAACAATTTTTTTAACTTCCTCGTTTAACAGTTCGCACATTTGATGGATGTGAATTTAGCAGACAGCTGTTTTTATTATTGGATAAATATAAATAGCACAAAAAAAAAAATATTATTGCAATAATTCATGGTTGAAATTATTTCATCTAAAATTAATTTCATTACATGGTCCCACTGTAAAGAGATTATTTGGTCTTATTTTATTCATTAGAACGACCATGCGAAGCCGAATAGGGCTGCTAGTATAGTATAATTGTTAATTGTTATAATATTATCATGTACGGTCTTACAGAGCCACTTGCAAATCATAACATTCCAACAACACAAGAGAGGTTGAAGCTTTTAGCTGCTATCTTATCTCAATTGGTTCAACATCCGTATACCTGCAAAGTGAATGATACCATATATCTGAGTATTCGCATTGTATGTATACGATGAAGTTTAGTCGATATTGCGTCATTTATTACAGTTAGGCTGTTGCACCAAAATAAACTCCCTGTAAATGTAAGGATTAAGGTGAGGTGAGTTCAGAGATTGTGTCGATAGTTCCGTATTTTTTATGAAAGTGATTATTTTTAGACGAACAGAAAAAATATTTTCTTAATCTGGAAGATATTAGTGATTTAACTGTATAGCCAGAAACGTAAAATAAAATAGTTTGTTCGATATAAATAAGTCGTGAAAATTGCTCTGAAATTTTCTTTTTTCGAATTTTATGACATTACTATAAGGTGTATAACATGATTTTTTTATTTATAAAAGTGTATATGATAAATAAAAAAAACATTGTTAATTCATATTTTATTTTTTTAATGAAGTTTTAGCTAAATTTCTATTTAAACGCTTCTGACTTACAACATTTTGTTTTCGTGCGACTTTTGGTAGTCCACGCTGCTTACTCTCATCTGAAACCGTACTTATAACGCTGAGATAAAACATAGGGACGTAGATACAAATACGTATTTTCACTCGCCTTAAAGTTAAAAGTTAAATTTACCAGTTTTATTTTGTAAGTTGAATGACAGCTGGTACTTCGTCGCCATTTTAAACTTTTATCGGTGCAATTACTTTAACGGACACTTTGGTGCAAATCAGCCTTAGTGTCACGCGCATAATGAGTGCAATTTGGTCACATACTATCATATTTATTATTTTTTAAGAGCAATTTGAATAGAATAGTATTTTATTGTTGAACCAAATTATAGATAGACAATATCAACATGTATTAAAAATAACAAGTGGTTTGGCAAAGGAGTTCATTTCTTTAATAAATTTGGTCACCCGTGGCCGTAACAAATAAATTGTATTTAGCCTTTATAGGTGGTGAAAAAGTTGGCCGAGAATAGGCAGGAGTGGAAATTGCTCCACCGACAAGAGCCTAGCTCTTAAATTTAAGAAGAAGAAGCCTTTATAGGCTCCCCTATATTGTTGTTTATATAGAGACAAGAATATATAAATAATATTAATATTAATCGGTAACTTTTAAACTATAGTATAGCAATACCACTTGCAGTCTATACATAACTTATTTTCCATTTAACTTTTTGTATAGAATCAAAATTTCGTAAGAAGTTTTTGAGATGTAAACTTTAAAATTAACGTGGCGATGCTTGTGAGAAGTGAAATGCGCTAAAAACTACACTAATCTGTTTAGCATTGTACCTATAGAAGATCAACTTTACCGACTCACGCACACACTAGTGATTAGTCAGATAAACACACCGTTACAACTGTTGAACCTTACTGACCTCATTAAACTTTCTAAATAACCTAAATATTTTGGTGAAGCACAAAACGAAAATTTATTATTAGTGATTTAACCATATGTAATCAAATAATATTTAACTTATGTATCTAACTTATAATCAACATAAGAATGTTTCTGATAATATCAGGAAACATTTTTACCGCCTCCGTAGAGTAGTGGTTGCGCCCTTGGAGTTATATCGGAGGACGTGGGTTCGATTTCCACCCATGGGAATAAATATTAGTACAGTTTATCACGGTCAGGGTGTTTATGTATTAAATATCGTTCTTTCTGGTACACATAGTATAAGCCTAGAGCTTAATTTGTGTCCAGGTCAAGAGAAAGAACGATATTTAATACATTAACACCCAGACCACGATAAACTGATCATGGTCTGAGTGTTTATGTATTAAATATAGTTGAATCTGGTACACATAGTATAAGCCTAGAGCTTAGTTTGTGTACAGGTCAATGTGGCCATATGTGTATTATGTTTTTGATATTATTGTTATTTAAACAATAATTTATTTGAACACTAGAGGAGAGTAGGCAGGTCCCTATAAAAACGTCTGAAAGTCCGATTAATAAAATTTAAGCTTCAAAAGTAGATAGAATAGGGTGTAAAGTGTAATTTAAAAAATATATTATTATATTACGTAACCTTTAGATATTTTTTTATTTTTGATAGAAAGTTGAAATTTTGAATATTGTTATGGATTTCCACATTTTAAATATTGTTTTAGTTTATTATTTTATTTATTAAATAACCCGTTTTTATGTAATAGCTCTTTGCCGCTTTTTAATCTATGTTTATAGATGTAACTTTTCAGCATTTAATTGTGATTTTACTGTTGTCGCGTCGTCGGGTTATCTTGGTTCATCTCTAGTTTCGATGAATTATTTACTTAATAATATATTCATCACGTCATTTTCTATGAAATGGAAACTGACAACGACAATACTATTTTTACTACTGTGATGATATATCGATAATTACAACTGGTACAAATTCGATATTAATTTTTTGAAGTTATTATTTAGAATATGGAAAGAGAAAAAGAAAAGAATAAAGTAGCGCTATGAAAAAAGTATTTCTTCAAAAAAAATATCAAAGAAACTAATTTATTGGCTTAAATTTATTTTTTTATATTTTTTTTTTATTTTTTTTTATTTTATGTCCACATAATTTGGGATGGGCGCAATATCTAAGTTTCTTACTTACTCGCGCAAAGAAAATATACTCTACTTAATTTTATTCTAATTTAAGCTAAACAAACGTTTATATATAGTGCCTTCATTAGCAGTAGTGTTGTTTTAGGTTAGTGAATGTCAAATATCTAAATATTTTTTTCTTTTTCTTCCAGGGCGATGGCAAGATGGTGTTCGATGTAATTCAGCGGATGGAAGATACAGAGCCGTTTAGTGAGGAGTTGCTTGCAGCGATGAAGCGGCTGTGGGCAGACTCCGGCGTTCAAGAATGCTTTGGCCGCTCCAACGAATATCAACTCAACGACTCCGCTAAATAGTAAGTGCTGAAATTTACTTATTTTCAGGAATCTGTCATGGACGTAAAAAAATCTGATATCCATTTTATATTTTTTTATTTATTTTGATTGGTGGCTGCTCTTCGATTAACCTGTACGTACATTAATTTGTGACAAAGTTAGTAAGCTAGATGGTTTATTTATTAATAGAAACAAAAATCATAGCTATCTTTGTGTGTCCTAAGCTATTCTTAAAACTATACAGGTACCTATATGCTAAACATCAAAAATATAAATCATAAAGCCGGCCATTCACAAACACTCTATTTGGCAGCGCTCCACTCCATCTCTCCAATTAATTAGTGGGGAATATCTTGTTGTGAATGTAAAAAAATACTTGTGTTCGCGATTATAAGATATTGGACTAATTTGAGTGGGGCGCTGCCAAGTGAGTGCCCGTGAATTGCCAGCTTTAAACACATTAGTACTGCTAAAACAATACCTATAGGTAATTTATAACGTAAAACTTAAATGTTTACCTACAAAGCTAGATTATATTTTATTTTAAAGCCAAAATAAAGTTCTTTTTATATAAAAAAAATAACTAGATGTAAAGTATAAAACTAAAAAAACAACATACAACTTTATAGCTAATAAGATTTGGTTTAAAATCAGTCAATCCGTTTTTCTGGGAGTCAGTTTGAACTGCAGAGGTTCGTTGGGGATATAGGTCGGTGTCACGCTGTAGGTTAGCTCTCCGTGCTCCCAGGACACTTGGTAGCGGTGAAACATCTGGGGAAATAAATTAACCATTTGTTAATGTATTCATGGTGTGGTTGGTTTCGATTCGCACTGGCAAATAATAATTAAGGTTTCTCCAGTCGACAATGCTGCCATATAACCGTACTTCTCATATTATCAATCAACTAGCTGACACACGCAACTTCGTCTGCGTAACTTTAACCGTTTACGCAGCGCACGCAACGGAAGCTCTCAAAAGGAACAAATTTTCCCCGTTTTCCCAACATTTTTCATTGATGCCCCGCTCCTATTGGTCTTAGCGTGATAACCTATACCGTTTCTCGTTAAATGGGCTACTCAACACTAAAACAATTTTCAAAATCGGTTCAGTAAATCCAGAGATTAGCCCCTACAACTTCACAAACTCACTCATTTGATATAACCCAATTAGTCCTAGTATAGTATAGTCCCTTACATAATAGCAATGTATGTGTACATTGAAAAATGTCATAATTGTTTCCACAGTAGTAGTTTAGTTTCAACAGAGACCTTGAACTTAGAAATTACAAACATCGGTGCTCAGAGAAATCAATAGGCTAAGCATAATTTTTGTTTTATTACCAACTCGTTACCCAAGTCATTTGTAGCGTGCAATATTTACCCGATGTTGGATGCTATACGCATTCTTTTTGTGTCGCCTCTTACTTAATCTCAGTCAAGTCCATATTTACTTTCCCAGCAATTTCAGTTGAACAGATAAGATAAAGTGTTTAATTTATTTACGATGCACTAAATTATGTAATTATGATGGGAGCTGTAAGATAAATTATTATGAATTATCTTAGACGTTTTATAAGAATGTCTTTTAAGTAATAGTCGTTCTAAGTGATGCTGTTTTTAACACTTACAAACATTTGCCAAAAATATTGTCTGTAAAAAAGTATAATTGCAAAAATTATTGTATGTAAAAATTCTAATGTGTAAATGTATAATTTTCAATTATATGACGTTCAATTTCTAAGTATGTAATAAACAAATATAGGAGAACTCACAATATAATAATCTCTTAAAAATTTGCTAGGTGAAATAATTTTCATTAAAATTACCTAACAGATCTTCAAGAGCTAGAGTTAAAAATAAGAAGAATATTACATACCTTTGCTAGTAAAAGTTGCAATTCGGCTTCAGCAAATCTCTTTCCGATACACATTCGTCGTCCAAACCCAAACGGTAAGGAAGCGAACGGATGAATCCCAACATTTCTTTGCTGTTGATGCACCCGTCTTGCATGTTCACATACGTCTCCATCCTTCTGATCTTCATCATGGTACTGGTCATCACGAAGCCAGCGCTCTGGGACATATTCTTCTGGTGACGGGAAGTATTTTTCTTCGTGCGATAATATGTAGTGGGGAAATACGACGTGACACTGAAAAATGTCAGAATAAAAATTCTTGAGTTTATTTTTGTTCTATAGGATAAGCAAGAATTTTACTAAAGATGCTGATTATATTCCTAACTCTATATAGAACTAAACCACAGCTGTATAGTAAACGAGCGTTACACCATTAATTATTATCTTGGAAGGCTTTACTCTTCATCAATATACATTCTATTGCTATATACCTCCGCCAAACTACGTCATTCGGATTTTGACACTACTGCTTATCTATCTAAATATCCCATATGGCTGTCATAAAAATACCAATAAACTTTAATTTAATGATTATGCAACACATTTTGTTAGAATTTCTCTTGCAACACCTTCCAATAATATAAGTTTCCAATAACACGAGAACTTGGAATTAGTAGTGTACCTATACCAGCTTCCCCAATAACACGAGAACTTGGTAGTAGAGGTGTATAACACCTTCCAATAACATAAGCTCTTGGTAATATTAGTGTAGGTAAGTTACAATAAAAGGAATTTGCAATATACACGATTGTACAAACAGATGCATCGTGTTTCGTTATCAAATGATAAGGCGAAGCGAAGCTCCTTATCAAGTATAACGTTAGTTTATCGCAAATAATTTCATGTCAATATTTATACCGTAACATTTTTTTTTCCCCACAATATAGAATTAACAAGTAAATTTCGTCTAATCGTATCTAAACTTACTACTTATATCGACTTCCTAGAACTGTTAGATACATCGACAATATTAAATTATTAAAAAATAAACTTAAATAATTTTTACTTAGCAGGACATATTATTCAATAGATAATTCTATAAATGACAGCATTTGAGAATCCTGTTTATGTATGCAAAGCTTTAATATTTTGTAATATTGGCCTCATTTTTAATTGTGTTTTGAACTGTAAAAGCTATAGGTAGGTATTATTTAACTTAATACCCTAATGAGGGTGTGCAAATACCCTCATCCAAAGGTATTATGAACTAATACACTACTATCACTTACTAATAAACTTTAATTTTTGACAAATAAAGAATTTTGAAAACTTACCCCTTTTGGTACTTTGTATCCTGAGATGACAGCATCTGATTGTAGGCTTCGTCCGTTGCCTAAGATCACTGGCTTTATTCTGAAATGAATTTTGTGTAATATTTTAATTGTGTTTCTTAATTATTAAGGTCAAGAAATCAAGGTAGGAATATTCTTAAACGATCTATTCCAATTGTGAAAAAAAAATCGTGTGAATCATATAATATAATACGTGGTAAGGGTGTATACTAATATTAAAGCTGTCGTAACCAATGCATCGTTCATTAGTCATCCGTCCTCAGCTCCAGAGTTGTGTTACACCGCAAATTGTGATCAACTCATATTACATGCCTGAGGTGATGTTTACGTTGTACTAGAGAATTATATATCTTAGCATTCCACAAACATAATACATATTAGATTTTGCAACATTACCATATAAAAGAGTATTTTTCTGTAATTGTCTTATCTATATGAAAATTGTGTAATACGCCACCATTTTACCCCCTTTACATACATTATTTAAACACTTAAATGGGAATTTCGAAAATTTATATTACATTTGACTCTATTTTAAAAGTAAAATCTTCCACATATAGGGAGTAAACCAATGCTAATGTAATAGTTATAATATATGATACATACGAGTATATCTTACCTACCAACACACACTATAATCCGTTACGGTTACGACACAAGCCGGCAACATTAGAGGGATTATGTCAATATTATACAATCTGCCGTGAGATAGCATGGTTGTGTTCCAGAGATAACCGCCTGTGATCCCTTCAACCTATTTATTTCTTTATGCTTGTATCGCGGTAGCTTGGTAAATGCCATAAAAGAGACAGTACACTTCGCTTCTAATGCGCTTGATAAAAATGTCACGATAATAAATCATGATGTTTAAATAACCTTTGCATTACTCTTTTTTTATCTTCAATATGAACATTATAATAATGCTAAATGCTAAACTAATCTCCGTGCAGGAAAAAGCTATATGCGGATATTATTTTACTTGCTCTCTCTTTTAAAGCATAGATAAACGAACGATAACATACCTTAATGCTTCCTTGATACACGCTCGGAGATACGGCAGCGTATCTAAATCTTTTCCATTCAGGCTTCTATGTGTTATCAAATTTTCTTTTAATTCCTTTGCCAACAATCTCTGTGCCCGCTTGTTCTTCGCTAACAGATAAATAGTGCTAGCCGCCGCAGCCGCTGTGGTATCCACTCCCACTAGCAATAAATCTAAAGCCAATATCGTAGCTACCTTTTCTCCAGAACTTCTTGCTATCTGCCCGCATATACCTTGGTCAGTTAATCTACTCAGGCATAAAGATCTAAAGGTATCCAAAGCGTGAATGTAGGTCTTGTATGCAGGAGTGGCATATAAACGCCATAAGGGTGCGGATAACTCCAATTCTGGGACGCTATGAAAAAATCCGTGAATGCATTTTATTATTTCTTTGGCACCGGCTTCGTCTTCGTTTAAGCAACCTAATCTGGAACCTAATGCCCACGCTCCGACCGCTGAAAATTGTTAAATATTTAATAGTCCATCATAAACAGCTTGCAGGAACATTAAAATCTGTTTCACCTAGATTCTTTTGTTATTGATAGGTTTAAATTAATGGTTTCCAATTTATTTCCTAATTTATAAATAAAGTTAAATATTTCCAAAGAACGAATGTTGATTAATTAATACATCCGAATTTATTAATACACTGGCTAGACAAAAATGTTTGCAAAATAGAAATTTCCCGCTAGAGTTAACAACTATAATGAAAGTGTAAGCGAAGTTTTATGGGAATGTCATAGAAGTAACTTGAGGTTAAAATTAACTATGGTGTTCAATACTTACATTCCAAAGCCCATTTATAGAGTTCAGTTAGAAAATCTTCGGGTAGCTCATCCTTTTCATCAACCAAAGTTTCCATTCTAAAAAAGAAAATGAAGTCATGGGAACATTTGTTTTAATGAACCGTTTTGTATACAAGGGACTTGCGAAAAACATGCCAGTAACGTAAATTATATGCTTTACATAATGTTTAATAGCACATGCACGTTGCGGTTGTACCTAGAGCCCCATCTTTATGTCGTAGACACGTGCGTTCACGATTTACTCAGTCGAATCATTTTTCGTAATTCTGTCTCCTATTGTGTTATTATTAGTGCTATTACTACATTCTATTCTATGAATATTGTTTCCATTTATTATTGTTTTTGTAATATAAGGAAATTGTTCCTTAATTGAATTTGTGAGTCACGTTTCGTTTTAGGTAATTTATTTAACTTTTGATTATAGATGATATTTCTTCTTCAAAATAAATCTAATCTATAGACCAATATTGATTTCAAATATACTGGAGTAAAATACACATGAGATACATAATAATTCTGGTTGTTATTGGAGCCAGGGACACCTGTATTGGATCAATATTAAAACTAGACTCTTTGTATTGTGTCCTAAAACTGAACGTTTAAATGCTTTGCACGAAACGCAAACAAATGCCTATTATGAAAGATAAGAACCTGAAAGAAATGCCTAATGTAAACACATTGCAACTGGCCTTTGAAGTGAAATTCAAGGTGACATTCATTATAATGTTCCAAACAAACAAGGGCAATTCCTAATACATTTTGCAAACAGGACTAACGTCTATTTTCACGTACTTGTAGTGTGTCGTCAAGGCATGACGATTTTCATTACCTTGTTAACAATATTGGGCAATATTCGCGCCTCGCGTATCAGAACAACGGGTGTTCTGATACTTGTAAATAGAGTGTTCTTATGGTATTTTATGACACAACTTATTACACGGTATAGAAAATTTATAATATTTTTGTTTGGTATTTTCATTGTTAAGATATTAAATTAAAATGAAATGTGAACAACTCTTAATTCTATTCTCTGAAATATGAGTTTTGAATTTGAAATATACTGCATAAGTAGATTGGAGGTAATTGTCAAGATTCGCATAATGTCTCGGTCATAGATAATATTGTTCACGTAATATAAACCTGTAGCAAGCTGACAGACATTTTGATGTACGGGTTCTGCAATGTTATGCTTCACACTATTAATTATTTTTTTGTTATATATCCATCGCAAATCTAACGAACCGATAACGCGTTGCATAATTTGCTGCAATCTTCATCATAATCTTAATTGTGATTTGTTTATTTTGTTTGATTAGGTATTTGGTACTTATTGTCATTGCTTAAATTCTTGTTAATCGCTACCTACTTACAATTGTTATTGTTTATTTCTTTTAAAGATAAGATAGTGAAGTTATTAGTTTGCCTATGATAAATTCTTTAAGTGCTCCATATGACTATTTATACTAAAGTAAATTTAAATGTTTTATTGATTATTTATCGTCACCAGTAATTGCAATGTATAATAACCTGTCGACAAAACATTTAGTTGACTAAGGTAATTCAACTGAACTTGGTTAAGTTTTATCCCCAAACATAAATGTCAAATTCAATACAAATAAATTAATGTCCAATTCGACCAAACTCGTATAAAATTTATTCCTAGATATAAATGTCACATTCAATACAAATCATCAACCTTAGACTAAATATTTGTATGGCTTATCATAGGATAAAACTTAAACGACCGCAACCCCACCTATAAAGGGTAATATATATTTGATTCTTTAAAACATGTTATTGTTACGAACACTTTTTAAGTGTAAATTGTGATATACCTTGATAATATCTATATATATACTTGTATTTAACAAAATCAACCTTTTTGCTAATATCTCAAGAACGGGTTGACTGGAATGTGATGTAATAGTTTTTATTTTTGTACATCTATTAAAATTTGTAAGATTATTAATTCTGGAGCGCTACGAAGTTCGCCAAGTCAGATGGTTTTATTTATAAAACAGTTATAGTTCTTATCGGTGTCTCTATGTTAGCAACCTAAGTGAATGACCTAAGAAGTGAGTTAACTGGAAAGGTCTCATAAATACTAGACGCCTTTACCATCATTTAATATTTTATCGATATCGATGACTGTTTGTTTCGCTTGAATTGGTAAGTGGCAATTATCTATGTCTGTCTTTATTAGGATTTGTACATTATAAAACGTATTAGTTATCTTTTAATTTAGGTCAGCATTGCTAAAAAAAGCATTCACGGTTTAATATGTTTATGGATAAAATTTTGCAAAGTTCTATTACTAGCTAAATAAATTAAGATAACTTACGTATGCTTGAAGATTACCTTTGCATAAAATCGTTAGCAACATCATCGAGTGCGGGAACAGCCGCCCTGGCAGCCTCGGGCGCCGCAAGAGCCTTCGACACCCGTGACCGGAAACGCGACCACGGCTCTCCGTGACTGTCGAGCCACAATTAATACTCATTAATTTCATTAAAAAATGATTTTAAACACTATTTCATATGCATCACATCTGCGAAAACTTACACTCCTATAAGGCCAGGCTCATCTCCGAAGAAATCCTTCCGAAGCTCTTGCTTGTAATGCTTGAGGCACGGCGCGACTGCCCGGTGAGGCATCGAGTCTTCCCGACGGTAGACCCGCTCAATCTCCTCAGCGGAAAACGGAAACACTAAATCTGGATGCCCGAATAATTCAGCCACTTTAGCGGCACCTCCCGTGCCCGCCATAGCTCTTAACGTCCACAGCGCACCATCTAAAGCGGCTGTTCGCCACGGCTTTAGTCCCAAAGCGAACCTCCAGGAGTTTCCAAACAGTGGCAAGGGCTTGGGCCCCGGCATGCCGGCGTAGCACCGCGCTGCGTTCATCGCGCGTCGAATACCAATCGTGACAGCAGCCCCCGAGAGAGGTCTCAGTGCCCGCGAGCAGTGGGGGCTCGTTACGTTTTCAGCAGAGTAGGCGAAGGTTTCGTAACCCTCGACGCGAGGCACCCACCGCGCTCGACATGTCGTCGCGCCGCTTTTGGCCTCGTCTTTTTTGCCCAACATCTTTTAACAGAAGTTTGATAATTATTTTTGTAATGTCCCTTCATCACAAGTAGATTTCAGTTATTGCGGATTTAATTCTATTTTTATCGTTTTTATTGATGTTTTCCTTATATATTTAAATAATATTCATTAAAACTAAATCAGTCAAAAACTAATCATAATTATTTTTAGTGTGTTATTATCCTCTTTCCTATAACATAAATTTCAGCTCCCATACTTACATTCAAGTTCACGGTAAATTACCGCATGCTGTAAAGGAAAAAAAAACTTTTCATTAAGATACAAAACCAATAAAAGTCCACATCCGTTACAGCGGAATGTGTCTGTATGTACGCATACAAATTCCCTCGCGTAATAAGAAGTATGGCGTCATCGTGTGGTATCAATGTTACCATATTTATACAAAGTTACTTCTATCAAAATGTTTATGGAAACAGCGATTGTTTTTGAATTCCTTACGTGTATATCATCACGTATGTCGTGTAAGTCATCATCAACCAGTACTATAATACTTACCACATTAAAAAAAAAACAAAGTTTGGTGGGCCTTTGGATCTATCACGTAATTTTATAGCAATGAGAGTGACCTTAACTTGAGATAATAATCATTAAATGAGCATTGGGCTTGATCGGTCAGAACAATCAAAACCTATTATAATCCCATTGAATTTGCTTTACACTATATGCCCGCAGTTCTTCTAAGTGCCCCAAGATTAGAACTGCCGGTCTTGCAAACTAATACATATAATAATAAATTTCAGTTTAATTGAATTCCAATGAAATTAAAATTCTCATAAAATTGTTTATGTAAGTGAAATCAATCGATCCTTTTATCAGTATCAATATTATAGAGTGCAACGTTATATAGATTACGACATGAACACAAGTGCGATGTCAATTAGCAACCCGAGAGATGTCTGCGCCCGCTCAATGGGATCGGGAGCACCGAGCGCTGACGATTGACGTCGTCCGGTTACTGATTGATGAACAGGATCTACTGTACGCTCTTCGCTATTAACATTATGCTACATAATTTGTTTGTACTCAAACCTCAACTTTAATGAGATAATACCCGAAATGTGCCGCAAAACATCTTTGAGAATTCCGCCGTTTGGGTTCTATAAAAATATCGATCTATAGCAATATCTTATGCAATTGTTGCAATCAAATATGACTTATTTAAGGATATTTCCCAGGTTTAGGGATGATAGATGTGTAGCTTTTTCGGACTGAGTAAGCCTGCCCTAGATATATAATTCTTTGGATGGACCTTGCATTACAGTCGCACAGTAGGTGCTGCATACTGGACTCGGGCTCATTATCACAGAATCTAGATGTGTGATCGTCTCTTACTCGTATAGTATTGGAGATATAGATAGTTTGTTGTGTGATGTCGTGAAAAGACACCAGCCTGTTTTCGTTCTGTTGAATCTATAGCAATATACATATTTCCCAAATGTTTAGGAACTGTGGAAATTAGGTTTCGTGAATCACTGATCCAGTAACAGAACTGATGTATTATTAGGATTAGAATAAGCTAGGAAGCATTTTGAATAATTCAAAAACTAATGCTGGATATTTTTAAGTACTAGCTAGTACTTAGTTTAGATATTGTTAAACGAGACTTAGTTAATAAGTTTAATACAAGGGTCAAAATGAGAAAACATAGTTATAAGTAAACTATAACTTTGCTTATTTTTATCTATTTTTGTGGTTATAATCAAAATGTCTGAATTTTGCCCAAATATAGAAAGAAAAATATGTTGATCGAAAGTTGGATTTTAGAAAAAAAAAACCTGTCGGCGAGTTTTCATAATATCGTTTTTTAAATATAAGTCGCCTACCTTTTAACAATTGGGAAAACCGAGATTTAATCTATGTAAAACTGTTTTAGCATTCGGTAATCGTTTAGTTTCTTTTGCTGTATAATCTTATGCACAATTTCAACATTTCCTGCATGTCAATCCATTGAAATGTAACTTAATATAGCTGCAATTTCAATTTAAACGCGTTGTAGCGGCCAACGGATGCGGTCGCAAAACAAGCAACTCTTTGTACGCGGGTCAGTCAACGCAAGCGCTCGGAAAATTGCCTCGCTCCACCTACGTTATGAAACGTACTTATGAAACCAGACGAGCGTTCCATCGTGTATTACCAGTTCTGTGTGACCACTTGTTTAGTACATAGTTGTACCTAGTTGCTGAAAATGTGGTTGTGGTTAAATGACACGTTAAAGTAAAACCACCAAATTTTATATGATAAACGAGTGGTTAACGAATGTGAAAGTTTAGTGTTTGTTACTTAATGCAAAGTTTCTAAACCGATTGGTATGAAATTTTGAACTGGTACTGGACTATAGACTATACCCATATAAAAAGTTCCATTCAAATTCCAAGCAGTTTTACTATAGCGTATTACTATTTGTGTTGACTATCTAAGGAAAATTGGGGAAATATCTCAGATTTTTTAAACTGAACACTGTAAAAGAAGAACAACTTTTACGTTAAAAATCAAGGCATTAATTTAGATGTTCAGAAAGTTCGAAATTCGGATTATATTTTGGGTTATACTGAATTTTAAAATTTAATAATTTTGGTATGAAAAAATCCTAGTGGTTTTTAGCAGGTACCTTTGTACATACACAGTCTAATTTGACTTTTGAACATTTTGGTTCCAATTTCATAAGATAATTTAGAAAAATTATGAAAGTACACGCTCTTGTAATTACAATTTTATTTTATTTCCTAGGTTTTATTTTCATAAGCCAATTTCGAAACTGAAAATCTTATATTAAACTGCATTTCCTAGTACTGCTTATAACAAAGTATCCTGTTCATCAGATATTGTATAAAAACAATGAAAGCGACAGAATGACGCTCTTATTTTCACGGTATGCCAATTAAATTTACGATGACAATAGAATACTTATCGATAGAACAGAAACGTCAGCCACGCCAATTGATAAAATTAGTACAATTTGATTCCTTGTTAAAATGTTGTCTAGCAACGGAAGTCAAATCCATTGGTCACATTTAATTACTTTTTTTATATACGCGGTGGCCGAGTTGGTTAGAACTTGGACTTAAAAAACACTTAGCACTAACCAAGGACCTAAGTGTGTACCAATGAGTTTTTAATTAAAAAAAATATCTACAGTTGATTGACAACACCACTATAGTGCCTCGGAGAAAAGTTAAGTTTTACTATACCAACTTGTGAAACTGTTTATACATGGGTTATTGAGTCTATTCAAAACATCGCGACGAGCTAGCCATTTGTTTGGTGTATACTCATTCCATCGGCTACGACGAGATGGGATTAAAACCCCTTCGCTAGGTACCCTGGGGCCAACTAGGCGGTCTCGGGCGCCGTAAGGCACCCGTGATGCTACTCGTATGTGTATATGTACATTTAATTACTCATTCGACAAATTATAACTATGACAAGTTTATTAATTCGCCCAACTTTTGGTGTTTTGTTTTATGAGTCCAAAAACATGTAGTGACAGTGTGACGGGTGTGCTTAGCACGTCGAGGGTGCGGACGTGGAGATTTATGTGGCGATCGCATGCCGTCTGTAGCCTCAACGCCGACCGATTCCGGAAGCACTTTACCCCGACCCTGAACCCAACTAGCGGATACCAACTTCATTTAGTCGCACTATACTTTTTATATTTATAACATACCGTAATGACCGTACTATATTCGTGTCGCCAAATGTTGATTGAAAATCAATAGACGCAAATAATATAATAGACTAACGTATTGAGGAGCAAGTTTCGATACAACTTGGACGATTTACTAATCAAACTAAGTATATTGTTATTGGCAACTATTCCGTTGGGAAATTTGTTGGATAAACACAGACAAATATACATGCAATTTTGATTAGTTTAGTTAGACGTCACTCATCATCATGGGCTTAGTTATTTTTAGTAAGTTGAGCGGTAATTTAATTTTGATTAAGTAGCTTCTAACAAAATTGTTTATGGAATACAAGTGTAAGATCGTAAAATTTTAAATAAAACAAACATAATAACTGAGCTGTACATTATACCAGTTATAAAACTGAGCCAAAATACCAAAGGGCATACTATCCTTACCAAGATCAACATTCCAATAAAAGAACTTACACTGACGTCATTTTACAGAAGCCTCTTTTTATATCATCAATGCGGCTAAAAAGCTTACTCTTGCTTTTGCTCACAAGAGTGTCGTCAAATCCGAATGGGAGAGGGGAGGCTGCGCGGGAACGGCGCGGCTGTATTGATCGTTCAGCCGCGGAAGCCAGCGGACCTGTTGCCGGGTGACCATGGCGGTGACTCAATGGGAAACTCCAGGGTCGATCACCACCATCTACATTATTGTTTTAGTAAGGGAATTCCCGTGTTAGGGTGCTGTTATGGAGCCAATTAATATATTAACTACGTTGGTGTTGAAGGGGTTTGATCGATCTGCCTGTGCTGACTTTTTTTTACTTATGATCACCTTCTTTTAGCACTTTAAACATGCTTATTATTCGATTAAGTTTATGCTCGATTAAAAATTTTACCTCGACTGAAGTAATAAATAATGTTTTCATGATATTATTAAAATTTGCCAATAAGCTTTAGCAAATTCAATCCCACTATTTTAAGCGTTCATTAATTTTATTTATTTGAACTACTTCTCGAAACTCTTTTGAATAACTGAATTATAAGGATTAAGAATTAAAACTTTTAATTGTATCGTTTTATGACTTGTATCTGGCCCTTGTATCAATATATTATGTTAGTTTATTTGCCTACGTCATTGCATGTATCTATTCCCTTACAAATTCGTTTATAAATTAAATATAGATCTATTTGAAATAGGAACAGTAAAACACAGTGACGTAAGTCGCGTAACCGGGAACAAATTCCGGGTTTGATCGATAGCAGCTCTAGTTATACTAAGTAATAGGTATAGGTGCAAATAACACTAATCGATGAAGAAATATATATTTAGAAAGAATATGAGAGTAGTTCTACAAAGCATCCAGGGAGGGTCAATTTAGAAAACAGCATACAATTTTTACATTTTTGTAATAATAATACAAATTTATCATAACTTTACTTCCGTATATCGTCGTAAATTACCCTAATAGTCAAAAGATCTCGTTAAAGTTAATATAAATATTAAAGATTTTTGACTGTGGGTCTCTCCCAGCTCATATTTAAAGTATAAATAAATAATTATCAATACGGGGTGCCTTACGGCGCCCGAGACTGCCTAGACAGCCTCAAGGTACCCAACGGGGTTTTAAATCCCACTTCGTCGTAGCCCATGGTATGAGTATATCTAACAATTGGCTAGCTCGTCGCAATGTTTGGATGGACTCAATAACCCATCTATAAACAGTTTCACAAGTTGGTATAATGAAACTGGGACCGATAGCTTAACGTGCTCTCCGAAGCACTATAGTGGTGTTGTTAAACAAATGTACATATTTTTTTAGATTAATAACTCATAGGTACACCCCGGGGTTGTTGTTGAACCAGGAACCTAAGTGTTTTTAAATCTAAGGTCTAACCAACTCGGCCACCACGTATATATGTATTAAAAAAAATTAAGCACGATGCCCCGGGCACCACAGTTTTAATTTTTTTATCGGAAATCATTCCACGGGCGACATATAAAATCGAAAACTGTATACTTGATTCATTAAGCGTGCATGCGGACCCATGCGGTGCGCAATGTGAAAAGAGTAGTGCATTTTCGGAATCAGGCCTTAACAGTAGGCAATAAATAGAGTCGGTGAAGGGTTTCACCATAAATGTAGTTGCATATTTTGCAAGCATTTTGCAAGCGTGTTGTGTCACGTCGATTATTATTACGCAAACCCCATATTTCTATCATGCTAATGTAATACTGATCATAACTGATGCCTTTCACTCTACCAGGGTAACACTTAACAATGGCCCATTCTACATTGATCATCAACCCTTTCTTTAAAATGCCGTTTATGACAGAAATTAAACACATTGGGATTTACGGCCAAATTTTAAAGAATCAATTAATACTTAAGGAGAGAGACTACCATCTATGGAAGTATATTTAGTGCCTTTCATCTTAAGGTTGAAGACACTATATATAATTTGCCCTAAAACTCCGAAGGAGTTCTCCGACAATCTCAAAAATTCGTCAACTCAGCAAATTTAGCTTGACGATGACTCAAAGAAACTGTTAACAACCGTAAGACACCCTAATTAATTTAGGGAGGATTAAGAAATGAAAAAATATTTGTTATTAATATTTGTTATTTTTTTGGCGAGATAGAAAGACAGCAATTGTGATACATCTATTATTAGCAAGTGATCCTTCAACATGATTATCAGAGGATATCCTCCAAGAAATTGCATCATTAAATTATTGATAAGTATTATTACTCGAGTGTAGACATTTTAAACAATTTCCCTCAATTACGGCGCAGTAACTTTAACTTCCGTTTTCATAGTTTAACCTTGTTACTATCACAACTACATGACCACTAACCTGCCGCATTTAGTTTCTAACTCGTTACCAACTTCCTGGTAGATGGTTGCTCGATTAGACGTCAGGGATTCTCAAAATAACCCATATTGATTTATCTAACTTCAGTAATTGAATAGTTAAGTGGGTAACTAAAGCGTTACCATGAAATTTTGCAAACTTTACTCGTTAGTTTTTAATCTAGGTTTTTTCTTTACATTTATTCGATTTCCATGCAGCACATCTAGAAGGTATTTGTGGGAAAGCATGGGTGGGAATCGGAACTAACCCCCGTATTCTAAGACGTATCCTCTTCTGTCTGTCTCTTTCCATTAAATGTCAACTATAAAAAGCAAGTTGAGACAGACGCTACCTGAGTGAAGAGTGGAGTTAAGGAAACGTCTTAGAATACGGGGGTAAGACCTCGGCATACATCGCCAAAGGTAACTAACCGATAAAAAAATCTATAAACCTAAATCAGTAGGCTTACCCTTTATCAAAATTTAAAAGTGGAAACTTAAAATTGTTCTTCTATGAATAAACAAAATATTATTATATAACATAAAGTATTAGAATCTAGATTTGCTTACCCTTTATCAAAATTTAAAAGTGGAAACTTAAAATTGTTCTTCTATGAATAAACAAAATATTATTATATAACATAAAGTATTAAAATCTAGATTTGTGGTACTAGTTTTACATCTAGGCTAAAGATGGCGTGCTAACTACCAGTTATTACTTATTTATATACCTGAATGATTTGTAAGGATATCTGTGTCAACCGCAGCAACATGTCTGTCTTCGTTAACTACTTTTTTTTCAAATGCCCTCAATTGTAATAAATTCAGTACAAATACTATGTACTATATATATATTATGTACCAACACGTAACTTTAAATATTCTATTGTTATATTAGCATTCTTCAAATGCTGTTAAACAACGTCCCTGAATATGTTTTTGGTTGTATTTGATCGCAGTTACAGATACTCTTGTAAAAAGGATTAAATTGTAAAGATGCATGTAAAGATTCGATTGAATTTATCATTTAAATTATAGTAGATTTTTGACTAAAGTAGCTGTATGTGATATGAAAGCAATATATGCTTGAATCTTCAGTAATATTATCAATAATAATAATATGTTCTTTTAACTTTTATGATCTACGAGCCTCCAGCATTACTCAATTAATTTAGTAAAATGAGTCTCGTCAAAACAACAAGTATGAAATGATCACATTCAGTTTTACAGATTTCTGCAAACTAAATTTTCTTATATTCTAAGTCATCTTAGAAAACATCTCGTCATAGTTTGTAGTAAGTGATGCACACTTCTAACAAATGTTGGCCGACACAGCCTCCGTAGCTGGCGAGATGCCAAGCTAGGCTAACCTTGATCTAGACTAAGTTGTAGGCTGCACTAGAGATGAGTTTTCTCTGATGTTATATAAATAGTGTAGATAATATTATATTATATTTATTTATTTATTACTTATAAAGAAACCTTACAGCTATAATTAACAATAATTCGAAAATTCATTTTAACATGTATATTAGGTATCTCAAAGTTTAGTATTTATGACAATTATATTTAATATTATTATTGATAATAATCAATTTGGTTTATAATAAAATAACAATAATTTAAATTAATATACAACTCAATTACTAATACAATTACATAATAATATTTAAAAAAAATCACAATAAATTCTGCTCAACAAAACAATATTAAAATTTTATAATTACAATTAACAATAATAATAGAAATCAATATTCATTTACAATTCAGTCATCATTATAAATACAATTCAATAAATTTATTTGAATAAATAAAGTTTCAAACAACAAAAATAACAGTTAAATTAAATCCAATTCATGCAATAATTATATAGGCATATATATTTTGTGGTTTGATATGTGTGTGAGTGTGTGTGTGATAATATGTGGTGTGCGGGTAATATTTTATTAATCATCGCAGTTTTTTAATACCAAGTGGACATGATCTTATACATCTAGCCAGATATTATTGTGACATTCTCTTTTTATTGTAAACTCGTGTATTTAGTTGTGTAGTTTTAATATTATTAACAAAAATAATTGTTTTTTTTTTCAATTTAATGAAAGTGTAAAACTTGATCTACTTATAACTAATAATGTACTTTAAATAAATTCACATACCACAAATGGTGGAGTAAGAGATCCTAAAAATCTGTAAAATAACAATGTACCTACACCTTATTCTGTGAATAAAGAATCATTTATTTATTCATCCTTATTCGGGATATAAGAATATACAGAAAGGTGGCCATCATCATACCACTTTCCTGGCTTTTGCTGGTTATTAAGAGGAAAGCTTTGCGGCTTTTATATTAAATTTAATGTAAGGGATGCCCTTTCAAAAGGGAATGCCAAATATAAGATATAAGGATACAGGATATAAGTTCAATTCGCTAAGCACATCATACAACTATCATGAGTGAACTCTTTTTGAAAAATCTTTCAAGATTATTTCAAAAATACGCTCGGATATTTACAACGGATTATTTTATATTTTTTATAAGGATACAATTATTTTTTGGAAGACAATGCAATTTGATGGCGTCACATAAATAACATTGTTATGCACGGCTTGTTTCAAGTTACATCTCTAAATAAGTTGGTCTGGTGGAGCAAGGATCAACGTAAATTGGACTTTAATGTTAAGGAGTTTAGTGAGTTTGTTCTTGCTGTTCACTGTACATTGGCTTGGAGCCAGATCGCCTATGCTATGACTTATGGCGACCTTGCAGCTGGCTAACTCTGAAGATATTATTAAGGCTTTATTTATTAGTTTTACTATTATAAAGGGTTTATTTATGTTATGTATATGTAAATACGATACGTGTTCGGATTTCGTTACACCACCGTAGCTTAGTTCTTATGTAAGTTTCACACTAAATAAGGGTTATAGTATTACAGCTACATTTAAACTATAATCTATAATATTACTTTAAGAGGAAGTGCTCACAAGTTGGTTTATTTTCTCTAAGCCACGTTTTATGATAAATAAAATAAATATCATGGGTGCCTTACGGCGCTCGAGACCGCCTGGTACCAAGCAGTGGAGGGGTTTTAAACCCACCTCGTAGTCTATGGTATGAGTCTACACCGAATAAGTGGCTAGCTCGTAGCAATGTTTGGATATACTCAACAACCCATCTAACAACAGTTTCTAGTTTCACAAATTGGTATAGTGAAACTGGGACCAATAGCTAAACGTGCTCTCCAAAGCACTATAGTACTTTGGTGTTGTCAAACAAATGTATTTTTTATTTATTAATGTTTTATGATGATAATTAAATTTTGGTTTTCGCACAATATTTGTGGTATTATAGAGTAACTTTAACCAAATAAAGTTATTTCCCATAATTAAGATATAAATTGAGTTATTATCTTAATTATGGGAAATAACTTTATTTGGTTAAAGTTACTCTATTTTATTTAAGTCCATCCCCTTTATGTCATTTCTATTATAAAAACCCGCACCCATCACCCAATTTTAGTGACTATGATACGGCATTACTGTAGCCACAAAGGAATTAGGTCAGTTTTTTATTTGCTGCAGTAATTTTGCGCTCGTTTAGAACTCACACAAGCTCGCGTGACCGGTAGCAGTTCTAATCAATTTAGCCGCTACATTCAACGCTGCATGTGCTGCGGTAAGGTGCCGCTTGTTGCGCTTTATTCAGCGGTGAAACATCTCTTGTTGCATTGTTACTTGCACTTAAGTGGCTGTAAATATCCGCTTTGAATATTTTCTTATACGACGTCATTGTTGTTATGACGTCGTAAAGTTCGCGCTAGTCAATCAATTTTATTGTTATCACTAGAGCATTTAGCTCAGAAGAAAATATAAGGGTTCGTGTTAGTAACCGTACGTTATTTTACAAACTATAAAACCATGCATACACTAAATAATCTTTATTTAAAAATGTACTTAATTTTTTTATTATTTTTTATTTATAAAACTTATAAACAATACCGGTATTCATAAAAAAATATTGAGTCCTTGAAGAAGACTTTAGTTATAGAAGGTTTTGTCTTTTTTAGCAACAAAAATGAATATGCATAAAAGAGACGAAACTTTTCTATAAGTGAAACTAGGTGGCGCAGATGGTGGTGACGTATGGAAACAATCGCCAAAAAAGCATCCAGATATTTCGAAGTGGTAATTTTGTAGTAAATCCCTGTATTTTAGCCGCTTCCGTTACTCAGCCATGCAAGCGGCTGAACCAGGGATCGAAGAAATAACCAAAACATTTGATTGCACATAGAAGTCTACGCAAGTGGCCTCCCATATCAGTGATTTCCCTCAGACAGTGGTATTAGTGTAAGGATTTCATTTATTCTAGTGAAACATAGTTTTTATTGAAAGTGTTTGCGTGATCGTGTGTGTGTTCTTGAAGGACTCAATAAGTTCTTAAGAATAAGTAAATTCAGAGCGGTTCTTAGCAGTATGTGACGTGCTATTCTTTATTATCTTGAAGCAAGCCAACTGCTATTTTACTTTTCTAGACAGTTTCATAATTCATAACATTTCATGGAGATTTGGCCACGCTTTTTAGTTTTTTAACACCATTTCCTTAATATGTTTTCCTTTATCATAACGTATGAATCAGTGTTCATTTGTTTGCCTAGAATCTGAAATATTGCCGTCCGCCGTCCGTCAGCTTGTTTTGCAAACCTCGAGGACTTGCCCCATGTTGTTTACAAATGTTTAGTAATATGTGATAAATAGCTAAATTTTGATGAAATAAATGAATTGATGCTAATGACAGATATACTTGCAGAAGCTATTTACTATTATATGCTATGTTTTGGCAAGCTTTTTTTCTTACTATATTTTGGCAGGCATCCATTTACTGGCATGTGAATCCTCGTCATAAAGCGCACCAACAATCACGATTTCTTCAGTTATTTCGCATCCTTGACTAAACTTATTGGTTTTGGGTCTGAGATCATTTAAAAAACTTTGACATAATGGGATATTTTGTGTTACCCATTCCTATTCACCTAATAGCCCTCCTCTAATATGTTGTTAATATGTCATATTTGAAAATATTATTATGCTTTACTTAGCCACTTTTGTCAGGTAGCCAGTTCGTCTAGATCCAGAAATTTTGGAATAAATAATGTGTTATCAGTTGATTAACCTAGTATTTGTATAATTCCAGTTTCCTGGATGACTTGGACCGGTTAGGAGCAAAGGATTACCAGCCCACCGAGCAGGATATTCTTAGAACTAGAGTCAAAACAACTGGTATCGTAGAAGTGCACTTCTCATTCAAAAATCTTAATTTCAAGTGAGTATAGCTTCATATTTTTTGTAATTATATATATATATTAACTGTCTGCGTAACTTTAACAGTTTACGCAGCGCACGCAACGGAAGCTCTCAAAAGGAACAAATTTTCCCTGTTTACCTAACATTTTTCATTGATGCTTCGCTCCTATTGTTCGTAGCGTGATTTTATATAGCCTATAGCCTTCATCGATAAATTGGCTATCCAACACTAAAATAATTTCAAAATCGGTTCAGTAGATCCAGAGATTACCCCCTTCTACTTATGAAATTACATATTATGCTTTCAACGCCTATTTCGTAAAATGACAATAATATGCTTTAAATGCCTAATTCGTAAAACGGCATATGTTTTAACTACTTAATTTATAAAATGGCATCAGAGCAAAAGGTTTTGCTAAGGCTCAGCCGTTAGCGCTAATTTGGACTGTGGTGGCCTAAATAATTAGCGGATGTAAAAGGTCTTTGTCATAAAAAATATATAATGAAGCTTTATGGTTTTGTCAGATTATTCGATGTGGGTGGTCAGAGGTCCGAGAGAAAGAAATGGATCCACTGTTTTGAGGATGTGACAGCGATCATATTCTGTGTGGCGATGTCCGAGTACGACCAAGTGCTGCACGAGGACGAAACAACGGTGAGCATGCTTACTTGTACTTACTATCTGATGCAAACGGTCTTTCTTTCTTTCAGTATTTGCGTCTACACATTAACCGTAATTTTGCCAAGTCAAGTAGTTTTAATATGGTAATAGTAAAAATGGGATAATAGGATGGGAAGGACTAGGCGAATAGGAATGACAACATGACGTACTTTGCTATTTTTTATCTAATGGCAGTATTGTGTATTACCGTGTGAATTTGATTGCCATGATTGATCACTCAGTCACAAATCACCCACAAACGTGGAAGCACATATCGACAACACCCAAACATCATCCATCTCTATCACTATCCGGAGGTTGTGTGTTCGATTCCCACCCATGGCAAACAAATATTAGTACGTTTTTCTGCATAGTTTGCCATTGTCTGGATGTTTATAAAATATAATATGTATAAGTATCGTTGTTTCTGGTACACTTAGTATAAGCCTAGAGATTAGTTTGTGACCACCGGCCACATTCTGTTTCTTTTAATGTGATCGTTAGATTGTCAAAATAACAAATTCCGTTGTTAGCGCTCTCTCCACCAATCAGCGAAAGTTAAAATTGGAGGAGAGCTATTATTTGGACAATCTAATGATCACGTTATAAGAAACAGAATGTAGCCGGTGGGCAATATCTGTGTCTTTCATATTATGGTTGTTATTGTCTTATTAGCGCGCAATATACATAATCTTTAAAATAAAATTGCTTCCAGAATCGCATGCAAGAAAGTTTGAAGCTGTTTGACTCTATCTGCAACAACAAGTGGTTCACAGACACCAGCATCATTCTGTTCCTCAACAAGAAGGATCTGTTTGAGGAGAAGATCCGCAAGTCTCCTCTCACCATCTGCTTCCCCGAGTATACCGGTGAGTTATTTTTATGACAGAACTACATACTCTGATTCCACCCCATGGTAATTTGTCTGTAAAATAAAGATCTGGGGCCTTATTCTCAAGTTTGGATATCAACTGCATATTAAAGGCGCAGTTTGACATATTTTGTATCGGAAATATGTCAAATAGGTACTTTGATATAGAATTGATTTAGTAGATAAAGCCTCCAAGTAAGTTGGCTTTATATCTAATTGTAGAGTAAATATTCGGCCAGTCGTGTCGGATTGCGTTCAAACAGACAGTAGTCATAGTTTTTATTTCTGTTGATGAAATTGTACGAAAAACCATTGGTTGTACATAAACAAAGTATAGGCATGAAAATGAGCAAAGGTATGCCCCGCTAGTTTGGGCATATAGGAAGAATGAGTGATGAAAGACTGACGAACCAGATATATAAAAGCGAGGTGAAGAGTAAACGTGGACGTGGGAGATATGGTACCATGGTACGTGTGTTTACCATGATCAAATTGGAAAGGTTTTAAAGGACGATGCAATTAAAAGTCCGCAATCGGCGTGTTTAAGAAGAGTAATGACTTATGGTGAGACTGGAAGAGGCGAAAGGAGTATGTAGGGATAGGGCCAAGTGGCGCCCGATAATCTCTGCCTACCCCGTAAGGGACCTGCTGTGAAGACAAATAAATAAACATATTTAATAAATACCATCAATTTATCATCACGGGTGTCATTTTAGCTCCTGAGACCGTTTAAACGGCCACAGGGTACCCAGTGGAGGGATTAACCCGTCCTCATTTCGTCGATGGTATTCGGAGGCAACACCCAACAAGTGGTGAGCTTGTTGCGGTGTTTATGATGTTACAGCCTCATTGTATAAAACTGTCACCTATCCCAGATCCGGCCTTGTTATCAGTTGCGCAATGACTTAACCACTAGGCTGGGGCGGCTTCTTTTTATAAAATAAATAAATAACCATATTTAATAAAGTATTGTTGTGGTACCAGGCGCGCAGGAGTACGGAGAAGCAGCCGCGTACATCCAAGCGCAGTTCGAGGCCAAGAACAAGTCCACCACCAAAGAGATCTACTGCCACATGACCTGCGCCACCGACACCAACAACATACAGTTCGTGTTCGACGCCGTCACTGACGTCATCATCGCCAACAACCTGCGCGGCTGCGGACTCTACTAGGCCACTACGGTCAGCAACAACATTACTTGCGCTACTCTAATATATTTGATGCTAAACTTGGTCTAAATTTAATCCCATTTTGTAACATTCTTTTACAGTATTAATAAGTATGAGAAATTATATTAAAAAAAAAAATCACTCTGTGATTAATCACATTTTTCATTGACAAGAAGGCTGGCTCATTTGTAGCTTAAATAATCCACTGCGACACAGCTAGGAAATGCAGCCAGTGTTCTTGTCACCATTCTAAGATTTATATTGTTTATTATTAAGGTTTTTTTTATATATATAATTTCTATCATATATTTTTTTTATTTATTTAATGAATAAGCTATTATAACTTTAAAAGTACTATACTTAATAAGTATTATTCCACATTCATACAATTATAAATACAAGCTTGTGCCAGTGACTTTGACTGCCTATAGTTTTGAATTTGATTCATAGAAATTGAACTTGGACTGACTATGTCTCTGAAATTCCAATAGATCTTTTGTCGGGATAGATTTGCCCTTGGGTGAAAAATTTCATCTAAATCAGTTCAGTTGTTTCAAAGTTATTAGGTGACAAACTTCTAATATCTATATAAAATCACTTTTAATACTATAGAAGTATGTAATGTGTAGTAATAAATAGGTTTTTATCTAAAAATCTATTTGTTTGTGTGTATATTATTTATATTGATAAAGTGTAGAATCTAAGCTCCAGTTGCACCAAAGGGTTCGTTAAAGTAATTGTAATGATTAAAGTTAATGATACGACGCAATTTTTAACTTTAATCATTACAATTACTTTAACAGACACTGTTGCAACTCAGCCTAAGTATTTCTATGAAAATAGTTGATTCAAATTTGATAAAATTTGTGTAAAAGAATGTTATAAGGTTAATAGTGTTTGACTTTAGACCCGTTTTTCATTCAAAATAAAAAGAAAATGCGTTCGTTAATATTTCAGTAAGTCCTATTTGGAGTCGCTTTTGTCACTGTTCGAAGTAAATGGTTAAAGTTAAGACCGCGAGAATAATAATAACCAATCTACTTAGGTAATGTGAGTTAGTTAGGACGTTTTGGTTCTCGCAGCCTCAATTGATCTTTGGATACAAAACTGACGTTATATGGTAAGATTTTAGCAGTTGTAAAGTTTGTTTTGCTATACATTGGTCCTCGTAACATTTGGAGTGCTGGAGTTTCAGCTATATATAAGGTAAAATGTTACTTGGACCGATTTTGTGTTACGCTATCCAAATTAGCGAATAGTTATGGAAAATAGTGGCGAAGTTGGACGAAGGCTATTTTTGTTGCTTAGGGGATGGTTTATAGTTCCTTGTTGGCCCACAATAATAAACAATGTATTTTATTACATAATTAACGTTTTAATAGAAATGTATCAGATGTCATCCCAGTTAGTTGATTACAGTATCACAACTTCTGTGTTGTAAGGTAAAAAATATATATATATTGTAATTGACCAGTTCGTTGGACATAGTTATGTCCAACGAATTAACGTAAATTGGACACTTTTGGTTTCAACATGTTTTTTAAGAACTATATTTAATAATTGAACTATTTATCTGTGTGGTGTTTTTCTTTACTTCCGCGAGCACCCCTCTTAAATATAAATAGTTAAATTATTAAATATTGTTCTTGAAAAATATCTCAAAACTAAAAGTGTCCAATTACTAGTTATGTCCAACTGGTCAGGTACCCTACACAGTTACGAATGGTATACAAATATATGAGGCTAAGAGAAAATTGTATGCAGATTCCATTATCGGGCCTAAAAGATCATATGTAAATATTATAAAAAAGGTAAATTTTAAAATAAATTCACGATTTTCTAATAAGGAACAAGAAAACTGTCCCCAAAGATATTCAACACAAAGAGCATAATAACTATTTCATGTGAATATAAATAAAGCTAAAATATTAGTTCAAGTAAAAATGTGTTGAAAATAAAATTAAATAAATCTTCCATTCGGAATTATGTAAAATTTGTAAGGTGTGGCTAAAATACAAAGAATATTACAGTAATAACGTATAAACACATATATTGTATGTTTGTTTTGTGAACTTATGTGTGGCAGAACGCGGGCCCGACTTGTTTGTCAATACTTCTATCATTTTGTTGAATTAAATATAATAAATAGTGGTGTCAATTGCAAAACTATTGCAAACTATATTTCATTGACAATAAGTTATGTTAATAATGATTGTTACTTAAATTCAAACCTCTTTTAACTTTTTTTTTTATAAGATATATCGCTCTGTTAATCCAACCTCTTGCATTTTGTTTTGTCTTGACAACAGAAGCATATCACTCTAATTATTATTATAGCTTACGGAGAGCGATGTTATATTAGTTAACACAAAAAAGTGCTCAAATTTATATGATGCCTTTCAAAGTTGTTAGAGAAATAAAATTGCTACAAATAAATTTTGTGTATAGTTATATAAACATAGATAACTTCCTACAACTTTGTGGCAAATAATAATTTGCTCCAGTAATTAGAAATTGTATGCAAACTTTATAAGTTTGTGATATTTGCATTTAGTGCAAAGTTGTATAGATATGTTTTCGGGCCCCGTCAGGCTGTTGTTTAAATATGAGGATGTTAGCTTATTGAAGTTTTGCAGTAATATGTCTTCTATAGCTTTAGCCGTGAAGGAGTCGCTGACGAACTAGATCTCAAGATTAAGTCAGTTGTTTGAATGTTTATCTAACCGTAACATCATGAAGCATTCACACAAACCAACTTCATGAATTTAGGCTCTAATTTTAAACTAAGTATTTTATTATACCTGTGAACAATTTTAACTAGTTTATATTTAAGATAAATTTAACGAAGCATTCATACAACTGGCTACTTCAATTTCAATCTTACAAAACACCTATCCTATTCGGCACCAAATTTATACATGCCCATATTAACAATTTGTAGGTTATGGTGCTATAACACTAAAGGTGCCATTACGGTCGCCATTTTGAATCTATCAAGTTTGGCGATAGATTAAAATGGCGTCTTTGTAGGCCTCTTAAGATATTGTACGACAGATCTAGTTTGGAAGTATCCGATGCCGCTTGTCAAGTAAACTCTTACGGACCAATCACAGCGGAATGCTCTGTACTTATGTTGACGTTCCAATTTCCTTCATTAACAGTTAATATAAAAGATTAATAATTATCATGTTTCCTCCAAACAAAGTATAATTACCTAATGGTGTTTTAACTGTTGTAATTGCTAACGTCGCCGACGTCACAGTTGGGACGTCGGCGTATAACGTACACGAGACACAATTCATTCCACCACTATTACTAATACAATATAACAATTATTTTTTTATCAACTTTTAATACACTCGTTCGCGAATCATTTATCTACACCTCTTTACGCCATATTCATTTAGCGATTAGTGTCCATATATTTTGGATATCGTTTTCGCAGTTAAGATATTTAACCCTATGTAAGATGTACTCTCGTAATGAATATAATATGACGGTATTTATTTTGGGATAAGCGTATATAGCTCTGGGCGCAGCGACGCTCGTGCGGACGCGTGACGTCACCAGTCCTAGCATCCCGCACGAGAACGCTGCGCATACATATATACTACTATATAATTTATTACTAATTATAATAAATCTTACTTTTAAGAGTTAGGACAGTAATTGTATCAATAAACATTAATTAATAATGCAATTAGGCAGTAAACTTTACTATTGTCATAGTTAGGAAACTTATTTTTCATATTGTGTTGAGAATGTCGAAGCGTTCTTTGACCCGATCCTAAATTTAAGCAAAGCTTTCGTGTTTTCTTAACGATGTCAGACTGTTTGTTCGAGCTCAGCGGTCAGGTCGCCCGACCGTCGCGAGTCATCGGTCTGCTTCGGTAACAAGAGAGCGTGTTGTAAATTTTGTACACTGCCGCGTTGGTAATTCGCTCGAATCACATTTAGTTTATAAGTTTGTCGGTACTGGAACGCACACGGTCGCACAAATACCGCACAACCCCTCTCCACACAATAACCAAACAGGTTGTGGAAATGCGTTCTTATCATAATTTACGAATGAATCGCTCTCGAATAATGTATTCATCGAATAAAAGGCGTAGTATCGTAAATATTGATACCCTTTACCGTCGCAATCTGCGCCCACCTGTGATCGGATCGGTGTGACATCTATGTGCGCTCACCAATATCATCGAATCGGTGTGACATCTGTTTGCGCCCACCAATGTGATCGGATCGGTTCGACACCTGTGTGCGCTTACCAGCATCATCAGATCGGTGTGACGTCTGTGTGCGCCCACCAATATCATCTGATCGGTGTGACATCTGTGTGCGCTTACCAGCATCATCAGATCGGTGTGACGTCTGTGTGCGCCCACCAATATCATCTGATCGGTGTGACGTCTGTGTGCGCCCACCAATATCGTCTGATCGGTGTGACGTCTGTGTGCGCCCACCAATATCGTCTGATCGGTCTGACGTCTGTATGCGCCCACCAATATCGTCTGATCGGTGTGACGTCTGTGTGCGCCCACCAATATCATCTGATCGGTGTGACGTCTGTGTGCGCCCACCAATATCGTCTGATCGGTGTGACGTCTGTGTGCGCCCACCAATATCGTCTGATCGGTGTGACGTCTGTGCGCCCACCAATATCATCTGAACGGTGTGACGTCTGTGTGCGCCCACCAATATCGTCTGATCGGTGTGACGTCTGTGTACGCCCACCAACATCGTCTGATCGGTGTGACGTTTGTGTGCACCAATATCGTCTGATCGGTGTGACGTCTGTGTGCGACCACCAATATCATCCTGATCGGTGTGACGTCTGTGCGGCTCACCAATATTATCGGATCGGTGTGACGTCTGTGAGCGCCCACCAATATCATCTGATCGGTGTGACGTCTGTGCGGCTCACCAATATTATCGGATCGGTATGACGCCTGTGTGCGCCGACCCATGTAATCGGATCGGTGCATAGGTGTGACGTCGCAGTATGCATCGACGGTGGTATATTCTCGCTATCGTTGTCACAATAACTATTGATTATTGATTCACCGCGCTTCATTCATATTTGCCAAAGTTATAAATTTATAAATTACTAACCTCACTATTTATATATATATATATATATATATATTATGTCTTTGCGAATATTATAATGAATATAGTTGTACTGATACTGATCGGAGTACAATGTTGGAAAATATCTTATTTAGAATTTGATGAAGTTTGTTTGTAGCGCGTGCGGGAACCGATCGCCGGCCGCACGGTTGTCGCTCGGACCCCCGCACCGAACAAACGTTTAAACAAGTAACAATTTTAGTCACTAGTGGGTAATTTTTGAATGTGATTCAATCTTATCTTTATTTTTCTATATCGAGTGACATAATATTAGTTATCCTCGTTTATTTTGTTCCGCAAGTAATATTGCATTTACTGGAGCTATGTGTTAAACCAACGTTGTAAGAAAACAAATTTCTCTTTTGTATCTCGTCTGCACTGGTATTTTTTTTATTATGAATTTACTATAAATGTACTTTAAGTGTATAATTTTAAATAATTACTGAAAATGATTATATTGTAATTTTTATGTTCAAATAATTATTGTTTCTTTTTTAATCCTTTTGTCATTACCCAATAATGAATAAGTTATAATGATATTTCCATAATATATTACTTTCTGAATAATAACAAACTTTTATTTTTTCTTCCACAACATTTACTAAGCCTCTTCATAGGTCTAACAGAATTTTTTGTTAAACAATGTTTTACTTACTGTAAGTTAAATTTTACTGTAAGGGACTACCAATAAGATCGCTTCATTTTTTTCAACAGTAAAAATAAATCCGTTTCTATTAGATAGTAGATCCCTATAGTAAGTGAAAGACTAGTTTAACAAAAACTCCAGAGCTACAGGTGATGATGATGAATTTTCATACCTAACTAGACTAACTTCATTAGGATATTGCATACCTAACTACTACTATACCTATCATCAGTGAATGCTAGGGAAGTAATATTATGAAAAAATAACTGAAATAAAAGCATGCAAATTATTAAGCAGTATAAAAATTATTGTAACATTTATGGCCTCTGTACCTATACTAATAATTTGATTGAATCGTGATCGGTAGGGATCCCTACCGGATTACCGTGACGCGTCAATCGTTACTCTATGGGTAGAGCCTGATCGACGAGAAACTTTAAATCCCATACATTTATTTGGCTTTAGATGGGTATTTCGATTCGATTATCGATTGGCTCTTTGGTAAGACCCCCGGTAGCCCTAAAGAACTTTATTTGTTCAGTGGCGCAATCCAAGTAGTCAATCACTTGCATGATTTATTACTTACTAGTGAATTGGGAGCGCAATTTAGAGTGGGGGCCTAGGTTCTACTTCGAATAATGTCTGTAGCTCTGCAATCAAAAAACTACTACTTGGGCCTGACCAAAGAACAGAATCGCCGCATCGATTGATAAAAATGTATAGGAATTTTACTCTATGGGTAGAGCCTGATCGACGAGAAACGTCAAATCTCATACGCTTTCGATGGGTATTGCGATTCGATTATCGATTGGCTCTTTGCTAAGGCCCCAGGGGCCTTAGCAAAGAGCCAACCAGCAAGTAATTTAAATAAAATATATATTTAAACGTTGAAACATCAAAATAGCGGCCGGCAATGTTTTGCCGGCCGGTTAGAGCGACCAGCCAAACTTTGCCGGCCGCTCCTTGAAACAGAACGGCAAGGTCGACTTTGCTCAAACAAGGTTGTCAAAATAATGACCACATGCATTTTTAAGTAAAATGTTAATAGTTGTTTCCGTTTGCAGAGACATCTACACTACACACATTATTAGAAATTGTTAATACCTCTCACTAGATGCCGCTCCCAATTAATGTTAAATTATTTGCAAATAGACCACCATTAGTCCAATGCAATTAGGTTAATTCCTCTGAATTTCAATGACTAAAATGTAAAAAGTTTGCCAAATAATCATTCCACTAATGTTTTTTTTTTGCAAGGATAGTCCCATAAAATGATTCTACTTCTAGTATAGTACATTTATTCTTTTACAGACATGTTTATTTTTATCTCGAAAATAACTACGTTTGTATACTTTGACTACATATGATGCGTATACGGATTTTTTGCCAGACCGAATATAGCTCTCGAGAGAACGCGACTAAGCAAAGTTGCCCTATTGCTTAGTTTTTTGGTGCAAAAATCGGTCTACGACATAAAATTTCCAAAAAGATGGTGTTACTTTTCTTATGTATTTGATATTATTTCTAATTGATATTCTTTTATCAAAGTAAAATGAGTTATACACAAAATTCACAAAAGCGTCTATTACAAAATCGCCGTCTATTATAAACTAGCTGTGCTCGCGACTTCGTCCGCGTGGAATAGTTATTTTTTTATCATATAAACTTTCATCCCCTATTTTATCCCCTTGGGGGTAGAATTTATCAAAATCCTTTCTTAGCGGATGCCTAAGTCATAACATCTACCTGCAAAAATCAGCCCGATCCGTCTAGTGGTTTGGGCTGTGCGTTGATAGATCACTATGTCAGTCAGTCACCTTTGAGTTATATATATTTAGATTATTCTTTAATACATATTTTTTGTGTATCTTGAACCGTTTTCACGGCGCACGCAACGGAAGGCTTCAAAGATGAAATAATTTCTCCCGTTTTTTACACATTTACCACTATATCTTTGCTCCTATTGGTCGTAGCGTGATGTTATATAGCCTATAGCCTTCCTCGATAACTGGACTATCCAACACAAAAAGAATTATTCAATTCGAACCAGTAGTTTCGGAGATTAGCGCGTTCAAACAAACAAACAAACAAACTCTTCAGCTTTATAATATTAGTATAGATTACAATCGATCAAGCGACCGAGCGTTCTTCACGCTTCCATTCATTAAAATTGGATCAGTAGACCAACAAATCCGTCTATTGATTGGGCACCTCGCTTAAAACTAGTATTGTTTGCGTCGCATAAGCAATATGACATATCGATAAATTAATAGGGGTGCGTTCCGAGTTGGTAGCGAGGGCAGTTTTTCGTGGTGACATCAAAAACTAACCTTCTGGTCGGGGAACGATTGGTGGTAACTTAATTTCTAACATTTCCACGCGCTGGAACGACTTGGACTAAAAAAAAACAGCGATCCAGGGGCTCTAGAGAAAAATGAGGCGAGGCGACATGTCGCGTCGCCTCAGTCAAAAACGTATGTATTTTGACAGTGACAGTAGGCGTGAGGTACGCTGTCACCTGCCAAAGTCTATACAATTTTGATTGAAGGCGACACGACACCACGCCTCGCCTGATTTCTCTCTAGAGCCCCAGACCAAAGAACACAATCGAATCGCCGCATCGATCTTTAAAAATGTATAGGAATTTTACTCTATGGGTCGATGAGAAACGTCAAATCCCATACATTTGGCTTTCGATGGGTATTTCGATTCGATTATCAATTGGCTCTTTGGTAAGGCTCCGGAACGCGACCTAGGTAACATTAGGTAAGAGCGCTATAGCATCTCTCCCCGGGGCGCGTTGCCTTAAGTATGCAGCAGACAACCTAAAATAAAACTGTTTTATGATCTACTTACTTACTACTAAGTACATAACCTAGGTTTCTTTAAAAGAAGACAACCCTAACTTCCGTATATTATTCATACAGGTTCTGACCATAGACAAGACGAAAACGATCACACTGACGAAAGCGAAATCACCCAGAGCCGTGTTCGGAAACGTAACACTTTAACACTGGGTAATGTAACAGAGTGCGATAAAAATATTGAAAAATGCTTAGAGAAAAAGAGATGCATATAGTGTAGTGACACTACCCAGTGTTAAAGTGTTACGTTTCCGAACACGGCTCTCGGGTCAACCGAGTTATTTGACTCGGGTCGCCACTGAATAGAAAAAACAAGTGGAAATGCTATAAAGCACCAAATGTATTAGAACCGGTGTCGCCAAAATCATATATCTATAAGTATAGAATCTATCACCACTTCGTCCTGATTGGTTGCAAATATACACAGCAATTTTAAACACTATTCTCCAAATAATTAGATTTAAATTCATATAAAAAAATAATCATGCAATCTATCATAAAGTAGTAAGAACCTCCTATAAAAGGTTCTGCTATTCCTACACAGATGGCGTGATTACTACAACATTCGAATAAATGTTTTGTTCAGTCGACATAAGGCATATTATCTTTTATATAAAAAAAGTATTTTAGATTATTCTAGAACTTTACTTGCATAAAAATATAATAATTCAAAGGCGGCGACATAATAAAATATTTAAAGTATCGATATCGATGCTTTTTTTAAATATAAATGTGTTCTATATATTTAAACGCAGATGGAAGGGAAAACTTTTTAGAAAACATAACTATAAAACTTTTAGTATATATAAAGGCTTAAAAAACTGATTTTTGAGATAAGTTTACTTTTTTTAAGTTGAGTTGGGTGACGTTGTCGTGACGTGAGCACGAAACAAAACTTTGGGACGCAATCTTAATATAACTAGTATTTTTGTAATAAAAAACCAACCAAATTGTGCTCACTTCTACGTATAGGGAGTTTATCGTTATAAAGAGTTTATACGTACATTTTATTATTCTAAGCCCACACTATTAAAAAAAATCTATGCGATACAATTTGAATAAATATTTAAAAAAATATGTAAGTATATAATTTTGTATAACTGCCGAAACTGTTCCTTCTATTCTTTAAATAAATAAGTTATATCGATAAGCACTCACTACAACACTAACCGAGTAGCGAAGAACTTTTGAAATCCAAATTTCAATCTAAAGTATTCTTTATTACAATAACTTAAGGTTGATTTTAACTTCATTTTAACTACAATTTTTAGTAAACTAAATTAAGCTAAGGTTTTTAAAGAATACTAACAAAATCGTACTTACCGATGATACGAAACACCTCCATTACGAAGATTTTTTCTCCTACTATCGTTTTTGCACTCCAGAATGCAACAATACGGCATATTTACAATAATTATGCGGAAAAATCAGGAACGACGCGAGACTACCAACTCGAAGCGATGTTAGACACGACTGATAACGATTGGGATCAAATAAGCGTAGCTACGCTTAATTGTGCCACACTAAACACGCCTACTTTGCACTTCCACTTGTTTTTTCTATTCCGTGCGGGTTGCCCATCAATATGTATGCTTATAAAACTTTTGCATGTAATAGCAGTTCTTTGGATTTTTAATTATGTCATGTGTAAATAGAAAAAAAAAGTCAAAATTGATTGCTTGTTTGTATTGTATGCATAACCTCGCATTTTTCATTAATTTTAATTTACGTTAAATTGGGGTAGAAGTATATTATAAAATTTACAATGAAAGAAGTCATAGACGTAATGGCGTTACAGACTACAAGACGGGAGCGGCGCTTGCCCGATTATCGTACTGCATCAGGACACAGTTTGGCAACCAATTACATATTTGAGTGCGGAATAAAGTTGGGATTGCAGCCGTCTACAGTCGCTACAGCGGCGGTTTTCTACCACAAGTTTTTTAAAGAAGTCGATAAAGCCGATTATGATTGCTACGTTATTAGCACAGCATGTTTATGTGCAGCCGGAAAGGCGCGAGATGAGCCAGTTCGCCTCAGAGATGCAGTCAACGTAGCTAACAACTCTATAAACAGAGGTTCTGGACCCATGGAGTTGGGTGAAGAATATTGGTCATGGCGCGGTGCAGTTGCTCAGGCGGAACTGCTGGTACTTCGTGTTTTGGGCTTTAATTTGGACTCTTCTTCTCCGCATAGATATTTGCTTCACTATTTAAGATCATTGCAAGAATGGTTTCCCGTGTCGCAGTGGCGGGCGGCACCTATTGCACGCACAGCAATGGCGTTCCTACAAGATTTTCACCATTCACCTGCAATACTAGAGTTTAGAGCCCCCCATGTGGCGGTGGCTTGCCTGACTCTGGCACTGCATGTGCTTGGGGTGTCAGTGCCACTTGCTTCTACTTTGGATGATGATGCTGCTTGGTATTCGGTAAGTAAACTATTTTCAGTGACTCTAGAATTAAATTATATTTAACTATATAATTATACTAGTCTTCTTTAAATATTTCAAAATCTCCATGATTTAGTTATTAAACTCCAATCTTATGTTATAAATTTATTAAAGTATTTTACTCATGTTTAAGCTAATGTTATTTTGTCAGTTTGTGGCAGCAGTATTGTTTTTTTGTTTGATATTTGTAGAAAAGTTTTGTAAAATGTCTTGAATTATGTTAATCATTTAGATTTGCAAAGTTTATCATAACTAATAATGATACTAGTATTTGATCACATATTAATATAATTATAGATTTATATTTTAATCTAAATAACATTTTGTTTAATTTTTACAGGTATTTACAAAGGATTTGCAAAAAGAAAAGAACTGGGAAATAATGGAGAAGATAATGTTAGTTTATGGTAGAGATAATGATTCTATGTAAATTAATTTATCTTAATACTGACTAGATTTAAGACTGGTAATTGATATAAAAGTTAATTTTTCTTTAATACCTAATGCATTAAGCATAACAATGTTAAATAATATAATTTGTATAAGTGCACATAATACAACTGAAATATTATATATATCGTACATAAGCTACTTTGAAGATGTGACTTCAATGTGCAGTAAAATAGTCACTTAAGAAGCCAGTAAAAGGTTTCGCGATCTCGAACGTCTAAAACCGTGTAAATGTTAATTTTAGTGATATCAAAGTTTATTTCTACAGAAAAAGAATGTAGTGGTGTAAATATTACTTACTCGATCCTAATTAGATAGTATTTTTATAAAAAATATATTAACTTTTGAAAAGACACCCAAAGTTTGATTTATGATTCTAAAAACATTACTTTAGTTCTCATTTTAAAACTAAACAGTTTGTTTATGAAGAAATTAAGTAATTAGGATCGAGTAAATAAAATCTACACCTCCATGTTCTTTTGTTCCAAAAAAAAACTTTATTATAACTGAAAACAACATTTAGATGTTTTTTGACACTCTAGTTCGCAAATCCATTTCCTGCCCACTTAAGCAATCTGCTATCACCCTTAAACACCCATACATACATAGGTCTACCTGTATCAGGTAAACAAACTCAGCACACAATTTTTGTACCTGGTTATAATAAGTATATACATGGTGGCTGAGTTGGTTAGACCTTAGACTTAAAACACTTAGGTCCCTGGTTCAAACCCCTAGCCACTTGTTTGGTGTAGACTCATACCATTGGCTATGACGAGGTGGGATTAAAAACCCCTCCCTCAAGGTACCCAGCCTTAAGGCTGTCTAGGAGGTCTTGTGCTCCGTAAGGTACCCGTGATGTTATGTATGTATGTTATAGTAAGTGTATGGCTGATCTAAGTGCTTGATTAACATGATAAATGATTTCTTACATTAACTTGAAAAAAAAGATATTGGTGAATGAAGAAATATATTTGTTTGACTAATAAAATCAATTTTTTTAACCTAAATAATGTTTTATTTCTTATACATGTTAGACTGTGTCCACCATAGTTAGTGTCGCTTATAAAGATCAAACTCTGGTAAGTAATGTCTAGCAGCAAACTAAAGAAAAGTGCTCATTTTTAATTTAAAAAAATCAAATTGTTTGAAATAATGATCTTCAAAACCCATTGATATTGAAAAGAAATAGATGCAAAAACCTTCACGTGCTCTAGTCATGTTTCGGTTTTAGTCATGTGGGTTTACTGATTTTCAGGAGACTATTGCATTGATTTTCGAGGTAGTAGTCTCCTAAAAACGTCTTTATCGTCGACCGTTTCGTAACCGCATCTTTTGGCCGACATAATAGAAGTGATCTATGCTATCAATAAAATATTAATTGATCACCCCATTTATGGATTTTGTTGGTCTGCTTACCTTCAGGTAGATGCAAAGTCACATGCCAGTAAAAAAAAAAACTTTTTTTTAAAAATTAAAGTAAGAAAAAACGAATTCACATATGACAATAATATTGAACAATTTATTAGGACTTTTAAAAACACATTTTTATAATAAATTTGCACTTTATATTCTTTTTTGAAAAAATTTGCACTTTATCCTTAATTGTTAACGATTACTTTAATCATTGTTAGCTTAATAATAGATCTTTTAATAGTGAAGCAGCTTGCAAATAATCAAATGCTAGCTTACTGTATCTCTATATGTGGCTTTACTAAACCATTCTCAATAATTGATCTACCTTTTTGTTCAATGGTCACTGCAAGGTATTAAAATGTTGTACTGAAATATGGATCTTTAGATTCCACCATTAGATTCTTATAATATAATAATATTTATTTATTTTCTCATTACAAAAACATCAATACAATGAAATAATATAGAATCCATGTGAGACAGGAGCCCAAATTAGGCATAGGCCTGTATCTCGGGTCTCCAGGAACCCACCCTAGCATTACAACAATAATTTACAATGATTTCTTTATATAGCCACAACCTGCCCTTATAAGTGACACTATTAGCTGGTGAATTGGCTGGTAAATTTTTCAAAATTTTAATGATGCAGTTTTACTTTTTATTAAAATCATTTTTCAATCTTTGAGCATTTTTCGCTATTCCTTGTAGTTTATGATTTGGCCCTGTAGCAGGGGTGTTCCACTCCGCGCTTTAGGTATGCAGCTACAAGTACCCGGCCGTACCCACGGATGGGTTTAATTTTTGAGGGCTGCCGCGCACCGGCCGAGTCGCATGTTTGTATGATACTCACGCGCCTCGTCGCGATATTTAATACTAGCTGACCCGCGCAACTTTGTCTGCGCGTTTAAATTTAACCGTTTACGCAGCTTTTTCCCCGTTTTTGCAACATTTTTCTTTGTTACTCCGCTCCTATTAGTCGTAGCGTGATGTTATATAGCCTATAGCCTTTCTCGATAAATGGATTATCCAACACGAAAATATTTTTTCAATTCGAATCAGTAGTTCCTGAGATTAGCGCGTTCAAACAAACAAACAAACTCTTCAGCTTTATAATATTAGTATAGATTAACTAAAATGAGGTCTAAAGCTTATTGTGCCACATTCGTTTGCTTAAATAATAGTAACAAGGATCCGGACCTTACGTTTTTCATACTTCCAAAGCACCTCAAAAATCCACGCCTATTTAGGTTATTATTAGGCAGGTACACTAAAAAAATATCAAAACGTGGGTCTAGTAGTCTGTTTATAAGAATGCGAATTTTCATTACTCGCCACCTTTCTGCCAGTTATCTAAGCTTCTCATATTTACGTACTTTGTTAGACATTTAATTACTATAGTATATTATATTGTTTGATAAGTATAGGTATAAAAATGCAATGAAAAAATTCCTGGTGATAATATAAGAAATATAAGAGGTTCATGGTAGTGCTCTAACTATTACTAGAAATATTATGAAGTAGACATCATATATACTTACTCGTACATACTTATTTATTTGCCCAATTAGGTACGTACAGGAAACAGATTGTACCTACCTACTAAGTTGAAAGAAAAACTTACAAAAACATTGCCTCAATATATTTGCTTAGTCTATGTTATTTTTTAGTAGGTAGGCCTACTAAAAAATAACATAGACTAAGGAAATATATTGAGGCAATGTTTTTGTAAGTTTTTCTTTCAACTTAGTAGGTAGGTATCAGTACAATCTAGGTAGGTACAATCTGTTTCATTCCACTTATATCATTCCACATAATCTACCTATACTACTTGTACCTACTATTATTTCTTTTGTGCCTATCACCAAAAAGCAATATTTAGTTTTAAAGATCATGTAGTGTGCCTTATTGGCTTCCGTATCTCCTTAGGTTAAAATACCTATGCAGTAAATAAATAAAATAAATACCATCACGGGTGCCAATTTGGCTCCCGGGAACCGTTTAAACGGCCTCAGGGTCCCAGCGGAGGGATTAACCCATCATCATTTCGCCGATGGTATTCGGAGGCAACACCTAACAAGTGGCGAGCTTGTTGCGGTGTTTATGATGAAATAGCCTCGTTGTATAAAGCGGTCACCCATCCCAGGCCGGACTTGTTGTCATCTGCTTAACCTTGTTATCAGTTGCGCAGTGACTTAACCACTAGGCTGGGGCCGCTTTTTACCTATGCAGTAGACATCCTAAAATAAAATTGTTTTATGATTTACATACTTACTACTAAGTACCTGACCTAGGTTTTGTTTAAAAGAAGACAACCCTAACGACGTCAGAAAAGTAAAGAATGACGCGATAGAAAGCGAGGCAACTTTAGGTGAATATAAATGTAGGCCATTAGCGCTGTGCGATCTGAACTGAGCTTTATTGTGTCGGTGCAAGAGTCGCTATTTATTTAATTGATCTTTCGGAGTGGAGCTTCTGTACTTGTACTATTATTTCTTCTGTGCCTGTAGGTAAGCTTGAAAAAATCACCCTGTATATTATAAATCACTATAGTTGAAGCGTGAATCCCATTGTATTCCAAAGTTGGTCACTTTCTCTCCTTGCAGAAAGAAATACCTATTAAATGTGTAATTATATTTGTTAACTTCCTTAAATGTTAACGATTATTTTAATCATTGTTAGCTTAATAATAGATCTTTTAATAGTGAAGCAGCTTGCAAATAATCAAATGCTAGCTTACTGTATCTCTATATGTGGCTTTACTAAACCATTCTCAATAATTGATCTACCTTTTTGTTCAATGGTCACTATGCATGGTATTAAAATATTGTACTGAAATATGGATCTAGATGGGGCAATATTTTTAAAAACCGATAGATCGATTATTGAGATGACTGTTAATATACCTAAACAGGAATTAATGAAGGATAAAAAATAAACAACAAAAGTTTGATCTACAAACAAATATAATTCAGTTTTCTAACATTTTACGATACATAATTTAATAATGTACAGGGTAAGCTCATGACGTGGGGAAAAGCGGCACTAGTTCTGAACTGGCTACCGTACATGAGTCAGACGGGAAGGTCTCTGATATGCTTCACGGCCTCACGCACCAACCGATGTACCAACTCACGGCCCTTCTTAATAATTGTTTTTTTTTGCCGGATAGTAATTTGTACTGGTAGCTAAGTAGTTACTATTAATATACAGGGTGATTTTGAAAGGATGTACTTTGGGCTAATATGAGGTTCTGCTGATCAAATCGAACAACTTTTCCTGTGGAACCATGTCTCGTAAATGAAAAAAATATTGCCTTCTCCATACAAACTAGTAATGTTAAAATGACCAATTTGTATGGGGAAGCCAATTTTTTTCATTTGTGACACATGGTTCCATGGAAAAACTAATGGCTAAAACGATTTGATCACTTTTATTAGCCCAAAGTACATCCTTTAAAATCATACTGTATATATCATCACGGGTGCCTTACGGCTTATACGACCTCAGGGTACCCAGCGGAGGAGTTTTTAATCCCACCTCGTAGCCGATGGTCTATACCCCCATCTATAAATAGTTTCACAAGTTGGTACAGTGAAACTGGGACCGACAGCTTAACATGCTCTCCGAAGAACTATAGCTGGGGGTTTGAACCAGGGACATGTGTTTTAAAGTCTAAGGTCTAACCAGCTCAGCCACCATGTATATAACTATGAATAACCATCATAAAGATATATTAAGAACTGCCGTAGATATTGCAAATAAGTTTGTTAGTATGTACTTCAATATCGATTTATTCTGATTAATTATTTGTAAGTAGGTTTTTTATTTCTAAATTTGTTATACCAGTTGGTACGCTAGGCTTCACGGCGGGACTACGTGAGGTAGCTAGCGGTGCTCAATGTGTCACGTCACTACGATATACACCAATGACTAGTAACTTAGAGAAAATTTACGCTAGATTTTATGTAAGCGTATTTTTGAGGTGGAACGACAAACAGTTCCATACATTTGAGCTGTAGTCAACTATAGGCGATACAAAATAGATCACATTTCTAACAAAATTCTCAATGCTTCTTTATGTACTTTTAAGGCGTTTTCAGTCAACTGTGCTGCTCTATACAAACATACTTCTCATACTGTTAATTCAATTGACAAAAAATAGGACTTTATTAATTTTAATATTAATTGTTGTTATATATCTGTTTAATAGAATAGATTTTTCCAATTTATATTCCAATAGTTGTAATGTAATTATATTTTATGTAATGTAATTCTAGACCGGCTGACCGGTTTTAGAATATTATGATTTGGAAAAATAAAAGGTGTTAAGCAGAAAGTGCCTTTTTTTATTTGGTGAATAATTAATAATATGAGAAGCATGTTTGCATTTTGTATGTCAACACTATCGACTAGAGAAACCTTAATAGCATTGTCGAACTATTTATTTTATTTGTATTTAGTATAAATACCATTATTGTATATAAACAAATGTATGGAATTGCCTGTGTGCACCATAGTTCCACATGAACATATCTCCGGGTGTGGAGACGCTGTGACGACTCTGTGCATCCCTTTGGAAGACAAAACAGAACATTTCCCTAGATTATTGTAATTTGTGCAGAAACAGTGAAGGGTCATACAGTATAGAATATAGATAGAGTATATTATTATATATACATACACAAATTTACTAACAATCTCTCAAATTTTGAGGGATCACTTGGGCGTGGTCAAGGAAACAATTGTTTAATATAAATAGTTATTTTGATATTACATTATGTAAAACTTTTACACAAATATTAGTACAATTAAAGCATGTCAAAGTGTTATTTATTAATATTGGGATTATTATTAATTATATTCCATCAAGTTTTGATTTTAGAAACAATTTTTTGTAAGAATTTTAAATAATAATGTAAGTTGTACAAATGTAAATTATAAATTTAACAAACAGGAATTGGAAACTTACACTATGATTTCCTTTTCAATTTTATAATTTGCACATCTCACAGAACCATTTTGAATCAGAAATATGTTAGAAAATAATTGTCAAAATAAAAGTTAGTCTTGAAACTTGCGACTGATTGGTTATGTATAAACCACGCCCACTTACACTATCAATGATTATAATATAATTTCCACACTGACATACATGTGGGGATTAGACAGGTTAGGTATTATTGCACGCTATGAGCTACGGGGACACACAGACAAACACTCCGCTCATCAGACAAACATATTATTACAATAAAACCGATCAAAACACACATCCAAAAGCTAACCTTCCAATTTGCCCGCAATAAATGGAAGTTAAAAAGTTTTACATACAAATATTAAAATTGTATTTTTATTAAAAAATCTCGGTAAATTAATATAGAAAATAGATGAGGGTGAAGTGAAGCAGCATTGCAACGGAGCTGCATAGACATTGTCTATGTATCTAGATGTCACTAATATATAAACACCTTAGGGGTTCACAGTAGAAAAGGCAGTTCAGAAAGTTGTCATATAAACATGATTAGTGTGAGCTATACGGTGGTTAGAGGCACTTGAAGGGACACAGACGGACAGACAAAGTATACCCAAAACTATATTCCAGCTGAAGCTAAGAGGAATGTTAAAGCGACTGTTAAACAAAGCGAAATCGAAACAATGACTAAACACGAACTTAACTAAACTAAAACAGATAAACAAAAATATATTTAATAATTAATTATATATTTAAAATGTAACAACGGTCTATGGCAGCTGAAATATTTGTACATAACTTTAGAAATGGCGTCAGACACAACAATTCATACAATATTCTAAATACCTAATAATATTTAAATTTTAATATTGAAATGACAAAAACTATTTGCTACAGAGTACAAGATATAGTTGTCTAAGCATTATTATATCCCATGCAATGGTTGGCTGGAGCGATCCGACGGCGACCGGGATGCGATACAGAAGGTAGTCGGCAGCGATGCGATCCGTCAGATATAGTCACATACAAATAACAAACAAACCGGTCCACATTCAGATCTAATCCTGACAATTAAATCCAAACAAACACAATAGGAACTCCACTAGAGAAATTTAAAAAATAAATTAACAGAAAATAATTTAAAAATCTTGCTTTTCAACAATAATACTAAAGGCTGTATTTGAGGTGAGACTCTCTCTCGAGATCTTATGAGATTGTTCTTGTGACAGTGAGATGCTTTGCGAGAGCAAGATAGAATGTGTCTCACCATCAAATATAGCTTAACAAATAAAATATAATAAGAAGAAACATAACTAAACTGTTAAACCAAAAGGATTTGCGATGTGTCTGCAACAGTTAATGTTCAAATCCAAGATGGCGCTAACGTTATAATCCAATATGGCGGCTACGTGACGATACAAACATATATATTGCGGATTTAACAATATTAACATAGAGTGAGTAGATTAAATCTAAACACGAATGCCTACGACAGGTAGGTCAGTATTAGAAAAGCCAGTGTATATACTTATCATCAAATATACTATATCTTTTCTTTTTATGGACAAATTTTTGACTGTTTTAATAATAATTTTATGTAAAGAAAAATTTTATTATCATAACCTTTGGAGGCGACCAGGCCTTTACAACCAATTACAACCTAATTGGCAACATAACTAATAATTGTTATAATTTAAATATACCTTGTATTATGGGTTTTATTTTATATCAATTAGAATAATAATAAATAATGTTATTTATAACAATATGGTTGGGGTGCGTCAGGCTTGCTACAGTGTACTAGAGTAACTTTAACCGAGGCCTTTAGCTCTTACATATTCGGCATCTACCTGTCTGCAGTTAAGTTTAGAATATACTCGAAGCACTCCAACCTACCTAAAGTCGTCAAAAATTTGTTTACAAAATGAAAAGTTACACAATACACATTTGTATGAGAGCGAGCGAGAAGAATACTATTGCATTGAAATAGTATTAATTATCATCTAAACATGATTTATAATTAAAAAATGACAATGATTTCTCGATGAAGTGTTCAAATGTTTGATATTATATTACTAAGATAATTATCTATCTAAGTATAAGCGTATTTCAACATCAATGCAATAATTTTGTTCGCTCGCTGAACGCGGTTATAAAATTACTACATTTTTTTTTATAACAACCACGCAATTTGAAACATTACTTTCAAATTTAACTACACCAAGGAAATGGATAGAAAATGGATCAAAATTTAACGAAATAAGTTCGAGTCCAGCCCGAATTGTTGACAGTTTTCAATAAACTATCTATAGGATTTAAAATATAATGTTATACATATTCAGGGGTTTCTAAATAGACAGTGACGTTAATTATAGATAGGTACAATGAAAACCGCCTTTATATAAAGTGATTGAAACAATTTCACACAATCCTGTTCTGCGTACAATATGACCATAAGTCATTTAAAATAATAGAAACAGTAATTTAATAAATTATTTTAAATTAACTAAACTTAATCAATATAAGTAATAAATTAATGTAATATTTATTACTTCTTTAATTTAATAAATATTATTTTCTTTTTTATAATAATGATTATTTAAAAAAAGTACTGTTGGTTTTTTGTATATTTTTTCTAGGCTGTACACGATTTGTACAGTTTCTATTTTCAGAACTTTAGCTAGACACCAGTAAAAGGGTCTGAAAGACACAGTAAAAAAACTTATGATTTTATTAATTTACTATTTTATAAGTTAATTTATGTAATAAATAGATGACTTATGATCAGATTGTGTGTTGTGTGTGTGTGTGTATGTGTTCATCGCACATCAGTGAGGTTGGCGCTGTCGCCGAACAACTTCACCAGCTGTTCCTCGTAGTCGTCGATGTTACGCTTCATGATCTCCATGCAGGGCCCCAGGAGACGCTCGAATGTCTCTACATCCAAGACTGAGGGGAGAAATTGTCAATGGTTTACTTATAATAAATATGAAAATTAGAAAATCATTTTATTTTATTGGAGCACGGCCTGTGAGTTTGTATCAACCTGGTGGTGAGCAGACCTACAAAGTCCATGAATAGGGTCGATAAGTAATTGTTTTTTAACAAAATAATGCGATTATAAAATGGGTGGGGACAATATTTTAATTTACTCGCTGTCTTATCGTCAATTCCACTAGAATTTCGTAACCGCACCCTGAAAGTAGACTACCACCTCGACAATAAATCGATGCAGTAATTTCCTGAAAACCGGTGAGTCCACAGACTAAACCCGAAACATGACTAGGTCACTTGACAGTAGCGACGCCCTCGGCCCAACGAAGTCATAGAGACCTTCCTCCCATCTTCTCGGAAGGTTTGATTTATAAATTTCTTATTAGTTTTTTTTTTAAAACAAAAATTGATTATAAATCATAGTCAAAAGATAAGAATCTATTGATTTACACTTAAGGCATGTCTGTTTTTTAAAACGTAAAAAGACATCCAGTATATTAATGGCCTTATTCTTCGCCTCCGTATACTATTGGTTGCGCCTTTGGCGTTGTATCTGAAGGTCATGGGTTCGATTCCCACCCATAACAAAAAAATAGTACCTACGTTTTTCTATGAGGTTTGCCATGGTCTGGGTGTTTATAAAATAAAATATTATTATGTATTGATCGGTATTGATAAGGCTGTGGGCAAAGGACCCTTTTGCCTTTTCGTTCTTGACACAAGGAAAAAATAATTATACTCTTTGGACGTTTGGTTCTGTCGTCAAGATGGTTCTGTTCGGAGTAAAATTGTGCGGACGCTAATAACCTAGATAGTTCATTTCTATTGTTAATGTTGTGTGTAGTGTTTCGTTCGCCATGTGTTTGGGCGAACTCCATATTACGTTTTAACTCCATATTAATATATAAATGATTGCGGACAAGATAGATTTAAATTTGTGATTTCTACTTTAGAAAGGTTCTTAGGGCACATCCTCTCATTAGATTTGATTTTGTGGACAGATGGCTAACCCTAGTCTACACCGGACAATTAGTAATAATAATTCTAATAATAGTAATACTTACAAGCAACTTTGGTGTTCCCGACAGCGTAGACAGAGGCGGCGCGCGGCTTGTGGGTCACCAGCGCCAACTCCCCGAAGTACGCGCCCTTGCCTGGAAACACAAACAAATGTTAAAAATATAATATTAACGCATATTCTTTGAGTACCCCGCTAAGACTGTAGACGCGTGTTTGTGTCATATTTTTTTTCTTTATTTAACCAATAAAAAATAAACAGAATTTTACAAGTATTTCTCTGTCAAACTATATAAAAGAGAGTTTGCTCTCGTTTTTAAATTTATTTTCAATAAACACAAAACAACAATAACAGAAGGAAGCACAGGTTTATAAACAGCTTATTTTGGAAGAAACAATCTATTTAGGTTGTATTCAATCTGACCCAACAAATATTTTGTAACTTAGATCTTATATGTAACCTTTGACATTTCCGTTATTCTTAGATCTTGTGATAGTGTATATATAGAAGTATATAGGATGTTAATGGGCATAGTCTACCAATTTAATAGAATAAGAATTCGTAGTAATTCAGTGGGAAATTGGTAGCATTAATAGAGTGATCTAGGTGTTTGTGTTATCTCAAAGGAAAAACTTTGGTAAAATGGCCGTACCAATTATACCGTTGATATATTAATCTCTAGTTGACATTGTCTGTATGTTTGCAAGTGATCTTGTTACCATTACAGAACACACGTTGAAATTTGTTTGTGCACGAATGACGTCACATGTAGTGTTTGCTAATGTCGGAGCGTTTATAAATGCGTTCCATTCTACAAAAAAATGGATTTTTAAAATCGTATTTATAAAAAATAATAATATAATGTATTTTATTTTGATTAATAGCTAATCAAAATAAAATACATTACTGTAAATATGTTCAAAGACATAAAAGGACATTATATATTAAAATAATAATAATTGGCGTTACATGTATATTCCCTATTGGCAAAATTACGAGTTATGCGTAAAAGCCACTATATAAAGAAAATGAAATGAAAAAGTATATAATGCAGCGGTGGGAGCAAGTGACCCGAATCTAATTAAGTAAACGCTGGAACGGAAACAGTTAAAGGGGAGACCAATGATTATGATGGTATGTCGATATTAGTCAGACAGAGAGCAAACACAGAAAAATATAGAAGTTTTTTAAATTTTTTTATTTAAATCTTTATTGCATACAAAATACAAAGGCGGACTTAATGCCGCTAGGTTAAGTTAAGACTAGAAAAATGATAGTCTTCGGCAAAAAGTTCCGATGGACATACAGTTTGTATATTACAAAGACGCCATCTAGAATAACCGAATTCTTCGTCTTGTTTAAATATTGGAAGTATGGCAGTTTTAACTATATGGCGGTAGTGACCGTTCATTTTTTTAAGTATAAAACTGACTTGCGAACTTTCTGTTATACAGGTGAATTTGAAAGGTTGTGCTTTGGGCTAATATTATATAGGCTTGACCAAATCGAAGCACTTTTTCCATGGACCATGTGTGGCAAATGAAAACATTGTTTGGCTTCCCCATACAAATTGGTAATTTTAACATTACTAGTTTGTATGGAGAAAGATTTTTTTTCATTTGCTACATATAGTTCCATTGGAATAGTTGTTCCATTTGATTAGTAGAACCTCATATTAGCCCAAAGTATAACCTTTCAAAGTCACGATGTATATAAAAGTTAACATCTTATAAGTAGCCTTATGATCTTGGTTAAAAAATCTCACAGGTTTCAAGTCCTTGAACCCTGTGAGATTTTTTGTGATTTACAATCCTCGACCCAGAAGGTTGGAAAGGATACTGGATCTATAACTTAACCGAATAGTTATAGATCCAGTATCCTTTCCAACCTTCTGGGTCGAGGATTGTTTTTCCTAGGTTCTTTGCCCCAATACTCACCCAGGCTCTTGATCTCATGCTCCTGCCCGTCGTCTCGAGTGATGCGCACGCTGACTGAACCATCCTCCACGAAGTACATCCCGTCAGCGGAGTCTCCCTGGCGAATGATTTGAGCCCCGTCAGCGAGAACGCGAGGGATCAGGGCGTCCGCGAGATTGGCGCGCTCATATGACTGTAATACAATAAAAAATATTATAGCTTCTAACATAACAAGACAACACTAACTTTAAGCAGTCATTGCACATCACTATAGGCGCCATGTTGGAAGCCTTCCTTTCTTTGCACCTGATCAGCAGCCCGACGCCTGCAGTGTAAATCGAAAATTGTAGTCTAGTAAAATATAAGTGGGTCCATAAAACTATAGTTTTATTACAGATACTATACAAATAGTAAGCTTTACAATATGCCACATGTTCTAAGGATGCAATCAATCACTGGTCTTTCGACCCAGGATGTTTTGTGGGTCAAGCACAGGATAGGGTAACCCCTGTTTCCATGAACTCTAACCTGCCAGGGACTTGTTACTAAATACCCACATTATCTAACGAGGGCCGGATGGTAGAAAACCACACAAGACAACATTGCTCATTATCTATTTTAATATTTTATTGTTTTCTTTAAAGTTAAACCAATTTATTTATTATTTCTGTAATAGTAAGCTCCGTCGCGATTTATTTACATTAAACAGCTAGTAAAATGTATTAACATAATGCAGAAATGAACACCTGTAAAACTCGTTTATATAAAATAAATAATGTTATTTGGTAAGTTAATACAATGACATAATGCAATTCTGTAAAACAATTCTATTGAGTACAACAAACAATGTCTAGATACAAAACATAGTTACAATGAGAAAAGACAACCTGTGTGCATAGGACTTTGCTAGCCAGTCTGATAGCGAACGTAGACCAAGGCCTTTCGTTCTGCAAACTGTGTACCTTGGCCATCTTTCTATCTTCCAGGGAGCTTAATATATTTAGAAAGAACATTGACTGTTCTCTATGATAAAAAATACACTAAGTTACTATATTGGCTGTGGTCCGCGGTTTCACCCGACGTTTAGTATATCGCTCAGCTCCTAAGGGTCGTAGCATGATGATAAATATCCTATAATCTTCCCTTTTCAAGCCCGATTGGTGGTTCCAGAGATTAAGGCGTTCAAACAAACTGTTCAGCTTTATTATTTTAATATAGAAATGTATAATTTAAATCTGTTTTAGTTAACAAAATTAATTACAGAAAAAATATCATATACCAAAATAAGGGATTGTAGGTAATTACCCAAAACATGGAACGAAAAATAAATAAATACCGAAAAGAGGTTGTTATATATAAAAGTAAGAACGGCGGGCCCCGAGGGAGGGTTTAACCAGTGGAGTATATTATACGGAAGTGCACTAAGACTTAAATTAAATATTCAAACATTAAAACAGAAGATGCTCCCATAACCTACGAGCATGTTTGACATTTTGTTCAAAAGACGATTTTAAACTTCACTTCCGTGTATTTATTATTTAATTTTATTGCTTTTTAGATTCTTATGAGAATTTCTTGCCCGCTCTATATGATAAAGTAGGTAACTTTGAGCTATAACGATCACATACACGACCGGATGTAAACAATTAATTAGTACCGGTCGTGTGAACTTACACTGTATCGCCACAGCCCTATCCATAGACAGGACTGGATAGAATAAATGCATCGGTTTAAGTAGAAATCTCGCATGGCTTCATTTTGGTCAGCACTAACCGACGTGAATTAATTAATTTTATTTCAGTTTAATTGAGGTAGGAAGAGAAATCTCTAAAACTTTATCACTATGTCCATATGAAAGAAAACACCGCCACGTGTCCTAGTGTGTGTCGGTTTTAGTCCGTGGGTTGACCAGTTTTTAGGAGCCTAAAGCACCTATGTTTTGGTCTAGGCGGTTGTCTCCTTTCCAGGAGTGGACCCAGGATTTATTTTTCATTTTTCTCAGGGCTTTTGTTGTAGCATTTTTTGGCATAAACCATAGATATTAGTACATTTTAGGTAAATTTTAAGGGTTTTGGGACGGGGTCATAGCCTGCTGGGCCCTCCCCCATTGCTACTTTCAGGGTGTCGTTATAAAATGGTCGGTTGATCTGACGATAAAGCAGCGAGGGTATGCTCGTAGACCAGTAATGCAAATTCGTCGTAGATTATTTATCCGGCATTCGACCAATTCTGTTAAAGGACCTTTTATTGATATTTCTCATTTGTAGACTTTCCGATACCGGAATGCATTTTAAGTAATTGTTTGCTAGGTTACATTTATTGCTATTATTATCTTCTTTTCACAGGGGAGTATTTAGGTTAAGTTAGTCTCGCCCCGGGCCACTTACATCTGGCGGCCCCCTATCGACCGCCATACTAACATTTTTTTCACATAACACTAATATTATAAATATAAAATAGCGGATTTGCATGAAATATTGATACAAAAATAAAGAAGATTTGGAATAAGACACTTTTTTGTTTAAAGTAGTGTAAAAAACTAGTGAGTTGGAACATTATATGTATACCGATGAGTTAGGTAAAAAATGTGTTTTGATGGACAGGGTCGCCTGGGCAATGGCCCAATTGGCCCATACGTAAATATGCTACTGTCTTTTTCAGCTTTTAGCCGAAGCATTTAAACGAGAGTAATTGTGTAAAGTGCTTATTATTGATGTATTCATATATTTAATTTAGAAAAAATCACAGATTTATATGTCGTAGATCTACCACGTACGTTTTGTCTACATTACCCTTCTAGGATCTGTATACATACAGTGGTCGATAACTCCAATTACTACCAGGCGAACGATTTTCTATAAATGGGTTTCAATAGTTAACTATTTACTAGTCTTTATTTATAAGGTTGTCTGTCTGCAAATAGTTATTTATCTATCATACAATGATCATGAGCTAATTTTTTAATGAATTTATTTGAACGGATCAAGGCTTTATTTGGAATGATTTACTATGAAGTTTGGTACTAAATTAAACTTATAAATCACTTTATTCAGAAATTATTTTATTAAAACTTCTTTTTTTTCTAACTCCAAAGAATATAACACAATTATTGTAGTTATGCATAGTTAACATATCATTGTTAAAAAAGTTATACAAATATAAGACTAGTGGTTTTGGAATCAGCCATTTATCTGTAGTCAGACAAACTAGTTCACTTAGCTAAATTGACAACTCGCCTATTTTTAAACATTATAAATTATTTGGCACGTTTTGATACAAAAATTTTACACGCGTCTACGCAAAACTATTCTTGCATAACCGAAATTACACGATGTTTTTTTTTACTGGAGCACGGCATTTGACTTTGTATCTATTTGATGGTAAGCAGGCCTACCAAATCCATGAATGGGGTCAATCAATACATTGTTGTTCGCAAACGGCTACTATACCGGCTAAACACGGTTACAAAATGGATAATTAGAAAGACGAAATTACATTACGAGTCTACATCAACTGCCATTTTTGTAAGGAGACTACCCACCTCGACAAAAATCGATGCAATTGTCCCCTGAACACCAGTGTAGGCACAAACTAAAACGGAAACATAACTAGGTCACTTGACGGTTTTTGAATCTGTATGGGCAGTGGTAACAAGACCGGTCGGTTGGCCTAACGAAGTATAGAGACCTTAAAATTTAATAACAAAATTTAAAACTAAAATGTCAAATTTCTTAATAGAAAAAATATATTACGTCTAAGGAGTGTTTACAATATATAGCTATATAGATTTATGAGAAGTATAATTAATAAAGTAAAAAAAAAATAATGCGTAAATAATAATATGTAGGACAATTTACACATATTGCTCTGGTAACAAACTAAGCTCTAGGCTTGTACAATGTGTACCAGAAACAATGATAATATAAAACATATTATATTTTGTAAACGCCCAGACCATGACAAACTGTACAGAAAAACGTACTAAATTTTTTGCTATCAGCGGGAATAGCACCCAATACTATATAATAAAGTAATATTAATAAATTTGATTTGATCGATAATAAAATATTTTAAATATTATTTTTGATTGAATATTGTAATAATTAAATAACCCAATACTTTATATAATGAATAGACAATTGTACATAATTAAAGCCCTAGCAGGGTTAATATTGTAAACTATATTATTACTACTAACCACAATATGAGGCAATAAAGAATTTGTATCTGTAAAAAAATACTTAATTCAAACCCTAAACCTTGTGTGAGCAGTAATTAAACCGCTAGGCCATGCTCGTAATATCACAACTAAATATTGACATCTCATCAAAAAAATGGGTCAGTGTGATTAGTATCTAACCAACTCTGGGTTCCGTACACCATACATAGTCACGAGTGTTACGACCGCCTCCGTGATCTTATTCACGACGTTGGCGTTAGTTGGAGGTTAATTACGGGCGTTGCCAAATCCATGTAAATAGATAAAAATGGCACAGGGAGTAGGCCGGTAGCGGTGTTGCAGGAGGAAACCCCCCCAGGCAAAATTAGTATGAAGATATATCTCACTAATTTAAGAGACATTAAATAGGTGATATTGGGACGATGGCGTTTTTTTTTCATCAAAAAATATAGACAAAGAGATACTACATATAATAGGTGATATTGTGACAACGTTGTTTTTTTTTTGCTCCAGGAGATACCTACTATATTTATGTCTAATAGGTGGAATAGTGACGATGGCGTTTTTTTTTTGCTCATTACCAATTTTAGGCAAAAAGAAATAGACAATTTAAAGAGGCTGAAACCCCCCCGATTATAAATCCTACGCCCGTAAGGTTGATGGTTCGATTCCCATGGCAAAACAAAATTAGTACGTTGTTCTGTACAGTCGTTTAAAGGCAACGTTAGATTGCCAATAAAACTAAATCTTTTATGTACAATTGTTAGCTTACGGAATGCTAAAAACTGTCAAAGCAATAGCACCATAATATGTATTAGTGTGGTTGTTTCTGATATACATAGTACAAGCCTAGATACCTCAAAAAATATGTGAAATATTCTACATGTTATAAAAAAAATATTAATGTAAATATGAATGCGTAAACCTATATTTTATTACCTTCAAATTAATCGGTATGAAAATTAAACTAAACAATAATAAATATTCAGCTAATTAGTTAAGTGTTTATTGGTTATTTAATAATGTTTTTATAAATTACTTAATTATTTAATAAGTACATGAGTTAATCTTCATAACCAAGCAACGAGATAAGTTAATCAACATTTATTTAGATATAATATATTTTATATCAACACAACGCCAAACGGTATTTAAGGCTGAGTTACACCAAAATAAACTACCACTGTCATTCGAACTGCAAAATAAAATTGGTACATTAGACGCCATTTTTAACAGTAACCGTTACAATTACAAAGAGTCCATTTTGGTGCAACTCAGCTCTAGAGAGATCCTGTAAAGGTTCATATTTCTTATTTACGAGAACCCTAAAAATATCAGAAATAAAATGTTTACGACCGACGGAGATTTCTAGCCATTATCTCTGGCGACTTCGTTAATCCGATAGAAAAGGTCCACAAGGGGTATTGATTTCACGGCGTGACGTCACAGCCCCAGGCTTATAGCAGCAGTGGATAGTCACGAGGTCAATGAGATTTTCCTCATTTATCGATTATTATAACGCGACGAGAATTAATGGCCTTTGTTCACAAGTGGCGTAAACGTCAAACGTGACTACATTGACCTATAACAGGATCGGCGGTGTTAGCTTCTAGACTTGAGTCAGCAGATAGGCAAACTGTAGTAGGGTTTTAAGGTACGAACTATAGTTAGGGTTACCATAATTTTCAGAGGCTCTACCATGGGTTTCCGCGTTGTAGCAACGTAACGTATACGTGGGCAAAAACCTATAGGGCCGCTTTATTTTTGGTAACAGGATTAATTAAAGCGATGCTATTGGTTGTTGCTCACGTATACGTATACCTTACGTTGCTACAATGCGCAAACGCATGGTAGAGCCTCTGGAGTCAATGCAATGTATTTTTTTATCTATACTAATATTATAAAGAAAGTTTGTTTGGTTGAACGCGCTATTCTCAGGAACTACTGGTTTGAATTGAAAAAATATTCTTAGTGTAGAATAGTATAGCCCATTTATTGAGGAACCCTACATAACATCACGCTACGACTAATAGAAGCGGAGTAACAATGAAAAATGTTGCAAAAACGGGGAAAAATTATTCCTTTTGAGAGCGTACGCTGCGTAAACGTTTAAAGTTACGGAAACGATATGCGCGGATTTGCTAGTATATGATATGATAGTGGTGGCCGAGTTAGTTAGGCTTTAGAGTTTAGATTCTATATATCTATAGATGTTTTTTTAAGTCTATCCAAACATCGAGACGAGATAGCCGCTTATTCGGTGTAGGTAGACTCTTACCATCGGCTACGACGAGGTGGGATTAGAATCCTTGGCACCCGTGATCATATTTATATATAGTATACTAGCTATGCTCGCGACTTCGTCCGCCTGGAAAAGTTATTTTTTTATCATACAAACTTTTATCCCCTATTTTATCCCCTTGGGGATAGAATTTATCAAAATCCTTTCTTAGCGGATGCCTACGTCATAACATCTACCTGCCAAATTTCAGCCCGATATGTCCAGTGGTTTGGGCTGTGCGTTGATAGATCACTATGTCAGCCAGTCAGTCACCTTTGAGTTATATATATATATAGATAAAGACACAATATTATAATATTAACTTGCTTTTTTATTTTTATCATCTATTATTTTGTTACGGGTAGGTATGTATGTATATATTATATGTATGTAGGATATGTATATTATTGTATATATATTGCTTGCTAACTCTCTTATTAATAACCTATTGTTAACTCTCTTATTTTTGACAACTACCTATCTGAATTATTCCTAGATTACGATGATAATTATATCGCATAAACAAATTAGCGCTACATTCAACCGTTCAGTAGGGAGCCGACCGCGCGAGTGAGCCGCGCGGCATGGTATCTCGTTGAGCTACACCCCCCTCCCGGCTTGCCCGCAAGCACCGCCTCTCTCCCGCCGCGCCGGCCAGGTGGGCGATTCTCGCGCTTTCGAGATTCATCTCGATTCGAGATTTTTAAACGAAAAATGTCTAAATATGTCATTTTTCGTTCAATATTTGTATATTTATTATTTATTAATTAATATTTATTATTTATTTCGTTTAATGTTCGTTATTTTTGAACGAAAAATGGCATATTTAGTCATTTTTCGTTTAAAAATCTCGAATCGAGATGAATCTCGAAAGCGCGAGAATCGCCCACCTGCGCAGAGAGCGAGTTGGTTTTGTTTCGGAGTTATTTATAATTGTAATCTTTAAAGTTTTTTGTTGAAATTAAGTTATGTCAAAGACAATTTTATTCACAATGAAGTACTCTTAACCAACAACATATTTATTTGAATAAAGATTAATATTATTATGTTGATACAACTTAAACAAATTATTTCGACCAAATTAGGTACCATAAAAACGGTTTTTGTGAGTTAATCATAAAAGATAGACATATACTATCGCGGACTGTTTTTTAGATCATTAAAAGAGCTATTATTCTTTAATACATATTTTTTGTGTATCTTGAACCGTTTTCACGGCGCACGCAACGGAAGGCTTCAAAGATGAAATAATTTCTCCCGTTTTTTACACATTTACCACTATATCTTTGCTCCTATTGGTCGTAGCGTGATGTTATATAGCCTATAGCCTTCCTCGATAACTGGACTATCCAACACAAAAAGAATTATTCAATTCGAACCAGTAGTTTCGGAGATTAGCGCGTTCAAACAAACAAACAAACAAACTCTTCAGCTTTATAATATTAGTATAGATATTATGCCGGGTGCAGTATTAATTACACCAAAAGTATAATAATTATTATTTCGTTACAATGAGCGAGATGTGTAAATTGGGAAAGCTATTTATTACTGCAAACCAAAATATAGCATTTCAAATATAGCAAATATAAATATGTATTAGTATCGTTGTTTCTGGTACACACAGCACAAGCCTAAGGCTTAGTTTGACCAGTGTACACATATATGTGTGTAAATTTACCTGTAAGTAAATTTTCTTGCAATGGTATTCGTAGCTTTATATTGTAGGACTAGCTGTGCTCGCGACTTCGTCCGCATGGAATAGTTATTTTTTTATCATACAAACTTTCATCGCCTACTTTATCCCCTTGGGGGTAGAATTTATCAAAATACTTTCTTATAACGTAGGCACCCTACGTTATAACATCTACCTGCATGCCAAATTTCAGCCCGATCCGTCCAGGTGGGCAATTCTCGCGCTTTCGACATTCATCTCGATTCGAGATTTTTAAACGAAAAATGACGAAATATGCCATTTTTCGTTCAAAAATATCGAACATTAAACGAAATAAATATTAATTAATAAATATTGAACGAAAAATGACATATTTAGTCATTTTTCGTTTAAAAATCTCGAATCGAGTGAATGTCGAAAGCGCGAGAATTGTCCACCAGTGGTTTGGGCTGTGCGTTGATAGATCACTATGTCAGTCAGTCACCTTTGAGTTATATATATATAGATAGATATATTGGCCTGGTCACAAACTAACCACAGGCTTGTATTATGTCTACGAGAAACTATACTAATACACATTATATTTGAAAACACCCAAGCTGCACACGTTTGGAATCTAACCCACGGCCTCCGGATACAACGCCAAGTCGTCCATTTTCACAGTAGTAATAGATATCACCAGTTGTACCCTTTACAAGAAATCGTCCGTGTTTTGTTGTCATCGCTGTGCCATTACTTGACGTCAGTATATCAACAATCATATTAAAACAAAATACTTGTCTTTGTTCGACTGCACTCTGTTTTTATTTTTTATCGGAGCATATATGTGACTTTGTATCTACCTGGTGGTGAGCAGACCTACAAAGTCCATGAATGGGGTAAATCTATGATTGTTCTTAAACAACATTGATTGCTCCCACTATGCCGACTAAAGGATGCGATTACGAAATAGGCGGCAACAAAGACGAATTGCATTACGAGTATATTTTAATATACTCGCTGCCTTATTGTCAATTAAACCATCCATTTCGTAACCGCACCCTGAATGGAGACTACCACCTCGACAAGAAATCGATGCAGTAATCTCTTGAAAACCGGTGAACCCAAAGACTAAAACCGAAACATGGTCCCTTGACGGTTTTTGTATCAGTATGGGCGGGGTGGTAACGAGACCGGTCGGTCGGCCTAACGAAGTTATAGAGACCTTCCTCTCACCTTAATAGGTAGTATAGGCATAATACCTATTTTATTGGAATACAGCATTTTGCATGTACCTGATGGGAAGCAAATGTACAAAGTCCATGAATGGGGTCGATCAATACATTGCTGTAACAACATTGGTCGCTCCCACTATTTCGGTTTAAACGAATTTGCAATTAAGGGCTCTGACGCCCATACAAACGTACTTCCAATGTTACAACTTGGCTGTTAGGCAATTTCAATTATTATTTATTACTATTTCGTTACAATCGCGAGACGTTAATAAAGCTATTTATTACTGAATACTAAAATATAGAATTTTAAATATAACAAATATAAATATGTAGGTATTAGTATATTTTTTCTGGTATACACAGTACAAGCCTAGAGCTTAGTATTTGACCAGTGTACACTTGTATGTGTGTAATGTCCTTCATATTAATATTTACCTGAATATATCTTGCAATGGTATTCGTAGCTTTCAAAAAAAAAAATGATGAGGTTACGAAATGGGCGGCGAAATGGATGTATTTTCATTACGATTTTATTTTAATAAGCTTTATCGTCAAATCAATCGCTCGTTTCGTAATTGTACCATGAAAGAAAACTACCCCCTCGACAAGAAATCAATGTATCAGCAAAATAAGTGAATCCACATTCTAAAACCGAAACATGACTAGGTCATTTGGCGGTTTTTGCATCTGTATGGGCGATGGTAACGATGCCGGTCGGTAGGCCTAGCAATGTTATAGAGTTTACAGGTTTTTAGGAGCCTACTGCAGCGATTTATTAGAGGAGGTAGTCTCCATTCAGGGTGCGGTTAAGAAACGTGCAGTTAATTTGATAATAAAACAGCGAGCATATTAAATATAATAAAATACTCGTAGAGTCGTAAAACAAACTCGTCTTTGTCGCTGTCTATTTCGTAGTTGCCTGAAACGATCAGTGCGTATTGATTGACCCCGTTCATTGACTTTGTAGGTAGTTAACATCAGGTAGAGTCACAATCCGTGCTCCAATAATAAAAAAACAACTAGTAAATGACACCTAAGGAAAGAATTGCAAGAAACTTGCAGGAAAATTTGGTATGCAATAATAGCTTTTATGTCTCCAATTGATATACCCATAAACGCCCGCGCTACCTTTTTTTTTAATATTTCTAGATCTTTTTAATCTTTATAGAATTTATACTAATTGAATTATTAAAAACTAAAATTTATACTAATTGAATTATTAAAAACTATAAAAATAAACTGCGTATCTATAAAGACAAATATGGCCTGCCTTATTTATGCTACCTTTTTTTTAAACTGAATAAATAAAAATAAATATCAACACGGGTGCCTTACGGCGCCTAAGACCGCCTCAGTGTACCCAGCAAAGGGATTTTTAATCCCACCTCGACGTAGGCGATGGTATGAGTCTACACAGAACAAGTGGCTAGCTCATAACGACGTTTAGATAGACTCAATAACCCATCTATAAACAAGTTTCAAAAGTTAGTATAGTGAAACTGGAACCGAAAGCTTAACGTCGTCTCCGAGGCACTATAGTGTTATTGTTAAACAAATGTACATAATTTATTCGAACCAGGGACCTAAAGTGTGTAACCAACGCGGTCACCATGTATATACAGGGTGAATTTGAAAGGATGTACTTTGGGCTAATATGAGATTCTGCTGATCAAATCGAACAACTTTTTCCATGGAACCATGTGTCGCATGAAAAAAAAAATTGGCTTCCTATACAAATTGGTAATTTTAACATTACTAGTTTGTATGGAGAAGGTTTTTTTTTTTTCATTTGCGACACATGGTTCCATGGGAAAAATTGTTCGATTTGATATGCAGAATCTCATATTAGCCCAAAGTATATCCTTTTAAAGTCACCATATATGTGAATAACATTCGTAATATCAAGTAAAATCTATAACGTGTTACTGAGCCTATATCAAAGCCTATGCGTCGAACCCTTTGCCCTTAGCCCGATTCGTATCTGTAGTACCTACCTATAGCTACGGGTAGATATAGCATTTAGCAAGCTTCATTTTGTATTGCCTGCGAAAGGGCAAAGGTCCTACCACGAACTTATAAAGTTAGTTTGGTAACCTTTTCAAATATACTGTAGAATCAACGTATCAAATTCTAGCTCTCACTTTGCTATAACGATTCTACTGATTTCACAAGCCAATGGGATTCTTAGAAACAAATAGTTTTTAGATTTACTTCGGGTCGTACTAAGTCATAAATTTACATTGAAAAAATAACAATTTAATAGATATTTAATGCGGAATTAGTTAGACCTCCGCGTCACAACGCCAAAAGCGACGCTGAATCTGTTATTTTTGGGTTCTTGAGAGAAGCAGTTAAGTGTTTGGTAATTGAGTCTACATCCACCTATAGCTAGCTTTGTAGATTCCAAGAATTAAACAAACAACTTTAGTATTCGTTTGTGTTTGTTGATTGCTTCCACTCCCTTGATGCCGATTTAAGCATCTCTTGAAATACTGATATAAGACGCAGGAAAAACAATATTTTTGACCAGTATGTTTTTTTAATATAATATGTAGGATCATTTCACACACAAACTAAGCTCTAGGCTAGTACTATGTGTAGCAGAGTTAACGATATTAATACGTATTATATTACCTAGACTACGGAAAACATTGTTTTGCCATGAGTTGAGATATTGAACCCAAGAACTCCGTATACAAAGCCACCATGCAACTACTAGACGTCGACGGCGTTTTTACACAGAATATAACGTCAAACCTATATATTTTGCCATGAGTAGGAATCGAACCTAACGCCACCGTGCAACTACTAGACGTCGACGGCGTTTTTACACAAATTAGAACGTCAAACCTATATATTTTGCCATGAGTAGGAATCGAACCCAACGCCACCATGCAACTACTAGACGTCGACGGCGTTTTTACACAGATTAGAATGTCAAACCTATATATTTTGCCATGAGTAGGAATCGAACCCAACGCCACCGTGCAATTACTAGACGTCGACGGCGTTTTTACACAGATTATAACGTCAAACCTATATATTTTGCCATGAGTAGGAATCGAACCCAACGCCACCATGCAACTACTAGACGTCGACGGCGTTTTTACACAGATTAGAATGTCAAACCTATATATTTTGCCATGAGTAGGAATCGAACCCAACGCCACCGTGCAATTACTAGACGTCGACGGCGTTTTTACACAGATTAGAACGTCAAACCTATATATTTTGCCATGAGTAGGAATCGAACCCAACGCCACCATGCAACTACTAGACGTCGACGGCGTTTTTACACAAATTAGAACGTCAAACCTATATATTTTGCCATGAGTAGGAATCGAACCCAACGCCACCATGCAACTACTAGACGTCGACGGCGTTTTTACACAGATTAGAACGTCAAATTTATAAGTAAGACCTTCACAGTGTCAGTACAATCCATGTCCACAAAAATAGTTCCATCAAGTAGGATTAAAGGTATCCAGTAGTTGTCCACTGGATACCGAAAACAACAAAATCTCCCCAGCAATCGAGTGCCACTATCGTGTGACATGGCTTCTGACGCCAATCCCTGCTCAAATCTCTTGCTTATCAGTAAGACGCTGGCGATAAGTAAATAGGTACATATTTTGTAACAATAGGCACGAACGGTTATCAATCGCATTCGTCATGAATTCCTTTAAATAGCAAACGTTTTGTGATTGCTTTTCTGTTCTCTATAAACTTACTTAAACCTTTTGAAGATTTGATTTGATTTCAAAAGTACAATATACAGGATGTTTGGTGGAGGGTTAGCCAAACTTAAGGCCGAATTACCTATTTAGAAAGTACAAATTCAGTATCGACCATTGGGGGCTAAATTTTTTAAAACTCTTTTCTTTTTTAAACACTTTATTGAACTTTGACAGGTCACTAAATGTTTTAGTCATTTATTACAACATTTATTAGACAATAAAAAAACAATAAATTTATTAACTAGAAAAAAAACTAGGCTAAAATCCAGAAAATTAAAAAAATGGCTTTTTAAAAATTTGGGCACCAATGATCATAATACTGAATTAGTATTTTCTAAATAGGTGTACATACTCGGCTCTTAGTTTAGCTAACCCTCTATCAAGTATGCTCAAAATTGATCGACAAACAAAAAATAAGTTTAGATAAAAACTGAAATATAAAAAAAAAACAGTCCAGTAGTCTAGATTTCTGTTAAGTAATATTGAATACTACCCCATTAAATTAGTTTCATGAGCGATAATAATCGATACATACATAAAACCAATAATAAAATCTAATGAGGAACATAGCAAATTTTACCTTTTAAAATTTCCTTACTAGTTCGTCGAATTTTTTTTTTACATTTCGCAAGAATAAGACAAAGCGATTGGCGCGGACACAAGAATTGGCCCATGCGTTTGCTCTCTAAAGTGCGGCCACAAAGGAATATACATACAGCTACATAGACTGTTAAACACATTAGTAGTAGGGTAAAAAAAGAAAAACAAAAATACTTTTTTTTTGCATACTTTCTTTAGCAATTCGTAAATATTGGGTATTTGATTAAACACTTCAATACAAAATATACAGGGTGAATTTGAAAGGTTGTACTTTGGGCTAATATGAGACTACTGATCAAATCGAATAACGTTTCCCATGGAACTATGTGTCGCAAAATAAAAAAAATCATTTTGGCTTCCCCATAATTGGTTATGTTACATTACTATTTTGTATGGAGAAGGCTATTTTTGTGACTCATGGTTCCATGGGAGACGTTGTTAGATTTAATCGGTATAACCTCATATTAACCCAAAGTATAAACTTTTAACGTCACCATGTATGTGCTTATTCATAAAAAAATATTAAGTCCTTGTAGAACACTTGTAGTTAAAATATATTTAGTCTCTTTTACGCATATTTATTTTTGTTGCTAAAAAAGACAAAACACATTTAACTAGAGTGTTCTACAAGGACTCAATAAGTTTTTATGTATATTGACTTGATATTGTACTGATTGTAAATAACTTATATTATAATACATAATAAGTTATGTACATACTTCAAAAGGCAAAGCAGAGTTTAATATTTTCAATTCCAAGAAACCACCTACTTACACCGTTTAATATGATTTTACGACATAACAGTGTGAGAATAAAGTCCTAAATCATATGATATCTACGAATCAGTGTCGCTTCACGTGTGTAAATATTTATGTATGTACTAAGTTAGAAATGTATGCCCGTGTTGTGAATCTGTTTTCATACCTTTACAACTTTATGGGGCTATAAATAGCGACCTGGGCTTTAGATGTCAGCTACTAGGAGGACACAACTTCTGATAGTTTTACTCAGGAAAATAATAATGTTTCCTGTAAGTGCGGAAAAAATAACGTTTCCTTGATTTATTCATGCGTAATAAAACAAGAAATGAGTTTATTTTGATATGTAGCGTAGGATTCAAACGGAAAAGGTTTTCCTTTATGCCCAGAAGTCTTTCCATATAGCTATAAAGAAATAAACTTGTGTATAAAAGACATTCACCTTTATATAGTTAGGTGACCATTTTGTCCAAAACTGCAAACCACTTTGTATTGGTCGACGGTACTGAACATTAATATAGTTAGGAATCAACCAATAAGAGGTTTATTTGAAAAATAAAGCGAGATATTGGTTGATCCTTTTATACAGTTACTAGCGACTTTAGTAGAAACTGTTTGCAACTTGTAGCAGACCTACTGCTTGCCACAAACAGATATCTATAGAGACACATTCGCCGTGCTGTTCGTATATAAAATAAAACCGCCTCCGTAGACTAGTGGTTGCGCTTTTGGCGTTGTATCCGGAGGTCGTGAATTCGACTCCCACCCTTGGCAAAAAAATAATAATAGTATGTTTCTCTGTACAGTTTGTCATGGTCTGGGTGTAAAATAATATGTATTATATCGTTGTTTCTGGTACACATAGTACAAGCCTAGAGCTTAGTTTCTGACCAGCAACAATACCTATGTGTAAATTGTCCTACAAAAAACAGACAAATACACAAATTCTGACATCATTTTTTTCGTCGGGGATAAATAACAACGGTTTTCTGTCGCTTCTTATCCTGATAAGTGATTTATCAAAAATGCTTCGTTTATCAAATTTTTGACCGATACGACAATCGTTATCTTTTCACTTTTAAACGTAATTTACTTCGAAGATTTTTTACAGCCTTGTAAATATTTTTCGTAAGTGAACTAAAGTTTACAACGCAAAGTAAGCAGCCGTGGCAATGGGTTAGTCAAATTAGGTTAGGGTTAAAAAAAATCACAACTGGTGAAGAAAATACGTATTTTGTTTTTAAAGAAGACTATGTTTTGGATCAGCTGGTAGCGCTCTGTAGCTAGATCAAACGATGTGGCTGTCGAGACTTATGATTAAATTTCTATATTTAATTACAAATAGAATGTAACTGACCTGCAAAGTCTTTAACATGGGCACCTTGTCCAGCAGTTCTTCGTACAGCTTGCGCTTCTTGAAGGCGCTCTTAAGCAGGATTCTGCGGAAGGTGTGGCGATCCATAGCCCAAAGAGCGCCAGCCGAAGCAGCGCGAACGGATGCCGCGCGAGGCATGTTGTACATGAGAGCCAGCTCGCCGAACGACCCCGAGCCGGAGTATGTGTGGACCACCTGATGTTGAGGTGAAGAATCGTTAATTGTTGATAGATTAAGGTGGAACGCGAAAGAAGTAACAGGATACTGCGGAAGGTGTGACGATCGAAGGCATGCTTGATGCCCGAACTGTAATGTGTGTGGATCAGTAGAACCGTTTCCGAAGTTGTCCCTCTGGTTCTGATAGTCTTAAAATTTATTAATTTCGCATTAAAAGCATTCAATTAGCGTGGCTGAGCTGACTATTTTTATATTTTTGCCAGGTTGCAGCTAGCGCGAGATTTGCCGTCTTTTACCGAGATTTACGGCGGTTCTCGTCGCATCTTCCGCTTGCGACTCCTTTCCCCGTAATCCCCTCAAAACACTTCTTAGGTAACGCTTACACTGTGAAGTTATTAAATAAGAAGTACCTAAATGTTAATAAGAAAATTAATAATATCCATATTCTTTGATTTATTTCAAAAAAGTATTATTTTGGAACCGCGTTTCAGTTCTGGGATGCAACAGTTGGCATTACAAATTTGGAACCGCCATCGGTTCTGTATGCCCTAGTATGGATCACCTGATATCGAGGATAAAATAAGTTAGTAATTGTGACAAATAAGTCTAGCCGGGGTTTTGTTAGGAAAAGCTACAATTTAAGGACGGGAAAGAGGTAGAAATCCTCCGAAAGGAAGGTGTGGTGATTTGGCAGTATAAACTACAGTCGCCGGTATATGAAGTCCGGACAGAATACTGCGAATTAGTAAATAATTAAATGTCTAATAATTTAATAATTAGACACTTTAAAAAAAACTAGAAAATGGTGGCCTAGTTTAGTTGATGAAATATGACCAATGTGAACAATGATAAAAAGAGCAAAACCACCAAATCCAATTTGATGCGAGCGACCACGCTAAATGGAATTGAGAATTTTCACGTCGATATATTTCTATAGAATATTTTCCAATATACGTGGGAGTGAACGCAAGGCAAAGGTAAACATTCAGGATCCTATTTACTAATGAAAAGAGCAGTATTTGTCTTGGTGGATTTTATTTATATTGGATCGTGTATTTTTTATAAAACCATAGACAGGAACGACGAGGTTAGTTACCACTTTTCTACTTAAACTCAACTTTAATACAAATAGAATAGGTTATTTTGTTTGTTATTATTAGAGCACAACATGTGACTCTACACTTACCATGTGGTAAACGATAAGCAGAAAAATGAAAGCAATCAGCAGTCATTTTTAACTTTTCATTCTAGCCAACTACGTCGTCTGTTAAAATTTAATATTACTATTATCGTTGTTATTTGGTCTCTGTATTAATTATTCGAGATAATAAAATTTGTTAAACTATAAATAGAAATTGTTTGCAAAAACAACTATTTATAGGTAAAGTGCCGTCTTACTTTCAAAGGACTTTGAAGTTTATATATATATATATACGAGTATATATCATCGCGGGTGCCTTACGGCACCAGAGACCGCCTAGACAGCCTTAGGGTACCCAGCGGAGGGGTTTTTTTATCCCACCTTGTCGTAGCCGATGGTGTGAGTCTACACCGAACAAGTCTAGCGAACTAGCTGGTCGCTATCTAAAAATACTCAATAACCCATCTATAAACAGTTTCAAGTTGGTATAGTGAAACTGGGACTGAGGTTTGAATCAGGTACCTAAGTGTTTTTAAGTCTAAGGTCTAACCAACTCGGCCACCATGTATATTTGAAGTTATAGGTCATTTAAATGGGAATAACTAACCGTTACATTAGATTATAGCAATGGGCCTATAGGTATACTTCCTAATTGATTATAGGAATCCGCCATATATGTACATATGTACACAGCGTGTAACGGAAACCGTTAATCACTAATGCAACCATTGTTCATTGTCTTGTTGCATCATAGTAACACATTCACGCGGCTTTGACAATTTAATTTCGAGTTAAATATCGTTCGAGCGCCTCCATGGATTTATGGATAAAATTCAGGAAATGGACATGTCAATCTCTGAAAAGGAGGACACTGTAGCTGTGTTAGTCAAATTTCTGGAAATTTTATAAGAGAGACAGAACCCACGATATCCAGAGTTTCGTGTTTTAGTAGAGGGTCTCAGATTCGCTTGTATTAATGTGGACTAAGCTAGAATATCTATGTCTTGATCGATGTGTTCCGATATTGAATTATTGTAGTGTAGATGAAAGACAGTGAGTAATTTTATAAATTCAACACTCACTCTTTACATTTAAATTTCAACACTCACTTTTACTACATTCAGCACCATTTCTACGCAACCATTGTAAATACTACAAGATCTTGTCGAATATAAACTAGCCCCATAAAATTTCCTAAAATATCGAGAAACTTTAAAAAATATACTTTGCTAGATTTTTCCACATAACGTTAGTTAAACACCATTTATAATAATTATAATTATTACATTTATAACTATTTTTCTTTTGTAAGTTCATCACAATTGTTGGACTTGATAATGAGGACGTATTAAAATTTCTAGTTCCGTTAAATTTGCCTAATTATTTTTTTAAGGTTGTAAATTATTTCCTTAATTTTTTTAAATCAGAATAATCTCTTAGCTGTCAATGATATCCAACAAAGATGAAGGTAAAGCTCATCCCGCTCAACCTATTGACCTGCGGGATCCGGCACCTTCAAAATCCCGCAAGTTTCAAAATTGGCGTGCTTTGAGTGCGTCGGAACCAGAAGACAGTATCTGAAACTCGCCTATGATTAAAATACCACTGTCCAACCTACTAGCGCGGAAGTCGAGAGAGCTTTCGGCCTCAGGATATATTTGCAGTTCACTGAGAAGCAAACTAGGAAATGATACTATAAACGCTATTTACTTCTTAAGAGCGTATTTTCAAAAGTTACCACAGGTTAGCCATAGTAAGTTTTCATAAAACTATTAGAAGAAAGCCAATTATAGATTATATGCCAAAGGATACAGTTAAAAATTGTAACTTCAATTCTATTTTATAACATTATTTTAAGGGTGCGGGTCCCTCGGGGGATTAATCAATCCTGCAGGATTGCAACCCTTAGTCAAGACTGATTTTTTTTTAAAGCGATATTAAAGGACGTACCTTCTCGACCCCATCGTCACCGGTGACCAAGACGTCGAACATGCCGCTCTCGATGACGTAGAAGTTGTCGCCGTCATCCCCCTGCCGAATCATGTACTCTCCGGGCTCCGACCGCTTTTCAAACATGGCGTCCAGTACCTTTGAACATACATATATACGTTACATTTGTGAATGATACACAAAAAATAAGAATTCTGAAGAAATCACAATAGTTAAGACAAGGTATGGGAAATGTTTCATCAGTTTCATTAATTAGTTAAAAAATTGTGTTGTTTTATTAAAGGAGACGAACATATTTTGTGATCCCTTCGATTTTTTTGCTAATAAAAGCACAGTAGACAAGAGTAGATAATGGACAGTGTAATGTTTTCGGTTAACAAGCGTATCAAACGACCGCTTCACTTTACTGTGCTATAAAAATGATTCAACTATCATTATTTATTAATTGATTCTAACACCCACAGTATTTATCACCGGCGCGTGTTAGATCGTTAAAGTTTCAATTAAATAGGAATATATACACTAACTTTACTGCTTACAGTGACATGTAAGCAGACATGTGTAAGACACTACAGAGTCCATGAATGAGAACGACCAATACAGTGTTATATGGTAATAAAACGAATTATATATTTTGTGGTTTTGATATAGGTACTTATAACTTTCTAGTTTAATAATTACCCAGACTATTATCTCAAAGCTATGTTTGACACATCACTGTAGTCAAAATTTTACTATACCAACTAGTGAAACAGTTTAAAAATGGGTTTTTTAATTGACACAAACAACGGACGAGTTGTCCATTTATTCGGTTTAGATCTGCGGGGTGTTTACGCGCATATGGGTAAACTAAACTTTAATTGATATGATACAATTATGACGTAATGCAAACCTGTTGACATTGAAAATTTACAGACAACATTTTGGTTAATATTTAGCATAACGTTGTACGACTTAATAGGACTACAGGTGGGAGTAAAACCCTACTGCTGGGTACACTAAGGTCGTCTGGGTCTAGGTAAAGACACCCGTGATAGTACTATCTATTATAATAACTTATTTTAATTTTATTCAGTATTTTCTGAAGTATACTCAGAGATATTTAGGTGGGAGGAAGACCTCTTTAACTTCGTTAGGTCGACCGACCGGTCTCGTTACCAACCCCCCTACAAATGCAAAAACCGTCAAGTGACCTAGTCATGTTTCGGTTTTTGTGTGGGTTCACCGGTTTTCAGGAGACTACTGCATCGATTTATTGTCGAGAGAACCGCACCTTGAAAGGAGACTACCACAGTCTCCTTTCAAGGTGCGGTTACGAAATGGGTAGTTGAATTGACGATAAGGCAGCGAGTATATTAAAATATACTCGTAATACAATTCGTCATTGTCGCCCCGCATTTCGTAAACGCATTATTTAGCCGGCATAGTGGGAGCGATCAATATTGTTTAAGAACAATTATTGATTGACCCCATTCATCTTCGGCTTTGTAGGTCTGCTCACCACCAGATAGATACAAAGTCACATGTCGTGCTCCAATAAAAAAAAAAAGATAGTCTAATTTAAAATTGTGCGCCTGTCCACTATGTGACGTGCCAGTGCTATGTGATGTGTAGGTGTAGTCAATATGTGCTCCCACGTAATTTCGTACCCAGCCGGTGAGTGATTAGGTGACCAAATTGATTAACCGCCTCTATATGCATTTAAGTAGCGTGCTGGTACGAGGCAGAAATTTTAGATTAAATTGTCGCTACAAATTATCCTAATACTTTGATGAAATAATGACGAACCAGATATATAAAAGCGAGCTCTTTTAGTTTGTGTGAAGCACCAGAGTTTTTTACTTGCTGGTTTCTTTTTTTTTTATATACAGGGTGAATTTGAATGGGTGTACTTTGGGCTAATATGATGTTCTACTGGTCAATACGACCAACTTTATCCATGGTACCATGTGTCGCAAATGAAAAAAAAATATGGCTTCCCCATACAAATTGGTCATTTTACCTTTACTAGTTTGTATGGAGAAGGCAATTATTTTTTTCATTTGCGACACATGGTTCCATGGGAAAAGTTGTTCGTATTGATCAGTAGAACATCATATTAGCCCAAAGTACACCCATTCAAATTCACCATGTATACGTGGTGGCCGAGTTGGTTAGACATTGGACTTAATAACACTTAGGTCCCTGGTTGGAATCTCGGTGTGTACCAATGAGTTTTTAATTAAAAAAAATATGTACATTTGTTTGACAACACCACTATAGTGCCTCGGAGAGCACGTTAAGCTGTCGGTCCCGGTTTTACTATACCAACTTGTGAAACTGTTTATAGATGGGTTATTGACTCCGCTGGGTACCCTGGGGCCGTCTATGCGGTCTCGGGCGCCGTAAGGCACCCGTGATGATATGTAAGGTTTCTTTTTCTCCGGGGTGTCTTTGAGGGGATCGACATTACAGTAAGTATTCACGCCCTTAAAAAATATATATCCTTATTTATACCTTTACTTATATGTGATTGGTCACTTAGCTTTTATTTAGAATAAATATTTAAGGCGTGGATATGGTCGGTGAAGTCGGCTCCCTTGTATGGCAGATAATGAATATGGTCAATGGAATCAGCTAACCACCTAGTCTTACACTAGTTGGTTATAATAATAATAAAATGTAGGACAATTTACACATATTTCTCTGGTCACAAACTAAGCTCTAGGCTTGTAGTATGTGTACCAGAAGCAACGATATAATACATATTATATTTTATAAACACCCAGACCATGACAAACTGTACAGAAAAAGCGTACTAATATTTTGTTGCCATGGGTGGGAATCGATACAACGTCAAAGACGCGACCACTAGTCCACGGAGGTTATGTAGCGTGTGTTCGGTTCGGTAGTAGTTTTTATATTAGGATTTCCATTCCATCGCGTTTAAGTTCTAAATCTAATATCGAGGTATAATAAATGTTTGTTGTTATTTTGATTAATGAATTGCTGCCTAACCAAACGCACTCTAAGGCTTATTAAACTTTTTTTTTTGACTTCATAAATATCTGTAAAGTTTTATATGACATAAATGACTTTGACTTTGAGGTGAATGGTAAAAACCTCGGAAAACCACGGCAACACTTTTCGTGATCTTTGGAAAGGTTCTAAAAGGCGGTGAAATTAAGTCTCTGAGATCGGTGTGCATGCGTATAAGAAGAGTTATGACATAAGCAGTATGTAGAAATAGAAACAAGTGGTGCTCGTGGCGCACTTATTTTGCCTACTCTGTAAGGGACCTGACCTAAGTTAAGAAAGCTAAAATTGGGATCATAGGTTTGTTTAATAACATGAATAAAATAAACCCATGAAAAAAGGAAATATTTGAAAATTTAAATTGATTGGGGAGGGATGTGGTATTTATGTCCATACATAGTGAGTATAGTGACTCTCCCCGGGCCACTTACATAACATCCCACTAATATTATACGTAAAAGTTGACTTTTTTTCTTGTCGAGCGAGATGTTTGACACCGGCCAGGGACGCCCTGGGCAATGGCCCTGGGGTCTTATTCCGAGTTTGCAGCCTAACACGATAAGACGTTGCGTAAACTATAAATATTGAAATATAAGTTCTATCCTGTTAATTATAGAGTTGAAATTCTAATGCTCTAAACATATTCAAACTTACGAAGAATTCGTGTATTTCAAGATGGCGGCATTTATATAGTCAACCTAATACAGACTATATAACCATTGGAATAGAACTTATATTTTAATATTTATAGTTTACGCAATGTTTTGATGTGTTTAGCGGTTGTAAACTCGGAATAAGGCCCCTGGTTATAAACTTAAAAATCTGTATTACAGCTATAGCGTACGGTTGTGGGCACAGCTATTATATAAATAAAATAATGCTTTGTTCTGTACGATCAACATATTCTATACAATTTTAATTAGGTAATTGGTAAAAGGTTGTCTTTTTTGTCAGGTAGTTAAACAGGCGAGGTGCCTAAGCAAATGTTGCGTCACTACACACGCTTCGTTGCGTAACTAACGTGTTCACCGCCCGGGGTCGAACCAGCCACCTCTACCACCCTGCCTCGCTTACATTAGTAATGTGTGCAAGGCCTAACGCTAGGCTGCACTCATAGTTTGTAGGGGTCATAAACTGGGGTAGTTTTTTTTTTATTTAACTTCAAAAGGGTTTACAATCCGACCCGTGTATTTGTTTTTATTTTTTATGTATGTAGTCATACAATTTTTGGTTCATTCTTAAACTAATTTTAAAATATATTTTTTAAATAAAATAAAATTAATATCATAAGTATTAGATTAGTTTAAAAAAAAAGTATTAAACAATTTGCTTAATTTTTTTTTTATTGGAGCACGGCATGGTGAGTAGACATACAAAATCCATGAATGAGGTCGACCAATAATTATTGTTTAACAACACCGATCGCTTCCACTATACCGGCCAAATAATGCGATTACAAAATGAGCGGTGACAGAGACAAATTTGCATTACGAGTCTAAATTTTATATTTTTGCTGCCTTATCGTCAATTCAAAACCGCTTATTTAGTAACCCCACCCTGAAAGAGACTATCACCTCGAGAAGAAATCGATGGAATAGGTAGTCTCCTGAAAACCGGTGAACCCACAGACCAAATCCGGAACATGACAAGGTGGCGGTAATGACACCGGTCGGCGAATAATTATAATTACCATAAAAATTAACAAAATCGCAAACTTTGTATCTACCTTCCTTTAGGTAAGCAAGCACACTTACAAAGTCCATGAATGGGACCGCCTAACACAATGTTATTTAATAAATAATAGTGCTGGTTGGTAGTAGAGTACTACAATGCCGGCTAAAGATGTGGTTACAATACAAAACAGCATTACCTACGAGTCTTAATTTATTTAGCTAGTATTTATGCCTTGAATTCTAATAGACCCACAAACTGATACCGAATACTGGGTAACTTGACGGTTTTTACATCTGAATGTGATGTAAAAAACCGATCAGTCTAACGTACTTATTTAAGTTGTCTACATTTTTTATTAAATTCCCTAGAGATAACTTTAATTAACACCATCACGGGTGCCTATTTGGCTCCCGAGAACCGTTTAAACGGCCTTAGGGTACCCAGCAGAAGGATTAACCCGTCCTCGTTTCGCCGATAGTATTCGGAGGCAACACCTAACAAGTGACGGGCTTAATGCGGTGTTTATGATGAAATAGCCTCATTGTATAAGCGGTCACCCATCCCAGGCCGGCCTTGTTGTCATCTTCTTAACCTTGTTATCAGTTGCGCAGTGACTTAACCACTAGGCTGGGGCCTTATAACTTAAAAATTCATGTAAAAGCCACAAGCTAACCTACAAGTCGTAATATTTCGTGCAAACTTCAAATAAAATTTACTATTCTGTGTCGTGTTTTAAGGTGAAGGATGAAATAATTTAAAGAAGTCAAAGGGCACTACTAAACGCAAATAAGGTAAGGTTGCATGTCTAATGTTATACTGTATTATACAGGGTGAATTTGAATGGGTGTACTTTGGGCTAATATGATGTTCTACTGATCAATACGAACAACTTTTCCCATGGAACCATGTGTGGCAAATGAAAAAAATATATGGCTTCCCCATACAAATTGGTGATTTTAACTTTACTAGTTTGTATGGAGAAGGCAATTTTTTTTTTCATTTGCGACACATGGTTCTATGGGAAAAGTTGTTCGTATTGATCAGTAGAACATCATATTAGCCCAAAGTACACCCATTCAAATTCACCGTGTATATTGCTTAGTATAGTTTACATAACTGCGCGACACACAATCGATTGGCAGCGCATAGAGACTGCACACATATAGCTACATATATGTGCAAAACCTTTGCCTAACATAGTAGCTATACATATATAATTATAAAGTGAGACAAGCATGTAGTTCATAGTCCGGTTCACTGGTTTATGAACGACATAACGTGAACTGTGTACGAAAGCCATCACTGCGCATGCTCGAGGTTTTTTTTTAATGACTTGAAACATATTGGTCGACTGAATAAATTGCAAATCATATTTTGCAGGCTAAGGAAAAGCTGGTTGAATAGTAGACGAATGGGTTTTGTGTTATTTATTCAGAACTAAGTAAATTTGTTTCAGATTGCTTTTTTTTAGAGCACGGTAGAACATGAGACTTGGTAGACACCTGGTGGTGAGCAGACCTACAAAGTCCATGAATCAATCAATAATTGTTCTTAAACAACATTGATCGCTCCCACTATGCAGCCGGCGAAATGATAAATTGCATTACGAGTATATTTTAATATACTCGCTGCCTTATCGTCAATTCAAACAGCCATTTCATAACCGCACCCTGAAAGGGGACTACCACCTCGAAAATAAATCGATGCAGTAATATCCTGAAAACCGGTGAACCCGCAGACTAAAACCGATATATGACTTCACGGTTTTTGCGTCTGTATGGGCGATGGTAACGAGACCAGTCGGTCGGTCTAACGAAGTTATAGAGACCTTCCTCCCACCTAAAATAGCTTATTAAATATTATTAAATGAAATGACAGTTGGCACAAGTTAGAGAAGATATAAATAACATATTCCGGAAAAACCTTTCATTATCGGTTCGGTTATTGCCAATAAAGTTTTTTTATAAAGCAAAACTAAGCATTCAATTATTAAACATTTTAGATACGTTGAATATAAAGATAATTATTTTAGAAACCTCAATTAAAAAAGAAGAAATAAACCTAAGTTATTTTTAATATTTTATTGTACGAAATACATATGTGCTATAACACATTAGACTAAAACGACTTTATTCAGAAACTTCTTAATAATATTCACCCAAAAGACTGATACCTAGGTCATTCAATGGTTTTTATAACTGTATTCCGCTAAACATGTATATTATTGTCATTTTCTTTTAATTTATGAAGAATCTTTTAATCTTATCTATACTAATATAATAAAGAGGTAAAGTTTATGAGGTTGTAGGGGGTAATCTCTGGATCTACTGAACCGATTTTGAAAAATATGTTTAGCGTTGGATAGTCCATTTATCAAGGAAGGCTATAGGCTATAACATCACGCTACGACCAATGGGAGCGGAGCATCAATGAAAAATAATGGGAAAACAGGAAAAAATTGTAAATTTTGAGAACTTCCGCTGCGTGTGCTGTGTAAACTTACGTAGACGAAGTTGCGCAGGGTCAGCTAGTAATCATATATGAAGAAAAGCTTTCTTTGTCTTTTGTTTTTTTTATGAGTTTATCTTCACGCTCTATCCATGCCATACTGTGTAGACAGAGGTATCTCAGCGCCACTAGTTTCTATCCCTACATAAGAGCACATGACCATTTCTTTAGACTTTTAGTTACAACCTTTTTAAACCTCTGCTCTGCAGAGACCGCATAGACGGCCTCAGGGGCACCCGGCGGGTTTTATTCCTCGTAGTCGATAGTAATCTGAGTCTACACAGAACAAGTGGCATGATAGATACTTAAAAACAGTTTCACAAGTTATTAAGGTATAGTGAAACTGACACTGACAGCTTGACGTGCTATCCAAGAACTATAGTGGTGTTGTATATTTAAAAAACTCATTGCTACACACTGGGTTTTAACCACTGACCTAAGTGTTTTTAAGTCTACGGTATAATAACAATAATATGGACATTACACACATATTGCTCTGGTCACAAACTAAGCTCTACCAGAAACAACAACATTAAAATTAATACACTTTAATTTTATAGACACCCAGACCATGACAAACTGTACAGAAAAACGTACCTACTAATGTTTTTTTATATGAATAGAAATTGAACCCACGACCTCCGGATACAACGCCAAATACACAACCAATAGTCTACGGAGGCGGATGACAATGAGCATCCACCACGTATATAGATTTAATTAAAAATGTTACCGTTGTAAGTATATAGTTATTATATGAGGTTGGTTTCAAACAACACACAGTATAATCTGCAGCCTTCTTTGTCACGACCCACATAAAATTAATTTGTATTCACTGCGACTAGTCTAGTTTTAGTATTTGAGGTCGAGTTTGCAACATTACTGGAGTTAGCTTGAAACTTTGTATTGCATATCAGTTTAAAGAAGTTTTCAGACAGATATTAGTATTTATTTTAGCTAACAAAAGAGAAAACCTACTCGTATTCTATTAGATAATATTAGTTTTTTAGTAAGTTAGAAACATTTTATTATTATAGGTTTTTTAAACTCAAAACGATTGTAATTAGTTGTAATGTGTAGGACACTGCATTCGTAATCGCGAACTCCGCGTTCTCCATACAAAATGAGATTTCGCACTTCCAGTAATACTCGATTACTGTTTGTCGCAGAAATAAAATAATATTTTTGTCGGTCATTGTTTTTATTGATCTTTCTGTGTTGGGATATTATTATGTTTTTTCGTAAACAGATTTACTATTTAACATTAACATTTAATATAAAACATTTTACTGAAACAAGATTTTTTATTTTATTTGTGTCAGCAATTCATTTTGGTATTTCAGTTGGGCGTCCGAACGGCGAAACAGAAGAATGCGCTGGGCATTGGGTCTTTGAAAACACTTTTTTCTTTGGAGTGATGTTTATTCAGTTTATTCAAATATTGCAACCATACACTAGGGCCTCCTGATGTTGTCAGTTTGTACAAATTACAATATTCTTTCATATACATATACGTGGTGGCCGAGTTAGTTAGACATTGAACTTAAAAACACTTAGGTCCCTGGTTCGAATCCCGGTGTGTACCAATGAGTTTTTAATTAAAAAATGTATGTACATTTGTTTGACAACACCACTACAGTGCCTCGGAAAACACGTTAAGCTGTCGGTCCCGGTTTCACTATACCAACTTGTGAAACTGTTTATAGATGGGTTATTAAGTCTATTTAAAACATCGCGACGAGCTAGCCACTTGTTCGGTGTAGACTCATACCATCAGCTAGGACGAGGTGGGATTAAAAACCCCTCCGCTGGGTACCCTGGGGCCGTCTAGGCGGTCTCGGGCGCCGTGATGATATATAACATTTATATACAACAAAATTGACACAAATATTATAGGCTTCATTTTAATTACATAAGTAATTAAAATATAACCTGATGTCAAAAGAATTATTCTCGTCCGAACTTGCGCGTAATCACCCCACAGATCACTTAGCGGTGATAACGAAAACGGTCGGTTTCAGTAGGGACCTTCCTCCCATCTATACTAATATAATAAAGAGGTTAAATTTGTAAGTTTGTAGAGGGTAATTTCTGGATCTACTGAACCAATTGTTTAGTGTTGAATAGCCAATTTATCCAGGAAGGCTATAGGCTATATAACATCACACTACGAGCACCAATAGGAGCGAAACATCAATGAAAAATGCTAGGAAAGTTCCGGTTAAAGTTACGCAGAGGAAGTTGCGCGGGTCATCTAGTGTGACGACAGACAACGTACCTGCTGCATCTGCTGGGCATCCAAAGAGCGGAACAGCAGTATGCCCCGCACTGCCTCGGCGAGTCTTGAGCGCTGGGCATCGGACTTCGGGAACACGGCCGGAGCTCCCTCGTCGGAGTCATCTTCCTCAGGGTCGTATGTCTCCGCGAACACAGACTTGCGACGGTTGTTGAAGCGCGCCACTGGCGGCTCTGTTGATAATCATGATGGAATGTTAGATTTTTTTAATTTTACAGTCATCACAGCTCTGAGGATCTACCATGGGTTTGAGCAACAACCAATAGGGCCGCTTTATTTTTGGTAAGAGGATAGAATAAAACGACCCTATTGGTTGTTGCTCGCGTATACGTATACAAATACGTTACGTTGCTACAATGCGCAAACCCATGGTAGATCCTCTGTAAATAGAAGCGGATGAAAGTCAAGATCAATCATATATTACGAATTACGCAAACGTTTAGTATAGGTTAAGTTAGTAGTCTAAGTTATTTTTTCATAATAAAAGAATTAAGCTTTATCACAATCTTGTCCGATGGAAAGCAACAATGAGGTCAAACGGTGACCAATACGACTATTCACTCAAGGAACATGTCTCGTTTTATGTTTCATAATAAGAAAAAAGATTTTCTTGAAGGGAAAAATGTAATTGAGAATAAGATATACCCCCGTATTCTAAGACGTTTCCTTAACTCCACTCTTCACTCAAGGAGCGTCTGTCTCAACTTGCTTTTTATAGTTGACATTTGGTGGAAAGAGACAGACGTTCCTTGAGTGTAAAGTGGAGTTAAGGATACGTCTTACCCCCGTATTCTAAGACGTATCCTTAACTCCACTTTACACTCAAGGAACGTCTGTCTCTTTCCACCAAATGTCAACTATAAAAAGCAAGTTGAGACAGACGCTCCTTGAGTGAAGAGTGGAGTTAAGGAAACGTCTTAGAATACGGGGGTTAGTGTACGGAGGTATCAAGTTTGTGCAGCGCCACTAACTTTTATTTGTTATTTACTCGGTCATTAAAACACATAATTATTGTTTTAAAGTCTTTAAAAATAAAATGTAAATGTTATATAAAAAAAATAGTTTTCGAATAATTTAAAATCTAAATAAAAATGTCCCTAATATATAAATCAAATCAGCTAACTATTTACCGCACAATTCTTTGGACTAGTATTTATGTAGCGATGCTTGTACCATTATTTCTTCTGTGGTAGCGATAAGATTTGTTATCTGATTTAAATACGTAACTATTTTATCAATGCAAAGCTTGTACTATTATAAAATAAGTTGCTAATTTGGCTTGTTCCGTTTAGCCATCAAAAGTTTGCCCCTAAATAAATTACCTCTAAGGTACAAAAAACCCGTCGTTAGAAAATGTGTAAAATTATTTTGCTTAAGAGGAGCGTCTAATCAAAGATTTACCATAGAAAAGGGTCGTGAGCGTGACTAATATCCCGTAAACATTTATGGCCGGATTAAAAGTCGTTGCTAAAGCTTAGCCAATGCTTCGGACTGTCAAACTGCATATGAAAAAACTAAATTTTGACAGTACCAAGCAATGGCTCAGGCTAAGCAACGACTTTTAATCCGGACATTAGAGTTTTTGAGGCGTTATAAATATGGCCGATATCTAGGCTCGTACGTTTTCCGTTTTTCAAGTTTGGTATAGGAAAATATATATATAAACCCCTGAAATCCCTCATTAAATAAAATTTCTATAAAATATCAAGACAGAATATTTAAAAAAGAAAAACGGTCAGTCATAATTTATTTTCTCTTTAATAAAATGAAACCATTTTTTTTCTAATCCATTAATGTTTAGGGGTAGGAAACAGCACCAAAGTCATTTCGCTGCCTAAATTGCAGGTATAATCTCATACAGCCTGTCTAATTGAGGGTCGGGGGAAAGGTTTACATACGTATATGTATGGTAGCGTTACCGACTCACCGTACATGCGCAGGGAGAGGTAATACTTTGCAGTTGAATAAGCATGAGCATCTAAAAGCTCATCGAAGTACCACCATAATGGCGGTACCCCGAGTCCGCCTAGACGGCCTCATGGTACCCAGCAGCGGTTGTACTAAACTTTAATTGAAATTATCGATAATATAGTGTCAGCAGCAATCAAGATGAACAGTACTATACTTATTATATTAAAAAACGTTAATTTCTGTGATGAATATGGATACTCGAACAAGTGTTTTTTTTAAAAGATAATCTTTAAATTACGAAGATCTAGCTAATATGCTCAAAATAAATTACGAATTAAAAAAATATCATTAGATTTTTGAAAAATATGTTAAATGTAATAAACATACCGTAAAAAACTTTATTTTTTTTAAATAATTCAAAGTGACGGTGTCTTTTAGATATCTAAGATTATTCGAACAGTGTAAAGGTATTTTTATCATAGGAAATCTTCAAGAAAGATAATTTTTTTATTGGATGTACCTACTGCCATAATAGATCAGACTAATAATCTACTGCCTTCTGAAAAAAAAGTGAATTACCAAAATGTGTCATTTATTATATTTTATATGCTTTTAGTTTAGTCTTCATTAATTAAAAGGTAATGAGAGCACGTTGTTTATGAACTAATTAATTAGTTTTATTATATTTCTTTGTTGTTATTTTCCTGCTGTACATTAAAATAAATTATTAATTGCTAGTTATGTCATTTACCTATACATAATAATATAGTCTTTACCTAATAATAATTATAACCTACCTAAGTAAATACATTGTCAAGTTACGGTCGTGATGATACAGCTGAATGGCATATTGAAGGCTTTTACAAATTATAGAAAGAAGTAGGTTTATGTACTCCATCAGCCTTTTTTTGATGGTTTTATGAGCACAGTTCAGAAACGATTTAGAGAGTTAAGGACCACTGAATTTAGGTTTTACAAATTTTAAATATTGCTTTGTAGACAGTTAAACTACACTCGTGGTTTAGGTATAAAAAGATTCAAGTAGTAATTGAATGAGTGAGGTAGGATTGAAAAATAGTTTCAATTATAATAAAGGTAACAAAATGTTTATATAGTTTTCACCATTAAAATAAATACTCGTATATGTAAATAATAAATTGGTAAGTATTATATCAAAATAAATATTGTAGAAAAAATACCGTTTTATTAATCTACGTTAAAAAAAAAAGAGAAATGTTATTAAATTGACCCATTTATATGTTTGGCACCGGGTAGAGCTAAAATTAAATAAAAAATGCACTTTATCAATTTCCGGATGACGTCAAAAACGGCTGAGCTGATTAATAAAAATATTTCACCAATAGAAAGCTTTATCAATATAACTCTGAATAAAATGCTCTGTATTGTGTTTTTAATTAACCGGATGGTGGAACCGCGGGTCACAGTACTTAGTGTATTATACATAGGTGAATATATAGTAATGTGCAGTACAATACAGGATTATAAATCCCCGAAAGTCTGCATATATGTATGAAGACTATGGACGAAAATCAGTAAGGGCCAAATCCCCGAAAATCTGCATGTATGTATGAAGACTAAGGGAGAAATGCAGTAAGGGTCAAAATCCCGGAAGTCTGCATGTATGTATGAAGACTATGGGTGAAAAGCAGTAAGGTCCATATCTCCGAAAGTCTGCATGTATGTATGAAGTATATATAATGGACGAAAAGCAGTAAGGGCCAAAATCCCGAAGGTCTGCATGTATGTATGAAGACTATGGGTGAAAAGCAGTAAGATCCATATCCCCAAAAGTCTGCATGTATGTATGAAGTATGTATAATGGACGAAAAGCAGTAAGGGCCAAAATCCCGAAGGTCCGCATGTATGTATGAAGACTATGGGTGAAAAGCAGTAAGATCCATATCCCCGAAAGTCTGCATGTATGTATGAAGTATATATAATGGACGAAAAGCAGTAAGGGCCAAAATCCCGAAGGTCTGCATGTATGTATGAAGACTATGGGTGAAAAGCATTAAAGGTCCAATCGCTGTAAGTCTGCATATATGTATGAAGACTATGGACAAAAACAGTAAGGGCCAAATCCCTGAAAATCTGCATGTTTGTATGGACGAAAAGCAGCAAGGGCAGGGCTTAGTACAACAGCATCGAAAGCCTCGATAAATCGACAAAATCAAAATATATCGATTTAATAAATGACTTTTCATTCACAAACTTAATTTTATCGACTGTCGTGCTTATGCTAAGAATATTGTATAAGAAGTATGCACAGTCTGATATACTACACAAAGGATAGGGCGTGAAGATATATAATGTAACTTGAACCATATACCTACGATGAGTATTACGTTCCAGTTATATCTAAGGCATTTTTATGAGAGATAATATATTTTATTATTATTGGAGCACAGCGAAGATATTAAAAGACGTAATAATAAATTCATATACAAATGTATAAATAATGTAATATTTTATATATTTCTTTCAAATACACCATATATATAAAGGAATGTTGCATTGATCACTAGGCATCACGGGTTGTATGTGTACGGTCACATACTTTACGCCCGCCTAGACATCACCTAAGTCTAAATCGAATAAGAGGCCAGCTCGTCGCGTATGAATATACTCAACAACCTATCTATAAACCAACACGAGTTGGCATAGGACAGGTTGGTAGTGGCGTAGTCAAACATTGGTATGGTACACAACGCGGTTTGACTCAGAAATAAACTAAGGGAATCTGTTTAGGAAAAAAATATTATTAGCAAAGACCTAACTTAAAATAATAATATGTAGGACAATTTGCACATATTGCTTTGGTCACAAACTAAGCTCTAGGCTTGTAATATGTGTACCAGAAACAACGATATAATACATATTATATTGTATAAACACCCAGACAAACTACAGAAAAAATGTACTAATATTTTTTGCCATGAGTGGGAATCGAACCCACGACCTCCGGATACAACGCCAAAGGCAGCAAGCACTAGTCTACTAGAGAAATAAGTACCTAAGGATTATTCCTAAATATGTTTTGTGGCTTACCTCAGAAACATAAGCCAAGCTGAGTAGTTATATAGACCTATAAGTGGTTTATAAGATATTCGAGGCGATATTTTATGGTTAGTAAAGGTCTTGTGACTTTTAGGTCGTATCTAGGGTTGGTAAATTTCACAAAAATTTTCAACCATTGAAATTTTTCGGAATTTTTTTAATTTGAGTTCAAAATTTCACGTACAATGTGTCATATATTTTTCATTTAATTGTTTTGGTTTTAAAAACTTATACTTGATTTTAAGAGTTCGTCATTAGACACACTTATTGAGGTCACAAACTGTTTTGCCAGAGTGAGAATCGAACCAAACCCTAGGATATATGGGCCATGACGCAATTACTAGTCTACGGAAGCGGTCCTCCGAACGATTAATTAAAACTTTCCAGCCAAATTTATCGCTTTTCGGTGTTTTAAGAATTTTTAAAGCTCCTCTAATCCTATTACAAACAAATAAAAAATACAGTGATATGAAGTATCCGTTAATATTAACATTTTGAAGGTCTTAAAAAAATAGCTTAAATAGCAAGATGCTGGATCTTATTTTATATTCATTAATTTTGTTAAAATTAAAAATATAATCTGGCGGTCCAAATGGGAAGTAACTTTTGCATTGAATGTCAAATTCAAATAAATAATTAACTCCAGGCTAAATAATTATAATATCTTAGAATAGAGTATATCCAAACACTTTAACGAGCAGGCCACTTGTTCGGTGTAGACTCAGAATACTATCAGCTACAAAGTAAGAACTAAAGGCCCCTGGGTACCCCGAGCCCGTCTAGGCGTCCTGTGATGGTATTTATCTTAGAATAAACCTTATACGAGTTTGGTGAAAACAGTCCAAAAAAGAATAAAAATCTGGTAACAATACATTAAAATGACGGTATCTTATTTTTAGATATGAAACGGTAATGAGAACAGTCATTGACTTCCATTACTTACGCATACCCAGCTGTAACAACACTGAAAACTTACGCACAATACACATTAAACACTTCCAAGGCCTGAACACCTCAACATTTGAATTAAAGCCACTGTTTTATTCGCCATCTGTGTCTGGTCTCCAGATGAGAGGCCACAGATGCTATAATATAGGGTAAATGCACCAGTAGCTGACACTAAATAGGATTTTCTTTTTAAATTATATAAGGACTATCGGTAAAACAATAATGCCTCCACCCTAAGATTAAGAGAATTTTAATCTTATAAAAATGCGGTTATTCTTAGGGCAGATTCGACCTAACTCGTTAAGTTTTATTCTTAGATAATTTATACAAATATTTAGTCTGAGGTAATGATTTGTATCGTATGTGAAGTTTATATCTAGGAATAAGATTTATCCGGGTTCGTCGTATTCGTGACGAAAGTAGACTTCGCCACATTAATAATGCGAAATTTATTAATCGTTAAAATATATAGAAGATCATAAGGAATTTACTTGAGTCTTAGGGACTTTTTAGGGTCAATAAAAAGGTGAGAAACACCTAAGAATAGTTATGTAAGAACATTCAGATTCATTCAAGTCTTGCCATATAAAAATTACAGATTATACTACTTTCTCAACTTTTTTGTATATAAAATTGTAGTTTCCTTTTACCTATGAACATAGAAAGAAACTCAAAACTGAATACTTATGAAGATTAGAAATGAATGAAAATGCTAAAATACTATAAAGACACCAAATGGATTGAAATTAATAATAGTTATAATTGATACAATAAAATATTATACTTGACCTAATATTGACTAATCAAACTAGGTACTAGGTACACTGTCAGCTTCTGCAATACTGGTGCAATTACCTTAAGCCAATCTCTGGTACACAACTTCAAAGCCTTAAACAAACAAACACAGAAATGGACGAGCAAATAATAAACAGCGAGGATTTATTTGATCACACACTCAGCGGCACACTAATATTAGTTCTAGTTTGATAGCAGAGTTAGTTATTTTTAAGAGCGTCACGTCATGCTGCTTCATATAATATAACTCAAATACAGAGTGAAAAGAAAGGGAAATAACTATTTAACAATGACAATTAATAATACATTGCTTAGTAACCTTTATGAAATAGGTTCTATATAAATGTGGACAATTTTAAGAACAAAGGCTTACTTTATCACAAGACCTTGACAGTGGTTTTACCTTTAAATGAACATCAGACACAAACCTTAACGTTTTGAACCATATGTCATTGTATGGTGGCAGAGTTTGTTTGGCAATATATGTCACATGGTTTTGGGTTAAAAGTCCTAGTGTACAATAATATTTTATTTAAAAAGAAAAAAAAATAGTTTAGTTAGTTTCTATGGTTACTATCCAACAAAATGAAAACATTTATTAGTAGGACCACTAATTTGTCATCTTTCAGAAATATATTTTCCTTGAGTGTTCTAAGAAGAGTACCTAATTATAGTATGTACATGACACACACAGCATAGATATAATGTCCACCTAATCTGTTTGAAGAGCCATGTTAAACTTTATACAATAGTCATGTTTGCATCCAAAGATAATAATTTTATTGATTTAAATACTGATAAAACTTTACTGCTTATTATCTTGTAAAAGATAATTAAGTACATTATACTACTTTAGTAGTATAATATTTCTTTAAAAATACTTGATTAAAATAACTATTGGGACTATAAAAGAAACTGAAAGTTATATTTTTATTCAAATATTGTTGTGAATTTGGGTTCCATAGGATCTTCAGAATAAATCAAACTCATATTGATTAATTAGCCGAAAACCAGTTGAGATCACTTGATCACATTTTTAATAATTTAAAATTGACTCAACACTTAGTTACTTTATTTAGTTTGAAACATTTCTAACAGACCCCTTTGGGGGTAGTTTTTGTACCCAAATATTATGAGCTTTAACAAAATCTTTTAATATGTAATTACAAAGTAATTAACAAAGAAAAAGAAATACTACTGTTAAAAGTTATTTTGCAAAAAAAAAAAAAACAATTATGACAGTCATAAATAAATGCTCTGACATCAAAACCTACGTCTTTTATTTATCACTTGGCAACTGAGAGAAATTTTCCTAAAATCTCGCATAACCGTAAATACAGTTATATTTTGAAACTAATGGCAAACTGCCAGCTTTTGACTGGTTATGAAGCTGATAGTCTTAACACTTGTCAACTTTGCATAGGAAATTAATTGAATTATATAACAAATGTGATTATTAATTGTAATTAAAATTCAATTAATCTGATCATGACATCAAAAATAATTATTTATTGCATAAAATTGCCTGTGACTGTGTTTAAAACACAACATTGTTTGTGAATTTATAACCATTCAAAGATCTTTAGCTATATTTTGTCTTAAGCTAAATGCCTGTGCTGTCATAATTCTAGAACTCTATGTAAATACAATATCCTTGAAAATCTATGTGATAAGTAGATAATAATAAATAGTACATTATTAAAAATATTTCTAATTGGGTAACCAAGGAAAAATAAAATGGAAATAACTGCTTCCTAACTATTAGTTGATGTTTCAGACTTGTTATTTAATGGGAGTATGGCTTGACAATAAAGTGTCATTTAATAAAAATGGTGGTGCCACTATGTTGGCTAAAATATGTATATAACAATTCTTACAATATGAAGAACAATAATTTTAGGGTCATTTAATAATATTTAAAAAAATATATATTTATTCAATCTTTATTATAGACAAGCAACTTATCAAACAGACTATTCAACTAAAATAGGTCACAAATATTATCCTTGACAGGCTTGCCACCGGTTTTGTGTAGTTATGCATTCTTTTGGTTGAGTACTATTACTAGTACTCTAGGGGCTAGAGTAATGGTGGGAATGGAACAACATTGCTGAGCTTACATTTATGAATTTTATCTTGAATCATGCAAAACTAATAGTCCTAAGGTATAGATATTTAGCTAACAATGAAATATGCATACATCAATTTACAAAGTTTATTTATATAATAAACTGCTTATTGCATAAAATTTTATTTTATATTTAGTTTTATACAGTCAGTTTAATATCGAAAAATGCTCAAAGGTGTCACGAGGCCGATTTTGATAAAAACTAAAACGGTATCATTAGATTTTTTTTAAAATAAATTCTCCTAGCCGGGAATCAAACCGATTCATTTTGAAAAAAAAAAACATACCATATTATTGCACCAGTTGATAGTTTCGTTTTAAAAAACTGAAACTGCATCAATAGATTTTTGAAAACTGGGAATTGAACCGGTTGATTTTGGAAAAAAAAAACTCACCTGTATTATTGCAGCAGCTGATAATGTCGCTTAGAAGGATTAAATTCTAGTAAGTAATATTAAACGGTAAACTAAAGGAAAGTGCTTATTTTTAATTAAAAAATATTATAATTTACCACCATCTACTTTACCAACTAATCAAATTGTTTTCGATATTCCTTGTAATTTAGGATTTGGCCTTGAAGGCACATTTGAAAAATTCACCCTGTATACTACCATGACTTTAATTCAACTAGAAGTGATTATTACCACTATTGGGGCCTAATTAATAAACAATAATAAATATCATCACAGGTGCCTTTTTAGCTCAGTGGAGGGATTAACCAGGCCTAATAATTATAAAAGTATAATTTCACATATTGCTATAGATGCAGTCAGCCAAGAAAGTGGTCTATCAATTTTGACATAACTTCCCGTGACATCTATATCACTAAGGTTCAACGAAGTGTAAATGTCATTACAATAAAGGGGAAAACCAACCTTATTGTATTATTATGTTTAAACGAACTTCCTCACAATAAATTTTATCAATATTTAACTACCCAGTTTTGTTTAAGAATTTCAAGTCCGTGATTATAAATAAGTACCGAAATTTATTTATATTTTTTAATAAGTAGGCTTTGTATTAACACTTGGCAGTGACTTAAGAAATAATGAATTTACCCTAAAGCCCAATAATCTGCGGTTACCTATAATGGTGTGAACTATGTCCCTGTTTTATCCTATATTTTAAACATATTAGTGGCTAATGGATGTTTGAAATTTATACAATACTATAGATTTTGGTGAAAACTTATGGCAGTTATCATTATTATTATTATTGTTCTTTACTAAAATAAACTGAGCAGCTTATTTTAAGAGACTTAAGCAATAAAAGTTACAATGGAAAAGACTATTGGAACCATGCACTCTATGCTTGCATTGAAATTTCCCTTTTGCTGCCCACCATTTAAAAATTATATTAATAATGAAAAAGTCTAATTGGAATTAAACCATTCCTATTATATAGTTAATGTAAAACATTATTTGATGTTATTTATTTTGTTACTAACTTGCAGCAAAGCATTACAAAGCCTATAATGATTTAACATATTATGACTACATGAAATTAGGTATTTATACTTATGTTATGGTTTGATAAGTAGGTCACCTAAGTATTGAAATGACATGATAGTATTAGATGTATGGTTAGTGAAAAACTAGACAACTTCTCTACAAGCAACCTAGGGGTCCGTTTGACCTACCTCAACCCTTCTTCCCAGTACTTATACAGTAGATTGTTGGATCGGTAGTAATCAATGACACAGTACCTTCTTCATCGGATATTATGGACTCATCTGGCGTCCCCGCCGCCGGAGCCCGGACTATCGTCGTGGTCCGGTTGTTCTGTAACCTCGTGAAGAACTCGACCGCGTAGTTGATCACGTCGCCGGGCTGCTCCAACAGGTAACTGATCGTGAACTCCAAGAGAATCTCCCTCAGGTCATCGGGGACTTGGATCCGCCCGCCCTGAGGCCTGCTCATCGCTACCGATGCGCACAGACCTCGCGACAAATCCCCAGCAGACAATATCTAGCGACTTGCGGATTAACACTTCAAAATCATAGCCATCGAATTAGCTTAAGCACACACCAGCGAGCAATCCTAGGACCAGAGCACTCTACATACAAAACGTTAGTAATCAATACCACACTATTATACTAAGCTTCTCAAAAAGGCAGTCTCAACTACTATAAATTAAAATTTGACACACTTTTTTCAAAATATTCGTCGTCCTCCAGCCTGACAATTTATAAAATCCACCGTCCCTTCACTAAAGCAAAAATGGCGAATGCCAATATTGCCAATAAAAATAATAATTTAAAATGACTTTTTACTTGCCAAACTAATAGACAAAATTTTAATCAATAAATTACAACACGAAATACAATCATTTAATATTCCTTATTATTTTCTATACATACAGTAATTCTATAAATTGAATTAAATAAATCCAAAAATAAAATATTTTGAGTTCCAGAAAACTTAGTTGATTATTGGAACGTAACACACAGATGATGAACTAGGTTTTTTGTCAGCTTCCGGCTGGTTGACACTTGACTAGACAACTGAACTTCCGGTCCGCGGTGTTCCGTTTTATGCAATAAATAATTCGAAATAAACGTAGTAATCGTATCAAAAAACAAACTTATACACAGAGCTCAGACGAAATAACAATGGACGGAGCAAAGGTCCTATTTACCCGAGGATTTTTTTCTGCCACTTCTAATGCGGGGCGAAGGTAAACATGCAAATATGGGCTAAACGCATACTAATGCAACTAGTGATGATGGGCGTTATATGTTACTAAACTTTTATTGTTATCGGTAATCATTTGAATAATCGAATATTTAATTTTAAACATATGTAAAATTATATGTTTATATTTTTTTATATATATGAATTTGCGTACATTTTTCTCGGTCTTGTTTGAGTATGATAACCATACCATGTAAAGAAAAAATAACGCACGCAATTTGTGTGACGCCGAACATTGTACATAATTGACCGACTGATTATTCATATCGCTCAGCCGAAACTTGTAATATGAAATTTGGACGATAATATTCAGTCAGTCAGAGCAATGTCAATTGTTTTTACAATTGCCAATTTTTATTTTTACAACAGATATTCTCCAAAAATTTTTTATGCGATAAATCTTTTGGAAATCTGCATAAATTAGACAGATTTTTTTAAAGTGAAATATGCACATACATATGTATTCAATATATTTTTTTTATAATTAGTTAAATTTACACTTCCAGCATTTTTTTCTAGATTAATAAGAAATAAAATATTAGCGGAATTTATGCGTAAAGCATTACGAAATGGGTCAAACTTTAGATGGGAGGAAGGTCTCTATAACTTCGTTAGGCCGACCAACCGGTCTCGTTACCACCGACCAAAAACTGTCAAGTGACCTAGTCATGTTTCGTTTCTGAGGAGATTACTGCATCGATTTCTTATCGAGGTGGTAGTCTCCTTTCAGGATGCGGTTACGAAATGGGTAATTGAATTGACGATAAGGCAGCGAGTATATTAAAATTTACTCGTAATGCAATTCGTCTTTGTCGCTGCCCTTTTCGTAATTAAAAAGTAGCCAACTAAAGTGAAGAGAGGTCGGAGTGTGGGAAAAGTTATGGTGGCCTCGTACTTCGGAAGGGCAGGTCATTACACGACAATTATTTTAGAGGACCAAAAAACAGTTACGCTAATAACTGTTTGTCACTTGTCTTTGAAAAAGTTTGGGAGTAACGACTTCGCAGTAGGATCTTCCTTTACCACGACAATGCCTCGTCGCGAACAATCGTCTATTTGGCTACGTCAGACGTGGAATTAATAGTCCGTATAGCCCCGACCTAGAAACTTGCGTTTTTATTTATTCCCGAAAATAAAATAAAAACTTTGAGGAAAACGTTTTATAGGCTGGCGCAGAGGAAGCAGTGGCTGCAGTGGACGCAGAGAAACAAGACGTTAAGTAAAACTAAAATATTGAAATATCAGTTCTATTGGTTAAATAGTTTATAATTGGTTGGCCGCCATCATGAAATACACGAATTCTTCGCAAGTTTGAAGATGTTTGGAGCCTTGGAATTTCAACTCTATAAATAACAGAATAGAACTTATTTTTCCATATTTACTGTATTATAGTGGGGGGCGTTGAGCTATAGCCCCCGCGCCCTTCTCCTAGATCCGGCCCTGTTTAAAACGAATGAATAACGGTATAAAAAAAATTAGTTTAAATAAAAATATAGGAAAAAGTAAGTAAAAAAAAAGGTAAAAATAAAATATTTCTAAAATTGGATTTTACTTATAAAAAGTTAATTAGAGCTGTAGTTTCGGAGAACACCATTGCGCTCTTATATAATACAAAAATTCCTGCTAATTTTAGAGGGAGGGGTACAACGCACTCATCAATACATCTGCCAATGAGCGATAAGAAATACACTAGTTACGCACACATCAACACTAATTCGTATTCAAATATTGTTAAAACTTACACTTATATGTAGTATATCAACGGCTAGGGTTACCTAAATGTCGATATATCACATATATATATATATATATATATCATCACGGGTGCCTTACGGCGCCCGAGACCGCCTAGACGGCCCCAGGGTACCCAGCGGAGGGGTTTTTAATCCCACCTCGTCGTAGCCGATGGTATGAGTCTACACCGAACAAGTGGCTAGCTCGTCGCGATGTTTTGAATAGACTCAATAACCCATGTATAAACAGTTTCACAAGTTGGTATAGTGAAACCGGGACCGACAGCTTAACGTGCTCTCCGAGGCACTATAGTGGTGTTGTCAAACAAATGTACATAATTTTTTAGATTAAAAACTCATTGGTACACACCGGGATTCGAACCAGGGACCTAAGTGTTTTTAAGTCCAAGGTCTAACCAACTCGGCCACCACGTATATATCACATAGCTACTCGTATATATCAATAAAATAAGGAATTCACATTAAAACGAAAATAAAGTAAGTAATATTTATTTAAGTTATTTAATTGAATCGGGCGTTTTTTTGCGGAAGTTCATTATTTAAATGATAGCATAATTATAATATTACTTTGTAATTATTCCGCTTATGATTTTCAATTATTCCGCTTATGATGTTGGTGTACTAATTATGTGTTACATGTAACTACACAAAGAAATATCACCAACAAACAAACACTTCTATGTGGATTTTTTTATTTAGTTTTTATTTTATATATTTTAGTCGGCATATTGGGAGCGAACAATATTATTGATCTACTCCATTCATAGACTTTGAAGGGCCGCTTACCATCAGATAGATAAAATATGAATTCACGAGTCGTGCTCCAATATATATATTTTAAATTACCTAAAGAATGTCTCATAAAAAACTTGAATTTAAAAAAATATATACCTATGTATTTTTATTTTATTACCATTTTTTTCTACATATTATGTAAAACATAACATCCACAGAGCACGGAATTGCCGCGCGCTGCCCACTCCTAGAGACGGTAGTAATAATAATAGTCGTGGCAAAGAAATGCGTTGCGCGCACATATGAGCGCAATCGGCCGCCAGTTGCTCCATAAAGTAAAGTTGCTCTTCGTACGTTGCGGAATAAACATTAATATTAAATTGTTAGAAATGCCTAATTGCGCTGTGATTTGGTGTAAGAATCAAAGTAAAAACATCAACAAACAAAATTCTGGCGTATTATATCACAAGTAAGTAAAAAATGTGAATCGATGTATGTTGGAACGCAAAACCTCAGCTGTGCGAAAGCCGCGAGTCATTAGTGAATTCAATAGTGAGGGGACGCACGCGTTGATTGGCGTCATGTCGATAATGCAAGTTAGCGTATCAATAGAGTACCAGTATATTTTAATTGTCATTGTGAAGTTGTTATTTTCATAGTATCTTGTGTATTACATGAGGCTTCGAAAACAAACATTGGCCACTTCACATAAGGTGACACTCAGATACCTGTTTGTCTGTCCGCCGGATAATCTTAAAACCTACTGATTTTAGATATCTTCAACGCTTCATAGTCTATATGTTCAGATAAATGGAAAAAATTAACCTGTAAAAGAAGCTAATGAAGCTTTTGAAGATAATAAAAAATCTTCTCATAGTTTTCCTCAAGCCCGACCCGAAGCGACTGATTTACCAAATATACTGGACACACCTCGAAGACGTAAATTAAAATTATCTGTGATGAGGGCTCAGCAGACCATTAAAAGGCAAAGCCTTAACGTAAACTATATATATATATTATATATATGTATGCTTTATAGCATAAGTCAATCAATAGCTGTACCCCTCTTTTAGTTTGTGTGAAGCACTAGAGTTTTTTACTTGCTGGTTTCTTTTTCTCCGGGGTGTCTCTGAGGGGATCGACTTTACAGTTAGTGTTTATGCCCTTAAAAATACCGATCCTTATACCTTTACTTATATGTGATTGGTTACTTAGCTTTTATTTACAACAAATATTTAAGGCATGGATATGGTCGGTGAAGTTGGTCGCCTTGGTGGCTCTCTTGTATGGCAGTTAATGATTGACAGGTCAATGGAATCAGCTAACCACCTAGTCTTACACTAGTTGGTTATGTAGTGTGTGTTCGGTTCGGTAGTAATTTTAATATTAAGATTTCCATTCCATCGTGTCTAAGTTCAATTAATATTTGTCGTTATTTTGTTAATGAATAGCTGCCTAACCAAACGCACTCTAAGACCTCATTGTTAAACTTTTTTTTTTTTTTTTTTTGACTATTCATAAATATCTGTAAAGATTTACATGAAATAAATGATTTTGACTTTGAAAGCAACTTCAAGAAACCAATAGAAGATTATCAAAAAAAAAATTGCAAAAAAAATATATTTTATTATAAAATATCTACGAGAGATCTGCTTTAACTATTATCTATAATCTGGATTAACATTCACATCTAAAGATGTTATTAGGGTTTGTAAGAAAGTAGAAATAGTAATTAAAAATATCCTCTATATTGGGTACTCGAAACATACAAAACAATATATAACCACACATGCTTTGCATTTATGTCTGGAAATTAATTAATTTGAAAATTTATCGATACACCAATTCGACCAAGAACCCATGAACAATCATTCAATTCAATTAATAAAAGCAATAATGGAAATATATATATATATAATTAGACTCCACTACCTTACAAAAAAACGCAACTCAAATATTATATCAATACGAAGCCATTTTAATAAAAATGTATTATTTTTGGGGCAATAATGAATTGCGATGGACTTTTAAAGCTTAAATAATATATATCGTATTTACATTAAAGTTTTCATTTCTTCGGCTATGTGACAATAAAAAGAGTTTTTATATAATATAGCTTGTTTTATTTCGAAGTGGTTATTTTTAATAGAAATCGCCGCTTTCGGATTCAGTTCCGGAATTACATCTTCAGTATCGAAAATCAGTTTCGGGATTGTAAATCATTGGATATTGCATGCCCTAATTAGATTACCAAAAAACACAATTCAAATATATAAATGTAAGTCTGGGTCTAACTAACTAGGTCACTTTTAAATCAAATTGTATTTAAGATTATGTACAAGATTTACTATAAACCAGTTTCAATCACTAATTTTGCCAAATTGAAAAAATATTAGTGTCACTTAACTTCGTCTACTTAAAAATCCCAGTGTTTTAATAATTAATTGGACTTATTATATATTTCTGCTCATAAAAAATTAAGTCGATAAAAAAATTATCGACCCAGCCGCAGCACTCTAAGGCGTCATCTGTGTTATAGTGTGCGTATAGGTGTGAGATAACGGCAACGCCCACCCCCACGCTTGGTTTGTATGAAATATGTTGAACATGCCGTCTCTAGTAGCGGCGCGCGTGGATTCCGTGCTCTGTGATAACATCCAACAACATTGTTAGAGAATAAGTCGGTTTTTTTTGGGAATCATAATAATATATACCTAATCGTATACATTTTGACATAAAAGTATGTAAAACAAAACGTATAATGTATAATACTATTCAATGTTACCTAATTCATTTATCGATATGGCATATTGCTAATGCGACTCCAACGACACTAATTTTAAGCGAGGCGGCTAATTTTCAGATTTGTTGGTCGACTGATCCAATTTTTTTACGGGAGTGTGAAGAGCTCGCTTGATAGACGCTTTTGTAAATTTTGTGTAAAACTCAGTTTACTTTGATAAAAGAATATTAATTAGAAATAATATTACTTACAATGAAAAGTAACACCGTCCTTTTGAAAATTTGATGTCGTAGACCGCTTTTTGCACCAATAAACTGAGCAATAGGGCAACTTTGCTTAGTCACGTTCTCTCGAGAGGTAGATTCGGTCTGACAATAAATCCGTATACAACTAGTTTTGAAAACGCACATGCACATTTGTGCCTGTGATTTGACAGCGGGGAAATCATGCGTATAGCTACCCCCCTCCGGCCTGTACGGTGGCCGCGTTGCTATATCAGGGGTCATTAGGTTATTATACATGTAAAGTCGGTCAAAAATGTGGCCTACTACTATCCTATGGTTGAAGGTTATTTGATTTGTGCACGTTATAAATCAATAAGGTTAAAATTCCTTTTTAATGCTATCTTTTGTCATCAACCTTAGCGATGTTTTGTCTAACTTGATAGATCATTTTCTTGGCAGACTGTAAATGTTCATCGTTACTAGGAATAAATAGTCTTTCCAGTTGTAAGATCCGAAGATGGCCGCCGTCATACATATAAAAAAAAGAGAACAAAAGCAATCAATGAGCGTTGATTGGTTGAAGTAAGAACAGATTATAACAGCAAAGAATTCTTTTGAAATTTCGTTTTATAGGCTATTTATGGCATTATGGTTCCATATTATTATTAGTTTCAGGATCGTCACGCAATTTACATAAATCGTTTTCGCTCATAATAACCCCCTAGTAATCATCGACCACAAGAATAGTTTATTCTAAAAGATGTATGCTCTATTGTGTACTATGACTGGGACATAAATTGACTCAGAAGTCTACGCAGGGGCCTGACCAAAGAACACGATCGCCAATCGAATCGCCGCATCAATCGATAAAAATGTATAGAAATTTTACTCTATGGGTAGAGCCTGATCTGATGTCTTTAATTTCTGCAGCGGATGAATGTATACCTAAAAAGGTAAATAGAAGCCTAAGAGTGTTGTCCCCCCCCTGGTGGGATTCACAGTGTACAAAAATGGTCAAGTGCCGCAGGGATGCAGAAAGATTATATAACTCAGCGATGACTCTTTCCAATTTTATTAATTATAAGAAAATAGCTGCTCAAACTAGAAAACTTTTATCCTCTAAAAAAAAAGCTGGCTGGTTTAAATTCTGTGAGAATCTTTCTCCTCAATTTCCTTCATCCTTTATTTGGAGACATATCAAAAAGTTTCGTGGAGCCATGTCCTCAAACAACACCTCATCCTTTAATGACCCATCAGGGTGGTTACAAAGTTTTTCTGAATCCATGGCCCCTCCCCTGGACCCCCTCCTTGATAATTTACCCCCACTATCTGCCCTCCTTAATAGCCAAGATCCTATGAACGAACCCTTCAAGAGGACTGAATTTGACTGCGTTCTTAGCAAGCTCAATGACTCCTCTCCGGGTTTTGATAGTATCCCTTATTCTTTTATATGTAAATCTAGTTTAAACTTCCAAAATATCCTTCTTCAAATAATAAATAAAACATTTTCCAATGGTATTGCCCCTGAACCTTGGAAAAATCAAATCATAATTCCTATATTAAAACCTAATAAAGATCCCTCTCTCCCCACTTCCTATAGACCTATTGCTCTTTCTCCAGTTATATGTAAAATCCTGGAACATCTGGTTAAAAACCGCTTAGAGTGGATAATAGAAAATAGAGGCATTATTCCTAAAACCCAGTTTGGTTTCCGAAAAGGTAAGGGTACAACAGACAGCCTTGGAGTTTTGTCCACTGATATTAGAGTTGCATTCTCAAATAATAAATCAGTTGTCGGGGTTTTTCTTGATATAAGTTCTGCTTATGATAGTGTCCTTCTTCCCCTGCTCAGGCAGAAATTGCTTAAGCTGAGCATCCCGGTGAGGATTGTTCAGGTCATAGTAAACTTACTATCTGCCCGTACTATTAATATAAGATATCATGGCTACCATCTTCCTTCTCAAACAATTTGGAGGGGCCTTCCACAGGGATCTGTCCTAAGCCCTCTCCTCTACAATATTTATACTTCTGATCTAGATTTATCTGTCACATCTTTCTGTAATATTCTCCAATATGCAGATGATCTGGCTCTCTACATATCAGTGGATAACATTCTGGATTCTCAGGCTCCTTTGAATAGTGCTCTGTATTATTTGAACAACTGGCTTGATTCCCATGGATTATTGCTATTCCCATCTAAATGTGCTTCAGTTATTTTTTCTAGAAAATACAAAATCCCTACCCTCAATATTAAAATTAATCAACACCTCATCCCTCAACTTCAATCATTCAAATTTCTGGGTGCCATTTTGGACGCAAGAATGACAGGTATTCCTCACTTTGAATACATTGCAGACAAGTGTGAGAGATCTCTTAATATTCTTCGGTGCTTGTCTGGGGCATGGTGGGGGTCTCACCCACGGAATAAATAATACAAGTGGAAATGGTATACAACACCAAATGTATCAGAACCGATGTCGCCAAAATCATATATCTATAAGTGTTGAATCTATAACTGTATCGTCCTGATTGGTTACAAAAATGCACATTAATTTTAAACACTAAAGACTATGAAATAAGATTAAAATTAATATATCAAAAAATCATGACATCTAGTCTCTAGTAGAAATAAACTGTCTAAACACTCTGCTAAAAAGGTTCTGCTATTAGAACACAGGTGGCGTGATTTAATCAATATCCGATTAATTGTTTTATGCAGTCGGCATAAGGCCTAATATAGTTTATAAGGCCAAAGTCTGTTTGACTATTCTAGAACTTTCTATGCACAAAATATAATAATTCAAGGGCGGGACATAATAAAATATTGAAAGTATTGATATCGATGTTTTTTTTTAAATATATGTGTGTAGTAAATTATATTTTTTAAATGTAAGTAATAAATATTTTAGGTGGGAGTAAGGCCTGGGCGGTGGAAACGAGACCGATCGGTCGGATCGGTCTCGTTTCCACCGCCCAAATCCAAAATCATTACTAGTCCCTTGACAATTTCTAACTAGGCATAATTTGATTTTAGTCTGTGGTTTTACCGGTTTTTGAGATTACTAATCGTTGTAGTAATCTCAAAAACCTGTTATTGCCGAGGTAGTAGTTCCTTACACAGGGTGTGGTTACGAAACGGGCGGCTGATTTTTTTAATAAAAAGTGACAAAGTTTTTAAAATAAAACAAACAAACAAGAAAATTCGTTTTCGTCGTCGCTTATTTCGTAACTGCATCATTTAGCCGGCATAGTGGAAGCCCATTCATGGACTATGGAGGTATGCTTACCGCCAGGTAGATGCAGTCACATGACGTCTTATAATCTATTACTTAGTCGTCCTCATTCATGGAGTCTGTAGACCTGCTTAATAAAAGGTAGGTAGTCACATGACGCTACCCACCTGTTCGTAAGCAGGTCAACAGGTTCCATAAATGGGGACGATTGATATTATAAGAGCAGGTCATGTAACTCTGTGCCTACTTGTTGGTAAGCAGATCAACTGAGTCCATGAATGGAGACGACTGATATTATGAGAGCAGATTATGGACTCTGCGTCTAGTGGTAAGCAGACCTACAAAGTCCATGAATAGGTGGATTAATACATTGTTGTTTTATAACATTAATCGCTCCCATTATGCCGGCTAATTGATGCGGTTACAAAACAAATAAATTTACAATTATATTTCATATTATGTGACATTTTTTTTATTCTCTTCGAAAGTATTGAATAAAACGAATAGACGTTATTTTTAATTACCGTTTATTGTTCATAAGATATAAGATTAAATTATAAGGGGTGATATTTAAACTAATGTTAATAATATTTTTAGGCATTCAAATTGTATTACTTACAATAAAGCTAAAAAGTAGGTATTTAAAAAAGAAAAAATGAAAGTAAAGTTGTCATAAAATTATATCAAATATTTTTCACGTTTCAATTATTTTTTCCCGCTGCGTCAATCCAGTTTTCTTTAATGATAGGATCAATAAATAATCTTTAAAAAAAATTTCGCTGAAAAAAAAATTATTTGATTAAATAAAAAGTCGATATCCTCATTTAAGTATACACGACATTTTTGTTTAAAATTGAGATGATTATCGCAATACCTTAATTATTGCGATGAAACAAGAAAATAATCTCAAATATAAAATAATATAATGAAAAAGAAAAATATCGATTTTTTTAATAAATATACTTTTCCCAGCTCTAATTTAGTAGCGAGTAATTGTATAAGAATGAATGTGTCATTATTTACATTAATAGAAACAAACTCGACCTTAGGAGCAATGAAATAAAGTCCATTATAATATGTATAGCTCTCAAATAGAAATGTATTAGATTTTATATTAAATTAATTAGTAAATGAACTTACCGATGACAAGATACACCACCATTTAAAACATTTTTATATCGACTATCGTTTTTACACTGCAATACAGCATAATAAGGCATATTTACGAAGTTTTATGTAATTTTATTATCCAGAAAATGGATAACATCAGTGTGGCATAGAGGACACAACTAACCGCAAAAAAAATGGTATTTGCGGATCAGCGCAAACGGCTGGAACAGGAGCCACGCCCACATCACACTTCCACTTGTTTTATTTATTCCGTGGTCTCACCCATACTGCCAGAAACTTCTGTACAACGCCATTATTAGAAGTAATTTGGACTATGCTTCCTTTCTTTTAACTCCCTGTAATAAAGCTGCATTAAATAAAATAAACAAAATACAATACAAAAGCCTACGCGTCATTCTTGGTGCCATGAGGTCATCTCCTATTGTGGCCCTACAAAATGAATGTGCTGAGCCTCCTCTGTCTGTCAGAAGACAGTTCCTCTCTGACCGTTATCTATATAAAATAGCCTCTACCCCTTCCCATCCCCTAACATCAAAATTGGAATCTCTATATAACCTCTCTGAATCTGCTTATTGGAAAAATAAGGATCTGCCATGCCTACTGGTTAGCTATATAAAACTGCGTAAGCTTGATTTACCTATATATACCACTCCATGCTTTCCTTCCTTTGACATCCCATATGACTCATTGCTCTACCGTCCAAATATAGTTCATCTTGATATTGACAAAAAATCACTCAGGGCGGATAGCATATTTAATAGAGAAGTTAAAAAACATTGGTCGGATAGACTGTAAATTTTTTGCGATGCCTCAAAATATGATTCCGAAACCTGTGTTGGGTCCGCAGTGTGGATACCTAAATATTCTATTATATTAAACTTTAGAAGTCCTCCTCTGTCTTCAATATACACTGGGGAATCCCTTGCTATATATGAAGCTGTTTCTTATGTATACTCACATAAAATTGTAAAATCAATAATATTCTCAGATTCCCAAACTTGTTTAAAGGCCTTATCAAACTATTCCTCAAATAATCCTCACCCTATTACCCTTAAAATCAGACACCTGTAATAACTCTGGCTATGATGTCATTTTGGCTTGGATTCCAAGCCATTGTGGCATAGAAGGGAATGAGATTGTTGATGGACTGGCTAAGGAAGCAACAGTCACTGGATTGATGGGCAACTTTGCCATATACACACAGGATCTGAATCCCTTAGCTAAATCAGATCTCGCTTCGCTGTGGGAGACATCCTGGAATAAAGATCTTGAAAAAGCCAAATTCTATAGAAGAATACAACCAAATATAAACTTAAAACCTTGGTTTTTTACTTTTAACAATTTTAGTAAACAAATTACTTCTACAATTTGTCGACTTAGGCTGGGGCACAACAGCTCCCCAATCCATCTTAACAAAATTAATGTTCGTGAAAGCGCTCTATGTGATTGTGGCTCTGAGTTGGGAACCCTTGAACATATATTTTTTAACTGTCCAATACATACTTGCTCATTGTATGACATTCTCCCATCTGATGTACCCCTCCCCACAAACCTAAATACTCTACTGACATTGTCTAGCTATTCTGGCCTATGTGCCTTAGCTAAATACATAAAGAAGTTTAAATTAAAACTATAAGAGTTCTATTATTGATAAATCCTACCCAAGGGCCTCCGGTGACAGTCGGAGATGCTAACCATAAATATATTTAAAAAATTCTGCTGTTTGCCCCACCATTTCTTTGGAAAGAGTGAGGTACAATAGATTCATTGGTTCTCAAAATTTGGTTGACATCTCTGACTTTACATTTTTATGTTTTTTATATAACTATATAACAGGGTATAAAATAGTGTTTTAAACTCTGTATATATATTTTTGTTCTAAATTCCTAATTGTTTCTTTTTCAGATGTCTGTGTCGTCCTGTGTTCGTTAACTTTTGGCCCTTATATTCAATCCTAATTTGTGCTGTACCCCCTCTTAATCGTAACATATTATCAATTTTATGTATTGTCTCGTCTTATACTAATACAGTTTTTCTAAAATAGAAGACTAATCTAATGTAACTTGTCATAATCTAACTATTTTAACTCCTTAGTGATAGTGCCTGTTTCATAACTAGACACTGGCAAAATTTGCGAAAAGCGAGAGGCCATACAAACAAGAAATTGAATTGGGATTCTTTGAGGGTAGCCCGAACACTGTAGACGCGTGTTTATGTTATATTTTTCAAATTTAATTTTATTGAATATTATTGTGCAAAAGTGTGCTAATTTTGTAGAATAAGCATTCGTATAGTAATATTAGGTGTGAGAAGTGTAGCATTTACGCAGTGATCTCGGTGTTTGTGTTATCTCAAATAATCCTACAATCTTCAGTAAAATGGCGGTACCCATTTTACTGTAGATTTTTCCTTCTTCACTTGATATTGGCAGGACTATACCGTATGTTTGCATACGGTCATGTCGCCATTCCTTTCTCTACCCTAGTCCTTTCCCAATTCCTTTCCATCCTATTATCCCTCTTTCACAAATAATATTTAATGAGTTTCAAACTACCCACTTGACACTGGCAAAATTACGCGTAACGCGTAGACGCCATTTAACAAAATATAATAATAATAATAATAGCTTTCGATGGTTATTTCGATTCGATTATCGATTGGCTTTTTGGTAAGGCCCCAGCGGCCACATTCTGTTTCTTATAACGTGATCGTTAGATTGTCAAAATAACGATTTCCGCTAATAGCGCGCTCTCCTCCAATTAGAGTAGTTTTTAACTTTCTACTAACGCTCACGTTATAAGAAACAGAATATGGTCGCAGGTCTCTGTGACGTAGGTTTAAAGACGACCGAAATAAGGTGATGGTGCTCGCTTATATATATCTCATAATAATCTCTCAGAGTTAGAGGGGCCATTACGAAACCTGTCGCCTTAACCAAGAACATATTTCCAAAATCATTGGAATTATCAATCCAAAATCTATGAATTTGCCGTTTCGGAATGATTCATTCATTTTGTTGGATAGCCGCCGCCGCCATAAAACTCAAAACCACAAAACAAATATTATATAACTATCATTGATGGTCGATTGATTGTATTTAGAACAAAACATGACTGCAGAACAATTTTGACATTTCAATATAATATATTCTATTTTAGGCTTTAGAGCGGTTCCGTATATGATTATTACTTTCTTGGTTTAGATACAGATAAATAATAACTGGATATATTTTTATTAAATTAATAATATAATAACAACATTTCAATCTCTTTCAATGTCTAAACAATATTGTTTAATATTACTTCTTAAATTCGCAAACTTAACAATAGAATCTGAGACAGGAAACACGACTAAAGAATCAAATGCAGCATATTCATTAAACTCTACCAATTGTATAGCATCTTCACCATCATCAGAAAACAGATCAACTTTTTTTATCATTAGCGTTTTTATAATTACACATTTGCATTTTTGAAGGACCATACACACGTCCTGAACACTTCTCGGAGTGATGTAGTCCAAAGCTTCAGCTATGGTACTCATAGCACAACCTGGAGCTTCGAAAATTTTATTCAATATAGTACCACACCATTTTATGAAAATAGGGTAAGTGATTTGTAGACCTAATCGGCACCAAGGGGACGGGATGATATTGGTGTCACCAAATTTTATACACCAAGGCTCTAAATATGTTGATAGGACAATGTAGTTTTCATAATAACCAACTCTTTTTACTATATGTTCCTCTTCGAATTTTTCTAATGTTAGTTTTAGGATTTCTGTAGAGTACTGGGTGAGATCCTGAAAATTAAATAAAAAGTTATATTAAATTAGATACCTAGTATAAAATCATTTATACTAGGGGGCTTAGCATAACCACATCAATATAGTTTGACATTCAATAAATTGAAGTTTATGAATGAACATTCATTCATAAAATCGATGTATCGATTTTGTTGATATATCGAGCCTATCGATGTGTTGTGCTGAGGCTCTAGGCATGTAATTATAACTAACCTATAAAAATAAAATATATTGTTGTCTTACAACTATCCTATAGGTATAAGTAACAACATAATGTTATTGTTGTTCTTTTTTAAATTCAGATTTTTTAGAAAATATTATGAATGCGAAAGTAACTCTGTATATATCATTGTTACCTAAAACTCGAAAATATTATTTAGAATCTATGAGAAAAATGAGATCTCTGAAAGTGTGATTGTCCATTTTATGTAGGGACGCAATATTCGCGATCGCAACTGGACCCTTAGGCTGAGTTTCACTAAAATAAACTCATTGTAATTGTAACGATTAAAGTTAAAAATGGCGTCAATAGTATCATCTATCATTCGAACTGCAAAATAAAATTGGTACATTCGACGCCATTTTTAACTTAAATCGTTACATTTACAGAGAGTACTATAAGCTCCAGTTACATCAAAGTAACTGTAACAATAAAAGTTAAAAATCATCGAATGTACCAGTTTTATTTTTAAAGCCGAATGACAGCTACACATTCGACGCCATTTTTAACTTTAATCGTTGCACAATTACTTTAACGGACATTGTGCAACTCAGCCTAAGTTTGCAATTGATTGCCTAGTACAATGATTAAAAACGAATTATTTCAGTTAGAGAAACTTAAAATCTCCAATAAGGTAAGAGACATACTGAGATGGGCTAGCAAAATAAGGCATGCATTATTTTAGTTAAAAAAATATATATAATAGTAACAGCTGTAACGAAATGAATACCTGTAACTGTTGAAATGTTCGTCCCTGAGAAGCAGCTTGCTTCAAAGCTAACAGTAATTCATCATCATCATTTATTGATATATTTTTTCCAACATTTTTGACGGTGGCATTTCTAAAACAACAATAAATAAATAGGTACTGAATAAATCAATGACAAAATTTTTACTATTTTAGCATTCCGCCGGACCGCCTCCGTAGACTAGTGGTTGCGCCTTTGGCGTTGTATCCGGAGGTGGTGGGTTCGATTCCCACTCATGGAAAATAAAATATTAGTACGTATTTTCTGTACAGTTTGGTATGGTCTGGGTGGTTATAAAATATAATATGTATTATATCGTTGTTTCTGGTGCAAATCGTACAAGCTTAATCTTAGTTTGTGACCAGAGCAATATGTATATATTGACCTACATATTATTATTTACTTAATTTCTTAGTTTGTGATAATATGTGTTCAATGCCCTACTAATATGTATTTGGGGCATTGAACACACATATAACTTAAGAGCAAGTACAAACCTTATAAGTATAATAACAGAAGAACAGTAGTCAATAGATTTGTATAGATCTTTCATATATGTCACATTGCTTGTGTTGGACCAACCGACGGTCCCAGATTTAAACTTATTCCTTATTTCCAAATCCACTTGCGGATACACTTCTTCCATCATTAGATGTTTTGGTATGGTCGGGTTCTGAGTCGTTATTATTTTTAAAGCATTCAAAGCATTAAGTTCTAAAAGAAAGCAACATATTTCGGAGTTCCCTTTGATGTGGTTTGTCGGCTTGTACGACTCCAATAAGTTCGTCATATTACCCACAAAGGAGGAGTTCATTCGGTTGAGCCAACGGCGCTGGTAAAACGAGGACAGTTTAAAACCAGCAGCATACTGTACGATATCATTGTAGGTTGTTTTCTGCAACTGGTTGTTCATGTATTTGTCCTTGATGGCAACCGCACTGCTCTTGTGCAACTGCTCAGTGGCCGTTCGTAAGTATCTTTCCTCGTACTTATTGAACGTATCAAAAATCTGCGTCGAAGTGGTCGTGGTGAACGTATTCAAATATCCCAAAGACAGGACTAACATGATGCCTTCCTTTATTGTGCCGACTTCTATAGGACACTCGTCGGGGGTACGAAACAGGGATTTACTCGTATTCGACATCACAATTGAATAAGCCTTGTGGAAATCTGAAAAATTTAACGCTATAGCTGGCACCACATTACTGTACTCGATAAATTTAGATAACTGTTGTACAATCCACACTAATTCCATTAACTTTAATCTGCTTTCTTGAATATATTGCTTCAGATCGTTTGAGTACAAGGTTCTCAGAGTTTTTATGAGGCCTTGATACTTTTGAAGGACCGCGTCATTACGTCTGAGTTCGCTGATGAGTAATTGTTTTTGATGAATAAATTTATGTTTATTATCCAATATTTTCCCTCTTCTAATACATTGCAACACAGTCCTGTGACAACCTCGCACCAACAATAAATCTTTGGCAGCCAAGTTAGTTATGTGTAAAAACCCAGCTATTCCTGAATGGCTCAATACTGTCATGGCTACTTTAGTCCATAATATAATTTCGTCTTCCATATTTGTCCACGTTATATTTTTATTGCTTCTTTGATTATTTTCAGTTAGTGCCAAAATTTTCCTCAGTTTGGTCATTCGTTTTTTTGGTTCCTTTTTAGGTTTTTTCCTTAAAGCACGAGGGGGTTTTTTTAATTGACGAGTATTTTGTTTGGGTTTCAATAATATAGGTACCTTTTTACATGGTAATATACTAAACTGTTTCCACAGTTGGGACATTTCTGTGCGGTACCCAGAATGGAATCCTCCCGGTCCGAGGCCGTCACCCATTAACTCCCCTTTATCATGATTCAAAACCTCTTCTATAGACCTAACAGGGGATTTTAAGGTCTCGCTCGATTTCTGTATAGGTAAAGTTCTTTTTGTTTGTAAACATATATCTTGTACAATATCCCAATATTTATTAACTACTTCGATACTATCAAAGGAAAATGTGAAGACATTATTACTAGTGCCGCCGTCAGAATCTCGTGGCCACTTGCCGCGGGTATCTATAACTTTAGCATTTCGATTCAGGTAAAAGAGTTGATTTTTTTTGTCTTCTAGGCAGCTCTGTATTAATTCTGTTCGAAAGCATGTTTGTAAAAGACCTAAATTTGCTAACATTTCTATACTGGATTTTAATGATAATGTAAAATTATTACAATATAGCATATTTTGCCGTATTTCACTGGGAGCATCTTTTAGTTTGACGTTAATCCCGGTGTCTTCGTGATTCATGTAATTAAGCTGGTACAACTTTTTCACACTTAAATGCCCCACCACGAGTTCTAAAGACATTTCCGGTATAACATGACCAAGTGAGGCAAATCCTTTTGGTAGCGAAGTATCACTATTAAACAATTCCACACCATCAGGATTTAAGTATATCAAATTATATAGAAATTCGTGCATTTTTTTCATTTTCAAATAGCGAGAATATGTATAAGTAAATAACTTCTTTCGAGGTTTTATTCGTAGCTGTTTTTCGTTTTGAATAATCTTTTGTTTCTTTGCATACAAAGATATTTTGGAATAAACAGCCAATATAGATGGGTGATTTTTTGTCATATTTGGCAAACAAACTATTAGAGTATTTCTTTCATTAAATCCCGGCCATTTTATATTGTAAACGCGTAATTGACCGTCTGCTGCGAGTTTAGTAAGAAATTGTTTAAGGCATTTTGTATCCAGGGGAGGTGTACCAACTTCTTTGCAAATAAAACTATTTAAACCACGAAGAGTTTCGACAACTTTGTGCTCCCTGACTGTTTTAATTATTGCGTTAGCAACTTTTAGCTGACGTAAAGTTAGCCCTGTCGTTGGTAATAACAGGGTTTTACTCATTGAAAGATTTGGTGCATTTTTTTTCATTGAAAATTCAACAATGTTGTCACCTATTTCAGTGTCATCTATAATTATTTCATCAGTTTTTTCTACTTTAATTTTTTTAATTGGCACGTCTTCACTTTCTTCATCTTCATTTATGATTGCTTTTCTCTTCTCTGTTTTAGTTTCAATATTATGATCTACACTATTCTCAGCTAAATAACCTAATAACTTTTGTTTTTCATCTACATATACTTTTATAGAATCACCACTTGCTCCATTGGCTATGAATCTGAAATATTTCAAATTAATAATAAAACACAAATTGTCTGATTAGTTTCAATTAATACTTACTATTAGGTAATTTATAAATATATTTATAAACAATGATATTTACTTGCGTGTTTTTTGTTTTCCTTGATCTACAGTTAACATTCTTACAAGTTTTTGATTCTTGAATATGCGACAAATGGACCGGCTAACATAAAAATTAACACCAAGCACATGTCCTAGTTCTATTTGTGTAAGACCTTTTAATCCTGCTTCTAAAAGAACTTCATAAGCTTGAGTATACATGTTGATTCCTATTTTCTGTTTGCGAGGTAAATTTTGCTCATCCTCATCAGATTGGCTATCATCAGAGTCTTCAGTGTCAGAACCTAATATGATGTGTGTCCTATTAGGTACTCCACGTTTGTTAGTTGAATCTGATTCCTAAGGTAATTAAAAAGATATTAGAGAATGCATTATGATTATTGTAATTAAAAATTCTTTATTACTACTAAATTGTACATAGGCGAGCTTAAAACATTCAATACAGTTGCTACATGGGAGACATATACCCAGTTTCTTAAACATTGATTTAATGATTATGGATGTTATTCACATTTTTCTATTAATCATATTAAATATTTTTAATTAACTTTCTAGAAACTGGAGGATCACATATTTCCCTATTACACTTATTTTTTATTTATTATAATTGCTGTATATACGTGGTGGCCGAGTTGGTTAGACCTTGGACTTAAAAATACTTAGGTCCCTGGTTCGAATCCCGGTGTGTACCAATGAGTTTTTAATTAAAAAAAATTATGTACATTTGTTTGTCAACACCACTATAGTGCCTCGGAGAGCACGTTAAGCTGTCGGTCCCGGATTTCACTATACCAACTTGTGAAACTGTTTACAGATGGGTTATTGAGTCTATTCAAAACATCGCGACGAGCTAGCCACTTGTTCGGTGTAGACTCATACCATCGGCTACGACGAGGTGGGATTAAAACCCCTCCGCTGGGTACCCTGGGGCCGTCTAGGCGGTCTTGGGCGCCGTAAGGCACCCGTGATGATATATATATATATTGCTGTAATTTTATAAATATTTATTCATTGCTAGTTGTAATTGTGAATGAATCTAAGACCTAAAGGATTCAGATTCTACTAAATCAATTGTAGTTAAACTAAATATTTAATTTTAAATTTTACATATTTCCCTTACCAAATATATGACATATTTGGTAAGGGAAATATGTAAAATAAATTAATAATATTACTTACAAACTTGAAAGAATAAAGTTTCTTGAGCAGTTTTTTCCATACCGTTTGAGTAATAATATTTTTATGGATTAGGTTCTGTCTACTATCCTTATGTTCAGGGAGACTAATCAAGTGTGTCATCAAATTGCACATAATGCCTTCCTTAGGACCCGTCAATATTTTTGGTTTATAAAACCGTATCAATCTAAACAAAAGGCTTTTAAAATTCTTGGTGTCAATAAATTGAACAACGGTAGTACTTGAAATTAGGCCCATTTCTTCTAGTCTGTTTTTATAGTAAAATATGATTTTTGGATCATTTGATATTTTGGCTAAATTTGTGCGCCCAACAGTTAATTGACCCTGAAATATTGATAAAATTAAACAAGTTCAATGCATTGAGGCTATGATTCACACAATTTGCAGGCACACCAAATAAAGCTATTGCACTTAAAGGAAATCTTACTCACAACCCCCATATACAATACTAAAATTAAATAAATTTACTTACATTTTCCCTTGCCCTGCCTATCAATTCTAATACAGCCAGAGCAGTTGGAGTTAGCTGATCTATTAACTTATATGGTGCATGTGATGCTAAAGCATGCCATCTTTCCTCACGAGATGCAACAAACACTAGAGTTTCTCCATATATTTCAAGTAATTCCCCATAGGTCATTCCACTAATCTCAGATTTTGCCATATGAACTCTTTTGTAATAATTCGAACTACAACCTAATTCTTCTGGAATAAGTTTTAACTCAAATGGTCCATCAAAGTAAAAATCCTGAAATACAAAAATATTAAGTTTACTGGTTGGTTAGTAACCATCAAGTAGTAGCGCAAGTATGTTTTATATTTGCTAAAGTAAGTTAACTAAAATTAGTACATATATAAAATAGCACAGCAATTTGAAATTTGGGAACTAAAAATGTGAGTGTGTGATTTGTGAACTATAGATAAAGTGGTATAGTTAGCTCGAAAGTAAATGTTACAAAACTTTTTATTTCAACAAAAATATAAAAATGATATAGAAATTGAATGAAAAAAGTATTATAATTTTTTTGAATATTTAACAGTCAGGTATAAAACTAAATTAAAGGCTTAACACAGTTGCCAAAAAGTTGAAATGTCTACTTTAAATGACAAAAAAAACTCAAAAAGTTTATTTAAATTCAAAAACATTGCATGCAGTTTATGTCATTAAATATAACTTTGGTTCATAGAATACTTCTTTCTATCTGGTGTATTTTAGAATGTTTCCTAAAAGATAGAGACTCTTTAAAACACAAGCACCTCTATATGTCAGTTCCCTGGTATGTATATTGAAATATAATATAACCATTTTTACCCCGAGCTTAGATATTAAATAAAAAAAAGACATTTAAAATGGTTTTTCAGTCATGGATGTACAAACCAACGAACAGACAGAAACAAATTTTAAAAATTATACATCATAGTATCCCCAATTTTTTATTTTATTTTCATTTTTATTATATGTACCTATAGAAAAGAGACTGGCTGACTGACTTACTCATCATCACTGCGACAAAACTACTGATTCTAGGAATATGAAACAACTTTCTTTTTGTATTGTAGAGCAACAATGAATGAATTTTTAAAATTGGAATCCCAAGGGGATTAAAAGGGATTATAAATAAACTAGCTGTGCTCGTGACTTCGTCCGTGTGGAATAGTATTATATTTTTTTATCATACAAACTTTCATCCCCTTGGGGGTAGAATTTATCAAAATCCTTTCTTAGCGGATGCCTACGTCATAACATCTACCTGCATGCCAAATTTCAGCCCGATCCGTTCAGTGGTTTGGGCTGTGCATTGATAGATCACTATGTCAGTCAGTCACCTTTGAGTTATATATATATTTAGATTTACAGGAAATCCAGTAACAGAAGTTGCTACAGACTTAATCTTTATTGCATAGAATATTATAAAGGCGGACTTAATGCAGCTAGGCATTCTCTACCAGTAAAACCTTTGTGACAATCAAAGCAGTTAATAAGTAAGGTATATGCAATACTATACATTTTAAAGCTAAGTCAACATAGGAATGATAATTTTTATTTATTTTATTAGCATAATGCCAACCAATTCATAATTACCCATGGTTTAATTAACCTATGGGTATTTATAAATGCAAATCTAAAGCTTACTTTTCATATGGGTAGAAAAAGGTAACAAGTAGTTGAGACTCTTTGTTACCTTTTCTACCAATGATATTTATCAGAAATGCTATTTGTCAATGAGTTATCATCTGTCAGGGTCAACAACTCTCGACATTTATGAACTGCTTGGGTTTTTTTAGGATAGACCATAATAATAAATAGTCCGGAATGATTCCTTTGGAAAGATACCACAAATTTTGAAACCTCTTAAAATATTACTTACTGTTCCTTGGATATTTCCAGATTCTTCATGTATATATTTGAATCTATCTTCTATTTCAAATACTATGGCTGGTTCAGGAAGATTGTACACTTCTATACATGGGCTGTTAACAATAAATGTCCAAAATCTTGCTTCCATTTTATGCGTTATATCTGTGGCGAGGCGATGTGCCAACCGAGCCCACAGAAGTTTGAAACCTATTCCATCTAACCCTTCTAAAGCTATTTCATCAATTAAAATATTCTTATAATCAAAATTAAGGGGATTTATACTTTTATTAGATTGCATTATGACAATATTATTACACTTATAATATCTACTTAGGTATTATACATTTTTAGAAATAATTTGAGAGGTTTTATTGTAACCTAATATTTCAGTTTAATACACTGATAACTTAGTATATTATTAAAATTTTGTTATTATTACTACGTACGTATTGTTATGTTATTATTTGTTTTATAACCTAAAATATTTTTTTATTTTTATTTTTTTAAGGCATTGGTAGCAAAGACCATCAGCCTCCTGAAAAAAGTATCGATACTTTGTGGTATCGAGTAATTTTCCCTTCGATACCGATACTTTTGTACTCGATTAATCGACTTTTTAAACGTTTTTTATTTTTTATTTTACTCATTAAACAAATTGTAAGAGGTTTAAAACCCTCCCTTTATGCCGGGACGGATAAAATCAGGACAGTCTATACCAGCGGTCGTCGCACTTTTCCGGCTAAGGGCCACACAGGACAATATGGGTAACACTGTCGGGCCGCACACTAATGTTCGGATTAATAGTCATGGCTAAGCACCGGCTCAAGTCGTGCTTACGAAAGTAATACTCAAACGATGCTTAGCCGAGCAACCACTTCGCACTATAATAGTCGAGTATACTGACTCAGATAAGCCAAGCAACGCCTCAAGCCAATGCTCGCTGAAATATGTATATTACTTGGAATTTTGATGCAAAAAACCTCAAAGTATTGAGAAGTTGCATTTCCATGGAGATAGGTGACCCTCTACTGTTGAAGTTTTATAATATAAAATGTATAATTTGCATCGGCACAGACGGAATTATGGATTTTTTAATAAATAAATAAATAATAATAAGTAATGAAATACACACAAGAAATAAAAGAAAAATAGGGTATAATATTTTTAAAACGACAAGAAATTACGTAATTACCAGAAACTTAAGAAATAACAGACTAACATGACGAATCTAACGCTGAGCACGACTTAAGTAAAGGAATATCGATACTAATGCTTAGCCGAGCAACGGCTCAAGCTTTAGCCTGAGCCACCGCTCAAGCTTTAGCCTGAGCCACCGCTCGGAGCACCGACTATTACCTATAGAAACAACTGTCACTTTGACAGTTCTAAGCAATGGCTCGTACTAAGCAATGGCTCGTACTAAGCACTGGCTTAGCAACGACTATTAATCCGGACATAAGGGTGTTGTCCACTTATATACCACATTATGTTCGGTTTTTTTTTGTAGCACAGCATATTACTTTGTATCCACCCGATGGTAAGCAGATCTACAAAATCTATGAATGGGGTCGATCAATACATGGTTGTTTAACAGCATTGATCGCTCCCACTATGATTAATATATTTGCCGGTTAATGATGCGGTTACGAAACAGGCAATGATAGACAAATTTACATTACGAGTCTATTTAATACCCTCGCTGCTTTTTCGTAAAATCTAAACTAACTGCCCGCTACGTAACCGCATCCTAAAATCGATGCAATAGCCTCCAAAAACCTATCAATCCACAGACTAAAACCGAAATATATGATACTAGATTACTTGTCGGTTTGTGGGAATGAAATCAGTCGGTCGGTCTAACAAAGTAATAGAGACCTTCCTCCCACCTAAAAAAAATAAGTAGTCGGCTGGAGCCATATCAGGTGAATACGGTGGCTGTTCGTTAAGATTTGGCCAGAAATTCGTTCACAACGATAGCCTTGTGAGATGGCGCGTTAACGTGGTGGAAAATCCATGACTTTTCTTTCTACAAATCGGCCTTTTCGATAAATTTTCAAACGCACATGGCGTTTGTGCTACGCTGTGAACATGTCTTCACTTTTAATTGACTTTGACAATGCACTTTTCGGTTTTGGTATAGTCAGACATCGTTATTATTATGTACGTCAATATACGTTATTATTATGTTTGGTGATAGTTACAAATTTGTAATAAAAAAGTAGGAGAATTTAATCTCATAGAGAATTTCATACTACAATAAAATGATTTTAAAGCATAAATTCCCAAATTTCCAATATGCCAAAGAATACGTGTAATAATAACTTTGTCAAACTAATACAAATAGTCTGATGATCACAATTGAGATGATATTCCTAAGGCTGTGATGCATGGAGATATATATATATATATAGAGAGCCGCCCTAATGGCTAAGATTGCCTTTCCAAATATGAGAACTGTAGATATCCTCCGCCATACAAACTTAAAACAAAAATGAATATTTTTTGTTGTCACTTTTTGTTTTGAGTGTTCAACCAATCATTGAGCGTTGATTTGTTGAAGTGGATACATAATATAGCAATAACGAACACGTTTGAAATTTTGTTGTAAAGACATTTTTATGCATTTATTGGAACCGCCTGAAACAAAATTTCCGCTGAAAACTTACGAAATTAATTTACAAAACCTACCAAATATAATCATCTACATATTCTCATAACGACACGAATTTACGTGGATCATCATCACGAAAAAATTACATTGAAGACCACTTATAAAATTATAAATAAATTTATTAAAATATTGTATATTTTTACAATTAAATCTAGGTATATAATGTAACAACTTTTAAAGGTTTACTTCGTTTAGACCGGATAGATATTAGGTTACTAAAACGGGTCAACCTACAATACATGGAGTGTAGGTTGACCCGTCGTTAGTTGAAAATGTTTATTAGCATTTTCAACTAACGACGATGATCGCTTATATTTTGTAATGCCGTTTTTTTTGAATTTTCTCGAGACTTAATGTTGAAAACGACCTCATTATAAGATGAAGTCCAAAAGTGAATTTTTACTTTAGAAATTAGACTGTTTTTAAAATTTATTAAAGAAACTTACAAAACATAAATAAGTAATACTAATTAAATTATAACATAATAATAATACTAAAATAACAAAAATCCTCCAAAAAAAAAAAACTGTTAATATAATATTATTTTAAAGTTGTAATTTCCATACATTGGACAAGTTCACACAAAGATGAAGAATTCGTGTTTTCAAATTGACGGCATTTTTATAGTATTAGAATTTCAATTAAAAAGTATAAAACTTTCTGTAAGTAATGCTTCTAAAAGATAATTTAATATTAATATTAGCAAAAGAATAAGTCCAAAAAATAATCGATTATTGAAAATTCAATTAGGTAAAATTATTATCAACAAGTGTCCCACCTCTAGTTGTGTGGCCGCCATTTTCTGTTCTCACTGGAGAGGCGATTTAAGGCCAAAGGGCGCCTCCCATTATATTATATACCTCCATGGTTTATTCCATTATTAAATCTCGCATCGGTGCTTATTTAGTTAACTTTGTACGCAAAATCTGTTTTAGTAGATGGTACCATTGCTAAGTTTCGAAAAAGATCCAAGCAAGGCAGCTGACCTGTTTGTATGTACTCTCTCCAAGGCAATTGATAAACATACCAAGATTGTAAAAGTTAGTAGAAGTAAATACACAATTAAGCCATGGATGTCACCTGGGTTAATTAAATGTTCTTCAGCCAGAGATAGACAGCATCTTGAATCTAGAAATAATCCACACGATCCCCTTAAGATACACATTTATTGCCGCTATATAAACTTTTATAAATCCCTTATTAATAAACTTAAAAGAGCCTATTATGATGAGCAACTGGAATTAAATAAGAATGATCCTAAAAAGCTATGGAACTCAGTTAGAGACATCACTCACTCCATGCATAAAACTAATTCTGCATTTGAACTTCTAAAATTAAAGGATACACCCGTTGAATCATTAAATACAGTCAATGAATACTTCTCAACGGTTGGCCAATAACTCGCAAACCTAGTGATGAAACAGCTAAAGGAAACGGAGATGTCTCTAACGTCCCAGATAAAAAATATATGTTCACCAAAAGACTCCTTCTTCTTAATCCCTACAACCACAATAGAGGTTGAAGATTTAATAAAAAACTTAAATAAGAACTGTGCTCCTGGACCAGACGGCATTACCAATAGAATTATTTAATCTAATAAAAAGTTTATAGTTGAACCACTGTGTTACATATTTAATATGTGTTTGGAATCCGGATCATTTCCTGAGAAGTGGAAAGGTGCACTTATCACCCCAATCCATAATGGTGGTGACAAAAATCTCCCTGACAATTACAGACTTACTTTCTCAAAAATGCTTTAAAAAATTGTTAATAAACAATTGGTAAACTTTTTGGAATACAATAAATTACTATCTTCGCGACAGTATGGCTTTCGACGAGGCAAATCCACTGAGGACGCAGTGTCTATACTAACAGATATTGTCGTCCATCACCTTGATATGGGCAGACCCTGCTTTGGAGTCTTTCTCGATTTGTAGAAAGCCTTCAACACAGTGTCGGTTCCTATCCTTCTGGAAAAGCTTCGGAAAATAGGATGCAAAGGTGTGACGCTAAATTGGTTCCAAAGCTATCTTTCGTGTAGAAGACACTCCATAAAGGTTGCAGCGAACATTTCCGATGAAAGCTCTCCCTTGTTCGGTGTCCCTCAAGGCAGCATGCTGGGACCCAGCCTCTTCATTGTTTATCTCAACGATATATTGTCTCTGTCGTTGTTGAAAGCCGACATTGTCTGCTATGCGGATGACACAGCTATCCTATTTCATGGAACGTCATGGAATGATGTTACTTAAGTGGCAAAAAAGGGTATGTCCCGTGCGAAATACTGGTTGGACCATAACCTTCTTACTCTTAACACAATGCAATCGCCTATGTGATCACATAGGGGATTCATTTGCAACCACCTTCCGCAATTGTAAACAAATAAAGAGAGCCACTAGCACCAAATATCTTGGTGTTGTGCTAGACGAAAACATGTCCTTCAAACAACAAATTACGGTCATGTCTACAATAGTGAGAAGGTTGGTCCATACCATCAGGCTGCTTCGACGAGTAGCATCTTGGACATTTGGTATTTTCCTAAACCACGATATATATAATGCTCTTTCCAAAGACATTGATTTAAAGAGATGTAACCTTCATGAAGCCAAGAAATTAATTGTAAAACTTCTGCTCTCGTGGACTTACGAGCGGGCTGAGTGCCTTCTTGCGGTGGTTTCCTAGTAACCTTCTTTCAACTTTTATATTACCCACTGAATATTTAATTTTATTTCATTTATTTAATAATAATTTATGTGTATAATATTCTCTGTGTAATAATAAATTATGTGTAATTATATCCATTATGTACACCCTCACACACATTCAAACATTAATTCATTTACTTTCTTTTCATTTTTAATATTTAATGATGGATTCCCAAATGAAAAACAATATATTTATTGAATTGCTTGTAATTAGTACCTGAATTGTTGTGTTTATTTTATTTCCTTAAAATTCTGTGTTATAGTTATTATTGTTCGTCTTTTCGTGTTTTATGCTAATCTAATAATAAAATTTTAACTTGTAATATTTGCAATTTGTAGTGTTAAGAAATTAATTTTAAAACTTGTCTTATGTTGTGTAATAATTTATTATGATATATCCTTAAATGTTTTGTACCTTCCAATAATTTTCGTGTATCCTAATATAATGTCTTTTGTTAACAAGGTTTAGGTAGCCTTTGTGAATGTACATTATGTTAATTGAATTGAGGCCCGCGATACAGGATTTTTTTCCTAGTTCGGGCCTGCTGCATAATATTGTAAACTGTGTAAAAATAATATCTGAATAAACGAATTGAATTGAATTGTTTTTTTTCTATTGTACGGTTAGAAGTATATTACAATCGTATATAACATTTGCTTGACTCGGCGGTTTCGGCTGTTGTGACGCGTAATCACGTCACGTCACATATTTTATAGGCCGCAAACACTGATCGCAAGGCGCCATGGAGACACCATGGAGAAAAAGTTACCAGCAAGTAAAAAACTCTGGTGTTCCACATGCACCGTATCATCAGAGAAGCATAGTTATTGACTTACACCTGTGCTTATAGCATATGGTTATATACTCTCACCCTACTGAAGAGCATGCGTAGAACACCCCATGGCAGATATACTTTCTTACAGTATGGAAAGAATACAGAATTATAGAACACATAATTTATTTGATGCCAGCGCCGGCCCAACAACAGACGACTTTTACACAAACAAGATCCAAGGCCCCACTGCAGCACCCGATCACAGACGTAACGTGTGTGTCAGCTATCTTCATGCTCAACCAGGCCCTTAGGGTGCAGACAGTGCCGGCCCGAAGCAGGTTTTAGGGTGGAGCGAGCGATATCCAATTATGGCGCCTGACGCCCCTCTCTCTTGGGCCTAATATATACACTAGTATACCTACTAACTACTAAGGCTACTGTAGTAGGAGAGGGGGGCGCCAGTAGCTCTACCACAAGTTTTTGCAAACAGTTTTTACTATAGTCGCTACTAACTATAGAGGAATCATCCAATAAGAGAGGTTTATTTGAATTATAAAGCGATCCTATTGGTTGATTCCTATTTATAGGTACTACTATAGTAGAAACTGTTTGCAAATACTTATGGTAGAGATACAGTTGTTCGTGCAAGCATGGAACCGGGAAGTTCTCGACATCATCATACGTCTATGTCTAATGTGTTGATTAAAAACTAATAAAGTAAAAATTAAGTCCACAATCATTAATGAAATCAATAAGCTTAATTGACTTTGAAATTGTTATGGTATCTTCTTGTTATGTTATATTTTATGTTTACTAATTTATGTAACATGGTTGGGGGTTAGGGCATTAATAGGTGATATGGTAACGATGGTGATTTCTTTTTTACTACAGTTGGAACGCAACCAAACGTGTTTCGCTTGCACTCCTAAACTTTTAGCAAATTAAATAATAAGAACCAGTGGATATTGAATGTATTTGATATAATAATAATCAGTTAACCGCAATTTATAATATAAGAAATAAGTTGAAGCTTAAACATAAGTGAATAAAATAATTTTGAATAAAAGAAGATACAAGTCTTGAAACTGTTGTGCGGCGGTGACATTTAAAATTATTGACCACCCACTCAAATACGAATTATCTACGTTGAGATTGACTACTCTTCAAGTTTCACAACAAAATTATCTGTGCTTGTGGCCGTGTGGATCCTGCGACGTGTATAATAATCGAAGTCTCCCGAGTTCAAACCCACACGGTGTATAATTATTCTTTCTACTTTTTTTGTTTTTTTTTTCCATTTGCATTTATTTGTATGTGATATTGTCTTATTTCTTAATATAAAATGATTGTAAGGAGGTAAATAATTTATAGGCTACAAATATTTTCATTGATTTTGATTGTAGGAATGTTTATGTAATTATGGAATATGATATAAGAATGTTTATTAATACTAAAGAAAACTGTTAAGGATATAGTTAATTATTTCAATTAAATTTATCTAAAGGATTACTTACTATTTTTAATTATTTGGTAAAGTTTTTTTATTATCAGTTCGAATGTGTCTATTTTTGAATGAAATAACTTTATAATATAAAAAATTGAACAAAAATAGGTTTTATCCAAGACGCTGAAAAGTGGATAATATGCCTAAACTAAACAAAACTTAAGTAATTCGGTTAAGTGCAAAAAATGTCGAAATCATATCTATACTTCTATACTTCTATACTAATATTATAATGCTGAAGAGTTTGTTTGTTTGTTTGTTTGTTTGTTTGAACGCGCTAATCTCCGAAACTACCGGTTCGAATTGAATAATTCTTTTTGTGTTGGATAGTCCAGTTATCGAGGAAGGCTATAGGCTATATAACATCACGCTACGACCAATAGGAGCAAAGATATAGTGGTAAATGTGTAAAAAACGGGAGAAATTATTTCATCTTTGAAGCCTTCCGTTGCGTGCGCCGTGAAAACGGTTCAAGATACACAAAAAATATGTATTAAAGAATAATCTAAATATATATAACTCAAAGGTGACTGACTGACATAGTGATCTATTAACGCACAGCCCAAACCACTAGACGGATCGGGCTGAAATTTGGCATGCAGGTAGATGTTATGACGTAGGCATCCGCTAAGAAAGGATTTTGATAAATTCTACCCCCAAGGGGATAAAATAGGGGATGAAAGTTTATATGATAAAAAAATAACTATTCCACGCGGACGAAGTCGCGAGCACAGCTAGTACTTAATAAACTGTTTTTAAAATGTTGTAAATGTGATAATAATTATGATTTATTGTGTGGAAATGTAAGCGAGAAAAGGTATATTCTAATGACTAAAGAAAATAGGGAATTATGGAGATGTCCACCATGTATAAATTTAATAACAGACACAAAAACAGATTATAGCACACCGGATAAATATGAAAATGAAATGATTACATTCAGGAAGACAAGACGAGATAGGAATATATCTACTGATACTATTATTATGATAGTTCATCACCAAGTTTGGATAGTCCGAATAGCCTACCAAATATGACTGTGCTAAATAATTCACAAGTGGTAGAATTGGAATGCCAGATAAAATATTTAAAATCAGAATTGTGTAGTGCACACAATGAGGTGGAACGCCTAAACCTGGAGAATTCCTTATTAAAATCTAAAATTGATGATTGCAATATAAAATTATGCACATATTATAAAATATTAATTGAACACACACCAAGGAGAAGCACTCCGATTAAGGCGAAACAAAAAAGCAAGAAAAGAAAATCAAATAGACAAAAAAAGGAATATTCTAACTCAAGTCTGGATAATATAACGAATATTTTGCCAACGGAAACTAAACAAAGCTATGAACTGACAAATATAATAGATCAGACTAATAATATATATATATGAAAGATAATTTTAAAGAGAATGAAGAGAATAATAACAGGCTATCAAGTGTTGTTGTGATTACTGATGATCAAGGTAAAGGTCTAGTAAAAATAATAATTAGCAAGGATAATAAATTTTTACTTAAGAAATACAAGGCGACGGCTTTCTCTAAGCCGTTGGCATCATCAGACCATGTATTTTCATCATATAATATATTTGCTAAGGACCTTTGTGAGGATGACTATCTGATAATATTTACTGGAGCAAATGACAAAAATCCTATAAAGTTTCTTGCAGATTTAGCTATATTATTGAATCAATGTAAATGTAAAATAATAGTCATAAAAGTGAAACAAAATAATTACCTTAATGAAAATAAGTTAAATCACAATATAAAATTATTAACAAAACAATACAACAGATGTATATTTATTAAAGATTATGAAGCTTATTCTACTATTTCAAGTAAGTATCATTTAAGTAATGTGATTATTAACAGCATTAACCACTTAAGAACTTAGCTTACAAAAATAAAGGGGGTTTTGAATATAACTATAGCGAAAATAAAGAACTAAATAATATTTTACCAACTAAAGGGACTATCCCATATTACTTTACAAAAATAAATAAGACAAAACTAAGAAAGAAGTCTGAAATTGATATTATTTCTAAGAAGCTTTTTCGCGAATAGCAAAAAAAATAATTGCACTGTAATGCATCAAAATATAGCTGGACTGTTAAATAAACTAGATGAACTACTATTAACGATACATTTATTAGAGAAGGGACAAACCATAGATATAATATGCCTTAGTGAAACATTTATAAGAGAAGGAGATCAAAATAATGCGATACTTGATGGTTATAATTTAAACAGAGGCTCTACCATGGGTTTGCGCATTGTAGAAACGTAACGTATTTGTATACGTATACGTGAGCAACAACCAATAGGGTGGCTTTATTTTTGGTAACAGGATTGAATAAAGCGATCCTATTGGTTGTTGCTCACGTATACGTATACAGATACGTCACGTTGCTACAATGCGCAAACCCATGGTAGAGCCTCTGTGCTTTTTACCGTAACAATACAAAAAGTGGTGGTGTATGTATATTTTGCAAGAATCAGTTTGAGACGAAGGAACTATTATGGATTCAAGACCAGGGAATAGAAAGACATTTTGAAATATGTGGAATACAAATTCCAATGCTAAAAATAAATATAATTTGTATATACAGAACACCTGATTCAGAATTAGAAATTTTTTATAGCAAAATTGATAACGTATTAGAGAGAACCACAAAGAATAGTAAATTTAACACAATTGTTTGTGGCGATTTTAAGAAAAACAACAAAATAAAAAAGCAATTGTTAGATATATTTAACAACTATAATATGAAACCACATATATCCACACCAACGAGATTAAAAACATGTATTGACAACATAGTAAGTGACATTGAGAAAACTGAAGTAGAAACGCATGCCACTGATTTATCAGACCATAATACTGCACAGACTCTGATACACTTCAAACCACTAAACATAAACATGAACATTGGTTTGTAAGCAAAAGGGACTATAGCTTGGAAAATTGCAATAAGTTTAGCAAACACATTGGCAGCATACAGTTTAGTGAGGTATATGGAGAAGTGGATGTTAATGAAGCCTTTAACAAGTTCTATGAATGTGTATGTCTAATGTATAATCTATGCTTTCCATACATTAGGGTAAAGTTATGTCGATATAATACTAGAATAAATTGGATAACTAAAGGTCTACATAAATCGTCTATAACAAAAAGAACACTGAAAAAAATGATACAAACAAGTTAAAATTTAAAAGATATTCTAAAATATTTAAAAGATGTATAAATGAAGTACAAAAGAATCAAGCCCAAAAATACATCAAAGACTCAAATAATAAGTGTAAAGCTGCATATACATACTGGAGATGAGCAAATTTGTTAAAAAATATATCTATTTATTTAAGCAGTAATACAAAACGAAGTATAGTAAATGAACCACTTATTAGGCCATATCCTAGATTAGTACTATATAAAAATAATTGTCATTACATGGCCTATAAAATCTATAACAAAATCCCTAATTATTTATCCGAATTACCAAAAAAGTAATTCTGTAAGAAGTTGACGGAATGGTTGCTGGACAGGTGTTTTTACTCAATAAATGATTTTTTCTCATACAAGTAGGCTTCTTATACCTATAAATCTAAGTTTTATAAAAGGTTGAGTTATTAAGTAAATGTATGTATATTTATAGTTAGATACCTGGTATTAGTTAATTTTATATATTGATAAAAAATCGGCAATTACATATTATATTATAATTTTAATAATAATGATATTGTAAACTAAATGTAATAAAATTAAAATATTTATACTAATTAATATTAATCAATATGTAGGACGGATTGAGATATGATATAGTTCTGTACCGACTTCAATAAAATTCACATGCCGATGATGGTCGAATATGCGGACAAAAAGACACTTTAACACCATGTACTTAATTTATAACCATATTCTGTGAATAAAGATTTCATTTCATTACATTTCATTTCATTTACTCATCAAAAATTTTGGACCAAGGACTACATACAATAGGCATATATTGTGACGGTGGCCTTTTTTTTTAAAGACCAGAGTCTAATGCGGATTTTTCATACAAAATAGTCTTGACTGTTTCACCCCCTTAAACATTCATGGATTTTTATAAATTTTGGAAGAGTTATAATTATGATCGATATCTAGGCTCGTACGTTTTCCTTTTTATAATAATAAAGTTTGGTGTAGGAAAGAAAATATAAGCCCCTAAAATGCAAAAAAATCGCAAAAAAAATCCTTATATTAAAATAATTCCTATAAAATATTAAGACAGACAAAAAAAATTTGGCTTCTCCATACAAACTAGTAATGTTAAAATTACAAATTTGTATGGGAAAGCCACATTTTTTTTACATTTGCGCCACATGGTTCTATGGGAAAAGTTGTTCTATTTGATTAGCAGAACCTCATATTAGCCCAAAGTACATCCTTTCAAAGTCACCATGTATATGTGGATTTGACTCAGGTGTTTGTATTTCGATATGTATGTTTATCAATGAGTCTGTCGATCTATCAATCTACATCTTAGCGTCAAATATCTCGAGAACTAATCATCAGACTGACTTGGAATAGTTATAAATATTGTAAACCCACATTCATCCAAAATGGTATAAGTCATAATTATAGGCTTGAGTGAAAAGTGGTATAAATAGAAAAATAAATAAATTTGGGACAATTTAGGTTATGTGGGGTGTCGATTAAAAGGTAATATATTTATGTAATCAAATTAGGTACAGTCTAGCTACCTTTAAATAAAAAATATTTGTGTAAGAAGGAAGAGTTTACTCTAACACAAAGATACCGTAAGCCAACAGTACCGAACAAAAACGGAAAAATAAATACCCATCTTTGATGAATATTATTTACTTTGCAATATTATATAGCAATTTTTATAGGAGCTCGGCATGTGACCCCACATCCACCTGATCGAAAGCAGTATGCAGGTCCAAGAATGAATACAACCAGCTCTTAGAATTGTGTTGTAAGAGCTGGTTTCATCCATTATGCCGGCTTAAGATGTCTATTCACGCTTTGTTTAAAGGACTCAAGGTTATAGGATGAGGGAAACACGCAAGCAGGTAGAGCATTCCACATTTTAATAGTGCGACAGATGTACGAATCACCAAAACTTTTAGTGCGGGTTGGTATATCTGCCACGGAATGCGCATGCATTCTGTTACCTGCTCGTGAGGTTCTGTAACGGAAAGGGGAAGGGGGAATGAGATTAAAAAGTTCTTCAGATCACTGTCCATGGTAAAGGCGGTAAAATACGCTCAACGACGCTACATCTCTGCGAAGCGGCAGTGCCTCTAAGGTGTTAGTGAGCTCTTCGTCATCAATAATACGAGATGCACGCTTCTGCAGACCATCGAGGGCATGCAGCAAATATTTGGCCGATCCTCCCCAAAGGTGCGAACAATATTCCATACAAGGCCGGATCTGAGCTTTATAGATTAGATACCTAAGCCCTGGAGTGAAATATCGTGGCACCTTGTTAAGAACGCTGAGCTTTTTACTTGCGGTCTTGGCAATGTTCTCGATGTAATTGCAGTGATTTAAGTCGGAGCGTATTTCCAATCCCAGAATATTTAGTATTGGTGATAATGGTAATTGAGTGCTCTGAAGAGAGGGAAAATGGGAAAACGGTGTCTTTTTTGCAGACATCGCGCAGGCCTTGGTTTTTTGTGCATTGAACTGGACCAAATTATGACAACCCCAATTGGAAACTTCCTTTAGGGTTAGGTCCAGTTCACTCACCAAGGAACTCCTATACTCCTCTGTTTCGACGGGGCTAGGAGGCTGACGAGCCAAGTATCGTCCGTGAACGGTACTGTCGTCCGCATAACAATGAATGTTGACCAATGACAACATATCATTGATATGCAGCAAGAATAGCGTCGGCGACAGTACTAATCCCTGGGGTACTCCCGCGTTAATGGGTTCTCGGCCCGAGGCCATACCATCAACAATGACTCTTATAGCTCGGTCTGAAAGGAAAGAAGAGATCCAGCCACAAAGTTGCGTCGAAAATCCGTAAGCTGGCACTTATTGAGTAAAGCTTTATGCCACACCCGGTCAAAAGCCTTGGAGATATCCAGAATACGAGAACTGCCAAGGCTACCCCATGCTGGTCCATTGTCTCACCCCAGATATGCGTAATATATGCTAGAAGATCACCCGTTATATTTATTATACCTCGAATCAGATTTAGAATTTAAACGCGAATGGAAATTTTAATATGAAAAATACTACCGAACCGAACACACACTACATAACCAACTAGTGTAAGTCTAGGTGGTTAGCTGATTCCATTGACCTGTCAATCATTATCTGCCATACAAGAGAGCCACCAAGGCGACCAACTTCACCGACCATATCCACGCCTTAAATGTTTATTGTAAATAAAAGATAAGTAACCAATCACATATAAGTAAAGGTATAAGGATCGGTATGTTTAAGGGCATAAACATTAACTGTAAAGTCGATCCCCTCAGAGACCCCCCCGAAGAAAAAGAAACCAGCAAGTAAAAAACTCTAGTGCTTCACACAAACTAAACAAGGAGCACAGCTATTGATTGGCTTATGCTATATAGCATACTCAAGGTGCACTCCCCTGATCAGCATGCGTTATATACTTTCTTGCACAATTTGGTAGCAGTGTTGTAAGCTACTTTCAAGGTAGCCGAGTTAGGGTCAGCCATTGAACGACTCCTAACCCACTCCCGGTAAGCAGTATTTTTTGCTGCCACAGCCTTGGTACAACGGCTGTCGTACCTAGGTTTGCTGCCGCCTTTGCTGATGATAGACGAGTACGGAATATAATATTCCATTCCGAGAAGAATTTCAACAGCAAGAGCAGAAGCACAGGCATTCGGGTCATCTACCTTAAAGCAGCGTTACCCCCATGGTAGGACAAGAAAGTACTCCCTAAGTCCATCCCAGTCTGCCGAGGAGTAGTGCCAGAATTTTCATGCAGTTGTCTTCCTAGGCGGAACAGGGATACACGGTACTGATGTAACTATCAGACAGTGATCTGAACCACCCAAGGGGGCCAAGACTGACACCTTATATCCAGCAGAATGACTCGTCAACAGAAGGTCTAATTTGGTGGGCGCATGACTGACTATGTCTGGGATTCTGGTGGTTTCATCGACCAGTTGAGTCAAGCCATGGGAGAGTGCAAAGTAGTGAGCGCATCTCCCAGCGTAATCGGTTTTTAGAGATCCCAACCATTGAACATGGTGAGCATTGAAGTCTCCCAAAAACACGAACTCCGCACAGGGAAAAAGTTCTTGCGCTTTGTCTGTCGCTCTGCTCAGATAGTTGTAGAATAGAGTTGTCTCCTGATCACTTCTGTGGGATCGATATATACACACGTAGATTCGAGACTGAGTTCCCAGATCTACATGTACCCACAAGGTGGAAAGGTTGGAGTCCTCTAAACTGCGTATACGGCGACAACAGATATCCGACCGAGCATATAGGCACACCCCGGCTTTTGGTAGGAACTTCTCCTCTAGGGTAAATCCGGGGTATTGTAGGTAGGATATGTCGGCCGGCCAGTGGATCTGGGTCTCCGTTAGAAATAACATGGCGGGTTTAGCCGTCTCAAGATGCTGATGTACGGTACTAAGATTGGCGTGGATCCCGCGAATATTTGTAAAATCCACGCCGAAAAAGTGTTGGGGATGTGCACCGCTGTCCCAGTATTTCTATTAAGTTGTGCAGTCATGAGGTTTATGGAAGAAGAGAGAAATAGAAGGCGTGAAGTGAACTGTTGCTGCCGCAATAAAGGCGAAGATAGCGCCGACCTAGGTGCGATAGCCACTCGAAAATCAAATAGCACTGACACGTCGAACGGAAGGGCCCCTGTACCCCCCCGAAAGTGGTTGCCTGAATCCCCTCCGGTCACCAACCGGCACGACAAACCACTTCGGGATTATGCGCCACTTGATGGGGCAGCCCCTCTTGGTGGTTAGCCAACAGTGGGCCCCTATACTAAATAGCGGGCGGCCAGCGGAATAACCGTTTCTACAAGTCTCCCTGGCCGACGTGGCATTTCACTTCAAGAAATTAGGCACCTAAGGGCTCTAATAAGCGTGTTAGTGCGGCGACAACACTTCATGGCCTGGTTGTCCACTGGCTGAACCCGAAACACGGTAACGCTTCACGGGTTTTTCGCCCTGTGGATGGATGTGATTAAAAGAAGTTTAGAAGCAACTCCAAAAACATCATCTTTAAAACACAGAATGAGCTTCCGACGAAATAAAAATACTGTCCGAATTTTATAATTTATCTTTAAAAACTTGTTTTAAAGCTGGTTTTCAAAAAAAATATTATTTAAAATTAATGTTTGTGTCTATATTTTTTTATTTACAAAGCAGACAGTTAAAAATCTTTTTCTATAACACGAGTCCATACTTCTCTTCGTATATTATTAGGAAGAAATAAAAAAAAAAGTATTTTTTTAATTTATATTATAAATTTAAAAATGATTGTTTTAGAACTGCACTTTAAATCCCCAATTAATATCGTAAGTATTTTAATGCAGCTTTATGTTTTATTATGATGTAAAGATGCGCATCTTTGTATTATAATACATTTTCACCTATCTGTTATATCTCAAAACTTTTTCTTTAAAATCCGTATATCCCGTATAGTTATGCCCAATGTATAAAAATAAATATTTTAACAGTCTATACATAGCGAAGAAGGCTATGTATAGTCTATTAAAGTATTTATTTTTATACAGGGGGCTAAGATAACAGTTTAAACAGGATTTATAATACAAAAACAATTTTTCAAATCGGACTAGTAGTTCTTGAGATTAGCGCGTTCAAACATCCATACAAACGAAATCTTCGGCTTAAATAAGTATAGATAATCATAACTTTTATTCGAGTTTCACACTTTTTCATTCGAATTTTGTTTGAAACATCTCTTATTGTATTCAGTATAAGTATTCTAGGCGAAAAATATGTAACGTCATTACAAGGTTAAATCGTTGATAGTAATCTCTCCATACATTGAAATTGAACGAATTGAAAATAACCTTTTTTTTTTAAAATATTCAAATATGAAATTTTCCACTATCCGATGACAAGAAATATTGTCTTCTTTTTGTTGAACTTTGTCGAGTGAATTGTGCAACTTTTTACCACACCATACGGGATCTTGGCAAGTTATTTAGAGTACTTTACGCTGCCGCTGCTTGACACAGACTGACGTATCGTTGGTGCTAAATTGATTTTTTAGCACCAATATTTTAGTACTAAAGAAACCGGTTTTGAGGCCCGTACTTACTATTTACGTCAATGTGGACGTGTTATATATGATCCAAACGTAATTGCCGAAAGTTTTAATGAGTATTATATAAATCAAGTAAAGCCATGCATAGGTAGTACAAAACCCATAAATAATACATTAAAATACAATCATTCTAGCTCGTTTTTTTATGGTTTCTACAACTCCAGACAAAATATTAAAAATAATTATCTCACTGAAAAATAGCAATAGTAGAGGGTACCTACGATGATATAATACCAATATATACCAAATAGATAAGATACCAAAATAATAAAGTACACATCAATGAATATATCACCTGTAATTTGTCACATTATCAACCTATGCTTGTGCAAGGCTTATTTATCAACAAACTTAAATTCTCATTCTCAACTATAAAACCTATGTTTAAAAAAGATGATAAGGAAGTGATATATACGTGGTGGCCGAGTTGGTTAGACCTTGGACTTAAATACACTTAGGACCCAGGTTCAAACCCCGGTGTGTACCAATGAGTTTTTAATTAAAAATATTATGTATATTTGTTGAAAAAACCACTATAGTGCCTCAGAGAGCACGTTAAGCTGGTGGTCCCGGTTTCACTATACCAACTTGTGAAACTGTTTATAGATGGGTTATTGAGTCTATTTAAAACATCGCGACGAGCTAGCCACTTGTTCGGTGTAGACTTATACCATCGGCTACGACGAGGTGGGATTAAAACCCCTCCGCTGGGTACCCTGGGGCCGTCTAGGCAATCTCGGGCGCCGTAAGGCACGTGATGATATGTATGATAAAGAAAACATGAATTTTTACAGGCCGGTAGTTTTGATTCCTGTTTTTTTCTAAAATATTTGAAAAAGCAATATACATATATGTATAGTAGATTATATTCTTATTTAGATCAAAATAATATATTAATTATTGAGCAAAAAGGATTTCGGAAAGGAATGTCTATTGACCTAGCTATCTTCGACGTAATGAAAAAAGTTATTGAAAATGTAAATAATAGAAAACCAGTAGTATCAATTTATATGGATCTAAGTAAAGCTGTTGATTGTGTCGATCATAATATACTACTAAATAAATTGAACATAATGGGATTCGTAGGGTTACAATTAATATGTTATTTGAATCTTACTTAAGATATAGATTTTTATTGTGTCGATCATAATATACTACTAAATAAATTGAACATAATGGGATTCGTGGGGTTACAAATAATATGTTATTTGAATCTTACTTAAGATATAGATTTTGATTGTGTCGATCATAATATACTACTAAATAAATTGAACATAATGGGATTCGTGGGGTTACAATTAATATGTTATTTAAATCTTACTTAAGATATAGAGTTTGATTGTGTCGATCATAATATACTACTAAATAAATTGAACATAATGGGATTCGTGGGGTTACAATTAATATGTTATTTGAATCTTACTTAAGATATAGATTTTGATTGTGTCGATCATAATATACTACTAAATAAATTGAACATAATGGGACTCGTGGGGTTACAATTAATATGTTATTTGAATCTTACTTAAGATATAGATTTTGATTGTGTCGATCATAATATACTACTAAATAAATTGAACATAATGGGATTCGTGGGGTTAGAAATAATATGTTATTTAAATCTTACTTAAGATATAGATTTTGATTGTGTCGATCATAATATACTACTAAATAAATTGAACATAATGGGATTCGTGGGGTTACAAATAATATGTTATTTGAATCTTACTTAAGATATAGATTTTGATTGTGTCGATCATAATATACTAATAAATAAATTGAACATAATGGGATTCGTGGGGTTACAATTAATATGTTATTTGAATCTTACTTAAGATATATATTTTGATTGTGTCGATCATAATATACTACTAAATAAATTGAACATAATGGGATTCGTGGGGTTACAAATAATATGTTATTTGAATCTTACTTAAGATATAGATTTTGATTGTGTCGATCATAATATACTACTAAATAAATTGAACATAATGGGATTCGTGGGGTTACAATTAATATGTTATTTGAATCTTAGTTAAGATATAGATTTTGATTGTGTCGATCATAATATACTACTAAATAAATTGAACATATATGGGATTCGTGGGGTTACAAATAATATGTTATTTGAATCTTACTTTAAATATAGAACTCAAGCTACACAAATTAATAAAATTTGTCTTAAATCAAAAAACGACAACATTTATACTTCAAGAGCAAAGGGTGCGATATGGTGTTCCACAGGGTAGTATTTTGGGCTCCTTGCTATTTTTAATTTATATTAACGATTTTATTAATTTATTCGACGAAATATTTTACAAAATTAAAAAGGTACCTAAATATTAATATATTATTTATAATTAAATTAAAGAGAAAAAATCACCGAGAGGAGCGTCACTTGGTAGAGTACCTAATACGCTGGCAGCATTGCCACGTTGAATGGCAATACTTATTTTTTGTTTTAAATATGCATAGCTTTGGGGTCTCCACATTATAGGAATAAAGGTGTCCATGGCCCTTAAATATCCTTTCCAGTTGTGAAAACAAAAGATGGCCGCCGCCATTAAAATAAAATAAAAAAGTGATAACAAAAGCAATCACTGAGCGTGCATTAGTTTAACAGAATATAGCGGCAACGAACTCGTTTCACATATCATTTTATATATTATATAATTATTAGTTTCATGGGGCCGACTGAATGAAAGCCCTAAAATCGCCTATCGAATGAAATGTCAAAATAGTTGGTTGCCGCCATATTACATTTTTGAGCATTTTTGTTCTTACTTTTTGTTTTGGCTTGTATATCTTATGTTCTTTGTTTGTTTGGAAAGGCGATTTTAGGACTTAGGAAGGTATCTCTATGATCAGAATCAATGGTTAGTAGAAAAAGAAACAAGTATCCAAGTTTCAATATTTTTATTTACTAAAGAAAAGGAATACATCTTATTTTTTGCTAAAATATTTAGCATATAATATATTTTTAATGGAAATTATTAAAACGTTCGCAATGAAGATGTTAAATATAAAATTAGTTTATGCTGTAGTATTTTATATTTCGCATAGCTATCATTGCATTTTTCTATTAAACTAGGTACCTATGAGTAAAAATTGCACTCTATTCGAAGATGAGCATTTGTTCGGTAAATAAACCTTTTCACTGTTGTGTCGAATATATATCTATACTAGAATAAAGCAAATAAATGCGTAAGAAGATATACTTAGTCGAAGTGAAATATAAATACACTATGTGGATGAAGAAGAGTACAATATTTAAGATAGGTAGAAACTATTAGAAAAAGATGGGCTAGGACTAATAACGTCAAAAGATGAAATTAAAGCAATATTATATAAGAATACAGGAATAATAAGAAAAGTGGAAAACCATAGCCACACACATGGCACAGTTTGTAGGATAGAGTAGTAATTAACAGAGAAAAAATACCAACGAGTTATTTTATTCGCCTGGCAACACAATTTTTTCTGCGATTTTTTATTTGTTACAAATTTTAATGTTAAATTACTTTAATTTAAAGTATAAAATGTAATAATATTTTAAGCAATTTAACAAAACCTGGTTGTTTGGCGTAATCACGGTGTTTATACAAACTAAGCAAATATAAGATATTTAATATAAAATAGTGTTGCCAGACAAATAAAAATAACGGATTAACCTATTATTGTTTTTCTTGTTTGTTATGAGTAACATAAATATTTTGCTTTAATTTCAACTCCTTTTATATAATTAAATGGGCGGTAAGTCTAAGCTAAAGGCACACTAAAGTAAAATGCTTTAGATTCAATATCACGACCAAACTTTCATTAAGTAATGCCTATACAAAAGTTTGTTCCTGCCATTATATTTATATTAATCTGATTGTCTCACTGACCTCTATTATTTATATAAACGCTGGACTGGATTTACCGTATAAATTGACAGCTATTTTCTATGTCCTATATTTCGTTATTTTAAGGTTATTTTCATATAAAAATGACAAATAGAGCAACAAACGTTAACATTTTTGTATTGGAATAACGAACCGTTATCGTCCATTTAAGGAATAGACTATAAAAGCGCATACCGTATATGTTTTGATTATTTTAATAATACCTATAAAAAAAATACATACAAAGTTTTTCATTTCCTTTGGAAGCAAATTTTATCGACTAATTTATTTCCGATTCATATATACTTTATTTAGGCTGAAAAATTTGGCTGAAGGACTTGTTTCCAAGCCATAATAAATTAAAAAAAAAACAAACAACAAAATGGGTTCAATGGGCAAAATGTGCTATGTCAAGTCCAGCGTATTTACAAAGAATAGAGGCCAGTGTGATTGCCTATATTAAATGTTAATCTACAATGCATTATTTGTAGGCACTTTCCAGTTTTCGCTAACCTTTAACTCTATTTAATCTTTAATATCTTATGGTCCGTCTTTTATATTATGTAGATAAATATAACATATCTACGGCAACAACTTTGGCAGTTATATGCCTTTGTTTTGGTGTATGGAACGATATTATATGAACGAATTAAGTATTTCAATCAATATTATGTGTGCATGATAGTAGATTATTAGGTATAGTGGGAGATTTACATGTTCAGTTTTCGTATCATAACGCTAACTGAACACGAAATCCCCGACAGTCTATGTGAACAGCTGAGAATAAAGTGATATAAAATGCGCTATCTCTTAACTTTAATATTTATAATAAAAGTAGTATCTTTAATTTTTATCCTTTTCAATAATAATTATTTTTTCTCTTTATAATAATAAAAGTCTTCAATTTCTAACGCTAAGGCTTCAAGTTTAGAAAACAATATATAAGCGGACTATTTTACCTACATTACCATACGTTCTATATACTTTTAATATAATATATAACATTACGCATATACAAGACTCTCTAGGCGTAGGTATTACGATTACCGTTATATTAATATTACGAGTATAAAAAGTGGTTCAGTAATTTAATTTAGAAATGGTTATTGTACACTTCGTTTGATTTTAATACAAAAACAATTCTTAACAATTTACTTTCAAAATTTTGCTCGTCCTTATCTTATTTCTTAGTCTAGATTATTTGACAAAAACTAGTTACAAACTTTCAACTCGCTATTTACAATACTAGCCTCTCTTACGTATGAGTTACTGTCTCTGTATATGACGTCAAAACATGGCTGCCAAGATGGCGCCGCGTCAAACACGGAGTTAACTTGGAGTGTTTCTTATTTATTTAGTCTTATTCCAACGAGTTTATTTAATATATATTTATGTGTCTATAAATATATATCAAATTTACTCTTATTTCATTAACGTAAAACACTCGCGATTAACTCCATGGTACACAATTTGCAAAACCCGTAATAAAAACTGTATAAAAGTATCTATTATAATAAGCCTACTCAACTCGTTCGTCTTAAACAATCGATATAAGCTTTGTCAACAATTCACTTAACATGTTTCATTGTATCAAATCTGCTCTAATTACCTAGCACAATATATCAACAATTTCATATATAAAAATAATTTAACAACACTGTGCGTTGGTTGAAATAATTAATGCTTAAACTTGACACAAAATGGCAGCGGTATATATAATTATATTATTTCTATAATAAATAATATACTTACTATGAAACTTTATACGTCTTTGGTACTTTTAATTAATTTAATAAAATTAATTACAAATTGAATAAAAATTATACAATTAAATAGGTATTTAAAAATTATAATAAAGATTAGAATACGTTTTTTTTTGTAATTCAACATTAAATGATAAAAATAGGTCTCTGGTTATTATTTATTCCATATGTTGAATTACAATATACGTAATAAAACTAGATTTAACATAGGTTAAAAGAAATAATATTTAATTTTTAGATTAGATACTAACCTAGTGGCCTCAAGCTACGTTTCACTAAATTCAGTCCAAAAAGAAAATTAATGGATTTTTTAAATAAAGTACAATGTTGCCACTATCTTAGGCACTAAGTCTTTATAAATAGAATTGACATTTCATTTACACATCTTTAAATTGTCAACAATTAATGAGCGATATTATAAAACAACTAAAATGATAAATGAAGAAGGGGCAGTAGACTAGATTAGGAATTTACAAAGTTGGATTTGACAGTTTTGATATTTTATATTTACGAATAGATATTAATTATATGTTTTTTCAGCAAGTGTAATTATTATCTATTTGTAAACTCAGCATTAAACATTAGAGTTTAAACTCTATTTGTATTGCACAGGGTTGGGAATTAAACAATAACAATGATTATACCTAATTACATCATTTGTACGTTTAAGTCACATTGGGTTTTGTTATTTATATAATATACACCAAAATATACTATATTATTATGTTAAGGTTAACTATAAGAATAAACCGAGAGCTATGTTGTACAAAAATCGGGTGAGTAGTTTTCGATTTATTCTACAGCTAGCCATAAACAATCCTGTACAATAACAAAAGGTCGAAACGGTTAAAATACCATATAAACTTTCTTTTTACAACAAAAGAAAGGTAATAAAATAACCTGTCACTACATGATCACATTTTGAACTTCACAATGGCCTTCAAAAATCTCAATATGGCGACGTGGCAGCGTCCCTTCCCTCACCATCTATCTATGTATACATATCACTAATACTATAACATTATTTAATATCAATTATCAAAACGTTCCTATTAATCTAGATACATCCATAAGAAGCACTTTTAATGAATGATTAAGTATTAGAACTTTACAAACTATTTTTACATAGTAAATATACTTTTTCTTTAAATTAAATTTTATATTTTAACTATAGGTACGTAATCGTTCTAATAGTACTTTCGAACGCGATAATTCTATATTTAATGACGTAACACTACATAGTACGTAGGAAACGCGACGACGTTGCGGCGTCTTACGGAAACTGTTGGGGGAAAGAGAGGATCCGATCACAGACACGAGCGCACACGCCGCAACGACCGACACAGTTCCAACTACCCTCAACATTAACAAAACTTATATCTCGTTTTCCTAAAATTAAACTACAATTATTAAAGCGTTCTAAAATAAATAATAGTACTTATTTGTAGGTAAAAGTTATTTCTAATTATTTTGGAACGCGAGAAAAACTTTTATTTAACAATACAATAAATAATATTTATTTTAGAACCTCCGATTCGAGTAAAAAACTTTGTAATTTAGAATGTTTGTCATCACGAATTTCTTCACCTCCAAAGTCTTTTCCGTTATAATCACTGTTTAATGTTCCATAACGCATCACTTTAACAATTCAAATATTCACTTTGAAAAACGTTTCTTTATGTCCATCATTAAATCGGGTAAGAAGCGTTCCATATTATACAGAATGTAACAAACCCATATACAACACTTTACAGTGTGTTGTACTTGGGAATATGATCAAGTTTCATTATGAGACCAACTTTTTAAGAGCATGAAATAAAATCTGTTTTTCCATACATACTTGTCTAATTAATAAATATGTGTATTAGAGCAGCCATAATATATAGTAAATTAGAATGAATAACGAAAAATAAAAGAACATCAACTAATTAAAATCGGAGTGATTGTTTTCAATTTTGGTCGAGAACCTGTATAGCTCTACAGAGTTTTTGTTTAAGATGGACGCTAGCGTCTACAGCTAGGATCCAACAAAATACTGGCTTTATTTTTATAAACAGTACATAGAAACCTGCCTTATCGGTGGATCTTAATTGTAGATGCTATAGTCAATTGTTATCAAAAAAATATTGTAGTTAGGGTAAGAGATTGTTAATTTAGAGGTTGCTACCATTTTTTATTTTCCTAAATATTTTAGGCTAGGGCGTTCTAAAGCATAAATGCAAGTTGTTTTCGGCTTAAAGCACAAAGTCTCCGTATTTTGCCCAGATATGAAAGCTTTAGCGCAATAATTATAGTTAAGTATGTGCTAAATACATGTTATAAAATAGATTAGTTTACCCACTTAGTTGGTACCATTGTAAAAGTTGTTCATATACACAAGTAGAACACCCTGTTAAGCATTGTATATAGGACTAATGTTACTTAACAGTCCGCTTACCTACATCCGATATAGTATAAGTGCACTTGTGGGCGGCGCTAGTTCCGGTAGATGTATGCGCAGGGTTGGGGGGCGGGAGGCGGCGGCGTAGGGGGGCGCTCCCCTGGGGGGGACGGGGAGGACGACGGCGGCGACGGAGACGACGACGACCCCGACCCGGTGCCGGAGCCGCTGCTGCGCTGTGACACTGCAATAGGGGGGGTTATGTCATGAGATAGTCAAGAGGTAGGCGGTTTGCACACTTATCCAACGTATGATGATGGTGTGTACTATGCTTGTGATGAGCATCGGATCGCGAATCTCTCTCCTATATTAGTGTTTGGTTACAGGACTTGCACACTTACCCAACGTATGATGATGGTGTGTACTATGCTTGTGGTGATGCATCGGATCGCGCATCACTTACCCAACGTATGATGATGGCGTGTACTATGCTTGTGATGAGCATCGGATCGCGAATCTCTCTCCTATATTAGTGTTTGGTTACAGGACTTGCACAATTACCCAACGTATGATGATGGTGTGTACTATGCTTGTGGTGATGCATCGGATCGCGCATCACTTACCCAACGTATGATGATGGCGTGTACTATGCTTGTGATGAGCATCGGATCGCGAATCTCTCTCCTATATTAGTGTTTGGTTACAGGACTTGCACACTTACCCAACGTATGATGATGGTGTGTACTATGCTTGTGATGAGCATCGGATCGCGAATCTCTCTCCTATATTAGTGTTTGGTTACAGGACTTGCACACTTACCCAACGTATGAAGATGGTGTGTACTATGCTTGTGATGAGCATCGGATCGCGAAGATCTCTCCTATATTAGTGTTTGGTTACAGGACTTGCACACTTACCCAACGTATGATGATGGTGTGTACTATGCTTGTGGTGATGCATCGGATCGCACATCACTTACCCAACGTATGATGATGGCGTGTACTATGCTTGTGATGAGCATCGGATCGCGAATCTCTCTCCTATATTAGTGTTTGGTTACAGGACTTGCACACTTACCCAACGTATGAAGATGGTGTGTACTATGCTTGTGATGAGCATCGGATCGCGAAGATCTCTCCTATATTAGTGTTTGGTTACAGGACTTGCACACTTACCCAACGTATGATGATGGCGTGTACTATGCTTGTGATGAGCATCGGATCGCGAAGATCTCTCCTATATTAGTGTTTGGTTACAGGACTTGCACACTTACCCAACGTATGATGATGGCGTGTACTATGCTTGTGATGAGCATCGGATCGCGAAGATCTCTCCTATATTAGTGTTTGGTTACAGGACTTGCACACTTACCCAACGTATGATGATGGCGTGTACTATGCTTGTGATGAGCATAGGATCGCGAAGATCTCTCCTATATTAGTGTTTGGTTACAGGACTTGCACACTTACCCAACGTATGATGATGGCGTGTACTATGCCTGTGATGAGCATCGGATCGCGAAGATCTCTCCTATATTAGTGTTTGGTTACAGGACTTGCACACTTACCCAACGTATGATGATGGTGTGTACTATGCCTGTGATGAGCATCGGATCGCGCGTCTCTCTCCTATATTAGTGTTGGGTTACAGGAATTGCACACTTACCCAACGTATGATGATGGCGTGTACTATGTGTGTGTGATGATGGCGCGTACTATGTGTGTGTGATGAGCATCGGATCGCGAATCTCTCTCCTATATTAGTGTTTGGTTACAGGACTTGCACATTTACTCCTATATTAGTGTTGGGTTACAGGAATTGCACACTTACCCAACGTATGATGATGGTGTGTACTATGCTTGTGGTGATGCATCGGCTCGCGCGTCTCCGCCCCGTTTGTTTCTCAGAGGTACACCTTCTTCACTGACCGCGTCGTTGAGAAACCATTATCGTTACCGCGCCGGTAGCCATCTCCCTGTGGTGGCAACTGCTTAGTTATATAAGTAACGTTCGATAAATGACATATAATTAAATTATTAGGTATAAATAATTCAAAATTCATTAATCAATGGTAAAAATAAACAATGATAAAACAATAGTAGAAATGCTTTTACATCAGCTGTTCACGGTTCATTAATTAATATTATATTTACAAGCATTTTATTGTCAAAAATATTACTTTACGTGATTGCAGATGTTGTAAGTCCTTATATTAATATTTAATAAAAAAATCTAATGAAATCAAGAAAAACATAAAGCGAACTAACAAAGACTTGGTGCGAGCACCAGGATCCAAAGTTTATTCACTGTATGTGTGACTGACATGTAGACTGGAACAGAGTCCCCAGTAGAGATGCAGATGGTATGGCTGATGAAAAACATACGAATGATAAGAAGTTCCAAAGCTGTCCCTCCTATATGTCAGACTGAAAATGGTACTAAATCTCATATGTAAATGGTACAGTGGATGAAAAACAATTAGATTCTAACAATATAAAAGCGAAACAACATAAAGCAGGTGTGAGGTTCTAAAGGTGTCCATCTTTCCTGTATCAGGCTGTAACTGGAACAATGTCTCATGGTGCGAATGGTACGGAGATGAAAAACAAATGTCATCAAAAACACAAACTAACATTAACCTGGTGCGAGCGCAAGGTTCCAAAGATATCCCTCCTGCAAGTGTCAGGCTGGAAATGGAACAGAGTAAAAATAATAAATATATACCAACACAAATAAACTAACACTAATATGGCAAAAGCGCAAGATTTCCAAACTGTCCCTCCTTTAACTGTCAGATAGAACTGGAACAGAGTATCTACGGATGGTACACGACGAATAAAAATCAAATAGGTTCCCACAAAATAAAAGCGAACATTAAGCTGGTACAAGCAAGGTTCAAAGTTTTCTTAGGTTGGAACTGACAAAATGTCTCGCTGTACGGATGATACTGTACGGGCATAAAGAAACAAATAAATGCAATGCTGTTGCGAGCGCAAGCATTCTAAAAGTATTCCTTCCTGTAAGTGTAAGGCTGTAAATGAAACAGAGTCTAGTGCGGATGGTGCGCGCGAGTGAAAACCAAATAAATGCAAACAAAAAACAAAAAACGAACTAACATTAACCTGGTGTGAGCGCAATGTTCCAAAGTTGTCCCTCCTGTATGTGTCAGGCTGGAACTGGAACAACGTCTCGTGGTGCGGGTGGTACGGCGGGTGCTTGCGGAGGGTTGCTCGAGGAGACGCTGGCTTAGGCTGTGGGGCCAGCACGGGTTCTGCGTAGGTAACCTCTTCTACTTGCTGCAGAAGCTTTGGTTCTGCTTGGATCCTGGAATGAGTAGATGTTCTTTTAGTGCAAACTTAAAAAAAAAATGAATTAATTATATTATTGGCATATTTTTAGTAGGTAAGTAGTATTTTTTTGTAAGTATGTACTAAAACTAATGAAATATTAGTAGAGTTAGTAATTAATCACTATGCTCAGTTTTTAATGAAGGTCGAGGAAAATTATGTTTGACTCTATTTGTATCTTTCTCTTTTCAATGAGTGAGAGTGAGTTACAAATATAAATGTCAATTTCATCGACTTTTAATAATAACAGAGTAGTTATAGCAGTGAGTGATACAGTACTCTAATGAAAAAAAACCTACCTATTAATATTCTGCCGTTGCTCAAAATATTCATACTCAGTATCTGGATACGGCATATTATCGTCTTCGTCCTTCTTGCAGCGTCTTCCGCATATGTATCCCGCGGCAAAGCCGGCGCCGAGAGCCGCCAGCGCACCCGCCGCTACGGCCAGCGCGAGGGTCTCCACAGAGTAAGCTGCAGGTGGCGGGTCGGCTGCTAGCACTTCTGGACCTAAATAATTTGTAATAAAAAAAATGGTTGTATTTGACAAGATAATTACTGTGCGGTAATTGCGCATGAAATAGAGTAACAAATAAATACTTATGACTCGCTTCCTTTCCCTTTAATCGCTAATTAATAGTTAGTAGGTATTTATGTCCATGCTGAGCGATATGTTTCGGCGAGTTTTTAACAGATAATATCTTGTATATAAAAAAAAAACATCCCTCAATAAGAAGAAGGTAAACTAAGGGTATATAGCATCGGTTCTAATCTATAATGCAATGTCTCTTTGATTTATATAAGGCTCTCTCTAATCTTTATAAGGTAAAGTCTCTCTGATATCTATAATGTAACTTCTCTCCAATCTCTATAATGCAACATCTCTCTGATCTTTATAAGGTACCTTCTCTCCAATCTCTATAATGCAACTCTCTCTTATCTTTATAAGGCAATGTCTCTCTAATATTTACGATTGCTACGTCTGTTTGTCTCTTCGTTTACTTGCATATAACTCTAGAACCACTCATCTGGTCTTCCCGTCTCATTTAGGTAAAAGAAAACACTACAAAATATAATCACAGCGCTCACAGCGTTAATTAGACCGCGGGGATAGCCTTATACAGCGCTTGGATCAATCTAAAGTATACCTAAGTATAATATTTTTTAGAAGCATAATTGGTTTTTATTTAAAATTATTCATTTGTTAAGTAGTAGGTATGTATGTACTCGTATATATAATTTTCTCCTCTTCTCTCGTTTTATCTCCGTTTTGTTGGAATCTGGGCCGCATCGCAACAACTACGATTAACCTAGTACGCTGATTTGTTATTAAACTAATAAAATAATCAGTAAAATAAAATACTTAATGGTTAAAAAAAAATAATGACAATAATTTATTTCATTTTTAACAAAAAAAAATTTAGGTCACAACGGCTTTTAAAATATAGTCCTGGCACTTATAACAAAAAAAACTAACCTGCGTTATTAATATTGTTGCCCTTGCCGTCCTTGTCTTGCACAATATTGATGACTTCGCCCTTCTGTTCTCTGGGGTCATCGTATAACCCAGAACTCAGCCCGCCCACTGCTCCAGCGTCTTTACCTGGAATAATTAGTTTATTTATAGGGACGGTAGATTATAAAAAGCTAAGGGTGCTCGTATAAATCTTATGGATGCATAAATATTTGGGGCTGATATCAGTCAAACTGTGACTCTTGGGATCTCTTGTGTTCCCCATTCCTATTCTCCTCACACTTCAGTCCAGTTCCTCAAATATCTATTTTTATTAACTAATTTTATTTTGGAAAACAATAGCCTTATACTCAAAAAACTAATTTAGAAGTTAAACTTGTGGTTGCCAATTAATAACAACCAGCAATTAACAAAACAAAAACAAAAAAAAATAGTTTTTGTAAAAATATATATATATATCATCACGGGTACCTTACGGCGCCCGAGACCATCTGACGGCCCCAGGGTACCTAGCGGAGGGGTTTTTAATCCCACCTTGTCGAAGCCGATGGTATGAGTCTACACCGAACAAGTGGCTAGCTCGTCGCGATGTTTTGAATAGACTTAATAACCCATCATTAACAGTTTCACAAGTTGGAATAGTGAAACCGGGACCGACAGCTTAACGTGCTCTCCGAGGCACTATAGTGGTGTTGTCAAACAAATGTACATAAATTTTTAAATTAAAAACTCATTGGTACACACCGGGATTCGAACCAGGGACCTAAGTGATTTTAAGTCCAAGGTCTAACCAACTCGGCCACCACGTAATAATAACAAACATGAAAAATAATATATCTAAACGTTAAAATACCTTATAAGTAAATCTAATCTAATAAACTTCATGCGCTATAGTTTTATTTATTGATCGTTTATTATTTTGTAAGATATTTGAAGAAAAAAAAAATGTATTAAATTTGCCATAATAAAACTATTACTGGCGCAGCATGATCTAGAAGTCTTAATCGAAATATAATTTTTTTTTGCTGGGATGTTTGAGGATATCACATAGTTTGAGGAACCTGTAGCTTTCAGGATTCGCGTAAGCTTATTCCAGGTATTTGATTTTCTGCATGACCCTTATATTAAAATCCTATAGTAAGTGCTGTATGGACTCGGGCTCATCATCACAAAATCTTTTTTTTTAATAAAAGCTCAACATGTGACCTTGCATCCACCTGATGTAAAGCAGTATGCAATGTCCGGGAATGATAGCAACAAGCGGATGCTCACGAGGGCACCGCTAGTTGCCATCATTATGCCGGCTTAAGATGTCTATTCACGCTTCGTTTATAGGACTCTAGGAAAGACAAGCTTACCAAACCTTAATTAGGATAAAATATTATTTAAAAAACACATACCGGGTGAACTTGAAAGGTTGTACTTTGGGCTAATATGAGGCTCTACTGATTAAGTCAAAACTCGTGGAACCAATGTTGGCTTTCAAATTGGTATGGAAAATGCAGACTTCACGATTGCGAATGCAGTGTCCTTAAACCCCTCCGCTGGGTACCTTGGTCTCGGGCGCGGTAGGTTCCCGTGATGATATATGTTATGATAGATATACTGACTGTGAGGACAGGCGGCATGGCTCCCGGTGCTGACGCTCTGGTAGAAGGCGTTCTCGTCGAGCCATCTGCTCACCCCGTGCGAGTACGCGCGGCATCTCCCCGCCTGCTTGTCCCATGCGCAATATGGGTCTTGAAGGGCCACGCATTCTCTGAAAGAGGACATTTTGTTTTCAATAATAGAGAAAAAAAACAGATAAAATAGCCTTTTTTTTTAATATGAAAGACAAATTACACATATTGCTCTGGTCACAAACTAAGCTCTAGGCTTGTACCAGAAGCAACGATGTAATACATATTATATTCTACTATATACATCTGACTATTTTCTATATATACATCTGAGTCAAATACTAAGTTTTATTATAGAATACCAGAAATAATACTACTAACACGATAATTTGTTAGGGTAAAGAAGGATATTGAACACAGTGAAGGGTAGAGTTAAATTCGCAAAGAACTTCAACCCTGCTTTGCGGTTTTATGTGCGGGAATATAGCAGTTCAGTCCCCAGCCTCTCAACCACGTGATTGACCCACCACAGTATACCTGCATATATACTCGTAGCTGGGAACATTGCCAATTTACATACTATAAATATCCAGACCATGGCAAACTGCACAGAAATATTGTTTTGCCTTAAGTGGAAATTGAATCCAGGACCTTATATAACTAAATCAATGGCGATACCACGGAGGCGAGTCAGGCAGAAACTCGTCCGCCTGACTGAGTCGTAACGATCGAATTCGCCTTGTTATAGACTTCACATACCTAGTAAAAAGCAGCCCCAGCCTAGTGGTTAAGTTACTGCGCAACTGATAGCAAGGTTAAGCAGATGACAACAAGACCGGCCTGGGATGGGTGACCGCTTTATACAACGAGGCTATTTCATCATAAACACCGCAACAAGCTCACCACTTGTTAGGTGTTGCCTCCGAATACCATCGGCGAAATGAGGATGGGTTAATCCCTCCGCTGGGACCCTGAGGCCGTTTAAACGGTTCTCGGGAGCCAAATTGGCACCCGTGATGGTATTTATTTTTATTTTATTATACCTAGTAAGTAAAAATATAATGGAAAACTCACGAGCAAGAGCTAATCTTGTCACTAGAACAGCGATGTAGTCTGAGGCTCAGCACAGCGCTGTCAGAGACTGCGATGAGTCTCGCGGAGTCTCGCCCAGCTCTCGCGACTCGTAACGCTCGCACTGGAGACCCGGCAGCGAATGCTTGCAACTCCTCTATGACTACCGGAACCGCTTTCTTGTTAGAGTCATACGAGACTGCGTTTATTGCTTTTATTATTTTTCCGTTGTCTGAAAAAGAAAACAATTGAAATTAAACAAGGTATTTGCGCTTCCAACCGGTCTTTTTGGAAATCTATAGGAGAGGCTTATTAATGGACATATCCAGCAATGGACGTCCTAAGGCTGATTATGATGATGATGATTTGCTAAGGCAATAATAAACCTTTTTTACTCATAGAACATGAGAATAGAACATGACCGCCGCCATATAAACCCAAACCAAAAGGTGAAGTTCTTCTTTCAATTTGTGTGTTGTAACATAGTAGAAGAAGAGTAAGTACATAAAATAAGAAGCGAGAATAGAATATAGCGGCAACTGGCAACGAGTAATTTATGTACATTTGTTTGACAACACCACTATAGTGCCTCGGAGAGCACGTTAAGCTGTCGGTCCCGGTTTCACTATACCAACTTGTGAAACTGTTTATAGATGGGTTATTGAGTCTATTCAAAACATCGCGACGAGCTAGCCACTTGTTCGGTGTAGACTCATACCATCGGCTACGACGAGGTGGGATTAAAACCCCTCCGCTGGGTACCCTGGGGCCGTCTAGACGGTCTCGGGCGCCGTAAGGCACCCGTGAAGATATATATATATATATATGGCAACGAGTACGTTTAACATTTCGTTCTAAAATTAAAAGAACTGTTTCTTTTACTAAGTAGTTATTGATGTTTTTGAATGTTAACATATTGCACAATTTTGCTCCATAAAAAGTTATTTGGGTATGCACCATTTGGTAACTAAAAAAAAGAATAAAATACACACCTGTGCCAATAAAGAGGACATCATACGCTTTTCCACCTGGAGTTTTGACTTGAGGATCTACAGCTATCTGTGTAAATCGATAGCTGAAAATAAACATAAATCAAATTATATTATAGAATATCTCGGTAGATTTGTGAAACTGTTCATCGATGGGTGACAAACTAAGGTCTAGACCACGAACGCGGTCAATCTAATGAATAAAATAGACCATATAGGCTATTTCTTATTAAATTTTATATATTCTCTAGTAGCTTTACTAGAGAATATATAAAAAAGTTTTTGGTCCTTGGAGCCGGATATAAAATAAACTTACTGGAAGCTAGTCCTGATGACGATGGGTTCTCCAAAGAATGCCGGAACAGATTCGTCCATGAGCGCATGGGCTTTGATAAAGTTGAGGGTCTGATCCGGGAGCTGTCGCGAATCATTGTTACACGTGCCTGGACGCGGCTCTGGTACCTGAAAGTAGGATAGGTTTTTTGACTTACGAATATTATATATTTTTCACTTAAACGAATTCTGTGTAGAGCGACAGACATTCAAATGCATAAAGCTTAATTAGGGAAATATACTGTATAACAACGTTTCAAAAATGAAGATGTGTTACCCTTTTTATTAAGGAAATAGAGTCTTTGCAAAGGAAGATGTGTATATTGTTTCATCACCATCGACTAAATAGATGTGAAAACCGTGAAGTATTTTGTTTTAGTCTCTGAGTTCAGCGATATTTTAGGAGCAGTAGGCTCTTTAGATTAAAACATAAAAGGAAAGATACGGCACGCTCTCTATAATTAATATCAAAAAGTGGACCAGCCACCTACATAACCAATCTGGTGCTTAACAAATCGATAAAAAAATACTATAAACTAAAAATCGCGCGTGGGACGTGTGCACAGGGCAATAGCTTCTAGAACAATGGTTGCAAAGTAACAAAAGTGCATTAGTTAGATAGAGTTTGCCGAGTCCACATTCCATATGTACGTATACAGTATCTTCTTTTTTTGTTTTAATCTAACCAACTTCACGATTTTTTTTGAGATACCGCTTTTGCGCTTAGCAGGGCAGTATGGCCGTATTCATAAAAACTTATTGAGTCCTTGAAGAACACTTTAGTTATGGAATGTTTTGTCTCTTTTAGACATATTCATTTTTGTTGCTAAATAAAAGAGACAAAACCTTCTATAACTAAAGTGTTCTTGAAGGACTCAATAAGTTTTTATGAATACGGCCATACTGCCCTGCTAAGCGCAAAAGCGGTATCTCAAAAAAAATCGTGAAGTTGATTTTTATGGCATCGGATAGCTTAAAGAAATACGTATCTAATGAACTAAGCCTTATAGCAGTATTTTGTTTAAATCATATGAAAAAAACCCTAAGAAAATTTTCTCTAACTCAATTTTACCTAAAATCTAAGGTATTAGAGGTATATCAGTATTACGTAGTTGAATAGCCGAATATTTGAATACCGCCAAATCTCTTAAAAAACGAATGCAATTTTGATAAGCCTATAAGCGGCAACTATGACACGGGAGGCGCATACTGACTTACCGCTAAGACGCTTAGTATATTAGTTCCTCAAAATGCTATGACCAACTGAGATACTGCTCCATAGCGGCGAATCAATTTGGTCTTTAAGATTTGACTTAAACGGCCGGATTTCTAAATCATGTTTATTTCTTAATCCTTGCTGTTGACAGTTTATGTTATTACTTGTTTGTTTTTATTGCAAAGAGGTTAATTATTGTAATTAACGTGTTATATTTGTTGATTTAATTTCGTGTTTTGACGTTCAGGTAAGTCCTATTAAAATATATTTTCGCAATATCATTTCCACTCAGACATCTAAGCATTTCCATAAAGGTAAGTTAAGTTTTACCGTGCTGTTGTGTTGTGTGATAGATATCTGCAGGATTTTTTGCAGAAGTTTACTTTTACATAATGAATCTTTATTTTTGAGCATATAATACTTTTTTTATTGAAGAAAACTAGCCCTGTATGGAATTAGTAAAGGAAGAACAGGGCTTCTTTTTTCTTGTGGCCGACGTGTAATTATAATAATTGCTAAATTGAATTTTACTTGCTAAGCAACAATTTAAGATTCATCACGGAGCCGACGTTATGCCAAATATCTATACTATTATAAAATCTATAACGCTGAGAGCGTGTAAACATAAGATATAAAAAAATGCACTTAATATAAAGATGAAAATCCCGTTGGAATCCGTTCAGCAATTTTTGAGTATTGCCAAGGCAAACAGACAAAAAATCTATAAACCTTTGATTTGGTTTTAGACACGTTTTTAATACACTGACTTTCGAAGGTTGTACCTACTTTGACTTAAAGTGAGACTATACTGATCAAATTGTACAACTTTTACCATGGAACCATGTGCCGCAAATAAAAAAATTGTTGGCTTCCATACAAATTGGTTATTGTAACATTACAAGTTGTATGGAGAAGCCATTTTTTTTATTTATGGCACATGGTTGTAATATATATGGTTGTATGTTGGGCCGTTGGCGTTATATCTGGAGGCCGTGGGTTCGATTCCCACCTCTGGCAAATAAAAATAAGTACGATTTTTTGTACAGTTTGTCATGCTCTGGGTGTTTATAAAAAATAATATGTAGTATATCGTTGTTTCTGGTACACATAGTACAAGCCTAGAGCTTAGTTTGTGACCAGGGCAATGTGTGTGTAATGTCCTTCATATTATTATTATTATATTATTATGGTTCCATGGGTCATGAAGGTAAAAACCGTGCCCGTCCGCGCGCCCCCGCGCGTTTTTTTATCTTCATGGAAAAAGTTGTTTGATTTGATCAGTAGAATCAAAGGTTTCTAGATTTTTTTTCTGTTTGTCTTGGCATCACGTAAAAATTACTGAACGGATTCCAATGGGGTTTTCACTGTTTAGTAGCTTGTTATTTAACATAAAAACTGCTTGAACTCTATGTTGTAAGGTCGGTCATACGGTATGAAAATAAAAAAGACAATATTTTGAAATCTTTTGAAAATATTATACCTGCAAATAGAATGTCCTTTTGGAGAGAACTACTTTCGATTAGAGAAATTTCATCGAAAACGTTACTTTTTGAATTTTTTTAATACATTAAAATGAATAACAATAATAAAAGATTTTATTATAATAATTTGATTGTTTTTTTTCTTTAAAATAATATGTATTTTATTCAGCAAGAAATTATTATTTTATTATATTCAGACATGTAGGAGTTATGCTAACTAAAAAGCGGTAACTCAAATACGAATTCTATAATTACTAAGCAGTATAGCATTAACTCATGAAATAGGTATATCCAGATACATTTTTAATATTTGGACTGTTGTCATGAAAAATGTACTCAATATAATAAATAAATTTCAATTAATAAGCAAAAAAATCATTCTATAAAGTAAAAAGAAAACTATATTTACAAAACTTCAATTATCTCCTAACTATCTTTCACTGAGATACCGCTTTTGCCCCTATTACGGCAGCATAAGACTGCACCGATTTTGTGTCTACGTCATTTCGGTCACATCACAAGCCGATAATCTACAATTTAATTTGGTATGAGTACCTATAATAACGTAAATATACGTGGTGGCCGAGTTGGTTAGACCTTGGACTTAAAAACATATAGGTTAGAATATCGGTGTACCAGTACCGGCCAGTTGCAAATTCTACAATTCTACATCAGATGGCGCTAAGATTTTTACCGCGGTTTGTGTAATACCCTTATGGAAGTATATGCCCCGCGCGGCGTCAACTTGCATCGCCAAGTTTTCTGGTACAAAGATTTTTGTTGCGCGTAATAGACGTACGCTACGTAATTAAAATTCTGTTGGCGATTTTCGAAATTCAGAGATCGAGTTTAAAACAAATAACTGCTGGTGAGTATAGTGTACTTATATGGCTATATAAAAGTGTTTTTAAAACCAGCCTTTGTACATTCGTGTTCGTTTGATCAAATGTTTTTTTTTTCGTTTCCTCCAGTACCGGCCATTAAGTTGTCCTACAGTACCGGCCACTCTTTCCGTTCATTTTTAAATAGATCTTTTTTTTTATATTTACAGATATACAAAAATGTCAAGTCACACGAATGATGTTGGAGTTGCAGTCAGTCAGGAAGAGATGTCAGAAAGAAAACCAATAAAATTAAAAACGTACACCTAAGTTCCTTTAATTTTAGATCGATTAAAGAAACAGTTTGTGCTTTATGTGCCGAATGTCACAAAAAGAATTGGAAACAGTGTGGAAACTGCAAGATTTGGGTTCATGAGGCTTGTGCAAACACACACAGAGCTATCTGATCAGTATATTTTCGATTATTGTGTTGTATAAATGGTTACTTAATTACTGGCCGGTATTGAAGGCCAATTTTTTTGAGTCTGATTGTTCCGACTCTTCGAATTGCAATAATAAAGTTGATTATTTCTATACATACTGGTTGTTTATTAGGTTTATTGAGCGCAAATAGTTCTTTTACACATATTAGGAGGTTTTAAACATGTAACCATAAATATTTCGATGTTTCTGTTGATAAACCTTAAGGTGACGGTACTGGAGGACTCTCCCCTACATTTGTTTGACAACACCACTATAGTGCCTCGGAGAGCACGTTAAGCTGGGACCGACAGCTTAACGTGCTATAACCACTTGTGAAACTGTTTATTGATGGGTTATTGAGTCTATTCAAAACATTGCGACGAGCTAGCCACTTGTTCGGTGTAGACTCATACCCTGTGGTAACTGAAGCCTTTTAGGCGGTCTCGTGCGCCGTAAGGCACCACTGATGATATATACATATAATAACCGTGCTTACCTTAGCACTATTCACTGGTAGCCAATTGGAATTAATAGCACTCTGTTCCTTAAAGGTCCCTTCGAACGTGTCAGCAATATCCTGCATACTGAAGGCGCAGACCGCACTCCCGGATATACTGTTGGGTGGAGTCGTGAACGTCCCGTACATCAGTTGAGCATTGAGACCTCCATACACTCCTTCGATTAGCTCTGATGTTGATTCTGTAAAGAAAAATTTTGTTTTATTTGATATCTTCAAATTTTATTAAATTGAGATATTTCTGTACCCCTAGTGTGAGTTTTCTAACTATTACTTTGCGTTTGAGTTAACTAAAATTTGTATGGGAAATGGTTCAGCGCTCCAAGCGGAAATTTTGAGAACTATAAATGCGGTCCTGTGATTGGTCAAAATGTTAACGCGGTAGTATAGTTAACGCGAAAGTAAACGTTAAAAAAACTCATACTAGGGCTACTGTACCATAAAAGGCATTTATAACAGGAATGGTGAATATGAATAAATTAAAACTTAATCATCTAATGCCCCGAAGGTTTGGCTGTCAGATAATGCCCAAGGGTATTAACTCCGCCGTCCGCCTTTATATTATGCAATAAAGTTTTATAAATAAATAACTAAAACTATTGACTAAAATAGGGAATTTTATTTTTGACCTTAAATTGACCTATTAAAGAAGACAGTGGGAAGTTGTAATTCAGGAAGCAATTATTATATTTTCTTCAACATACCTAACATTATATATTTGACATAACATTATATATTATTTATTTGACATTAAATATATACACTATATTTAATGGTACACATAGTATAAGCGTAGAGCTTAGTTTGTGACCAGGGTATTATGGGTGTAATGCCTTCATATTATTATTACTAGCTGACCAGCGCAACTTTGTCTGCGCGTTTAAATTTAACCGTTTACGCAGCGTACGCTCTTAAAAGGAATAATTTTTCCCCGTTTTTGCAACATTTTTCTTTGTTACTCCGCTCCTATTAGTCGTAGCGTGATGTTATATAGCCTATAGCCTTTCTCGATAAATGGATTATCCAACACGAAAATATTTTTTCAATTCGAATCAGTAGTTCCTGAGATTAGCGCGTTCAAACAAACAAACAAACAAACAAACAAACTCTTCAGCTTTATAATATTATAAGTATAGATTACTATATAAAAGGAAATCTTCAGTAACGATTTGAGGTAAAAATATCATAGTAGAAGCTATTTGACAGCCTCCGTAGACTAGTGGTTGCGCCTTTGGCGTTGTATCCGGAGGTCGTGGGTTCGATTCCCACCCATGGCAAAAAATATTAGTACGTTTTTTCTGTACAGTTTGTCATGGTCTGGGTGTTTATAAAACATAATATGTATTATATCGTTACTTCTGGTACACATAGTACAACCCTAGAGCTTAGTTTGTGACCAGAGCAATATGTGTAATTTGTCCTACATATTATTATTATTATCCTGGCTAACTGGTTCAGTTAGCCGGAATAGTAGAAACTGATGCGGTCATGAAGTAAACTGTCTATTTCGTAACTGCGCCCTGAAGGGGACTACCATTTCAACAAAAAAAAATACAGTAGTAGAGCTCTTCAGGGTGTTTATATAGTGTCCTACATATTGTTATTGTACCTTCAATCTAAAATCAACCCCTTCTTTATTCGGTTGTGATAGTTCTGGACAAACTGAGTGATCTCATAAGGGTGCCGTTTTTAATTAAAAATGCGTGTAAGCCTAAAATCGGTCTATAACATACTGTTCGGTATTGATAAGACTTGGTTAGCGAGTGCCTTATGCCTAGCTTTGAATCCTCACCGGGATTCTATTCGGGGAGTTGGTAATGTTAAAATTTATAACTTGATAGGTACCACTTACTTAAGTGTACCTAACTTATCAATACCGAACACATACGACAATTTTTTAAAGTTCAAAATAAATGACAAAATGTGACCAATGAAGTATATAAAAAGGGTCATGAAATGACTATAATTGAATTTGTTTTGATGGTAAACATTGACCTCTGTTTGTACGTTACAAGAATACGGCCACTTGGAGCGCGGGCGAAACGAGCTGAAGGGACATAAATGGAACATTCTTGTGATCTCTCGGGAAATATGTTATGAAAATACAAATATTTATGCACAGCTATACTCGAATGATTATTTCTATATAGATTATAATAACATCGAAGACATTCCGTCTGTATAATATGGATTTGTGTAACATAACAAATGCATGCAGACGCGAGAAATAAGTAGTAGAAATTAATTTTTCTTTTTAAATTATTGTCAGTTTTACGGTTCGTTTGTTCGTTAGTTCGCGCATGCCGTAAATGTAGTCATTACATTCAAATCTAATTATTAAAAGACAAGAAGTGAGTAACAAGTATTTTGTGAATAACGTTTAGCGTTTATTTCAACAAAATCGACCTACAGAATCAAAAGATAAAAAAAATATTGGAACCTCATAGCTACAAGAAATAGCAAATAGTTTATCTGTTGTTTTAAAATGACACGACCACGAAGTTGAGAACAGCCAGTAACTTAGGTAACCTATATATTGTAGAAAAGAGATAAATAAATACATATTGTAGAAAACCGTGTGACGGCCCGAGCGCTATTTAGCACGTCTTTCTGCTCCACCAACTATGCACAAAATTCGACATTGTCACGAATTGCCAGACTATACAATGACAGTTTTGTCGATATAGATATTTACTCTGGTAGTAAGTAAGCTTTCAGGGGAGCTATGGCAGGATGGTTGGAGTTCTCATTTTAGGCGGCTGACGCAGTAGTCTATACTACACACTCATACACAATAAGTCACATGCACTCACATCTTCTAACTAGTATGAGCTATGTTCTAATTTTATTGTAATATTTGTGAAATTCTATTGGCCATATATGGGCCATTTATAATAATTTTATATAGTTTGTATGTTTTAATTTGTGAATCGCTGTTGATATTTCCACGAATAAATAAATAAATATTATAATAAATAGAAAAATAACTTCTGTATTTGAATAAGTGTGATAAGTAAATATTTGTGATTTCAATGTGTATTTTATGCACACTTTCATAATCATTTATATAGTTAGTAGGTAAAACTCATGGTTAAGCAGTCGTCGATCTCGTTATCGGCACCCTATGGCATGTTCTGTCACTGTTCATCTTTGATATAAAAATGGACTACTTACGGATTTCATTAAAATAGAAGGGAAAATCCCCTGCGACGGAGCAGTTAAGTCTTGACTTCAAGAAGGAAGTCCAGCGTTGTTTGAAGCGGTGAGGCCCTCCTCGGTCGTCACGACATACTCGAGCCACGCGAGAAAACACGGACTGAAAATAAATAAAACATTTATATTAAAACTAGCTGACCCTCGTAACTTCGTCTGCGTAACTTTACCGTTTACGCAGCGCACGGAACCGAATCTCTCAAAAGGAATAACTAGTATTTTTTTGGCAGAACTATTATTAGATGACCTACACTGGTATTCATAAAAACTTGTGGTGTATACTACTCAGTGGCGGATCCAGGGTGGGGGTCAGGAGGTCATGGCTACCCCCAGAACCATCCAATATTGTTTAAAAGCATCAAGCTCTTCGCTCCGCCACTGAGTAGTATGCAATGCCCCAGGAATAATAGCAACCATGCATGGAATGTAATTGTAGCTTTCATTATATTCAAGTTCGTTTATCGAGTATTATGTTATACTTTACTAAGTATATTATATATATATATATATATATATACATCCCGATACATTTTTGGCGTCCTTTCCAACTTATATATTATTATGACGTCCACCATTTCTAGTGGATTTATTTTGATTTTGTTAATGAATATTGGCGTATATTTAGAGTACTAATTCAGTGGTATTAATATTATTTCGCAATATTGTGTTTTTTATTATATACATTTTTATCTAACATACATACAATTTTTAAGCCTTTTAAACCCCATTTCATTTCATGGTCATTTTGGCTTCCTCGTATATTACATGTATATTTGAATATATTTTTACATTTTAGTGGCGTCTATCATAAAATCAGTTTAAGCGAGGTCCCATGTATATTGTTTATTCGCCAAATATTTTAAACACATTCACATTAGAGCTCCATTTAGTTTGAATACAATTTGAATTCACTGAATATTATAGCAGGTATATTGGAATTTAAACTCTATATTCAAGGGAATAAAACTGATATTTCCATTTGGGGGTAAATTACAAGCTATGATCGTCTTGATAGTTCGTAATTTACCCCCTGGTAAGTCGAGCTACTGACATACGAGTAATGCCACAGAAGAAATAATAGTTAATGCGAACATCAGTCTAATGTTTAGTCAGCAATTCGACGACAAGTGTGGGAGTTGGTAAAGTTTTGATAATAGTTTATATTGCATATAAACTTCCATAATGTGAGTAATAAAAATAAAGAAAAAATAATCATTTATTAAAATCAATTTAATATAATGCAAAACAGTCACACAATACTAGGACACTTTATAAATTTATTTATTTATTTAATAGAAAAATTGTACATTACAGAATTATCTAACTAATACCTCAGCAAACAGTGTATGGCCGCGCACGCGCAGGTACCTATCTGGTACAAACAGATAATTGTTGTAATATAGTAGGTATGTAACTTTTCCCCCTTAATATATCTAAAATATATAACACTAAAGCCTTATTACGACGAACTGCTAACGAATTAAAGTTGAGCATACCCAATAGAAACAAAGTAGGATACATAAATGGATAGTACCCATAAGTCTTATTATACAAACATCTTAAGAACATTTTCTGCGCCTTTTCTACCATAAGGGTGTATGTACCTACCCTCGGATTCCATAAAATGGAGTTGAACTCCAATATGCTCCGGACATTTGAGTTGTACAACACTACTAGGGTTCCAGGATCAGAAAAGTCTCGTGTTTGCCTCATTACCCATCCTAAGTTCTTTCTAGCTCTTGCACACATTTTGATTATATGAGTGTGGAATGTTAGATCACTGCTGAACAGAACTCCGAAATCCCGGACCGTATCCAAAATGCGCGTAAGCTGGGCTTACTCAAGCGTATAAGGGTAACCGATACGACTTTGGGATCGAGAAAAAGTCATAATTGAACATTTTTCTATGTTCAGATCAAGACAGTTCTCGATACTCCATTGGTGTATCTGATATATACACTGCTGGAACCGCTCACAATCCTGCTGAGTTTGTACGGATGTTGCCAGCTTCACATCATCAGCAAAAAGAAGGACGAGACATTCCTTGGGTATCACCTGTACAATATCATTAATGAAAATAAGGAACTCCAATATCTAAGTAGGTACATTATATAAAAAAAATAAAAAACTATCCAGTATAATTAAATAAAAAAATACTTTAAAAAGTATCACAATAAAAAACGCTTAAAAAATAAAGACTTCTTGTTATAAAAAAAGTTACGTATGAAATGTAAATACTTTTAAAATTGTTCAATAATAAAAAAAAATGTTCACAATTAAAAAGCAAAGACAAAAACGCTTATAATACTAGGGATTCTTTGACTCAGGAAATATAAAGAACAAAATAGGTAGAAGATACTACCTATCTTTATTCTATCTTTTTATGATTCAGATGAATCAGCATAGGCAAATTGTAATTTGTTAAAACCCCAATCACGGCCAGGTTTATGAATGTGGAGGAAGTGATAGTATCTTGTCAGAGCCGTAGAAAATGGCGTTTTAACTATCTCTGCCTACCTTCCAGCATGATGTATGTAACTTTATTGGTTGTAAGAAGTTGTTGTAGTAATTATTTTATGAACTAAAAATGGTATGGAAGCTCTTCCGATGAATGAACCTAAAATTATATGTGGCTTGGAAATCAAGAATTTAATATTTAGATAGTTGTTTTAAAAGAATTAAAAATTTAAGAGATGGTAGGAAATTGAACAATATTATTATTAAGTACTTTTCTATTTTATTGGAGAATTCATCAAGAACACTGAAGAAACTTTGTCGGTAATGAATTAAATAGGTAGGAAGAAAGGATTACAAATAAATATACAGAAGGCTAAATTAATGGTATTTGAAATATGCGAGAATGTAACTGAATGTAAAATTTATGTGGAATGAATGTTGAACAAATGAGTTTTTATATCTGGAAAGTATTGTACAAGACACAGTAAGATAGAGATGTATGGATGGAGATAGTGAATGCGAGAAATAAGATAAATGGTCCATTTAATGATATTATGCGCAATAGCATTATTTCCCTAACAGCCAGGAAAATTTTGCAAATAGTTTTCTGCTCCCGAGACTTAAGTATGGATGTGAAACATGCAATGAAAGTTGTGTATTGAGAGAAAGAAGTAGAACGGTTGTTGATGTTGTATGAAATATTGAAAGAGGTATGTCATGGTGGTTCGGTCATGTTGAACGTATAGATGCTGAATGAAGAACTAAACAAATATAAAATGTTAAAATACAGAATAATAGTTAATATAAGCGGTAAATAAATTTTAGTCCACAAAAATATTCATAAAACCAACTAACTTGCCTTCTTAATTAGAACTAACATACTGTTTACAATTAATTACCTTTAAGCATCATACATACATACTATCATTTTAATTAATTCAAAAACAGTTTATTAGTTTTAATTAAGAAGGCAAGTTCCTGCGATGATCACTGCAGTAGAACTGAAATTTACTTACTGCTTAAATTATTGGTATAATTTTACTTTATGACATCGGAAGATTTATTAAGTAATTATTTTGACTTTATTATACCTATTGATAGATTATTTAGAATGAAGTCGGAAGATTTATTAAGTAATTATTTCGACTTTATTATACATATTGATACATCTTTTAGAATGAAGTCGAATAATCAATAAATATTCTGATGTCATATTGTAAATATTTACCAAATTATTAAATCATTGTTGTGCTGTGTGAAACCAATTAATTAGTATTTCAGTTATTTAAATCGGATAGGTAAGTATTTTTTATATTCATACAGCCACACTAAAACATTAAAAAATCTAATATTTTTACTTTTTAATATTAGTTTAGATAGTTCAGACCCGTGGTCGTCAAACTGCGGTCATACAACTCACTATAAGGGCCGGTTGCATTCAAGTGTCTGTTAACGTAATGTAACGATTAAAATAAAAAATGGCATCGAATGTACCAGCTGTCATTCGAACTGCACAATAAATTTGGTACATTCGTCGCCATTTTTTAATTTAATCATTACATTAACAAAGAGTTCATTTTGATGCGACATAGGCTAAGCCTTTAAATCGTATTACTACTTACGAATGCAAGTAAAGAAATAATAATTCTACCCAGGTACACCTATCTATGCAAGCGTTCGATTAAGTTATTAATTTGGCTTAAAATCCCACCAAATATTTGTTTGGCATATTATTTCATAATAAAATTAAACAGGCCACGGGCGAAGCCATGGTTTAGTATAAAAATAAAGTCATCGTCAATATCACCTATTATATCTAAACAATCATATCGACACCAATTTTTTTTTTCGGGGTTGGGTTTCAAACTCTAACACCACCCCTGCCTACTCCCACGACAAATTTATTCTTATTCTATACATTCCACAATAAAAATTATACGCAGTGGTTTTATCCAATTTGCTTGGCCGGCAAACAAAAATAAAATTTATATTAATTTTACAAAAAAAAATATATAATCACCCTAACTATTATTGATAAATTACTAAATTAAAATCGATGGAATTACTTTTTGAGATTAGAATGATCATACACAGAGTTGTTGGTAGAGAGAGAAGAAAATAAAATCTAGCCGTAATCACGCGAGCGCGAGCGAGATACCCCACGACAACCCGAGCAGTGGCCAAGTTCGTTGACCGCGGGCAGAGACACGGCGAGTAGTGAGACTAGTTATTTGTCCAACGAGTGAGAGTGGGATGTAAGATGTAATGGTGTGATCTTTACTTCGGTCTTTTATGAGCTCGAGCACTGCTCGGGTGCCCGAGCTCGTAAAAGACCGAAGACCCGACTCGATGCGACGAGCACTCAGCAGTAAGACTGGTTACTTTTTTATTAAGTAGGTAAGACTGGGATGCAAAATTTATTGTTTGGTGTGATAACTGTGGTGTTTAGGGTTTCCACTGTAATGTGTATTAATATAATGTGTGTCTAATGTTCGCCTAGGTCGCCCTCTTATAAATATCATAATTCATAACTCACCCCTTTCAATCCTATTCTCTACATCCACTAGTCACGACAAAATAAACAATTTTTATAAAATTATAAGTCGAAAAAATTATAAAATTATATCGTCTTATAAGTAGGTGTAATTTCAACTATTATGGTTGATGATATTAATTTGCAGGCAAGGTAATACATAAATTATAAAGTTACTTACCTTTCTTAAAAACAAGATTCAGTATCCGTTAGCTTCGAGCACTCGTTGTAAATTCAATACGTTATGGACGTCCGAACGCCACGAATACGTCTGCACGAAATGACGGACAATACAAGGCCATCGGCCGGAAGCCATTAGATGCCAGAATTAAATTGCAATATACTTTGCGGATGATATACACAGAGCAGCGCCTCTGGCGGTACTTCGCCGAACTTTTGATACCCAAAATCAGTTAAAACCGAGTAAATTTTGCTTCCACCTTATTTTTGACAGGGGGCAGGACTGAGGTGTGGGGGCACGTTCCCGGTCTTAGGCTATTTGACGTCCGTATACGGACGTCAAATATCGGTGGATGCCAGATTAAATGCAAATTTAAAGCATGTCGGACGCCAAATGTATAGCGAGATGTATATATATATATATTATAGAGCAGGACATGTGACCCTACATCCACCTGATGGTAAGTGGCAATGTAACGTCCAAGAATGTTCTCAACCAATAGTAGTAATGATGCTTGCTTTAATTGGTTGATTCCACTATGTCTGCTTGAGAAACTTATTCACGCCTCGCTTAAAGGACTCAGAATTAAAGCAAGAAGGGAAAACGCACGCAGGCAAGGCATTCCACTTTTTTATCGTGCGACATATATAAGAGTCACCATATCTTTTATACTCGTATAGAGTCCTTTAAACAAACTTGACTATATAGTACACTTATGTAAAAATGGTGGTACATTTTTACATATATCTGCCCACAAACCGAGATTCCGATAGTATTCGATTCCTTGTACCTATTGTGCATTTCCGAAACAACCATAGATATAGAATCATATATAGTCCGCCTTCGTAGACTGGTGGTTGCGCCTTTGGCGTTGTATCACGAGGTCGTGAAAAAATATTAGTACGTTCGTCTGTAGTTTGTGACCAGGGGCCTTATTCCGAGTTTGCAAACTCGGAATAAGGCCACTGGGAACTTATATGTCAATATTTATAGTTTACGCAATGTCTTGTCGTGTTTAGCGGTTGCACACTCGGAATAAGGCCCAGAGCAATTTGTGTAAATTGACATTCTACAGTTCAATTTAGTCTTATTTTAAGAAATAAAACTATAGACAAAAGAACATTTTATTCACAAATTTTCTTTGTTACACAACAAGAGAAATAATAACAAGAAAAAAATCTACGACCGTTATTATAGACTTAATCTAACCTTCCTTTTATTATGGAGGGAAATTTAAAGAAAAAAGAATAAAAAAGCTCACCTTGCCACAGTTTATGTATTCGACGGCGGTTTCTCGGAAGAAAAAGTACACAAAATTGCCGTGTACTAAAGAATTCACGAAGTCCGGCGCTGTAAACGGAAACAAGAATTATTTGTTAATTTAAATTTAAAATAGCTTTAAAATTATTTGTTTAGGTAAGTAGGTATACATATACTACACTTAATGGGCCTGGAGTCGATTTGACGCCCATACAAACGTACTTCCAATGCTAACAGCTTGGCTGTTAGTCGAAGTTCAATATTTTTTTATATGTTCGTAATTGTATGTAAATATCTTTCTTTTGTGAGTAAGTAATATTTTTTCTGTATTATATATATATATATATATATTTAATTAAAGAAAGATTAATAAATACAATGACTGAGAATAATATTATTTTAATTCTGCGACAGACATTAATCGAGTATTATTGAAAGTGCGAAAGCTAATTTTGTATGGAGAACGCGGAGTTCGCGATTGCGACTCCCTTAAAACTAGTATTCTATTTATCTATCTATATCTTCACGATTTTTTTTTATAACCCGTTAATACTTGCACTCTATTGCTAATGCAAGTATCGCTATTGGTCAATCTCGCAAAGGTTAGGTGACAGATAATGCTTAAGTCATTAAGTTCACTTATGTATAATATTAATAGTATTAAGGAAATGTACAAATGTTCACTTATGTATAATATTAATAGTATTAAGGAAATGTACAACAAATATTGTTTTAGTCCTAATTCCATTCTCAGTGATTACCACTGCTGGTCATAAAACCATTTATCAAAAAAGGCATGATGTCTAATGCTATTTATAGTAGTCGATTTCTCATCATAGTAGCCATTTTGTTTAGTTGAAATTGACAGTTTACCAATTACCGTTTACTTAATATAAATATTACATATCTCCCCCATGCCACAGAAGAAATAATAGTACAAGTACACACTCAACACACACATAAACACACTACACACGCAAGCATACACACTGTCTTTGTATATATTAATTTTTAGAAATTGTTTTACATATTATATAAGAATTAATAAACTAAAACGCATCTTGTTTCATATTTATATTGTCTTTATATATATTTGTCTTATCTTTATATATTTGTTGTGTTTATTTAATCACTTAATCTACTGCTATATACTATTTTTTTCTATAATATTATGAATTTCTCTTAACTAGGTTTATATTCAGTTATTGTATTTTGTATTTGTAATTTTGTATGATATTGATTTTCTTTTATATCTATTTACTTCTCAAGGAAAATTATATATATATTGATAAAAAAAAACATGTTAACACTAGGTTACCTAATCGAACGCACCTCACGTATTATACCTAATAAAGTAGATATACTAAGATAATTTATAGCGTCAACGATTTCCATAATTCAGCAATGTGGTTTCCGCACATCAGCCAAACAATAATATCGGAATTAATGTTAATAGCTTTATGCGTATCGGAACGCTAAGTCAATCACGTGATCGATTTCCCGCCAAATTCTGCTCCTCCAAACAATTTGACGGACACATTTGACAGGTTATATCCAAGAGGGATGATCCGGTGGAGGAAATGCAAACACCGAATCTATTGATGGGTACACATGATAGCACATAAATGATAGGTATTGGGATACTCGTCAGTGAACTTACGTAATTGTATCTACTTCCCTATGTTTTATCTCAGCGTTATAAATATGGCAGCGTGGACTACCAAAAGTCGCACGGAAACAAAATGTCGTAAGTCACAATGCGATTAATTATTGATTTTAGAACAACTACATAAAAAAATAAAAATATGAGTTAACAATTTTCTTTTAATTTATCATATACACTTTTATAAACAGAAAAATCATGTTAAACATTTATAGTAATGTCATAAAATCCGAAAAAATAAAATTTCAGAGCTATTTTCACGATTTATTTGTATCAAACAAACTATTTTATTTTACACTAATATCCTCCAGATTAAGATTTTTTTTTTCTGTTCGTCTAAAAACAAACATTTTCTTAAATAAATCGGAATTATCGACGCACTCTCTGATCTCTGTTCCATTGTTGGAGTGCCTATGGAGCTTATATAAAAATACCTCAGGTCTTTCAAATAGCTTGGACAGGGTTGTGAATTATGAAATGATAAGTTCCTTTAATTAAACTCTTCGGTTTAAAAGACCCTTTCACTAAATAACTTGCCATAACGCTGTTCACTTTTAACTTTTTTTTATAAGTATAAATATCATCACAGGGAGCTTACTGCGAGACCGCGTATATAGACGGCCCAGTATACCCAGCGGAGGGATTTTTAATCCCGATGGTATGAATTTACACCGAACAAGTGGCTAGCTCGTCGCGATGTTTGAATAGACTGAATAAGCCATCTATAAACAGTTTCACAAGTTGGTATAGTGAAACTGGGACCGACAGCTTAACGAGCTCTCCGAGGCACTATAGTGGTTTTGTTAAACAAATGTACATATTTTTTTATATAAAAAATTCATTGGTGCACACGGGGGTTTGAACCAAGGATCAAAGTGTTTTTAAGTCTAAGGTGTAACCACCGCGGCCACCACGTATTATTAATGGTTTCATGCCCCAAAATGCGTTTTTTTTACGTGTGACATTTAAACAGTATCCTGAAGAAGCTTACATATAATATATCTTAGCTGATGATGTAATGCTTACCATTTAGCGTCATGGAATCGTAAGGTTCTGTTTGTAAAGGTTCCCGGTAGATGATAGGTTCCATGCCACTGAAGTCTGCTACCGTCCCAGAATATAACTCTCCATCTGAAATTAAGATTTGTCACTTTAATAAAAAAAAAAAAAATATTATCAAAACGACATGACATGTGATGACAGATAAATATAACATATAATTTAATTATGTGTAATATTGAATAAAATAGGTATTTAATTAATTAAAATGATGATAGGTTACCCGATTCCTGCTGAAGTACTCTAGTTATATTTCTACTACTTATACTACATGAAATTAGCATGGTTTAATAGCGGTCCTATATATAAATTGCTTCTGCCGAATAAATCTTACTAGTAATGCGAATTCGTCTTAGTATCCGCATCATATTATATAGTCAGCCTCCTTAGACTAGTGGTTGCGCTTTTGGCATTGTATCCGGAGGTCGTGGGTTCGATTCCCACCCATGGCAAAAAATATTTGTACGTTTTTTTCTGTACAGTTTGTCATGGTCTGAGTGTTTAAAAAATACAAAATGTACAAAATATAATATTATATCGTTGCTTCTGGTACACATAATACAAGCCTAGAGCTTAGTTTGTTACCAGAGAAATATGTGTAACTTGTCCTACATATTATTATTATTAGTATATAGCCGACATAGTGGGAGCGATCGACCTTATTCATGGACGTTGTAGACCTGCTTAGCATTAGGTAAATACAAAGTCGCATGCCGTGCTCCAATAAAAAAACAAAAAAAACTTATACATTTTAGGTATATACCCAGTACAATTTATTAATTTAACTGGTCCGAGAAACCTTTTACGTAATTCCTACATTCCTATTTCATTAAATTACCTCGCTACCTAATTCCGATTTATTTCATTCGAATCGTACAAAAAACGAATCCCGAAACCGACGTTAGTTTTAGAATAAGAAAACGCTAGCTTTAACTTTAACGTAAAAAAGCGGATTCAAACATTTAAAGCCAGCTTCGAAACTTAGCACAAACTAATAAATATGCTGACCACGATCACCGCTAAAAGCATTTCCTGCAAGCCTCGTCTGTTACAGCACGGTTAGTTATCTTCTATTGATTATCCAATTAACTGAAGCGACACTCCGGGGAACTGTGCCAGACATCTACTGGTATTGTTGCCCATGAAACGAAACGCTATGTTACTTCTAATACTATATTGTACGTTTTTATTCATTAAATGGTGTACCTAGTTATATAATAAAAGGAAGTATGAATATTATGTAAGTGTGCTATTCTTCTAACCGACTCAAAAAATTTTTTTACAAAAAGTAGATGGCCTCATTAAAATCCAAAACAAAAAATATTTACTCAAGAAGTGAGAATTACAGAATATAGTGGAAACGAACATGTTTGACACAAAGATAATAGAATATAATAGAAATATAAAATTTATACACAAGTGTCTTTATATATAATGGCTTAGTCCTTAAAGCCCTCTTTTTAGCAACAAAAATAAATATGCGTAAAAGGGACACAACATATTTTATCTAAAGTCAATATATATCAAGGAGTCAATAAGATTTTTAAGAATAAGGCCGAAGGTGTTTTAGAGCAGTTTCATATAATTAAATTTATACTAAATATTATAAACTCCAAGTGCATAGTTATATTTAAACCATAAACATCTTGTCTTATGCATTTGATTCGTAAATTAACACCAAATTTAAATACAAGTTCTTTTGAACTTTCTTATTTTAAGGAAATGATTTTAATGGAATTAGTGTTGCCAATATAAATAAAACAGAAATGATAAACATCAAAAACTTAAACTTGGGGCCTTGAAGTTTATTGAGAAGAATTTGATATTATTAGACTATATAAAATGCAACAGTCATCTTTTTGTCCATTTTTATATAATAACTGAGAACCACTTTTCATGTTTTCGTATTCCCTTTTTATATACCTATTTAGATATGATCTCCAACATTATTGTAAAAAACCTTTGTCTTTATTACTATGTAAAGAAGTTTATTTACTTCCTTAGTTAGTATCACGTATTTCATATATGTAGGTACATAATCAAGTATTATTATAATAAATACAGGTTTTATGAACCCTACAGCTCTTTCTCTATTCATACTTTCATAAGAATTGGTATTTCGATTGAATAGCAGATCTTTTCATGCAACACAATGTATGAAGGAAAGGCCTTATTATACTCCAGTGGACTGTGAAAGTGGGTTAACTCGTTATGAAAAAGATTTCCTTTCGCTAATTTTTTAACAATGGTTCGTTCGAGTAGAATCCGTTCTAATTTGGATATCCATATGGGATTTCTTTTTGTTAGGTTTGTATACCTACCAACTTATGCCATGTGAAATTATTAAACTTGAGAAACGATTTTTTTCTAGTGGTTTATTTTTCGTTTTGAAAAGGCATTCAAGGCATTTTCAGTTAAAATAACAATTTCTTCATATAATTAAGTACCACGGTACTTTTAATAGATGCCTCAATAATAAATTATTTTCCTACTTATTTATATGAAAAAAAACGACTCTTAATTGAAATTGTTGACGTCTTGTAGGTAGGATATAGAAATCCTCGGGCCTCAGTCACTCCAAGCTATTAAGTAGGTAATATTATATTTTTAATATAACAGCCTCCGTAGACTAGTGGTTGCGCCTTTGGCGTTGGATCCGGAGGTCGTGGGTTCGATTCGCACCCATGGCAAAAAATATTAGTACGTATTTTTCTGTACAGTTTGTCATGGTCTGGGTGTTTATAAAATATAATATGTATTATATCGTTGTTTCTGGTACACATAGTACAAGCCCAGAGCTTAGTTTATGACCAGAGCAATATGTGTAATTTGTCCTACATTGTAAATATGAAAAAAAAAAAGAAATGAATATAGCTTAAGGCAATCTACACGCACTACAGCCCACGGTACCAACTACTTCCTAACTATAGAATTTAATTTTTTCATGTTTTTTTTTACTATTTAATATACATACGTTGCTATATAAACTATACAAAAACCAGTTATATATTGAGTGACGTCATCATGGACTTTGAAGGTCTGTTTACCACTAGGAAGATACAAAGTCACATGCCGTGCTTTAATAAAAAAAAACATAGAAAAATAGCATGGTAATTGTTATGGTTACGAAAAAAAAAATCACATGACAAATACGTACCATAGTAATCTGAACCTACAAATCTTAAATTAAGAAGACACTTAGAACTTGAAACTTAAATTATTGAAATTTATAACCTAAAATTATAACAGTTACCTATCCGTTTCTTATAAGTATAAAAATTATTTAAATAAATTGATAATAATGTAGGTTTACGTTCACTATTTGTAAAGTGGATTGATGTAGAGGGGGAGGATCAGTGAACGGCAGGGGGGGGGGACTTTGGACACATTACCTACTTGGTAATTGGCTAATGTGGCCAAGTTAGGGTTGTCCAACAGTAAAGGTGCGGATACACAGGCTATCTAGTTAAATTGCATATTTATTGGCTAGAAAAGTTTAGTTGTAGTTCAATGCATTCTTATTATTTGGTCATGTTTAGGCAGTATTAGAGGTAACATTTGTGTTTTAAAAATATTGTGAATAAGATATAAATAGCCCACAAGGGGGCTCTTTATATGATATTAGCGTCAATAACAGAAATTCGCAAATCAGTTTTTTATTTTCAAAATTTAACAGTCTGTCTATGCAACATAGAGTTCAAATTCACATACCTCGTTCATGTTCAAATTAGACGCAGAATTCGTATATTTAAGAAGGCATTTATAAAGCCAAACTAAAACAAATTTTATGTCCATCGGAATAGAACTGATAATGCCATATTGAATTTTTACTCAAGATCTCTTTCCGAAAACACGGGTAGTAATATTTTGGAACGGACTCCAATATAAATATGCATAGTGCTATATTATTATTATTATTTATTAGAAGTTTTCCAAAAAATATTATAAAAATTCTGTAGTTAAATAATACTTACATAAAATATTAAAACGTAGTTTAGATAGGTATATAGCCCTAGTCACTACACTAGGATTCCCTGTGTCAGTGACTAGTCCCTTTCCCGTTTATAGGTTTAATAATAATAAACTAAGGTGATATTTTATATAAAGTCTATATATACATATAATCGACTCTCTTTAATACAAATCTGCGATAATACGAACCTCTCTATAATTCAAAGCTATCACGAGTTCCCTTATATTTCGAACTAAATCATTTTTTGTAATTCGAAGGAAAAAATCATTGCTACGTATCAAAACGATGCGTTAATTCGAAGTCATCGGCGTCAAATACTCGACAATTCAAAGTTGCAGGGAGAAAGTTTGACAAACACTTACGAAAGATTATGGGTACATTTTAAGACTTGTATCATCGTACACGAGTCTTTGTTATTATTACGATTAATTTGACACATACTTCCCCATGAAAAAAATTAAAACCATTTATAGAAAATTTCGACTTATTTGATTTTCGATCACTCGATAATTCGTAATATTTTAAGATTCCCTCGTGTTTCGAATTAACGAGAGTCGACATAAACAAAATAGCTAAAAAACAATATTATACACATTTTAATTGTTATTTACAAAATAAACAACAAAACAAAAATGAATTCAAATGTCCAAAACACGATTACACCTAAAACTCACTTCCTTCTACGAAACACAATATCAAAGTAATACTGGGACTAAATTAAATTTACACACACTTACGGCAATTAAGAGACAAAATATTTTACAAAGATGCGCGACGTACCACTTGTCGTACGTATGATAATTTTCACTTTACGAAATGGAAACGTAATTTGACAACCCTAGCGTAAAGGCATTTGGGTGAGCACACGTTTGTGGCCAAATTAATACACACGAGCACGTCTAGTTGATGCTTTATGTAAAATTGGCACGTGCACACTGACACATTATTGGGAGCTTGAAATTAGTACTACTTTAGATAGACTTTACTTTAAATGTAGCGTCCAATTTTATGATTAATAAATGTCATGTGTTTTTTAAGGAAAGCTTTGGAGGTCTATGATATTTTAAAGCAACGTTCATTATGTTTATAGGAAAAAGTCGTATGTATTTTAAAATATTTATAGACCCCTTTCCATTCAACTAAGAATCGCCCTAAGGACTAAAATCGCCTATATAGTTGCCGCCATATTCTGCTCTCACTTCAACCACTCAACGCTTAACGACTAGTTATAATCATTTTTATTAAATTTTTTTGTATTAAGTTTGTATGGCGGCGGCCATTTTTTATTCTCACGTTTGGAATGACGATTTTAGGCTCCTTATATAAATCTCCATGTTCCTTCTTACGAATGAATCTTTATTGAATGATATAATTATAGGAAAGTGCCCAAAGGCAAAATATTTATTTTTATAGCCCGGTTACGAATATGCTTAAGACCCGTACGTTGTAAAAACTTTAATAGAATACAATTTTTCCTTTAGCATTTTCTGTTTTGATATGTACTATATGTATTATATTGTATGATTTATATAAGTAGTATATTATATATTGAGTGTATGTTTAAGTATTTACATGTAATATTTAAGTAGTTTATATACTATTCGCTATATGTCTTTTAAATTGTTATTTATTTGCTTTTGCACCCTATGCATAATCTTCCACTCTCTCAAAGGTTAGCTGGTAGAAAATGCCTAAGGCATTAAGTTCGCCTATGTACAATTTTATTTTGTAATTTTGTGCAATAAAGTATTTTAAATAAATAAATAAATAGCTCTATGGTTCACAAAATTTTGGTTACACGATGGATCCACATTTCAGATAAAATTTACAGCTTTATTGGCTTAAATTGAAGGTTGAAAATTGCAGTTAATATTTTTATTGAATATATTATAATATTAATACCTATGAAAATATTGTTTCGAATGAAATGTGAATTTTGTTGTGGTATTTTAATTAAGTACTTTCAATACGGGTACACGTAAGTACTTAGTTAATTTGTTAGATATATGTACTACTTTATTTGATAACTATATATATATATATATGTATCATCACGGGTGCCTTACGGCGCCCGAGACCGTCTTGGTATGAGTCTACACCGAACAAGTGGCTAGCTCGTCGCGATGTTTTGAATAGACTCAATAACCCATCTATAAACAGTTTCCGTGCAGCTTAACGTTGGTGTTGTTAAACAAATGTACATATTTTTTTTAATTAAAAACTTTTTTGATAACTATCAGTACCTATTTATTTACTAGATTACGCTCTCGCTTACGCTTAGGATTAATATATGATATTAATTAGGGCTTTTTATTCTCGATTGATAGAGGGAACAGTCTTTGTTTCATTTCAATATGATAGATAAAACAGGGGTTCAATTAAACTTGGTTTATTGAAACGCTTCTGAATAGTGTTAGCTATATTTGCTTCAGATTTTTTTTTTTAATTGTGTTTTGTAATCTTAATTTAGCTTTTTTAAGTTGGATTTAACTAATTTTTAGGCTTTGCTATAACATTAAGAGTTTACATGCATACATACATATGCCCAGAGAATAGAAAATAGCATTTGTCTGTGATTAATTAGTCCGCGGATTATTGCCAGTGATAGTAAAGTAATTTAAGGGTACTGCATTCGTAATCGCGATCTCCGCGTTCTTCATACAAAATTAGCTTTCGTACTTCTAATAATACTCGATAGCTTTTTGTCGCAGAATATTAATATTTTTTTCGGTCTTTGTATTTATTCATCTTTTTGTTTTGGGTTATTATATTTTTTTTTTTCGAAATCAGAAAAAAAACTTTTTTTAATATTAAAATACAAAAAAAATATTACCCACAACAGAAACATTTTTGCTCACAATTCCGAACATAAAAAAAAAATTACTTCGAGCAACAGCCAAGTTGTAATATTGGAAGTACGTTTGTAAAATTTACTTTATAATATTAGAATAGAAAGATTGATAAGAATTAAGATTAATATTTAGTAGGTAATTTTAATTTGGTATCTTATTTTAGTAAGTGGGCAAGAATATCATGAGAATCCTAAATATCAAGAGTATACTTGACATTTTCGAGTACCCTTGACCTGAAAAATAAATAGACTCGTCAGTAAATTTTCCACAAATAACAACTGTATTAACAAACATTTTCAGGAAATTGTTTTCATTGAGGGTAGGCACCTAATTCATTTGTATACCTACCAACAAATAAATATTGTTAGTATTATTTTTAAACTGGGATAGTGTATAACTGAGATGTTTCACATACATATCATCACGGGTGCCTTACGGCGCCCGAGACCGCCTAGGCGGCCCCAGGTAGGGGTTTCAATCCCACCTCGTCATATCCGATAGTATGAGTCTACACCGGACAAGTGGCTAGCTCGTCGCGATGTTTTGAAACCCATCTATAAACAGTTTCACAAGTTGGTATAGTGAAAGCGGGACCGACAGCTTAACGTGCTCTCCGAGGCACAATAGTGGTGTTGTCAAACAAATGTACCTACATATTTTTTTAATTAAAAACTCACCGGGTTTTGAACCAGGGACCTGTTTGAACGAAGTGTTTTTAAGTCCAAGGTCTAACCAACTCGGCCACCACGTATAATAAATGGGATGTTTCCCAAAAAAAAAACATATGATAAGTTTTTATTATTGAAATAAGAACAATAAATAAATATGTAGGTATTACATAGTCATACATAATAATATATTACACTCGTAAATGCGAAATTGGGCCTACTTGTTTTACTCCAGATCTAATATTGATATTACATATTTAATGACTATATTATTGGTCCTATCCCATGAATAAATTTGTATTTAGCTGGTGGTGAGCAGACCTACAAAGTCTATGAATGGAGTCAATCAATAATTGTTCTAAAACATCATTAATCGCCCTCACTATGCCGGCGAAATGATGTAATTACAAAATAGCGGGACAAAGACGAATTGTATTACGAGTTTATTTTAATATACTCGCTGCCAGAGTCCTTTAAGTGAGGCGTGAATAAGTCTCTTAAGCAGACATAGTGAAATCAACCAATTGAAGCAAGCATCATTACTACTATTGGTTGAGAACATTCTTAATCGCTCTCACTATGCCGGCGAAATGATGTAATTACAAAATAGCGGACAAAGACGAATTGTATTACGAGTTTATTTTAATATACTCGCTGCCAGAGTCCTTTAAGTGAGGCGTGAATAAGTCTCTCAAGCAGACATAGTGAAATCAACCAATTGAAGCAAGCATCATTACTACTATTGGTTGAGAACATTCTTGGACGGTAAATTGCTACTTACCATCAGGTGGATGTAGGATCACATGTCCTGCTCTATTTAAAAAAAAGAAGAAAGAACTCGCTGCCTTATCTTCAATTCAACCACTTCAATTCCACAACAACCAATGAAAACCGGTGAACCCACAGACTAAAACCGAAACATGTTAGGTCACTTGAAGGTTTAAAAAATATATTGCACAAGTCTAAATTATACAATATTCAGATATTTATAATCATGTACGATTTGTTAATAATCACGTACGATTCGTTAATAATCACGAACTAATTTATCATAGAGAATACGGAAATCAGTCTGTGGATTATTAAATACACTGGCGAAGTTAAGAGCAAGACCTAGTCAGTAATAAATTAATAATTTCATTCGATCTTTCAGATCATTGTCTAGCACTTACTACAAAAGTTCGTTCAGCTAGTGAATGTAATCATTCACCTTGGAAACCAATAACTTTCCACCCTCAAACACACCCTGAATACTAATCAGCTGAGGTAGACACTTGGAGCAGGTGCCAATTACGAACTGGCCAACCCGAACGGCCATAGGGAGTACCTTGGTAAGATATAATACCTAAATACCTACCGTATAAAAGCTATTTTGGTTTAAAAATCCGGCTCGAAGGACCAAGTAGATGGATTTATTGCGCGTTTTTATTTAATGGGTGCATGTTTCTGTGATGTGTGATATATAGCAGGGGCCTATTTCATAAGTGTGACAATTGTAATTTACAATGATAATTTATAATACATTGCTTAGTTTAGTTTGAAATATTCACTTTTAATAAATTAAACCAAGCAATGTATTATAAATTGTCAATACAAATTCCAGTTGTCATGTTTATGAAATAGGCCCTTGGCCGTTAGTAAACTTATAAAATATATGAATAAAACCAACCAAAATTATACGAGTACCTATAATGTTGATTTTACTTTACCGGTTATCCTCAATAGATGTTTTAGATGGCGTAAAGTTAAAATGTAAGTTTATGCGGCACAGATCTCTAAATCAACCAACAATAAAACTTCAACTTTAGAAAGGAAGTTATTAATTTTATTTTATCTAGAAATATTTATATAAAGTAAAGGTGTCCAATTATCTATCAATAACTATTAATTATACATATATAACTTTTTTTTTGTTACTATTAGTATCTCTAATCGGTCGGTAAGGAATATATTATGTCTTTTAATATTTAATTAATTGTACACTTATTGATAAAAAAAAACAAATTGTTAATTAGGTTACATAATCTGAAAAGCTTTATTTTTTTAACTTGTATCGCTGTTAGCTTTGTAATAAACTTATAAATAAATATATGCACATTTTTTTTGTTTCGAGATTTTACGATTAAATCATATTTTCCCCCCAAATTAAGCGAGCTGTGTAACCTAACCTAACCTACTGTGTGAAACTTATTCGGGGCCAGCTCACGTATTTAACCAATTTTTCAATTACGGTAGTTGAAAAATTGGTCACCCGCATACAACGGTAAGTCCATACAACAGAGAAGACAAAAGAAATACGACTCTAGTAAACGATTAGAGTTTTTAAGAAAAGTAACTATACACCTACAGTAGATATTTGATAAATATTAATGGTATGTAATGAAATAATATAAATAATAATTTCAGGAACATACATACATACATATCATCACGGGTGCCTTACGGCGCCCGAGACCGCCTAGACGGCCTCAAGGTACCCAGCGGAGGGGTTTTTAATCCCACCTCGTCGTAGCCGATGGTATGAATCTACACCGAACAAGTGGCTAGCTCGTCGCGATGTTTTGAATAGACTCAATAACTCATCTATGTTTCAGTTTTATAAGTTGTTATAGTGAAACCGGGACCGACAGCTTAACGTGCTCTCCGAGGCACAATAGTGGTGTTGTCAAACAAATGTACATATTTTTTTTAATTAAAAACTCATTGGTACACACCGGGATTCGAACCAGGGACCTAAGTATTATATAATTTCAAGAACAATGTCTCAAATATATATAAACATTCAGACCATGGTAAGGTATAGCGAAAAAGATATAACATTATTTGCCATGAGTGAGTAGGTATCGAATCCACGATCTCCACATACAACGCTAATAGGTTAACCCTAGACCACGGAGGTTGGTACAAACCAATTGCTTTAAATATAAAACAGTCTTCAACAGTTATTTAAAATATATACGAGAATGTTTTATTGTTGGTAATAGAAGCTGGCCAGTAATGATAACAATCAATTGTCTAACGCGGCGAAAGCCATTCAACGTGAAAAAAAAAACACTTATACAAAATAAAAATTACTATAAACTTTTACAAAATACTACAACTAATGGGTTTTAGGTTTACATAAGAGTTATCTTCAATAATATAGGAACGTAAATGGTTTAAAACTCTTACTGAATTACGTTGCGATACTGCTATCACTATGAATAATATTCAATCATCAGAACTTGATTTGTGTGTATTTAAAAACCATGTTCAGTTAATTTAATTAGTATGTAAATTTGCACTTACCAGCATATACAGCTGTAGAGTTATGATCAGGATCATAAGGGCACACTGCTTGACCAGACTTCTCCCGTTCCATGTGGTACGAGTCTCTCTGGACACCATACTCTCTGCAGTACGGCTTGAAGGAGTTGGTCCCGCAGACCAGCAACCGGCCTGGTCCGAGCGAAACCAAAACCCTGATATAGTTTTGACAGCTTTCCTGAGAACAAAAAAAAGTAGAAATGGTCAGATTTATAATTAAGCTATTGACTATATATGAGCTGTTTTTGGATAGCTTTAAGACGTTCTACAAAGTACATGAATATGAACGACCACCATAAATTTAGCAATGGCTTTTACTTATGACGGTCTTTAAAAAGAGGGATTTCCATTTGTTTTTTATCAACAGACTCTTCGTTGCGTTGGATCTCAATCTTATTGTAGTAAAATTGTCTATAATAACAATAATAATATGTAGGACACTTCGCGCAAATTGCTCTGGTCATAAACTCACGCTCTAGGTATATACAATGCATATCAGAAACAGCATTATACTAGTAGTTGCTTACAATCCATTATCGTATTCAATGAAATAAGTCGAGAAGCAAGTAGAACCGATGTCTTCCAAGTGACTTGGTAAATGCGGTACATCCATGGAAGGAGCAGGGCAAAGCCGACTATTAGATATTTCAGGGTAGCAGCGATGTCGCTTCACTGAGCCGAGACCGCTTTCCGACTCCAAGCCTCCACTTGCTCTTTAATAACCGTTCGCTATGAAACCATTTGAGAAGAGCTTCTCGTTCGATAATTTTACGATTTCCAGAATGTGTTTGAGTTGAAAATCTGTTGGCTAAAGGTAACTTTAAACTTGTAATTTTTTTAATTTATAATTTTGGTGTGCTTTTAAATAAATATTAATTATTAATAATAATATGTAGGACAATTCTTCTATATAATAATTCTATAAACACCCATGGGGACCATGATAAACTGATCAAAAAACGTACTAATATTTATATTATTATAATTCAATATAATAACGTTGATGTAATATTTACTTTATTGCAAATTCTTCTGCTAGTAGTGAAATGACGTTTATTAAATAATAATTTATTTATAAAAAGAATTTGCAATGAAGTAAATATTACATCAACATTAATATATTAAAAATGGAATTCCGCAAAATAACGCCTGATTTAATCAATTATATTATAATTTAGATATACTTATCGATTTTATTAATGTAATGGTCGTTTAAGTCTATCGAGCGCAAGGAAATACGGACAACTTACGAGTAGAACTCCGCCGTTTAGCGTTTGCGCCTTTGGAGTTGTATCCGGAGGTCTTGGGTTCCCATTCCCATTCCCACTCGTGGCTAAACAATATAATTAAGTATTTCTGTAAAGTTTGGCATGGTCTGCTACGGTTTTCATAGAATATAGTTAGTATAATTGTTTCTGGTATACGTCAGAGGATCTACCATGAGTTTTGCTTCGTACGTTAAGTATCGTTAATATGTTAAAAACTACGGACACTTTGGGATTGCTTTTGAACAGGAAAAATAAAGCTAGAATCTTGGTGGTTTCTCACATATTAAAGTTACGTTAATAACTATATATTTTCATTTTAATAAATTCTTTATCAGGATAATCTTGAATTGCAATGAAAGAAATCCTGGTGGGCGGGACTCGAACCCACGGTCCTCGTTTTCATGGCAAAGTACTCAACCATTAAACCAGGTTCCAAACTCCCCTCACGAAATTTATCATTGCTTGTTATCTACACAGACGCCCTCTATGTCTTTTCTTCGAAATACTGTACATTAGAGTGATGTTAATAACTACAGTAAAAAACAGTAAAAACTCATGGTAGTGCAAGCCTGTACCCACTGTTCTGTAAGTCCAGTACAAGCCTAGAACTTAGTTTGTGACATCGACTGGGCAGGGTAATATAAAAAAAATATCGATATAACTTAAGGGTTTTATTTTTTTATAGGCACCACAAGTACACAGGATGGACCAGTGCACAGTGGAATCGTATCTCATGTGTATTAGCATAAACCTCAGATGTCCGAGCTGTAATCCTATACCGGTGTCCAGTGTACCTAGTTGATGGACGGATGTGTAGAGTCTATCAGGGTACAGTCACACACATGAACCATAAATAAAATTGCAATAGCATAATATAATAGGTTAGCTACCAAAGATAAAAAAAATCTAACACGGCGACGAAAGAAGCTGGTATAGGTTTTATTCTAGTTTAGGTGCCAGAGTATCCTTCTTTAATGTATCTAGTTGTAGTTATGTGCTTTTTTATAAGATGTTTATGTTTTTTTAAACAATCCATTGAATTAGAGCCAGATGTATTGATAGGTATTTTGATCAGTAAACTTTAACACAATATATTTCCATCAGAAGATTAGAGTAGAAAAGAGACGGTCAGGTTAACGTGCTATCCAATGCACAGTTATTGAGTTAAGTTTAAAAATTAAATATATATAATATGTAATAGCATATCTAACTACGACTGTTATGAATATTAATGATTAAATGGTGAAGTCATCTCGGTCGTTGGAATTAAATCTGATTTCTAGAAAAAACACACTTTTTAATACTAGATTAATCAAATGTGTATATATTAATATAGTATAATAACAGTACAAACAGTAACATATATTAACAGATGTTAAATTAAAAAGATTTCAGACATAAAAAAAAAAAAAATGTAAAGCGTTTTGATGCCGACTGTACCCAAAGCATAGTCATTTGCCTTCGCCATGTCCACCCTGATGGATGCCACGCATTAGTGCTTCTGAATAATAATGCACTTCTAATGGAAAATCTACTTTCTGTAACTAGCTTTCAATGAATCATGTGCACTACTCGTCTAGACAGTAGAAGAAGATACCTGCCCCTAAGCCAAGAACAAGTGGATAGTGTTTTCTAATAATCTTTTTATTTATTTACCCACATACCAGGGGACTATTTCATGAACTTGAGAATTGTAAATTTATAGTGACAATATTGAAATTTATAATACATTGCTTAATTTAGTTTGAATTATCTACTTTAAATAAAACTTAGTAATTATCGAAATTATTAAACCAATCAATGTATTATAAAATGTCATTATAATTATATTTGTCACGTTTATAAAAAATGGAACTTACTACTTTAAATAATAATAATATATAGGATGATTTACACACATTGCTCTGGTCATAAACTAGGCTTGTACTATGTGTACCACAACGATATAATACATATTCTATTTTATAAACACCCAGACCATGACAAACTGTACAGAAAAATGTATTAATTTTGTTTTGCCATGAGTGGGAATCGAACCTACGATATCCGGATACAACGCCAAAGTCTCAATCACTAGTCTAGGGAGGCGGTCAATCGCTACAATTTAGCTATAATTTGTTGATGTTTAACTTTCAAACATTCGAAATATCAACAATAAATAATAAATACCATCACGGGTGCCTATTTGGCTCCCGAGAACCGTTTAAACGGCCTCAGGGTACCCAGCGGAGGAATTAACCCGTCCTTATTTCGCCGATGGTATTCGGAGGCAACACCTAACAAGTGGCGAGCTTGTTGCGATGTTTATGATAAAATAGCCTCGTTGTATAAAGCGGCCACCCATCCCAGGCCGGCCTTGTTGTCATCTGCTTAACCTTGTTATATATCTATACTAATATTATAAAGCTGAACTTCGGTTTCAGTTAGGTTGAACGCACTAATCTCATGAACTACTGGTTCAAATTGCAAAATTATTTTATTGGATAGCCCCTTTATCTAGTGAAAAGTGTTGCAAAAACGGGGAAAAAATATTCCTTTTGAGAACCGTACGCTGCGTAAACGGTTAAAGTTCCGCAGACGAATTCGCGCGGATCAACTAGTAAATATTATTGTATTAGTTTTCTATAAAGTTACTTATACACAATAAGATAATTTTAGTTTCAATCTAGGATTTGCAATTGTGAATTCAGACGTGGTTCCGTGTATTGGCTCGGCTGTAAGACCTTCGTTCTAAGCCGATCGAACCATTAGCTAAATTTTTACTAACGATTTCAGTTTTGCTACGATTGAATTCATTTCGACATGATATAAATAGGGCATTACTGAAAAACTTTTTTATGAAGTGAAAATTCTTGGGCGGCGATTCGATAATCAATAAGTGAACGACTATTTAAAGTAAAAATTAAGGCTGTTTAAGCCAATTATATGAATGAACGAATGAATGAAATCACTTTTCGGTGTTGTATCCAATCAACGAGAAAAAAATACAATGATATAAAGTGGACCGTCCGTTTCAAGTTGGCCAAATTTAAATTTTAATATTCTTATTATTATTATAGTTTAAAAAAAATTACAATGCTTGAAAATAATAAATATATGAAGATGCTACTGCATCTACTTTTATACAAGCATTCATCATTACAATACTTACAAGAGTATTGAAAAACTAATTAATTCGTTGTTTTAATTTTTATTTGATTAATAGTATGAATAAATTATTTTTAGCGCTACATTAGAATTACAAAAAAAAATTCTATAAAGCAAATAATATTTTTTGTAATTTCCTTAAGGCGATAAATAAGTTTTTTTTTTCTTTATTTCTTTAGCTTACTCAAAAATTTCCTTCAAAATACTTTTAAATGAAATTTTACGACAAATCAAGATCGTTTCAAGTTCCACCAGAGTGGTTCCTCAAACATGGTACAGTTAACAGGCGTAAATGGAGAGGAATTGTGGCGAACGTTAGGCGATCGGCCTCCGTGATCGACGCAGCTGACGCCGTTAAATGCACACATACATTCCGTTGGAGCAATTGTCGAGCATCTAGATATGGATGGAATGTTAAGTATATATGTGGGCTGTGTGTATGTATATTTATTTTTATAGAATTATATATAATATATGGTTTAATTTTTTTAACATATTTTTTTATATAAATGTTTGGATTAATATAAATATTTCAATCTATGTTTCTTCGACGTATTAAAAAATATTTTCAAAAATTGTTTTTCAGTTTTATTATTACAATGTCAAAGTTGACATGCTACCTTCATGAAATCATGTAAAAATATTAAATAAAGTAAATTGAAGGCTATAACAAAATTCATCTTATACATATATATCTTATATGCTATCTTGCACTGGCAACTAGTACTGTCGTCAAAAAACTAAGAACATCTGCACACTGATATTATTTTTATAGAGTATGCAACGGCGTAGCTTTCTCACACATAATAAAATACTTAGGGACATACTATGTACCAGCACATTTAAATTTAGAACTATGCTATGTACTGTCGCCAGCACATATAACATGCCATAAATTATTTATACATTTATTTTTCGTAGCATAGCATATGCTACGGCGTAGCATTAGCATCTACAGCAAAAATCTGTGAGACTACTACGGTATGCGCTATGTAGTGCACCTGCATAGTTGCTATTAGGTTATATACATGACATACATTATACAGACATATATACAATCATTTTTCGCAGCATAGCTATATTAAAGCGTAGTTTAACGATCTGCAAAAGAAACCAAAAAATATACTATGGACGGTATCTGCAACCAAAATATTAACCACTAATATGCTTCAACATCCAGTTGAAGTGTTTAACAGCATTGATAGCTTCCACTATGCCGGCTAAATGATGACGAATTTATACTTATACAAGCATTCTAATATCCTTGCTGCTTTAATGTAAAAATAATTGCTCATTCCAACGCATCCTGAAAGAAGTTTACCACCTCGACAAGAAATCCAAACAGTAGTGACTACGTCACTTGATGGTTTTTGCATCTATATGGGCGGGGGTAAAGAAACTAGTCGAATTTACATTTCGTCGAATAGGCTAAGCAAGAGCCCTTGCTAGAGGTATTATATAAATAAAATTCTAAATTAATAGATATATGATAAGTTTACTACTAGAATTGTTGTGATGGCGACTGTACCATAAACAATTGAAGTCTGAATTTCCGTGTGGAGCTAGGAGCGGTTGTCCCTGGAGCCTTCAGCAATCAGGCAAGCTTTCTGGCAATACGGTAAAAACACTACCACTTATTTACAAGAATTTGATGAAATTTCTTGTAAAATAAAACTATTTATTTGTTGTAAGTTGGTTCAAACTACCCGAACAATCCTAACATTACAAAATTAAAACGATGAAATAAGCAATCTTTACGATACATTTTTATTTGCGGAAGCTTTGTACTACATTAGAATCAGGATTGAGGGATCGATTCAATAAAAACTTCATCAAATTTGTAAAATTAAAAAAAAAAGTAACACGGGATTATAGTTGGCCCCTCCGTGCTGAGATATCATTAAAGTGCATTTCAATATCTTCAAATCTACACTATTTACAAACTTATAAAATAGGTCTAGTTTGTAAAAAAATATACTCTGGAATCGTTTAGTATTAACGAAAATATTTGGAAAAGATAAATTCCATGTATTATTTTTGTAATATTTGTATATCTACTCTATTAAATATAATTTACTGCACCTATTTTACCTACTTACTGCTTAATTCCCAAAGATGTGACTAATGAGAATGCTTTTAATCTATGTACTTATGCTGGATTTTAACCAACTACTAGCATAGGAATTATTAACCAATTCGTATTATCTAAATGTAGTCCCTCAATCCTGATGCTCAAAAAAATACTTGCTAGGCCGACTGACTGGTCACGTTACCACCGTCCATACAGATGACAAACGAAGCCGCAAAACGGTCAAATGACCTAGTCATATTTCGATTTTAGTCGGTGGATTCACCGGTTTTCAGGAGACTACTATATTGCTTTTTTGTATCAACGGGCACTTGATTTGACCATAAGGCAGCAAAGCGAAAATATAAAAGTTAACTCGTAACGCAATTACGCCCAGTTCGTAAGTAGCGATGGTAATTCATATATTAAACGTGCCTACCCCTTAACAGAAAAACAACAACATGAAGATATGTATTTATGATGAAATTCTAGGAAAGGAAATTGGCATTCTTCTAGATACTACTAATGTATAAGATAGCGTAAACAAATAGGTAACTGCATGCCAGGATAGCAACGTATGTGTACAATGTTACACCCAGCGTAACTGCCAAATGGCAGCAAAACGGTACATTACGTAAGCACACGTCGTTATGTACCGACGCCAACGTACCGATCTAATAAAAATGTTTTGGAGTACATTATTTCAATTGTATCTTTTGTCTTCTTTCTTTACGTCTTTAGATTTGAGTACGTAATCGGTGTAAATAAGCCCCTGTCATTAAATTATTAAAATATTAAGAAGCGTCTTTGAAGGCGGATTTCTACGAATTTACGGTAACGGTATGAGTAAATGTTTGTTTTTCCTATATAAAAATAACAGTATCAAGCTACGGAGTTTAGGATCTCGTATTTGTATACGCCGAGAGTCATTGGGCCAGTTTGTATAATAGTTACATTCAAATTTATTGTGACAAAAGCATACTATTAAAAATACTGAAACCAGTATAGTAGTTTTTTAAAATATTTTTTTATATAGGTTCTTTGTTATATAGGGTTTTTTTTTTAATTATTAAAATTATGTTGACAGCGTAGGTACTAATATTTAGCACATATTGTTTACTTTCAATTTTATTAGTTCCAATTTGTGCCGCGAATTGTTTCGTGTCGTATATAACGTATATAACCTCGACCTCCTCCTCTCACATACTTCATTTAATCAGAAGGAATTCTCATTATTAAATACTAAAATAAGAATATTAACTCACACAAGTGCCTTCTAAAATTAACTCGCTCCAGATTCCTGACATTATTGCGTTTTAATTCCGCCATATTTGACTTAAAGCGGAAACGTGAGTTGGAATTATTTTCAGACTTATTAGGCCTTAGCAACAGGGTTCATATTAGCATGATAATGTTCATTGCTTTAACCAAATAAAAAAACGTTAACTTTTAAGATGAAGAAGAGACATCTAAACATCGCGACCAGTTATCCACTTATGCAATGTAAACTACAACGGCTACAACGAGGTGGGAACAAAAACCATTGCTAGTAAAAGACATATTCAATTCTTACAACAGGCAAATAATAATATGTAAGTCATATCACAAATATTGCCCTGGTCACAAAATAAACTCCAAAATTTTAACTATGTGTACTAGAATCAACGATACAATTATATACCTATTATCTTTTATAAACACCCATAAAAAAACTGTGCAGCAAAACGCCACGGCAATCATAATTTTAACGAAAATAAATAAATAACAACACCACTATAGTGCCTCGGAGAGCACGTTAAGCTGTCGGTCCCGGTTTCACCTATACCAACTTGTGAAACTGTTTATAGATGGTTTATTGTGTATATCCAAACATCGCGACCAGTTATCCACTTATTCAATGTAAACTCATGCCATCGGCTACGACGAGGTGGGAACAAAAACCCTTCGTAATGGTATATTATATATAGGTATATACATAATTAGTTTAATAGAGAAATTAATATTCTTTTATTTGCTTTTAATAACGTATAAATTGTATAATTTCTATGTAGAGCTAGTTTAACTATTATGTGAAACGGAATTCATTAGTAGCTTCTATGAATTCCTAGAAGCTAGTTAATATATTTTGATTGCGCTTAGTAGCTACTGTTATTTGAGTTGTATTATAATTAATTAATGTTAGTTCTGTTAAATATACTGACTATATTAATTATAGTATATTACCACAAACTCTCGACCCAGAAATTGTTTTAGGGCACTCGTGCACGGGCTGTTTGACATAACAACATAAACTAAAAAATAACTAATAAATAAAAATCATCGTGGGTGTATAATAAATATAAGCGAAGCGGTTTTTATTCCCACCTCATCATAGCCGATGGTATGAGTGAAAAAAAAACTAAATTACATAGTTCATGAATGAGGTCGATCATTACATTTACGAGTATATTTTAATATCCTCGCTGCTTTATCGTCAAAACAACCGCCCGTTTCGTAACCGTGTCATGAAAGGAGACTACCCCTCAACAAGAAATCGATGCAGCTGTCTCCGGAAAACCGGTGAACCCACACACATTAAACCGAAACATGTCTAGGTCACTTGAAAGTTTTTGCATCTATATAGGCGGTATAATATATATTGCTCTGGTCATAAATTAACTCACAGTCACAAACTAAGCTCTAGGCTTGTACTATGTGTACCAGAATCAACGATATAATGCACATTATACTTTATAAACACCCAGACCATTACAAACTGTACAGAAAAAGGTACTATTATTTTTTTGCTATGGGTGGGAATCGAACCCACGTCCTCCGGATACAACGCCAAAGGCGCAACCACTAGTCTACGGAGGCGGTTATTTAAACATCATCGGTCGATTTCACTATGCCACTACCACCAGACTATCACCGCGACAATAAATCGATAAACCTGAAAACCAGTGACTCACAGAATTAAAATGAATCATGACTAACTTCCTTTTGTTGATCTCGTGGCTGAAGATGACGTGCTGTGAGCGAGCGACCTTATCACGTACAAATAACACATAAAATGTGCATAATATTCAAATTGTATCACTAAAAAATATTAAATATATGCGTAAATTTGATCATGTTACCGAATACCGCAAACAGTTAATGTGGCTTAATATCCGGTCTCGTAGATCAATACATCTGCTATCCTTTTTATATAATATACCCTAATACTCCCTCTTACCTTAAGACTCGTATTCTTTTCCTTGGTGATTCGCATGATCGTCCCCTCCGTTCCTCTGTCAATAACCTTCTAAAAATCCCGTCACACGTCTCTTCCAAATATTCAGATTCGTTTACGGTGTCAGCTGCTCGCCAGTGGAATTTGCTTCCTCTGACTATAAGATCAGCCCCTTCCATCGGGGTGTTTAAACGCTTACTCACTGCTCATTATCTGAACGCTTAAACCAGATGCTCGTGACAATTTTTGTTTGGTATGGTATGTATGTTTATGTATTACATTTATTATATTATATACAGTATTTAAGTAGTTTAAGTATTGTTATGCATCATTGTTAAAATTATATGTTTATCCTTCTATCGAAAGTTCCGCACCCTAAGCATATTTCACTCTCTCATAGGTTAGCTGGTAGAAAATGCCTAAGGCATTAAGCTCGCCTATTTTGTGCAATAAAGAATTTAAAATAAATAAAATTAATAAATATTTGCCCTGAAACTTTAAACAAAACTACAATATTGTTATTTATCGGTTACATTTCATCGGATTTTCTAGCAGTATTTATTAAATTAATAAAAAAGCTATATTATTTTAGACGATTTCTAGCGATCTAATAATATTCTGAATTCCAGTAGCGACCATATTTTAGCTTTTAATGTTTTTACGTTCCGGAAATACCACACAAAATTCGTTCCAAATTCAATTAGAGCGCCGCAAGATGGCGCTAGGTTTTCTGTTAATATTGCGGTGGGAAATGCTCCATTGTCTTTATTTAATTGATTCTCAATGAAATGAGAGGTGAGCTGGCTTTTAAGGAGAGAAGGTAATATTGTAAGAGTATTGAATGTTGCCTTAATAGAACAGAGATAATGTTTTCTTATATTACCTGCTACGAAGCTACGACGTAGTTATACGCTACGCCGTAGTCCAAAGCTTTTCCGTAGTTGGTAGCATATAATAAAATATAACTAGATAAGTATAAGTAGTTAAATAGGGTATTTGACTCCTTTTTGAAACCCGTTTTATATGATTCTTCATTACATAATAAACACAGATTGATATTTCCGGGATGTCTACTCTATTATTAATAAAAATCAATGTTAAAGTTTGAATTTTCACAATGGCGCTAAAAACGCTGTTTCGCAGTCTATGTCAAGTGTGACGTCACACGCAAGTAAACAAACAAGCACAGATTAAATAATCTAAATAACGCGATCATCAAATTTTACTTGATTCATCTGTAAGAAATGATGATCGCGCACATATTCTAGCAGTGTCTGAATATGAATCGAGTCATTGGCTTCATGCGCTCCCCTCAAAAAATCTTGGCACATTATTAAATGATAGCACACTAAGATTGTCAGTTTGTCTGCGTTTAGGGCTAAAGGTGTGCGAGCCACATCGCTGTCTATGTGGTAGAGATGTCGATGAGCTTTGTCACCACGGACTCTCGTGTATGAAAAGTGCTGGCCGATTCTTTCGCCACAGCGCCATCAACGATCTTATCCTCAGGACGCTTGCCACAGTCAATCTCTATTCCTTCAATTTTGGAGCCGTATGGCTTGAGTCGAGATGATGGCAAGCGCCCAGACGGAATAACTTTGGTACCTTGGAGGATGGGTCAGTCTCTTGTATGGGATGCTACGTGCTGGGATACTTTAGCTCCCTCCCATCTTCATGGTACCTCTGTCAGAGCTGGTGCTGCGGCGGAACAGGCACAAATAAGCAAGCGCCGAAAATATGTTAACATTTGTAATGATTACATATTTTAGGCGTTTGCTGTCGATACATTGGGTCCGTGGGGGTCAGAATTGAAAACTTTTTATAATGAAATTACGCCAAAGCTTGTAGACATCTCTGGTGACAATAGAGCTGGCAGCTTTTTTGCCCAGAAAATGAGTATTCTCATTCAGAGAGGAAATGCTGCCAGCGTATTGGGCACCATGCCGATAGACAGCGATTTGGATCAAATATTTATTTTATAATTAGATTTTTTTTTATGTTAAATACCTACACTTATTTCTTTTTTATGTTATCTAATGTATTGGCTGCTAGTTTTATTTAAAAATAATTTAAATTAAATAATTAAATAAATTCCAAATTGTGAATAATCTACTATATATTATACTCTATTCTATTTCATCCACATGATTTATAAGCTGTGTATTGTTTTGTTTGTCACCAACCAATCAAAGATGTTTTTGTTATAAATAAAATTGTAAAAAAAAAAAAAAAATGTCGTGTAATCTACAAAAGATATACATAATTTAGTTTAAAATAAAGTGAAATATGGTTTTTTATCCTATTGTCTGATAGGATGACCACAATTTATAGTATATTTTTAATGTAGTCAAATAGCCATTGTTATCTATCTTATAATTCAGGCTGATATCAGCCTATGGGTTCTCATTTGTATTTCGCTATTCCTTTTTTTCACCTCAGCCCTGGACTTATTTGAAGATATCGTTTAGGTTTAGGTCGTCGCCTGTAGCTTTCCGGGTTCGGGTAAGTCTGGTCTAGGTATTTGATTCTTTGGATGCTAAACCAGTAGGCGCTTTAAGAACTCCGGCTTATTAATAATTCACCATTATAAGTCATTAAGAGTATCTGTAGTATCTTTATCCCCGCGTCTGTAATCCAGATACTTACAACCTGGATGTCTTAAAAATGAATAGGCATTACAGAGTTTGTGTGCTTCATATTCGTCGTTGCTTTCTATTAGGCAATATTGAGGTTAAACGCAACTCTGTCATTATAAATAATAAAATAAATCTATCATAACACATTATTTTTTAAACTAATGTTATGCATTTTTTTAAACAATGGTATTTTTTGTATTAATTTGAAGTAAATTAAAAACACCTTTTTCTAGTTAAACCCTAGTAATCACGAGATAAAGATGTCTTTTAATTTTTAGATTCAACAATTTTTTTTTGGTAAACTTTATGTTTGTTTAATAATAATTTCATTAATAAATCAAACTTTGCTGCCTATTCCATTTTTTTTTTCAGTTGTAGGAAACTCTTAATGTGCGCCTAGCACTCGTACTGACTGTTTTTTTATTCAAGTCTCAACAGCGCTTTATTATTTACCTGAATTTAATTATTGATACCAAATCCCATAAGCAGCCTTTGCGTTTCTACGTATAATAGTTCTTTCGACGAAATAGTATTATTTATAAGTATACGTACCTCATCTTTTCCTTTGACGACGCACATTTTCACGTCGTTCTCAGGGGAGTACCAGACTAGACGTCGCTGCTCCGTCAAGTCAGTCAGACTTAAGTTATATACAACGTTCCTGGAACAAAGAAAATACGACATTAGGTAAAGTTTTATCTATTGTATATAAAAGAGTTATATATGTAGTGGCCGAGTTGGTTACATCTTGGACTTAAAAACACTTAGGTCTTTGGTTCGAATCCTGGTGTGTACCAATGAGTTTTTAATTAAATAATGTATGTACATTTGTTTCACAACACCACTATAGTGCCTCGGAGAGCACGTTAAGTTGTCGGTCCCGGTTTCACTGTACCAACTTGTGAAACTGTTTATAGATGGGTTATTTAGTCTATTCAAAACATCGCGACGAGCTAGCTGTTCGGTGTAGACTCATACCATACGACTATAATAATAGAGATATAATAATATGAAGGGCAATATTGTTTTAATAAATCAATCATTATTTTAGCTGGGAGGAAGGTCTCTATGTCTATGTCGGACCGACCAACCGGTTTCATTACAACCGCACATACAAATACAAAATCGGTCAAGTGAAGTTTAAGTTTTAGTCTAGGTGTTCACCGGTTTTAGGAGGCCATTGCATCGATTTCTTATTAAGGTAGTATAGTCTACTTTGCAGTAAATTTAACGATCAAGCAGCGAGGTAATTACAGTAGTGCAAATTTAGAGACTCGTAATGCAAATTTGTATATCGCCGCCTTTCTTGTAACCGCATGAATTATTCGGAATAGTGGCAGCGATAAATATTTTTAAATAACAATGTTCGCTTCCACTAATCGACCCCATCCATGGGTCTAGATTTGCTTACTATCAGGTAGATCTTATCTTATTAGTTTTTGGGGCTGACATCAGTCAGAACACTTTGACCCAGTGGGATCTTTTGTGTATTACTATCACGTAGATACAACCGAAGCATAAAGGTGCTCCAATAATAAAAAAAAAAAAACTGAAATCAAATGTAGATTGTTATAGCTATATTTAAGGCTCAGCTGTTTGTTAGTCCGAGGACCAAATTATATGTATTTTGGCGCTCTCTAAAAAGTTTCAGTACGAAATTCAGAGTTAGCGACCATTCGCTAACCACCCTCTCTTTCCCCTCTCCCCTAGCTGTAACTACAATGGTTGTTTGGGTTTTAATCGCTCAACTTTCCGCCTCGAGAACCAAGCTCCAAGTTTTATGAACAAATCTGGCGACGTTTGTTTTAGGGCTGTTTCCCATTTTCCGATGTAAACTTCTAAGAACCTTTGTTTTCTACATAAATTAAATCAATATATAATAAAGGTTTGATGAACGTTAATCTTCAAGGGACAAATCTTATAACATTCTTATTTTTTAATACTACATTGTTTTTTCGTACTACTAGAAGTAACGAGAAGTATTAAAGTAATATAAGAGTTGGTGGTAGGCCTTCAGATTGTTTCGACAAGCTTGCCACTTTTTGAGTCTCAGAATCCCATCAGAGTGACGTATACCACCTGATGAATTCCTTCACTAGGTGGTTACCCTATTTTTCATTGGTTTGTTAGTGGTTTTAAGCAGTAATTTTATTTTTTAATTTAAATATTTCTACTGAGTATTATTTATACATTACTTATCGCTTTGTAAATGTTACACAATTTGTTACATTCTATGTCGATGGTAGATATTTTGTATCAATAATGTATATTAACCTTTAGAGCCGGAGTTACGACTGGTTACCTTGGCTTTGTGGACAAAAATAAACTTTAAAAATGAACAGGAAAATAATACTACAAACTACAGCTGCAAGTTTATTTATTAAGAAGAAATATTCGAAATTAAAATAAAGACATAATTGTTTACTTTTGATCTGCTAAATCTACTTACAATTGTTTAGATAAGAAAGAGAGAGATCATCTAAAACAGTATTCTTATAGTAGATAGTTCCTATGTACTAATAATCATAATAACACTTTTGTCAAAAGTAAATAAAGAATATTTTAATTTTTTCAAGTTCATCGCCTCCGTAGACTAATGGATACGGAATTCGTGGGTTTGATTCCCACACAAGGCAAAAAAAAAATGTTAATTTTTTCTGTAAATTTTGGTCATTCTTGGTCTGGGTGTTTATAAAATATAATATGTGTAAATAAACGTCAGATTTGTCGCGTTGTGTTGTTGATATTTATTGTACATTGTTCCCACGTGATATAAATTGCGTGGCATGTTAGTAGTTTTCATAGAAGAACGAAGTTATTGCATCCCTTGGGTACCCAGGGATCTCGTGCTGAAGCACCACGACAAGTCATTCGGTAAGTTTATTTTTAACGCACGTTTTTAAAACGACGCTCTGCTACCAAAAATGTGTGGTCAAGTTTATTAAAGTTAAAATATTTCCGTAAATACTAAGCGGATTAAAGTGAGGTTTGCGTGGTTAGAGAGAATATTTTTCTAGAAATTAGACCTATTTTATACATTTGTAGATTTGAAGAAACTTCAGCACGGAGGGGTAAGTATAACTTTTTATTTTAAGTTTTACAAGCTTGACCATTTTTACGTATTGAACAACTTGAGTTATACTAACTGCGGACATTCCAAATATGTGGCCATTCAATCATGGTGGGCAATTCTCGCGCTTACGACATTCATCTCGATTCGAGATGAATGTCGAAAGCGCGATAATTGCCCACCTGATGCTTGTTTTAACTTTATTTGATTATCGCACGTAGAAATTTCTAACGAGACCAAATCTCAAATATCAAAATTCTATGAATTGGCTTGCTAGGTGTGTTGGTGATCCAGCGGAATTCCAAGTTTTCCTCCACCTCTTAATTAAGATATTTTGCAGAAATTTTCACAATTTAAGGAAGTTATGGTATAAACTTTACCAATTATAATGCTAAGAATGGTCGGTGTAAGTTACATTATAATTTTCAGATTTAAACTTAGTTTAAGATGTACTGTTAAGATCTAAAGAAGATACCTACATAACTTTTTAAATAAGTATTTTTTTTATAAGTAAGTTTTATTATAAGGCAATAATGGACCTTATTTAAAGTATATTAGTTTTTTAACCATGTAACAACACCACTATAGTGCATCGGAGAGCACGTTAAGCTGTCGGCCCCGGTTTCACTATACCAACTTGTGAAACTGTTTATAGATGGGTTATTGAGTCTATTCAAAAAACATCGCGACGAGCTAGCCACTTGTTCGGTGTAGACTCATATCATCGGCTACGACGAGGTGGGATTAGAACCCCTCCGCTGGGTACCCTGGGGCCGCCTAGGCAGTCTCGGGCGCCGTATAATAATAGATAGTTTAGGTGGGAGGAAGGCCTCTATATCTTCGTTAGGCCCTGTATATATTAATTATACTCTATGGTTAGGCCGATCGACCCCGGTCTCGTTACCATCGCCCATACAAATGCAAAAACAAGTGACCTATTCATGTTTCGATTTTAGTCTTTGGGTTCACCGGTTCAGGAGACTATTGCATTGATTTCTTGTTGAGGTGGCAGTCTCCTTTCAGGGTGTGATTACGAAACGGGCGGTTAATTTGACGATAAAGCAGAGAGGATATTATATAGACTCGTAATGCAAGTTCGTCTTTGTCGCCGCCTATTTCGTAATCGTATCATTTAGACGGCATAGTGGGAGCGATCAATACTGTTGAATTAATCAACCCCATTCATGGACACGCCGTGCTCCAATAATAAAAAAAAAAAAACAAATATACATCGTAAACTTGTTTAAAAGTTTTTAGAGTTCTCTAAAAAAATCTATATACCTATTTATTATTTAGTTTGAAAATATGAGCAACTAAAAACTTGTAGTTATAATTAAAAAAAAACAACTATTTAACGATTAAAACACATTTATATTTCTCGTTTTAATTATTCAGTATAAGCTGGTGCCAGTGGTTTTAATCAGGAAAAGTTTTTAACTTGGATGCGGTGGCTACTAGCGGTGGCGACGCCGAAGCCGCTATGCTAGGGCGCCGCCCGCCCTCGGACTGTTTCACTTTAGACGAATTTGAATATAGAACAATATATTATAACTATTCGAAGTCTGGTCAAATTAATTGAGCGATTTCTTGTCGAGGTGTTAGTCTCCTTTTAGAGTGCGGTTACAACACTTGCAGTTGAATTGACGAGCGATTATGGCAGCGAGGATAATAAGTCTATTTTAATAAAAATATGCAAAGTATGCAAAGTCGTCTCTGTCGCCGCTCATTTCGTAGTTCATTTAATTGCAGCATTTAGCCGGAATAGTGGGAGCGATCTATGTTGTTAAACAATAATTATTGACCGACTTCCTTTTATAGACTTTGTAGGTCTGCTCACCAATACACTTTTTTTTTAATGGGAAATCTGTTAACTCTTAAAAACAGTTGCAAGCTTATTTTGTTTACGGAACTATCTATTTTTGTAAACTTAATATTTATATAAAGAAAATAAATATAATAATTAACGATAAAAAATATTATTATTATTCAAAAGAGTTCATAAACTTTTTAAAAATATTATAACGAATACAATTTAGCGTATTATATTGTAGATCCATCTCAAATATGTACACAGTGACGACTACTGAGGCCTTATTCTACTAAACCAAATGTATATCAAATTTTATTTTATTTGAAATTAATATTTCCCATAAAAAAAAATTTCGATATGTAGTTGATACGCAATTCATTTATTATGCCATATAGCTATATATATACATACATATCATCACGGGTGCCTTACGGCGCCCGAGACCGCCTGGACGGCCCCAGGGTACCCAGCGGAGGGGTTTTAATCCCACTGAACAAGTGGCTAGCTCGTCGCGATGTTTTGAATAGACTCAATAACCCATCTATAAACAGTTTCACAAGGTATAGTGAAACCGGGACCGACAGCTTAACGTGCTCTCCGAGGCACTATAATGGTGTTGTTGAACAAATGTATATGTAAAGACCTACTTCTTAATAAAGACCGCCATTTTATGTAATAGGTAAAAATAAAACTATTACTAAAAAAAAAGACACAAAGAAAGCAATATGGCAGTAAATCCAACTCTCTATTTGACCAATGACCTACCATTAATCATTTTATATATCTATAAATTATGTCTAGTCATAAATTATTCTATTCCGTTCATTAGTTCGGTTCCATTCGTTTCATTAGCTGCATGTAAAGGTCTATTGAGTTGTAAATAGATCCCGATAGGTGGCGCAGGAATAATGCATCGCTTTGTGTAGATGTGCCCGGGGGAGCCGATGCAAGGAAGAAAATTTCTTCAATTTGTTCTAGATAACGAGGTAGGGGGCCGAAATAAATCACGAATCTTTAGAAAGGCGAAGCGAATTGGCTGGATTAGAAATCACTCGTGACGTTAGCAATATAAGTATATTGCTAAATGTATTTCCAATATTACAACTTGGATGGTGGTCGAAGTTAATTTTTTTTATGTTCGTCATTGTACGAAAAAATCTTTATGTTGTGGGTAATTTTTTTTTGTATTATAATATTATTTCGTAATTTTTTTATTTTTACTTCGATTTTTATTATTTTTTTATTTCGATTTTTTTTTATTTCGAAAAAAATAAAAATAACACAGAAAGATTAATAAATACAATGACCGACAAAAATATTATTTTAATTTTGCGACAAACAGTAATCGAGTATTATTTGAAGTGCAAAAGCTAATTTTGTATGGAAAACGCGGAGTTCGCGATTACGAATGCAGTGCCCTTAACGCCAGTTTCTTAATAATTAATACCTTTAATTACATCAGGTAAATCTCACCTGCTTAGCTAAGCAGGTTTCTAGGAAGAAAAAAAAACCTACTCAATTTCGTCCGCGCAGGGTCCAATTTTGTTTTTTTAAATCTTTTTATGTACAGTCAACGGCAAGGTAAAGTATACGTTTTTAAAGTAAATTTACCCTTAACGTAAAAGCATAGACTGCATGGGGTTATATAACCTTGCCGTTAACTGTACCATCATGGGTGCTTTATGTTGCCCGAAAATACATTGACAAGGAAGATATTCTAACCACCTGTTTTTTACGGCATTAAAAACCGAATTTATAATAAAGTTTATTGATCATTTCATCTCTTCCAATACTTGTATTTCTGCGGATTTAAATTTACGTAGTATTTTGAATGGGGCGTTAGACTACACATAAAATATTTTTTAAACAGGTATATATTATATTATATTAAGAGAACAAAAGTTTACTTCACCGAATTCAGCAAAATTCCTGATTTACGCATACGTAGTACAATCACGTATATTCGTCCTGTCTATTGATATTTCTAACGACACGTTTTCTGTAGGGGCCAATTTGTGGGCACAACGACCCACTCGATATTTTATATGATAACGATTTTTTTCTTGTTTAACGAAGTAGTGTGATGCGATTGGTTTATTTTATATCTGTAATTTAATGAATAGAGTTGATTATATCAAATCTTATTTGGTTGGTTAATGACATCCCTTGATATATAATTTATTTATTTAGATTAGGGATTTTTATTTGATATTGGCTTTTTTAACCCCCGATGAACAGAGGGGTGTTTTAAGATACCACTATTCAAGTTTTTTTCTGTTGCTTCACGAGTATAATTTAATTTAGAAATAAACGATTGTTATAAAAATTTAATTATACCTTTTAAATATGTAGTTATGTAGGTATTTGGTTATTATATATGTATTTACTTATAAGGACAAATTGTTTATTTATATTAACTCCAGAGATATTTAACTAATTTTTTTTTTTCAAATGGTATCCCTGTTAATCTTTGCAAGCGCTTGCCTAGTAAAACACGCGGTTTCAACTTACTGTGATCATACTTTAAGTTGTATCATTGAAATACCTAAATAAATAAATAAAAATGTTTATTAGAAGTATTTAATAAACGAGAGCTTATATAAAGGTATATTTTTTCAGGTCACTGTGTGTAAAAAGTTTAGTGAAAAGAGAAAATAGTTTTTATGGAGATCAATCGCGTTTCACAGCCGATTACGTTTCTGTATCCGCATCAAGCAGTATAGGGCAAGAGTGAACAACCTGCCGCTATTATCGCCGTGTTCTACATGGTACACATCTTTATTTATTTTTAAATTTAGAATATATATACAGAATACTGTTTTTACACGTGGTGGCCTAGTTGGTTAGACCTTGGACTTAAAAACACTTAGGTCCCTGGTTCGAATCCCGGTGTGTACCAATGAGTTTTTAATTTAAAAATTTATGTACATTTGTTTGACAACACCACTATAGTGCCTCGGAGAGCACGTTAAGCTGTCGGTCCCGGTTTCACTATACCAACTTGTGAAACTGTTTATAGATGGGTTATTGAGTCTATTCAAAACATTGCAACGAGCTAGCCACTTGTTCGGTGTAGACTCATACCATCGGCTACGACGAGGTGGGATTAAAACCCCTCCGCTGGGAACCCTGGGGCCGTCTAGGCGGTCTCGGGCGCCGTATGGCACCCGTGATGATACATATATATATATACTGTTTTTACAGGATTAAATTTATATCTATACTAATTATAAAGCTGAATAGTTAACAACACCACTGTAGTGCCTCGAAGAGCACGTAGGCTGTCGGTCCCAGTTTTAAATCTTGGACTGAAACTGAAAAATCTTAGAGCTTGCTAAGCATCGACTAATAATCTTGACATAAAGGGTCTAACCAAGTTGGCTACCACATACGTATGTATATATAACTTGTGTGTGTGTGTGTGTGTGATTATGTTATCAAAAATATAATATACATAGCTTGCTATATATATATATATATATATATTTAATAGAGTAGGACATGTGACCCTACATCCACCTGATGGTAAGTGGCAATGTAACGTCCAAGAATGTTCTCAACCAATAGTAGCAATGGTGCTTGCTTCAATTGGTTGATTCCACTATGTCTGTTTGAGATATATTTATATTAGAATGAAAAAAATATTATTTGTTATGAAATAAATAGTTTATTTGTACATTATCTTTTCCTTATTTACGTTCGTTTTACGAAAATATTCAGAGACAGATAGTCTGAGGAAAGCGACACAAAGGTTTAGTATCCTTTGTCAATTATTCGGTTCAGTGCTTCCCGCCAAAAGGCGGCCATCTTGGTTCGTAGTGACGGATCGTCAGCGCCATCTATTGTTCGGACATTCGGTAATGTTTTTTGTGTCGACTTGTACAATTCAACCGTTTGATGGATGGCTCTAAGTTACAATTATTTTCTTGTCTTTGCTCTGATTGCTTCCTTTTGTCTTTTTACTTGATGACTTTAACAATGTCTAGATGTTTGCATCAACATAATGAATTGTTACTTAAATTTAATAGATATCGCAATATATATTCTTTGCTATTGTATGCTAATGTTGCCTGGGGCCTATTTCATAAATGTGACAATTGTTTTTTTACTATGACAATTCGTTATACATTGCTTGGTTTAGTTTGTTAAAAGTAAATATTTAACGATAAACTAAGCAATCTATTATGAATTGTCATGGTAAATTACAATTGTCACGTTTATGAAATAGCTCCCAGAAGGCTTTTGTCTAAATGTGGCTTTTTTATTTTGGGGTTTTTACAACTACCTATATTTATAGATACTAATACGATAAGTATCTAGATTGTATTAGATAAATTGTCCTATTGTTTGATCTCTAAGTATAGATGCGTTTATAGTAAACTCATATAGAAAATACCATGGAATTATATAAAAGAACAGTGCCCTAAATGGTCTTTTCAAAATGAGAACAGAAGATGGCCGCTCGACATACAACACCAAACCAAAACGTGAGAATAACAATTACTAAATCAACAATGAAGGAATAAAAATACGAATATGACTACAATGAACATAAAGAAAAATAAAGAATAAATGAAAATAAAGAAAGTATTTTAAGAAAGGCCTTATAAGTAATTAAAAATATTTGCCTACGTACTCTGTATAAAGATATAATTTATCAATAAAACTCTTAAATATGTTAATTAAACGCGTAAAAGCTTTGCAAATGGCAATTTCGTACTCATCAATAAACATTGCAAACATTCGTTCAGTGATCGAATGAAAATGGAAGTATCAAATCCGGGGCATCATCGTACCGGCTTAACAACACCGTCATCTTTTATTATTTTTAATTTTATTAAAGTACGCCATATTTGTCTACTTAATGGCAGACCAACAAAGTTAATCAATACATTGTTTATTTATTTTTTATTTGTAGAATAATTTACACATATTGCTCTGGTCACACTAACACTAACTAAGCTTTAGGTTGTACTATGTGTACTAGAAACAACGATATAATACTTTTATAAACACCCATACTGGATAAGATGGTTTTTACTGAGTAAATTTGTGCGGCTGCTAATATTTTATATTGTTAATTTTTGTGTGTAGTGTTTCGTTCGCCATGTATTTAGGCGCCAAAAATAATTGTCAAGTTGTCGCCTTGTGAAGTTTGATATTTATTATATATTTGTTTCAACGTAGAACTGTTAACAAATCGTAATTGCGTGACATGTTAGTGGTTCAGAAGACAACAAAGATATTGCATTCCTTGGGTACCCAGTGAACTCATCGCTGAAGCTATCACACAAAAGCCACCAGTAAGTTTATTTTTTAGCGGTGCGTAACGCACCTGTGTGAGAATCCTGGACCATTTTACCATGGGTGGGAATCGAACCCACATCTCCGGATACAACCCCAAAGGGCAACCACAGGTCTACGGAGGCGGTCATGTTATGTCAACAGCAGTGGTCGTTCCCACTTTGCTTACATACTCGTTTTTTTTAAATGGAGAAGATCATGTGACCCTACATCCACCTGATGATAAGTGGCAATGTAACGTACAAGAATGTTCTCAACCAATAGTAGTAATGACGCTGGCTTCAATTGGTTGATTCCACTATGTCTGCTTGAGAAACTTATTCATGCCCCGTTTAAAGGACCCAGGATTAAAGGAAGAAGGAAAATGCACTCAGGCAAGGCATTCCACTTTTTTTGCGGCTACGAAATCGGCCGCGTAAAAGATACAACATTACGAGTCCACTTTAAGAAGAAACTAAATCGATGCAGCTGGTTACTGAAAACCAGTGGACTTTTATTTCATGAACTTAAATTTAAAATTCTTTATTGCACTAAGAATGTTTGTACAAAGGCAAGCTTAATGCCTTAGGCATTATCTACCAGCTAACCTTTAGGAGAGTGTAAATTGTAATATAGGGTGCACAGATTAGTATAAAGAGAAATCAAAATACATGAACTGCATGGATATAACTACATAAAATACACAAGCTATATAGCAAAAATAAATACATAAATATATGTTTAAACCTAACCTAAATTATGATAATGAGAAATGAGTAATTTCAACTTGAATTAATTTAATTAATAATATTTAATTTAAGATATCTTCTTTTATAGTACCTAAGATTATTGGTTTCGTTAAGTGATCTGATTTCAATGAGAGCCAATAATACGCAGAGCAAATATTATTAAATTTGTTTGTCCTCCGATTATTGCCGTAAAGCTCGCTCAGGGCATAAAAACGCGGACTAACTTGAACTCACCAATATGGTGTTGTAACAAACCCTGTAAAACAGGATTTACAAATATTTATAAGTTTAGCTCGAACTCTTTTAATCTACCTATGGAAGAAATTTGTTTCAAAATGTCAAATGAGTTCGTTGTATTGTTCTCACTTTTGAGCATCTTTTTTTAATTTGCATTTCTATGGCGGCCATCTTCAGTTCTATTTTTTTTTAATTGGATCACGGCATGTGACCTTTTGCATCTGTATGGGCGGTGGTAACGAGACCGGTCGGTCAGCCTAACGTAGTTATAGAGACCTTCCTCCCACCAAAACACTAAGACAGGCGATATTAAATACCTATATTACACCTTTGACCACTTTTATGATATTAATACTTACATGGTCTGCGTGGTCATGGGATATCGTAATATCATTACTTACTGTATATAAAAATATAAATTCAAAGGTTGTATTGAACATCCAATCAAGTTTAAAAGCACAACCTTTTCGTACAAATATCAAAGAAAAACATCAACATGTTACAAAATACAAACGTGCAACTTTTCCTTTTTCATTTTTCTACAAAAAGCCAATAGTTCGGAGTACTAAAAATAAAATATTCAGTGTAGTTTTTTGCTGACGGTGCATGGCAAGGGGGGTTTCGACTTCGGGACTTTGGGCCTGCGAGGGATTAGGGTGTGTTCCGTAAATGTCCTAACTGGATGCAGTAAAACACAGGCCAAGTGCCGGGGGAGACAACGGATTCTTACTATACAGAATATATTATACGTAAATGTAATTTATTTCTATAGTTTACTTAAGAGATTTTGCTGGAAATGCTTCTTGTTGTGTTTGAATTAACATTTATTTATATAATAATATTATTTTAGTGTTTATTTTTGTTTGAATCTACCATCACAGGTGCCTAATGGCCCAGTGATCTAGCGAAAGGGTTATTATTTATTCTAACCTTGTCTATAGTATTCTTAGTCTAAATCGAACAAGTGGCAAGTACGTCGCGAAGTTTGAATAAGTTCAATAACTTTTCTATAAACGAACAGGGAACGACAGCTTAAAGTGCTCTCAACAGCACTGTAGTGGCGTTGTCAAACAATTGTACATGTTTTTTTTTTAAATTTAGAATACTCATTGGTACATATCGGGGTTTGAACCAGAGACCTAAAAAGTGTAGTGGTATTAAGTCTATGGTCGAACCAACTCTGGTCGAGCTGGCCAAGTATTAAACTTATTAATAAAAAATACAACCTATATGAGCTTTTCAGTGAATTAGTATACAAACAAATAAAATAAAAAAAAACTCTCCTGTATTTTTTATTCAGAAAAATGTATACGAATGAATAAAAAATCAATAAACCATGGTATTTTTCAAAAATTCCCATGAATATATATTTACATTTCAACAAAAGGCTGTTAATATTTAACTATACGTTTCCTGAATCCGATCCCCAACGTATCGTATTATAATACGTTCGTTAAACCGTCTTTCAAACCGGGTCAGACCATTATCTCTGCAAAACACAGGTTTTGTTATTTTATATATATAGGTATAATATCATCACGGGTGCTATACGACGTCTGAAGCCGCCTAGACGGCCTCAGGGTACCCAGCGGAGGCGTTTTAATCGCACCGATTGTATGAGTCTACACCGAACAAGTGGCTAGCTCGTCGCGATGATTAGAAAGACTTAATAACGCATTAATAAACAGTTTCACAAGTGGTATAGTGAAACTGGGATCGACAGTTTAACGTGCTCTCCGAGGCACTATAGCGGTGTTGTCAAACTTTTTTTTTTTAATTTATTGGTATACATCGGGGTTTAAACTAGAGACTACAGCATCGATTTATTTCTTGTTAAGGTGGTGGTCCTTTCAAGGGCGCGGTTACAAAACGGGTAGTTAATTTGACGATAAAGCAGCGCGAAGCCATTAAAAGGGAATTTCAACCGGAATGCAAATTCCTCTTTTTCGCCGCCTATTTCGTAACCGTATCATTTTACCGGCATAGTGGGAGCGGTCAATGCTGTTAAACAACATGTCTTAATCGACACCGTTCATGGATTTTGTAGGTCTGCTTACAATATGGTAGATAATAAGTTACATGCCATGCCCCAGTAACAAAATAAAATAAAACAACACAACAAAATAATGTAAACCTAAGCTAAATAATTATAAGCTAAATAAATTTCTGAATTTTAAATTATGCTGTAAAGTTTGTTTCTTTCTAATTATATTTACTGATTTTTTGCTGTAAATGGGGAGGGAACAATTACTGAAAAAGTTAAACATTTGAATACGAATAAATCTCGTTATAAATTTATGTAGAAAATTTAAAATGTAATATTTTTCAAGAATATTTTTTAATATTATATTTATATCTAAGATATAGACTAACCCCCGTGTTCTAAGTCGTGTATTCCACTCCATTTTAACTCAAGGATAGTCTGTATCATTCTATCTTTCTTGGTTTGATATTTGGTGGAAAGAGACAGACCTTAAGTGAAAGTGGAGTCTATAACAATAGGCTATTTGACTGCATTAAAATATACTATAAATTGTGGTCATCCTATCAAACAATGGCGTTAAAAAACATATTTCACTTTATTTTAAACTAAATTATGTATATCTTTTGTAGATTACACGAAATAAAATTGAATATTTTTCATTAAATGTAAATGCCCCATAATAGGCTATTAAAAACATACTATAAATTGACTACATTAAAAACATACTATAAATTGCGGTCATCATATCAGACAATGGCGTTAAAAAACATATTTCACTTTATTTTAAACTAAATTATGTATATCTTTTGTAGATTACACGAAATAAAATTAAATATTTTTTACAATTTTATTTATAACAAAAACATCTTGATTGGTTGATGACTAGTGACGTCACACGCAAGTAAACAAAACAATACACAGATTATAAATAATGTGGATGAAATAGAATAGAGTATAATATATAGGAGATTATTTAATCTATGCTTGTTAGTTTACTTGCGTGTGACGTCATACTTGACATAGACTGGAAAATAGCGTTTTTAGCGCCATTGCGGAAATTCAAACTTTAACATAGATTTTTATTAATAATAGAGCAGACATCCCGGAAATATTAATGTAGTGTGATTATTATGTAACAAAGAATCATATAAAACGGGTTTCAAAAAGGATTCAAATACCCTATTCAAACAATCTTGGGGTCCTTTGCTTTTTTAAATTGTTAATTTCAAAACTAGAAATAAAAATTTGTAAATACACCAGGGGCCTATTTCATAAACGTGACAATTGTAATTTGCCATGACAATTTATAATACATTGCTCAGTTTAGTTTGTTCTAAGTGAATAATTCCAACTAAACCAATTAATGTATTATAAATTGTCATGGTAAATTACAATTGTCACGTTTATGAAATAGGCCCCAGGGGCCTTATTCCAAAGTTTGCAACCGCTAAACACGACAAGACGTTGCGTAAACTATAAATATTGAAATTCCAATGCTCCACACATGTTCAAACTTGCGAAGAATTCGTATATTTCAAGATGGCGGCATTATTATAGCCAACCTAATTCATACTATATAACCATTGGAATAGAACTTACATTTCCATATTTATTGGTTACGCAACGTCTTGTCGTGTTTAGCGATTGCAATCTTGGAATAAAGCCTCAGAATTGTCCAGCTTAGGGCTACAATAAATAGCAGTTGTAAATAATATAAAACAGAGGTACAATCTCGGGCGCCATATCGCCCAATAATTTGAGCCGTTTAGACCGCCTAGTGCAGCTACCGCGACCGGTGGGGTTTCTGAGTCTACATCGAACAAGTAGCCAGCTTGTCGTAGTAAAATAATATATAAGGATGACAATAATGTGAATTATTTTATATCTGGGGCCTATTTATTAAATGCAAACGTGACAATTGAAATTTACATTGCTTTATTCATGCCCATTTTCACCAACTTTAAGGGAGCCCGTAACAAAATTAAGGGACAATTAATGACAGTTGTTTCATAGTAAATATGTCAAAATTCTTATTTAGGGGCTCCTTTAGAGTTTGGGATCGTTGGTGAAATCTGACACTAGTTTGTTCAAACTGAATAATTTAAACTCAACTAAGCAATGTATTATACAATGTAGTTGTTAATTACACTTATCACGTTTATGAAATAGGCCCCTGGTTTATATAAATACATTAATTTTATAGCTCTATGAAAATAAATAAAATATGTACCGATATTCACAAAGTTTTTCTGAATAAATATGGTAAGTAATAAAATATATAAAATAAATATACCAAACACACTTTTACCCAATTTTATGTATGAAGAAGTTTTCTTTAGTAGTCTGTGACATAGTTTTAATATCGGTAAAGTTTGGGAGTCGACGTGTTTTGAAAATAATATCGAGGCCACCCCGAAGCACGTGCTTGTTATTGCTTCTGTAGGGCCACAAATATATTACTTAGATACCATCTTATTATATTATATATATTAAGTTTTTAAAAAAGAAAGGCAAAGGTACTAAGCCATAAAGCCTCTTCGTTATAGTAGTTATAGTTTCAAATGTTATACTAGCTGATGCCGCCAACTTCGTAAGCATGTTAATTTACAACAAAATAACTATTTGCTATTGTTTTTTAACTGATACTTATTATTGCTCTAACATGTTAACCATGGATACCATGTCCGTTACTTCATTATGTATATAAACTCCTATTTATATATATAATTTTGGGTTTCAGTAAGTATTTTCCTACCAATCACTATAGTGCCAAATATATAACATAAAATGTAAACTTAGAGTGTCTGAGGTGAGTTCAGAGACTGCGTAGATAATTCCGATTTTTTTAAAGAAAGTGACTGTTTTTAGACGAACAGATAAAATAGTTTCTTAATCTGGAGGATATTAGTGATATAACAGTTAAGTCAGAAACGTAAAATAGTCCACGCTGCTTACTCTCATCAGAAACCGTACTTATAACGCTGAGATAAAACATAGGGAAGTAGATACAAATACGTAATTTCACTGACGAGCATACTTCGCCTTAAAAAAAGGTTTTATTGTTTTTGTAAAATTTGAATAATCAATTCGCCGAACTTTTCTCTTTGTAATTCAATAAAAATTTTAATCATCTTCATCTATTTTTTTGTTTTATTTTATTTTAGAAAACAAAGTCCTTGTTGAAAAACCCTTTACCTAACCTAACATGTTGTACAATAAAATAGTTTTTGGGAAATTTACTGTTATGTTTACATGGACTATCTAAACCCTTTGCCACTACGTAGTACTTTTATTATATTCTTTGACGCCTCTAAGTTCCATACGACATAAACAAATCTATTTGGAATCACAAATAACGTTTTTGTTATCGTTAAAGTTAAAAACTATCACAACTAATCACAGAGTGGCTAGTCCAAATAAACTAGTAAAGTTTTATACTAGCTAAGCAGTGACTAGGTATAATAAACTCCAGCGATCGTTCAGGCACTATTTGTCATCAGTATTTGATAGTCAAATGTGCACGTACCATCACGGGTGCCTTACGGGTGTGTAAGGGTTTTATTTCCATCTCGTCGTAGCCGATAGTATTCTAAGTCTACAGCGAACAAGTAGATACCTCATCTCTTAATAAATAGTTTGTCATGTTTGTATAATGAAACTGGGATCGATAGCTCAACTTAGAAGCACTCAGTGGTATTGTCAAGAAGTAGTCATCTCGGTAGTTGTTATATAACTTTATTTATATTGGAATAGTTTATTTCGGTATTGATCAAAAAAGGGTTGGCGAAGTATAGAAGTTATAAGAGGAGCTTACTATATTGACAGAGATTGGCCCTACGACTCTCAGTTTTTTTTTTTATAAGAGCTCAACATGTGACCTTGCATCCACCTGATGTGCCATCCAGCAGTATGCAATGTCCAGGAATGATAGCAACAAGCGGATGCATACAGGTGCACCGCTGATTGCCATCATTATGCCTATTCAAGCTTCGTTTAAAGGACTCTTATTTTTGAGTTATACCATTTAATTATTTATGCGTATTATAATAATTAATAAATATAATTTACTTATTATTAATATGACTAAGAAATTACAATAAACAAAAAAAAAAATCGTTTAGATCCTCCGATGCCGTATTCGTGTAACCTATATTATAGTTGAATAACCCAACCACTTTACTATCAGGGGCCTATTTTATAAACGTGACAATTATTATGACAATTCATAATAAAATGATTGCTTTAGTTTGTTAGAACTAAATTTTTAAAAAATTATTTATTCCCATCAAAAGTATTTACAAATGTGTGTTGTTATAAGTTCCGCTCAAAAACCTGAGCGGTAAACGTTAAATTACAATTTTTACGTTTATAAAATAGCCCCCTGGGGTCTATAACATAAACATTATTATTTGGTTTAGTTTGTTCAACCTGATTAATTTAAACAGCTATTTCAAGCGTCGAAAAAAAAACAAAAATCTATTGGAATCAGAGAGGCTACTTTAATAAATTTGACACAGAGTGGATAGTCCAAATAAACTAGTAAAGTTTTATACTAGCTAAGCACTAGACTATAATAAACTTCAGCGTTCGTTCAAGACACTGTTTGTCATCAGCATTTGACAGTCAAATGTGCTCATGTGAGGTGATATTTGGAAGCCATCTTGGTGGTTTTTACATAGCTTTGCCGATATTGGAAAAGTTGGGAAAGTGGCATACGGAATTCGACATCGCTTCGGTGTTATTACGCTTTTTCACATAAGAGAAAGATAGATTTATTACAATTGTTTCACAACAAGGTTTTATAGTTTCATATGCGATTTATCAAACAAGTATGATGATCTTTTGACTTGTTTGACGTTTCTTTAATTTAAATTTAGATGTGTTTTGTATTGGTTTTGGTTCTAGATGTTATTATGGTCTGGAGAAATATCATTTTTTTTTATTTGAGTACATCACGTGACACTTTCTACTTAATGGTAAGAAGACATACAAATTGGCCGGGGTTTGAAGCAAAGACCCTTGAATTAGTTATTAATTTCAATTTCGTTAAATTTACTTTTATCAACGTGCCTTATGGAATTAAACTTATAAATTTTAATGGCCTCATTCATAAAAACTTATTGAGCCCATGAATTACACTACTTTTTGTATTTTTTTATTGGAGCACGTCATGTGACTTTGTAACATATCCTGGTGATGAGCAGTCCTACAAATTCTATGAATGGGGTCAACCAATAATTGTTCTTAAACACGATTGATCGCTCCCACTATGCCGGCAAAATGATGCGATTACGAAATGGGGGGCGACAATGACGAATTGCATTACACTAGTACTAATTGAAATAGGGCTTTTATATTTATTTATGTTGCTAGAAAAAAGACTTTACCTACTTTAACTAAAGTGTTCTTCAAGGAGTCAAAGTTTTTATGAATACCGGTGAACTATTTATAAAAAATATGGTTTAAAATAAACTGATGATGGTATAATAAATAAAGAAGATAATCTATCTACAACAAGTAACGACACTGTAACACCGACACAACACAAATTCTTAACATTTTAATTAAAATCGTTTAAAACGCCGACCGCAGTAGCTACGCCGCTATTGTTGTCTCTTTCTATTGTCAGCTTGATTTATAGTGGTATTCAAAACCGGCCATCCGAAGCTGGGTCAGTTACAAAACAATTATCTACAATTACATTTTTATAAAATATTAAATTTAAGATAAAAATGCATAAAATTTATCATTACAATGAAATTTATCAAAAATGCAATGGAATTTTTTTATTGCATTTTTATTTTTTTAAATTTAATATAAGATTCTCCTAATAACGAATTTAAATAAAATGAATAAATATTTTTATAAAATATAATATTAAAGATAAAATGCAATAATAAAATATCTTCCTGATGTGTAGGACTCGAACCCACGAAACTTGCTTTCACGCAAGGACTCATTCACTGAGCTAATCAGCTCAAATAGACTTGTACAAGTCACCCCTCATGAAAATTTTATTGATTTTAACATATATATTTTTATACAAAGACGTTCTTTATTGGAATTATTCTAATTATGTACTCCGTACTAAGTTAAAAGTCTATTTATATACCTATATAATGTTAAAACCAATAAATTTCGTAAAAACTAAAAAAGATCAACAATATAAAAAAAAAAATCTTGAATGAAAAAAAAAATGCAATAATATTCTGAAAATATTTGTATTCTTCGCTGAACAATACACATATATTTTTATCTGTATCCATGAGGTAAGTAAATTTTCAAAAAACCTGGTCTCTGAAGATCCCACGCTTTAATTTAGGTATTAGTATAAAATAATTAAAAAAAAGAAAATTGTAAACTCTGAATTATGCAAATACAGGTTTATTCATTCAAAGATTATAAAAAATGCATAAAAAAATATATATAAATTTTGGACCCATCACTTTATTTGGACATTATACAATTAAACCAATAATAAAAATATATTAATGATTAAGAAGTTGTTTGATTAATACATAATGATTTTTATACATATCCCTAACTTGAATTATTGCAATAGTTTTATCGGCATAAAAACATCCACCAGAAAAGTAAAATAGTTTTTTTTTATAAAGATCCACCGCCCTCCCTGGGTGTAATCGTCGCTGCGAATTCTACGGATTCTGTGTTCGGGAGCTGAACCGCGATAAGGCGTCTTAAATCATGGAGAGATGCTCTGATAGAAACATGAGGGTGGAATGTGAAGTCAGCTGGAAATTGGATGTGGTATTTATTTATTAAAAAAAAAACAAACACAATGAAAGTATAAAAAAATATCGAAATATCATGTCATTTAATATTAATCCTCAACTATTAATATTTGCTGCTCTGAATTTTTAATTTGGTATCGAAAAATATAACTTTTCAATATATATTTTGGTACTAATTCATGTATAACTAATATTATACTATATTTATTTGTTTTTACTGACTATAATAGATAATAAATAGAAATATAATAGGTTATTTAGTTAATAAAATACATTTTTCTACTTGAAAGGGAATACACATTTTTTTATGCATAGATTATATATATACCTATCTATATAGAATACCATCGGAGACGACGAGGTTAGACCCCATCGCTGGGTCCCTGAGTATGTCTAGGCCATTGAGATATATATAGGGAGCCGCTCTAAAGGCTAAAATCGCCTTTCCAAACGTGAGAACAGAAGATGGCCGCCGCCATACAAATTTAAAACAAAATATATTATTTGAGCAACTCATCAACTACTGAGCGTCCATTGGTTGAGGTGAGAACACAATATGGCGTCACCGAACACGTTTGACATTTGGTTATATAGGCGATTTTAGGCAGCTGTTCCATATATTATTCTTAGTTTCAAGCTCTAAGGCTTAGACTCTAAGCGGATTCGGGTACAGGGCCTCTTCATATTTGTTGTGTTTCCAACCTTTTTTTTTAAATTGATCGGAAAACATTCGTAGATTTTTTCCAGTAAATTTCACGAGTAGTTATTGGATTACTAAAGAAATTTGAAGCTGGTAGATAGACAGACGGATGGGGACCTTAGTATAAAGTTAAAAAAATAACTGAAACCATTTATCGGTTTTCGTAGCTTCAAGGCACAAAACATGAGGGGAGGATATTAATCCAGGCGTCTTTTGTTGTGTTCGTATTTTCGATGTTGGTAGCAGATACCATGAGCTGGTACCTAAAAGATTCTGCTATGCGATTGGTTATCTCAGTGATGTATGTCGCATGTCTCTCTAACTTTCTACTCTAATGTGTCTTTAAGAGATTTTTCTAAGTTGAGTTTTATTTTAAATTGCAATGAATTTTCTTTTGTTGGGAAGATAAAATTTACAAATTTACTTTGGATTAATATTAATCTAGATTAGTTCTGGTATTTTTTTATCTTTCAATATACTTTTACTTTACGTAATGTTTTGAATTCTCGTCGAGTGTCTTTTAGGGTGCGGTTATACAACAGAATAATTTACCAAATACCTACACTCATAATGAAAATAACAGTAAGAGCGACTGTTAACCAACATTGTCGTCCTAATTCATGTACTTTGTAGGTCTGCTTACCAACAGGTTGATTTAAATTCACATGCGGTAAATTAATAATAAGAAAATGTACCCTATAAAGTAGTAGGTATATTAGAAAGAGGCGCCCTAAGGCCTAAATGCCTTTCCAAAGACGAGAACACAAGATGGCCGCCCGTCATACAAACCCAAAATAAGTATAACCAACTTTTGAGCATTGATTGGTTGAAGTGAGACAGAATATGATGGCAACAAACATGTTTGACATTTAGTTTTATAGGCAATTTTAGGCCTTACAAATCATCACGGGTGCCTTACGGCGCCCGAGACCGCCTAGACGGCCCCAGGGTACCCAGCGGAGGGGATTTTTAATTCCACCTCATCGTAGCCGATGGTATGAGTCTACACCGAAACACCGAACAAGTGGCTAGCTCGTCGCGATGTTTCGAATAACCCATCTATAAACAGTTTCACAAGTTGGTATAGTGAAACCGGGACCGACAGCTTAACGTGCTCCCCGAGGCACTATAGTGGCGTTGTCAAACAAATGTACATATTTTTTATATTAAAAACTTATTGGTACACACCGGGATTTGAACCAGGGACCTAAGTGTTTTTAAGTCCAAGGTCTAACCAACTCGGCCACCACGTATAGTAAATTTAAGGCCTTAAAGCGTATATGAGGTATTCTTACTTTCATGGTACCTCCAAGTTAAGGCAGATCTTTGTAATTTGTAACACAACTAGTGCGAGGTGAGACGGCACTTAACAAGTTAACAGATCTGTTTTGCCCAAACTCCTTTATTTGTTTAGGAGAAGAACAAATAGCCACTCCCCACAAGTTTCCGTGATCCCATGATTTCGTATTCGGGGTCGAATATTTTGTTCTATTGTAGTGTGTTTATTTGTTCTTATGTGTGTTTAATTTAGTTTTGGGTAAGTTTTAGCTTAGCTTTCCTTACGAAAATCTTAATTAAGATCATGAAAGTATGAATAATATGGAATTAATGTTACAATCCTTATAACGTAACGTAACATCACAAATATTTATTTGTCTTTTAACATGTTCTTTTCCACCATATTCTGTTCTCACTATATTGAGCGTTGGTTGTTTATAAAACTGTTTTTTTTTGTTTCATGTTAAGTTTGTAGCAGGCTATCTTCGGTTGTCATGTTTGAAAAGGCGAGTTAAGGCTTTAGGGCACTTGCCTATTATATACCTTCGTGTAAACACGGCTAGATTTATAGGCCGCTCTAAGGTCACTCGAGACGTATTGCACTAATCTGTTTAACATATTTCTTAGTATCAGAAGACTAGTAGCCAATATTACCAATGAACGCCGCAATTATTGGAATGGACTGGACAAGAAATCGATGCATAGTCTCCTGAAAACCGGTAAACCACAGACTAGACAACACAGACTAAAACCAAAATATGACAAGTACACTTGACAGTTTTGGCATCTGTATGTACCAACGAAACTGGTCGGTCGGCATAGCGAAATTATAGAGACCATCGTAACAAACCTAAAAAGTTTAATATAATATAAGTCTTTGCGTATTAAGCTTTATAGATCTGCTTACCAACAGGTAGAAATAGAGTAACAATACATGTCTCCTTAAAAAAAACTGTTTGTTTATATAGTATTTATGTTTAGCTAATATCACTGTTTTTATGATCATAGCTCTAATAGTGACAGAATACTTTTTTTTTTTTTTTATTAGCAAAGAATAAACTGTTTAAACTTTAAACAAACAAAAACTAATAGCAATTCAAACATGAGCATGCTCAATAAAACATTTCCAATAAGCACTCTCAAACATAAACGGCCTGTTTGATACCATCCATAATATCTACGGGTTATGCGTTCGTACAAATAAAATTAGTTCTGGGCATTTCCGGTATTAACGGTAGAGTGGGCTTTAATCCTGATCCGTTATCTGTTTGTTGATATCATAGACATACTAATTGTTATTAGTTAGATAACGCAAATGCCTTGTACGTAACGTATAATTTTGCTAGTCTGACCTACCGGTTTTCCAGAGACTATTGTATCGATTACTTAGACGACCTAAGTGTTTTTAAGTCCAAGGTCTAACCAACTCGGCCACCACGTATAGTAAATTTAAGACCTTAGAGCGTATATTAAGTATTCTTACTTTCATGGTACCTCCAAGTTAAGGCAGATCTTTGTAATTTGTAACACAACTAGTGCGAGGTGAGACGGCACTTAACAACGTCGAGGAGGTAGTTTCCTTTTATGGTACGGTTACGAAACGGGCGATTGATTTGACGATAAAGGAGGGTTATTAAAATAGACTCGTAATGCAAATTCGTCCATGTCACCACCCATTTTGTAACAGCATAATTTAGCCGGCATAGTGGGAGCGATAAATTCTTTTATATTTGACAGCCTCCGTAGATTAGTGGTTCGATTCTCACCCATCGCAAACAAAAATTTGTTTATAAAATATAATATGTATTATATCGTTGCTTCTAGTACACATAGTACAAGTCCAGAGCAATATGTGTACTTTGTCCTACATATAAAAAAAAAAGATCTCACCTTGTATGTTCGCTACTATTAGGCAGCTACAAAGTCACATGCTGTGCTACTAAAAAAAAAAATAACTCGTACGTGGTCTCGAATACCTTCTGAAGGAATCGTTATCTTGTTTTAAATACTAATTAAAAACGAACGATTAAGACATTAATTTTTGGCATTTAAACTTGATTTATTAAGAAACTTAACTCCGGTGTTCATTAAAACTTATTGAGTCCTTGAAGAACACTTTAGTTATTGTATGATTTGTGTCTTTTTTAGCAAAAAAAAATATATGCGTCAAAGAGACTTGTTCTTCATGGACTCAATAAGTTTTTATGGATGAGGCCATCAGTTTTTAAAGAGAAAGCACATGACATTTATTATCATAAACTGGATATTAACAACCCCTCTATTTAATGTTCTTAAATCTGTGGTCTTATGAAGCCTTCACATCCAGAGTGAATGTGTTTAGAACATCCGATGCAATACCTCCGGGCTACTTCATTACTGGCGACAAAATTAGTCTTATGTTTGTCGCTTTGGGTGAAATATATTGTATATTTGACTTGTACGGTAACAAATTATATTATTTTGGACCATTAGAGGTTTAATTAATAGTGCGATAAGGTTCAATTTTAAACAAATATGTTTTGTTTAGTGAAATTAATTTTAGAACTTGCTAATGCTTAGGAAATTCTATGTTTTAGTTTTTAATTTTATTATTTTGTATTTTTAATTAAATTAAATTAATTCATTTAATTTTTGTACTTTTGTTGTGGTACCATACACCATGGTGAAATGTCTATAAAAAGTGATGTGCGGAAGGAAACATATTTTTTAGAAGAAATGAAATGAATGTAATTGAAAAGAATTGAGATGAAATTAAAATGAAGCTTAGTAGCAGGTTCCAATTATTCCATTTAAAATGACGGTTAAAAACTTAACTTTTATTACTTCCTTTACAGTTAAATTAGTGGCACTACAAGACATCTAATATGATTTATTTAAAATATCTCAATAAAAACAAACTAAAATAACGTAACTTATTATTTTTTAGATTTATGTCTTTGATAAGAAATATAAAAGATAAAAAATCTATCTTACAGGAGGTTTTCCAGTTTTACTGATTTTAAAATTAAGTTTTAACCGTGAAAATGATAAATTTTAAATAGTGAAATAAATATATATCATAGAAGACCATTTTATTGGTTTTTGACTCAAAATGTAATTAATATTACTTCGCTCGTTCAAAAAAAAATCCAATGACAGCGCTTTTAATTTTTTTTTAAAGTTTATATAAATGATAGACCACTACGTCATAATATTAATATGCCAAATAAAAATACAATCCCACATCTTTTTACTAAAAGATGTGGGATTATATTTTATGAATGGGGCTGGCAACGCAGCCGAAGACGCAGAAGACCTCAAACGGCGTAAATATAGTCAAATAGCAAACAAAAAATTTTTTGTGCCGTTTGGGGTAGAGACTATGGGCTCATGGGGCCCAAATACATCAGGATTTATAAAAAAAACTATCATCAGACCTTATTGACGTCACCGGTGACCAGAGGGCTGGCCCTTACCTCTTCCAAAGATTAAGCTTGATCATTCAAAGAGGTAATGTAGCCAGCGTTCTGGGCACTATGCCGCGCGACAACTGTGACGATTTATTATTTTTTTAGGCAAGTATTTTTATTTATTATTATTATTTTTAATAGGTAATTTAATTTATTAGTGTTTTTTTTTAATGTTTTATTTATTAATAAAGGTATGATATATATTTTATTATAATGGCTCCAAATATATTGTTATTAAATTAATAGTGAAATATTGAGTACTTGATTAGTACGATTTTGAACCTTATTTCTTAACATTAATTCGTGCCGGAACACTTGCAGTTAAAAAGTAACCTCTCTATTTAAATTTCATTTTAGAAAGTTCTATTTCCCGTTTATTTAATGTAATTTAATAAAGTACAAGTTCTATTTCTTTGAATATTGTCGGTTTTTAATTAAAGGGTACGTTCCTTAACCCCTACTTACACCGGTTTACTTCTTTAACTATATCAACATTGTTATTCTATATTCAACCTCAACGGAGCTAGAATAAAGTTGAAGTTTGCCTGCTAATAATAATGTTTGTAAGATTGGCGGAACCGCCTTTACCATTGTTTATACAATTTCTAGTAATTTATGCATCCTCCTGTTAATATTTGAATAAATTTGCATTTAATGAGGGAGAGAATGTTTTTGTTTTGATTTTTACTGTTTCCATTATCTTTTAATTTAAGGTTAAGAAGCCATTCGTTTCTCATTAAGGCGATCATAGTCGTTAACGACCTTTCCAACAAATTTAAAAATTAAGTCATAATGAACATATATGTTTAATTAATACCGCGAAATTATATATAATATTATTTTGAAAAACTTACTAAGAGGATTTTTTAATATTATATTTTGCAATCCTGAACGGCTATGATGATGGTACCTAACTAGCGGAGGAGTTTTTTTTCCTACCTCGTTGCCGATGTGTTGTCACGGTCTAATATCATATCACGAAATTTGTCTTTTTTTCGTTTATTTTTCTTAATATAAGACAAAAAAATATTTACGAAGACGGTTATATAATCAGACAGACAGACAAATGTACTTCAATCAGCGACGAAAGCTTACCGGAGCTAGAAGTCCTATGGGAGATTTCTAACGAGCTTTAAATTATAGAAAGCCCAACGCTTCAGAAATTGCAAATCAATTAATGATAGTAAATGTCTTCTAGTTAGGCGGTTTGAATTTTGATAGTTTGCGAGTATCTTTTATGAAGTAAAAAGAAAAAGGGTCTTTAATCACTTTTTTTTTGTATTGTAATCAGAATTTTCGTTTGATCCCAATAAATTTGGTGGATATTTAGAGAAGCAGTAAAAAGACGTAGCAATAGAAAATATGGAAAGGACTAAAAATAATATGTGACCTCTGTTTCGTTTTTTCATTGAAAAACCAATTTTAAATTATAATAATTACAATACCGTGTGTTAAATTAAATTAAGCTATTTATTTACCAGATTTGCATTACGTCAGAATTGCATCATATCGATTAAAGTTTAGCTTAGCGTTGTGCGCATATATCTGGCGTTCGCCTAGAAATCTAAAACTGTCTCGCTCACTAGTTTGCTTGGCAAGCAAAGTAATTATATAAAGGTACGCGAACAACAGAGGTCGTGGCTTATGTGCCAGTGCATTCAGTGCTAGATATGATATAATAAAAAAAAAAAAAATTAAAGCGCTTTCTAGAATTGTGTTTTTAGCAGAGAGTCAGAAAAGGCTCACAGTTACGGACCGTGATGGATGCGATAATTTCTTTAATACGGCTTTTGTCCCGCAACATTAGGAGAATCGTTTGTTTTCACAATACGAGCCTCAGATTTCATTTAGCCCTGGGTTTGTTACAAGTTTTTTTTTACAGGATTTTTGATCCGAAAATAATGTTTAAAAAATTGTTAAAGCATGTACTGAGGCTTTAAGTCCATGCCTAGCCTCTTAATATGTGAATAAAGAATCGTTCAACCATTCATTTATTAATTCAATCATTCCAACTTTAAACTAACTTTAAACTTATAACAAAGCACGTGGGTCATCTTCCTATAATCTTAAAAATTAGCTGGTAGATAATGTATAAAGCATTAAATATGCCTTTGTATATAACTTTTGTTTACTGTGTAATAAAGAGTTTAAATAAATAAATATCTTAGTAGTACCACAGAACCAGTTTGCCCAGTGACCAATTTATAAGAATTTTAACATATTTTTTATTTTATTTACTGTCAAGATCCCGTACCTACCTATAATTATATAACTTTGCCTGTCGTTTATATTTTTAGCATTAAAATATTATTATTAATAACCTAGAAAAAATACTACTTTTTCATTATTTAATTGATACGGACTAAAATATTTACAAAAATAATTAAGACACGTAATGAATTCTGTTTAAACACCGAATTCAAAGTTTTTTAATGATACATACAATCTGTATAATTCTGGCAATTTTAATATTAATTATGAAGATATGATTATACACGTTCAGCGGTTTTATTGGGGTGGTTTTAATTAACTTTTTAAATAGGTCGGCTTATGCAGGATCACGCTGAAAAGAGCTGGACGAAGCTTTGTGCATGAGGCACTTGTACGATACAGAAATTTCAGTTTTGAAGCCAAGCTGTTACGCGATTCATTATGCGCAGCTTGTACTGAAAGCTTGTATGCACGGAATTAGAATCCATACTTTAATATCAGTATGCTGTTTAATAATAAAAATCTAAAATAAATAATGTTATTTTCAATACAAATTGTATTAAAAGTTTTGAAGACAGTAGGTATACAAAAGTTTTAAAATAATAAACCTTATAAAAATAATATTTAAACAAACATAAAATAAAGGTAACACGAAAAGTTTTGTACAAACATGATAAGCATTTTCGATTGTAAATCTGTGCTGTTGATTTAAAAAAAAACTGCGATCACGAATTTTTATACTCTTTTCATTGAAATTGATTTTAAATAAAAGCCGCTGTATGAATATGATTAATTAACAACGTGATGTTTATTCAGGATCTCTGTTTGAATATTTTTTTTATTCATATTTTTATAGAGTATCATTTTTAGCATAATTTGTAAGGTTATATTTGCTATATGCCTGTTTGAACACCCGTTCTGAAACCGCAATTTCAACTCAGTTTTTTTTTTTTTTTAACAGTCATTTATATTGTGTTATTACAGAAGTATAATCCATGTTATCTATGCTCAAAATTAGCTAACACATTAATTGCATTGATAGCAATTTTTTTCATGGATTAATTCAATTAAAGTTCTAGAATTTAGGAGAATTTTTGAGTCTTATTATTATTATATTAGTAATCAACTTAAACTTTCGAGCAAAACTGTTATATTTTTTAAGCCCAAATAATAAATTGAACAAAGGGTTTTGTAGTCGACTTGACGCCCATACAAACGTACTTCCAATGTTACAACTTGGCTGTTAATCAAAGACAATTATTATTTTTATGTTGGTACGCGAAAATCTTTTTGTTGTTAATAATAAAGTTTTTTTCCGGTTAAAAAAATAAACAATAAATACCCAACACAGAAAGATTAATTAATACAATGAACGACAAATTAAATATTTTAATTCTGCGACAATCAGTAGTCGAGTAATACTGGAAGTGCAAAAGCTCATTTTGTATGGGGAATACAGACTTCGCGATTGCGAATGCAGTGTCCTTAACATGCGATACACACATTATATATATTGATTTTGCCTAATTTATATTTATTAGAGCAATAGGGGTAAATTATTTTATACTTTAGCACCTGCTTAAATATAATATACGTGGTGGCCGAGTTGGTTAGACCTTGGACTTAAAAAACACTTAGGTCCCTGGTTAGAATCCCGGTGTGTACCAATGAGTTTTTTAATTAAAATATTTATGACCATTTATTTGACAATACCACTATAATGCCTCGGAGAGCAGGTTAAGCTGTCGGTCTAGGTTTCACTCTACCAACTTGTGAAACTGTTTATAGATGGGTTATTGAGTCTATTCCAAACATCGCGACGAGCTAGCCACTTGTTCGGTGTAGACTCATACCATCGGCTACGACGAGGTGGGATTAAAACCCCTCCGCTGGGTACCCTGGGGCCGTCTAGGCGGTCTCGGGCGCCGTAAGGCACCCGTGATGATATGTATGTATGTATGTTAAATATAATAACTTAAACAAACTTCTAAGCACAAAATAAAATATTCCTGCTCAAAGTGGTGATCCACTTTATGAAGGGAAACTATGAGTGGACGAGGGAACCCTAATTTAGTTAAAAGGCACAAAAGAACCTTCATACATGGAATAACATTACACGGGACTTGTCCGGAATTAAGTTTCAGCCCGACACTCTCGTTATGGCGGGAGCTAGAAGCTAGCCAAATTCTTTTTGTCGGTACCTATTAGGAAATAATTAATATAGTTAATCGAACTAACATAGATATTTTGGTTTGGACACTAATATTGTAGATAAATATTTTTAGTGGCAAATTTACGGTTTTAATTATCAGTAAATCAGTTAGTTTATGACAAACAATATAGAGATTGTATCTTTGGCGTTGTATCCGGAGGTGGTGGGTTCGATTCGCACCAATGGTAAAAAGTATTAGTACGTTTTTTCTGTACTGTTTGTCATGGTCTGGGTGTTTATAAAATATAACATGTATATAGTTGCGTCTGGCCTCGAGCTTAGTTTGTGACCAGAGCAATATGTGTAATTTGTCCTACATATGTAATCTAATGTATATACGTGGTGGCCGAGTTGGTTAGACCTTGGACTTAAAAACCTAAGTGTTCGAATCCCGGTGTGTACCAATGAGTTTTTAATAAAAAAAAATATGCACATTTGTTTGACAACACCACTATAGTGCCTCGGAGAGCACGTTAATCTGTCGGTCCCGGTTTGACTATACCAACTTGTGAAACTGTTTATAGATGGGTTATTGAGTCTATTCAAAACATCGCGACGAGCTAGCTACTTGTTCGGTGTAGACTCATACCATCGGCTACGACGAGGTGGGATTAAAAACCCCGCCGCTGGGTACCCTGGGGCCGCCTAGGCGCTCTCGGGCGCCGTAAGGCACCCGTGAAGATATGTGAGTTAACTAAATAGCGTATATAATATAATAACAATACATACAAATGGTTTTACAGAAAATTTACTAATATGTTTTGCCATGAGAAGGAATAGAACTCAAGACCTCTGGTTACAACGCAATTGATAAAACTAATGATTGTAATCTCAATAAGCAACAAGCACTAACTAATTAATATTGGTTTTGGTTCCCAATAAAGTTACAGAAGTACTAAGTTTTAAAATATGAATATTCAGGGCTGGCTATTGACATAATAAACATGGCGGGGCTATAAACAGAGTTCGTTTAAAAACGTTAAAACAACCCATATCGGCGTAATGGCCGCCTTTGTGTGGGCTTTGTGGTTTGTTGCCTCTGCTATGATATAGGAAAACAAAGTAAATGATTTTTTGTATAAAAAACTTATTCAGGTATATCGTATACTATAACAATTTAAAACTTATTGCACCAATTATGTACTAAGGTTGTTTAAAATACTTGGTGTTATTTTTTAGCAGTGATTTTTTTAATGAATTAATACATTTTTACTACTTAGGCTTACCATCAATCACATGACGTGCTCTAATAAAATTTAAAAAAAATCACAGTTCTAAAAAAATACTGAGGGTTAAAAAGTTTGAGAATAAATAAAAAAAAGAAAAAAATATCTTAAAAAGTTTTCTGAAAAGAACGACATTACTACAGCTGTCTGATGTCATTTACTAAGCAATTCATAACAACTTTTTATGTTAAAAACTTTCAGCGAATATTGCGAAAAATTCAATTTGGTTTCAAGCGATGGCACCAAAGTGGTACATAATATTCGGTGCAATGTAATGATGTCAGATAATTTTATATATTCATTCGTCGGAGTCAAGTTTTTTCTTTCCAAATCAGATTTACATGACAATAGCCACGTCTGCGATGAAACTCTCATTGCGAGGCTGGGGGCTTTGCAACTGCATAGAGACCGCATTTAAGAGTCGTACTACTAATCTTACTCGGGTCCCTCACAATCGCAAGAATACGCGAACCCACAAGTGTAGTACAGTATACCTACACGTATATACAGGGTAAATTTGAAAGGTGTACTTTGGGCTAATATGAGGCTCTACTGATCAAATAGATCAAATTTTCCCATGGAACCATGTGTTGCCAATTAAAAGAAAATGCCTCTCCATACAAACTAGTAATGTTAAAATAACCAATATTTATTATTTTCTCTATCTTAGACTACACTGTGTATGTTACTCTGATCTGTACCCCTAGTGTGAGTTTTCTAACTATTACTTTGCGCTTGAGTTAACTAAAATTTGTATGGAAAATGGTTCAGCGCTCCAAGCGGAAATTTTAAGAACTAGAAATGTGGCCGTTTGATTAGTCAAAATGTTAACGCGAAAGTAAACGTTAACTTGTGCATACGCTTTGATTTCGGTCTGCGCAAGTATTACCATGTATCCATTTACCGCAAACAGTTAAGGTGCTTTTTAATTACGCACTGTCTTAATAAACAGAACAATTGATCAATAGCCTGTATCTTGATCTTTTGTGTGGTACTCGTATGTATCAGTATCTATTCTCCACTTTATCTGTGTATAGTGTAGGTAAACTATATTTATGTTTGTATGTATTATGTTATATTGTATGTATATTTATGTATATATACATTAAATATATATTATTATTATATTAGTTTAAGATCGCCCTTGTACATTACTTTTTACTGTGCAATAAAGCTTTTAAATATTGTATTTACTTAATCAAATTGCTAATATAAGGCTAATGGCCGATTTCAACAACTCTAAGCCCCCCTTTGAGTTGTTGAAATCGGCCATTAGCCGTATATTAGCAATTTGATTAAGTAAATACAATTATAAATTACTGTAATGTCTATTAACTAAGTTAAGGGACAGTTAATGACAGTTGTTTCATAGCAAATATGTCAAAATTCTTATTTAGGTGATCCTTTAGAGTTAGGGATTGTTGGTGAAATTGGGCATAAGGCACCTATTATTGTTATTTTATTCTTTTATGAAAAATATGCGAATAATTCAGAATTCGATGAAATATTTTATTTTGAGAAACGTGCACCGTTAATTCATTTTTAGTCACTCATTTCATACATCAAAGAAAATATTAAGCGCTCTCTATTAAGTGTGCTACTAAGTGTAGAAGCGAAGTCGACTCGGCGGATTTATTAAAGGGAGAAAAAGGCTGTAGTAATAGCAGCTCGATGGAAGTCTAGACTCGGTTTTCATAGCAGAATACGCCCGGGTTGGCAATGTTAGCATCCCGGACAGGCGAAAAAATATTATTCTTATGTATTTTTGAGATTAGCTTCGTCCATGCAGGGATTGCATGTTTGTTTGTCGTATTGTTTGCTGTAATATACCTATGTATATGTACGTACGTATTTTAAATTGGTTTGTTTTTGTGTTTTAGATTGTCATTTTTGAGTAGTTTATATCTTTGTCTGATGTTTATAGGTTTGATTAAACCGCTACTAAAAACGTTTTTTTTTATGAAGGACATTAGATATACTAAGCTCGATACTAGTACATATTATATTTTATAAACATCCAAACCGTGACAAACTGTACAGAAAACGTACTATTTTTTTTGCTATGGGTGGGAATAGAACCCATGACCTCCGGATACAACGCCAAAGGCGCAACCACTAGTCTACGGAGTCTGTCATAATTTTTGTTTATAACGAACTTTTAAATTTTACGATGAATGGGACGAAAAATGTTTATGTAGATATTTTTTGTTTTATATTTATAATTTTTTTATTTTTTATTTATAAAGTTTATACATACATAAAAAAGCCTTGCAACATCTACTTAGGTATATAATACAGTGGGCAAGGTAAAGCAAACACTCTTGCAGTCCATTGGCCTTATTCATAAAAACTTATTGAGGCCTTGAAGCACACTTTAGTTGTCTCTTTTACGCATATACATTTTTGTTGATAATAAAAAGAGACAAAACCTTCTATAACTAAAGTGTTCTTCAAGGACTCAATAAGTTTTTATTAATACCGGTATATGCTTTATATTAAAATTAAAATCTAATTTATATACCGTATGCCGTATATTATAAATATACATGCCTGTTAAACCTTGCCGTACAACGTACAAACACATAATTGAACTCACCAAATAAACTTAATACTACTATTATTTCAGCTTAAAAATCACACTGCGATATTTTCTTTTATTCTAATATATGCAAAATTATCCAGAGAGAAAATTTTGGTCCGTACAGAAATAACTGCAGTACGGATCGTTACGTACTAGCAGATGTGTCCACCACGTACTTAGCAAAAATTAGACATGCGAAGTGTACCGTTTCAGTAGATATTGTGCGTGGCGTGTTTTTGCTTGGTTTGTTGCAGAACGCAGAAGTGGAATAATGTCTCACTTCTGTCTTTATCACTTTCTAATTTTCGCGCAAGGAATTGGTGTGCGAGTCAAGAGTGTATTTCTTCTAGATGACAAGCATAAGTAGTATGGGGTTAACGTATGATATTTATAGTCTTCCGAGTCGGTTCTTTAGCCGCCATGTATTTGGTACATGTTCAAGTACAGGCGACGGCTAGACAAGTAGGCCAGTTCTTGGAAGCGAGTCAGCATTACATTTGTGAATGACAATGTGTAGGTTCATTGTACGAAGTTCTTTCCATTCCGCGACCGTAGGTAGTTTTTATTTTTATTAATGGAGCACGGCATGCGACTTTTGAACCTAGTTTTTTATTTCCTCGAAAGCAACACGAGAAAGAACATTATATGCTAATAAGAACATGTGTATGGGTTTGTACTTTTATTTACTATATTCAGGGTGTAATATAAGTATAGAGTTTAACTTTTATGAATTTATTTTAAGTAACTGAATCCCTGACTTATCCGTCTTAATATGATCACGCACAAAGATTTAGATTCTCTATCCTATTTCGTTTTGTGTACCCTTAACAATCCTCGACCCCCACACTGGGTAATAGTGTTGCGCTTAACATAACATTTTATCGATATGTTTATTTTATTATATACGAACACATATAGTCGTAGTATGCTAAGTTGGTTCATTTTATTTTATTGTAACGCGAAAGAAAAAAGTTACGAATAAAAAAAATAATACACAAATATTTTATTTATAGACTGAAAATATTGGTAAATCATATACAATAAAAACTGAAACAATTATAATACGTCAATCAATATTTGAAACGTTTATTTAAAAAAAAATGATTATATAATCAATAGAAAATATTTGAGTCTAGTGGTTACAGTTGAAGTTGTGGCTTCGGTTCCCATTCATGGCAAAAACAATATAAGTATTTTTTTTCTGTACAGCTTTCCATGGTCTGGGTGTTTATAAAATGTTATATAAATTACTATCGTTGTTTCTGGTACACATAGAAGCTTATAACTTAATTTGTGTAAAAAGTTCAATATATAAAAAAAAAACTAACTTCAGTAGCTGTAAAGTGTCTATTTCAAAAGCTATGTATCTTTTTCCTATTTTTGTAAACCAAGAAAGATGGCGACGTATCAGAAAGATCTCGATAAACTTTAAAAACACAACCGCATCCCTACCAAGAGCCTAGGTGTACGAAACGGGAGAAAGAGGGGGAGTTTTTCAAGAGTTGCCAAACTCAAGCCAAAAATCTTTATGAATGCAAATGAGACGGCGCTATACGATCCCTACGTATGTGAAAGCGATAGATAGATAAAGTTGCATCGCAGTTAGGCTGTCTGCGGTAAAGATACTTCTATATCTACAGTTCTTATTTCTGTGTGGTTTAGGCCGAGTTGCCTAAGCCGGGTAATAGTTAAATCCTATGTTAAAGTAAAATATCAAAAATTAAATAGAACATTAAAGAGTTTTATCAGTTTTTTTAAACGTCAAATTTATTTTTTATTTTTTAGTGTATACTGAACCAAACAAGTTATTTTCAAGTATCGTGCTTGTAAAGGTTTTTATATAGACCGAAAAAAAAAAAAAGTAAAATATAACATAATATATTACATTAAGCTTATAATAATATAGTGCTTATAAGTAATAATAGAAAATAAATATCATAAAATCGTGCTAAAATAATGAGTAAACTCATTTATTTAAAGATTTAGTGCTTTTTTGAAATTTAAGAAATAAATACCTATTTATATTATCTTATTTATCTTTTTTTATATGTAAATTGCTCCGGTCACAAACTAAGCTTTAGGCTTATACTATGAGTATTAGAAACAACGATATAAAACATATTTTATAAACACTCAGACCATGAAAATCTGTACAAAAAAACGTACTAATATCGTTTTTGGCATGACCTCCGGATATAACGCCATTTTATTTTATTTTTTACAATAGTTTAACAAGGGATTTCTGAAAAACAAATCTTGACTTAACGTTCAGTTAGCTAATAGTAACCGGGCTTCTCAAGTCGCTTCTTAAAGTGGAACAGGGGAAGAAAAACAAACAGGAAATGTGAAATATAAGACAGATACAGACTTGCGAATGTTGCCGCTACGAGTATATTTGTGTGCGGACTAAATTTACTGTCGCTTGTGGTGACGCTCTGGATTATTATTTATCCTATTTTGATGTTAATTTTAGTTAAATTCTAATATTATTCATAAAAAGCCTACTTTATAATTACATATAATAATTATTGTATACTTGGTGGCCCAGTTGGTTGGACCTTTGACTTAAAACACTTTAGGTCCCTGCTTCAAATCCCGGTGTGTACCAATGAGTTTTTATCTAAAAATGTATGTATATTTGTTTAACAATTTTATAGTGGTAGCGATTATGATGTTTCAGAACAATTATTGATTCACGCCATTCATGGACTTTGTAGGTCTGCTCACCACCAGGTAGATACAAAGTTAGATGCTGTGCTGCGCTAAAAAAAAAGAATGTAACAATAGCCCCTACTATTGTTGCATTTTTTTTATCGCTGTAAATTAAACGAACTTACGCCTAATAAAAATTAAGTAACATTAAAAACTAATCTAGACAAACATTTACAACAAAAAAAAAATCTTACCTGCCGCCAACTAATAAATAATTTCCATCCCTTAATAATAATCTGAAGTAGTCTGTATGTGTGTCGTTTCCCAAGAACTTGTGCGTGTCGTCCACCCCTGAAACAAACGTAAATATTGTAATTATACCCATCAAAGCCTTAAATAATAATAAGGCAGTAATATCACGCTAGATACATATCCCACATTATATATAGGAAACAAAACTATATATACATAAAGTAAAAAAAGTACACATATATTTAGTACCTACTATTTTTTTATATAAATGTATATGTATTTATAATAAAAGGCAGTGATATCACGCTAGATACGTATCTCACATTATATACAGGAAACAAAACTGTATATACATAAAGTTAAAAAAGTACACATTCATTTCGTACCTACTATTTTTTAATGTAAATATATATGTATTTATAATAAAAGGCAGTAATATCACGCTAGATACGTATTCTACATTATATACAGGAAACAAAACTATATATACAGAAATAAATAAAAAAGTACACATTCATACTACTATTCTATATCTACTATTTTTTATTATAAATGTAAATGTATTTATAATAAAAGGCAGTAATATCACGCTAGATATGTATTCCACATTTTATACAGGAAACAAAACTATATATATAGGAAAAAGTACACATTCATTTAGTATCTACTATTTTTTATTATAAATGTATATGTATTTATAATAAAAGGCAGTAATATCACGCTAGATACGTATCCCACATTATATACAGGAAACAAAACTATATATATATACAGAAAGTAAAAAAAGTACACATTCATATAGTATCTACATTTTTTTATTATAAATGTATATGTATTTATAATAAAAGGCAGTAATATCACGCTAAATACGGAAACAAAACTATATATACCTACAGAAAAAAAAAAAAAACATATTCATTTAGTACCTACAATGTTTTATTATAAATGTAGTTATATGTATTTATAAAAATATGAAATTCATTGTACCTAATATTCTTTCTATACGATATTAAGTAATAAAATCAAAATCATTTATTTCATGTAAATCTTTACAGATATTTATGAATAGTCAAAACAATACAAGTTTAACAATGAGGTCTTAGAGTGCGTTTGGTTAGGCTGTTAGATCCATTAACAAAAGAACGACAAATATTTTTTATTACTTAGATATCAGATGTAGAACTTAAACGCGATGGTATGGAAATCTTAATATGAAAATTACTACCGAAACGAACGCACGCTACATAACCAACTAGTGTAAGACTAGGTGGTTCAGCTAACCAATGATTATTAAAACCATCTTTATTCTATTATAATATTAAGCAGAATGGAAAAAATAAAAATACGTGAATACAATCGGCGAAATGAAGATGGGTTAATTCCTATGCTGGGTACCCTAAGGCCGTTTAAACGGTTTTCGGTAGCTACAAAGGTACCTCGTGATGGTATTTATGTATGATTCCCGAGGGAATTTTTTTCATTTTTTCCAGCCCGTATACAAACGTAAACATATAATTCATTTAGTAAAAATAATCCAACAGTGGTACTCAAATTACTAAATAATAAAATCGTAGCATTAATCATGAGGATAGTAATTCAAAAACATAATATACATATCATCACGGGTGCCAAAAATATTTTCATAAATCAATTATTAAAAATCAAAAATTAATGTTGTGATGAATTTTGTATTACTAACAAAAAAAATATATATTAAAACTACGTCAAGTAAGATAACGATGCAATTCATTTATTGTCTTATCCTATGTCTATGATCTCAGTATAATTGGTAGTTGCAGGAGTCGATGTCGCTCGGGTGATATATGTCGACGAGGGCAAAGTGATTTATCGATAGACACCGAGTATTACTGCTGGACAACACTAGGGGAGATAAGTAACTGTTCGTAATTAGTGTTGTTACACTATGTATATTTGTTTGATATATTTATTTTAATTTTTATGTATTTGGCATAAATGTATATCTTTGTCTATTAAACCTGAGTTTAAAGCAAATAAGTATTGCTATAATTTCTAGCTTCCTGGTACCAATGAATACCAGTTTGCTATACCGACTTGTGAAACTGTTTATAGATGGGTTATTGAGCCTATCCAAACATCGCGACGAGCTAGCTATTTGTCCGGTGTGGACTCATACCATTTGCTACGATCGGACCCCTCTGCTGTGTACCCTGGAGGCCTTCTAGGCTGCCGTAAGGCACCAGTGATGATTAAAAAAGATACAAAGAGTACGATAGTATCAGGTAGATAAACAGTGACATGCGGTAATCTGTTCTCGCGTTACTTTTCAAAATCACTATTTAACATTTTTTTTACATTTGTATAAATTTCTTTATCAGGATAATCATACATTGAAATAAACACAGTACGTTGATCCTAGGATACTAAATTCACTATCACAAGACCTAAGAACAACGGAAATGTCGAAGGTCCCCTATAGGATTCAAGTTAAAAAAGAATTGTTGGATCAGATTGAATCCAACCTAAATAGATTGTTTCTTCCAAAGTAAACCATTTATAAGCCTGTACTTCACTCTGTTAAATGTATTGTTGTTTTGTGTCTATTAAAAATAAATTAAAATTGTGTTATAATTAAGTGTCAAAACATGTAACGAGAGCAATCTGCCGACAAACTATTTATATAGTCTGGCAGAGAAATACTTGTACAATTCTGTATTTTTTTGTTGGTTAAATAAAGAAAAAAAAAATGCATTGAAATCCTGGTGGGCGGGACTCTAACCCACGATCCTCGCTTTCGCGGCAAGTATAAGTAGATAGGAACCTATTTTTTCATGAATTAAAATACTAATAAAATACATTTCTTTTAATTTTCAAAACCTGACCAAATATTTACAAAAAGGACAGTTAAATGGCTTATTTGCTCGCAAAGCCCTAAAAGAACTGTAAAAAGTCGTGCCTAAAGTAAAATTAACTTACTGAAACCCCAAAAGTATTAGGAAATGTCTTCAATTCCTGTCGGAGTCCCCATAAACTACCAAAGCACGTATAAAACGCTTCGATGGCGCACACGATAAAAATGTTACGCCATGTTACATTATTTTTACGGTCTTTCAGTTTGAAACTACTTTTATTTTTTCATGAAATTCTTATTATATGTGGAATATTTTATTATTATAGGGCTTATTCGAAATTTTATATTGGTATAAGTTATATTTTAAAGATAAACTAGGGCATAGCTTATTATGTATTGGTATAAGTTATATTTTAAAGATAAACTAGGGTATAGCTTATTTTATATTTGTATAAGTTATATTTTAAAGATAAACTAGGGTATAGCTTATTTTATATTGGTATAAGTTATATTTTAAAGATAAACTAGGGTATAGCTTATTTTATATTTGTATAAGTTATATTTTAAAGATGGACTAGGGTATAGCTTATTTTATATTGGTATAAGTTATATTTTAAAGATAAACTAGGGTATAGCTTATTTTATATTGGTATAAGTTATATTTTAAAGATAAACTAGGGTATATCTTATTTTATATTGGTATAAGTTATATTTTAAAGATAAACTAGGGTATAGCTTATTTTATATTGGTATAAGTTATATTTTAAAGATAGCTTATTTATATATCCACATAAATGCAATGTGCCCGTTTGTTCGCAAACGTTACCTTGTAAACAAAAGTTATATTTGTATTTTTATTTTTTATTACAGCACGGCTTGTGACTTTATATCTGCCTGATGATAAGCTGCAAAGTTCATAAATGGGGTCGATAAATACATTGTTGTTTAATAACATTGATCGCTCACATTATGCCACCTAAATGATGCGGTTACAAAATGAGGGACAAAGAAGAATTTGCCTAGCTACTTTATCGTCAAATCAACTGTCCGTTGTGCAACCGAATTCTGAAAGAAGACTACTACCTTAAAAAGAAATTGATCCTGTACTTCTGAAAACCGATGAATCCACAGACTAAATCCGAAACATGGCTAGGTCATTTGACAGTTCTTGCATCTGTATGGGTGGACAACGTAAATACACTTATTTACCTTGGCCGCTGGTTGTTAACTTTATTGGGAATGGCCCACTGGTATGCCCAAATAATAAAGTTTCCACCTGTTAACCTAAGTTGGTTTTCAAAGTCGGCTCAAAAATATGGTGATCATGTTGATTATTTTTGCAAACTTGATAATAATAAAAACGGTTATCGATTGCAATGAAAATAGTCATAAAGCAAGGAAACTTAACAGAAACAAAGAAAAAATTAAAATACCCTTCCTAATTGTTCACAAAGGAGTCATTAAAAAAACTAATTACAGGCAAGTCATTAAAATGCATGATGCGTCCAGGGCGGGCGGATTTGGCGGTCTATGGGCATACGATATAAACCAGAGTAAATAGACAGGGGACGTATTATTTTGTCTAGAAATCACGCGTGACTACTTTTAGGCCTAGAGTTCGGTTAGTATAATAATAATATGTATGACAATTTTCACATATTCCATGCTCATAAACTAAGCTCTAGGCTTGTACTATGTGTACCAGAAACAACAATACTTATATATACCTACTATATTTTATAAACACCCAGGCCATGACAAAATGTACAGAAAAGATGGTTTTGTATATATGTAATAAAAAAGAAATATATTTCTTTGTACGACTGCATATATTTGCAAGCTGTATATAACGGCAATATTTAAAATTTATACGATTGCATTTTTATATCGCGCGATTTAATTTACACTGTTCACACGATTATACAGTTTTGCATAAAAATATTTTTACTGGATACTATCGTGCTTGTTGTGATATAGTCTATTTAACTCATAAAGTAAATGTTTAGGTTTTAATGTCATATTACTAAGTACTTTGTGTTAAATACTTTTCTTTTAAAGCACTCGTATGTTTTACGAAAATGTGATGAATGATGTTTTGAGGTATTTTACAAAACCCAGACAATGCCAAACTGTACAAGAAAACAAACTAATATTGTTTTATCATAAATGGGAATCGAACCAACGATTTCTTTATGTCAACGGCATATCAATGATCTTTGTGGCGGTCAAATTTACTTGAAATTAAGTCATCATGTTATGTGATAAAAACTAATTCTTGGATCAATAATATTCAAAAATATTTTGTGTCATATATGTCGGAAATAATTATTTTCTTGTATTTATATATTATCTTGGATTAAGAAAATTTACTTTAGTAAAAAAATATTTACTGACAACAATTATTATGTTATTTGCTGAAGAATTCCTTTCTATCCGCAGATACAATATTTAAGCCAGACATGTTTTTTTTTAAACGATGCATATTTTACAGTAAAAGCACGCATATAGTGTTTAGTCCGCTACAATTCTAGCCAAAATAATTCCTTTTTACGTGTGAAGATATATGGCCTTATACATAAAAATGATTATTGAGGTCTTGCAGAACACTTTAGTTATAGAATTAAATGTTTAGTTATAGAGTTGAAGTAAATTATTTTATTAAGAAGGTTTTGTCTCTTTTACGCCTATACATTTTTGTTGCTAATAAGACAAAACCTTCTATAACTAAAGTGTTCTTCAAGGACTCAATAAGTTTTTATGAATACCGGTGATAATCTTTAACCCCAGATAGGCATGTTTTCTTTTAAATGCTAAACATCAGAGTAAAAGCACGTATTAAAGTGCCTATTCCGCTATAATTCTACCCAGATCTCTATAATGAACGGTTTCGATGGTCTACATTAGATGATGTAGGGGCGTGCTCTAAGCTCCCATAAGAGCACTTTTGTCACCATGCCATGTCTGAAATACTGCTCTCAAATATCAAGGGTCAGTCGGATTAGCAATATGAACACATGTCTACATGGAACGTTAACAACTATATGTATGGTGGACGACTAGGCTTAGAATCTACTGCCAAACTAAATTCAACCTTTATACAAAGGGCAAAGAGATCTTGCTGACTGCTCTGTTAATGGTATAGATAGAATAATAAATAATTAGGTATATGTTAAACTGATTATTTGATTAGAAAAGCTGTCAATTTATAAGATTTATTAGCAGTTTTGTTGAGAAGTTAAATTATTATTGTTCTTCGAGTTTAAATAATTACGATTAATGACTTGTGTTATTTAATAGCTTTGAGTGAATTAGCGTGGATAGTCAACGATTTTGGTTATGCAAAATATAATTAAATATATAAATCTGACAATAATAATAATTCTTTATTCAAAATAGTAGTCTTAACCATTTATAATTTACTGTTTTCCATTATACTAGGAATTCCTGTGCTATGGGTAGTCAGTTTATTAGTACTATAATAATTATACAAATAAAAATAACAACATAACAATATTTAAACAAAAAAAATATATAATAACAATATTCATATTTAAAACACAGTTTTAAACAAAAGAAGGAACCCAGTTTAGAGCATTATATTTTAAATTAATAATCTAAATTGTAATTGTAAAAATGAGTATCTAAAATTAGCAAGTCACTAAGATAGGAGTAACTTGCCAGCGAAAAGTTTCGATCAAGATGGTTACGAGTTAGTTTTTTTCTGAGAAAGATATCTTTATTTTGGAAATAAAAACTGACTTATTATTTTATCCTACATTCGTAATTATTTTTTTTAATATTACAGGTAACGTTTTAAAGGTTTTTATTTTAATTTGGTTGGATTAGGCCACTTTGAAAATAGTCTAAGGGCCGATTCGACCAAAAGTGGGTCTATCTACTTATACCGAGATTAGTATTGTCAAATTACATACAAATAATTATTCTGAGAAAATTATATATAAATATTTAAAAAATGAGAAGACACAAAAAAAATATACTTACAAATAATAAATTTCTTCCAAACTTGCTGTGTTACCAATAGTACCGAGTATGCTCGAAATATATAAATTATTATATATTATTCTGAGTATTAATCATTTAATCTACGAATAAATATTTGTAAGGAATTTGACATTTATGCTCTATTTTGGTCGAATCGGCCCTTAGACTATTTTCAAAATGGCTTAATCCAACCAAATTAAAATAAGTAGTAAAATCTCATAAGGTATAAAATCTCACGATTCCATCACTAATGTGATGGAATCGTTTTCATATTTTAAAATGCCAATAGCACTAAAACAAAAGAAACGCATAAAAAAAAATGATTTAATTCTGGTTGGGTTTTATTTGCCCCTGAAAACTTATTTACAAATTCCAAAAATAAACTTTTTATCAGCAAACTACTTGGTGCAAAAGAAAGTCTTTCCAAAAATATTTATACAAAATTTATTACACCTAATAAATTAACCAACTTCCTAAGCCGGCCTAATACTAGATGTTAAAAATGATATAATCTATCAGTAAAGCCGTGTTCAGAGAAATGAATTAACAGACAGACGTAATTTATCGTCTCCAGTAGAAATCGCGCGTGCCTTCTTTTAGCACCGCTAGCCTCGACGAAATGTCAGCACTACTTGATGCCAGATAATTTAAAATTTGTAAGTGCTTAATAAATATGTTAAACTGCGTTTGTTGTAGGGAAAATTCTAAATGTTGAAGTGTGTCAATTCCGTGCATTACATAGACAATGAAATGCGTCTGCATATAGTGTTTAAGCGGCATTCCAGACAAAAATACCAAATTGTGTGAAGTCTAATAAAATAAGTTTTCAAAACAATTTGTTTTATAACCACATTATTTTTCAGAATTTTTAGTTGAATGGACCATGTTTTTGAAGCGACCATATTCTGTTCCTTTTCAAGGCAGAGTTACAATGCCACTACATAAAATGCTGAAAATATTCAAGCCAAAAGCTTATATGAAACGAGGGAATAGTGTTTGCTAAATGTAATATTTAAGGGTGTTTCATTATTTTAAGGGCTCTGCAGTCGTCTTGACGCCCATACAAACGTATTTTCAATATTACAACTTGGCTGTTAGTCGAAGTTAAATTATTATTTTTATGTTGTTAATTGTATGCAAAAATTATTTCGATGGTGGGTAATGAATATTTTTGTATTATAATAACAATAAAAAAAAATTTTTTTTTGAATAAAAAAAAAAACCCCACATAGATTAATTAATACAATGATAATATAATAAAATAGTAGTCGAGTAATGCTGAAAGTGCGAAAGCTCATTTTGTATGGAATGCATACTTTTCGATTGCGAATACGATGTTCTTAATAAGTCATATGACGTGATTAAAGAAAAAAAACCTTGACAGTGTTAAACCTGTATGATTTTTATGTCGTAATAGGTTCACGCGCAGTCGTGCCCGTTCGGCGTTCTACAGTTCTAGGTCCGTTTTCTGTGGTCGAGCCTATCAGATAATGAAGTGCTTAGTAAAGTTTGGCAAGCTCTCAAGTTGGTGACTTAACATAAGTTTTCAGAAGTCGCCTGTCTCCATTGATAACCGTCGACAAGCCACTTACCAAGTTTAGTAACCGGATGGCGGATTTAGAATTTATGACGGCCAATTATTGAGATAAAGATCTGTTTTTACATTTACAAATTTAAGTTGATAAGATTTTTTACAAGATTTAATTTGTATATAACAAAAAAAAACTTAGTCTACATTAAGTATTACATAACGAAACTCCTATATACGAAAAAATACCCTATATATAAAAACACATTGGAACTCACAAATATTTTTAACAAGGCACTTTTTAAAAATACCATATAAAAGCGCACATAAATGCAAAATTAAGGACAAACTCATAAAACTGAGTGCTTACAACCACAAGAAGGTAGTGTAAATTACATCTGAGATAGTTTTATTGCTCTCTCGCAATGTAGTTCCTCCATTTTAATCTATTTTGTTATGAAATATGGTTATAATATGTATTTCTCGTTGAAAATTTTAAGAGTTGTGAAGATTCTTTATTCTAAATTCAAAAAGTTTAAAAATAACTTTTTTTTTATTGTAGTAGGACATTGGTCTTTGTATACACCGGGAAGGTTGGCAGAACTACAAAGACTATAAATAGGGTTGATCAATACATTATTTAAAAAAAAAACGGCCGGTGAAATGACGCGGTTACGAAATTGGCGGCGACAATATGACGAATCCTCTATTAAGAAATCAATCGCCCATTTTGTAACCGCACCCTGAAAGGAAACTACCACCTCGACAAGAAATCGATGCAATAGTCTTCTGCAAACTGGTAACCCAGACTTAAACCAAAACATGACTAGGTCACTTAACGGTTTTTGCATCTGTGGTAACAAGATCGGTCGGTCGCCCTAGTGAATCCCTTTCCTCCACCTAAAAACTCTGAGATACTTTGCCCGTCTGATCTTAGATCTCTATTTCTTTAGTTTTTCCTCGTTTAATAGTTTTTCTTTTACATTTTATTTATATATATGTCGTGGATTTCGAAACGGAACGTCAAGCCGAACCGAATTGATTCGACTTGGGCGTATTCGGAAACGGGTGTTGGCAACACTGTGCGAGCTGTCATTGAAGATTCCGGCATTTTAACACACACTTTGTGATTAGACATCGAACTGAACGCACGTGGCGCAACCTCGCTCCGACCTCGCCGCGTTCCAATAGTAATCCGTATCCAACCGATCCCTGTGTGGTTATTTCGAGTTGATTGTTTATTTAAAAAATGTAATATAATGAATTGAGTGGATATCGAGTCTTATTTTCGGCTACCATAATGGAAGACGACCAGTCCGGCAACGAAAGCCCACCCATCCTGCCGACATATAAATAAATATTTTTCTTTTGATTATTTTTAACTTTTTCATTTGTTTTAGTTTTAAGTTAGTTATTTCATTTTCTTTGAGTTAAATTGGCGTATATAAAGGCAAATAAAACAGGTGAAATAAAAGATGCCTGTGACAAAGCGTGTTGTTTTTTTTTGCTATAACTTTCAAAAAATTGAGAATTTTACAAAAACGCATTTTCTTATACATATCTATAACTTTATATTAATAAATAACTTTATATTCAATGTATATTATGTATAAAATTGCCGAAAACTGAACACAAATTAAATTGCCTAGCAAAATATTTAACAAATGGTTAAGTTGTGTCTACTGATAACCTATTGATAACTATAGTTTTTGCTGATGCATAAGGATTAATGAATTAACTATAGTTGCTTAACCAACTGCAAAAGATATCTACAAATAGTCAAATTTGGTATCCATCAAGAAACCGGCCCTTAGTCGTAAATGCCAATAACTTATTCGTAAACGAATAATTAAAATTGCGATTCACGGTAATATTAATAACATTTTAAATTACAAAGCAAATTATTGTAAAATTGTCTCATATGATACAACCTATAAATTATTTTGACAGTCTCTGTAGACTAGTGGTTGCGCCTTTGGCGTTGTATCCGGAGGTCGTGGGTTTGATTCCCACTCATGGCAAAAAATATGAGTAGGTACGTTTTTTCTGTACAGTTTGACATGGTCTGGGTATTTATAAAATATACTATGTATTATATCGTTGCTTCTGGTACACATAGTACAAACCGAAAGCTTAGTTTGTGACCAGAACAATATGTGTAAATTGTCCCACATATTATTATTATTTACATATACATTTATAAATCAACTATAATAGAACAATAATCGACGGAAAAATTCGATTTCGTGTAGCACATATTTTATTATCATTCGATTATAATTAATGTCAAAAAAAAAAACAATTAAAAAAAATCCAATTATTTATAAATGCCCATCTCTAAGCACGATGCTTCAGGGGGCCGTTCTTATCGTGAACACACTATAGTGTTATTAGTGAAAATTTTAACTCGAAAGTAAACGTTAAAAATACTCACACTAGGGCTACCGATAGGAAAATAATGTGTGAAAGAAATGTTATTAAAAATATAAGAAATATAATAGGTATAGATAACTGTAGGTAGAGAGATTTTTGTAGAAAACGACTTAGATAACAGGTTTTACGAGTATGGCATTCGAACTCGTTCAGGTTTTAGGGTTCCTGCGCTGTAACGGTGACCTTGTTTTTATTGCACATTTTTCCTTGTCCTATTTCAGATTTTGGGGTAAATGGATCAAATTTTATAGCCAGTAGATACGGCAACTTTCTGCATTTATGTGTTTGATGTATGATTTAAAATTTTATGTTAGGGAAAATATACTTTAATAAAAAGATTTAGGAAAAGTTATGTTTTTTATTAATTTTTAGGTGGGAATGTATAATATCGCTGGGACGACCGACTGATTTCTTTACTACCGTGCTTATATATGAAAAAAAAAACAAGTTACGTAGTATATTGTTAGTATTGTTTAGGGTTTAGCTATGGGTTTTTAGGATACTGCAACGATTTCTTGTCGAGGTTGCTTTCTTTTAAGGTTACAAAACTGGCAGATTAGAACCAGTGAAAATATTAAAATAGAATCGTAATGCAAATATTTTTTTGTCGCGACTTATTTCGTAACCGCATCATTTAACAGTAATAATAAATAAGTGGGAGCGATCAATGTTGTTAAACAATGATAGATACCTTTCTTGTACTTTATAGGTCCAACTGTAGAGACAAAGTAACATGCCATGCTCCAAAAGTAAAATAATAATAAAAAAAGATTATTAGCCATTATTTACCTTTTTAAATGGTTACACGAAATGGTTAGCCGATGGTATGAGTCTACATCGAACAAGTGGCTAACTCGTCGCGATGTTTTGAATAGACTCAATAACCCATCTATAAACAGTTTCACAAGTTGGTAATGTGAAACCGGGACCGACAGCTTAACGTGCTCTCCGAGGCACTATAGTGGTGTTGTCAAACAAATGTACATTTTTTTTTAAATTAAAAACTCATTGGTACACACCGGGATTCGAACCAGGGACCCAAGTGTTTTTAAGTCCAAGGTCTAACCTACTCGGCCACCACGTATATACCACGTAAATGGTTAATTTCTCGTTAATATTCAAAAGCAAATATTATTAAAGCTTAGGCACAATATATACCTAATAGCAAAATGTATCATTATAGCTAACGTAACTTGTAACCTAATAGCATAAGTGTTGCCATTAATTAAAAGAATAATACACACACACATACACATATCATCACGGGTGCCTTACGGCGCCCGAGACCGCCTAGACGGCCCCAGCGGAGGGGTTTTAATCCCACCTCGTCGTAGCCGATGGTATTAGTCTACACCGAACAAGTCTAGCTCGTCGCGATGTTTTGAATAGACTCAATAATCCATCTATAAACAGTTTCACAAGTTGGTATAGTGAAACCGGGACCGACAGCTTAACGTGCTCTCCGAGACACTAAAGTGGTGTTGTCAAAAGAATAATAATAATTTAAAAAAGATTTAACTCACAAAATTTAACATGTCATTAAATTGTAGACTCTACATACCATATTTATTATTGTTAAACTAAATAAATACAAAGTAACTGACAAACAAAGAAAGACGCCAACGATTCATATATCGCTTCCTCTCAATAATCTGAACAAAGAGGAAGTGTGGGCAAAAGTGACAAAAGGAGTAAGACAAACATATTGTGTCTCATGTGGAGGGAGGGGAGAGAGGGAGAGGGGAGAGGTCAACAGATTGGACCTCCGTATCCTAGATTATCCCACTATCCATTCACCTGAGCCCGTGCTTTGTACACGTTATCTTGAAGCAAGAAAAATTGCTTGGCTATACAAATTCTTGCTAGAAGATTTATCTTCTAAAAGTTTATTGACTATTTTTATGGTTGTGGTGTTAACTTTATTGACGTTAATAATATACATGGTGAATTTGAAAGGTTGTACTTTGGGGTAATATGAGGCTATACAGATCAAATTAAATTGTGGAATGTTTTGCCTGCTTGCGTGTTTCCTTCATCCTATAACCTTGAGTCCTTTAAACGAAGCGTGAATAGACATCTTAAGCCGGCATAATGGATGAAACCAGCTCTTACAACACAGTTCTAAGAGCTGGTTGTGTTCATTTTTGGACCTGCATACTGCTTTCGATAAAAAAAAACTACTTTTTCCATGAAACCTGTCTGTCGCATATACATATTATAACTGAATGTAAAGCTAATAATATATAGATGGGTTATTGAGTCTATTCAAAACATCGCGACGAGCTAGCCACTTGTTCGGCGTAGACTCATACCATCGGGTACGACGAGGTGGGATTAAAACCTCTCCGCTGGGTACCCTGGGGCCGTCTAGGCGGTCTCGGGCGCCGAAAGGCACTCGTGATGATATGTATGTATGTAACTAATAGTAATTATGCATATTAGGTATGGTCTTAAAAGTATTAGGATTATTTATTTTGCCCCCAAGAACTTACTGTCCCTTTTTTCTATTAATATTTAATGTTATTCGCTTTGTACTATAAGCGATCTACTATATCTCTAGTATCTACTATGAATTTTTTTAATAACCGTAACTCTTCCTCGTAAATTAAAATAATATATCACCAAGAAAATCACAGGAATTAACGAATAGGTACACAAAAGCGACAAAGACTTCACACAACTCTAGGGGTTTTTGAAGGGGTATTGTGCGAAAAAAGTACGTGATAACGAATGAATACGTCGTTCGAGATCGGCGTCGCGTTCGTGCTGTCCATTGAAGCTAACGAGCGAGATGGAGGACAAAATGCCCTCACGTGCCGACAATGGACACCTCACCCATTATTGTGTTGCGACACATACCTTCCTCTCCCAGCTAACGTTTTAGACAGGATGAATTTGAAAGGTTGTACTTTGTGAGACTCTACTCATCAAATCGAACAGTTTTTTCCATAGAAGCATGTGTCGCAATAAAAAAAATGTTTGGTTTCCCCATACAAATTGGTCAAGTAAAGGTAAAATGCTATATAATACAACAAAAAAATTAAAGTAAGTTATTAACAATATTAACCCCTTTCACTATACCGGCTAAATAATACAGTTACGAAATGGGCGGCGACATGTATGTATTTGCATTACGAGTCTATTTTAATATCCCCGCTGCTATATCATCAAATCAATCATCAGTTTCGTGACGGTTACGAAAGGAGACTACCCGTTCGATAAGAAATCGATGCAGCAGTCTTCGGAAAATCGGTGAATCCACAGACTAAAACATGACTAGGTCATTTGATTGTTTTAGCATCTGTATGTATGGTGGTAAAGTAAAGCAACGTTACTTGGAATAAATAGAATACAAAAAAAAACAATAAAGGCGTTTATTAATTTCCGCTAACACTTAACCAATACCCGAGTTTATTTCGAAGTAAATAATTACTTATTTACTACTTCCTTAGTACTCAAGTCATGTACTTAGTAAAACGCATTACGACAATTAGATAAGGATCGTAATGAAGTTAAAAGGGAACAGTGGTGTCTGACGTGGTCTCTTGAATTTAATTGTTCTCCTTGCTAATTAATGTGGCGGAGAATGAAGGAGAGACCATTAAAGTCGGTTTTAAGAATAAACTTAAGGCACAAGAAGAACTTTTATGCAATAAAAAGTGTTGAGTTTTTTATTTTTTTATTTATTAACACGGTATGTGCTTTTATATCTTCTGATGGTAAGAACTTACAAAGATCATGAATAGGGTTGCTTAATACATTGTTATTTAACAATTGTCGAACTCACTATACCGGCTAAATGATGCGATTGCGAAATGGGTGGCGACAAAGTAGAATTTGCATTACGAGTCTATTTTAATATCCTTACTTCTTTATCATGAACTCAACTGCCTTTTGATTAAAAAAACTATTGTTGTTATAGATTAGATTGTAAATAAACAAATTAGAATCTTCTAATTTATTATTCTTGGAGTCTTTTAAGAACACTTTGGTTATAGAAGGTTTTGTCTATTTTACACATTTCAATTTTATTTCAAATAAAAAGAGACAAAACCTATAACTAAAGTGTTCTTTAAGGACTCAATAAGTTTTTTATCAATTCCGGTGCTAGAGTGTATGAATGACAAAAGTCAAAAAAAGTCAAAAGTCAAAATCATTTATTTCATGTAAATCTTTACAGATATTTATGAATAGTCAAAAAAAAAAAGTTTAACAATGAGGTCTTAGAGTGCGTTTGGTTAGGCAGCTATTCATTAACAAAAGAACGAGAAAAAATAATTGAACTTAAACACAATGGAATGGAAGTTTTTCTTTTTTCTTTTAAAGACGATGTTAAGTTTTGTTTGCGTGTAACTTGTCTATGGACTTTCAGCCAATAAGTCCATTTTTTTCGTGCCATACCGTTTTATTTGTTTGTGGCAATATTGTTACAAAAAGTGACAGAAGGCCAATTATGAAGATTGAATTGAAATCTTAATATGAAAATTACTACCGAACCGAACACACACTACATAACCAACTAGTGTAAGACTAGGTGGTTAGCTGATTCCATTGACCTGTCAATCATTATCTGCCATACAAGAGAGCCACCAAGGCGACCAACTTCACCGATCATATCCATGCCTTAAATATTTATTGTAAATAAAAGGTAAATAACCAATCAGATATAAGTAAACGACGAACGAAAAATACAGATATTATGATAACGTGGCCTAACATCTTTACAGATCAAATTAAAAATTAAACTAGAACCCTTAAAAATAAAATAGTTATATAATAATATAAATAAAACACAACTTTATTTCGTTACGATATATTTAGCCTTACATGGCGTCTTCAGTCGTATGATATTAAAATTAAGAAAATATAATAAATTAAGTACTTATGTTTTTTTTTATTTTTTTTATTAGGATAAGGTATGAACGTGTGTGTCTTTGTAGCGTAGGTGTGTGTCCGTATTGTGTATGAAAATTGTTAGTAAGTCAAGTCTGTGTCACAATTGAAATAGAAAAGTACGAGTCCAATATCAGACGTGCCTGCTGGAATCGATGCATGGATGTAGAGGAAGCTAGGGAAGTATGTAGAAATTGTACGAAGTAGCGTACATTAAACTCTCTGAAGTCCAGTTTAGTTCTACGTATATATTTTAAAAAGACAGACAAATCAAATAATAATTTGATCAACTGTTTATAATTTCAGGGAAAGTGTTCTGCTAAGAGTTCTATAATTCTCCATTAAAAATGGGTAGCCTTCTTTTAACAACTAACCAAAAACATATTAAATCATTTATTTATAAAACATTACAAAAATAAAATGAATAAAAATGGAAAATTTTAATAAACTAAACTTAATCTAATAAACTTAAACTTTAATGAAAAAAAAAATACTGTATGAGGCGCTACTTGGTAGGGTACCTAATACGCTAGCAGCTCATTTTCCGAGGTCTCGGATAAATCCGCGAGCCTCGGTTCCCAAGTTTGAAAATGATTGGGGATGAAAATTACAAAAACATGGAATTTTCACCCCCAATATTTTTAAGAGAGTTATATGCTGATAATAAGTATATTTTAATATACATGGTGAATTTGAAAGGATGTACTTTGGGCTAATATGAGGTTCTGCTGATTAAATCGAACAACTTTTCCCATGGAACCATGTGTCGCAAATGAAAAAAAATGTTGGCTTCCCCATACAAATTGGTCATTTTAACATTACTAGTTTGTATGGAGAAGGCAATCTTTTTTTTTTCATTTGCGGCACATGGTTCCATGGGAAAAGTTGTTCGTATTGATGAGTAGAACCTCATATTAGCCCAAAGTACATCCTTTCAAAGTCACCCTGTATAATGTATAAATATATGTATTTATGTGTGTGTATAAATATATATGGGTGTGTGTAGGAATGTGATTTATCTAATGTATTGGTATTTTAGGGTTAATACAATTTGTCGTTGTTAATTTGATTATTAAGTTACTAGTAATCTATGTATCTCATATTGGTCGTAGCGTGATATTATGTAAAAGCCTTCCTTGATAGTGGGGCTATCCAACACTAAAATATTTTTTCAATTCGAACCAGTTGATCCTGAGATTAGCGCGTTTAACCAAACAAAAAAATAACAAACTACTCAGCATTATAATATTAGTATAGATGAATAAATAAATAATATTAATATTATTTAAAAAAATCACACGAATAAATTTCATGAAATAATGACAAATAAATAAAGTAACAATTCCGAGCGCAGTCGGCCGGCTAGTCACTAATAAAAAGTTATAGCCGACTAAGTAATCACTTAATTTTCCACCATATTCTTGAGACGGGTAACGATGTCGTACTTATAAAGGAAGGGGAACTTAAAGGCAGAGGTAAACTTAAGTACCAACATTTTCAAATATAATTTTATTTTTAGTTAAAATATTTCGTAATTGGGGTCTTTGAAGGAGAAAACCGAAACTCTATTGTCTGGCGCCTGTTTATTCAACACATATATACTTACTTATATGAAAAACGCTGCGACAGTATTTTGATAATCTATACTAATATAGTAAATGATAATAAAATCATTATATTACTTTGCAATTATTCCGCTTATGATGTTGGTGTACTAATTATGTGTTACACAAAGAACTATCACCAACAAAGGAACATTTTGTCGACACGTGTTTCACCTTTTAAGTATTATGTAATATATTATTATTATCTAAATTATACCAACATAATAAGTGAAATAATCGCAAAGTACAGTAAGTAATCGTAATGGACCGCAAAATAATGCCTGATTCAATTAAATATGGTAAAGACGAAGAGTTTGTTTGATTGCGCTAATCTCTGGAACTATTAGACGATTTTTTAAAGATTTCTTGCAATCAATAGCCCAATTCTATACGATATTTGATACTAAACTACTCTTAGAAGCCGAACAAAAATAAAAAAAGTGAGATTTAACATTTAGCAAAAATGAAGTAATAATCTGATTTCTCGCGGACAGCTAGTTAAAATAAAAGTTCATATATTGTAGGTAATCAAATTTTAAAATAGAATACGTTTGTTGCGAAACCCTATCATAGGCCTATTACGCCGCACAACGTTAAGCTAAACTTTTACCCAAATGACGTAGTTGTTTGTAAATTTTCAAAATCACCATGTTTGCATTACGTCAGAATTGTATCATATCTATTAAAGTTTAGATTAATTTTTAACTTATGTTGTCACAATTAAATGAACTGTCTTTGTTGTGACTTTTGATGTTATTCTGTATTTTGTGATCTTTGAATATATCGCTTAAACTGAAAACCTTCTTGTTTTAGTATTATTTAAAGAACCTTTTCATGACATCGTTACTGAATTTATTGAAGACTCGTAAAGCCGGACCTTAAATAGGATCCATTGTCGCTTTAGGTAAAAAAAGGTGGATTCATGTTAGATAAATAAATCCCCAATTAATTATCATTTTTGTTAGGAATAAACCAAATTTCATCTGTCATCGCGACCCTCTTTGCCCTTTCTTCCATTTCCAGTTCGATTAACAAAAATGAGTAATGTTATTGTTTTGTGTAAATAAAGTTGTTTATTGGTAGTAGATATTTTTATTCTATATTTAGGAAGGTCACCTTTTCCTCTGTCTAGAGTTGCGTGTGGTTACTAGCAGACACAACGCAGTATAATGTAGTATATTCGTAATTCACAGAATTATCAACTTAATGCAACGCGCAAGAAGAATTCCAGCAGTCATTAGAAGGGTCTTGGCCTTCCAAGATCGGTATAGAATCTATGAATAGCTAAGAACATGGCTCCCCAATTTTCCTTCAAATCTCATCATTAAAAAAAATGGAAATGAAACACTACACTAAAGTAACTTTTGTTTCCTTTATATATTTTAATTTTTATCGGTGCACAGCATGTGACTTTGTATGTAGCTGATGGTAAGTAGACCTACAAGCCCAGGAATAGGGTCGATCAATACATTGTTATTTAACAATATTGATCGCTTTCACTATGCCGGCTAAATGATACGATTACGAAATGGGGGGCGACAAAGACGTATTTGCATTACGAGTCTATTTTAATATCCTCGCTGCTTTATCTATATATATATATTTAAATAATATATTTTACCTACAAGATTTGTAAGAATATACTTAAATAAATTTAAAAAAGTTTATACCAGAAAGAATAAGTAACTAAGGACAAACACGATCGTTCATTTGAAAAACGAACATAAATTTTGAAATAAGATTTTCGCTATAAATCTTTATTTTCTTTCCTTTAGATCTACCTAAAGAAGTTCTCGAAACGAATTATGCAAGTTTCAAGTTAGGTGGCACCGGTTTTAATTTCCTGTTCATCGTTGCACGAGCTGCACCCTTACCTGAAAACGGTGGCAACACAGAAATGAAAACGGTGGCAACACAAAACTAAATCTGTAGACAGGCGAAGTGCATCGATTTCAATATAATTCACGCGTGGCTTATTTTTGTTAGAGTGACACTACTACTTGGTACGTCAGTTTATTAATAGTTGCTGGTACTTAACCGACGTTGAATTAACGTTGCGGTGAAATATTTTTACGAAGTTTTTGAGCGTCGTAACATTATAAATAAAATAAAAATGAATCTAAAATGAATTATAAAACGTTTAATAGTGGTTTATTTAAGGCACCTATTTATTAATAAACTTCGGTAATTTTGACTTTAACTAAAAATTAAATTATAAATCACTAGGCCTTCAATAACTAGACCTAAATATTTTTTTTTTCAGAATATGGACTTGCCAGAATGTAGGTAAGATTTTGTAGAAAATTAGCCCCCAATTGCCATATCCTGGTCAAACTGATCGTCCAGGTTTTTGATTTAAGTACTTTATTATGTATGCACGATTCTATTTGCATGTCCGAATCAGTTTTAGTAAACTTAAGCACCTACATTAGTTAAGACCACTATTTTGCACAACTGGATTCAGATTGAACATTTTTTATAATGAAATCTTCTGATTTATTAATTATAGTACGACCACGTACATTATGTCCCTTCTAACTTTTTTGTGATCCCAGGAATTTTAGCGCTTGGGCTTCTAAAAGGGGTGGGGATGAAGGTTTTGGGAGATTAGTGATAAGTTTACTAATTTTGGGTACATGAATTATAGATACGTGGATTTTAATCTTAAATTCCTTACTTTGTCTTATTTAAGTAGACGTTTTAACTTAATTTATCTTAATAAATTTATGAGTACTTTAAAGTTTTGCTTTGAAGTGTCTTAATTAATATTTATTTTAGTTTCACTTTATAGGTACAAATATAAAAAATGGTGGTAATAAAAAAAAAGTTTTTGACGAATAAACATTTAATTTGTACAAAAATACTTTGCGTTTTGTAATGAAATGGACATACTAAAAAATAATTTTGACCAACGATTATGACCAAATGTAAATAAAATAATTTATTTTTTTATGTTACAATACGGAAAACAGTAAAACTCATAGTGGACATAAAAAGTTATATACATTTTTTATGATACTCGTGTCACCCAAATGTAACCAAAAGACATTGCAAGAAAGATTGCCAATCCACTTCTATGGAAATTTATCATATTCTCCTTGGCATTAATATGAATTTATTCTTGGCCACTAATCAAGCTGGAATGGTTCGAGCTGTACTCTGGACAGTTATAGATGCGATTTTAATGCATGGACTACACAAGGATATATATATATCCTTGTGTAGTCCATGCATTAAAATCGCATCTGTGTGGATCATATGATATTGGCGGGCAAGGTTTCAATTCTCTAAAAATCCGTATAGTACAAACCGGTGTGAACTTAGCAGCCAAAATATAGCAGCTATTATAACTCGACTAATTTAAAAAGTCAATATTTCTAAGCTTATTAATTGCAATACAAACAATGGAAATCCTATGAATTATGAAAATTCTTTCAGGAAAATTATAAATTAACCAGATGGCAATATTATTTCTGATGAAAAATAACATTTATCAGAATATTTTCTCTGATATTAAAATATAACTTTACAAGTGGCCCACTTCAACGAAATATACAAAAATGATTTCCCACCCCCCTTACAGTGGAACCTTGATTATGAAAATTGAGTGAAAACAATCTCGTAGCAAAATAATTTTGACATTTTAACTTAGCATAAGGTTTATTGTTTTTGAACATCATTATAACTTGTTAGACAAAAAATAACTTAGGCAATGAAAAGCAACTGAAATTGTATAAAAAATTCTGATTTTCTTGTTGCTACGACAAAATTAAGTATTTTAATATAATAATTAAGCGTCTTAGAAATCTTTCTTCATCTCACAACTTATACAGTAAATAAAGCTTTGCCTTATCTATCGAAAAATATGTTTCAAAATTCCTTACAGTGGGGCCTTGACTGAAAAAAATGAAAGAAACTACAATTTCGTAGTAAAAAATATCATATAATAATTAAGCTTCTTAGAAATCTTTCTTCACCTTACAACTTATACAGTTAATAAAGCTTAGCATTATCTATCGAAAAATGTGTTTCAAAATTCCTTACAGAGGGGACTTGACTGAAAAAATTGAGTGCGACTACAATTTCGTAGCAAAAAAAATTATGTCATAATCAAGTATCTTAGAAATGATCCTTCACCTTAAAACTTTTATAGTGAATAAAGATTTGCCTTATCTTTTGAAAAATATGTTCCAAAATTTCTTACAGTGGGGCCTTGACTGAAAAAAATTAAGGAAACTACAGTTTCATAGTAAAAAATTTCATGTCATAATTAGGCATCTTAGAAATCTTTCTTCACCTTACAACTTATACAGTTAATAAAGCTTTGCCTTATCTATCGAAAAATGTGTTTCGAAATTCCTTACAGAGGGGACTTGACTGAAAAAATTGAGTGCGACTACAATTTCGTAGTAAAAAATTTTATGTCATAATCAAGTATCTTAGAAATGATCCTTCACCTTGAAACTTATATAGTGAATAAAGCTTTGCCTTATCTATCGAAAAATATGTTTCAAAATTCCTTACAGTGGGGCCTTGACTGAAAAAAATTAGTGAAACTACCATTTCGTAGTATAAAATATCATATAATAATTAAGCATCTTAGAAATCTTTCTTCACCTTACAACTTATACAGTTAATAAAGCTTTGCCTTATCTATCGAAAAATGTGTTTCAAAATTCCTTACAGAGGGGACTTGACTGAAAAAATTGTGTGCGACTACAATTTCGTAGTAAAAAAAATTATGTCATAGTCAAGTATCTTAGAAATGATCCTTCACCTTGAAACTTATATAGTGAATAAAGCTTTGCCTTATCTATCGAAAAATATGTTTCAAAATTCCTTACAGTGGGGCCTTGACTGAAAAAAATTAGTGAAACTACCATTTCGTAGTATAAAATATCATATAATAATTAAGCATCTTAGAAATCTTTCTTCACCTTACAACTTATACAGTTAATAAAGCTTTGCCTTATCTATCGAAAAATGTGTTTCAAAATTCCTTACAGAGGGGACTTGACTGAAAAAATTGTGTGCGACTACAATTTCGTAGTAAAAAAATTTATGTCATAATCAAGTATTTTAGAAATGATCCTTCACCTTAAAGCTTTTATAGTGAATAAAGCTTTGCCTTATCTTTTGAAAAATATGTTCCAAAATTTCTTACAGTGGGGCCTTGACTGAAAAAAATGAAGGAAACTACAATTTTGTAGTAAAAAATATCATATAATAATTAAGCATCTTAGAAATCTTTCTTCACCTTACAACTTATACAGTTAATAAAGCTTTGCTTTATCTATCGAAAAATGTGTTTCAAAATTCCTTACAGAGGGGACTTGACTGAAAAAATTGAGTGCGACTACAATTTCGTAGTAAAAAATTTTATGTCATAATCAAGTATCTTAGAAATGATCCTTCACCTTAAAACTTATATAGTGAATAAAGCTTTGCCTTATTTATCGAAAAATATGTTCCAAAATTCCTTACAGAGGGGACTTGACTGAAAAAATTGAATGCGACTACAATTTCGTAGCAAAAAAATTTATGTCATAATCAAGTATCTTAGGAATGATCCTTCACCTTAAAACTTTTATAGTGAATAAAGCTTTGCCTTATCTTTTGAAAAATATGTTCCAAAATTTCTTACAGTGGGGCTTTGACTGAAAAAAATGAAGGAAACTACAGTTTTATAGTAAAAAATTTCATGTCATAATTAAGCATCTTAGAAATCTTTCTTCACCTTACAACTTATACAGTTAATAAAGCTTTGCCTTATCTATCGAAAAATGTGTTTCAAAATTCCTTACAGAGGGGACTTGACTGAAAAAATTGAATGCGACTACAATTTCGTAGCAAAAAAATTTATGTCATAATCAAGTATCTTAGAAATGATCCTTCACCTTAAAACTTTTATAGTGAATTAAGATTTGCCTTATCTTTTGAAAAATATGTTCCAAAATTCCTTACAGAGGGGACTTGACTGAAAAAATTGAATGCGACTACAATTTCGTAGCAAAAAAATTTATGTCATAATCAAGTATCTTAGAAATGATCCTTCACCTTAAAACTTTTATAGTGAATTAAGATTTGCCTTATCTTTTGAAAAATATGTTCCAAAATTTCTTACAGTGGGGCTTTGACTGAAAAAAATGAAGGAAACTACAGTTTCATAGTAAAAAATTTCATGTCATAATTAAGCATCTTGGAAATCTTTCTTCACCTTACAACTTATACAGTTAATAAAGCTTTGCCTTATCTATCGAAAAATGTGTTTCAAAATTCCTTACAGAGGGGACTTGACTGAAAAAATTGAGTGCGACTACAATTTCGTAGTAAAAATTTTTATGTCATAATCAAGTATCTTAGAAATGATCCTTCACCTTAAAACTTATATAGTGAATAACGCTTTGCCTTATCTATCGAAAAATATGTTCCAAAATTCCTTACAGAGGGGACTTGACTGAAAAAATTGAATGCGACTACAATTTCGTAGCAAAAAAATTTATGTCATAATCAAGTATCTTAGAAATGATCCTTCACCTTAAAACTTTTATAGTGAATTATGATTTGCCTTATCTTTTGAAAAATATGTTCCAAAATTTCTTACAGTGGGGCCTTGACTGAAAAAAATGAAGGAAACTACAATTTTGTAGTAAAAAATATCATATAATAATTAAGCATCTTAGAAATCTTTCTTCACCTTACAACTTATACAGTTAATAAAGCTTTGCTTTATCTATCGAAAAATGTGTTTCAAAATTCCTTACAGAGGGGACTTGACTGAAAAAATTGAGTGCGACTACAATTTCGTAGTAAAAAATTTTATGTCATAATCAAGTATCTTAGAAATGATCCTTCACCTTAAAACTTATATAGTGAATAAAGCTTTGCCTTATTTATCGAAAAATATGTTTCAAAATTCCTTACAGAGGGGACTTGACTGAAAAAATTGTGTGCGACTACAATTTCGTAGTAAAAAAATTTATGTCATAATCAAGTATTTTAGAAATGATCCTTCACCTTAAAGCTTTTATAGTGAATAAAGCTTTGCCTTATCTTTTGAAAAATATGTTCCAAAATTTCTTACAGTGGGGCCTTGACTGAAAAAAATGAAGGAAACTACAATTTTGTAGTAAAAAATATCATATAATAATTAAGCATCTTAGAAATCTTTCTTCACCTTACAACTTATACAGTTAATAAAGCTTTGCTTTATCTATCGAAAAATGTGTTTCAAAATTCCTTACAGAGGGGACTTGACTGAAAAAATTGAGTGCGACTACAATTTCGTAGTAAAAAATTTTATGTCATAATAAAGTATCTTAGAAATGATCCTTCACCTTAAAACTTATATAGTGAATAAAGCTTTGCCTTATTTATCGAAAAATATGTTCCAAAATTCCTTACAGAGGGGACTTGACTGAAAAAATTGAATGCGACTACAATTTCGTAGCAAAAAAATTTATGTCATAATCAAGTATCTTAGGAATGATCCTTCACCTTAAAACTTTTATAGTGAATAAAGCTTTGCCTTATCTTTTGAAAAATATGTTCCAAAATTTCTTACAGTGGGGCCTTGACTGAAAAAAATGAAGGAAACTACAATTTTGTAGTAAAAAATATCATATAATAATTAAGCATCTTAGAAATCTTTCTTCACCTTACAACTTATACAGTTAATAAAGCTTTGCTTTATCTATCGAAAAATGTGTTTCAAAATTCCTTACAGAGGGGACTTGACTGAAAAAATTGAGTGCGACTACAATTTCGTAGCAAAAAAAATTATGTCATAATCAAGTATCTTAGAAATGATCCTTCACCTTAAAACTTTTATAGTGAATAAAGATTTGCCTTATCTTTTGAAAAATATGTTCCAAAATTTCTTACAGTGGGGCCTTGACTGAAAAAAATTAAGGAAACTACAGTTTCATAGTAAAAAATTTCATGTCATAATTAGGCATCTTAGAAATCTTTCTTCACCTTACAACTTATACAGTTAATAAAGCTTTGCCTTATCTATCGAAAAATGTGTTTCGAAATTCCTTACAGAGGGGACTTGACTGAAAAAATTGAGTGCGACTACAATTTCGTAGTAAAAATTTTATGTCATAATCAAGTATCTTAGAAATGATCCTTCACCTTAAAACTTATATAGTGAATAAAGCTTTGCCTTATTTATCGAAAAATATGTTCCAAAATTCCTTACAGAGGGGACTTGACTGAAAAAATTGAATGCGACTACAATTTCGTAGCAAAAAAATTTATGTCATAATCAAGTATCTTAGGAATGATCCTTCACCTTAAAACTTTTATAGTGAATAAAGCTTTGCCTTATCTTTTGAAAAATATGTTCCAAAATTTCTTACAGTGGGGCCTTGACTGAAAAAAATGAAGGAAACTACAATTTTGTAGTAAAAAATATCATATAATAATTAAGCATCTTAGAAATCTTTCTTCACCTTACAACTTATACAGTTAATAAAGCTTTGCTTTATCTATCGAAAAATGTGTTTCAAAATTCCTTACAGAGGGGACTTGACTGAAAAAATTGAGTGCGACTACAATTTCGTAGTAAAAAATTTTATGTCATAATCAAGTATCTTAGAAATGATCCTTCACCTTAAAACTTTTATAGTGAATTATGATTTGCCTTATCTTTTGAAAAATATGTTCCAAAATTTCTTACAGTGGGGCCTTGACTGAAAAAAATGAAGGAAACTACAATTTTGTAGTAAAAAATATCATATAATAATTAAGCATCTTAGAAATCTTTCTTCACCTTACAACTTATACAGTTAATAAAGCTTTGCTTTATCTATCGAAAAATGTGTTTCAAAATTCCTTACAGAGGGGACTTGACTGAAAAAATTGAGTGCGACTACAATTTCGTAGTAAAAAATTTTATGTCATAATCAAGTATCTTAGAAATGATCCTTCACCTTAAAACTTATATAGTGAATAAAGCTTTGCCTTATTTATCGAAAAATATGTTTCAAAATTCCTTACAGAGGGGACTTGACTGAAAAAATTGTGTGCGACTACAATTTCGTAGTAAAAAAATTTATGTCATAATCAAGTATTTTAGAAATGATCCTTCACCTTAAAGCTTTTATAGTGAATAAAGCTTTGCCTTATCTTTTGAAAAATATGTTCCAAAATTTCTTACAGTGGGGCCTTGACTGAAAAAAATGAAGGAAACTACAATTTTGTAGTAAAAAATATCATATAATAATTAAGCATCTTAGAAATCTTTCTTCACCTTACAACTTATACAGTTAATAAAGCTTTGCTTTATCTATCGAAAAATGTGTTTCAAAATTCCTTACAGAGGGGACTTGACTGAAAAAATTGAGTGCGACTACAATTTCGTAGTAAAAAATTTTATGTCATAATCAAGTATCTTAGAAATGATCCTTCACCTTAAAACTTATATAGTGAATAAAGCTTTGCCTTATTTATCGAAAAATATGTTCCAAAATTCCTTACAGAGGGGACTTGACTGAAAAAATTGAATGCGACTACAATTTCGTAGCAAAAAAATTTATGTCATAATCAAGTATCTTAGGAATGATCCTTCACCTTAAAACTTTTATAGTGAATAAAGCTTTGCCTTATCTTTTGAAAAATATGTTCCAAAATTTCTTACAGTGGGGCTTTGACTGAAAAAAATGAAGGAAACTACAGTTTTATAGTAAAAAATTTCATGTCATAATTAAGCATCTTAGAAATCTTTCTTCACCTTACAACTTATACAGTTAATAAAGCTTTGCCTTATCTATCGAAAAATGTGTTTCAAAATTCCTTACAGAGGGGACTTGACTGAAAAAATTGAATGCGACTACAATTTCGTAGCAAAAAAATTTATGTCATAATCAAGTATCTTAGAAATGATCCTTCACCTTAAAACTTTTATAGTGAATTAAGATTTGCCTTATCTTTTGAAAAATATGTTCCAAAATTCCTTACAGAGGGGACTTGACTGAAAAAATTGAATGCGACTACAATTTCGTAGCAAAAAAATTTATGTCATAATCAAGTATCTTAGAAATGATCCTTCACCTTAAAACTTTTATAGTGAATTAAGATTTGCCTTATCTTTTGAAAAATATGTTCCAAAATTTCTTACAGTGGGGCTTTGACTGAAAAAAATGAAGGAAACTACAGTTTCATAGTAAAAAATTTCATGTCATAATTAGGCATCTTAGAAATCTTTCTTCACCTTACAACTTATACAGTTAATAAAGCTTTGCCTTATCTATTGAAAAATGTGTTTCGAAATTCCTTACAGAGCGGACTTGACTGAAAAAATTGAGTGCGACTACAATTTCGTAGTAAAAATTTTTATGTCATAATCAAGTATCTTAGAAATGATCCTTCACCTTGAAACTTATATAGTGAATAAAGCTTTGCCTTATCTATCGAAAAATATGTTCCAAAATTCCTTACAGTGGGGCCTTGACTGAAAAAATTTAGTGAAACTACCATTTCGTAGTAAAAAATATCATATAATAATTAAGCATTTTAGAAATCTTTCTTCACCTTACAACTTATACAGTTAATAAAGCTTTGCCTTATCTATCGAAAAATATGTTTCAAGATTGCTTACAAAGGGGACTTGACTGAAAAAATTGAGTGCGACTACAATTTCGTAGTAAAAATTTTTATGTCATAATCAAGTATCTTAGAAATGATCCTTCACCTTAAAACTTATATAGTGAATAAAGCTTTGCCTTATCTATCGAAAAATATGTTCCAAAATTCCTTACAGTGGGGCCTTGACTGAAAAAAATTAGTGAAACTACATTTTCGTAGTAAAAAATATCATATAATAATTAAGCATCTTAGAAATCTTTCTTCACCTTACAACTTATACAGTTAATAAAGCTTTGCTTTATCTATCGAAAAATGTGTTTCAAAATTCCTTACAGAGGGGACTTGACTGAAAAAATTGAGTGCGACTACAATTTCGTAGTAAAAAAATTTATGTCATAATCAAGTATCTTAGAAATGATCCTTCACCTTAAAACTTATATAGTGAATAAAGCTTTGCCTTATCTATCGAAAAATATGTTCCAAAATTCCTTACAGAGGGGACTTGACTGAAAAAATTGAATGCGACTACAATTTCGTAGCAAAAAATTTTATGTCATAATCAAGTATCTTAGAAATGATCCTTCACCTTGAAACTTATATAGTGAATAAAGCTTTGCCTTATCTATCGAAAAATATGTTCCAAAATTCCTTACAGTGGGGCCTTGACTGAAAAAATTTAGTGAAACTACATTTTCGTAGTAAAAAATATCATATAATAATTAAGCATCTTAGAAATCTTTCTTCACCTTACAACTTATACAGTTAATAAAGCTTTGCTTTATCTATCGAAAAATGTGTTTCAAAATTCATAACAGAGGGGACTTGACTGAAAAAATTGAGTGCGACTACAATTTCGTAGTAAAAAATTTTATGTCATAATCAAGTATCTTAGAAATGATCCTTCACCTTAAAACTTATATAGTGAATAAAGCTTTGCGTTATCTATCGAAAAATATGTTCCAAAATTCCTTACAGTGGGGCCTTGACTGAAAAAAATGAAGGAAACTACAATTTTGTAGTAAAAAATATCATATAATAATTAAGCATCTTAGAAATCTTTCTTCACCTTACAACTTATACAGTTAATAAAGCTTTGCCTTATCTATCGAAAAATGTGTTTCAAAATTCCTTACAGAGGGGACTTGACTGAAAATATTGTGTGCGACTACAATTTCGTAGTAAAAAAATTTATGTCATAATCAAGTATTTTAGAAATGATCCTTCACCTTAAAGCTTTTATAGTGAATAAAGCTTTGCCTTATCTTTTGAAAAATATGTTCCAAAATTTCTTACAGTGGGGCCTTGACTGAAAAAAATGAAGGAAACTACAGTTTTGTAGTAAAAAATATCATATAATAATTAAGCATCTTAGAAATCTTTCTTCACCTTACAACTTATACAGTTAATAAAGCTTTGCCTTATCTATCGAAAAATGTGTTTCAAAATTCCTTACAGAGGGGACTTGACTGAAAAAATTGTGTGCGACTACAATTTCGTAGTAAAAAAATTTATGTCATAATCAAGTATTTTAGAAATGATCCTTCACCTTAAAGCTTTTATAGTGAATAAAGCTTTGCCTTATCTTTTGAAAAATATGTTCCAAAATTTCTTACAGTGGGGCCTTGACTGAAAAAAATGAAGGAAACTACAATTTTGTAGTAAAAAATATCATATAATAATTAAGCATCTTAGAAATCTTTCTTCACCATACAACTTATACAGTTAATAAAGCTTTGCTTTATCTATCGAAAAATGTGTTTCAAAATTCCTTACAGAGGGGACTTGACTGAAAAAATTGAGTGCGACTACAATTTCGTAGTAAAAAATTTTATGTCATAATCAAGTATCTTAGAAATGATCCTTCACCTTAAAACTTATATAGTGAATAAAGCTTTGCCTTATCTATCGAAAAATATGTTCCAAAATTCCTTACAGAGGGGACTTGACTGAAAAAATTGAATGCGACTACAATTTCGTAGCAAAAAATTTTATGTCATAATCAAGTATCTTAGAAATGATCCTTCACCTTGAAACTTATATAGTGAATAAAGCTTTGCCTTATCTATCGAAAAATATGTTCCAAAATTCCTTACAGTGGGGCCTTGACTGAAAAAATTTAGTGAAACTACAATTTCTTAGTAAAAAATATCATATTATAATTAAGCATGTTAGAAATCTTTCTTCACCTTACAACTTATTTAACATATTTTTGATAGATAAGGCAAAGCTTTATTAACTGTATAAGTTGTAAGGTGAAGAAAGATTTCTAAGATGCTTAATTATTATATGATATTTTTTACTACGAAATGGTAGTTTCACTAAATTTTTTCAGTCAAGGCCCCACTGTAAGGAATTTTGGAACATATTTTTTGATAGATAAGGCAAAGCTTTATTCACTATATAAGTTTCAAGGTGAAGGATCATTTCTAAGATACTTGATTATGACATAAAATTTTTTATTACGAAATTGTAGTCGCACTCAATTTTTTCAGTCAAGTCCCCTCTGTAAGGAATTTTAAAACACATTTTTCAATAGATAAGGCAAAGCTTTATTAACTGTATAAGTTGTAAGGTGAAGAAAGATTTCTAAGATGCCTAATTATGACATGAAATTTTTTACTATGAAACTGTAGTTTCCTTCATTTTTTTCAGTCAAGGCCCCACTGTAAGAAATTTTGGAACATATTTTTCAAAAGATAAGGCAAATCTTAGTTCACTATAAAAGTTTTAATGTGAAGGATCATTTCTAAGATACTTGATTATGACATAAATTTTTTTGCTACGAAATTGTAGTCGCATTCAATTTTTTCAGTCAAGTCCCCTCTGTAAGGAATTTTGGAACATATTTTTCGATAGATAAGGCAAAGCTTTATTCACTATATAAGTTTTAAGGTGAAGGATCATTTCTAAGATACTTGATTATGACATAAATTTTTTTACTACGAAATTGTAGTCGCACTCAATTTTTTCAGTCAAGTCCCCTCTGTAAGGAATTTTGAAACACATTTTTCGATAGATAAAGCAAAGCTTTATTAACTGTATAAGTTGTAAGGTGAAGAAAGATTTCTAAGATGCTTAATTATTATATGATATTTTTTACTACGAAATTGTAGTTTCACTAAATTTTTAGTCAAGGCCCCACTGTAAGGAATTTTGGAACATATTTTTCGATAGATAAGGCAAAGCTTTATTTACTATATAAGTTTTAAGGTGAAGGATCATTTCTAAGATACTTGATTATGACATAAAAATTTTTACTACGAAATTGTAGTCGCACTCAATTTTTTCAGTCAAGTCCCCTCTGTAAGGAATTTTGAAACACATTTTTCGATAGATAAGGCAAAGCTTTATTAACTGTATAAGTTGTAAGGTGAAGAAAGATTTCTAAGATGCTTAATTATGACATGAAATTTTTTACTATGAAACTGTATTTTCCTTCATTTTTTTCAGTCAAAGCCCCACTGTAAGAAATTTTGGAACATATTTTTCAAAAGATAAGGTAAAGCTTTATTCACTATAAAAGTTTTAAGGTGAAGGATCATTCCTAAGATACTTGATTATGACATAAATTTTTTTGCTACGAAATTGTAGTCGCATTCTTTTTTTTCAGTCAAGTCCCCTCTGTAAGGAATTTTGGAACATATTTTTCGATAAATAAGGCAAAGCTTTATTCACTATATAAGTTTTAAGGTGAAGGATCATTTCTAAGATACTTGATTATGACATAAAATTTTTTACTACGAAATTGTAGTCGCACTCAATTTTTTCAGTCAAGTCCCCTCTGTAAGGAATTTTGAAACACATTTTTCGATAGATAAAGCAAAGCTTTATTAACTGTATAAGTTAATAAAGTATAAGTATATACTGTATAAGGTGAAGAAAGATTTCTAAGATGCTTAATTATTATATGATATTTTTTACTACGAAATTGTAGTTTCCTTCATTTTTTTCAGTCAAGGCCCCACTGTAAGGAATTTTGGAACATATTTTTCGATAGATAAGGCAAAGCTTTATTTACTGTATAAGTTGTGAGATGAAGAAAGATTTCTAAGACGCTTAATTATTATATTAAAAAACTTTATTTTGTCGTAGCAACAAGAAAATCAGAATTTTTTATACAATTTCAGTTGCTTTTCATTGCCTAAGTTATTTTTTGTCTAACAAGTTATAATGATGTTCAAAAACAATAAACCTTATGCTAAGTTAAAATGTCAAAATTATTTAGCTACGAGATTGTTTTCACTCAATTTTCATAATCAAGGTTCCACTGTAAGGGGGGTGGGAAATCATTTTTGTATATTTCGTTGAAGTGGGCCACTTGTAAAGTTATATTTTAATATCAGAGAAAATATTTTGATAAATGTTATTTTTCATCAGAAATAATATTGCCATCTGGTTAATTTTTAATTTTCCTGAAAGAATTTTCATAATTCATAGGATTTCCATTGTTTGTATTGCAATTAATAAGCTTAGAAATATTGACTTTTTAAATTAGTCGAGTTATAATAGCAGCTATATTTTGGCTGCTAAGTTCACACCGGTATAGTACAATCGCATCGCAATATAACAACAATCGTTTAATTTGTTATATTTCGTATTCTGCTAAATAAATATGCATAGAAATAACAGACAACTGTCAAAGTGTCAAGTAACGTGTGTAATTCACACAATTATGATTAGATTGTAATAATTGAAAAGAATTGTGGCTCATTATGATATATTAATACTTTAATAGAATTGGGGCCCAGTAAGATATTTCATCCCTGCTAGGAAACTAATCTTGCCAGTAAAAATCTTTATAGAAATTTAATTGTTGTAAAAGAAAAACCATAGACAAAATCAAGACCCTTTGAATTTATTTATTATAATTAATTTGGAAAAATAATTATTATGTAGAAATCTTTGTTGATTACTTACTAAATATAATGTAAAGAAAAATATTAATATTATGTCATTCCGCAAGGTTCCACTGATCTTTATCTTATCTATAGTCTATATGCGTCCAACTATTTTTGGTATATTTGTATATATTTTTAGTCCGAAAGGTTGAGGATCGATTAATCTTGTGCAATTCTGGTCTTTTCCTAACATACTCCAGCATTCGAAACAGATGAGGTAGTCTATTCAGGAGTAGGGGAAGATTGAATGGTTTTCTATTTTGAATTATTAAGCAATGGTTGGGGTTTCGAAAACAAAAATCTGTAAGGAGACGAAATTCGAAATCTTTCTAGGGTGAAATACATTGTGATTTACGACAAGTTAATTATGCTAGAATGTTTATTTTCATCTAGATTACTAATTAATGTGCTGAAATTCATGAAGTGAATTTCTAAGTGGTTCTTCTCCATCTTTTAATTAAATGGCCTTCTATGTTTTACGCATAATTTTGCCAAGGTAGATTTAAAAAGTGAAAGAATGTAAATTAAAAGTGGGCTAAGAGGATGTAAAGGAATTGGGAAAGGACTAAGGTAGAAAAAGGGAATGGCGACATGACCGTAAGGAAGCACATGGTATAGTCCTGCCAATGTCAAGTGAAGAGGAAAATACCAATGATAAAATGGGTACCGCCATTTTACCATATACACTGAGACACTACTAAAATACTACACTTCTTACACTTAAGATCAGAACGGAATGCTTATTCTACAAAATTGGTACATTTTTGCACTATAAAAATATAATAGAAACACACATCTTCAGTCTTCGGGCTACCCTCAAGGAATCCTTCAAAGTGGTTTACTACGTTAGTTGGTAGATAATGCCTAAGGCAATAGACTCGTCTGTGTTACTATGTTTTAAGATTTAGTAAAATGAAAAATCATAGATTCGTATATTTATTTATTACTTATATATAATTGTAATTATACTACATCGAATTAAAGGGCGAATTATTGCTACTTTTCAACGTGTTGAACTGCACTTTAAAGTTTATCTATATTAAGGCCACTGCATTCGTGACAAAGTCTGTGTTCTCCATCAAAATGGGCGTTCGCACTTCTAGAAATTCTCGACTACTGTTTGTCGCAGAATAGGCTATTTGACTACTTTTTGAAACTCGGTTTATATGTTCCTTCATTACATAATAAGCACACTACATTTATATTTCCGGGATGTCTGCTCTATTATTAATAAAAATCAATGTTAAAGTTTGAATTTCCACAATGGCGCTAAGAGCGCTGCGTCGGTAATGGCACAGAGTGTGACGTCACACGCAAGTAAACAAACAAACACAGATTAAATAAATAGAGAATACATAGAACGTAACATTAATCAGTCGAGAAAACTGTGATTTAATCTGTGGTTTGTTTACTTGCGTGTGACGTCACCAGTCGTCAACAAATCAAAGATGTTTTTGTCATAGGTAATTTTTGTAAAAAATATTCAATTTTATTTCGTGTAATCTACAAAAAATATACATATCTACTTTAGTTTAAATTAAAGTGAAATATGTATTTTTACGCCATTGTCTGATAGGATGACCACAATTTATAGTATATTTTTAATGTAGTCAATTTTGTCTGTCATAGTATTTATTCATCTTTCTGTGTTAGGTTTTTTTTTAAAATCATAAACAAAGCTATTTAATATTATTATTAAAACAAACATATTTATTACAACAAAATTATTTTTACGTACAATTACTAACATAAAAATAATAATTGAACTTTAACTAACGGCCAAGTTGTAATAAATTTAAGTTATTAATAATATATTTAAGTTATTAGGTTTATTTTAGTTTTAATTTTTATACTTACTATTTTATTACCTATCATATATCTTCTAAACAACTTGAGAAAAATTAGATAAATTTCTTAAAAATATAAATAGGTATTCTACTATCAAGACATAGATATAGACAATAGGCAAACTACTAAAGTATAGAAGTCTAATAATATAGCTCTAAGTCTTTATTTTTTAAACGATCTCAAACTTAATACACCTTGTCTATTTTCACCAAAAGTTAACCACCATTTTTAAATATTTATCAGTTAAAGTAATACTTAAAAAGTTTCTAGAAACCTACTGTTAAATTGTTACTTTTTAAGCAATAATTTCTGTTCAGTATAGATTGCTTCTATTTAATATATCTTTTTAGTCTTTTAAACGCTTTTATGGTTGTACACATTCATATTTCGATGGGTAGTGGTCAGCATACACGAAGGTTATATCAAACTTTAAGTATGTAAGACATTGTAACTCTCATGAACTTGGGCAAGTTAAGCTAAAGTTCGCCTGTAATCCGACCCACTTGCAAGCAGATTACCGTAGTTATGCTACGCTAGAGTCACTATATTGTCATTTCTACTTTGAGCTTTTGTTTAATCTATATTAAAGACCCTAAGTAGTATATGTGTTACGAGTATTATCTATCTATACTAATATTAAAAAGCTGCAAATTTTGTTTGTTTTGAATCTGGTTCGAATTAAAAAAAAAATTTCAGTCTTACATTTATCTTAATACATATTATACATTTAACTTAACCGCAGACCAATAAATGCACAGATTATTATTCGCGGACCCAGCGAGAGTAGCCATAAGAAAACCTATTCAATAAGAATTGATAGTATAAATTTAAATTATAATAACCATTTAAATCGACATCGTTGAAATTATACTTGGGGATTTATCTAAAGGAGAAAAAGACCAAGAATATAAAGATATTGATAGACGATTATTTTTTCAAATAAAAATAAGTTTTAAGAGATACTACAAAAGGTGCAAAGTTCTTTGCTGAATAGGTTTACAAAGATGCTGTCATTTCCACAGAACTAGTAGGGTAAGTTGTCACAAACCTCCACTTTTTATACTCCAACGGCGTAGTTTTTTTATGTAAACTTTTTGACGATGGATTAAAGAAGTCCAATTAGGAATTTTCATGTTAAAATTAGTTCGATAACAAGTTGAATTTATTTGTTAGCTGTAGGGACCGAGGATTGGAAACCAATGCAGGTTCTGAAGTAGAAAAATTTAGTGAAGTTTCAGCGACAATTATTTTAACACTTCAAGTGTTTGAGGTGGGTAACGATTTTTCTACCAAGGGATCAGGCCAAGGGACAACACCATACAAATTTGCCTTCAAAATACGTCCTCATTAAAATTCTTAAACATCAGAAAGGAAGTTAGTTTATAATTTGAAAATGAAAATCAATTTGCATACCTACCAATTGGGTTAAATTTAAATTGAACGCTTTCTTATTATATTTATGCCCGTAAACACAATACTGCAAATAAGCCTTACGAAAAATAGTATTTCTAAAAAAATTAACTAACTGTTGTTAATATAGCTTAAAAAAGTATATTTGTGTTAGCGTTTTACGCAACATCACACAAACTAACACTCGCAGGCATACCCACACAAACACGCACGTAATAAAAAAAAAATAAAAAAAAATCTTTTTTATAATAAAAAAAAAAATTATGTAAGTTAATTATTTATTATAAAATATAACGTCAAACGACCGAAGAAGCCTATGGCGATATATATCTTATTTTTTTAAATATATTATTTTATTTCAGTTAATACCTAATATAGCTTAAATAACAGATAAGTGAACGGTACGTAGTAGACTTAATGCTCCGAAGCGTAATATCGATGCATTTAGGTAACACGACGTGCACAGTGGGACAATTAATCTTCTCTCCTTATTCTGTTCTCTATAAACTTCGTGGATGCAGTTAATTTGCTTCGAAACACTATTCGTCACTGCCTTTTTGGGGGATCAATAGAGTTCATTCTTTATAATTTATTTTGGATCGTTCACCCAGCTGAGATAGGATTAGAGTGAAATTTTTACTTGGAAATATACCCGGTGAACTTCGTAACATCTACTAAGATGCAAGATATAATAGTAACTAAAATTATGGCTGAATGATGGAAAGATCTTTGCCTTATCACACCTGGTAGATGAATAGAAAAAATAAATAATCGCAAAGTGTACCGTCATTTTACATACAAAATTACTTTTGTAATTTTTTAGTTTTTCTTTAGGATTTACTTAATTATTTCTTTTTATAATAAATATTTAAATAAAATCGGCCAAGCCGTTTTTGAGGTTTAGAGACCAACGGCGATTTATTTTTATAAAGAAAAAAAATCAATACATTAGTTAGGAATGCTGTAAATTGTCTATATATATAATTTAGTTTGTAAAGATTATAAATTACCCACTTAAAATATTTTTTTTGAGGGTTTTTAATTCCCACCTGTTCATAGCTGATGACATGTATTCATAATATATGTCAAACAAGTGACAAGCTCGTCACGGTATTTTTATAGACTTATATATATAAATAGTTTAGATTGATAACTTAACGCGCACTCCAAAGCATATAGCGGTTTCGTCAAACAAATATATATAATTTTTACATTAAAAACTCATTGGTACACGTACACAGCTGTTTCAAGTCGGGAGCTAAAATCGACCACCGTATTTTATAATATAAAATTTAACTCTATCTGCAAAATAAATTATTCAAAAAGAAAGTAAAATAAGCCCACAGTGATATTAGTATAAATAACTCAACATTTGTAACTCAAAAGCTGTTTTCTTACGAATGAATGCGAAACGGTAGAATTTCTAAACCGCAGTTTTACCCATATTTTTAAATTTATGTAAACAAGTAACATTTCTCACGGGTGGGCTGTGCATAGGATATTAGGCTTAAGTCTTTGGTGCATTCTATTCTATGGAAGAATTCACTGAGGAATTAGGGTTGCCAACAGAAAATTATCATAGTTTAAGATATTATAAGGTAAAATTATTTTGAAACAACAAACGAGTATATTAAGAAACATCTAGAGTCCATTCCAATATCGAATAATTTACACATACATATCATCACGGGTACCTTACGGCGCCCGAGACCGCATAGACGGCCCCAGTGTACCCAGCGGAGGGGTTTTTAATCCCACCTCGTCGTAGCCGATGGTATAAGTCTACACCTAACAAGTGGCTAGCTCGTCGCGATGTTTTGAATAGACTCAATAACCCATATATAAACAGTTTCACAAGTTGGTATAGTGAAACTGGGACCGACAGCTTAACGTGCTCTCCGAGGCACTATTGTGGTGTTGTCAAACAAATGTACATATTTTTTTTAATTAAAAACGTATAAATATTTTAATCTATACTAATATTATAAAGAGAGGTAAAGTTTGTAACTTTGTGAGGGCGTAGGGAGTAATTTCTGGATCTACGAAAATTATTTTTGTATTGGATTGGATAGCCCATTTATTGAAGAAGGCTATATAAAATCATGCTACGACCAATAGGAGCGGAGTATCAATGGATAATTTGAAAAAAATGTTACTTTGGAGAGCTTCCGTTGCGTGCGATGCGTAAACGGTTAAAGTTACGCAGACGAAGTTGCGCGTGGCAGCTGGTAGTCGATAAAATGAAGTTCGCCAATGAAGATTTATTCATAAATTGAGGGTTGTACGAGTATTTTGGGCTAATATGAGGCTTTACTGATCAAATCGAACAACTTTTCTCATGGAACCATGTGTTGCAAATGAAAAAAAAATTGGCATCTCTATACAATTGGTTCTTTTAAAAAGATTTGCGACATATGGTTCTATGGGAAAAGTTGTTGGTTTTGATAAGTAGGGCGTCATATTAGCTCAAAGTACAATCTTTCCAAGTCACCATTTATATCTATCGGGGCTTAGCATATTTAACCATCGATATGGTGTATGGTATGGTGTATGAATATGGTATTTGATAGTCGATAAAATGTAGTTTATAAATGAACATTAAATTTATAAAATCGATATGAATCGATTTATTGAGACTATCAATGCTGTTGTGCTAAAGCCCAAAGTAATAAAAGGGCAGGTATGAAGTGACAAAATCCTTCAAGTGATCTAGACATGTTTCGCTTTTAATATGTGGGCTCACAGGTGTTTAGGAGCCTACTGCATACATTTCAGGCTGAGCTAGTATCTTTCAGGTTACGGTATGATACAGGCTTGATTTGACGTTATAGCATCGAGGTTATATAAAAAAATCATAAACGACTTAAGATATTATTATTTATTATTGCGAAATTTTATCTGTTTTAATACGGTAGTACATCTTAGAAACCATCGTATATGTACAAAATTAATACAAGCCTATTTTTCAATAGATGTTGAATAAAAAGCGAGTGTTTAAATATGTCTGTGTGGTCATACAGTGAATATAACATTATAAATACCTATGGTGCCTAAATAAAAAAAATAAAAAAATATCCAGATAGTTTGACTATAACAACTTGTGAAACTATTTATAGACTCTATCCAAAAATCGACGAGCTATGCAGTATAGGTAGACTCATACCATCGGCTATGACGAGGTGGGATCAAATCTCCTCCGCCTAGTACTCAGAGGCCGTTTATTTATTGTTATTTATCTATTTATTCATACTAAAACTAAACATGTGGCAACCCTAGCTATAGCTTAGTACAGTTAAGTTGGAAGTGGTTTATCAAGAGACCTAGCACCTGCATAATTCACGACGATACATGGGTGCAGGGGCAAAGGAGCACTACTTCTCATGCTGGTTACTAAGTTAAGTAATAACATTTTTATGAAAGTGTATTTACTACTGATTGCTCCCTAAAGGTTAGTTGGTAGATTGCATAATGCATTAAGCTCGCATATGTATTTTCCTTTTGTGTAAGAGAATTTAAATAAACAAATAAATTGCCTATACGGCCTTAGGATACCCAGCGTTAGGGTTGGCCGAGTTGGTTAGACCATATAGATGAAAAAATCGTTAAGGTACCTATCCATGTTTCAGTTTTAGCCTGCGGGTTCATCGGTTATCAGGAGACTACTGCATCGATTTCTTGTCGAAGTGGTAGTCTCCTTTTAGGGTGGTTGAATTGACTACAAGGCAGCGAGGATATTAAAATAGACTATTTTATTATTAATTGATTGACCCCTTTCATGGACTTTGTATGTCTGCTCATCACCAGATATTTTACCTAAGTCACGTGCCGTGCTCCAATAAAAAAACACTACTGATTTCCTTAAAACCGGTAAACCCACAGACTAAAACCGAAACATGACTGGGTAATTTAACAGTTTTTGCATCTGTATGGTCTAACCAACTCGGTTACCACGTATATTTTGATATAAAAACCAAAATATGGACAAGGCAATTATTTTAAGTAAAATACCATTTATTTAAACAATAAAATATTTCATAAGACATCTTAATACTAGCACCTCCACAAAACTAAATGAAAATACCCGAAATTCCAGCTTAATTTACATCTCACTTATCTTCTAGGTTTAAATGCATTATCTCAAGTCGCCTACTTGAGAGCGCCAGAAGACGATACTCAGTAAATTGTTGTGAAAAGGACTTGTTAATGAGGAAAAGCCTTGTCCGGTGTAACATTTACCAAGGTACTAAAAACGGTGGCTTATTATTGGAAGACTCTGAAGTTACGAGATATTTTGCTACTAATATAAAAGTTTTTTTAAAAATAATTAAGGCAATTCTTTTGAAAACTTAAATCGCTACTTTTCAAATATATATTATAGATTATTTGCATAAACTATATATAGTTATATTTTATTTTAATATTAATACGGTGTCCCGTAAATCGACGTCAAGCCAGAATCGGGTGATAGCTTAAGTCATAACTGTTAACAAAAAATATAAAAAATATCTTTGTTTTAAGTTATTGTTGTATAATGTAAAAAAAGTCATTTATAAAAAAAAAACGAAGGAATCTACACCCTGAGACGATTCTTTAACTCCTTTTGCTACAAACCTTAACGTTTTTTTAATCTTTTGTTTTTATTATGTAATCCTGAATAGTGTTTCTGAAAACTACTACTTAAAATTTACAGCCATCTGCTCCCGTCCAGAAGAAAATATCGCTTTTTTCCTAAGTATATTTTTTTAATGACTGTATTTTAAAAAAAAATACTACGCGAAATTTGACAAGTTTTACAAGTTGACGTAATTAATAAGGATTCCAAAATGGTATAACTCATAATCGATTTTTTTTTTCAAATAAGGCAAAACTTTTTTTTTTAATTACTCAGATTTAATCAAATTATTTTTGCTTCAAGCAGTTCTTAAATGTCCTAACATTACAAGTAGAATGTTTTTTTAAACATTCAATTACATATTAACATGGTGTACTAGAAATAACTGTACTAACACATATTATAAAGCGTGCATCTGAAATACTATAGATTCCTGAAAATATTAAAGACGGTCATAAACGTAAAATTAAAGTAATAAAAATGTTTTTATCCAAAAATGTTTTTTAGTTTTAATTAGTGACTACTAAGTTCGTAAAATTAACAAAAGTTGACCCATGTTTAACTTGTTCTATAGAATTTAAAAACAAAACTTTCAAAGATGGCGGCGGTTTTGAAATCAGCTGTTCGTTTTTATGTTTGGTTTGTTGAGTTTACAAAAACTACCTAATAATAAGTATATGTAATAATAATAAACAAAAAAAAAACACTATAGTGCCTCGGAAGAGAGAAGCACGTTAAGCTGTCAGTCCCGGTTTCACTATACCAACTTGTTAAACTGTTTAAACCCTGCTACGACGAGGTGGGATTAAAAACCCCTCCGCTGGGTACCCTGGGGGCGTCTAGGTGGTCTTGGGCGCCAAAAGGCACCTGTGATGATATGTATGTATAAAAAAAATAAGTAGGATAAATTGGTAAAATATATGGTTATGTAATAAAAAATATATATGATAAATATATTTAGAACATTTCGTTATATAAGATCATAAGTCGTCCTTTCAAAAGTTTAATAATTCTCAAATTCTATTACACGATATATACATCAGATATTATAGGTATCGCACGTTCTAACAACTGATATATAGTTAAATCTACGAGGAAATTGAATCATTTTCGTTATCAAAAACTAAAAAAAAATAACAGAACATTTACAATGGTTTCGTATATATTTTCTACCAGCTCAGCTCGGTAATAATGAATTTCTATATATATAATATAGGTATATTTTTAATCTAAACGCAAGTAAAGTCTAGGTAGATTTTTATTCACAGAACGCGTATAGTAATGGAAATAACATTTAATTAATTTTCAAAGTGGGTATGTAATGTCTACATGCAATCTTCAATATTTTCTGGTCCATACAGTTTTTTATTACAACAGCTGTATTCAGTTTCAGTAAGTTTTTTTTGTTCGATCCTATCTACAGCTTCTTTTTACAAAAATCCGGACAAAATGTCTATGTAGGTTTTTTCTCCACAGAGCGTGTAAGGTAACGAAAATAAAATTCTTTTAATTTCCGAAGTGAGCAGAAGGTAAATCCACTCAGGAAACTTATTACGCGAGAAATTGAAATGTTCTAATATGCAGGTGCCAATGATTTTCATTTCCTAGAAGCTGGCACGTGTTTAACTAAACTCAAGTGAAATATTTTCAATTTATTTATATTAGAGTTAGTAAACTATGACTTAAAGTAATATCTACAAAAACAACATAATCTAAAGGTTTTATAATAAATGTTTAGAAATCTATTAATGGTGCGGGTATTAAACGAAATTAATTTTACCAATATACACACATACATATCATCACGGGTGCCTTACGGCTTAATTTTACCAATATGCTTATAAATAGACACTCAATAGGATTTTTTTTTATTAATAAACGTAACTGTTAGCCCCAAATTAAAACGTTGTATATGCCCATTACGATATTTTTTTTCCGTTATATATAATAATTGTTTCCGTTATGTATAACGGTGGTGCTACGCGAATAGCGTAGCACCACCGTCATGCTACGGAGGGCATTACATAGGTTTACGATGTTTGTATCGTCACTTTTGGCGACAAAATGTTTAGTCAATATAAAAAAATAAAGAAGCACCATCTATTAATGGTGTCTATCGATACATTGTTTTTTAATAACATTAGCTGGCTAAATGATGCGGTTACAAAATGGGCTGCTAGGACGACAAATTGTTTAAAGGTTTTATAAAGGTATTAACAACAACATGTTTATTAAATGTAACAGTGAAAGTAAAAAAATAATTAAACTAGAAATTAAATTATTTATTGACAAATGAACTAAATATGAATAGTGGATTGTTTAACGAGGGAAGAAAGTGACTGATTATCAACGAGGGTGTAGTTGAAGGCACGAGACCTTAATACACACGAGTGCAATCGCACTTTCTAACAATTGATATATAGTTAAATCTACGAAGAAAGTAAAACTTTTTCTTTATCAAAAACTTGAAAAAAATAACAGCACATTTACAGTGGTTTCGTATATATTTTCTACCAGCTCAGCTCGGTAATAATGAATTTCTATACACTTTGTTCGCCTAAATATTTGTATGATAGTAATGACTTATATTCTGTGTCGTTTAAAAAGTAAAAATATACCGAGCAGGTATAGTAAACATATAACTTATTCTAGCGAGTGTTAACACTAAATCTACATATAAACACAATTTCCAGCTCACATAATAATTAGTGATATAATATTACGTGTTTGTAACACTAAATTTCTGTTATCTTTATTCTACGCCCGTTATAATATGAATAGTATGCATAGTCGACTACGGCGTAGTACGTACTCGCGTAGCACCAACACCGTGCTACGGGAGGGCATTACAGAGATTTACGATGTTTATACCGCCACCTTTAGCGACAAAACCTTTAGCGTAAATCGAAAAACATATTTATGCTCACTTTTCGGGTTCAAAAAAATATAAATTACGTTGTTAATAATGTTATTATTACGTCTATGTGTAATAAATTTATTAGTAGACAAAAATAGTTTTTAAACCTTTTTTTTTGTTATTATTTAATCTTATGCCTTTAACTTTTAATTAAATTACTCTTGTATCAATTTATAAATGCCATAAACACCTTTTTTGTCTATAGGTATACGCTGTCCTATCATGTACTTTTTTGGGATGCGGTATTGTATTTTGAAAATTTTATGCCTTTCAAGATTGCCATACATCAAATTGAAGATGATTATTTTATTCAAAAAACTGTATTTCTAAGCTTTTATAATAATATTTTACGATAAAGAACCAGTAAATGGCAGCAAAAGTTATTTTTGCTGCCACACAATGTTTTTATTAAACATTTTCTTTTATTATAAAAATTTTCTTGATAAATAAATACAGGAAGTAAAAAGGGAAATTCATTTTTGAAAGGTGGAAATTCCCGACGCTATCTATCCTATAAAATGTACTGTGACATTCATAAAGCAAAAATATTACTGTACATTTTAAAAGCATTGACTTCTAAATATTTTTAATTAAATAAACAAAAACATTACAGTAAATTGAAGAACATAAGTTTTACTATTGGAACTTTGTTTAATATCAAACTAGTACTTTATTAAAATTAATTAATATTCTTGTTGAACCAAAATTCCTTCTTAAAGTATGTTTTATCGTCTCATTTGTTATAAAGTTGTGAATTCCAATAGTAAAACCACAAACTAAAACTTACTTTAACACTTGTTGAGTATTAAAGCAAAACTATTTTTAATTTCCCTAAGGGCGCCACTCATTTATTGCTTTCGAACTCATTATGGCTTTTTGTTGGTTTATATTTTGTGTTAAAATATAGAGATATTATTTTGAATTATAATATAATAGTTAAATACATGAAACATATACAATTTAATATAAATATATAGCATTAAGGTGATGGAAAAGTACCCAGCTATGTTGCCACGCTGAATTTCTATGGATACTTTCTGCTGAATCATAAGATTTGACTTTGTTTCTTTTGTCACCTCTTTAAGTTTTTTTTCCAATATAAAATGTTAGAGTTTTGGCGGCCTTGGACCATGGACGGATGGTCTCAACGACTAATGGTACATACGAGAAATTATTTGAAATTTGGCTATATTTTTGACAAAAATATAAGTTGGCGCTAGCGTTGTCTACACATGCAGCCCAAAGAAGGTTTTTACCGTTTTCCCATGAAATAAGCGACATAATTATTATCAAAATAAGTACCTAGATACATACAATATATATACTTCCTAATTTACATAGTCAAATGTAATTTAAGTTTTTCTAGTCTAACTGGAGATTTTGTATTTGAGCCGTTTGGGGTTGAAACCACCATGGGGACCAGGAGGACATAGATAAGGAAATTTCGAAGCGTTTGGTTGAAACATCCGGCATTTGGTTGACCAAAGGGCTGGCTCGTTCCTCGGACACCAAATTAGTTTAGCAATACAGTCAGGTTACAGTATTTTGGGCACATTTACCACTCTGGCAGTGATATGGTAGAATTCTATTTATTATAACTTTATTTTTATAAGTAAGTATTTTATATGGTTTTTCATTGTAAATAATTATTTTAATTATAATTGTATTTTGTTTATAATGTAATTTATCATAATTATTATTAAATTATAATTTACTAATAAAAAAAACTAGCTTTCCGCTCGCGACTTCGTTTCCTTAGGAATTTTGAAAAAAATATCTAACACGTGTAAGTTTTTTCATGGGGGTTGTCGCGATAATTCCCGAATAATATGTATTATATCGTTACCTCTGGTACACATAATGCAATCCTAGAGCTTAGTTTGTGACTAGAGCAATATGTGTAATTTGTCCTATATATTATTATATAAGCTTGTACATAAGATTACAAGAGGCAGAGGTTAAGTGAAATCTAATCTATGAACAAGTTACCGCGAGGCACTTAATGAGTTTTGTTGGCCGAGACAATTATAAAGTTTGGCAATTTAATTTAGGCTTATAATAGAACCAGACACGTGGGAATGTTTGATAATATTAAAACTTTAACCATGCTGTCGGTTCGTTAGCTGACAAACACTGCTTTGACTAAATTTGAGTGCTAAATAAGGTACATATAATAAGAACACTTATGTGTCGTTTTTGTGGTGTTTGTATGTCTAGGTAGGCAATTCTCGCGCTTTCGACATTTATCTCGATTCGAGATTTTTAAACGAAAAATGACTAAATATGGTATTTTTCGTTCAATATTTATATATTTATTAATTAATATTTATTATTTATTTCGTTTAATGTTCGATATTTTTGAACGAAAAATGACATAATATGCCATTTTTCGTTCAAAAATATGGAATCGAAATAAATGTCGAAAGCGCGAGAATTGCCCACCTGGCCGAATATAGATTATCAGGTCTGGTAGATAGTTTAGTACCTCGGAGGGCACGTTAAGCTTCGGTCCCAGTTTCTTTATACCAACTGGTCTACAAGTCACTATACTGATCTTACGGTTTTTTATTTGTTTGATACGAAGACAATGTATTTGTTAGTTTATTAGAGTAATTTCAACCATATATATATGATAACATATGATAGTTATTTTTTACAATACGAAAAATAGCTACTTTTTGTAAAATAATTGCAATTAAAAACACCCAGTATACATGGTGAGGGTGTACTCGTACTTTGTGCAAATATGAGGTTCTACAACTATTCTTAATCAGTAGACCCCCATATTAGCCCAAAGTACAATCTTTCAAATTCATCTTGTATAAAGTACAGATATAAAACCTGGCCAAATGTTACCCTACCTGTGTGCAAAATGTTTAAACAAATCGGTTCAGTTTTGGAATTACTAAGTAACAAACATCTAAACATTAAAATTAATAATATTACTAAACTATACTAGTAGTAGTATTTTGACTCAACCTTATTGTAATCATATTGTATATTACAAACTTCACATCTTACAATGTTACATACTAGCTGATCTGCGCAACTTCGTCTGCCCAACCTTAACTGTTTACGCAGCGTGCGCTCTCAAAAGGAATAATTTTCCATCGTTTTTGCAACATTTTTCATTGTTACTCTGCTCCTACTGGTCGTAGCATGATGTTATGTAGTCTTCCTTGATAAATGGGCTATCCAACACATTTTTTTTCAAATCGAACCAGTAGTTCCTGAGATTAGCGCGTTCAACCAAACAAACAAACTCTTCAGATTTATAATATTAGTATATATGTAGATAGATTACATAAAACTATTTATTACGCCTGAAAGTATGCAACTGAAAATGTTGATAGATGAAGCAACCCCATTTCAGTTCGGGCACACGGCCAAATGTTGCCTCATTTAGGTCAATGTAGGCTCGAGAGTGCTGTGACACTAGGGTTACGGTTATGCCCTACATATAGCGACATTATGTCTTTAAGAAAATAGTCTTTGTAATTAGATAGAAAATGTTGGGGCATTTTGCTTAAATTGCATGGAATAAAATGTTTTTCGCGACTGGCGTTTGTTCTATTTAAATTTAAAAAAAGAAGTATATTTTTTACACTATTAAATTAATATATATGCTTCCTGTAAGTGCCATGACATGATTACGGTTATGCCCTACATATAGCGTCTTTGAGAAAATAATTTTTGTTATTAGAGAGAAATTGTTGGAGTATTTTGCTTAAATTGCATGAAATAAAATATTAAAAAAAAAAAACGTTTTAAAATAGAAGAAGAATATTTTTTACACATTTTTAATTAAATAATTTTTAATCAATAAAATAGTTTTCGCAATTAGATATAATATATTGGAGCATTTTGCTTAAATTGCATGGAATAAACTGTTTTTTATGGCTGGAGTTTGTTCTATTTAAAAAAAACTTTTAAAAATGGTGGTTATATTTATTACCATATAACTTATAACTTCGCTAAGCCGACCGACCGGACTCGTGGTTACCCACCGCCCACACACATGAAAAAAAAAAAAACTAGGTCACTAGTTATGGTTTTGATATGATATTAAATTATTTGCGAAAGATGAAAGAGATTTAAATGTCTTAATTGATACAACAGAAATATTTACAAAAGATATTAAAATGCAATTCGTAATTGAAAAATGCAACATACTTCATATTTTATATGAAGGTAAATTTACATATGGCGATGGATTACAATTTATTAATAAATGGGTCAATAATAAATGTACTACAAAATTAAGAAAATTACAAATATCTTGGAATTTACTATGTATATACTCGTATATATATTATATACCTTCCACCCTAAAAATCTAGTAAAAATAGCTATTAATTTAAAATAAAACAACATCTAAAACTGTATATAGCGATAAACATCTGGTAAAAATATCTTTTGTGTGATGGGCTTTGATAGAGAAGCTTTTTGCTAAGTGGAGAGTTACTCAACCCGCCTTGGAGGCTTTATCGCGCCACTTCCGCTTCCGTTCCATCCACAAGTATCGATTTTATCTCCGATACTTATCTGCATTTATTCCTTACTCTATTATCGATTTTGTTTATTTTTTTCTTTGAAACGGCTCGTGCTTTAAAAATGCACAAAAGAAAAAAAAAAGAAAATCGATCACAAGTTTTTTTTTTAATTATATAGGTGATGGTTTTCCGACTATATATGAATAAATAGTGCCAGATATAACAATATCTAAAATTATGGCTGTATGGTCGATAGGTCGTGGAAGAATAGAAAAAACAAAAATAGTGACATATGGCAGATCGAAATAAACAATCGCGAAATGTATGTACCATGAAGCTAAAAAAACGCGCCCCGTAGCAGCGCGCGGATGGTCACGGTTTTTACCTTCATGGTATGTACCGTCATTATACAAAAAAAATATATAAAAAAACTTTATTCATAATTAATGTTTACAATTTATAATTTAATTTACCGGATCCCATACTAGGAAAAACCTGTGCTATGGGTATTCGGTTTACAATTATTGAAATAATTACATATTACAAACTATGTGTACGTACTATGCGTGGTATTATGAAGAAGAAAGCGTTTTAACGCTTAATATAAGTGGTATCTGAATGTAGTAGTGTCTGTAAGGTGTGTGTCATGTATGTTAATATTATGTTCTTGGTGGCGGGGTAGAAAGGCCGTTTATGGTGAAAGTTTGACTTTACAAGCAAAATTACTTTATATTTTTTTTTTTAGTTTTTCTTAATTAAAAAAGATTCAATTATTTTTCTTAAGCCACCGAACAAAAGAAAACAATAAATAATCAAATCGGCCAAGCCGTTTTTAAGTTTTACCGAGACTAATACATTTTTATATATACAGATTATACATACATACTATTATGTCTTTATACACACCGAGACGAAATTCATCCGTGCCAATGCTTCTTGCACCGACATCTAGCTTTCAGATGTTCTTTCCTTGGAGAACATCTTAAGCAAACAGTCCTTCTTTCACTGGTACTAACTTCGTAGATTGAGACTATATTATATAGCAGAATTTCATACTTAAAATTAACATGCAATTATTTATTATATTTTAAACTACGACAACATTTAAATAATAAAAATATATAAGATACTACGATATATTTATCAAATAAAAAAAACATTGAAGTAAATTAAATTATGTAAAAAAATATACAAGTTGAACAACTCTTTAATGTATCTTTGCATTTTGTACTATTTATATACTATAATTTTATTCCGTTGTGAGTAAATAATTATTTAAAAAAAAAATCTGTTTAGTGAAAGTTCATAAAAAAACCATAGAAGCAAAAAACTTTTTATATATTTATATTTCGTTCGAAAAGCATAAATACGATGATTGTAGGGTATATATTCGTTGTGGCAGCGCGTAATCGGCACATTTATGAATAAGTTATAAGTGAAAACTGTCTGGACATAGGGAAAATAACAGGGTAATAGTAAGTAAAAAATTCTAAGAATATCGGTTTGAATTATTTACGGGCAGAAGTTCCGACAGATTTATAAAGTGAAAACTTAACCTTGTGTTAAGCAGACATACAAAGTCTATGAATGGAGTCGATTAAATACACTGTTTAAATAAAAATGTGATGCGGTTACTAAATGAGCTGCGATAAAGACAAATTCACTTTGAAAATCTCACTACTTTATTGGTAAATCAAATGTACGTTCTGTAAACGTAAAACTTGCCGTTTCGTAAAAATCAAATTAATATAACAGTATATATTTGTGTTTTATATTGTATATTTGTGAAAAAAACATGAGCAAATTCCAACATTAAAATATATAAAGCAGCAAAGAGCTTTTTTTAGGAACAGGTGCTTTCCGAAACGATCTCACTGATGTACGACTTGGGATTTTCTTTAAGAGGCGTCTAAGGGAATTGCGCACATGTTTTTACGTGGGTCCAGTTATATAACTCTTTAAACCCATATTCTTGTACCTATAACCAATAGATCTATATAAATTTATTGCTTATTATAATATCGTGTGTATAAAAATAATACGCATGCTACATAACCAACTAGTAACAACTAGGTGGTTAGCTGGTTTCATTGACCTGTGCAAAAGTATCACCAAGGCGACCAACTTCACCAACTATAACTACGCCTTGAATACTTGTTATAAGTATATTAAAAAAAAACAAATATAAGTGAATTAAAATGTTACCTATGTAAAATAATCTTTTACATATAAAGTGTATGCACTTGGCTAGGCCGCCGTTCCTCCTATAGACAAATGTTGAAAATATAATAAAAAATAAACGGGTAGTGAACTAATAAACTATTGTCCTTGCGGGAGAAAAAGAAACCATCAAACCGAACACACGCTATATAACCAACTAGTTAACTACTTTAATTATATATATTATAATCGTTAACTACACAAAAGTACCACCAAGGTGACCAACCCAACAGACCATACCTACGCCCCAAATATATATTATAAGTAATCAAAATTTAGGTACAAGTAGATAGATGGAAAGTATCTTTTAGGGCTAAAACACTGATCGCTAGTCTACGCCCGGAGAGACCCTGGAGAAAAAGTTACCAGCAAGTAAAAAACTCTGGCGTTCCATATGTACAACATCAGAGGAGCATGCTTTTAGCATATGACAACATACTCTTATCCTATTGAACAGCACGCGTAGACCACCCCATGGCAGATATACTGTCTTACAATATTGAAAGAAGTACAGAATTACTGAACACAACATACATAAGAAGCCATCCGCGTACCCGATGCCAGATTGAAAATCGATATTATGCGTCGCCTGTGTGACCCGGAAACGGATGTGGCGTCATAAATTCGCTGTTTCAGGCCGCCCAGCCGACTTCCGCTTGGAAAGCGCCGCCCAAAAACCGCTCCACAATTTTTGCACTATTGTTTGTAAAACTAATGGCTTGTTCCGATAGCAATGAAAAGTTACATTTAGGAATTTGTGCTTCATGTTTAAATTTTAGATTAAATTGTTATATACGAGTACGCTTTGTCATAAATCAGAATTAAAAGAACTATTATATAGATTTAAAACTGAATTTTATGATTCCATTCGAGTCATTATTTTTGAATAGAAATGTGTCAGTTTTGTAATTTAAGTGGGTATTGTATAATATTAGGTAAGTACTTCACCGTACCTTGGTTAAGTAAATTTTATTATTTAGTTAGGTAAGGTACGATTAAAGTACTGGGTGCTAAGTAATTTTCTATCCATATCAAATTTTCTCTCTCAAAAGAAATAAATTGTCTCCGTGTCTTTCATGGATGCTCCATCTTCCTCGATGAATGGGCTATCCAAAACAAAACATTTATCGAACCAGTAGTTCCTGAGATTAGCGTATTCAACCAAACAAACTCTTCAACTTTATAATATTAGTATAGATAATGGCTCCAAGGCATCTCAGTATGAACCAGCTGGTTTCAAAATTATATAACAAATAGGTACTTAAGTGAGGTACTATGTTCTATTATAATTATTTGTCAAACTTGTGTATAGCCACAGAAGTATAGTAGTATAGCAATTGTAGTATAGCGTTGTTTGGTGTATGAATAAAGTTTTTCTTTCTATCTTATATTTGCAGCATTGTATTTGTTGCAAATTCATCGAATTTCTCATATGCTTGCCTTATATATGCCTATATATATATATATGTGTTTAAACTAATCGCGTATATTCATTTTTGTTGCTGAAAAAAGAGACAAACCTTCTTTAACTAAAGTTTTTATGAATAAGGCCATAACTAACAAAAGCTTTGTTCTACAAATATTCGCTATTTTAAACACATTTTAAACGTATTCAAAGCGAGAAATAGTCGAGTATTGATCGTCGCGGTTTTCATTTCACTTGTAAAGTTGTCGGCAAACATTCCCGCCCGCCCTAACTTTAATAATGATGTAAAATATGAAACTCTTTCCTTGTCTGAAACAAAATTGGTTCACTTCGAAATATTTCTTCTTGACAAACGAACGAAAGACGTTTTCGAATTCTATGCAATTTACTTTTTGAACATAAAGTTGATTTATAGCAAGTAAGGAAATGTAATTTTATTTCTTAGCTTATTTTTTTATTGGAGCACGACATGTGACTTTGTATCAAATCCATGAATGGGGTCAATCAATAATTGTTCTTAAGCAATATCGATCGCTCCCACTATGCCGGCTAAATGATGCGATTACGAAATTGGGGCGACAATGACGAATTGCATTTAAGAGTATATTTTAATATAATCGCTGCCTCATCGTCAATTTAACCCATTTCGTAACCGCACCCTGAAAGGAGACTACCACCTGGACAAGAAATCGATGCAGTAGTCTCATGAAAACCGGTGAACCTACAGACTAAAACCGAAACATGATTGGTCACTTGACGGTTTTTTCATCTGTATGGGCGGTGGTAACAAGACCGGTCGGTCGGCCTAACAAAGTTATAGAGACCTTCCTCCCGCATAAATGTTCAGTTTTTAAAACTTAAACCAAATTAGGTAACACAGTGCGTGTTTATAATAATATAATTGATTACGAATGACATATTTATTACTGTAACATTGCATTGAATTATTAATATAGCACTTATATTAAAACACGTGTTGACGCCCATACAAACGTACTTACAATATTAAAACTTGGCTGTTAGTCGAAGTTCAATTATTAATTTTATGTTGATAATTGTACACGAAAATCTTTTTGTTGTGTGTAATAAATATATTTTTACGTAATATTATATTAAAAGTGCCGCTACGACGAGGTGGGATTAAAAACCACTCGGCTGGGTACCCTGGGGCCGTCTAGGCGGTCTCGGGCGCCTATGTATGTATGTATATTATTAAAAGTTATTTTTTGGACTTTATAACGATTAATTAACACAATAACCGACAAAAATATTATTTTAATTCTGCGACAAACAGTAGTAGAGGAAATGCGAAAGCTCATTTTGTATGGAGAATGCCGACTTCGCGATTACGGATGCAGTGTCCTTAAGAATGGATAGTAACTTAAACATAGTCTAGGGTAGTGAGGGTAAATTCGTACGGAATTTTGGGAAGAAAATGAAATACGTTAATTAGAAAAATCGTTTGCGCAGGTACGCACAACGTTCAAGTTATTTTCCAGGAATTATAACTAGTATAAGCGAACAAACTTGCGCATAATCAAGGCAAAGTTGCTACCAGAGCCCTCTGGATTTTATTTAGGATTTACAAATGCACAAAATATATTGTTAAGAGGTAATAAATATACTTTTTTTTTAAATTGGAGCACGACATGTGAATTTGTATCTACCTGATGGTGAGCAGATCTACAAAGTCCATGAATGAGGCCAATCAATAATTGATCTTAAACTATATTGAGCGCTCCCACTATGCCGGCTTAATGATGCGTTTACCAAATGGGGGGCGGTAATGACGAATTGCATTATTTGAGTATGTTTTAATATACTCCCCGCCTTATTGTCAATTCAACTATCCATTTCGTAACCGTACCTTGAAAGGAGACTACCACCTCGACAAAAAAACGTTACAGTAATCTTCTGAAAACCGGTGAACCCACAGACTAAAACCGAAACATGACTAGGTTACTTGACGGTTTTTGCATCTGTATGGGCGGATGTATATGTATGTTACTATTCTACTAATAATGCTGCATATATACTGCTAACCACAAATTCACGACAGCAGCGCCCTCTTCACGTTCGAGTTCTAGTGATTTACCTATAGTTCTTGACCCTATTACACGAATCGTTAGTGTAATTATATTTGTGAGAATTATCCTAACAAGGAATTTATAGAAATGCATAAATATAAAAGTACTTAAAAAGTAAACACAAATAACTATGTGATATATGAGTGAAATTAGAAGTTTTTGTTAAAACTTCTAATTTCACTCATATAGAGTTATTAGAAGAAAGCTGATAGTGGGCGTCTGTGTATAAGTAGATAATAAACAATGACAAAATTCGTGAGGAGTGACTTGAACATGGTTGGTTCAGTCGTTGAGTGCCTTGCCGCGAAAGCGAGGATCATGGGTTTAAGTCCCGCCCACCAGATTTTGTTTCATTGTATTTTATTAAAAATAAAAATAATAATAAGGTTATCCTAATAAGGAATTTATAAAAATTAATAAATATATTTGTAAGAAACGAATTATTATTGTAGCAGACTCACAGCTTGTAGAAAGGTGCCTACAGCTCGACCTGGAGATATTATGCACACTAAAATCGTCGCACGCGCCATGAGACATATTTTCATAACAACTCAAAAGTTATTCACAGATTTCAAACAGGTGTAGTAAGTTTTTTTATGGTGAACTGCTGCTTATAATTATGGAGGTGTGGAGCCGAATATAATTTATAATAATATATAGCAGCCGATGGTCAATGTAGAGTGGGGACCAACACCCAAGTACGATAACCGTAGCGCTTCTGTAGCGCGCTTCTGTAGCGCGCTTCTGTAGCGCACTTCTGTGAAGAAAATAAAATCTCGTAGCAGGAGTTATGTATAGGAAGCTACGTTAAGGCCTAAAAACCGCCTTTCCAAACCTGAGAACAGAAGATGGCCGCCGCAATGCAAACTCAAAACAAAAAGTGAGAACAAAAATTATTATAATCGAAACGAAAGTGTTGATTGGTTGAAGTGAAAACACAATATGGCGGCAACGAACACGTTTGACATTTCGTTTTATAGGCGATTTTAGGTGTTAGGGTGCTAATAGCATGAAGAAGAATTATTATTTTTTATTTCAAGGACTTGCTTCTCTTTCATACTGTGTAAAGGTAATGTTGGTACAGAATAGACTACTTTACAAATTTATATTGGCCCCGATCTCTTGTCGATAGCCACTCGTAGTTATTGGCATTGTAAGTCGTCGATAGCGGTTCGTGTTTACACAGACGACCGGCTCCCGAAGGACCATCCGTGATGGATTGCTCATTCCTGACGGAAATCAATCTTCGTTTAGTTGTCGAAAGGTTATCGCGACTTTGGTAATGCGTCTGGTCTCATGGTCTGCGGGTTTATTGATCTATTGATGGTACTATTTTGAAGTATAATATGGATAATACTCTGCCAAGTGGTATCCCATTTAAGGAGATTTTTTATTTAATTTAGATAGTTTTAATTTTTAATTACTTATTTATGTTTTGTAAGTTTCTTTTTGTAAATAAAAAAATTTATTATTTAATATGGATAATATACATAGTTACTTTGGACCAATATAAGGCTCTACTGATCGGATCGGAAAAAAATATTACTCTACTTCAAAGTGGTTTGAAAAAGAGTTCTTTTGGGCAAAACGCGTGTTGATCTCACTTTGCTGCCCTCGTAAGCCAAAACTATTGATATTACGACAAAAAAAAATACTACTATATATAGGAAATTTTATCTAGTTTCCTTCTGTATATAAACGTTTTTATCTTGAAATGAGTCTGAAAGGAGATATTAACAAAAAAGGGGTAATTTTTCCAAATTAGCGTCGCGAGCCGCTAAGATACGAGTATAAGGTGTCAAAGTTGAAATTCAGAAAGATCACATCGTAATCTATAAACCCATTTTCAAAACTCCGGGAAAACTTTTCAGGTGACCTTGTTTTTTACAACCTAACTGATCAGGTTAACTACCAATAGGATCGCTTTATTTTTGTAAAAATATAAGGCATGGATATGATCGGTGAAGTTGGTCGCCTTGGTGGCTCTCTTGTATGGCAGATAATGATTAACAGGTCAATGGAATCAGCTAACCACCTAGTCTTACACTAGTTGGTTATGTAGTGTGTGTTCGGTTCGGTAGTAATTTTCATATTAAGATTTCCATTCCATTATGTTTAAGTTCAATTAATATTTGTCGTTCTTTTGTTAATGGATAGCTGCCTAACCAAACGCACTCTAAGACCTCATTGTTAAACTTTTTTTTTTTACTATTCATAAATATCTGTAAATATTGAATATATGAAATAAATGATTTTGACTTTTGTGTATAAAGCGATTCTATTGGTTTTTGCTCATGTATACGAATACGCATGTTACAATGCGCAAACACATGGTAGAGCCTCTGGTCACCAACTAAGTTTTAGGTTTTTACTATGTGTACTAGAAACAATGATACTAATATACCTATATTATTATTTATAAATACCCAGCCACTGACAGTGACGTGCGGTCCATATGAGCAAACAACCCACTAAAACCCCAGAATATAGAGTACAAATAATGCAATGGCTATATATTAATTAAAGCGTTTAAAAAATATATGTTTTATATATTTTTAAATAATAATTAGGCACTAGGTTAATCTATACCATATATTTAAGGGTTACATGGCTTTTTGGCTTATATGGACCGCACGCCACTGATGACAAACTGTACAGAACTATTTTTGCCATGAGTGGGATTCGAACCCACGACATCCGGATACAAACATACTTCTAATATTACAACTTGGCTATTTGTCATAGTTCAATTATTATTTTTTTGTTGGTAATAGCTGTTGATTTGATCAGCGAGGGTATTATAATAATAATAATAATATGTAAAACAATTTACACAAATTGCTATGGTCACAAACTAAGCTCTAGGCTGGAACTATGTGTACCAGAAACAATCATATAATACATATTATATTTTATAAACATGTACAGAAAAACGTACTAATATTTATTTTCCATGGGTGGGAATCGAACCCACGACCTCCGGATTTAACGCAAAAGGCGTAACCACTAGTCCACGGAGGCTGTCAAAGATCCATTTCGAAACCGCATCACTTACCAACAGGCACAAGGCCACATACCGTGCTCCAATAAAAAAAAAACTCGGCCTTAATCTACTTCTAACTTAAGTTCATAAAAAAAGTCAAAATAAATAACAAATACAATGTTAAAGGTTACTTGGGATCAAAATTTATTTAAACAACTGTTCGACTGTTCAACCCCGGGGGCGGAAACGTACCCAAAAATATTCCCTCTCTTATACTGACGCACTTAACTACCATCGATTCCCTACCTGTAACAGGACATTTTGAACTTTACTCGTTTTGTAATAAAATACTAATTAGAATGTACTTTGTTTAAGCGTGAAGTTTTAAGATAGTACCATAGAGTAAATATAAGGCAGAGATGAGTCAGTTAAAATGCTTAAAGAAAAACATATGTATACGTAAATTGTTTGTTTTCAAACCCCCAGTTTTGGAAAAGCCGCTGCATAGTGGACTTCTCCCCTATGAACTATTATTTTTATTTACACAACATACTTGGCATGTGGTAGTTAAAACTAGTAAATGGAAAGAACAAAATGGCAAAATTCTTATTTAGGGGCTCATTTAGAGTTAGGGATCGTTGATGAAATCGGGCATTAGCCCGTGGTCTCCTGTCTCAAAAAAAAACTTTTAATTTAGGAAAACTATTAATAGATAAGTCGGGAGACTATCGAGCCAGAGCGTTTTCTACCCAAAAAAAATCACTAGAAATTCAGCGTGGCAATGCCGCTAGTATATTAGGAAATTATTATTCATCTGCATCGGAGAATTTTGATGAAATTTTTTATTTAATTTAATTAATTAGGTAGGTTATTTCCTTTTTTTTTAGATTTATTTACTTAATTTGTGTATTATTTAAGATTTTTAATGTTAATTGTTATTTTAAAAATATAAGCATTTTCTCACTTATGAATATAATATACAAAGTCAAAGTCAAAGTCAAAAATATTTATTTCATGTAAACCTTTACAGGTATTTATGCATAGTCAAAAAAAAAACTATATTTAGTATAAGGTCTAAGTGTGCGCTTGGTTAGGCTTTTGCATACATAAAATAATTAGAAACCAAACCGAACACACACCACATAACCAACCAGTGTAAGACTAGGTGGTGGTTTATACATATTAGTACATGTGAATATTAAATAATATAGAATTTTGATGCATGCTGTTGTTTTAACTTCTTAACATATTTTACCTGGTTAAACACTGATATAATGATAAATAGTTAGCCTATCGTTTTTGCATTATTCCATAGTCTATGGCGCCTACAAAGGTCCGTTGATTACTCAGAACGCCGCGGGCGATGCAGCCTGCGCTTAATGCGTCCCACTAGAGTCCTGGATCCCAAATAATGCTTCTGCAACACTTTTCTCTTTTTTATACGATCGGTTGACATCTATAGGGAGTACTTATTTTTGTTTTAAGTTGTTTGTTGTAACATTCGGACTTTTATTATGTTTTAGAGGTTATAACTTAACCTTTAAAACCTTTTCTAGTTTTATTGAAATTTTTGGTCAATAATTTTAATGGTGCCTAACAGTAGGACACTTGTGACTGCATTATATAAACTCGCGAGCAAAGATATAGGTTTTTATTAATTTTTACTTAAGTTATATAACATATGACATTTTTTTCCCTCCGGGAAAAATATGGGATTACGCGCACAACAACGCTAAGCTAAACGCTTATCGATAAGATGCAATTCTGACGTAATGCAAACTTGGTGACATTGAAAATTGACAGACAACTACGCTTAAGGTATGTACAAAGTACTTACTGAGCTTAAAGTACGTCGTAATTCAGGTGCTGCAGGGTGATTACACGTCCTAAGTTCGCTCGCACGCCAATCGTTATGACGTAATTTTCTAAGATTTTTTGGAGCCATTGTTAAGAAGCCATGCTTGATTTACGTCAGAATGACGTCATAACGATTGGCACGCGAGCGAACTTAAGACGCGTAATCACCCTGCTGATCACAAACTAATCTCTAGGTTGTGATCAGCACCATACTACAAACCACGATACTAAACTGTACAGAAATATGTATTAACACTGTTTCGCCATGAGTGGGAATCAAACCTACAACCTCCGTAAGCAACGTCAATGTCGTAACCACTAAACCACAGAGGCCGTCTGGAATTCATCCGGTTAAACGATTATAATAGCTATTGGCGCTAAAACATACTATGCTAAGCATGTATATGTCCCGAGGTTCGATTCCATTTGAATACAAAACTATTTCCTTTCAGGACTTCAAAGAACTTTCAGGTCTAAAAGATCTGATAGGTGTCTATTTGACCATGCATTCTAGCCTACAACTGTATGAGTATAATAACTAAATAGGCTATACGTCAGTATACCAATATATTTTAAAAGCAAATGAGTCTGTTTGTTACACTAATTTATCTTTCATATACTGTTAAAGGTCAAACGGTGGGTTGACCAAACTAAGTAAACGTGCCAAAGTGTTAGGTTCGATATCTGCCTGTCACCTGTCAGCCTGATAATTGTCTCCTTCACAGATATCGAAACAGACTAGAAGGGCGTAATGAACACAATCAATAGTCGCTTTGTACTATGATATATAAATCAATAATAAAATTTACTAAACGAAATCAATATATTTAAAATTGACAAATTTAATTTCAAGCCTATTGATTCAACTCTGTAGTAACCATCATTGCACTTTATTTATTCGTGGTCGCTTACTATGGGTCTCATGAAAAAGCTCACAGTCACACAAAGGGCGATGGAGCGCGCTATGCTCGGCGTCTCCTTGCGGGATCGTATTCGAAACGATGAGATCCGCAAAAGGACCAAAGTAACCGACATAGCCTCCAGAATCGCCAAACTTAAGTGGCAGTGGGCAGGCCACATAGCTCGCAGAACGGACGGCCGTTGGGGCATTAAGGTTCTCGAGTGGCGACCGCGCGCTGGGGACGCAGCAGAGGCAGGCCCCCCACAAGATGGACCGACGACCTGAAAAAGGTCGCGGGAAGCCGATGGATACAAGCAGCGCAGAACCGGTCATTGTGGCGATCCTTGGGGGAGGCCTATGTCCAGCAGTGGACGCGCGAAAGGCTGGCATGATGATGATGATGACTTTGCCTATCCACTAATATAGGTATATTGTGTCCACAGTAGAGCGTCGATGATCACACCAGTTATTTACAAAGGTTTAACTTAATTCATATTTTATTGAGTGACAAAACCTTTTATAAATGTTCTAGTAGTGGTGATACACCAGCGGTGCAAGCTAAATAAAGGCACGTACGGTTTCTACTTGTGACGATACACTTCGCTAATGATGTAGGTCTCCTTTTAGGGTGCAATTACGAAATGGGCAGTTAATTTGACGATAAAGCAAGGAAGCTAATATAGTAGATTCGTAATACAAATTCGTCTTTGCTGCCGCATCATTTAGCCGGCATAATAGGAGCAAACAACGACAACAATGTATTGATCGACCCCATTCATGGACTTTGTAGGTCTGTTTATCACCAGATGGATATACGTCACATGCCCTGCTCCAGTAAACAAAATATGCCCATCATAGATAGCGTGGTGGATCACATCAGATTTTTTTTTATTATAGTTTTTTTTTTGTGCAGTTGTGTCACACCAGCGGTACTAGCAAAACAAAGACACGATCGATTTTTACTTGTAAAGATACACTTCGCCTATCTACTGATGTAGGTCTATTGTGTCTATCATAGATAGCGTGGTGGATCACATCATATATTAACGAAGGTTTACCTTTCATTAAGTTTCAAACACTATAAAACCTTTTGTAAATGTTCTTAAGCAGTTGTGACACACCAGCGGTACTATTTGAACAAAGGCACGTGCGATTTCTACTTGTGACGATATACTTCGCCTATCTACTGATGTAGGCCTTCTATCATAGATAGCGTGGTGGATCATATCATATATTAACGAAGGTTTATCTTTCATTAAGTTTCAAATATTATAAAGCCTTTTGGTAATAGCAAAACAAAATCACGTTCGATTTCTAATTGTGACGATACACTTCGCCTATCTACTGATGTAGGTCTATTATGTCTATCATAGATAGCGTGGTGGATCACATGATATATTAACGGTTTATCTTTCATTAAGTTTAAAATATTATAAAACCTTTTATAAATGTTCTTAAGCAGTGGCGATACACCAGCGGTACTATTTGAACAAAGGCACGTGCGATTTCTACTTGTGACGATATACTTCGCCTATCTACTGATGTATATCTATTATGTATATTGTAGACAGCGTGGAGGATCACGTCAATTATCAACGAATGTTTAACTTAATTCACCTTTCATTAAGTTTCAAACACTATAGAACATTTTATAAATAGTTGTTTAGCAAAATAAAGCACGCGCTATTTCTACTAGTGATGATAAACTTCGCCTATCTAATGATGTTGGTCTATTGTGTACTTCGTAGACAGCTTGGAGGATAGCATCAGTTATTCACGAAGGTTTAACTTCATTCATCTTTCATGAAGTTTTTGTTTCAAACACTACAATGTCTCGAATTGATTGTGACTTTGATGCCGTTTGACTTAAGGTATATACATTATATATACATACACGTTGTTACTAAGTTGTAGTTATTTCTATCAAATAACTACTAATAAATAAATAATTTATAATAACTTGAGTGGTCTAAACGTGGTCCAATTTTTTTTTTATAGGAACACGGCGTGTGACTTTGTATCTACCTGATAATCAGACCTACAAAGCTATGAATGGATTCGATCAATACATTGTTCTTTAACAACATTGATCGCTCCTACTATGCCGGCTAAATGATGCGGTTACGAAATTAGCGACGACAAAGACGTATGTACATTAATCAATTTTATTATCCGCAGCATTTTATAAGCATGTTGTAAAATGAGTTGGTTAGACCTTGAGGTTAAAAACACTTAGGTCCCTGGTTCGAATCCCGGTGCGTACCAATGAGTTTTTAATTAAAAAAATTATGTACATTTGTTTGACAACACCACGGTTTCACTATACCAACTTGTGAAACCGTTTATAGATGGGTTATTGTGTCTATTCAAAACATCGCGACGAGCTTGCCACTTGTTCGGTGTAGACTCATACCATCGGCTACGACCCCCTCTGAGGCCGTCTAGGCGGTCTCGGGCGCCGTAAGGCACCCGTGATGATATATATGTATGTATATATATATATATAAAGCAGCGAGGATATTAAAATAGACTCGTAATGCAAATACGTCTTTGTCGCTGCCCATTTCCTAACCGCATCATTTAGCCGGCATAGTGAAAGCGATCAATATTGTTAAATAACAATGTATTGATCGACCCTATTCCTGGGCTTTGTAGGTCTACTTACCATCAGCTACATACAAAGTCACATGCTGTGCACCGATAAAAATAAAGATATATAAAGAAAACAAAAGTTAGTTTAGTTTATAGTGTTCAATTTCCATTTTTTTCGATGAGATTTGAAGGAAAATTGGGGAGCCATGTTCTTCTATCCATAGATTCTATGCCGATCTTGGAAGGCCAAGACTATTCTAATGACTGCCGGAATTCACTTGCACGTCCCGGTTTCACTATACCAACTTGTGAAACCGTTTATAGATGGGTTATTGTGTCTATTCAAAACATCGCGACGAGCTTGCCACTTGTTCGGTGTAGACTCATACCATCGGCTACGACGAGGTGGGATTAAAACCCCTCCGCTGGGTACCCTGGGGCCGTCTAGGAGGTCTCGGGCGCCGTAAGGCACCCGTGATGATATGTATGTATGTATTTTATAAGCAGCAATTTTATCGTGAAATTAATTGCCCGTTTAGTAACCGCACCATGAAAAGAGATTACCACCTCAACCAGAAATCGATGCAGTAGTCTCCGGAAAATCGGAGAACCCACCGACAAAAGCCAAAACATGACTAGGTCACTTGACGGTTTTTGCATCTGTATTGTCAAGGAAATTCATTGTACATAAGTTGTAGCCGTACTTATATAAATATTTATAAATTATTGTTCTCTTATATTATTAGGTAGAAACAATAAATAAATAAAAAGTAATAAAAAAAACTTTTTACAATAAAGGCATTTTTTACAATAAAGATTAAAGTTTCAATAAATTAAAAAGTCTTACTTAAAGTTACTTTTTATTGTGTATTTAACTTTTTTTTTTAAATAAAAATCTACTTTAAACTAAAATTACGTTATTATTTCACAGGAAACATTTTAAAAGCCTTTTATTTCAGTATTTTTATTCAAAAATAAAACTTGTTCAGCTCAATGCTCTCATAGGAATTTAGAGATGGCATTTTGTGGTTGACAGCTGTCAATCGGCTGTCACAATGACATTGCGACATGTGGAATTATTGTTTACTTATTCAAATAAGTGTTTACCCTTTTAGGGGAATCTATGTTAATATAATGAATAAATGAATATTCTTTTTTGTACAAAAGCTTAAAACTTTTGTACGTTATATTATATATTTTAATACCTCAGCCATTATCTACCAGCTAATCTATTGTTATAATATCTTCTACTACACAAATAAAATAAATAAATAATAATAATATGTAGGACAATTTACATATTATGTAAATTCTCCTACATATAATATAAGCTCTAGGCTTGTACTATGTGTACCAGAAACAATGATATAATACATATCATACTTTATAAACACCTAGACCATCACAAACTGTACAGAAAAAACGCACATTTTTTTTTTGTTATCGGTGGGAATCGATACTTCCTCCGGATACAACGCCAAGGGCCGGGCGCAACCACTAGTCTACGGAGGCTGACATAGTATATATAAGTCATTTTTCCTGTCTGAATCTGTCTGTACACTTAGATCTTCTAAACTACGTAAAGGTTAATGCAAAACTAAATTGTTCACTACAATTTAGTTTTTCTTCAGAATGTTCATTTATATGTATGTGTAATACATGCATGCAAGTCAATGTTTGTAATTAAAAACATATTAATTTGGGTGCTTTTATGGCTAACTAGATCTACTAAAAGTTCATAGCATCAGTACCTACACTGTATCCATGCGAAGCCAGGGCGGGGCTAATCGCTAGGTTGTAATAAAATCAAAATGAAAAAAAAAATCGTTAATAATAGTCACATGTAATAAAATTTAACTTTCTTAAAATTGTCATTAACTTTTTAATTCGTTTGTTATTTTTTTCCCCACCTGGAAACATACCTGCTAGTATAGTAATAGTGGTGATATATTATCATAAGTAGGTAACAAGCAATGACAAAATTCGTGAGGGGTGACTGGAACCTGGTTGGCTCAGCAAATAAGCGCCTTGCCGCGAAAGCGAGGTTCATGGGTTCGAGTCCCGCCCACCAGGATTTTTTTCATTGCATTTTTATCTATAAAAAAATAATATAAGATCTATTAACAATAAAAATATAAATGGATATATTGTTAAGCAGCAAGTGCGAGTGTTAGTGTCAAATTATAAGAAAAATCTATGACAGTAAAAAATGAGACCATGGTTACAGAAACGCGGACTCATTTATCATGCACATTAAATGCGCATATACACATAATGTGGTTTCTCAAAACCTAAGCTAATGTTGAAATATAATATCATGTTGGTTTAAGATTTTCTGCTCACTTTACCAAAGCTTTTAAACTAACTTAGGAGAAGGTTAAACAAGTCGACGTATATTTATTTTTTTAAAGATATTTATTTTAATTTATAGATTAAATTTTAGATTCTTTTAGAATAATATTCTTTTTATATAAATAATGATAATATTCGAAGCCAAGAAATGGATTATTATTATTATTCAAAAAAAGAATCACTAAAGACATAATTTTTTGGCGTTCGAGATCTCGAATCTTTTTTTTCCTGGGCACTTAAAACTTTGTTTTATTAATATTTAACTGATAAAACTTGAATAATGTCCTTTTGAATGATAAGTTCACTGGGTTTACCTCCCTACTTCGCTTCATATAATGTACTAGCTTAGAGCATTGTCTAATTAGTTGGACACGAAAGTATACATTTTTTAAAGTAATATAGCTCTGCAAAGACTTTACAAAAAAATTACCAAATATAATTTTAAATAGTGAACACTTTTATAAAGCTATATATATATATATATTTATAGCTTTAAAAATGTTCAATATATATATATATATATATATATATATATCAGTATAGATCCCTGCATCTGTTGCGCTTACTATTTGCATGCCTTTAAGAACATAGGATTAAGCATTGAGATCAAAAGCAATTCAGTTATTAAAAAAAAGAAACACCAATCCTGTGCAATAACCTCCGCTTTTTGGACACAATTTTAATATATTGAAGCGCTAAAAATTAACCGTTTTATAAAATTGGTCCAATAGCAAGGCAATTAATAAGCAATCACGGGGACGGTAATATAGTTACCGCGCCATCACGTCTTCGGTTAACGGATAGTTAACAACTACCGGGGGTTATTTAAGCATAAATCTACTTATAAAAAAATATTACAAACTATTACCTTTTAATTTACTAGCTGATAAGCGCAACTTCGCCTGCGTAACTCTTACCGTTCACGCAGCGTACGCTCTGAAATGGAATAATTTTCCTCCGTTTCGTTTTTGCAACATTTTTAATTGTTACTCCGCTCCTATTGGTCGTAGCGTGATGTTATGTAGCCTATAGCCTTCCTCGATAAATGGGCTATCGAACTCTAAAATAATTTTTCAACTTGAACCAGTAGTTTCTGAGATTAGCGCTTTCATCCAAACAAACAAACACAGTTATAACATAATATTAGCAAATATTTTACTTTAAAGTGTGAACAAGGTGACAAGACGAGGTGTTCTCAACATAATAATATATAAATATATAATAGAGATTTCCATTGTCGAAATATATTTCAAAATAACTTCAGTAGTTTTTGAGCTTAACTGGAATAAACAATTAATCAAATCTTTTCTTTTTATAATAATAGTATAGGTATATAGATAAGTGTTGATAACAAGACATAAAAACAAACCAGTTTAACACTAAATTAAACTAGAAAAATATGGAAAAACATCAAGTAAAATATGCGCCGGTAATAAATAAATTGAGCTTGGGGACGTTCGCATATCTAGAAGCCTTCGTGTCAGACTGGAGCCGACAAATATCTGCATTGCTAATGCAGGGCTACACCGGGGCTGTAGAAGGACTTCGGCCTTACCGAGTAGTAGAAATAACTTCCTGCGCCGACGCAGCGCATTTGCATACGACCCCTGTAATAGATGTCTCTATAGTTGGGTTTACCCTACGAATATAAGGGTTTGTCGCTTAACGAGAAAATAACACTTAATAAAGTCGTAGAAAAAAGTAATGGAAGACGTGAAAAATAAAATCGTCTATACTAATATTATAAAAAGGTAAAGTTTGTGAGGTTGTAGGGGTAATCTCTGGATCTACTGAACCGATTTTGAAAATTCTTTTAGTGTTTATCGAGGAAGGCTATATATCATCGCTACGACCAATAGGAGTGGAGCATCATTGACAAATGTTAGGAAAAAATGTTTCATCAGGGGTAAAGACTGGCCGACGTTTAGTCCCGATCTTAATCCGCTGGATTATGATTTATAGTCAGTTTTAGAGAGTACGGCTTGCTCTAAACGCCATGATAATTTGGAGTCCCTAAATCAATCCATACGATTGGCAGTGATAAATTTTCCCATGCAAAGAGTGTGTGCTTCTATTGATAACTGGCCTCAACGTTTAAAGGACTGTATTGCAGCCAATCGAGACCACTTCGATTAAGCTTAAATATTTTAAATTGTTTTATACTTATGTATTAAACTAACACACTGTAAAAGTAATAAATGTTATTTGCAATAGATTTTTTTTTCTATGTTACAATATTTATGGCAAGACTAGGTAAATATAGGGGACAAGTCTATATAATCGTCCCGTGACGTGACCACAATCAATGCAACAAAACGTCGAGAATTGATTTCTCGACGTTTTGACCAAGTTTTCAGGTAAATTACGTTTAGACCCGCAATATTTATAAATTAATTTATAATGACAATACGCGAAAGTTAAAAAATATTATGTCGTTGATTCTGGTACACATAGTACAAGCCCAGAGTTTAGTTTGTGTTCAGAGCAATATGTATAAATTGTCCTCCATAAATATATAGCCAATTTGCAGGTGGTGACTTTAAAACAAACAGGGAAGAAGTAAAAGAGTTCAGACGCCGTTTCGACTATATTATAAAACAATATATTTATTATTTATTGTGTATTCCATACAAATATAAACAGGCAGTCAAGCAAACAGTCCGCCGGAATTCCTTCCAATTAAATCAGTACCTTTTTTAATTAAATGAACGCTTAAATCCTATCACGGTTCATTGAATCCAATCGCGCGAATGTTCGCCCTTTCAGGCTAATACCGATTGACATTTTTACGAGAATGGCTACTGCGAAAATATTTTATTAGTGAAGCGGCAAATGAGCGTCGGTACCGTCTGACCACAATTATAGCCTGAAAAATAATTGCCTAAAACAACACTTGTCAGTCAGTTGCTTGATAATAAAATGTAGGCAATAAAGTAAGGTAATTGAGCAATAAATTTATATTTCAGAAGGGTCTGTTATCGTGGTTTTATTTAACACTTTAGGAGTCTCAGTAGAAGAAGTTACACCATTGACGGCTTTTGGACTTATTAAACTTTATTAATACGGAGGAATCACCCACATTTTCTACATACACCAATAAATGTTGCACATCTCTTGTTTTAATTAGCTTCATACCTGATAGGACCAGTAAATGTAACGGTCTCGGTATTAAAAAGTTTAATAAGTCCAAATGCCGTATGTCATCCACCGTACCTATATACGTTAAAGTTTCAATGGAGTAACTTTTTCTACTGAGGCTCCTATAATTCAATATATATGTATAATAATAATAATATCTTATCAGATATGAAGCTGATTAAAACAAGAGATGTATATCATTTATTGGTGTGTGTAGGAAGAAGGGTAGCCTGATTAAGTGCACATAAGATCTTATTGTTTTTTTTCGTTTTTGATTCTTCATAAATTCTGTAAAGGTTTTCATGAAAGGATGGAAAAAGTCAACTTTTATCTTTAAGTCTACTGAAACTAATATAATATATTTTTTTAAAGAAAAAATGCAATGAAAAATTTAAAAAACAACCATTCATTTTTTTATATTTTAAAGTATTTTAGAAATACTGAAAAAGTTTGTAATTTAATTTAAAGGCATTGGTAACAAAGACCATCAGCCTAAATTTTATCTATATCATTAAACCATTTAACAGATATAAGATACAATTTAAGTACCTAGATCTTTAATTACAGAAAATTTAACTTACATAACAAAATAATTACAGTGTTCTTGAATTTAATTAAGCATTGTATTATAGAAAGAAAGATGGCCTTGCGGACCTAACGCTCATGCGGCAACACCTTTTCGGCGCGGTCGTTTTGGAGAGCGTTAAATCGAATGCATCATTGTGCCTCTTTCCTTCCACACCATTCTGTTAAAACGGTCTGTCCACTTCACAATTAACGAACTCTCCAAAAGTTCCATTTTCAAAAATTTTAACATTCTGAATGAATTTCAGCGAATATGGCTCTCGTATGGTATGATGATAATTGTTGATTGTGCGCCAGAAAATAAATGGCCGAGTCTAATGAATGTACTCGTGTTTCGATGGTTTTGGCAGATTCAACTTGTACAGTTTGTTTTTTGTTCCTTTATTTATCGTTCTTAATTCAAATCTTTGTGTTTCAAATGTTTTTCAAACGTTTTATTCTGAATATATAAAGAGTATCTTTTTTTAAAGGTTAAAAACACTGAAAGAGAAAATTAAATACACGGTAGGAATTTAACGTTGGAACAAAAACAAGATTTTAAATATGATATATAAAAAAAAACTATATTCAAGTAGGTATTAAAAAAGTTTAGAAATAGGAATTTAAATTTTATATTTCTTTATTTAAAATAGTTGAGATAAAATATTTTAGCTTTGTTATGTTCATCAATAAAGTGTCAGGATCAAGTTTCTCAATGAGCTCTAACGCTTTAGTCGTAAAGCGCTTAAAACGATAGACGCTTCTGCGACGAACTTTTAAGTAAAGCGCCGACATCGCTTGACAGTCGTACTGCGCATGCGTTAACGACCACCCCTCTAACGAACTAGTGATGTAAATTCTGAGTCTCACGGGTCTCTTTAAAAAAACTTTTACAAAATAAAATTCAAAATAATTTATTTGTTTAAATGTAGGTTACAAAATTTATTTTTTCGGTTTATAGCTCTCTAACCATTTCCTTGCGTAGAGTGGCGTGGTTTATTATAAAGAATATAATATATTTTCTTGCCGCGTTATCAACTTATAATATATAATAAATAAATACCATCACGGGTGCCTATTTGGATCCCGAGAACCGTTTAAACGGCCTCAGGGTACCCAGCGGAGGGATTAACCCGTCCTCATTTCGCCGATGGTATTCGGAGGCAACACCTAACAAGTGGCGAGCTTGTTGCGGTGTTTATACTGAAATAGCCTTGTATAAAGCGGTCACCCATCCCAGGCCGGCCTTTTTGTCATATGCTTAACCTTGTTATCAGTTGCGCAGTGACTTAACCACTAGGCTGGGGCCGCTTTTTTTAAAGGCGTATTCTCTGACCAAGATCATTGATGACTAAATATTTATATAATACTAGCTGCCCGTCCCGGCTTTGCGCGGGTGTAATGAATAAAATGTTCTGTCTCACTCTGCACTCATTCACATTTTTATATGGAGATTTTTTTACACAATTTTTTTAACTTTTTCATAAGTGGAGTTTTTGGGCTTCATGAAAATTTGATCATTGGTTTCGGAACGCATACAGTGCAAACATTTATTTTTATTTATAGAGAAGTTAGTAAGTATATAGGTATATATTTTTATTTATTTATTTAGAAAAAAATATTTTATATCTCCAAGTCTCTAAAATATGGGACTCAACGACTCAAGTCACAACATTACAACAGTTTCTAAACTTAAAACTTCAAAATTGGGTCTCGGTGTCTCCAGTCTAATTTACGGCACTACAAATTTACGGAAAAAGGACCTTTATTTATCAATTGTCGAATATATCTCCAAGTCTCTAAAATTTGAGACTCCACGACTCAAGTCACAACACTACAACAGTTGGGGTTCACGCAGACTAAGACAGGTTTAATATTAAGCATATAAGCATGTGTGCTCACCCCACTGGGTCAAAGCTGGCTTTGTCACACGCCCGTATGAGTGAGAGAGAGGAACGATCAATATTTTGGGGAGTACGGGAACTTATGAAATTTTTAGTAGTTTCATAATGCTTTGGCTGTGTTGTGTAATTAAATTTTAGGTTGATATGTCAAGCCAACTATTACATGGATACCTATAGGTTTATTAAATAAGGTATTGTAACAAAGAAAATTATTGTTTTAGGACTTAGGACATTAAAAACAGAATAGATTAACTGTATGATACTATAAACTCGATTTTAGGAAAATGCCGCACTCTATTGATCTACCACAAAGTACTCTACCACAAATTTATCTCTGAAACCGAATAATTGTTTATTTATTTATCAAACTTTATTGCATAATACAAAGGCGGACTTAATGCCGTTGGGCATTATCTGACAGTCAAACCTTCGGGATATTACAACATTAAGTTTACCTACCTACAGGTTTGAAATATTTATTCATAGTCAATCTTATTAAAATAGCGTGTGTGATTGAAATCGAATGTATCCTGAAATAGTACCGTAACAGAAGTTTTATCAAATTAAAATTTTATATTCAAGTAGTTTAGTTAGCTTTAGCAAGTAAATAATTTTGGAGAAAAAATATTTTTACTCTATAATAACATAACACATAAGATATAAAAACACTAAGGTCCCTGGTTCGAATCCCGGTGTGTACCAATGAGTTTTTAATCTAAAAATGTATGTACATTTGTTTGACAACACCACTATAGTGCCTCGAAGAGCACGTTAAGCTGTCGGTCCCGGTTTCCCTATACTTGTGAAACTGTTTATAGATGCGTTATTGAGTCTATCCAAAACATCGCGACGAGCTAGCCACTTGTTCGGTGTAGACTCATACCATCGGCTACGACGAGGTGGGATTTAAAACCCCTCCGCTGGGTACCCTGGGGCCGTCTAGGCGGGCGCCGTAAGGCACCCGTGAAGATATATATATATATATATATATATATACATAAGATATGTATATTGTATGTAAATTCTTAACGCACATAAATATATATTTTTATATCTTTAAAAGTAAAACATTTTATAAGATAAAATACTATGTACACATTTAAAGCACATCAAAAGCACAAAGAAAGCAGTAAATATTTTTAGCTTATATAACATATAGCCAGCAAAATTATTAATAAAGCACACTTATGACAAACTATTACATAGACATAGATATTACAAACACACAAGGCGAAATTAAAATAAATGTAAAAAAATACAAAGTAGACTAGAAACATAGTTTGGTGAAGATTCTCAAGAATTGTGATAGAACTAAAAGAGTTAAAATAATACCTTAAAATGTACAGCAAATAAAAAGACGGAATCAACAGAAAAAAAAAAGAATTTTGATGATTTTTTTTTAATGTAAGGAGTGAGCTTATTTTAATCAGCTCTTTAATTTTTTTAAAAATTTAATTCAGCCAATTGGGAACTGAAAATAACTTTATAAATCAATGGAAACAACAATCATTCCTATAGTTATATTTGAATACCTCACAGAGTCCTTGGCCAAGAGCCTAGACTCACCTGAAACTGAAGAAATAAATCGTTTAATATTAAAAATGTTAAACTTGCTAAAATTAATATTCTGAAAGATATACAACAAGTAACATTCGAAATTCGTTTTTCAAATAAAACTAATTTGTATAAAATCTCATATTGGAGAGGTGGGGATGAAAAGGTATTCCTGTCAGGCAGAGTTTTATGTGTTGAATGGAATCTATAGGTACATAAGGCTTAATGAACAATATATTCAAACTGCTAGGACGTGAGTTCGCAGTTTTATGGAAGGATTTGTAAAGTATATTAACTTTGCGTATTTTATTACATATTATTGTAAATTTGGTTTTATTTTGTTGTATCTTTAGGATTTTGTATTTTATTAGGTAATTCAAGTATATTCAATCTTCGCACAATCATTCGGTATTCATATTTTTTGGACGTCATAGGTCTAATATAATTCCTTAATCTTATAAATAATTTCGCATTACTATCAATATTCAATCGTTACACAATCTATCGGTATGTTACTATAAACGTTATATGTAATATTCGTACGTAATTCTAAATCTTATAAACAATCGAAAATAGGACATTAACATCGAAAATCCATCGTATTATTATAAAATTAAATTAAATCGTTGCACAATCTATCGATATGTCATTGTAAAATGTTGTATATAAAATTTGTACGTAATTTTAAATCTAATAAACGTACGACAAAAGGGACATTATCATCGAAATTTTATCTATATATCACAGATTTTAGACACCCAGAAATCCTGTAATATAGGGCAATAAGTCAGCAAATGAATTCACGATGATACATTGCGCGTTTTGGGACCAATATCGTTCTATATGAGATTTCTTCTGTAAATTTATCACCCTTTATGCAAATAATCTCTGTGATGGATATTGCGAATGAGAGAGGCTTCAAGTTTGCCGATGTCGTGAAATTATTTTTTTTACAACCTTGTGGCTGGAAGGATATTTTTCTTCTTCTTCCGGAGATGACTGATCTCTGGTATCAGGCAATATAAAATGTAATAAAAATGCGAATAACTTTAACGCTGTCTGTCTTGTAGTATTGGTTTAAAGTAAAATAAAAATGTAACCCTTAACTCTGTTATGCGACAACATTTACCATCTACAATAAATAATACATGTATTATTATATTTGTACATATAATATTTTGGGGAACAGAGCTAAGACAATAATTATTTCTGATGAACGAGTTTTCAATTATGGAAATAATTGGACTGAAATATTATTTAATAAGCTTTGTTGGCTCATTAACAAATAATTAAAATTAATCCATAATTAAGTTAATAAACAAGATGAGTTATTCCTGTCCAGTGAACAACAATATTAAAATATAATTTTTACACACACACAACTTTATAACTACTGTTTATAATTATTATATAGCGTGTTTCTGAATTACCGCAAAATATATATATATTTTTTTTGTATATCGATAAAAGAATCAGTTTAATAATACAATAATAGGACACATTCAATCAAACTTTGTCGAAAAGTCGGGAAATCAAATGTTTTAGGTCAGATCGCGTTTAAAACTGCAATATTAATTTACGAGTATATAAATTAATAATGACTATACGCGAAAGTTTAAAAATTATATAATATTTTATAATTAATATCAATAAAACAAATAAATTATGTAAACATATTCATATAAAGATGACATAATCGACGAACGTAAAATTTTATACACATATACATTGCACATAAAAAAATATTAATTGAAGTTTTGCGACCGACCATTTTCATTACCACCACACACTATACATGTAAAAACAGACAAGTAACCTAGTCATGTTTCCGTTTTAGTCTGGGCATTAACGGTTTTCAGGAGTCTACTGCATCGTTTTCCTGTCGACGTGGTAGTCTCCTTTCAGAGCGCAGTGACGAAACGGGCATTTGATAATTTATGATAAAGCAACAAGCAGCATATGATAGGTCAACTCATCGCTCAATTCTTAACCCCATTATTTAGCCAGCATAGTAGGAACGACCAACATTACACAGACGTTGCCCTGGTCACAAACTAAGCTCTAGACTTGTACTATGTGTACCCTGAAACAACGCGTTTATTACATATTATATTTTATAATAACTTATTATTTTAATATATTTTATAAAAGGAATTGTAGACTTTATAGGTCTGTTTACACTCAGGTAATCAAAGCTATATTACCGAGCTCAGATAAAAAAAAAATGGAAACACCCGTATTTTAATTAGGACAACCAGTAAACTCGTACATTTCTCGTTTTAATCATTTACCATTAGAATATCTCACACCAGTTATACCACAAACCCATGTGATTAAAACTTTGCCGTAACTCTAGCTCAGGTCCGCAGAACAGATATGTACCGCAAATTAGGTGTTATTCCAACATATCTGCAGGGAGAACTTGATTAAATGTACATGTAGCTGCGCGGTCAGCAGGCGAGGCAATCAGCTTGCTCCGAATTAATCGCTATTATTGATTCTGGATTAATTGAACCACAGTGTGGCCGGTGTCCAGGCAATCATAGCTCGCTTACCTGATGGTAACACTGGAAGGCTGTGCCTATTAGTGTGCAGCTCTAAAATCCTCTTAATTGCAATAAAAACAACGAACTTGTTGACTGTACCAACATTTTATTATTACCCTCGTTAATAGAATTCGGTTGATAAAATAACATATTTTTCGTGTAAAATATTTTGTTCAACATTTAGGTGTATATTTTAATAACATCGTTAAAATTGTTAAAATATTTTGTTTAACGACTCAATTTGTACAAAACTATTTGCACGAGTGGTTAATAAGGCTTATTTAATAGTAATTTATTATCATTACATAAAAAACGCCATCCATAGTAATAACTCTTATTATACATAGACGCCGATTTCGGAGATTTTTATACGCATGTATTGCCTTTGACGGCTCATCACTTCACTTTTATATATCTGGATTATAATTCTTTCTACATGCCCAAACAAGCGGACCATGTCCTTCCTTATTTTCATACCTATATTTTCTTTCAATGCCATTTGTACGAGCATACGAATGACTTATGTAATTGGGGATTCAGTCTATCTTTTAACACTGCATATTCGTCACAATAAACGCATGTCTGTTTTATTAACTTTGCTTTCGTTTATATTATGACATACATATGTAAAAAGCATTGCGTTATATCCATAACGCAATCCAATTAGTTTTGCTTTTTTTAATTTGAAATAGGCTATATTCGCTCTCCTTTCAATGTCATTGTAATATATACTAACTCAGAGATATTAAATCAGACACTTGTTCTAGCTTCATATTATCAAAATTATTTTCGCTTTAGTTATCTTTTGAAAAAATTAACACAATATTTCCCGTATTTATTCTGATTCCTTTTTAAACTATATACGCATTATTATATTTATATAAGGCAATCTAATCTTCTCCTACTTATTAGGAGCACTCAAGCCTCAATATTATACATATTCTCATAATTTATATAACAGTATTCCTTTTGTAATCGCCCCTCCCCCGATTTGTAAGTAAAATTTCATCGTCAGCAGTCTGAAATAAATTACTTGCGAAAACGTGGAGCGGGCGAAAAAACGAAACTGTTATATCACCAGGGCTTGTAATTAATGGAGTTGTCAGGACGACTAAAATATAACGGATAGGTCCTCACAGTGTTATATTATCAATGCTATCATACATACATACTTATTAAATATACAATCTTTTACGCTTTTCCCATATAATATGTGGTGTAGAAGTTGAATAGGCTTAGAATTCAACACAGTGCATTTTTTTAGTTCACTGGTTTTAATCTTGGTATTGTATCATGAGTTATTAATGAAAAAATAAGTACCTACGCTTCTGAGACTTTCGGTTTTTAAGTCGAATGAATTAAAAATTTATTTATTTTATTTCAGGTAAATGTACGGTTAACAAACTTATAAGTAGTTACAATATTTTTGATATAAGTTTATTAATAATGTAAATAAATATATGCAAATTAAATCAGTCTTATACATATCACAAATAACAATATTACTATAAATCAAGTTGGTACTAAAACTAAATTTAGTCACAGAATAATCTGGCAGGGTTTATTATACACCAATGTATATGCATAAAAGACGACTTTGTACAATATAAAACAATTGACGAATATTGCACGATCTTTAAAATATGTATCTTGCCTATAATTAATATAAACAATTAATAAAATTAGTATAATTTTTAATTATCTGCCACAGTAATTTAAAATGGCAAGTCATTTAGTTGTCACACTGTGAGTAGTGTCATTGATTGATTGGCTGTGTGAACAGCACTTTCTGATGCGCCATATGTGAACATCTATTGTGATTACTTGATGACACGGCATTTAGTATACCCGCATGTGGTGAATAAAGTCATTGCGCAAATATCAAGATTGATCGGTTAATAGTGTTGCGAGCGTAAACTGAATTTGTGGATTCATTCTGATCCTTTAGTTTGATTAAGTTTGCTGAATGAAGTTTAGCTTGTGTTTATTAATTGTGTCTATGTTATCTTCTTATTGTTGTTTTTGTGATGTTTCGTTTTACAAAAGTCCAGACAAATTATGTTCTTTTTGTTTTATTTGTTTCTAGTTATAGCTCTTTTATATATCACATACAGTCACTCTGGGATGTTTAGATATAAGATGTTGTGCCCATTAAAATGATAATGTAAATCATTTACTTAATTTCACAACATTGGCATATTAAGTTGGCATACAAAAATATTCATAAAATTATTAGCATTTATATCTAAAAAAGCACCAATTGAATTATTATAATATAAACAATCTTCATAGAATTATTACGTAATTTTCATGTTTCAGAGTTCTCAACTTCAAGTCATTCGTCTTCATAACGCATTAGTAATAAGTCAGTCGGGATTTCTAATGCAAATAAATTCATCAGAGCTAATGCATTGGATGTAATCAGTCGGCCGTGTCGTACTTGTCATGTTATAAATCAACACGGATTAAACGGTATTAGGGGTGATGATCGTAGAAATGCCCTTTCCGATCAGGATGAGATATTTATAAATGATAGCGATGAAGATGATAATAATATTCGAAGTTTCCAGAGATAAGTTACAAATTTAATTATAAATGGTGAATGAACTAAAGATCTATTCACAACAGCAGTGATTGATTGTGCGAAGATTGAGGAATACTTTATTTAATTTAAACTATTGTAAATTTAAATTTATACTGAAGAAAAAAGTATAATTAAATTGAAGAAGAAAAGAAAGAAGAGGGAGAAGCAGAATTAAGATTAATTATTGAGAGTAAAAAAATAAATCTAGTCATGAATATTGATTTGTGATTTAATAATAAACAAGAAAATAATTGGCGCAGATTCTCGAGACCTCTCCACGCCTACGATACCTCTTTAATAATTCCTTTACTGAATGTTTTAATATTTTAGTACCAATCGAGCCATGATGGTGTTGCGGAACAATTTGATTTATTTCCTAAACAAGATGCTAAAGTGACTTTATGAAATAATCGTCCTTCCCGGCCTGACGAGCCGGCGGTGTCAACACAAGAACCGTTTCCTTAAAAGACTAATTTCCATCGGGCAATTAAAGATATTTGCAATTCCAAGCTGCGTCGTTAGCAACAGAAAAAGTGGAGGCGAAAAAATTAAGGAGTATTGTAAAATAAACAGAAAGCAACTGGCGAAAGAGATAACACAAAGTTTCGCTCCAGTAAAGAATGAAAAATTTGCTAAACTTTAATAATGAATTACTTGAAATGTGACTTTAAGGGGAAGTATGGAAATTTCCAGCCTAAATTTTATAAAGTCCGCTGCGACTAATTTTTTGAGAGTTACGAACTCTTTCTAAAACACCAAACTTAGTAAATATAAATTTTCAAGAATTTCTATAATGGAGGTAATAATTTTAGTAGAGTTTTTGTTTATGTTGTGTCTCCGTCGACGTACCTGAAACAAGAAGATAAATATTTATAGTACATTTATAAGAAAAACAACCAAAAATATTATTAGATAAACATAAAGAAGACGTAGATATCAAAATGAAAATAGTCAACAAAAAGAAGTACGATCACGTCCCAAGGATCTAACTCACAGTCCCCTAAAGAAAATCTTTCGAGATTTTTTGCAATTCCAATGGATTCACATATTTCTCATAATACCGGGCTCAATACCAACCTCCGCGATGAAAGGAATGGAGCAAAACAATCCAGATTCATGGAAACAGATTGGATGCGGAGAAGGACGTTCTTATAGAAAATTCTCAATTTTTTCATTGCAATATTTATGAATTGTTATTTATTGTTCAATTGTTATTTAAAAGATAATCTCTCAAATAATGCCGATCAATAGACATGCCGAACATAAGGGAGAATTTTCTTGTTTAGTTGTCAACTCGCTAAGATTTCACCAGTAGGTTTTAATAGAATTCCAATGGTACTGAAGCTTTTACGCGATCTCTTAATTTTAATGTTTAGGTAGAAAATAAGAAAATATTATTAAGCTAACTTTTCAGGCAAATAGACCAAACATACTATCATTTTATTTTCATAATAATAATAATAATAATAATAATACCATCACGGGTGCCAATTTGGCTCCCGAGAACCGTTTAAACGGCCTCAGGGTCCCAGCGGAGGGATTAACCCATCCTCATTTCGCCGATGGTATTCGGAGGCAACACCTAACAAGTGGCGAGCTTGTTGCGGTGTTTATGATGAAATAGCCTCGTTGTATAAAGCGGTCACCCATCCCAGGCTGGTCTTGTTGTCATCTGCTTAACCTTGTTATCAGTTGCGCAGTGACTTAACCACTAGGCTAGGGCCGCTTTTTTATTTTCATGATTTTATATATTTAGTATTTGTTAAATATATATAATTTGGTAATTAACGCTTGTAACGCTGGTATTTCTACTATTGCTACTTCAGACCGTATATATTTGTCCGTAGTCTAGTGGATGTGCGTTGTATAGTGGTTTAGATTCCCACTTATGAGAATTAATATTATTATGGCGTAACAGTATAGTTTGCATAATCAGGGTGCTTATAATATATAATATTGGTATTGTTATTTCTGCTACACATAGTACAAGCCTAGAGCTTAGTGACTGCGGCAATATATATGTACATACATATATATTGCCGCACAGGTGCCTTAGGGCGCCCGAGACCGCCTAGACGGCCCCAGGGTACCCAGCGGAGGGGTTTATAATCCCACCTCATTGTAGCCGATGGTATGAGTCTACACCGAACAAGTGGCTAGCTCGTCGCGATATTTTGAATAGACTCAATAACCCATCTATAAACAGTTTCACTGGCTGGTATGGCGAAACCGGGACCGACAGCTTAACGTGCTCTCCGAGGCACTATAGTGGTGTTGTCAAACTGACATTTTTAAATTAAAAACTCATTGGTGTACACCGGGATTCGAACCAGGGACCTTAGTGTTTTTAAGGTCTAAAGGTCTAACCAACTCGGCCACCACGTATATTAATATATATGTATATGTGAAATATCCTATATATTATGTAGCTCTACCTGCTTGCGTGTTACCTCTATTTTAAAGTGTACCTATATTTTAGGCGTGGATACAACTTTGTCTGCGTAACTTTAACCGTTACGTTCTTAAAAGGAATATTTTTTTCCCGTTTTTTAGTTACTCATTGTTACTCCGCTCCTGATGGTCGTAGCGTGATGTTATGTAGCCTATACATAGCCTTCCGCTATCCAACACTAAAATATTTTTTCAATTCAAACCAGTAGTTCCTGAGATTAGCGCGTTCAACCAAACAAACAATGTTATATTATGTTAGTATAGATTTATACCCATGTATATGTATAGTTTTTCAATATTATTTTTTTAATATTGAAAAACATATAAATTTGAATTTAGAACGTGAAACCTACTTCTAGGAATTGGTTTCTTTGTTAACAATTTTCAACAAATAATAGAAGGAATAACAACAAACAATCCTCGTTAAGTCTAATGTAATTTTCATCTTGCCTAAAGGCGTCAAATTTATAGGCTTTCACACAGCTTTTAGCAAACCACACTTAAAAGCTGTTAGTTGACTTAAACGCCTCTTTCTTAAGTGTTTTGAGGTTAAACTAGATTCTTAATATAATTTTGCAGATTCTTTTACTATTATTTTATATTCACTAAGATTTTCTAGAGTTGTGAAAGACCACGCTAGATTTCTATCTCGAAATATATTTTTATAGTTAACAATTAATAATATTTATATCTAGTTCCATACTTATGAGAAAATAATTTATTATTAACTTTTTATAAAATACAAACACACTACATTTGATGCTCGGGTAGTTAAATAATGATACCATAAAAACAAACAGACGACGCACACTAACGACTAGCTTATCATAATTTGACCGCCTTCGTAGACTAGTGTATACACGCGCCTTTCGTATCCGGAGGTTGTGGGTTCGATTCCCATTTTTGGCACAAAAATAAAAATTTTGTACGATTTCTGTACAGTTTATCATGGTCTGGGTGTTAATAAAATATAATATGTATAGTATCGTTGTGTACAAGCCTAGAGCTTAGTTTGTGACCAGAGCAATATGTCATGTCCAGTGGCGTAGCGTACCTTGGCGGGGCCCCGTATAAAAATTTGCTTAGGGGCCCTTAGGAAGGGTAAAGACTTCTCACAAAAAGAAAAAAAATGTTTGCAAAAATTAAAAGAAAAGTTGCTTTTTTTGATTTTGTCATTTCTGAAATAAATCAAAATTTGGGAAGTTTTTATGAATTTTTGCTTACGCATGTTGGGGGGCCCCGTATAATTGATACCGCATATACGGCGGTAGCTACGCCCCTGATCATGTCCTTCATAGTATTATTATTTTATAATAGTTCCTAGAAAATATAAAACCTAAAAGCCCCAGTTTTTGGGTTTCACATTAGTCGAAAATAAGTGCGACTAATGTGCAAATACATTGTTCATAAAACTGTCGAGTCCCAGTTATATGTTTATGAGCAGCTTAATATTCATGGACTATTCATTGTATGGACGTAGTAATAAGTAAAAAAACACAATTACGCCTTTACAGTGTCCTGCTATTGCCTGCACACCCCTCTAATTAGTTAAATGATGAAAGATTACTCGAACTGAAAACATCAATTTTAAACTTAATCCCCTTGATAATACGTCTGTGTTTGCTTTAACTATATTACAAGTGAAATATAAAATGGTAATTTTTAGCTTGTTAAAAGAAATTTCGACTCTATAGTAGTTGATTTAAAGTAGAAATTTATGTAAACAACGATTTTGTGTCTAAATAAAAAGAGCATTAGTGGATTAAAAACCCTATAGTTAGGGATTAATGGTTCAATGTCGTGAAGTGAATGACTTAAGGGTAGTAATATTTTTAATTCTCACATCTGTTGCACTTGGTAAGAAAGGGGTAGTCACCCTTTAATAAGGTCACTTGGTGCAATCAATTCATGGCTAATATAATATAACTATAAAATAAATTTAAATTTGAAATACGCGATAAAATGTATTGTATTTGTGTTGTTATAAAGGATAATGGCCATTTTTTTAAATAAGCAATAACCGAAATAAATATTTTCATAAAAACAAACAGAAATAATAACTATGCATAATTTATTATTTTTTAGTATTCATTATCTGTAACTATTTAACCATATATCAAAAGTTTTACTTAACTATTATTTGTATAGATTCATGTAATTTTTAGAATTATTTTATTTATCCGGTTTCGAAACAAATAATAACCGAAATAAATGAAATATTTATTTCGGTTATTATTTGTTTCGAAATTTATTAAATAAAAACATAATGTTTTAAAAATTACCCCACAAACATTTTAAGATGACAAAATTTAAACATAGTAAATGAAAACATGAAAACGTTCAGCGAATAAAATTTTTTCCCCATATCAAATGATATCCCCCAAAAATGGATAAAGCTCGTCAACAAAGCGAAACCCAACCAAGTTATAAAAACTAATGTTCAAAGCAAACATTCAATTTGTTCACTTTACTTCATTCGTGTCTCGTGAGTGAAAAGACTGCAATGCGCTCAGTGCTACTAATTCAATTTAAACACCGTACGTTCTGGTCTAAAAACTACTCTGTGGTCCTCCCTGATTTTTAACAATTTTAAATTGTGAAAGCAATCTCTAAAGATTTCAAATCTTTTATGTCTATTTTAGTTTGGTACTATGTTGAAAATTATAGATTTTAAAATGAACATACTTTAACCAAAGTTATATTAAAATTTCGTCAATTTTTTCAGAAGTTATTTTACTAAAAACAAGTTTTTATTAAATAACTTAAAAAATACAAAACATGAAATTCCGAAAAAAAAAAATGTTAAGACCCATAATATGTACCTACAAATAATCTAAATTTATTAATTCCTATGGTTCCTTTAATACTAAAAATACATTTTTGTAATGAATTTTTTCTCTCCCTATTCACGTGGTTTTTTTCTGTGGAACCCTAAATGTACGAAATTTGAAGTTAAATAAAAAAGCTATCAACTTTTTATTTACCTATAGTTTAAAAACATGATGTTAAAATAATAAAACAATAATGTTTTATTTGATGTTAAGTTAGCTTTATAAAAAAGTACTCAAATATTTTAAATGCAAACTCAAATATTTAGCTAAAATTCGATTCAATTGAGAAAATAAAGTGGTTTTTATTCCCAATAGATTTAAAACGAAGCACTGACTGCTGGTGCCGTTTGCATTCCTGATTTTAGTGGTGTTTTATGTCGTGGTAATGCAGTTCAAACACACGAGGACTCGTAATTATTAGATTTGCTTCATTCACTTTATAACTTAGCATTTCCATTTATTTTGGAAATTTAATTAACTGGTATCTTCTATGTCACTTCTAGGATGCATTTATAGCTTATTTATTAAATTATCTTTGTTACAAAAAACAGCTAAACAAACAAGATATTAAATAAAAACATACATACACTGTGACAGACATTAAGTTCGTTAACTTGTGATTGTAAACATACATACATATTATCATGGGTGCCTTACGACGCCCGAGACGGCTCCGGGGTACCCAGAGGAGGGGTTTTAATCCCACCTCGTCGTAGCCTAGACGTAGGCTCGACTAAGCTAGCTCGTCGCGATGTTTTTTGAATAGACTCAATAACCCATTTATAAACAGTTTCACTAGTTGGTATAGTGAAACCGGGCCGACAGCTAAACGTGCTCTCCGAGGCACTATAGTGGTGTTGTCAAACAAATGTACATAATTTTTTCTAATTAAAAACTCATTGGTACACACCGGGTTTGAACCAGGGACCTAAGTGTTTTTAAGTCCAAGGTCTAACCAACTCGGCCACCACGTATATCGTGGTTGTAAACTTCTTACAAAATGAGATTATAAATGAAGGGCAAAGAAATTTTATATAAAGTTAAGTATGAGTAAACAAGAAGGTAACAAATATTGGAAACATTAGAAACACTATTTTGTCAGAACATTAGTGCAAATGAACCTCAACCAAATACAGTTCTAGGAAGCTACTAATTTAATTATTAGTAAGCCAAGAATATATTCGAGATTATATTCAAGATTATAGAAAAAAATCTGTAGGTATGCCTAAATATTGGAATGTTATATAAATGATAAATATTCACGTAATGGGATCATATTAGTAGGACATTAGATATAGGCATTACTGGTTTGGCATTCATCCAAGGTAAGCCATAAACATAATATAGCAGAACATATCATCTAAGTAATATTTGGAACAAATTATAATAAACAGATTCCCTAAAATTAAACACAAAAAATATATTTTTATTTCATTTAAAGAAAGATAAACTCCTAAGAAGCCAGTAAAAGGTTTCGCGATCTCGTACGTCTAAAAACATGTAAATGTTGATTTCAGTGATATCAAAGTTTATTTCTATAGAAAAAGAACGTAGAGGTGCAAATATTACTTACTCGATCCTAATTAGATAGTATTTTTATAAAAAATATATTAACTTTTGAAAAGACACCCAAAGTGTGATTTATGATTCTAAAAATATTACTTTAGTTCACATTTTAAAACTAAACAGATTTTTTATAAAGAAATTATGTAATTCGGATCGAGTAAATAAAATCTACACCTCCATGTTCTTTTTTTTCCAAAAAAAAAACTTTATTATAACCGAAAACAACATTTAGATGTTTTATGATGCTCTAGTTCGCGAATCCTTTTCCTGCCCACTTAATTAAAGAATATCCCCATCAAAAGCATTTGAAATCTATTAGAAAATCTGTCGTATAAATAATTTTTATATACTTCTCAATAAATGTAAATAACTTTTTCACACTCTAAAACCAGAATTATGTAAAATAAAAAAAACTACAAATTATAACAATGAAAAGAATGTGTTTGGTCATTATCATTTTCAAAAAAAAAACGCTAAATACTCCTGTTAATCTCACTCTTGTGCCCGTATTTGTTAATGCCACGGAAACTCAAGAATTACTCCAGTATGTCTAGTTTATTTTTAGCTAATTCATAAGAAAGAACGAAAGAGATATATATCTCTGGATAGAGGTTATATATGCGAACTACGAGTCATAGAATCTGTACAAATGTAACTCCTGACGGAAATCAGTTTTTCTTCCTAACAGAGTTTTCCTTACATAGATTTTATCATCACATTCCTTTAGTGTTTACAAAACTTTTTTTTTTGCCTCCCTAAAAGTAGATCCTCTAAGCTAGCAGCAAACATAATCTCCCCGTTAGTCACCAAGTAACATCCAAACAGTATTCCTGCCACGTATAAGGAAACACTCTACGGTGTAAATAAGATGTGTAAATAGTAAATAGGGGCATTACGGCGCTTGGCACGAATTTGCATTAAGATTAACGACTATGCCGTCGGGCCTTGCACTAATGTCGCATTGGTGTAGTGCAACCAAACTGTCTTGAGGCATGGAATAGTTGGAAATTCTTGTTTTAACTACTGCTTTATTTTGGATAGTTTCTTATTTATTTTTAATTGTAGGACTTAACTCAAAATAAATTATTAATAAATCGTATATCATTTGGAAACTCTAAAACATTGCCAAACTAAACTCTAAGCCTGTTACTATACACATAGTAACCATGTACCAGAAACTCTAAGCCTGTTACTATGTGTACCAGAAACTCTAACCATGTTACTATGTGTACCAGAAATAACAATACTAATACATAATATGTATTAAAATATACTAATACTTTTTTCCCATGAGTGGGAATCAAACCTATGACCTTCGAGTACAACGTCAAAGGTGCAATCACTACGGAAACGAATCTAATATGTCCAAATAAATAATTAGTTGTTAAATATCAAATAAATAGTTAAAACTTCAAGTAGATACACCTCTATTCCGAAATGTTTTACTAAAACCTGTTTTAGCTAGAACTGATTAGATATGTGCTTTATCACTTTTTTTCTATATCAATGTGACAAGGAGAAAACAGTTAGACTGATTCACCGAAACACTTTTGAATACAGCATAATGTACCAATGAGTTTTTAATTTAAAAAAATATGTACATTTGTTTGACAACACCACTATAGTGCCTCGGAGAGTACGTTAAGCTGTCGGTGCCGGTTTCACTATACCAACTTGTGAAACTGTTTATAGATGGGTTATTGAGTCTATTCAACCATCGCGACGAGCTAGCCACTTGTTCGGTGTAGACTCATACCATCGGCTACGACGAGGTGGGATTAAAACCCCTCCACTGGGTACCCTGGGGCCGTCTAGGCGGTCTCGGGCGCCGTAAGGCACCCGTGATGATATGTATGTATGTATGCATAATGTGATCAGTTAAATAAATTAAATTAGTTTTAAATTCATTTTTAAAGCACATAAAGTTAAAAGGTTTTCTGTAAAGATAGAAGGAAATAATATAGGAGTTATCAGACATAACCCATTTAAAATTTGAATGATTACATATTGACGTACGTCGTTATATATAATATTAATATCTTTATTTCCAGAATCAATCAATATATTCCTATGTACTTAAATAATATTTCTAGTAATACCTACTCATATTTGTATTAAAGTAATAATGATATATCATATTCATTATGTTATAACCTTCATCACCAAATAATTAATCAAATATTACTGTTATTGGTAACGTAGGTACCATAAACTAGTAATTCGAGGACACAATATACCGTAGTATAAGCGAGCAATTGCCGCGGCGGGTGGCAACTGGCTCACAGCCAATTTGTTTAATGTCTACTTATGTTCCTCTATAACACCGCTAGGATCAGGACTAGCTATTCCGACTATATAGTTATAATACGACGTTTTACGTAATTCGTAGTTTATTTTTACGAAAATGTTTGTACTAATTTGGATTCCTCTTTTATTGGCAAAAATAATATTAGTCAGTTTTCTGTATTACTGTTGTTATTTTTTGTTACACATAGTACAAGTTTATATATAACCTACTTCGCGGTCTCAAGTCCGGGAACGCTGCAGTTCATTTCCCTGCCTTCCAACCACGCGATGGACCCGGCACCCGCACGGTGAAGCCATGGATTGCTAAGAACATTGTCTCTATAGCTTAGTATGGATAAATTGACATATATAATATTATGACAATTTATATCTGTATGTTTCATTCAGCTATGTACATAGGCAATCCATGATTTACGTTTTCTGCTATTTTCTTCTAGCATACTATACTTAAAATCTACTTCATAATTAATAAGGTTCTAGAATTACCTGGTTAACATATTGTTCTGCAATGAATAAGAACATTTCACACACATCTTGGTCTAAAACTAATTGTTGTTCCTGTACTAGAATACACACCAAAAAGAAATCCTAAAGACTTAAAGTTGTTTGAAGTTTGTATAATATAATTATTTAATAGTTAAATAAATTGAAATTACTCTCGAAATAAATACTTAGTCTAAGTATGTAATTATTACAAATTATATTATTAAAATAAAGTTTTCCCTTACTATAGAATAAAAAAGCCAATTAATATACTAAAAAATAAACCAATCCTTTAATGTATCTTATGAGCAGAATTGAACTACTTAAAGAATAGCGACAAAAGTTTTTAGAACACAAAAGCATTTTGAGAAAATAAAAATACAATAATCTCAAACAAAGTGCACTAACAATGCCACATTTTCCTTCTAAAAAATCCTCACCAGCATAGTGTTAAGCATAAAGATTAAAGAAAAGGTTTATGCACTCCAAGCCACGCTCGTAATTACAAGGATCCATAATATATGTGTGTAATCAGCGTTAACATACAAACGAGCTGGTTGTAATATGTTGGGTAATTTTTCACAGGCATAATAAGAACATTTTGCCCCATTCCAATGTCCTTTGTGTGGCTTTTCGAGTGTTGCCAGTTCTGTTGCCACGTCTTTCTCTGGGTTCTAATAAAAGTTTGTGGAGATTAATGGTTGTAAATAAAAAAAAAGTAATTACTTATGTATGTATTTTGTGTTTTTTATTACGTTTACAATTTGTCACTTCAAGAGTAGTTTTAGGCTATACTATAGAAATCACGTTAGGTATATACTCGTATATATAAATAATAATAAAAATCTTTATTGCATCAAAAAAAAAATGATTCACAATACTTTTAGGTTGTCCTGATACCCGTACTAGGGTAACCTGTATGACAGGTATCAGTTTCCATATGATAGAAATTACGAAAGGAAAAACAAATTTATTTTATATTAATTTCAGTCCTTTCATTTAACGTATCTTTATAGTAATTGTTGTGTATAAATTTTCATTGTAAGTAAACCTTCTTACCGGTTCAGATACTGTAGATAAGTGGTCATTGTTCTTTAACAGTTTATATTAAAAATAATAAAGTTAAACTACATAAAAAAAATCTATATGCAACAAATATATTTGTATGGCCAAATGTTTAAATTTCCGAGGAGCCAACCCTTTGTTTAATATTTAAACAAGTCGTGATGCCGGCGTAAATACTAACTCTAAACAGGGGAGAGAGAAATATTAAAACAAAATTAAAACCGGGCCAAAATCCATGTGTCAGATAAAGAAAGTGTTCTCACACCAAAATAAATGGCGTTTATAATCCCGCCCGTGCTGCCATGATAACGTGAACGCCACTGATCCGGTTTCGCTAGCGTTTTGACGGCTGGCTATCGTTAAGGGTATCTGTCGAATTACTCTCATGAATATTTAAACGTATCTGTCTGGCGCCTCGGGGTTCCGTAGTATAATGGCGTCACAATAGCTCTTGCATTTTGTTGCCAACGGAACGCAAGAATTTTGAGGTTTTAATAAAATTATAATTATTGATGGGGTAAAATATGAATTTTATTTTGAATTAAATAAAATGAATATTGTGATGTTATGGCTATAGGATTTATTCGTATTTTAACAGTGTGAGGTTTTTAAATTGATTTATGATGGCTAATAGGTTTGAATATATTTATTTAAACTAGTTATGAATAAAATGTTATTTTAATATTTTAACTAGAAAATATATTACATTACTTATACAATTTTATTTCTTTGTCATTTATAAATTTAAAACTTTATTGGGTGGCTGAGTTGGTCGACTTACAGACACTACAGTTTTCCGTCCCCGGTTTAAACCCTGGTGTATACCAATTGACAACGCCATTATAGTGCCTAAAAAAAAACGTTAAGCTGTTGTTCCAGTTTCACTATACCAAAATTTGTAACTATTTTTTTTCGCGACATGTGACTTCTTAACTCTGAGATAGTAAGAAAAATTATGCAGTGCATGACCCATGATAGATCGATATGCGTCGCTGTTGGGACTTTTTAAGTTGCTTTACTGTTTATAGATGGGTTATTGAGTACATAACGAGCATGCCACTGGTCTGTGTAGACTCATATCATTCAGCTACGGCGAGGAATAGAAACTTGGTAACTCGGGCGCCCGTGATGGTATCTTGTAGGTACAAAGGCCAGCAAAATAATTTGCCGGTTACGAATTGGGCGGCGACAAAGACGAATTTGCATTACGAGTCTACTTTAATATCCTCGCTGCTTTATCGTCAAATCAACAGCCTATTTCGTGACCTTGAAAAAAGGCTATCACCTTAACAATAAATCGATACAGTAGACTTCTGTACGCCGAACAACGTTAAGCTAAACTTTAACCAAAATAACGTAATTGTCTGTTAATTTTTAATGTCACCAGGTTTGCATTACGACAGAATTGAATCATATCGATTAAAGTTTAGCTTGTGCGCGTAATCACCCTGCTGAATAAATCCACATGAACTGACTAAATCTGAAACATATCTAGGTCACTTGACGGATTTTGCATCTGTATGGGCGGCAGGATTAATGAAATCAGCCTAGCAAAGATATAGATACCTCCTTCCCACCTAAATATATAAAATATACGTACAATTACCCATAGCGCGAGCAATAGTTTTATATGACTACAGTTCGTATCTTTACGACCATAGTTCCCAAGAAAGGTATTAAAGGACAGATTAACGTACAGGAAACATAATTTTGGGGTTCCAATAAAGACTTTATGTGGCACATTATAATGTGGTACTTATATTTATATAACTATTGTCATACTAAATGCTTATATCTCTACTTATACTACTACTATACTTTCAAATAAGTAATAAGTATATCCAAATCCAAGATATATTATGTCTTATGTTGATGATATGTTGAATGCATGGATTCAATTTACTTCTGCAAAAAAAATGATCGAAATCGGTTCTGTAGTTTAGCTGTGAAATGACTACAATCAGACAGGCTTTTTTTATATTAACTATAGTATAAGTGTTGATATAAAGGGTGAATTTAGTATTTATTTTAATTATTATTTTGTTATCTGTGGCTAGTTTTTTTTTCTATTTATCCATCAGTATGGAAAGGCTTAGGACCTTTCGACCATACAACGACATTTTGATGACTGTTATATCTGTCAATTTCCCGTTGATTACAATTTGACTTTGCGATGATCATCAACAAATCATAAAGCCAGTTGTTGGAAGTCGTAGTTGCGAAATCAACTTAAGGTGATGCGAAGTACAGCGAGTCGCTGGTTTAATATAAATAGGTATTTTAATTGGATCACTACAGATAAGTTTATTTATTCAAGAAAAACTATTACAAATAAGTAGGTATAAAACTAAAATAGATATTAAAAATATAAATACTCAAATAAAAAATTTATTGGGTTAATTGTTTTTTTAGATATTTTTGTTAAAACATTTTTGTTTCCATCATGGGTAAAAATCACCCAGTATAACATCTATAAACTACCCCCAAAATACACACAGTAAAACTCCCCACATTCACTAAGCTTCATATTGAAACGAGATATAGATGGTATAATGAAAGCCCGCTTTATTATCTACATTCAATACTATTGTATATCCTATCGGTTAATAGTACAACAGTGTAGTTGCTCGGTGAACCCATTTATTCGATAGTACGTTACCTGTTCTCAATGGAATAAGATAAAAAGGGTAACCATGCTTTTTACATATAAATTTACTATATTAATATATTTAACTAACTCAAAGTAAGCCTATTTTAGTCCTGTGGCCTTATTCCAAGTTTGCAACCGCTAATCACGACAAGACGTTGCGTAAACTATAAATATGGAAATATAAGTTCTATTCCAATGGTTATATAGTATGTATTAGGTTGGCTATTGTTTCCGCAACGTCTTGTCGTGTTAAACGTTTGCAAACTCGGAATAAGGCCCCTGGTCATTTGCTAGACTGGCAAATTCTTCATGGAGCTTGAAGAAACTGACAGTTCCTTGGAAAATAAACATTTCAGAGGAATTCAGTCGAATATATCACTAATGAAATTATTAGGTTTTTAGACTAACGTTATGAAAAGCGCTTCAGTTCACTCCCCTGCTTCTCAACCACGCCAAGGACTTGGCATCCATTAAGATATGGAGAATAAATTAAATCCAAGGATAGGAGGATACCCTATTATGCTTTTTTTTTATTGCACCTATCTACCTACTTACTGTTAACTTGTCCCGAAGGTTTGACTGGTACTTTTTGCTTTTTAAATAAGAATAAATAGTTTTTTGTCTTTCATGTGAATTTGCACCCGTACCAAAGTGTTAGCACAATTATAGCAACAAACAGTCTTCTTACACTGTGATTTTCGTTGGTATAATGCCTATTGTAACTTCTTTTATGAACCAAAAATACACCATTTACGTAATTAAATTAAAATTCAATGTTTTTTTAATATTTTATTTTATTAGGGGTTCTACATGTGACATTAATATCCCTGAGATGATAAGCAGATTATACAGTCCATGAATAGATAACACCAACACCATTATCCGATGTTGGTGATGCCTACTATGTCGGCTTAAGCATTGCTTTATTAATAATTTTATTTGCTAGATATATGTAGACAGTCCCAACCCCTATAAAGATAACATGTAAAAGATTTAATAAATCGTTTTTTTTTTTTTTCATGTTAAAAAAAAACGGCAGATGTATTTACTAAAGATTCACTCCAAAATAGCAACAAAAATAATCTCAAAATGCCACACCGATTAAATAGCCCCACACAAATGCTAGTAGATATTAGATATCTGCCGGCTTGTTACCCTATTGAAGCGCGGCTTTGAATACTGACAGATAAATGTTCATTCGCAGCCGATACTGCTGCGGAATGGAAACTGATGGCTTTCTATTATGTTTAGTAATAATATTCGTAAATAATGCTGCAGGCTGGATTTTATCGTTAAAATGTAAAATATTTTAAGTCTATTTTGTTAATAGGTTCTATTCTTAAGGGCGAAGTAATCGCGCAGTCTGCGTTCTCCATACAAAATGAGCTTTCGCACTTCCGGTAATACTCGATTAACGTTTGTCGCAGAATTAAAACAATATTTTTGTCGATCATTGTATTTATTAATATTTCTGTGTTGGGTAATATATTTTTTGTATAATAATATTGTTTTTTTTTTGATTTCGATTAAAATAAAAATAATAATTATTTTAATCGAAATCAAAAAAAAAAACAACATTATTACACAAAAAAAATATTACCCAACACAGAAACATTTTTAAATACAATTAAAACGATATTATGTAGTAATTAATGGGTTAATTTTATATACCTAAACAAATAATATTTGTATATACAAATATTTTAATTAATTATCAAAAAATAATTACTAAAAAAAATATTGTTTTTTTTTATTAAAACGAACATAAATATAATAATTGAACTTCGACTAGCAGCTAAGATTTAATTACAAATATTAGAAGTACGTTTGTATGGGCGTCAAGTCAACTACAGAGCCCTTAAGTCATTCGCGCACTTATAAACAATTTATTGACTCGTAAAGGATATGCGTGCGAGTGATACTATAGTATATTTGTGCGCGGATGACAGAAAAAACTAGTGTAGGATTAATGTAGTTTAGGTTTTTAGATTGTGTATAGGTCGTAACCTAATCATAATGTAAATATATACAGGACTGGATGATAGCCACGGGTCACTCATACTTGGGGCCTATTAAAACGCGCATTGGGTTCTGCAGATTTTGTCGAGTGAGAAGTGACTTGTAGCGATGACAATTATGATCAAATGGCATAACCTTAGTCCCGTGGCTTAGGGTCCAGTCCTTAGTCTGGGACGCCACCTGCACTGACAGATTAGGTCCATAAAATCTGCTGATCACCTCTGTTTGTACTAATAGAGAAAGGTAAGGGTCGGAGATTCAAAGAAGTAATGCGGCTGCAAATCTCGGTGCATGCGCCGATTCAAAGGAACTCAATAAAATATTTTCATTAATTTAATGTTTTATAAACTAAAAATAATATGCTGAGAAAAGGAAGATGATGTTGTTGATGGAAGATTAAAAGAGTTATGTTAAGGTGGTTCGGCTACGTTGAAATAGTATATAAAGTATAATTTTAGAATGTTAGGCGTATTGGTTGTTATGTATGTATACATATATACATATCGTCACGGGTGTCTTATGGCGCCTGAGACCGCCTAGACGGCCCCAGGGTACCCAGCGGAGGGGTTTTAATCCCACGTCGTCGTAGCCGATGGTATGAGTTTACACCGAACAAGTGGCCAGCTCGTCGCGATGTTTTGAATAGACTCAATAACCCATCTATAAACAGTTTTACAAGTTGGTATAGTGAAACCGGGAACGACAGCTTAACGTGTTCTCCGAGGCACTATAGTGGTGTTGTCAAACAAAAAAAAAATTAATTAAAAACTCATTGATGTGGTCGAATCCCGACCCAGGGACCTAAGTGTTTTTAAGTCTAAGGTCTTACCAACTCGGCCACCACGTGTTGTGTATATATGTATATATTATTATTTTAAAATTTAATAACAGCCTCATTTTGTATATAATCATATATTTAAAGACAAATAGCACAACAATTCGAATTTGTATTGCATCTCCAGCATTGCATAATACTATAGGTACCTCTATTTATTTTAATACAAACGGGTGCTGTAGAGCATAAATCTCAATCAGTATTTGCTCGCATCAGCGCAGGACGGGGCGACCATGATTGATCGTCCACCAGCCTCATTTCAAATTCAAGGCGGCCAAGAGTTGCGTACCTCTCTAAATTGATTAAAAATCTATCACTACATTTTGAAGGGGTCAGACAGTCGGCAATATTAATGTCTTATATTTAAGGGAGTGTTTTAATAATTTATAATTAATTGTATTGGCGTCATCCTTATTACGGCAACGGCCAAAACCTCCTGACCAAGATGACGGTCATGTTGTTTTGGCCATTGGCGTTGTATCTGGTCGTTCCCACCCATGGCAAAATTTACGTTTTTCAGTTTTGCCTTGATATGGGTGTATTTTCTAAATATATATAACTCAAAGGTGACTGACTGACTGACTGACATAGTGATCTATAAATACAACGCACAGCCCAAACCACTGGACGGATCGGGCTGAAATTTGGCATGCAGGTAGATGTTATGACGTAGGCATCCGCTAAGAAAGGATTTTGATAAATTCTACCCCCAAGAGGATAAAATAGGGGATGAAAGTTTGTATGATAAAAAAATAACTATTCCACGCGAGCACAGCTAGTATAAAATATAACATGTATTAGTATCTTTGTTTCTTGTACGCATAGTACAAGCCTAGAGCTTAATTTGTGTACTTAATCGAAAGAGTGTCAATCTTTCATTTTGTTACATTTTACTTCTAGGTTTCTATTACTCCAACTATCTGCAGCTGTATCTGTACATATACTACCTCTATAGGTATATATACTTCTAGGTTTCTATTACTCCAACTAGCTGCAGCTGTATCTGTACATATACTACCTATAGTATATACTTCTAGGTTTCTATTACTCCAATTAGCTGCAGCTGTATCTTTACATATACTACCTATAGTATATACTTTAGTTGTAAGATTCTGTAACAAGGGCTACGAATTATGACATGGCATAACTTCTTATTTACGGTCAAGCTGAATTGCTGTATATAATAATATTTTTGTCGACACGACAATGTAGGTGTGAGTTCAAAAGGCCTTTAAACCTACTTCGCGGTCTCAAGTCCGGGAACTCTGCAGCTCATTCCCCTGCCTTTCAACCACGCGATGGACCCGGCACCCGCACGGTGAAGCCATGGATTGCTAAGAATTATGTGTAAAATATGGGTACTTCATTGAAAGTGTGTTAATCTTTTATTTTGTCACATTTTACTCCTAAGGTTACTCTAACTAGCTCCAAAAAGATATTATCTGGTAATATACTAAAAAAAAAAGAGTTGTAACATTCTGTAGCATGGGCTACTAATAATGACATAGCATAACTTCTTGCTTACGGTTAAAATGCTTTACTGTTGTTTTATTGCATTCTTTAGCTTTTAGCTTTTCAGCTCGTATTTAATCCTCCAGCTCTGCTGCCAGTTCATTAATAGAGAAATGTTTTCACCTGGTGGGCAATTCTTACGCTTTCGACATTCTACTCGATTCGAGAATTTTAAACGAGTCATTTTTCGTTTTAAAATCTCGAATCGAGTAGAATATCGAAAGCGCGAGAATTGCCCATCTGATTCGAATTCAGAATAGTCTATTGATTTTAATTTTGAAGTTTTTAATTCTATAAATGCGTTCTCTATCAAAATTTATAATTTTGGTAAATTTCTGCTTTGAATTTACTTATTTGAGCGATAAGGTCACCCTTTGTTTAGGGCTTTATTCTGTCTGACCTTTAAGACGATTATGTTATCATTGTTGCCTCGAACACTGATCGATTATTGGGACAAAATAATGGTTATTATCTATTGGATTCTATTGTTTATGAATATAAAATTAAAGGTCTTGGGTAATGACCTAGAAATTAAAATGAAAGAGTCTTGAAGCAAAGTTTACTATTATACATTCCACACAAATTGCTCTGGTCACAAATTAAGCTCTAGGCTTGTACTATGTGTACCATTATATATTCCACACAAATTGCTCTGGTCACAAATTAAGCTCTAGGCTTGTACTATGTGTACCATTATATATTCCACACAAATTGCTCTGGTCACAAATTAAGCTCTAGGCTTGTACTATGTGTACCATTATATATTCCACACAAATTGCTCTGGTCACAAATTAAGCTCTAGGCTTGTACTATGTGTACCATTATATATTCCACACAAATTGCTCTGGTCACAAATTAAGCTCTAGGCTTGTACCTACCAGGAACAACGATACTAAATAAACAAATTTTATAAACAACTGTGCAGAAAACGTAGTAATGTAGTTTTGCCATGAATGGGAATCGAACCCACGACCTCCATATGCCTATCTATCACTACTTTGTTTAAGGCCTGCCAGTTATATTTCATAGATAATCACTTATTTTATCAACACTAGGTGGACAGTTATTACGTATCAACTCTAGGATATATTAAATCCAGTGGTTATCCATTTTACAGCAATTAAGACCAGCACTTTCTTGCCATTTCTCATGATTTTTAGATACATAATATAAATCTTAAGTGTACACAGTAAACGGATTCGCAAACTCAAACTTCAAAAAACATGTAAATTTTGTTTTCATTGATGTAAAATTTTGATCTGACAAAAAAATAACATGGATGTGTAAGTTTTGCTAAGTCGATCCTAATTACATAATTTCTTTATAAAAAATCTGTTAAGTTTTGAAATGACAACTAAACTAATATATCATCATAAATCAAACTTTGATTGTCTTTTCAAAAGTTAAGATATGGTTTATAAAGAGATTATCTAATTAGGACCGAGTAAGTAATATTCACACCTCCACGGTTTTTTTTTAAACTTTAATATCACTGAAAACAACATTTAGACGTTTTTAGATTTTCAAAAACCATAACAATATTTCCTACACATAATGTCGTTTTATCATATAATATTATTTGAGACGCGTCCGCTAGTGGCCAGTCCGACCGCCCTAAGGGACGAATACCCTTAATTTATTAATAGATTGTTTATAGCCTCGCCAAGGGGATGTTCTAGGCCCTAATAAATAGATCACCCTTAAAATAATAATGTGCTGTCGGCGTGAACATTCCAAATAGACGACTATAAATTTGAAAGGGTTGTAAGGAATTGGACTTTTGTTATTATTAATTTTGTAGCAAGAAATTAATTATTAATTTTATGGAGGAGATAATAAATAATGATGGTTATTTAAATATTTATATGTGGTGGCCGAGTTGGTTAGACCTTGGACTTAAAAACACTAAGGTCCCTGGTTCGAATCCCGGTGTGTACCAATGAGTTTTTAATAAAAAAAAAAATGTACATTTGTTTGACAACACCACTATAGTGCCTCGGAGAGCACGTTAAGCTGTAGGTCCCGGTTTCACTATACCAACTTGTGAAACTGTTTATAGATGGGTTATTGAGTCTATTCAAAACATCGCGACGAGCTAGCCACTCGTTCTTTCTGTAGACTCATACCATCGGCTACGGCGAGGTGGGATTAAAACCCCTCCGCTGGGTACCCTGGGGCCGTCTAGGCGGTCTCGGGCGCCGTAGGCACCCGTGAAGATATATATATATATATATTTAAATATTTATTTATTTAAAAAACTTATTGCAAAAATTTAGTATAAAGCCGGACTTAATGCCGCTATGCATTCTCTATCAATCCTTACGACAAATTACCTTGTCACCTTGGGGACAAATTAAGCAGTAGGTAAGTAGGTAAAATGATCATATATTAATACTCACCACATATACAAACATACCAATACTTATGTTAATAATGTACATACATAATAATAATAAAAAAATTGCGAATATTACAGCAACAGTAGGCAGAGAAGCCTGCTGTTTCTCCTACCCCGATTCCTCATACCTTAATTCTAAATTAAAAATCTGCTACTGGAAGCTACACTATGTACTACGTACTATTATATGTTTATATGATGTGTATAATAATAATATGTAGGACAAATTACAAATATTGCTCTGGTCATAAATTAAACACTAGGCTTGTACTTGTGTACCAGGAAGAACGATATATTACATTTTATAAACACCCAGACCATGACAAACTGTACAGAAAAACCGTACAAATATTTTTTTGCCATGGGTGGGAATCGAACCCACGACCTCCGGATACAACGCCAAAGGCGCAACCACTAGTCTACGGAGACTGTATGTATTTATTGGGTATTATTTTACATTTACTGACATTTCTATCACTACTTACACCTGCTAAAATGCTATGCCGATTTAAAATATTGGAACCAGAATTTTTAACCGCTAGGCTCTATCATTAAACTTAAACTTTTAGTTCAAAATTAGTTTTCTGAAAGTTGTTTTGAAGCTTTAAGCTGAGCCCTCCCTTTTCCCTTTGTAGAAATAGCCATAAAGAACTGAAAGTAAGAAACATCTCAGCCTAAGTTTCGAGTGAGGTCAGTTGGATACTCCCTAGAAATAAATCATGGAGTAATACATTGCCAGCTGAACTTTAGCACTCGACATGCTACGCGCAAAGCATACGACCGCTGTGGGTCACCGCGAGCTAGAAAACTTTATATAGAATATCTAGGGTCAAGATATATTACCTAAATACCACTTCGAATTAAAAAAAAAACAAATTAGCAGTCTCCGAAATAGACGCGCCTGTGTGAGAAGATGTATGAATGTTGAGGAAGCTATTGAAGTATGTAGGGATCGTACGAAGTGGCGTACATTGCTCTCTGCTTACCCCATAACTGGGATACAGGCATGATGGTATGTATGTATGTAAATACCACTTTCGCTTATAGATTAAAGGCAAAAATGAAAAAAATCAGAAGAGTTTTATGCGAAAGCTTTAAAGTTAAAAACAAATGCTCCATGGTTTTACTGTAGCACGACATATTATTATGACTTTGTATGTACGTGACCATTTTTATTACTTAAAACGGGACATTGTGAAAATTATGGAAAAAAAATATATGGAAAAAATTAAAACTATTATAACTCGTCAAAACTTTTAAAAAGCAATTTTTTATTATAATTTTATGACTAGCATGTTTATTATAATATATAATTAAGGTGATTTTGAATAATAATTAAATTCTTGGAAAGGTTTTTGTTCACTTTCGTTATCATCTTGGCTTTGAGAACGGAAATCAGATGCTATGTTTTTTCAGGTGTCTACAACGAAGACTTTTATATTTAGAAAAAGGTTATATTTTCTAAAAATAGAGAGATTTTGAGTTTTTATTATTAGTTTTGACCCCTATGCAACTGAAAAAGTGACACTTCGGCGCCCAGTTTTCAGTTATGTCGTTATATCTACCTGATGGTAACCAGTTCTATAAAGACAATAATAATAATATGTACGACAAATTACACATATTGCTCTGGTCACAAACTAAGCTTTAGGCTTGTATTATGTGTACCAGAAGCAACGATATAATACATATTATATTTTAAAAACACGCAGACCATGACTAACTGTACAGATAAAACGTACTAATTTTTTTTTTCCATGGGTGGGAATCGAACCCACGACCTCCGGATACAACACCAAAGGCGCAACCACTAGTCTATGAAGGCGGTCAGTGAATGGAGTCAATCTATACATTGTTGTTTAACATCGTTGATCGCTCCCGCTATCCCCGCTAAATAATGCGGTTACGTAATCGGCAGCGACCAAACGTATTTTTATTACGAGTCTACTTTATTATCGTTTAAAACAACTGCTCGTTTCGTAACCGCACTCTCACCAGTAAAGTAGACTATCACCTCTACAAAAAAAGTATGCGTCTTCTGATAACAGGTGAATCCACTAACTAAAACCGAAACATAACATTTTAAGCAGTACGATCATGTAGATGGACTATGAAGATTGCTTACGATTGGGTAGATACAAAGTCACATGACATGCTAATACAAAAAAATTACTAATATGCAATTTCGATTTAAATAAATTAGCATTAACATTATTAAGTAGTTTATAAAATTATCACTCAAATACAAAGGTGAAAACGTGCGGTTACGAAAAGGGCGATTGATTTGATGATAAAGAAGGAGGATATTAAAATAGACTCGTAATGCAAATACGTCTTTGTCATCAGCCATTTCGTAATCATTTCGCCGCCATCGTGTGAGCGATCTATGTTGTTCGACCCCATTCATGGAATTTGTAGGTCTGCTTACCATTAGGTAGATACAGATGTCACGTGCCGTGCTCCATTAAAAAAAAACCTCTATAAACAAAAAAAAAATCTGTAAAAACCTGTAAAAAAAATGCTGGCTCATTCCTATAACATTTACTTTTTAATTCAATTAGCTCTAAGGTTAAACAGAAAACAGACCATTAATTATAAATTTAAGGGTTGCTTTGCCTTATAATACTGCAAAATTGTGATAACCTGATAACTAAACGGAGGTTAATGGGTAGAGAAATTGGGAAAAACATCCGAAAAGGAGAAGGGTCAGACAGGGCATCACAATTAAAAACCCCACTGTAAACCCAGGATTAAGTTGACCGAAATAATGAGGCGATCTGCTGAATAAGGAGTATAAAATAAAATATCATGTTATGCTTTTGTTTGTATGTTGTTTTGGAAATGTTTTAGTTCAAAGAATAACGGTTTATATAATTTCAGGGTTGAAACAAGATTATAGGCCAAAAAAAATGATTTTGCTGACTCACGGGTGTGATTTTTGAATATTAGCGAATAATTAAATATCACTGAAATGTCAAAAAAGTCATCGATTTCTAAAATTCATATTTTTGAAACTTATTGGGTGGTTCCTACCACTCGTTAATAAACTCACTGATGACACATAATAATCATAAAATATAATAATCAGATAACAATCATAAAATAAATGTTAAGTTCCGCTCCACTATGAGTTTGTGACATGTTTGAGAAACAAGAATATGCCGTTCTTTATAGCGACAGCTAATAAACCTGAGTTATTTTTTTTCAAAATCAACAGGTTCGATTCCCGCCTAGAAGAATACATTTTTCACAAATCTAATGATGCAATTTTAGTTTTTATCAAAATCGGCCCCGAAACTCCTATAAGCCATATTCGCTATTTCTTGTAGTTTATGATTTGGCCTTGAAGGCACACTTGAAAAATTCACCCTTTATATGTAGTAAAGACACGATCAAGAAATTCTATAATTGTTCTAAATTTCAAGACAATCGGACCTGTAGTTCTCGAGTTATTAATTCGGACAGACTGACACCTGAGTCTAATAATAATAGTTTTATTTTGTAAAAAAAAAACTTAAATGTAAAAATACATACTTATACGAAATAAAAATCACTTTGCCTTATTCACCCCATGTTTAAATCACCCCAATATTAATAAACCCCGTTTTGAATGAAGTTGATCCTTCAAATACAATAACATTCAAGTAGGTATACTTTCTACTGTAAGATATCGCACGTCCAGACGTGCGATACACGTGTGATATATGCGACTTATGCATACAAAACCCTGCATTTTAACAGAGTATAAGTTTTATAGATAAATATTTATTTATCATTATTAAAGAAGGCCCTAGAATAGGAAAATAATATTTAGAGGCAAACTTTTGAGGGCTAAACGGAACAAGCCCTCAGAATACCCAGAGTAGAATGGTATTTAGAAACTACATCGAACAAATGGCGAGCGTTTTCGCAGTCATCGCACGTTGCGTTCATAAAGACTTTGTAAAATAAAAAATATAAAGTAAAACCTAAAATAACACCAAAATAGGTTTTAATAAATCAAAAATATCTAATATGACAAATATTTATCTTTCCCGACAAGATTATTAAATCTCTTTTATTTTAAGTTCTGTTTTTAAACAGTAATAGAACCAACGCATTTTCACCAATACGAAAAATATTTCGAAAATTAACTGTTTCAATTTTGTACTAAAAAGGATACAATGACAAATTCTAAATCTCGAAAATGAAGCAAAAATATGTCGAGAGCACGTGCTCATAATTACGTATAAAATATAATATAAAGATGGGCTAGATGAAAAGCATCATGAATACAGATGTGATGAATGATGCATATAATTTAAGCTTCTCTGAAAGCTCTTGAAGCTACGCTACGAAGCTGTTTATTATATAGAACGCTACAGACATAGACAGATGTATCATCGGGGTACATATATATTATGTCCTCGACTTTGACGCAGTTGTCGCCATTTTCTTTGAGACACGAACCATTGAGCGTCGCAAACAAGCGGTAATTTCCCCTTATTCGTTCGACTTAAGATCATGATCACACTTGGCACTTTGCAGCAATATAGTTTTGAGCTATTTTTATATGGTAATAACCTTTTGATATGTCAAGCCAAGACTAAATTTCTGTTCAAATACAAGCAATATCTCTGACGTTGTGATTAATAAAAAATAGCTAATAGCGCGATACACGGCGCTAGCTGAAAAATTTAGATTAGAGAAAAATAAGGAATATGGCGAGATAATCTTCGCTATCGACAGAATCAGCGAAATTGCGCGTATTTTAACCTCGAAAATTCCAGTTAATTTCAACATAACTTCAAATATTATTAAATGAATATATATTTTGAAAACTGGTAAGTAAATATTTACCTACTTTTAACTTCAAAGTGATCGAATGATAAACAAATTATGGTTATTAAATGAGAAAACTTAATAATAATGAAATAAGTTCAATGTTAATTAAAAGACTTGTGGCGACCGTCTCGCTCAGTGTGGTTGCGGCACTATACTCGCAAAGTTTTCACAATAAGAGAGACTAGACTGCGGCCGATAGAGTAACAAGTCGGAAAATTTCTCTTCCTCCTTTTACCCGCAGTCGTCCAGGAATCAGGGCGGAAATATCGACTTGAAAATTCTTAGTTTGTTAGTTCACGATGACACTGCGGTTGAAGATTGGATTATTTTAAAAGTTGCAACCGTACGATTCTTGTACCCGAGCTGTGGACCCATTTCTATTTGATACTTTATTTTTATTGGTTGAGAAACTGACAGATAATAATTTTCTCTAAGCTGTCCTTTAGTTGTTGTCTAATGAACTACTATTTTGGAATTTATATTTAAATGTACAATTTTCTTATAATGTATAAACTATATTATGTTAAGTTTTTAAAGTAGTACTTCTCTAATTTTAAAATAATATACTTGGTGAAGTCTTAGCTCACAGGTTCAAACAGGGTTGTGCCATTGAGTTTTTATTATTAAAAAAAAACATTTGAGTATTATCTTTGAAACTGTTATACTTCGTAGAGCACGTACAGCTGACACAGCTGTACGTCCCAGTTTACTACATTAACTTGTGAAACGGTTAACTGGTCAATAATGATACATAAACTTAAACGAGCTTACCACTTATTCCGTGTAGACTCAGAATACCATTTACTATGATGAGATGAGAAGCCATCTGCTGGGTGTAAGAAGCCATCATAGTTATAGGCGGTCTCGGGCACCGTGATTCATGAAAAAAATGGTGGACTTTTTTTTAAAAATGTAGCCACTATTTACACTGGTCACAAACTAAGCTCTAGGCTTGTACTATGTTTACCAGAAGTAATGATATAATAGATACAGAGATACGTACTAATATTTTTTTGCTATGGGTGGGAATCGACCTTGCGACCTCCGGATACAACGCCAATTAGTATCTACGAGTATCTCTATTGTTGTTTAAAATTGTGAGACAGAACACAAATTAGCATTACCATTGCTTATTTTTTTTAAATAAGTGAGCCTTTTTCAGTACTCTGTATAAAATCACTTAATTAATTTAAAATTAATATATTAAATCCTGCTAAAGTTCGACCGGTCGACTGTCCGAGTGTAAGCTAGTAAACTAATATACATACAATTCCTAACTTCATAATAATAATACTAATGACAATTTTACACATATTGCTCTGGTCAGAAACTTAGCCTAGGCTGGTACTATGTGTGTACAGAAACAATGATATAATACATATTATATTTTATAAACACCTAGACCATGACAAACTGTACAGAAATAAGTACATACATTTTATCAAGGGTGGGAATCGAACCCAAGATCTCCGGATACAACGCCAAAGGCGTAACTACTAGTCTATGGAGGCGGCAAAAATTTCACGATCATTAATTGAGAAATTAAAATCTTGTTTTAATTTAAAATGTGTCAAATCATTGCATCGAAATTTTAATATGTATGTTTGTTCCATCACGGGTGCCTTAGGGGCCTTGGACCTAGACGGCTTTGGGGTACCCAGCGGTGGGGTTTTTATCCACCTCGCTGTAACCGATGGTAACCGAGTCTACACCGAAATAGTGGACTCGTCGCGGTGCCTGGATAGAATTAATATCCCATTTATAAACAGTTTCAGAAGTTGCTATTGTCAAACAAGGACTGACAGCTTAACGTGCTCTCCCAGGGGCGGATCCAGGATTATTTTTTGGGCTAGGGCCTTTTGATAAGCTTGTTAGAGGAATTTTTGTATTAACTATAACAAAATAGTAGGTTTTAAGTAAATTTCGATGGTATTGGGGGGCAAAGCTTTGTGGCACTATAATGGTGTTATCAAACAAATGTACATATTTTTAAAAATATACACTCATTGGTACTCACCAGGATTTAAACTGGGGACCTAAAACCTATACTCGGCCACCACGTCATTATAGGTAACATAATTATCATGAAAAGGATTGCTTTGACACAGGCATGCCTAGGTCGGAATCTTCATCATCATCATCATGCCAGCCTTTCGCGCGTCCACTGCTGAACATAGGCCTCCCCCAAGGATCGCCACAACGACCGGTTCTGCGCTGCCTGTATCCATCGGCTTCCCGCGACCTTTTTCAGGTCGTCGGTCCATCTTGTGGGGGGCCTGCCTCTGCTGCGTCCTTCAGCACGCGGTCGCCACTCGAGAACCTTATTGCCCAACGGCCGTCCGTTCTGCGAGCTATGTGGCCTGCCCACTGCCACTTAAGCGATTTTGGAGGCTATGTTGGTTACTTTGGTCCTTTTGCGGATCTCATCGTTTCGAATACGATCCCGCAAGGAAACGCGGAGCATAGCGCGCTCCATCGCCCTTTGTGTGACTGTGAGCCTTTTCATGAGGCCCATAGTTAGCGACCAAGTCTCTGAAGTCTCTCCGTAAGTCATCACTAGCAACACACACTGCTCAAACACCTTGGTTTTTAAACACTGCGGTATTTGGGACGAGAAGATATTACGTACTAGGTCGGAATACCACCAGATAATCCGTCTATATACATACATACATATCATCACGGATGCCTTACGGCGCCCAAGACCGCCTAGACAGCCCCAGGGTATATGTACCTTTAAAATCAGTTATATGTATATTGTTCAGTTATAGTCAAAATTAATTGACGAATAAAAATTTTCTATTTCTAAAATAGTTAAACTGGTTGCTAACACGAAAAATTTAGCAGTAATTTGAGCAGACTTGAGTGGAGCAACTCGTTAAGCTTGCATATTAAACAAACGATTACGCTCTCCAAAGTTCGCCTACAAAATTGCTTTTCAACGCGAACCCGATAAAATGTAATTTTTTGTTCAAAAAACTACGACCGCTATCGAAAATAGAGATATAAAGGGAGCAGAAAGTTTACGGGGCGGAGTCGCCCATAAACTTGGCCGACTATGAAAATATTGGATCATAAATAGTAGGTCATGTCACCAGATTGGTTTTACTAGGGTTGCCATTGCTTGCAGGAAATTTTAACGGCTTTACCTAAAGCTAACGGGTTAATAAAATTTGCTTTTGTATAAAAGCCTCTATCGCTGTGAAGTTGTGGTCTGCAATTACGACTGCCAATATAACTTTTAATTATAAAATGCTCAACCAGTTGCAGTCATGTAGATGGGCCCTGTATCAAAATTTGCCCAAATAAAGTGTAGATTTTTCGCAAAAGAAAAACTATTACTGCGTAGACGTAGAAAACACTAGTGTATATATTGACTTATTTGTTTATTTAAACACTTTATTGCACAGTAAACAAAAGTTATGTACAAAGGCGAACTTAATGCCTTAGTCCTATTGACTTATTTGTTTATTTAAACACTTTATTGCATAGTAAACAAAAGTTATGTACAAAGGCGAACTTAATGCCTTAGTCCTATTACCTTTAAGATTGAGTACGAAGATGAGTCGGATGCAAAAACACAATTTTGTTTACGCGGAAAGTACGGCCCATTGTCCTAATTCCTAAAAACTTATTGAGTCCTTGAAGAACACTTTAGTTATAGAAGGTTTTGTTCCTTTTAGGCATATTCATTTTTGTTGCTAAAAAAAACATAACCATCTATAACTAAAGTGTTCTTCAAGGCCTCAAAATATTTTTATAAATACCGGTGTAAGAGTTTAAGTGAGATTTTAGATTTTTTGCTCTTGTAGGTTCGGGGCCCCTGTATCATTGATACGGCTGATACGGCGGTAACTATGCCCCTGACCAATTACTCTGATAAAGTAATAAAAGTAGTTGGAGTTGTATCCGCAGAGATCATGGATTTGATCCCACCTAGAGCACAGTATATTTTTTAAAATATCATTGTTTCTGGTGCACATAGCACAAGCTTTAACTTACGTAATATAGTTGTTATAAGTTTACAAGTGGCCAGCTCGTCGCGGTGTTTGGATAGACTTAATAAGCCATTTATAAACAGTTTCAGACGTTGGTTGTCACGTTACAACCGCTCCATATTATATTTAAGTATTTTATTTTATTTGTCTTCATATCATTTCATACATTTTTTTAAAATGACCACCAAATGTATCATAATACACCATTTTCAGGGAAAATTCCAGGTAGTAAAAACATGGTTAAATTGGTTAATATTTGTATGTAATACTCCAGAATTTTGACAGCTAGAAATTTCCCTTCTGTGAACGTTCCAAATTTTTCATTTAGTTTTTATGAAATCTTAGGCTTTGGTTATCAAATCAGATTCCTAACATTTTAAATTTAAATTTTAATTATATAAACTATGTATTAGGTAATATTGTAAATTAAAACATATTCTTTAGGTATTTTCACATTTTTAGACACTTAAAACACTAAATCTTAGCGTCTCCTCTGACCGCTAGGTAGCTTCAAAAGTTCCCATACTAACCAAAAAAATACTGGCACTCTATAAATTAAAACTAAATATGAATTTTAATCGTAGAGCTCTAAAATCGTCTTTAAATATCTCGGACCGGCGATTTTTCGTCAGTCTCGAGGAAGCTTAAGAAAGAAGAAGAAGTCTAGCTACAGTGGCAGTGATCGACTGGTTCTCATCCTTGAAACCTTGAACCTGCTACGTCGAGAACCAGGCCCGATCCTGTCACACTTCCTTGAGGACTCCGGATTCTGGAGTTGCGGCCTCCGGGATTTGCCTAGACTCCACTTCGCTCGGGCGTCTGCTCTGAGGGTTGGAGAACCTCCTTGTGCTGCAGGACCTCGCCTCGGGCTTCGAGCCTTGAGTGACGAGGCCATCTGACTTCTCGTCTCAGGCATTGGCCTGAGAGACGGAAATTCACCTCTTCGTGTACGGCTGCCTCTACAGCCGTGCCGCCCGCCGTCTGCGTGCTGCCGTCGTGCCGCCGCCTTCCCCTTGCTGCCGTCATCGTGCTGCAAGCCACTGCTTCACGGACCTCACCTCAGGCCTAGAGCCTTGAGAGTCGAGGCCATCTGAGTCCTCGTCTCAGGCGTCAGCCTGAGAGACGAGGCCTCGCCTCATCGTGTGCGGCTGCTACAGTCGTGAGTGCTTGCTGCTGCTGCCATCGTGCCGCCGCCTTCCTGCTTGCCTGCCTACATCTGCTGCCGTCGCCTGTCTACGTGCCAGTCTGCGTGCCAGTCGACGTGCCAGTCCTCGAGCTTGTCCCTCGTCGTTCCTTCCAATCTTCCCATACTATACGGTCAGAGTTTTAGTTTATAATAGGCATATCCATTGTAGGCAGGGCCAACATTTATTAGGTAGGTCTCTTACATAGTTACTGTACTCAAAACAAACTTAAATTGTAAATATCTATTTTAAATAAACTTGTTTTAACCTAACTAATATAATCCTTTCATTTTAAAATATCTTTAAAAACCCCCCCGCTACATTGGCGCCCAACGTGGTTGAGTACAGTTCCTAACACTTTTCACCTAGTTACACACCTTCTTTATATTTTTTACTTAGGAATTTCTTTAGTATTTAAACTTAAAAACTGTAAATATATTTTTTTTTTGTTTTGTAAATATTCTGAAACAAAAAAACTTAATTTTCCAATTTATTATTTGGAATTTTCTTTAAAAAAAAATTAATCTTAATTTGATTTTCTTTTAGTAAATTTCTTTTAAAATTAATTTTCTTCAATTTACTTGAGCCAAATGGATACTAAAATAATAAAATTGCATTTTCTTAATAAATATGAATTAACCTACGAAGTCTATATCAGATATCGTGAATCTAAACTTAATCTTAAACCTTTAGAAGACTTAAACTTCGATATATTTTTTTTTAATTAATAAGTCATTTTCTAAATTCTAAAATGACTTATAACGTCTATGACTTATAACGTCTATGACTTATAACGTCTATGATTTATAACGTCCTGTTTATTTTCGCTTTATATTGGCTATAAAATCTTTAAAAAAAAACACTACTTAAAACCTAATATAATTATTTTGCTTAAAAATAATTTTCTATAAGACTATTATGTCATAGATATTTTTATCGAATTTTTTTAAATCTCTTAAAATAAATTAAAAAACCTAACCCTTAAAACCGTTTTTTTTTAATTAAAAAAAAACTCGTAAATACGTTTAATTAATTTTGTTTTTAATTATAACTTTTTAATATTTTTATATGTACATTTGTAAATATCACCTAGATCTCTTTAGAAACTGTACATATATTTTAAACTTTAGTCATAGAATTACTACTTTATTTTATAGACACATCCTAGAACATAATCTTAAACTTATACCTAGAACTTAAATAAATTGTTCTTAGGATTATTTATTTTAAACTTATAATGATTTGAAACTTGAATTAACTTATAAAATGTTAATTTTATAGTTTTTTTTACAACTATGAGTCAAATACTTGTTCTAACGTGGTCGTAGACCATAATAACATTTCTTAAACCTTATTTGCTTTATCTAAAAAGAAAACTTTTGGCTTAAGTAAAGATTTTTTTTTTTAACTTAAATAATTCATAATATTTTATGTTTTATCTAATAAACCTTGAACCTAGAACCTTTGACTGCTACAAACTTTTAAAACATGAAATATTTTATTTTACTTTCATGATTCATTAACCTCATTAAATCCATATATTTCTTAATTTTTGGCACTATTTCTATCTTAATTTATGTATGTCTATATTTATTTTATACGGAGCGGAATGACAACTCCTTAAATATGCCTTACGTCGTCAATGATATTATTATTTTATGTATGTTTGTTCGATCACCCTTATATTTATGTATTATATTATATTTTTTAAAGAGCGGATGACAACGACTCTATAAATAAGCCTACGTTGGTATTGTGTTTCTTACCTTCTTTGAGTAACACAATATTCTGAATTTCTTAATGTACTTCTATCAAGACCTATGCTACAACCTTGGTAGAAAGTACCCTTCTCCTTGAAAAACTCCCACCAGGCCGTTTGCTACAAACCTGGTGCGGGGTATTTGACTTTGCGCCTGGGGACTAAACCCAGGGCGGGGTGCTATAAATACAGGAGCGGATACGGTAACTCCTTTATCAAATAAGCCTAGCCGACAACTACTGTGTCAAGAACTTTTCTTGTACCATATCTATCTAAATTATTTATTATCTTTTATATCTTCTTGAAAAATTTTTCGGGAAGCCTAAAAATTTTATGGGGAAATGGGGGTATATGTCACGTTACAACCGCTCCATATTATATTTAAGTATTTTATTTTATTTGTCTTCATATCATTTCATACATTTTTTTAAAATGACCACCAAATGTATCATAATACACCATTTTCAGGGAAAATTCCAGGTAGTAAAAACATGGTTAAATTGGTTAATATTTGTATGTAATACTCCAGAATTTTGACAGCTAGAAATTTCCCTTTTGTGAACGTTCCAAATTTTTCATTTAGTTTTCATGAAATCTTAGGCTTTGGTTATCAAATCAGATTCCTAACATTTTAAATTTAAATTTTAATTATATAAACTATGTATTAGGTAATATTGTAAATTAAAACATATTCTTTAGGTATTTTCACATTTTTAGACACTTAAAACACTAAATCTTAGCGTCTCCTCTGACCGCTAGGTAGCTTCAAAAGTTCCCATACTAACCAAAAAAATACTGGCACTCTATAAATTAAAACTAAATATGAATTTTAATCGTAGAGCTTAAATATCTCGGACCGGCGATTTTTCGTCAGTCTCGAGGAAGCTTAAGAAAGAAGAAGAAGTCTAGCTACAGTGGCAGTGATCGACTGGTTCTCATCCTTGAAACCTTGAACCTGCTACGTCGAGAACCAGGCCCGATCCTGTCACACTTCCTTGAGGACTCCGGATTCTGGAGTTGCGGCCTCCGGGATTTGCCTAGACTCCACTTCGCTCGGGCGTCTGCTCTGAGGGTTGGAGAACCTCCTTGTGCTGCAGGACCTCGCCTCGGGCTTCGAGCCTTGAGTGACGAGGCCATCTGACTTCTCGTCTCAGGCATTGGCCTGAGAGACGGAAATTCACCTCTTCGTGTACGGCTGCCTCTACAGCCGTGCCGCCCGCCGTCTGCGTGCTGCCGTCGTGCCGCCGCCTTCCCCTTGCTGCCGTCATCGTGCTGCAAGCCACTGCTTCACGGACCTCACCTCAGGCCTAGAGCCTTGAGAGTCGAGGCCATCTGAGTCCTCGTCTCAGGCGTCAGCCTGAGAGAAGAGGCCTCGCCTCATCGTGTGCGGCTGCTACAGTCGTGCGTGCTTGCTGCTGCTGCCATCGTGCCGCCGCCTTCCTGCTTGCCTGCCTACATCTGCTGCCATCGCCTGTCTACGTGCCAGTCTGCGTGCCAGTCGACGTGCCCGCTACATGGTATAGTGAAACTGGGAGCGACCGAAGTTGATGTACATCATTCACGTTATAAAGCTTGTAAACTGAAATCCGTAGTGTTTTTATATCTAAAGTCTAACGAACTCGGCCACCACATATATGAATATTTATTTCGTCGTATTTCCAGCAATAAAATAAAATATAACAAACCCAAAGAATATTGTCACCAACAATATTTACAAAGTTTTATGTCATATTAAGATTTGGGAAAGACAAATCTTCACAAGGAAAAACTGAGACAAATGATTCCTTTGCCATAAGCCGACAGCAGAAAGAAGTGTACTTCCCACAAAAAAGATATTCCGGTTCGATGGCCGCGAGATCACCATGTGACGTCATATGAACACAAACAGCGACGTAAATCATAAAAACGTTTTTGCGTAAAAAATGAAACATCCATTCGAGGATAAATGTGAAAAGCGGGAAAGGAAAACAAAGGAATGTCTGTTTAACAATGCGGCGAATTTATCCCTAATAGCGTCTAGCAATTGATATGATAGGCGAAATGTTTTCCAACACAGAGTTTCTTACAAACCTACTCGATGAGGAAGATTGAATATTTTATGTAGCAAATATTGAAATAGATTTGACAAACATATTGATTGATTTGTGTGAGGAAATTGGATTGATGGAAATAAGCCCATCCCGAAAATCTGATTGGCGACGAAATTATTAGCTGTATTACGTATTATAATGATTAGAATCGACGTTTCATTTTCGTAATCTATCTAAAAATGTATATTTTTTACAGAGTTATTTTTTGTTATGTATTTCAAAATTAATAATAAAGATAAAAAAACCATTGGCGTTTTTAGTAACTGGTAGAAAATTTATCTAATTAGCACTTTTTATCAAAATATAAAAGGCGATTTTAAAAGCCAATTTATTTTTACCTAGGCAACTATTCTAATATGTCCTACGATTTTGTCTATTAGTAGAAAAAAAAACTTTTTTAAATTTTTTATATGTAGGACAATTTACACATATTGCTGTGGTCACAAACTAAGCGCTAGGCTTGTACTATGTGTACCGGAAACAATGATATAATACATATTATATTTTATAAACACCCAGACTATGACAAACTGTACAGGAAAACGGACTAATATTTTTTTGCCATGGGTGGGACCAACCCACGAACTCCGGACAAAGCCAAAGGCGCAACCACTAGTCTACGGAGGCTGTAATTTTTCTCTATTTTGTTCTATTGTTCTAAAAAAGCGGCCCCAGCCTAGTGGTTAAGTCACTGCGCAACTGATGAGGTTAAGCAGATGACAACAAGACCGGCCTGGGATGGGTGACCGCTTTATACAACGAGGCTATTTCATCATAAACACCGCAACAAGCTCGCCACTTGTTAGGTGTTGCCTCCGAATACCACCGGCGAAATTAGGATGGGTTAATCCCTCCGCTGGGACCCTGAGGCCGTTTAAACGGTTCTCGGGAGCCAAATTGGCACCCGTGATGGTATTTATTTTATTTATTATTTTGTTCTATTGCAGTTCTAATTTTAGTAAATCAAACTGGAATTTAGATGTACAGAATCACGCACATAGGGTATACATATAAAATAATAGGTCATAAAGTAATGAATAAGGAAATAATCCTATTTCAGAGGTTACCGCATCGAAGTACCCACATTCAATTATCTTGATAACATCACGCAAGACTCCAATTACGATGGTAATCCGTCGATAGATGCCAACTGTCGAGTAACTCAACCAATCGATGTTCAGTTTTGTGTGACCACATGGTAGCTTACTCGTAAATCTTAAAAACGATGAGCGTGATCTTATTACTACTAATATATCAGGGTTTCACGTTTGATGTAAAAATTTGTAATATATCCAATAAATCACAGAAATAGTTCTTTCTTTTAATGTAAATATTTAATCAATACCTACTAATCTTAAAGAAATTAAAATATTCACATGCATAGCTGTAAAACTATCATCTGATGTAAGTCAAAGCTTATAAAAATAGTAAATAGAAAAAGAAAAAAAAAGTCAAAAAATTTAATAATAATAGACAATAAAACTTCGTCGGCAAAGTTCGTCTGCTCTCGCATCACTTAAAAACTATTAACTTATCTAAGAATTCTGAGAATAGATTAGACCATATATATTTCGATATACATAAAGTGGATCCCCTTCATGTATATATATATTAGAAGATATAATATATATATACATATATATAGAGATAATATATTAGAAGTTAGGGTTTTAGAGGTCTCTTGAGAAAATGTTTTAAAAAACGGTATATAAAGAAACGTTGCGTATATTAAAATGACGAAAAACTGCAATAATTTCAATAAGCAATAGGTATTTACTTAACAATAGCAAATTGTATCTATAAACTGTAACCAAATTTTTACCCAACAAACTTTCACTGTACAGTTTAAATAAACAGTAGGGATTCACCAATAGGTTAGCTTTATTTTTTAAACAGTGCAAATAAACCCTTACAGTAAGTAAACGATTGTTTAAAAAATCCATGGTAAAGCTACTGTACTCAAGTAGTAAAAACACAATATCGAAACTAGAAAAAAATGGCACACGCATTTTTTGCTTACGGCGCAAGAGTCCGCCTCTATTGACTTAGATCTGTAACATCGCCCCTAAAAGTGGCCCTCGACTTTGCAGCACCGATATTTATATTTGACAAATAAAGTAATATATCAAACCACATTAGGGTAGGGTATGAGAGGGTAGTTATCCATGTATAGGCATAATCTTGACCGATAAGAGCGATATGCGAACGCCATTACATTTATTGCGGGATGTCAATAACTTTAGGCGATACATTAGCGTTAAGTACACTTTATTGGTACAATAAAGTCGGTTTACAAACCCTGAGAGGGAAAAGACGAGATGACGAAAACGTGAAGTCGTTAGTCAAGCTTACGTCACAATAAAATTTTACTTGCGAGAAGTTTTCTCTTGAGGACTATATTATGTGGAATTAAAGGGATGTGAGCTGTTTTTTTCTTTATATAAAAAAAAAAATGTATTAAAGAGATGTGTGCTCTATATTTATATCTGTGGAATTTTATTTATAACTGGTTTATTTTTACTTACGGCTTTAATTTAAACAGTTTGACATCATACGATATAGTACCTGAAATAAAAATAGAAGTTATTAATTATACATTTTTTTTTGTATATATAATAGATACGAGATAGCCAGGTTGTCTAGACTGGTGCATTGGCTTATAGCCAAATCCTTTAGTCAAGTAACAGTAGCGGTTAGCTATTCCCTTTTGGTTTTTTTCTAACATTATTCTCATACAAAATGTTAACGTCCGTAGCTTAATCTTTTATTTTAAATAGGACAAACCAACCGTTACAATATATTATAGGAATCGGCCTGTAATAACTAAGAGTCATATGTTTGATTTTCTCTGCGCCAAATTAATATAATTTTCTAGATTTTTTTTTTAGTCTTGTGCCTCGGAGAGTACGGTCCGAATATCGTTGTTGTTGACAAATTGTCAATTTGTAAGAACAACTAAAGCATAAGGTAAAAGCATAATATAATCTAAGACTACGCGCCCTTATATAAAGCTACACTATATATACAAAGTATATATAAAGATTGCAATTAATCAATTAAGTTACCATCATTGCTTATATTTTCTTTAGAATATGTTGTGTATATGTATTATGTTAAGGACCCACTAAGGAAGGACGCCCATATTTAGAACATATTAATGTCTGCATAATAAATAAATAAAATAAAAAATAACACAGTCAGCAACAAAAATACTCATTTAATTCCTGAAAGTACAGTTTGCACTTTATATAAAGTATATATAAAGATATACAATTAATCAATTAAGTTACCATCATTGCTTATAATTTCTTTAGAATATGTTATGTATATATGTATTATGTTATGGACCCACTAAGGAAAGACGCTCATATTTAGAACATATTAATGTCTGCATAATAATTATTTAAAATAATAATAATAACATAGTCAGCAACAAAAATAACCCTTTAATTCCCAAAAGTACAGTTTGCAAAATAAGACAATGATTTTGAAGGTAAGAATTTGTATAGCGGCAAGTTATTCGCTAAAGTGTCTGAAAAGGCTAGAACTTGCTTTATCTTAATTAACTATGATCGAGGCGAACCCTACTGGAATTAATTGCTTTTCATAAAATGTTTATCTTGCAACTGCAACGGAGAAGCATACTTATAGGTATCTGAAAAATGTTTGTTGAATCTTGAAACTTCTTAATTTCAGACCATTGTGTGCTTTTCTAAACTGAAATTAATCTATGCGTTTAAAAAGGTAATTAAATAATTAAATTAAGCGTTTTTAACATATTTTTTTAATGACTTTTATTTTATTTTATTTATTCAGTAGAAGAAAAAACAGCTGTACAATAAATATAGTAAGAACAAATAGGTATAATAACTTCAAAGGACCAATAATTGATGACTTCACATATAGTATAATTAATAATATGTATATACAGGGTAAATTTAAATGGGTGTGCTTTGGGCTTATATGATGTTCTACTGATCAATACGAACAACTTTTCCCATGGAACCATGTATCGCAAATGAAAAAAAAATGGCTTCCCCATACAAATTGGTTATTTTAACTTTACTAGTTTGTATGGAGAAGACAATTTTTTTTTCATTTGCGACATTTGATTCCATGGGAAAAGTTGTTCGTATTGATCGGTACAACATCATATTAGCCCAAAGTACACCCATTTAAACTCACCATGTATAACATGCAAATTGTATAGCCATGTATAAAACAATGAAAAAATAAAAATTACAAAATTATGCCATAAATAACAATAACTTAATGCAGCGATATTGTATTATTCGTGAGTGTATGTTTGTACGTATGATGTTTATGTGATTAGGTGTATTTGTGTGTGTGAAGCGTGTCTGTATGTATAATATAATGTATACATGTACTTATTGATTACTAAAATCAATAAGTACATTTTAGTAATTCAAATCAATAGAAGCGTAGCAGATAAATAAGGCGTAAACTCAGCTAAATATACTTCTCCTCAATCGAGTAATTCCATTAAAATAGAATGGTAATTGCTTAATTTAACATATTTCTCATACTAATGTTTCAAGTCTGGTCATTATAATGCTATTACTTTGCGATTATGACTCTCTCTCTCTCTTTTTAACCCCCAATATGTATAAATTTTAAAAGTAAATTTTTCTATTTTTGTTTATTAGTTTGTTACAGTATTATATATTGAAATTGTTTCAGATAAAATTCAATGCAAAAAATCCTGATGGGCGGCACTTGAACCCACGAACCTCGCTTTCGTAGCAAAGTACTTAACCAATGAGCCAACCAGGTTCCAGAATAATATACCATAATGATATTCATGAACGTTGTAGGTTTGCTTACCATCTGGTAGATACTCCACTAAACTACATGCCGTGCTCTAATAAAATAATATATAAAACTAGCTGTGCTCGCGACTTCGTTATATAATAGTTATTTTTTTATCATACAAACTTTCATCCCCTATTTTATCCCCTTGGGGGTAGAATTTATCAAAATCCTTTCTTAGCGGATGCCTACGTCATAACATCTCCCTGCATGCCAAATTTCAGCCCGATCCGTCCAGTGGTTTGGGCTGTGCGTTGTTAGATCACTATGTAAGTCAGTCAGTCAGTCACCTTTGAGTTATATATATTTAGATATAGTAATATCTATAGCGCGATAAAAAAGTGGAATGCCTTGCCTGCTTGTATCCCCTTCTTCCTTTAAGCGAGGCGTGAATAAGTTTCTCAAGCAGGCATAGTGGAATTAATCAATTGAAGCAAGCATCATTACTACTATTGGTTGAAAACGTTCTTGGACGTTATATTGCCGTTTACCATCAGGTGGACGTAGGGTCACATGACCTACTATATATTTTTTAAATCTTAATGTAATAAATAATAAATAACATTAAAAAAAATAACAGTAGTAATGAAAATTTATTAATTTTAGTAAAAAAAAAAGGAATTAAAACAATTGTTTAGTGTTTTATACATTAAAATATATTTTAAATAAAAAAAATTCAAGTTTAAACAGACTTAAAGTCAAATTAAATAGAATATTATATGTCTCGAATAGTGGAAACAGAAAAAAGAAGCTTACAAAACCATAGTATACGAAAATCGACTAGCGAGTTGATGTTAATCCTCTTAAAACGTAAAACTTTCTGTAACTTTGCCACATTAGAGCGGTTTTTGTGCAGTGACAGTATGGGGGAAAACGGCAAATATTCTCTCTACAAAAACCTACTTAAGAGGGCGCATTAAGGCAAATAAAACGGGTGAAATAAAAGATGCCCCTTAAAAAGCGTGTGAGTGAGAAACAAAAAAAAAACCTCGCGCAGAATTCTTCGAAAATATACAGTTTTTTGCTATAACTTTCATAATATTTTTAATTTTACAAAAACGTTAGGCCATACATTAGATCATATACATAACATACACAGGTTTTCAGGCGACTACTGCATTGATTTCATATTGAAGTGAAAGCCTTCTTTCAGGGCGCGGCGGTTACTAATCTATCAGTTTATAAACTGTAGAGTAATAATAATAATATGTCACAAACTAAGCTCTAAGCTTGTACTATGTGCACCAGAGAATGATATAATGCATTATATTTTATTAACACCCAGACCATGACAAAATATACAAAAAAACATGGTCTCATTTTATTAAAGAGAAATCAACGATGACTGTTTTCCTTTTTTTTATTTTTTATTATTTAACAGTCAAGATCTAAAGGTTGTAAATGTATGTGAAATGTTTGACCAGACGCCCCTCTTAAAGTTACGTGCCTAAATAAATTACGAGAATAGGTTCTCGTTCCATTAAAAAAAACTATTAAAATTTATTTAAAGCTATAAATTGGTGAACCTTGCACAGGCTAGCAACTCTGGCTAGGACCGTTTCCAAAAAGGCTAAACGAAAAATTAATCAATTTTTGGCAGCCGGCCAGAGGTACAGAAATTCAGTTGTTATCATAAACCAGGATGATGGGGGAAGAGTGAAGTAGAGAACTAACAAAAATATTACACAAAATATGGAAGAAGTATTATTTTGTTATGTAATAGACGTTGAGAAAATACTTTTGGCTTATTTATTTAAGTATTACTCATGAAATCTTTATATAACTGTTTCGACTCTGTCGGCGTCATATCCAGAGGTCATGCGTTGAATTCCATGTCCAATAAAATTTGTAGGTACATTACTATACACACATACATAGTACGAGTATTATTTTGTTATATAATAGCTGTATAGACGTTGAGAGAATACTTTTGGCTTATTTATATAAGTATGTATTACCTAGTCATGAAATCTTTATATAACTGTTTCGACTCTGTCGGCGTCATATCCAGAGGTCATGCGTTTAATTCCATGTCCAATAAAATTTGTAGGAACATTACTATACACACATACATAGTACGAGTATTATTTTGTTATATAATAGCTGTATAGACGTTGAGAGAATACTTTTGGCTTATTTATATAAGTATGTATTACCTAGTCATGATATCCTAATATATTTGTTTCGTCTCAATCTGTTGGCGTCATATCCAGAGGTCATGCGTATAATTCCATGTCCAATAAAATTAGTTAGTAAATTATTTATTATTATTTTCCTCTTTTTTTATATTAAAAGTACACCATATTCGAGTGTTTAGTAAGTAAATAACTAAAAGGGTCCTAATTCAAAGTAACTAAGCTAAAACAGATTACCTTTTGACACACTTTTTCCTTCAAAGATTTGTTTTGCGATCTCATACTGGAAAGATTGACAACAGTTGGAGAGATCTAACTCTAGAAGTTTGTCTAATGCAAAAGTTTGTTAGAAAAGTTAGACCGACGACAGTGCTACAACCACAGACCTAAAACTACTATTAGACAGCTGGAAGGTATCGCCTACAGTAGGATTCAAACGTGAACTATTTCGATAAACGTGCGATATTTTACTACTTTTTGACGTTTTAGTCCAGCCCAACAAGTTTTGTGATGGTATAGAATATCATTAAGTTTATGTCGATAATATTATATTGCATTTGTGTACCTACAATGACGCATTGGAACCGACGACGACAAGCTATCATTGCATTAGACAAGACGTCTCTCCACATGCGCCTTGTTAATTATTATAAATAAAAAATGGATCTTTTAGAAAATCCAATTAATCCACGGACAAATAATCGCAGATAATAAATAATTATAATATGTAGAGCATTTCACACATACTCGTATTTCCCTGGCCACAAGCTATATTCTAGCCTTATTCTATCGGTTCTAGAAACAACGATACTTATCGAATTACATATATAATTAATAATACAGGTCTTGAATTTAAATTAATTTATGTAAATAGCAACAAAAATAAAACTTTAATCAAATCATACAATATCTTAGACGTAGATTTTGGTTTTACATCTTATATCAACTATCACCAAGACACAGACCATTTTATGTTTTCAGTCCTATTACGTATGTAAATATTAATATGGATAAACGCTTTAAAAAATTATACTTTAGTTCGATTGAATTTGTTAAATCGTATGGCAAAGTTTGATTTGTTTGTCGTAGTTTGATCACGCGCGTCCAATATTCGCTATCCAGATTATATCCTTTTTTCTATGGTGCTACTACCAGACTTTATGGCTTATTGACGTGTCCCAGACTTCCACAGTTATATGTGACGGCGATATTAAATATCAAACAACATTTACTTTTGTAACTTGGTAAGTAATAAATAGAAAATATTTTATTTTTATTTTGGTGAAAATAAAAAACACTTCATAATAATATTAGGATAGATGTTTTCAGAAATTGTTATTTTATAGTTCTATTGTTGATCGAAGTTATAACTAAACAAATATAAAATAAAACTGTAATCTAAATATATATAACTCAAAGGTGACTGACTAACTGACACAGTGATGCTGAAATTTGGCATGCAGGTAGATGTTATGACGTAAGCATCCGCTAAGAAAGGATTTTGATAAATTCTACCCCCCAAGGGGATAAAATAGGGGATGAAAGTTTGTATGATAAAAAAAACGCGGACAAAGTCGCGAGCACAGCTAGTTATATATATATAAAGAGGCCCCAGCCTAGTGGTTAAGTCACTGCGCAACTGATAACAAGGTTAAGCAGATGACAAAAGGCCGGTCCTGGGATGGGTGACCGCTTTATACAACGAGGCTATTTAATCAGAAACACCGCAACAAGCTTTTGCCTCAAAATACCATCGGCGAAATGAGGAAGGTTTAAACCCGTCCACTGGGTACCCTGAGGCCGTTTAAACGGTGTTCGGGAGCCAAATAGGCACCCGTGATGGTATTATTTATTTACGTACTCGTACATTACAAAGATGAACTTAATGTCTCTATTAGTTTTAATTGATGTATGAATGAAACAATAAAATTAGGCAGTGTATTTTAATATACGTGGTGGCCGAGTTGGTTAGACCTTGAACTTAAAAACACTTAGGTCCCCGGTTCGAATCCCGGTGTGTACCAATGAGTTTTTAATTAAAAAAAAAATGTACATTTGTTTGACAACACCACTATAGTGCCTCGGAAAGCACGTTAAGCTGTAGGTCCCGGTTTCACTATATCAACTTGTGAAACTATTTATAGGTGGGTTATTGAGTCTATTCAAAATATCACGACGAGCTAGCCACTTGTTCGGTGTAGACTCATACCATCGGCTACGACGAGGTGGGATTAAAACCCCTTCGCTGGGTACCCTGAGACCGTCTAGGCGGTCTCGGGCGTCGTAAGGCACCCGTGATGATATGTGTATGTATGTATTTTAATATATTTGGGTATTTTTTAATAACCCACAATCATCTATTATTTTTAGGAAACTTACATTTAAAGTACAAAATCTCTACTAAAATTACTTCATCGTTGTGTTTTAAATCTTTTAATATGTCTTTACGAACAATAAAAAACCTATTGAATAGATTTACGTATGCATTTATTTCTTATTTGAATGTAGGAAAATTTATACCAAATAAGCGCTGGTTATTTTTATTTTTTCGTTACGGCCGCTAAAGTAGGGAAGAGACAATCGACCGCCTCTTACTTCTTTCTCTACATACTATTTTTGCCTTGTTCCCAGTCATAACTCTTCTCATAAATAATAATAATAATAAATAAATACCATCACGGGTGCCAATTTGGCTCCCGAGAACCGTTTAAACGGCCTCAGGGTCCCAGTAGAGGGAATAACCCATCCTCATTTCGCCGATGGTATTCGGAGGCAACACCTAACAAGTGGCGAGCTTGTTGCGGTGTTTATGATGAAATAGCCTCGTTGTATAAAGCGCATATATGCGCACCGATATTTGTGCCTTGGTCTCCCGTGCCACGTTTACCCTTTGCCTCGCGTTTACTTAAATACTTATGGCCTTGTTCATAAAAAAAACTTCTTGAGTCCTTAAAGAACACTAGTTAAAATAGGAGACTCTTTTACGCATAGTCATTTTTGTGGCTAAAAAAAGAGACAAGACCTTCTATATACATGGTGACTTTTAAAGGATTTACTTTGGGCTAATATGAGATACTAGTGATCAATACGAACAACTATTCCCATGGAACCATGTGCCACAAATGAAAAAAAAAACGCCGTCTCCATACAAACTAGTAATGTTAAAATGACCAATTTGTAAGGGGAAGCCAAATTTTTTTTTCATTTGCGACACATGGTTCTATGAGAAAAATTGTTAGATTTGATCAGCAGAACCTCATATTAGCCCAAAGTACATCCTTTCAAAGTCACCAGTATAAATAAAGTGTTCTTCAAGAACTCAAGAAGTTTTTATGAATACCGGCTACGTTATTGTATAAAAAATGTTTTAAAATTAGGGCCAAAAACAGAATTAAAATAAATTAAATCATCGGAAGATCTATAATTTTATTTGTGAAGATTTTCTCCCTTTTATTAGTAAAAGTTTTCCCCTAATAGATAGGATAAAAGTTAAAACATAAGTCTAGAAATTCTGAAATAACTTTGTCGTTTCCAAAGGGGAAATGGAGTTTCTTTTATTAGTTGTTCAAAGCTAATGGCTTTGGCATGTCGAATCAATTTGATTTTGACAAAAATGTTCTGGGAACCGACTCTATAACTTTTATATCCTTTATTATCTATACTTACTAAGTTATTTTTTCCTTTCGATTCCCACTCATGGCAAATTAAAATTAGTAGTTTTTCATGGACGGGGTGTTTATTAAGGGCCCTGGAGTCGACTTGACGCCCATACAAACGTACTTTCAATATTACAAGTACAACTTCGCTGTTGGTCGAAGTTCAATTTTTTTTTATGTTCGTTATTGTACGCAAAAATCTTTCTGTTGTGGGTACCTATTTTTTTTTCTGATTTCGAAAAAAATAAAAGTAACCTAACACAGTCAGATTAATGACAATGACCGACAAAAATATTATTTTAATTCTGCGACATACAGTAATAGATTATTATTGGAAGTGCGAAAGCTAATTTTGTATAGAGAACGCGGAGTTCGCTATTACGAATGCAGTGCCCAGCTGTCCTGCGTCGTCTAATAAAAAAAAATCGGATTAAAAATTCAATAAATACAGCCCATATTACTTACTAAGCCTTATATTGCCGAAAGGGTTTTTAAAATCATTTTAGTAGTTTTTAAAACAATCAAAACTTTTCTCTTTATAATATTAGTATAGATTAATATGTGTTAGTATATGTACTTGTACTATTTCTTCTGTGGTATAGGGAGCGTTCAAGTATTACGTAACGCAATTCTTAAAGATTTTTGAACCTCCCTCCCCTCCATGTAACGTGCCATAACGTTGTGATGTACAGAGCTTTCAGAGCTTTTAAAATTTGTTTTTATTTATTTAAAAAGTTTACTTCACAAATTTAGTACAAAGGTAATAAATATTATAAATACATACTAATACTTACTACATACATTTTTTTATTATTATTGAAATTTAACCAATGGAGAAAAAGTACCTAGGTTATTTTTATTTTGCGTTATTTCGGAAATATTGAACATTTTTCCAAAATAACGCAATTAATGCTTTGCCGGTGCGTAGTCTCCATTCGAAACCGTTACGGCCCCAGTTATATAGTAATTAGTCACATAGGTAGCAATATTTTTAGTGTTCCTACGTACGGTACCCTGTTTGGATTCCCAAAGTAATTTCCGTTGCCAACGAAGCGTAAGCTCTACGGGACCGACAACTATCGTTACGTTATGAAGTGGACCACAGCCTCACGTATCGTTACATGATGTATAGCCCCTGTGAACGGCATACCTAATGTAATTCATCATTGATGAAGGTACTAATTTTCTTTTGTTTTTTGGTTTGGTACGCGTCTTTTTGTCGCCGCCCATTCCGTAACCGCATCGTTTACCCGGTATTAAAATTTATTAATCGGCCCCATTCTGACTTAGTAGGTCTTCTTACCATCAGTAGAACCAAATTCACATGCCTTGCACCAACAAAAAAAAATCAGTTTATGAAAAAAATGCGTTGTGACTAGGTTAAGTAGTTACATAAGTGAAATGAAATGGTCTTTATTTGTTAACAAAGGTTATACATAAAGTAGTTATATATTAGCTCTAGGCTTGTACTATGTGTACCAAAAACAACTATATAATATATATTATATTAACACCCAGACCATGACCAACTGTACAGAAAAACGTATTTTTTTTTTGTTGATTTAGTTCATTGCAGTTCGCTATGGCCTTTTGGCATACAAATATACAATTATAGTAGATATACAAGACACATGGAAATCAATATGACAATTAATATGTCATTCACAGACCGCCTCCGTAGACTAGTGGTTGCGCCTTTGACGTTGTATCCGGGGGTCGTAGGTTCGATTCCAAAAAAAAAAATGCTACGTTTTCTGTACAGTTTGTCATGCGGTGGTTATAAAAATATAATATGTATTATATCGTTATTTCTGGTACTAGAGCTTAGTTTGTGACCAGAGCAATATGTGTAAATTGTCCTACATATTACTATTAGTATTCAGGCTGGATGTATTTTCATGTTTGATAAATTTTGAAATCTATATGATATCCAGTTAGTTCAAGAAAAACTTATAGTTAAGATTCAGTAACACTAAGTTGTATCTTTGTAATATAGATATCTAAATACTTAAGTATACAATATACGAAGGCAAACCTCTGACTCATCTAACTCACAAGTTACAAGGACTTTTATCTTCGTAAAAGACGAAGATAAAAGAGCGAACTGATTCGAATCCTCAAGCCATATCAGGAAAGAAGAATATATATAAATCATTTTCTTTCTTAGGTGTTTAGGTAACTTCTATGATTCTATAGTGATAGAAATGTGTTTAATAGGCTTTGTGTAAGATTGTAAGGGCTGTATTTATAAATGCTTCCCAATCTACACCTACAATATTTACTCCAGTAAGGCTCTTTTTACTAAATGCATATATACATCGAAAGGCTACACACAAAAGACGATTAGCGATTTTTTTAATAGAAATATATAAAAAAATGTTTAATTGTCCATATTTCCAAAATAAAGCAAAATAAAATAAGTAGGTTTTATTGTTCTCTATTGGATAATAAGTAGTTTTAAATAATAAAAAAAAAAAAAGTAAGCATAAAATGCTCTTTCTTATAGGAGCACAGCATGCGACCTTATATCTACCTGAAGCTAATCATAACTACAAAGACCATGAATGGAACCCCACTATGCCGGCTAAATGGCATGGTTACAAAATGGGCGACAAGACGTATTTGCATTTCGTGTCAATTTTAATGTCCTCGCTGCTTTATCATCGAATTAATCACCAGTTTCGCCGCACCGTGAAAGGAGACTACCACCTCGACAAGAAATCGATGCAGTAGACTCCGAAAAACCGGTGAAACCACAGACTAAAACAGAAACATGACTAGGTCATATTTTGACGGTTTTTGCATCTGTATGGGCGGTGGAGTCCGGTCGGTCGGCGAAGCTATAAGAGGCCTTCCTCCCACCTAAAATAAATAGTTTTGTTCTAAATAAAAGTACTTTTACTGTAAAGTCCTTTTATAAAAGTAATATAATGCCCGTACTAATAAATGCTACCCAAGCTATTTACTAAAGTAAGTCATGTTAGTAAGCATTTGACAATTTCAACAAATTTAATTTCCGATGAGACCACTAATACACACTCACACACTCACGCACACATGCACACAAACGCACAAGCACACACCACAGACGTAAACACTTTTACCTCTGCACAAATCAGTATCTGTAAAGATAAAAGAAATCCTAAACGGTCCAAAGTTTTGTTTTGCTTTCGTTTTCAGTTTTATATATTTTTTTATTTAATAATATTTATATTATAAAATGAAGACTGTTTTTTTTTGTATTGTTATTTTGTAATGTGCTGTGGATTTTTGTTTGATTGAATAAATAAATAAATAAATGTCAAATGTATAAATATTAAAAGAACACACTTCCCTTCTATTCATAATTTATGGTAGCAATTTACAATACGAGCCTAAGAATGTCTTAATAAAATCTATATAAAAAAAAACAGGAAACCTAGAACTCATATTTATTATTATAGGTTTAAGAGGAAACTGCCATCATGTGAGGTAAAATAAGGTGTTTGTGGAACGCATTATTTTCCACGTTACCAGGTTTATAGGCGATGAAAGTTGGTTTAATGTTCGTAAATATTGATGAGTGAGGCACTTTGCAGTTTATTAAAGGCTAACACCGTTAGGCAGTAGTTTGGTGCCTTTAGTATATTAAAGCTTAGTATATTTCTGCCCTAAAATTCGTTTTTGGGTGCGAATTTTGTAAAAAAGCGGCCCCAGCCTAGTGGTTAAGTCACTGCGCAACTGATAACAAGGTTAAGCAGATGACAACAAGACCGGCCTGGGATGGGTGACCGCTTTATACAACGAGGCTATTTCATCATAAACACCGCAACAAGCTCGCCACTTGTTAGGTGTTGCCTCCGAATACCATCGGCGAAATGAGGATGGGTTAATCCCTCCGCTGGGACCCTGAGGCCGTTTAAACGGTTCTCGGGAGCCAAATTGGCACCCGTGATGGTATTTATTTTATTATTTATTATTTTGTAAATTTAAGTTGTAATTTGACAGTTGGTCAACACTATTTATGTAAATAATATGAAGAACATTATACACATGTTGCCCAGAGGGGTGATTATGCGCACAATGCTAAGCTAAACTTTAATCGATGTGATACGTTAAACGTTAAGGTATACTTTAACGAAAATAACGTAGTTGTCTGACAATTTTCAATGTCACCGGTTTTGCATTACCTCAAAATTGCATAATATCGATTAAAATTTTGCTTAGCATTGTGCGCGCCCTCCCTGCTGGTGACAATTGCAGACAACTACGTCATTTTCGTTAAAGTTGACCTTAACGTTGTGCAGCGTATTACGCCTATAGTCACAAACTAAGCTCTAGTACCTACTATGTGTACCAAAAAACACTATTATAATTTATAAATACATATTATAATTTATAAACACATATTATAAATTATAAACATCCAGACCATGACAAACTGTGCAGAAAAACGTGCTTATATAGTTTTTGCCATGAGCAGGATTCGAACCCACGACCTACGTTAAAGGTGCAACCAATATCAGTATCAGTTTATGTTTAATTTAGTTTTTAAAATACTTTTATGTCGCTATTAATGATTAGAAAGTAATTATTTAACAGATACTGCTATTTTAGTTGACGTTTTGATAGGAGTGGAGTTTTAGAGATTTTTTTTTTTTTGAAAATGATTAGGTACTGTGATCGAAGGTATGGTTTACTTTACTTTTCTTCGGTCACCGTACCCGATTTCCTTAGGGTAACTCCTTCAGTTTCTTGTTTAAAACCACTTCAAATACGTTTTATATAGATATTTATTTGCATTCTTTTGATTTTCCTATAAAACATAACATTCCTGCAAAGCTATAAAAACCCAAACTGTGACAATTATTTGCGGTTTCACTCGTTTTATATAAAATTAATAATTCACATTTCCATCGTATGTCCCTCTATCGATCTCTCTTCCGAAAAGTCGTCCCGTCTATTTGTTCTATTTCCTTCATAGAATGTTATAAATATTCAACTAACATTTAAATGGCCAGTACTAGCCTTACTCTATAATATAGAAGATTACAGTACCTACTTAAGTAGATAAATAAAACCTACTATATAATAAATATTGGTTATATAAAAAATATTTATTACTCCAATAATCTCTGTTCAATTTATTTCCTTAAACTTATGAATATGCATAATAAATCTATAATATTATTTTTACAAATCTCCTAGGCTTCCCTTCAACAATAAGCAACTATTGCTTGTATTAAGAGGAAACAAGGAAGGAAGCCGGTTTAAAAATGGCCGCCGTTCTGTTTGTGTTCACGCTCCATTGTATCAGGAAATTGCAGTGCGTCTGATGTGAACAGAAATTGAGCATACATACTAACCGTGGTATAAGTTGGATATACAATTTTCTGATCATACGCATCGCTTGTTTATTACAATCTTCCTGTCGATAATTCGATTGTAGATTTGTATGTTTGTAACTTACTTTTATATATTGTTTTTTTTAACAATATTGCTATACGTCTGACGTGAACAGGAATTGAGAATATTTGCTAATCGTGGTATAAGTTGGATATATAATTTTCTGATCATACGCATCGGTTGTTTATTACAATCTTCCTGTCGATAATTCGATTTTAGATTTGTATGTTTGTGACTTACTTTTTATATATGGTTTTTTTTAACAATATTGCTATACTTCTGACGTGAACAGGAATTGAGAATATTTGCTAATCGTGGTATAAGTTGGATATATAATTTTCTGATCATACGCATCGGTTGTTTATTACAATCTTCCTGTCGATAATTCGATTGTATGTAGATTTGTATGTTTGTAACTTACTTTTATATATTGTTTTTTTTTTAACAATATTGCTATGCGTCTAATGTGAACAGGAATTGAGAATATTTGCTAACCGTGGTGTAAGGTGGTTTCAATTTTCTGATTATACGCATCGCATGTTTATTACAATTTTTCTAGCGATAATTTGTTTGTTTATGATATGCTTCGGTTGTTTATTACAATATTTCTGTAGATAAATCTTTTGTTTATTTTTTGGTTACTAAATTTTTACAATTTTCATTGTTTCAAATTAACTAAAACTAAGATTACATACCTACTAACATGGGCTAAGTTATAATAAAACAATCCCATTGGTTGTTTATTCTAAACTTTCTGTAGATAATTGAATTGTAATAGAATCAACTTTCGTTGTTTCAGTTCTGAACACAAATTAGGAATAAGTTCGAATAAAAAATAATATACTAGCTAAGCTATTAAAATATTTACTTTATCCAAGTATATTTGAAAGCTAGCCAGCATTTCATCCAAATTTAGCAGACGTGGCTATCCAAAAGGGCTGGAACCATATCAGTGGAAAGAGTTCATTGCACCGTAAATAATCATTTAATGTAATTAGTACCTACTAGTCTAGACTTTGTACTAATACTTATAAATTTAGTTCTTTTAATGAAGCTACTTTTCAGTACGCCTGTTTAAGTGACATTTAAATATTTAACTTTCTCACAGAGTCTGGACATTTCAGAAGCTTAAGTGTCATTCGTACATAGTATGTCTTACACAGTTTTTCGAGTTATTTTATGTACTTATTCCATTCATATTTTAATTAATATATTTTATTTTTAGGGAATTGATCGACTACGTGGTCTAGTGTTTACGCCGATAGTGTTTTATCAGGAGGTCGTAGGTTCGATTGCCACTCATGGAAAATAATATTAGTACGTTTTTCTGTATAGTTTGCTATAGTTTCGGTTATAGAGTAGATAAATTTCTAAAATATAATATGTATTAGTATTGTTGTTTGTAGTACGCATAGTATAAGCCTAGAGTTTAGTTTGTGAGCTGGCAAATTAGTGTGAAATATCCAATTTATTATTTTATATGCGATGTCAGTATTAAAACTTAAATACATATATTTATTGTATTAAGTGCCATAACACTTAATACAGTTTGCCATAGTCTGGGTGGTATTGCCATATTATGGATAATATGGCAATACCACCAAATGATAATATGGCTTGTTCCTTTTAGCCCTGGGGCACTATTTATTTTAATAAATCTTCCATTTTGCCTTGAATCCAAACATGTATGTATGTTGTGTTTTATTTATTTATTTACTCATAGGAAGACAATTGGTAACAAGATAATAGTACAAAAACTAAGGACCATTGAAGACCTTCAGAAATATAATTATATTTATATTTTTAATTTAATAAATAAAATTATTTAATACAGTTTTTTTTGTTATAGCAATTGTTTTAATTGGAAAAGAAAAACGTTTCACGTATCCAATTATTGTACAACTCAATTATACTAGTAGGACCCATAATTAAAAAATAAAATCACTCAATCAATACGTTAAGCAGACGACAACAAGGCTGGACCTGAGATGGGTGACCACTTTATACAACGAGGCTTTACCATCATATACATCGCCACTTGTTAGGTGTTTCCTCCAAATACCATCAGCGAAATGAGGACGATCCCTTTGTTGGGTACCCTGACGCCGTTTAAACGGTTCTCGGGAGCCTAAAAAGTCACCCGTGATGGTATTTATTATTAAAATGTAGATATTATATGCAAATCATCACAGAGCTGATGTCGGTACCCTAATTACGCGAACGCTATACTTATTTTGCCGCTTTTTTATTTTAAATCCACCACGTAGGAAAAAGCTATTTAACTGAAATATAAATCGAAGACAGAGCTAACCCCGGGTGAAGGGAAAATCTAATTTGCAAATGCATTTTGGTTCTACAGTCGTGTTGACGTGAGTGCTTAAGGGTGTATTTCCTAAGTACAGTCGGCATCATATCGCGGTGCTTAGAATATTGCTGAGTAAATTTTTTATATAAAAAAATAAATATATTTATGAGGCCGATAACTTACCAGCTTCTTTAGCCAATAATATATGAACAGAACATCTACATATTTTTTTATGCTTATATAGGTACGTCATATTTACTTATAATTATAAAAAAATACTGTTTATATTTACAGAGTACCACTAACATTATAAATATAATCTGTATTAATGCCCAATTAATTATTATTTTAAAATATATTTCTATTCGTATTATTAAAGATTCTATTTGCTTTTACATCCCATATAACTTTAATAGCTTAACTTTTACACAATCATGTTTCATATTACTAATTATTACATAATTAAAAACATTAACATTACACGATATTACTAAATACCCAATCATTTCAATTCCATGGTCATTTTGAAACGTCAAATCAAAAAACAACCTGATGGTAAGCATACCTACGAAATCTACGAATAGCGTCAATCAATACATTTTTGTTTAAAACATTGATCGCTCCCACTATGCCAGCTAACTGATGACGTTACGAAACATCCGGCGACAGACAAATTTGCATTACAACTCTAATAGCCTCGCTGCTTTATCGACAATTTAACTGCCTGTTCCGCACCCGTAGCCCGAAATCAGAATAAAAGATATAAGAGAATATAATATATAATAAAATAATTCGATGGGATAGAAATTAAAACCGAAACATGACTACATCACTTGACGATTTTTTCATCTGTATGGCGTACGTAACGTATTACAGCAATTTAAGCTCTTTTATTATTATTTCTTGTGTATAAAAACATAGATAGCAAGAGGTATATATAGGAAACATGACTACATCACTTGACGATTTTTTCATCTGTTTGTCGTACGTAACGTATTTCAGCAATTTAAGCTTTTTTATTATTATTTCTTGTGTATAAAAACATAGATAGCAAGAGGTATATATAGGAAACATGACTACATCACTTGACGATTTTTTCATCTGTTTGGCGTACGTAACGTATTTCAGCAATTTAAGCTTTTTTATTATTATTTCTTGTGTATAAAAACATAGATAGCAAGAGGTATATATAGGAAACATGACTACATCACTTGACGATTTTTTCATCTGTATGGCCGAACGTAATTCAGCAATTTTAGCTCTTTTATTATTATTATTTCTTGTGTATAAAAACATAGATAGCAAGAGGTATATATAGGAAACATGACTACATCACTTGACGATTTTTTCATCTGTTTGGCGTACGTAACGTATTTCAGCAATTTAAGCTTTTTTATTATTATTTCTTGTGTATAAAAACATAGATAGCAAGAGGTATATATAGGAAACATGACTACATCACTTGACGATTTTTTCATCTGTATGGCCGAACGTAATTCAGCAATTTTAGCTCTTTTATTATTATTATTTCTTGTGTATAAAAACATAGATAGCAAGAGGTATATATAGGAAACATGACTACATCACTTGACGATTTTTTCATCTGTATGGCCGAACGTAATTCAGCAATTTAAGCTCTTTTATTATTATTTCTTGTGTATAAAAACATAGATAGCAAGAGGTATATATAGGAAACATGATTAGATCACTTGACGATTTTTTCATCTGTATGGCCGAACGTAATTCAACAATTTTAGCTCTTTTATTATTATTTCTTGTGTATAAAAACATAGATAGCAAGAGGTATTTATGTTGCTGACTGTACTCGTGTATGTTCGTGACTTCTTACATTTTAAAATCCAATGATGTGTGCAAAAGGGACGTTTTAAATAGTAAATAAGTATTGATTTCCTTTTTTGTTTTCATAGAAAACTGGTAAATAAATTGTAAAAAACCCTGTTTTATAAAATACTATACACAACTCTACAGCGAGCATGGTGACAGTGTGGGTAAATACTATAAAGGTATATATATTAATATGTCCTAAAAAACACGAGAACAAAAATAATTATATTCAATCAATGCTCAAGGAGCGGGAACATAATATGGCGGCAATGAAAATTTTTGACATTTCGTTTGTTAGGCGATTTTAGGCCATACAGCAGCTGCAGCATTTCTATGAATTATATTTGATTTATTTCGATTAATGGCCGTTATGTTTTTTTCTTCTAACTTTTCACCAATAGTATCGCTTTATTTTCCCAAACAATCAAAATAAGCTTATCAGGGGCCTTATTCCGAGTTTGCAACCGCTAATCACGACAAGACGTTGCGCAAACTATAAATATGGAAATATAAGCTCTATTCCAATGGTTATATAGTATGTATTAGGTTGGCTATTATAATGCCGTCATCTTGAAATACACGAATTCTTCGCAAGTTTGAACATGTGTGGAGCATTGGAATTTCAACTTTATAATTAACAGTATAGAACTTACATTTCAATACGCAAAATGCGCGACGGTGAACGTGTCGAAACTCGGAATAAAGCCCCAGGGGCTCTAGAGAAAAAGCAGGCGAGGCGACATGTCGCGTCGCCTCAGTCAAAAACGTATGTATTTTGTAAGTGACAGTAGGCGTGAGATACGCTGTCACCTGCCAAAGTCTATACAGTTTTGATCTCAGATTAATATTAATGTGAGGTTTTGATTGAAGGCGACACGACACGTCGCGTCGCCTCGCCTGATTTTTCTCTAAGGCCCCTGATTGGTAGAAAATAATTAATTAATATTGAAAATATTACATTTATTTACACGCAAAAAAATAATTACGCAAAAAAATTCAAGAGAAATAAAGTTAAAAACTTTTCCGCTTCATTAATAGAAAATTGTTATAACTAAAAATAATAACCTACTTTATTATGAAGGCTTTTACTTGAAAACATTGATTTGTCGTTAGGCAGTAAAGAAAATTTCCAAAAATACATCTCTGAAGACAATTTTGAGGCCCAAGAAATATTATGGACATTACCAGCTACGTCTTTCTAAATAAGTAGCGTGAAATGAGGCTTACTTAGCTATGTCACCACACCACTAGGGGGATGCGAAAATTGCGCAATTACCTACTCTAATAAAATATTTTCACATTTACTTAGCGTTACTTAGCGTAAAAAAAACTTGCGAAATGATTGTCGCAAGTTTTTTTTAAATTGAAGTACGGCATGTGACTTTGCATAGATCTACCTGGTGGTAAGCATACCTACAAAATTTACGAATGAGCTCGATCAATATACATTGATGTCCAACAGAATTGGTCGCTCCACTATGCCGGCTAATGATGCGTTTACGAAATGGCTATGAAGTAAGTATCAAAATTGACTTTCAGTCTTTAAAATATTTTTTGCCTGTCAAGACTTTTTATTAAAAGTGTAAAAATTCGAGTGTAAATATGTACAGTTTACGCAAATATCAATTGTTTTTTGTATTTAATGTTTGCGGCAGTCACAATCTGTTTCTTTTAAAGGTAACGTTAAATTGTAAAAATAACAAATCTCTTTATGTAAAATGGTCACTACACGGAAAGCTAAAAAGTTTTAAGGCAAAACCATTTGTAATAAAAGTGAATAGAGTGCATTTTTAGTTTTTGTTGTTGCTGATTTTTTTATATCATTTTTGAAGGATTTTGTTTTTTTGGTAAGCTAACGTATCTGTTCCTTTGGTCCTTTCGTTGTATGCAACTATCCTTCTAGACGTTATTAAACTAAGCACAAAACAAACACAATATAATATTCCTCTTGTCATATAAAAAATATAAATATATACACATACATACATACATATCTTCACGGGTGCCTTATGGCGCCCGAGACCGCCTAGACGGCCCCAGGGTACCCAGTTTAATCCCACCTCGTCGTAGCCGATGGTATGAGTCTACACCGAATAAGTGGCTAGCTCGTCGAGATGTTTTGAATAGACTCAATAACCCATCTATAAACAGTTTCACACGTTGGTATAGTGAAACCGGGACCGACAGCTTAACGTGCTCTCCGAGGCACTATAGTGGTGTTGTCAAACAAATGTACATAATTTTTTTAATTAAAAACTCATTGGTACACACCGGGATTCAAACCAGGGACCTTAGTGTTTTTTAAGTCCAAGGTCTAACCAACTCGGCCACCACGTATATAATAATAAATATAGTATCTAAAAAAAACTTATTAGTGTTATTACGGGTGCCTTACGGGGCCCGAGACCGAATAAACGGTAGTACACAGCGGAAATGTTTTATTTTAATTCCGTCATTGTCATTGGTATTCTGAGTAGGAATGCACCGAATAAGTGGCGAGCTCGCCGCGCTTTTTATATATCGCGCATCAGAAAATAATCTACTTACTACCTTATAGGACAGAATGATTTTGACATGTTATATATTTCCATATAACATGTTAATCAGAAAGATATTACATAGGTATAAATAATAATGTATTGGAATGACATCTATTATAAAACTAATACATGAAATACAATTAATTGATTAATTCAAGATTAATTGTTGTTTACCCCGATCGGGGCATTGTTTATTTAACACTATTATTAAATTAATTAACTTATTTCAATTAATTTTGTATTTGTTTTGTGTAAGATGTTTTTGTTTTTGTATCATAATTTGTGATGCTATTTTGGTTTTTGTTATTTTAAGATGATTGTTAAATTGATTATATTCATTATGTATCACTAATAAAAATTAAATAAGAAGATACTTACATAGAAGTACGTTTGTATGGCAACACTTTCGACCGGAGAAACCTTAAGGCACACTAATGGGCTTGTCATAATAATATATGTAACGTATCTTAAGCTTTAAAAAAAAACTCAATAACTCACTGTAGCCCTAGTGTGAGTTTTTTTAACATTTACTTTCGCGTTAACTATACTACTGCGTTTACATTTTGACCAATCACACGCTCGCATTTTTAATTCTCAAAATTTCCGCTTGGAGCGCTGAACTATTTCCCATACAAATTTTAGTTAACTCAAATGCAAAGTAATAGTTAGAGAACTCACACTAGGGGAACTGGAATCAAAATCTGTGAGTTTTTAAGCCGAACCGTTTTGTTCAAATGAACAACCCGTGTACCTCGTTAAAAAATAAACCTACGTCTGGCTTTAAATCCTTCCTACCTTCGTTTCCGGAATTAAATAAAAATAAACAAAGTTCATCGACCCAAACTATCGTTCTAAATTCAAACAAATGAAGCGACCGCGCTAACGAGCGACTAAAGTACGTACGAAGAAGGGGAAGGAGGGTTAGAGAGGGTCCGAGATTGGAGAACTAGAATCGGCAATAAGTGCAGGGGTAACTGCAAGCAATCTGCCAGAATGGACCCGCCATGCTGATTTATAGACCGTCGTGCCTTAAGGATATCCAACGGCGCTTCCGAAAACGCGTGCGTAAGCATTGCTTTAGTAGGTATAGACCTGCCATAAATGTATGGGCTTCGACTGGGAGGTTTGAAAGAGAATATTTAGGTGAAAAATCATAAAGAATTTGATAAATTGATTTAGGATTAAAAAATAACTTGATATTTTTTTTTTTTCTTTTTTTTTTAAAGCAACGTTCAGAGGAATCATAAGCTTATATTGTGATATTTAAAGACAAGTATCCACAATTTTTTTATATAATTTAAAGTTTTTTCAATTTATTTTTTACTATAAGCGCATTCCTTGTTTTTTTTTTTTAAATAATATATGTACCTATATTTAGTTCACTACTATATAAGAACTGTAAATCAGAAAACATTCGTATACTTACTAGGACACTAGTTTATCAACTGGAACACAAGGACAAAAAAAATGGACGTAGCAGTTAAAAGATTGATTTTGCACCAGTCATTGGAATAAGGGTCGGATTAATAGTCGTTACTAAGCCTGAGCCTTTGCTTAGAACTGTCAAAATTTAGTTTAATATGCAATTTGACAGTCCGAAGCATTAGCAATAGCTAAGCAACGACTATTAATCCGACCCCTAGCTATATATTGGATCTTATTGTTAAGAACACTGCATTGGTAATCGCGAACTCCGCCATCTCCATACAAAATGAGCTTTCGCACTTCCAATAATACTCGATTACTGTTTGTCGCAGAATTAATATAATATTTTTGTCGGTCATTGTATTTATTAATTTTTCTGTGTTGGTTTATTATTTTGATTTTTATTGAAATCAGAAAAAAACAAATTATATACGTAGTGGCCTAGTTGGTTAGACCTTGGACTTAAAAACACTTAGGTCCCTGGTTCGAATCCCGGTGTGTACCAATGAGTTTTTAAATTAAAAATTTATGTACATTTGTTTGACAACACCACTATAGTGCCTCGGAGAGCACGTTAAGCTGTCGGTCCCGGTTTCACTATACCAACTTGTGAAACTGTTTATAGATGGGTTATTGAGACTATTCAAAACATCGCAACGAGCTAGCCACTTGTTCGGTGTAGACTCATACCATCGGCTACGACGAGGTGGGATTAAAAGCCCTCCGCTGGGTACCCTGGGGCCGTCTAGGCGGTCTCGGGCGCCGTAAGGCACCCGTGATGATACATACATACAGAAAAAAACAAACTTTTTAAATATTATTATACAAAAATATTTATTACCCAATACAGAAAGATTTTTGCATACAAATTCGAACTAAAAAATAAACTTCGCCCAACAGCCAAGTTGTAATATTGGAAGTACGTTTGTATGGGCGTCAAGTCCACTACAGAGGCTCTACCATGGGTTTGCGCATTGTAGCAACGTAACGTATTTATATACGTATACGTGAGCAACAACCAATAGGGCCGCTTTATTTTTGGAAGCCTATTATTTTGCAATATTCCATTATATATATATATATATATATATATATATCTTCACGGGTGCCTTACGGCGCCCGAGACCGCTTAGACGGCCCCAGGGTACCCAGCGGAGGGGTTTTTAATCCCACCTCGTAGTAGCCGATGGTATGAGTCTACACCGAACAAGTGGCTAGCTCGTCGCGATGTTTTGAATATACTCAATAACCCATCTATAAACAGTTTCACAAGTTGGTATAGTGAAACCGGGACCGACAGCTTAACGTGCTCTCCGAGGCACTATAGCGGTGTTGTCAAACAAATGTACATAAATTTTTTAATTAAAAACTCATTGGTACACACCGGGATTCGAACCAGGGACCTAAGTGTTTTTAAGTTCAAGGTCTAATTCATTCCATTATCTATGCTAATATTATAAAGCTGAAGAGTCTGTTTGTTTGTTTGGTTGAACGCGCTAATCTCAGGAACTACTGGTTCGAAATGAAAAAATATTTTAAGGTTAGATAGCCCATTTATCGAGGAAGGCTACATAATATTACGCTACGACCAATCGGAGCGGAGTAACAATGAATAATGTTGCAAAATTATTCATTTTAAGAGCTTACGCTGCGTAAACGGTTAAAGTTACGCGGACTAAGTTGCACGGTTCAGGTAGTCTAAAATAAGATGCGAAATAGTGCACCTTATTGCACTAATTTCACATCTTATTTCCGTTATCTTTCTATCCTTGCTTATGTGATAAAGTGGGATGTTTGAATGTGAAGATAAAAAATTATTAATAATATATAGGACAATTTACACATATTGCTGGTCACAAACTATAAGCTTGTATTATGTGTATCAGAATCAACGACATATTATATTATATAAATATACATACCATGACAAACTGAACAGAAAACGTACTAATATGTTTTTACCATGGGTGGGAATCGAACCCACGACCTCCGGATACAACGTCAAAGGCGCAACCACTAGTCTACGGAAGCGCTCAAATAAATATGTTTGTCAGATTTCACCAATTGTAGTATTTATAAATCCATAATTAATTTGAAATACCATACACTGGACAATACGGCGATAATAATAATGAAATATGGTCGTCACGATGTCGACCGATAAAAACAATTTGTCGGACGTCACTACAGGAATGTCGATAATTAAACGAACCTGAAATAGCGGCATTTCAGAGTTCGTTCCATCGTCAGACTCATATATTTTAGTTTCGTTTTCTTTTTAATCCGCTTGGCTATGAATCTATTTCGAACTGCCATAAATTCCACGATTCGATATCCACGGCAAATAAAGACTTCATCGGTATCGATAAAATCAACCGTAATAAATCCCAAGTTGGTACATCTCTATTGGGTATAAAAATTATGAGAACAAGAGAGTGTGGTGCTTGGGGTGTCAATAAAAAAGCGGCGAAGTTCGATTATTATACGCTTACTTAGGGTTCCATACAACATAAATATAATTTTGTATTTTTTTTTAATAATAAATATATGTCTATATTCATTTGTCGAGCTCCCAAAGGTTTGGAATTAAGCTCGCCTATGTACAATAGTTTTGTAAGTAAAATAAATAATTTTAATTAATTCATACTCGATCGATCTAGGTAGTTTTTATTTTATTTTGGTAACCAACACTTTGACAACAACAAAAGAAATATCAGAATAGAGGCGAATTTAGATATTTCTTTACAAATTGCAATTCAACATTCGGTCAAAAAAAATGTGCCAATATGTTTTCTATCAAGAACTGAACCCAAAAAATGAAACGACAGACAGCCAACGTGATATGTCTGGATTAAGAAGCGAACATCAATAAGAGGCTTTTAAAATTCCATGCACACCAGTACACGGGAGGCTCAAGGAAAAAATTGAAAGGAGACTCAAACATGTCGTCGGAATATTAAAAAGGAAAATACTGAATTATGCAGCCAACGATCGTGGAATGATATAAGAGTGTAAGACGATTGGTGAAGCTATTTGCAAGCCATTAGTTGTGATAAGGAGTTTGACATATGAATGTATTTTTAAAGGGTCTACTTGCGTTTATATATTTTATATTTGTACAGTAAAAGATCTTATTAGGTATATATAATATATTATAAAAACATTTAGGTCCCTGGTTCACAAATTTTGAAGTTTTTAATGTAATAAAATATGTACGAGATTTGTTTCACAACACTACTATAGTGCCTCGGAGAGCACGTTAAGCTTTCGGTCCCAGTTTTACTATAACAACTTGTAAAACTGTATATAGATGGGTTATTGAGTCTATCCAAACATTGCGATGAGCTAGCCACGAGCTGTTCGGTGTAGACTCATATCATCGGCAAACATACAAAATAAATTAAATCCATTTAAAATTTTAAATAATAATATAGAATAAACAAAATTATATGTATATATGAATACAGTTTATATATTTATGAAGAAGAAGGGACCCTAAAAATGAGAGAAAAATAACAGTTCCAAAAGCGTAGATCATTATAAATATACGTGCTTTTTAGAAACATTTGTCATTCGTCTTAATTTTTTTCGTCGGGTTTTTTGGGGATTTTTCTGCGTAGAAGAAACAGGGTTTTTATGTCTCCGAAGACATTAAACGCACGTTGTTTTTCTGCTGAAACTGAAAGTCGTACTATTTCAGATCTCTTGAGAGTTTTGTTACATACATAAAAGGGACTACTCCATCGATTTCTTGTCGAAGTGGTAGTCTCCTTTTTATAGAGTAAGCGTGCTATCTCTTCGACCTCGTCGTTGCTTTCTATAGACAAGATAGAGGTCAAACGTAAAATATAATAAAAAAATATAGATAAGAGCGAATAGTAGTGTAAGTTCTATATGCCGACTATTTAATTAATATAAAAAAAGTTAATTCAATCTATCAATATATTAATTATTCTGTTTGTCTTCGTAGAATAGTGTTTTTCTCCTTTGTCGTTGTATCCGAAGATCGTAGGTTCGATTCTTTTTCATGTCAAATAAAAATAGTACGTTTTTCTGTACAGTTTGTCATGTCCTTCATTATAAATTCGAAAGTGAGGGACAGTTTCACGTCAAAACAACTGAACCGATTTTAATGGCTTTTGGTAGGGTGGTAATTTGAATCCCGGGGGTTTAGAAAGTCTAAGGTTGACCTAAAAACACAATCGTTTTTACCAATGACTTTTTATTATAAATACTACAGTTTGTAAACAATGAGTTGTTCGGGTTATTGAGTCTATCTAAACACCGCCACGAGCTGACCACTTGTTCGGTATATACTACCATTGGCTACGATAAGGTGAGAATAAAAAACCCAGGAGTCTGTCTCGGCACCGGTGTGATGGTCCCTACCTACCTATTTTTTTTTATAGACAAGAGCACAATACACTATTTGACTAAAAATGATTTTCCATTTAAAATTTTTTTTTTGTTTTAAAATTTACAAAAATAAAATAAAAATACGTTTAATAAGTTTCTGATAAAAAAAATCCAGGTATAGAAATGTATAACCTACGCTAGAAAAACGCATGATGTGTAGAATTACATAAAGTTTATTTATTTATGATTTATTTTTTCTTCTATTAATATACCTTCGGATCAAAAAGAACACTCTCCAATATCAGTTTGGTAAAATTAAACTCTTAAGTATATTAATTTATTTGAATATGAATTTATTAATTATAATATTCCTTTATTTATATAAATGATATAATAATAAAATATATCGTATATACATGGTGACTTTGAAAGGATGTACTTTGGGCTAATATGAGGTTCTACTGATCAATACGAACAACTTTTCCCATGGAACCATGTGCCGCAAATATTCTCCACACAAACTAGTAATGTTAAAATGACCAATTTGTATGGGGAAGCCAATTTTTTTTTTTCATTTGCGACACATGGTTCCTTGTGAAAAGTTGTTCGATTTGATTAGCAGAACCTCATATTAGCCCAAAGTACATCCTTTCAAAATCACCCTCTATATAACAGTAAACATATAAATCCACGATCTGGCGTAGGCATAATTTTTTATAACACCAACAGAACTTTTATTAAAATAGAACCTTTTTTTCCTAAATGTTCTTTAAGATATTATGCAAGTGCAGCCCGGGAAAGAAAGGAGGTAACCAATAAAGTTTTAAAAGTGCCATTTGCATAGAAATAAAGTTTAGTAGTACTAGAGTAATGTGTATACGCAGATTTTTAGTGTGTGTACACACTAAAAATATTTGTTTTAGAGCGTTGTTTTAAATAAAATAAAATTATAAGCAGTTTATTTTCCGGCTTTTGCTGCTTTTACTGCATCCATATGCCATTGGCGTTGTATCCAGAGGTCGTTGGTTCGATACCCACTTAAGGTAAATTACGTTCATAAAAAATATATGTATTAGTATTGTTTTTTTTGTACAAATAGTACAAGCTTATAGTAATAACACAAATAGTACACAAATAGTACAGTTTGTGGCCAGGGCGATATGTGTTTAATTTCCTTCATATTATTATTATTATACTATTCATAATGTATTAAATAATAAATTTACTTTTAAACACCACTATAATTTAAGTACCCAAAACTGGGAATATTATTTATATTAATTGCTCGTAGACGAGACGTAGCTATACGTACATTACTAAGCAGTTTTGTAGTCAAATCTATAAAGATTTTTTAGACTACTACGCAGAAGCGTAGTCAAATTTAAGAATATCTTTAACTATTCGTAGACTACTACGCAAAGGTGTAGTAAAATTTGAGAATATCTTTATCTATTCGTAGACTACTACGCAAAGGTGTATTCAAATTTTGTAGATTTTTAAAAAATGGAGTAGAGTAGAAGAGAGTATTATAGTATATTGTACTATCCATAAAGGTCTACTCAGAAACGTAGACATTTTTCAAATAATTAAATCCTATTTAATATTATTCTATAAATAAGCTATAGATAAACGTGGTGGCAGAGTTGGTTAGACCTTGGACTTAAAAACACTTAGGGCCCTGGTTCGAATCCCGGTGTGTACAAATGAGTTTTTAATAAAAAATATTATGTACATTTGTTTGACAACACCACTATAGTGCCTCGGAGAGCACGTTAAGCTGTCGGTCTTGGTTTCACTATACCAACTTGTGAAACTGTTTATAGATGGGTTATTGAGTCTATTCAAAACATCGCGATGAGCTAGCCACTTGTTCGATGTAGACTCATACCATCGGCTACGACGAGGTGGGATTAAAGCCCCTCCGCTGGGTACCCTAGGGCCGTCTAGGTGGTCACGGGCGCCGTAGGGCACCCGTGAAGAAATGTATGTATGTATGTAGATAAACCTTTAATAAATAAATGATACACTGACTTACGAATTATTAGAGATATAAATACATTTAAGGACTATCAGTGTCTACTTAATTATAAATGTTACTATAAGATTAATGAATTTCTTTAAGACAACACTATAGGCTAAATTAACAGTTGCTATTATGTGTATATGTTATGGACCAAGTAATAAATTAGACATTATGTATAATGCCCGGCCATTATGAAAAATGACTAATATGAGAGTGCAATTTGATAATATTATTTAAATTATCAAATTGACCGGGCATTATACATATTGTCCATCACCTTTTGGGCAGAGTAATTCAAACATATTTAATTACTATTTTTTTATTATTATTGTCATTTAACTTAAATTAACTAAATGTTAAACAATTTAAATACTCAGACTGATTATTGATTAGCAAAGACTTCTGCATTATGAATCCACTAGTTTTTGCATTTAAAACTTAAGGAAAGTCATATTAAAAATATAAGTATGTAACACAAAACATAAAAATTAAAGCAAAAATTTCACAACATATCTTTGTTTTATACCCTAATAAATATAATATGTAGCAAGTAACAGATTTATTCATTAGAACAACTGCCGCTATGATGGCATTTTGAGTTACACAACTTTTTTCTCTTTCTCTGATTGGTCAGAGCGTGTCACGCGTGCTTCCCTCCCCGCACCACGTCAAATTTAGCTTTATTATCAAATTGCCCAATAGTTACGTAGCAATATAATAATAACCGTGCAATGTAATAAATAATGAAATTTATATAGTAATTAATCACTTAGCCCGATAGAGCTAGACATTATTCATAATGCTCGCACATTATTAATAATGCCCGCATTAATCACCTGGTCCATAACATATATATATATATATATATATATATATATATATCATCACGGGTGCCTTACGGCGCCCGAGACCGCTGGGGGAGTTTTAATCCCACCTCGTCGCAGCCGATGGTATGAGTCTACACCGAACAAGTGGCTAGCTCGTCGCGATGTTTTGAATAGACTCAATAACCCATCTATAAACAGTTTCACAAGTTGGTATAGTGAAACCGAGACCGACAGCTTAACGTGCTCTCCGAGGCACTAAGTGGTGTTGTCAAACAAATGTACATAATTTTTTTAATTAAAAACTCATTGGTACATACCGGGATTCGAACCAGGGACCTAAGTGTTTTTAAGTCCAAGGTCTAACCAACTCGGCCACCACGTATATTATTATTATGTGTAAATGATAATAATCTATACTAATATTATAAAGCCGAAGAGTTGGGTTGTTTGTTTGAACGCAACAATCACGCAGGAATTACTGGGTCGAATTCAAAAAAAATATGTTAGTGTTGACCATTTATCGATGAATGCTATAGGCTACATAACATCACGCTACGACCAATAGGAGTAGAGTATCAATGAACAATGTTGCAAACAGGGAAAATTTATTCCTTTTGAGAGCTTCCGTTGCGTGGGTTGCGTAAACGGTTAAAGTTACGCAGACGTAGTTGAGATGGTCAACTGATGGCCGTTTAAACGGAGGGATTAACCCGTCCTTATTTCGCCGAAAGTATTCGGAGGCAACACCGAACAAGTGGCAAGCTTGTTGATGGTATAGCCTCGTTGTATAAAGCGGTCACCCATTCCAGGTCTGGGCTTGTCATCTGCTTAACCTTGTTCTTAGTTGTTCAGTGACTTAACCACTAGGCGCTTTTTTAATATTTGCAATAAAGAAAATTTTAAATTGACATTTTTATTATTTATTTTTTATTAAATTAAAACCTTATAAGAATTCTAATGAAATAAATTTACCTAAACTCCATTACGCTTGATGGGGCGCGTTACTGAGTTCGGTTCGTCTACGATTAACGGGGAGAAATGACCGGATTTCCTACGACCCTTAACGTGTCATTAAGTTTCTATACTAGGTTTAATTATGTTATGTTAGGACCAACGTAATTAACTGTCCTAGGCCTTTGTAAAGCTTAAAACTTAGGGATTAATCTTCTTTATATTTACATTAATATTTATTTATTTAAATTATTTATTGCTTACCTATCAGCTAACCTTTGGGAGAGTGAGAATTGTATTCAAGGGTGCAAAACAATAAATGAAATGTATGTAATTTAAAGAAATTTTATAAACGTGGTGGCCGAGTTGGTTAGACCTTAAATTTATAAACAATTAGGCCCCGGTTCAAACCCCGGTGTGTACCAATGAGTGTTTAATCTAAAAAAATATGTACATTTGTTTAACAATACCATCTATACAATTCAGTGCCTGTTATGTACCTGTATAAGCACGTCAAGCTGACGGTCCCAGTTTTACTATAACAACTTGTGAAACTGTATATAGATGGGTTATTGAGTCTATATCAAAACCTCCGCTGGGTACCCTGGGGCCGTCTAGGCGGTCTCGGGCGCCGTAAGGCACCCGTGATGATATGTATATGTATGTATGTATGATTATTATTATCATTGTTGGTATTGACAGCTTAACGTGCTCACAGAGGCACTATAGTGGCGTTGTTAAATAAATGTACATATTTATTTATATTAAAAACTCATTGGTACACGCCGGGGTTTGAACTAGGGACCTAAGTGTTTTTTTTAGTAAGGTCTTACCAACTCGGCCACCTTGTATTCGATTCTTTTTTAAATACCGTTCAAATACATACACGTACAACTTCTTCTTAACACATCATATTAATATGTCTTATGAACTTTCCTAAAAATAAATTACACAAGAACAAAAGTGTACAATTAATTTCAAGAACACGAACGTGCAAGATTAAATTCATTTTTCCCATCGAAATCTTGGCAAAGTAGCTGAATATACTCGAGTCGCATCTTCGGTCTTGCCAGCAATTCTTGGCAAAAAGATATTATGTATAGAATTTTTAATACGAGAATCCAATTTATGTCTTATCTTGGGAGAGGGGTTGGGTATAAAACAAACAAGTTTTGGCAGACATTTTGTGCTTTCTTAAGGCTTAATAGGAAGGGATAAGGATGTTTTATTAAAAATATAGATTGGTATTAAAGGATTTTTTGTTAGTTTAAATAACTTTTTAGGCTTTCATATGTAAACTATGTGTGACCCCATATTCTAAATCGTGTCCTCCTCTCCACTTTTACTCAAGAAACGTCTCTCAAAACGGAATCTCTTTCCACCAAATATTAAATCAAGAAAAATAGAATGAGATAGACTTTACTTGAGTGAAAAATTTAGTTAAGGATACAACTTAGTATACAGGAGTAAGTCCAATTAAAATAATATTTAATACAAAATATTTACCGCATAACTTAAATAATATAATATATAGGACATTTTACACATATTGCTCTGGTCACAAACTAAGCTCTAGGCTTGTACTATATGTTCCAGAAACAACGATAAAATACATATTATATTTTATAAACACCCAGACCATGAAAACAACTGTACAGAAATAAATACTAGTATTTACATTAAATGCGATAAATAATCACCTGAGGTATAAAAATTTGACCTTTTATGAGTACACCCTTGGTAGAGCGTTTGTGTCAATGTGTGTGTGTGTGTGTCAATGTGTGAGTGTGTGTGTGAGTAAGTTTCAGAAGCCGTTCCCATTCCTCTTTAACTTCTGCTATCCTAGTACATATACTAGACCGTATATGGCTGCTTTTATTTATTCAGTACATCTTAACATATTTGTGTATTTTTTCCGGCATAGTGGAAACACTACTCTTGTGGAACATTGTATTGGTTGTTGCCAATCTGCCAATCATGACATGCAGACTACCAGGTAGATATAGAGTCACATATTGTACGTATAGAATATTATTTTTAATATTATTTTGGTGGGAGAAAGGTCTCTGCAACTTTGGTAGGCCAACCGCTCGTATAGATGTATAAACCGTCAAGCGGCGTAATATTTCGGTTTTAGTCTGTGGGTTAACCAGTTTTCAGGAGACTACTGCATTGATTTCTTGTCAATGTGGTAAACATCTTTTTTCAAGGCGTAGTTACGAAACGGGCAGTTAAATTGCCAATAAAGCCGCTATGATATTAAAATAATCTCGTCGCAAATGGTTTGCCACCGCCCGTTTCGTAATTGCACCATTTAGCTGCCATAGTGGGAACGATTAATGTTGTTAAACAACAATGCAATGATCGACCCCATTCATGAACTATGTAGGTCTGCTTATCACTGGGTAGATATAGAGTCACATAGTCCGTCCTGCAATAAAAAAAGAATGCTTCATACAATGTATTGAGACAGCAATAAATAAACAAGAAACAGCTGAGAAATTAGATTAAATTACATGAGTACTACAAAACGTTCCATGCAATTTATAGTGGGACAAAGGCGGGGCAGAATGCTTGGATCTGTACTATCGACAGCTGCCAAGATTTATGGCTGAATACTGCACTGATATTACACTTTTATATCTCTAATTGGCACATTTATTACCAGGGTTTTTTGGTGGGAAGAAGGTCTCTATAACTTCGTTAGGTCGACCGACCGGTCTCGTTACCACCGCCCATACAGATCAAAAACCCTCAAGTGACCTAGTCATGTTTTGGTTTTAGTCTTAGGGTTCACCGGTTTTCAGGAGATTACTACATAGATTTCTTGTCGAGGTGGTAGTCTTCTATCAGGGTGCGGTTACGAAATGGATAGTTTAATTGACGATAAGGCAGCGAGTATATTAAAATATACGTAATGTAATTCGTCTTTGACGCCGCCCATTTCTAATCGCAATATTTAACCGGCATAGTGGGAGCAATCAAGTTGTTTAAGAACAATTATTGATTGGCCCCATTCATGGACACAAAGTCATATGCCTTGCTCCAATAAACAAATAAAAAAGTGTCCTATTGTTTAATAAACAACATGCCAAAATTATGACTAAAAAATCTGTTAGATAGCATAAAAGATTTGTCAATTTTCTAATAAATGGAATTAGTGTTACCAGAATTATCTTAAAAGTGATATAAAAATTACCATAGTATTACCGTACAAATTTTACATGTACTTAAAAAGTGAAATTTTCGTACTTAACATTAGAAATATATATATGAATCATCACGGGTGCCTTACGGCGCCCGAGACCGCCTAGACGGCCCCAGGGTACCCAGCGGAGGGGTTTTAATCCCACCTTGTCGTAGCCGATGGTATGAGTCTACACCGAACAAGTGGCTAGCTCGTCGCGATGTTTTGAATAGACTCAATAACCCATCTATAACAGTAGGGTAACCACCGACTCCGATACCGTGAGATCTCGTTCGAGTTGAGATCGAGGAGGATGTTTTTGGTACTACGAAAAGTGAAACATCGTTATTTGAATTAACCATTGCATAAACTGTTCGAGTACCATAACTAATTAATTACAACATGCAGTATTGCATAATAAATAAAATAAAAACTATTTATGTCACTAAATACTTTTTAGTTGTATTATATGCACTCAGTATAATTTATAAGTAAAATAATACATAATAATGGTGTGTACCAATGAGTTTTTAATTAAAAAAAATTGTGTACATTTGTTTGACAATGCCCTATAGTGCCTCGGAGAGCACGTTGAGCTGTCGGACCCGGTTTCACTATACCAACTAGTGAAACTGGGGGGTAACCACCGACTTCGATACCGTGAGTTCTCGTTCGAGTTGAGATCAAATATGACGTCATTTCATACAAATCATATTTACAAAATTCATAATATTATATATATTTTGTTGTAATTAATTAGTTATGGTACTCGAACAGTTTATGCAGTGGTTAATTCAAATAACGATGTTTCTCTTTTCGTAATACCAAAAACATCCTCCTCGATCTCAACTCGAACGAGATCTCACGGTATCGGAGTCGGTGGTTACCCTGCTGTTATAGATGGGTTATTGAGTCTATTCAAAACATCGCGACGAGCTAGCCACTTGTTCGGTGTAGACTCATACCATCGGCTACGACGAGGTGGGATTAAAACCCCTCCGCTGGGTACCCTGGGGCCGTCTAGGTGGTCTCGGGCGCCGTAAGGCGATTCATACATCTGCCGTACTTTTAACATGTGGAACGCTCTACCAGCGTACTTGCGTATTTCCTTCCGTTTATAATCTAAATTCCTTTAGAGGAAGCATGAATAGACACTGTTTATTATAATTTCTGGACATTACATCCAGGTAGATGAAAGGTCACATGTTAAACCCCTATAAAAAATCTACTACGGTAATAACAGTTATGTAAAGCGTTAAAACTTACCTTATAATGTTAATAATATATTCAAAATAGCATTTCTAAAGGAAGTCTAATTTTACAACACATTTTTTTTACCGTTCGATTATCAGTGTGATCCCTTTTTAAATAACATGTATGTTGGGCACAGCGCACCTTCGGAGGGTCTACAAGAATATAAAGAATATAATTTTAACCGTTATTGTAAATATTTTCTTTAAGTATTATAGTTAAATTAATTAATTGAAAAAATGTTTTACAAGACACTGCTGTTACACGCACTGCTGTTTTTAAATAACTAATAATTATTACACTTGTAAAGTTAATCTATCGGTTATACTCGGTCACACTTGGCTAATTACAAAACGCATTCAAATGATGCGAATGGAAACCCAAATTACAACAAACTTATTTTGGAACTTGATCCTACTCCTACTATGCTTTGACGTTTATTGGTATCAATACAAAAAAAAAACACCCAGTTTAAACGATGACACATACGGTCTATAAATCATAAAAACAAGACCATAAAAATTTAATTAAACTTAAAATCCAGGCAAAAATAAAAGTCAAACCTTTTCATTCGGTTACGGCTAAAAAGCTACCATCAAAAATGGTGTCTTTATTTCGTCGCTTCGGCCTCATGGAACGAATGGGAGGCTGGTTTAATTATCCGCATTCCTCCTGAACAAATGGTTCTGCCAGTTACATCTACGGATATTAATTTCGATACATTGTCCGGCCTGCGTTATAAGTGGCGTTGTTTATCTCAACCGCCTTCCTAACAAAAATATTACATATATTTGGGATAGGACAATTTTTTCGTTGAATATAATTTTCGTATTCTGTTAAGGACAGATGGATGTGGATGATGGCTTTCATTAAGAGGGTAGAAATGTTTTATTTCTTTTTTTGTTTATCATATTTTTTTCAGTATGTTGGAAGGAAAATTATTTCAGAGTATTTCTTTACTTACCAGTACTAAAAAATCTTAATACACACAATACTATTATGGCCGTATTCATAAAAACTTATTGAGTCATTCAAGAACACTTTAGTTATAGAAGGTTTTGTCTCTTTTATTTAGCAACAAAAATGAATATGTGTAAAAGAGACAAAACATTCCATAACTAAAGTGTTTTTCAAGGCTTCAATAGATTTTTATGAATAAGGCCATTAGTCTTTAGGTTTGTAGATATTTTTAGTTTATTTTATTTTGTAATCACATTTCACAACTAAACAATTAAATTGATTTTACAAATGAACATTAAATTTAATAAAACATCAAAGCCGAGGTTGAATAACATATAATATACCCGTAACATAATATATTATTATCATATATCACGTGAACGATACGAAGCTGTTTTAACTGAAAAAATCACAAAACCACTAAATGTCATTACACTCGTAAAATAAGAAAAAAAAAAGAGAATAAACCAATAACCCGTAACTTAGAACTGGAACTGAACATTCCTGTTCTAAACGGTGCTTGTTTCACAAAGTTATGTACCGATAAAGATTATTTACACAGTGTCTTATTTTACAAATCCAATTTCCGCATGAATACACGCCTCGGCAGTAAATAAGGAACACAAAGCTCCGATACATTATGCAGACCACGCGCTGATGCCGCGCAATGAGCTTGGTAAATATTCTGGGGCTATGATACTGGCGCCTGTCGAGCTGACAGCTACGTCTGACTGACTTCTCATGGTAACCGGAAGTATCAAGATTGTTTGATACATTATGCAGACTAGGTAAGCGCTTGATGCCCTGCGCAATGTGCACGGCAAATATCCCTGAGCTTCGATTAAATTCGAATATATGTATAGGTGGCCGAGTTGGTTAGACCTTAGACGTATGTCCCTGACACTAATGGTCGGATTAATAGTCGTTGCTTAGCCTGAGCCATTGCTTGGAACAAAATTTAGTTTTTCATATGCAGTTTGACAGTGCTTAGCAAGGACTATTAATCCGGCCATTAGGTACCTGGTTCAAACCCTAGTGGGTACCATTGAGTTTTTAATGGAGAAAAATATGTATTTTTTTTTAACAGCACCACTATAGTGCCTCGGAGAACACGTTAAGCTGTTGGTCCCAGTTTCACTATACCAACTTGTGAAACTGTTTATAGATGGGTTATTGAGTCTATTTTTCGCGACGACCTTGCCACTGCATTTATAATTAACACGGTCTCTGCACTTCTTTTTTAAGAAAAAAATGCTAATTTCGTTTTATAATCCCAATGAGTTATTAAGTCGTCTCAAGCCGGTATAGTGAAGTAAAAAAATATACATTATTACATTTCGATTGTTTGTTGTTATTCTTGGACTCTACCGCTTACTAGGAGGTGAATCTAGAATCACATGTCGAGCTAAAATAAAAATAAAACAAATACCATTGTGCCTTTTTGGCTCTCGAGAACCGCTTTTAAAAGTCCTCAGGGTACCTAGCGAAGGGATTAACCCGGCTTATTTCTCCTATGATATTTGGTGGCAACACCTAACAAGTGGTGAGATCTCTCGTTATATAAGAGTGCCATACCAGAGGTCCGGCCTTGTTATCATCTGCTTAAATTTGTTATCAGTTGCGCAGTGACTTAACCTCTAGGCTGGGGCCGCTTTTTAAAGTAGTTTAACAAAAAAAAAAACAGCTTACAGAATCAAAACTTTAAGTCCAGTATAATGCAGCTAATCGCCTTTATCTGTTTTATTTACAAAACTTGATTATTATTTATTAAAAAGTTTTAAAGGTTTTATTAAATACCAAAAGCTTTGTAGTTATATAAAAGGGCTTTATAAAACCTTTTCAGTTTATTAAAACTAAAACAGTACAACGGGGTAACACAAGGACTTTTGTACTTATATTAAGTTTTGTTAAGAAAATAAAGAATTCTGAGGAAGAAAATGTTACATTATTAACACAAAAATTAGAAACGTAGCTGTGCAACATTGTTTATTTCAGTATTTTATTTCCGTCCTGAAAGCATATCTTGACATTTCACTCCAAGATATAATAAAAGCATAAAATATAACACAAAAAAACGATGCAAGTTAGGGAAGGAAACAACACCCCACAGTGGAAAAAATATCCTGCACTCCTTATCGTGACAGACAAAAAGCACTTTTTCATTTCTCTTGTGTCCCCATCGTCTAGGTTTTTTGCCACTGTGCCGTCTCCAAGGGCGCAAAACATAGTGGAAAAGTCATGTGTTAGCGACGACAAAAATGTTATTTTCGTTAAGGCCGTGTGTGCGACGTTACTGTGGGTTTGCCTGACATATTTTTCTAGTGTCGAGGATGACAAATGGTGAGATAAATCACAGAGCTAGCGGGTTTTTCTTTTAAAAGTTTTATTTCTTTCCTGAAAGTTTTCTCGGTTCTCAGATGATGACATTTCGTTTATTTTAACATATTCAGTGACGAGTGGAGCGTTTGTTTTAAGGCCTTGAATGTGTTAAGGCGTCTCTCCTATAAATGTTTAGTCTTAACAATCCATAAAACATATAAACATACAAATCATAGGACAATTTTATTTATTTACATATATTGCTCTGGTCACAAACTAAGCTCTAGGCATGTATTATGTGTACAAGAAAAAACGAAATAATACATATTATATTTGTATAAACACCCACGCCATGAATAACTGTATAGAAAAAATAAGTACTATATTTTTTTTGCCATGGGTGGGATCGAGCCCACGACCTCAAAGTACAACGCCAAAGGCGCAACCACAATCCATAGACAAAATTATTTATTTCAATAATAGATGTGTTGATTTTTAAGACCAAACATTCGCAGGACACGTAGCTTAATCTTTGCAATGGAAGTAAGTATGTAGAAATCGTGCGAAATGACATTACATCACTTTCTGCCTACCTCTTTAAAAATATTCACGCGTGATGGTCTGTATGTATGTATGTTATTGTTTTTATATACCTTTTTTATCATGGTATTTACTTTGTATCCACTTTATGGTAAGCGGACCTACAAACTCTATGAATGGGGCTGTTAAATACGTTGTTATTTATCACCGTCGATCGTTCTCACTATGCCTGCTAAATGATGCGGTAAAGAAATTAATGGCGACAAAGACATTTTTTTATTAAATATTGTTGCAGCTTTATCGTTAAATTAACTGTCCGTTTCGTAACCCTGGAAGGAGACTACCGCCTCAATAACCTTAATAAAAAATCAATCCAGTATAGTCTTCTAAAAACGAATGAATCCAAAGACTAAAATTAAAACATGACCATGTCAATTGACGGTTTTCGCATCTGTTTGGGCGATGGTCAAGAGAGACCAGTCGGTATTATATACAGGGTTACTTTGAAAGGATGTTACACCTACTTTGGGCATTGTTCCATGGGAATAGTTGTGCGATTCGATCAGCAGAACCTCATATTAGCCCAAAGTACATAATTTCAAATTCACCCTGTATATACCTTTTCATTTGCGACACATGGTTTCATGGGAAAAGTTATTCGATTTGATCAGCCGAACCTCATATTAGCCCAAAGTACATAATTTCAAATTCACAGTTGGTAGGTATATACAGGTATATACCTACCTACTGTGATTTAAATTTCCAGACGTTAAAACCAAAATATTCTTTTCTTGAATTTAAGTTCTTTTCCCAAACGCTACACGAGACACAATAAAGAGCAAAAATTTCTTTGTAAAACTACAAACTTATTTAACAATTGTAGTATTAAGTTTCTAGACAGCTCGAACACGTTCTGCATTACTTTGTCATAAGTAAAACTTGCCTTTTGTATAACTTTCATGTATATTTTATATAAGTACAGATGAATTTATATTGCTTTCCAAATATAGTTAAGAAAAATCTACATAATTTTGCATAGTAATTCGTTGCTATTACCCATCATAGGATATAGTAAATTTTCATTTGTTGTCAAACACCCCTATATATATACGTAGATATAAAATATTTTCATTTATGATTCTAAACTTTTTACGGTTTTCTTTTTAAGGTACGAAATCCTTAAATTAATATTGGAAAATGAAAATTGTATTCCATAGATTTAGATCCAATGCTTATAATTTAGAAAAAAAAATAGTGATGATAGCAGGAATTTTGATTTTCGAGTAAATTTGTCACTTGCATGACACAAAAACATTTCACATTTATAGGTTATTTATTTTCACAGTATTATTTTATTATTATTGTATAAAATAAATTAAGACCTGAATTAATTAATTGCAAAACTATTAGGTATTAGGAGATAATGTTCAGAAATTCATGTCAAAGAGGTCGACTAACCGTGTTTTATAGTGTAGGTTCCAAACCATTAAATAATTGGGAGACACATTGCAAAGATGGATACATAACTAGATTCTTGGATCCCGATATAAAATCCATGGTTCTTGAAATAGGAGGAGTAAACGTAAGCACTACCTACATGACTTGCCCAGCAGGAAACAAGGTATTAGGTATAACTATGCCATTCCTTATAATGGTTGTGAAGAACATGAAGAAGTATTTCACATTTGAAGTAACAATACTAGACGAAACTGGTACCCGAAGGAGATTTCGTGTAGCTAATTTCCAATCACAAACACAAATCCTACCATTATCTACAGTCATGCCAATTAATCTTACCGAAGGATGGAATCAAATACAATTCAATTTATACGAATTTACAAGAAGAGCTTATAATAAACATTTTGTTGAAGTACAGAAAATAAAAATTAACGCAAACATACGAGTGAGGCGGATATATTTTGCTGAAAAAATCGTTTCTGATGAAGAATTGCCAACGGAGTATAAAATATTTTTTCCTTTAAAATCACAGGGTCCAAAATTAAGTAAACAACCATCAGTTCATGTTCATGCAATAGATCAAAATATAAATGCAAAAAGGGGCAGTAAAGATGGTTTATTGAATGTTGAACCAACTGTACGTCGTCATAGTTCCCAACAAAAAGAAAGACAAAGCGCGGTTGAATTTAAATCATCTTACCAGTCTATTTCAGAGAAGATAACGGAACCCCTAATTGGAAAATCATTTGATACTATGTCTTTTGATAGTAAACTAGTTACGCAAGTTCAAACTGATGAGGAAAATTTGACTAATATTGATGTTGGAACAGAAACTATAGACAAAGTTAATATAAAAGAATCGACAAATAGCATTAAGATTGTTACAGGTGAAGAACAAGTTGAAGTCGAACATGAAAACATCGGTCCTCCGGTACCTCCCGCATCTTCGGTGATGAGTAATACTGAATTAGATGTAATGATTGAAGATAATGTTGATAACATAACTCAAGAGTTAGAAGAGAGTAAAATAGAAGAATAAACTAGCTTGTAACAAAATATAAATTAAATTATGTTTAGTAACTTATGTTTTTATTATAGTGTCAGCTGCCATTTGAATCCCCTAAGTAAACTTATGTTTGAATTTGTTAGCCTCAAGCCATCATACTATAAAAGATACTTAAAATTAATTCACTCAGGTATGTCATATATGTTCACCATACGTTAAATGAAGAATAAGTGAAAGAGATAGGACTAATTTAAGTGAATGATGTATCTAACTAGAACCGTTTTAATACTCTATTTACAACAAAAAAAACTATTGTATACAGTATTCCTTCCTCTCATCTTTGATTTATTGTGCACCAATTTAATGGTATCTATTAACTAGAACCTACTACTTTTTTTGCTGACCTACTATTTCACCTATAAATTTGATAAATTACATTATTGAACCATTAAATACTGTATTGATCATCCTCATTAATGTACTTTGTAGATCTAATTAACCAACAAGTAGATCCAGATTTACATACCGGCTATTCTTTTATTAAAAAAACTCTTAAAGGTTTAAGATAAGATTCCGTACTATAAATGAAAATTTAAAGATTTAAATAAGTGAAATATTTTATATTATGTCATCCGGGCGTTACTGTTAATAATAATTTCCTTCTAAAATGTATACTTTAATTTTTAAATATACTTTAGGCACCGAAAATACACTAAGATATATTTAAAGTACCACACTATCCTACTTCAGCTGGTTTTCGAGGTATCGCTTGGATAGACAGACGCTAGATGGGCGATCCCATAAGGATTTCATTTCGTTTATTATTACCATGATTATTATGCATGGAGCCTTAGCATGGAGCCTAAAAATAAACATCCATATGCACACTCTGTGCACTTTTTATAGGTGTCGATTTTATACAAGGAGCCATCCAACTTATCTTTTTAACGGTCTATGCTGAAAAACTTTGTTCATAATATAACTATATATTCTATATGGCAAAATATTTTAATCCTTTGCCCCAAAAAACAAAATTTAAAGAAAAAACCCAACAAAGAAAAATACATTGTCAGTTGCCTTGATGACATTTGTTTATTTACATGATTTATAAAAATGTTCAAAAATTCGTATCAAAGTGGTTTATTATCTATATTTTACAGCTGCGGATCAAATCCTCTCTTAATCTGGGATACTCATGTGGAAAATGGTCACATAAAGCGACTAACAGACAAGGAAGTAAATTCTATTGTCCTTGAAATCGTAAGCACTAATGTTTCCACTACTTATATTGCATGCCCTAAACAAGGTACTCTAGGAATTAAATTACCATTTTTAGTAATGATTATTAAAAATCTTAAGCGTTACTTTTCATTCGAAATAACAATCCTTGATGATAAACGAATGCGACGGAGATTCCGGATATCAAACTTTCAATCTACAACTAAAATAAAACCATTCTGTACTAGTATGCCAATAGGATTATCAGGTGGATGGAATCAAATTCAATTCAATTTAGCAGATTTCACAAAAAGAGCTTACGGATCACAATTTCTAGAAGTACTTCGTGTACAAATACATGCTAATGTAAGATTGCGTCGTATATACTTCACGGACCGGTTATATACAGAGGAACAATTACCACAAGATTATAAACTATATTTACCTTTAGATAGGAAAGCTAAGAAAGAAGCGAAAGATAGTAAAAAGAAAGAACCAGTTCTTGCTGCAAAGAAAATTCAATCTGTTAAAGTTCTTCCTGTAGTGCCTGATGAGTCTCCGAAACCTGTCGAAAATAAACTTTCTGTGGAAGAAGTGATGTCCCGAAAGGGGTCAACAGCATCTGCAGGATCTTTAGCAAAAGAAATTAATGAAGAAAATGCTTTAGAGGAATCAGAACATCTTGAAATAGCAGAAGTTGAAGAAATAAACGAAAAAGCTGCATCAGTATTACTATCTAAAATGACAGAAGAAGAATCTAATCACATTGAATTTCTTGATAATTTACCTGAATCGGACCATGATCATGTTGTTATTGAGGAGATTCCTGAGACGAATGAATAACTATTTAGATTTTATTATTTTTATCTTCTTATAATTATTTACAAATATTTAAAAACAATTTTATAAATAATGTGTTTATTTTTATTCCAAAACCAAAACGATTTGTTTTCACTGCAAAAAAAGGTATTTGTGATGCTAAAGTGCATGCTTTCATTCGATATGCAAAAAGCGGTCATAAAGCACTAGAGTCGCTTGTCCGCTTGCTTTTAATAGTTTATGCCGTGGTCTATGGCGCGAATTTCCGCCCATTATTTTGGGTACGTGGCCGTCAAACGATCTGGTGGAACATTGGCAGATTTATGGTTATAGTTATGCGCATTCTGCATTGAAACAGTTACACTGCATTGCGAACTAAGACCCTTTTAATCGTCTGTATCTGCTGAATATTTTATACTGACAATATTATTACTTTCATTACATATATATATTTAAAAATGGCAGAAGTTAACCATTAACAAAAAAGGAATTGTATTGATATAAATATACAAATATGTAAATAACACTAATATTTTGATCGAAAAGTGAAAGTTTGTTCAAAAAAATATAGAAAATATCAGAAGCTATATAATAATACGAGGGTGCGTTTAAGAACTTACTATGCGGGCTTGGCTTTAAGATCTTTATTTTATTTGACTGATTAAAACCATGATAACTAAAGTAACCGCCAAAAGAACAAAAGTTTCTAAGGTTTTTATCTGAAAAAAATCTATCAGTTGGTAAACAGTCTACAAACATTATATAACATAATAAATTCGAATTTAACAACAAACGAAAATTGTAAAATATATCCATAACAACATTGTTTAGTTAAACCGAATTAAATTAAAAACAAATAATGCATCAGTAACATATTATTTAGTTAACACACGTACGACTACACAACGAATAATTACACCAATCAAATAATAAACTAAATCATAATAATATTCTGTATTCTATCAATTCAGGCCAAATTCATAGGCTTGTTTGATGACTTTACCCAAATTTCCAAAAGCTGTATCAATTCGTAACAAGGAAAGTCGTTAGGCTCCCTACATCTGTGCGCCTTGTTGTTTGCATAAATGAATATTAAGACTATATCGTCTTAAGCACGCGACGAGCCCCTGATGACAACAACCTCTGTCGAATTTTGGAACTCCGTAAGTACCTGGAACAAGAAATATTATGTTAATGCTTTGATTATATACGTATGCAAGAACCGTCAAGTGACCTAGACATGTTTCGGTTTTAGTCTGTGGGTTTACGGGTTTTCGAGGGACTACTTTGGATTGGCCTTAACCTTTAAAGGACTGTATTGCAGCCACTTCGATAAACTTTTTATATTTTTAATTGTTTTATATTTATGTATTAAACTACCACACTGTAAAAGTAATAAATGTCATTTGCAATAGATTTTTTTTTTCTTTGTTACAATATTTATGGCAAGACTAGGTATTCTATTTTTGTAATATTCTTGTAAATAAACTGTATTTTTTTCTAAATAATCTACTGTGGATTTACATTTTATTAAATAAATACTTAGTAGTATTATATGGCTAATATAACAGTAAAGCTTCGATCATACAAAATTATTATTTGCAATCGCTGTTTACTAACTTGCTTAGTCTCACAAAATAATTGCCTTGACTAAAATTCATTTGCAGCTAATTGCTAAATTGCAGTGAGAGTTAATTTGCGGCAAGTCGATTGTTGATCGCGGCAGTGCATCTTACCAAGTATCTGCTTTGTGCAGTGACCAAAAGTTTAAAGGTTAATTATACTAATATTCATGGTGACTTTGAAAAGGTTGTACCTATTTTTGGCTCTTTAAGGCTCTACTGATGAAAAGGAACTTTTTTCATGGAACCATGTGTTGCAAATGAAAAATATGTTTGGCCTTCTCCAAACAAACTAGCAATGTTAAAATATTTTTTTAGGTGGGAGGAAGGTCTCTATAACTTCGTTATTATGATGCAAAATCCATCAAGTGACCTAGTCATGTTTCGGTTTTAGCCTGTGGGTTCACTGGTTTTCATGAGACTACTGCATCGATTTCTTGTCGAGGTGGTAGTCTCTTTTCAGGGTGCGGTTACGAAATAGGTAGTTGAATTGACGATAAGGCAGCGAGTTAATGCAATTCATCATTGTCGCCCGCCATTTCGTAATTGCATCATTTAGACGGCATAGTGAGAGCGATCAATATTGTTAAACAACAATTTATTGATCGACCCCTTTCATGGACTTTGTAGGTCTGCTTACCATCAGGTAGATGCAAAGTCACATGCCGTGCTCCGATAAAAAAAAAAAATTGTAGCTTGCATGAAGCTGATGTGGACAGAACTGGGATGCAAAATACGTCTTTTAAGTAATTCATTTGTAGCTTACAATCAATCGACAAATAAAGCTGTTGTGGATAGTAAGCCACACAAAGATTAAGGATTGAAAATAGAGCCACAGAGGGAGATAAATTGTTATAATAATACAAAGGAAGTCAAAAGCATTTTTTTGATTTGCAGGCCTTAATATTTTAAATATGCACATTACCATACGATTAAAACTGTCTCAGTTATGAGCAAAATAGCAGATGAACGCACTTTTGTATGCGGTGCACTGATGTCATTAAACATGCGCTGGATACGTGCGTCAATTTATTTGCATGTTGTCGTCCGTCATCAGCCACTGATAAATTGCAGTCCTTCAAACGAAGCGTGAATAATACTTTAAGCTGGTATTATGACAGAACCAGCCAGTAATAATAGTAGCATTTTGTACGGGTCTTTTTTTTATTGCAGCACTGCATGTAACCTTGGCACTTAACTTCAAAGTTCATATGGTAGCCGACAAATGATCCGGTTATGAAATGGGCGTCAAAGACAATTAACTATCGGTTTCGAAACCAGACTCTGGAGTACTTATGTAAAAATTCCTAAACCAGTGAATCCACAGACGAAAACCTAAACGTGACTAAGTCATTTGACGGATTTTGCATATTAATGGGCGGTAGCAATGAAACTGCACTGCATGTAACCTTGTGGTAGGTACTGAACTTTAAAGTTCATATATGGTAGCCGACAAATGATCCGGTTATGAAATGGGCGTCAAAGACAATCAACTGCAGGTTTCGAAACCGGACACTGAAAGGAGAACTTACATCTTAAAAAATCCTGAACCAGTGAACCCACAGACGAAAACCTAAACATGACTAAGTCATTTGACGGTTTTTGCATCTTTATGGCCGGTGGTAATGAAACTGATCGGTCAATAAAATTATAGAGACCTACTAATACTCTACATAGCAAGCATGCTGTTACCCAGGTTAAATATATTAATATAAAGGCAAATAGGTAAAATACAAGATGCCTGTTACAATGTGTGCGAGTGATAAACAAAAAAAAAACTTTTTTTTTGCTATAACTTTCAAAATATTTTTTATTTTACAAAAAAGCTAGGCGTAAGATTTACTTATACATAACTTATAATCTTAATGCAAGGCTTTATAATCTGCTTAATATTGAAGTAATAAGAAATATCGATAAAAAATGGAGGTAACTTTGAGGTGCTTTTTCTATCGAGGCAACTTTATGCTATTAAGTTTTTCAAAGAGCCAGACACTTCTAAATGTATTTTATTATTACTATGTTTTTTTAATAAATTCGTTGGGTTTGAGGTATTCTCATAATCCGGTCCCTTAACTCCGGCTTTTATAGTACAGAATATAATAATAGGTCTACGTTTCTACGTTACTCTATTAATGTTTTAATGGCTGTCTAGGTAGTATTTTTCAATTAATTTACATATACTCGTACATTTCTAGGCCATTTAATTATGGGCTAGCAATAAAAGATCGATATGAAATGCAGAAAGGTTAAGTGAAGTAGTTGTGGGTTAATGTGGATGCCATCCGCTTATGAAAATCTAATGAACTTTGTGCATGGAAATAGTAGATAGATATATACAAATTTTATATGTTATAATTAGTGATGAATTAACGCCTGAAAATATATTTATTTAACGCCTGAAAATAATACTAGAGCCCTCAGAACACTTGTTTTAATCTTCATTCTAATTCGACTGTCTAACTAAATAGGGTCACAATTTGCTACACTCAGTAAAAAGATCCAGTAAAAACATATATATATATAAGTTTTATATATTAGGCGATTAGATGTATCGAGTAAGGCTCCATAGCATCCAAAACAAATAGGAAATATATATTTCTTTTTATCAAAATCGACGTTTTCTTCAATACTTATACTTAAACAAACACGAAATATTTAGGATTTATGTTATATTTAAGTATCTTAAATACTTCTATATTAAATACGTGTTTTTTTATATATTTTGACTATTGCATACAAAAAAACAAATTCATTTCGGCTTAACCTAAGGGAATTACTTTGTGAATTGAATAAATATAAAAATGGCCGTCTAGGGGCTCCCCTTCCGAAATCTGCGCTTCTTATGCCCCTTTATTACATCTAAATATAACTAGAACGGGTTAAATCTTCATAAATATGTAAACAAAATGTGAATAGTAGACCCTTTATCGACCTTTATCGGCTCATTCAATTATTATGAAATATTCTTATATATGTAAAAACTTATATTTTTCTATTATGTTATATTTCATAATAAAAACAAGAATTGGAAGAGGGCGGAAATATAATTTTGTCCTACTTAAGTAGGTATATTATTTACCAAGCATTGTTAAATATGACGTATTTGCTCTCAAGAGTGTTTTAATATTAAAATATATTCAGTAATATTTTTTCGTCTAACTTAAATGTATTTAACAACTAATAACTGTATATAGAACTTATATATATATTAAAATGAATCGCCGTTCGTTAGTCACGCTAAAACTTAAAAACGGCTTGGACGATTTGAATGTTTATATTTTTATTTTATTCGCTTTAATATAGGGGTGGTAAAAAAATAAATGGAAAATCCATAAAGAAAAGCTAAAAAATTATATAAAGTAATTTTGTATGTCGTCAACATACCATACCTTAGAGTAATATGTTATTATTATTACTCTGAGGACCATAAATATATTTCGCGATTGTTTATTTTGCAGGCATCTGTCACATTTTTTTTTCTATTCATCCACCAGTGTGGAAAGACAAAGATCTATCGATCATACACTTATAATCACGGAGCTGTAGTACCTAAAATATACATTGGGTCATAGTGGCAGCTAAGGGCAAATTATAAAATTGAACTAATTGAATAGCAATAACGCCTGAAAATTTTCGGCCACACTATGACTTTATGTACAGAAATCAGAAATAACTTTAATACCATGTGAAAACAATGGATTATTTCTTCTTAATATCCAACCCGGTCATAATAACTTAGTATAAGCTAGCGATAAATCTTATAGCCGAACGGGCTCGTACTCGTACAGTCGGCTTTAGTCTATCTATGCTGTTTTATGTATAATCATGTTTTGTCTCTTTCAGTCCTGTTAATACAAGCTGATAAGCATTTTGTTCTTTAAATTTATTTGAGACATTACGAAAGTTTACAATTGAAATTGTGTGTACGATGCCATAAATGAAGTCAATTTTTTTTTTTTTGAGAATGGCTTTTTGCTTTACCCGATAATAAAGTAAAACTAATAAATAATAAGAATAAGAATATTATGTTACATTACAGACATATTACCCTGGTCACAAACTAAGCATTTGAATTGTATTATGTGTACCGGAAATAACGATATTAATGCATATTATACTATTGTATGAATTGCCAAAACGTATAAGATAGTAAATTTAACCCGGTATTTGTTTTTTTTATTCCTTATCAAGATATCCTTATATTAAAATTGTTAATTCTCAAACGCGCGTACTTAAAAACTTAATATGTCCCTAAAAAGGACAAATATGAAGTCTAAAAAATAAACGAGGCTGCATGAATCTATGAAAATATGTATCTAGTATATAGTGTCTATATGATGAAGTATGTATCTAGAGATCGTGCTGAACATTGGTGAACATTGTTCTCTGCTTACCCCTTAAAAGGTTTACAGGCGTGATGGTGTATAAGGATGTATGTATGAAATGATTAAGAAAAAAGTTTCCATTTGCGCAGGATTTTTTTTGTTACAATTTTATATTAATTATTTTAATATCTAAATAAATAGCGTAACATGTGTCCGATTGTACATTAGCTTCTAATGTACTACCACAGCAGACTGAGCTTTCCCAACAAAATATTATACTCTTTAATTTACGGCTACATTATTAAACGCCAGGAAAAATTGCCCATAAATAAACATTTATGCTCGCAAAAGTCGGCTAAAAGAGTTGAGATATGGTTCGGGTTATTATATGAAAAATGCAAATCATTTTAATGAAGTTACGAGGAGCTTTACACGGAGTTCATATGCGTATGAAATACTAATTAATCGATATTATTGACTTTATTTTAGCCTTGGCGTTAACATTTGTTCCATTGCCTGAAATGTCTTTAAAGGAGGTGACAAACGTGCGAGCAAGTACGCGTACTTGTGGCTAGACAATCTTACTCGCTCGTGTGTCATCTTGGCGTGTCATCACTACGAGTCGCGAGTCATCATTTTGTTTCGGCAGTCGTGGTATTTCATGGTATTTAGCATTTATTATTTGTAACTTTTAACCGACGGATTTAAAAAAATGAAAAATTCGCGTTACAGTGACATTAAGCTTGCACGTGAGTCACCGCGTCGAGCCGAGTAAGTACGCGAACTTTAAAACCGCGTTCTTAAGGCTCGTACGTCTGTCAGCCCGTTAAGCTTAATGCAATACTATCCAACTCATTCTTGACTTTTTTTATTATAAACTATACATGGTGACTTTAAAAGGTTTTACTTTAGGCCAACTGAGAGGCTTTACTTGTGAAATCGAACTACTTTTCCCATGGAACAATATATCGCAAATGAAAAAAAAAGGCTTCTCCATACAAGCTAGCAATGTTAAATGAAAAACCAACTTATGTGGAGGAGGCAAAGATTTTTTTGATTTGTGACATATGGTTCCATGGGAAAAAAAAATCAATTTGATCAGTAGAGCCTCATATTAGCCCAAAGTCACTTTTCCAAAGTCAACCTGTATTATATAAAGTATCTATATAAACTATATTAAACATAGTAATCTTAGGTTGTACTTTGGAAGCTCTCTGATCAAATCAATGATCTTTTCTCATACAAATTGGTTATTTTAACATTGCTAGTTTGTATAGAGAAGCCTTTTTTTTTCATTTGCGACATATGGATCCATGGGAAAAGTTATTCGATTTCATCAGTAAAGCCTCATATTAGTCTAAAGTATAACCTTCCAAAGTTACCACGTATAGTTTATAATAAAAAAAGTCAACCAATCATTTGCGACACATGGTCCTATGGGATAAGTTGCTCAATTTGATCAGTCTCAGGGTACTCAGATTTTAAATTAAGAGGATTGTCTGATGAGGCTCTTCGATGCTCATGCTATTTCGACTGCAAAGTATTACCCCTCCCCGCGCATGATATTGACTCGTATGCTATTTCGACTGCAAAGTATTACCCCTCCCCGCGCATGATATTGACTCGTATGTTATTATGATTCAAATCATTATATTTCCAGTATCACTACACCCATTTCACCAAGCCTAAATTGCATCTAAGAAACCCCGTGACCAGATGCGGTAGTTCATAGATTTTAGATCTAGTCAGCTCACGGTTCCTAATTTTTGAAGTCGTAAAATTTACGACAAAGGATACATAATCCATCCGAAGTACGGTCCGAAGTAGACGTGACATGCCTCCCAAACAGATGTAGCGTCAGCACAAATGTTACAAACTACTGATTGGAGGGATAGCAGTTGCTATATGTATATAGTTCGTTTTACAGTTTAGACTAAATTGTGGAATTCTGTATGAATTTCTTTAAATGTACAGTTACCATTCATATTATGATATCTGTATTGGTCACATGAGAGACAATGTTCTTAGATATCTATGGCTTCACCGTGCGGGTGCCGGGTCCATCGCGTGGTTGGAAGGTAGGGGAATGAACTGCAGGGTTCCCGGACTTGAGACCGCGAAGTAGGTTTAAAGGCCTTTTGAACTTTCATCTGCACTGTGTTCACTACCCTCTCTACTCAACCAAATACTATATGATCCTGTTAGCGCCATCTTGGAAACACGCTCCGTAAAAGTTCCGACGGCTGATCGTGGAAGGCCAAGATCCTTCAATAGACGATGCAAAGACTTTGCTGGAATTCCTGTTGCACCAACTTCCACTGCATAAAGTTTAGTTTTAAATCCGTTTCTAGTAATTTTATTTTTCTTGTAGTTTCTAATTTACACTAGAAACTGTAAAACGAGAGGTACTGCGAAAAAGCACCACGTATTTCGGCCAGTCTATAGATTCTCCTGTTATAAGTCCACTGCAACGTTTCCTTGTCCATGTATACGAAACGGTCGGTTGATAAATAGTTCCGTAACCGTATCTTGCACCGGCATAGTGGAATCGACTAATACTGATGCTAAACAAAAGTGTTGATTAATAAGTATGTCGATTACGGTAGTACCAGGGGGGTAACCACCGACTCCGATCCCGTGAGTTCTCGTTCGAGTTGAGATCAAAAATGACGTCATTTCATACAAATCATATTTACAAACTTCATAATATTATAATATTTTTTTCTAATTAAATAGGTACTCAAACTAGTTATGCAGTGGTTAATTCAAATAACGATGTTTCACTTTTCGTAGTACTAAAAACATCGTCCTCGATCTCAACTCGAATGAGATCTCACGGTATCGGAGTCGGTGGTTAACCTGCAGGTGAGGTAGAAACGTTTTTAAGTCACTAAAGAATGCGGTTATATAATCGGCGTTGGATAAATACTATATTGCCACCTCTTTCGTCACCAATTAATGACGATTAAGCCGGCATAGAAAGTACGATGCCAATGTTAATATATTTACAATCGCTCTTAAATATAAAATCTATTGTACTAATATATTTTTATCGGTATTACAAAAAAAAAGTTTTCATTTAACCACTAATAAAAAATACAAAGCATTTTTTTTGCTGACTCAAGCCCGACACTTAGCTAAATTAAAGAACTTGGGACCTATTTGCGGATGCAGATTCAATTACAGTAAACCCAGAATTGTGAAGCCGATGCAGTATGCTGGAAAATCGGGTAGTGTTTAATGCTGTCTGTGTTTTTTTCCGAATTATTTTTCTAACGGTCCGAACACAGATATAAAGGAATTATGCTAGACGGACATACATTGACATGTAAAAGAATACATTTATTAAAAAATATATATATATATATATAATGTATATGTATGAAATGTATTCGTAATCGATAGAGTATATAGTATATCGTAAGCTAACGTTACTTATAACAGTAACGTTAGCTTATCAAAATACTTATATTTAACAAAACCTATTTCAAGACTATTAACTAGTAAACGTTTGGTTTTTAGAGTTTAAATTAATACTTATACATCCAAATAAAAAAAATATGTTAAGATTTGACAGTTGACCCATCTATAAACAGTTTTATAAGTTAGTTGGTATAGTAATGCCCGGTTTCACCAACGATATATAACTCTAAAGAAGCCCCTAAATAAAAAAAAATACATATTTACTATGAAACAAATGTCATTAATTGTCCCTTAACTTTATTACGGGCTCCCTTAGAGTTGGTGAAATCGGGCATAACTCTGCTATCTGGAATATTATATCATATATAATTAAATATATATATATATAAAAGGAGACAACTAAAGCCATTTGGTTGGCTTCAACACAATTATATAATGGCAAACTTAAAAACGTATATAACTCAAGTGGTGATAAAGTGACTGCATAGTATCAACACGACGCAACTAACAACCCTGCCACCCTGTAACGTCGTAGCTCTGTCTTTGCTCTTTGTTGAGAAAAATATAACTTGTATTAAAACTGCAGCAGTTATTGTGCAACACTAATTTTATTTTAGTGACAAATTGTCAACCTGTTTGCGTGCTACCCTCATTAATTTAACGATAAAGTAGCGATGATATTTTAAAGTAGAATCGTAATGCAAATTTATGTTTGTTGCCGCAATTTCGTAACCGCATCAGTAAGCTGGCATAGTGGAAGCGACCAATTCTGTTAAACAACATTATATAGATTTATCCTATTCTTGGACTTTTAGATCTGATTATCATCAAGGGCCTTATAAATTAAATATCTACTGCTTTTATATAACGGTAAGGCACCCGTTATATAAAAATGTAAATGCGCCCGAGACTGCCTAGACGGCGGAGGGGTTTTAATCCCACCTCGACATAGCCTATGGTATAAAGTCTACACCTAACAAGTGGCTAGCTAGTGGCGTTGTTTGGATAGACTGTTTGAATAATCCATGTGTAAACAGTTTCCAAGTTGGTATAGCGAAACTGGGACCGACAGCAGTGTTGTTAAACAAATGTATCTACATACATTTTTAGATTAAAAACTCATTGGTACACATCGGGGTTTGAGCCAGGGACCTAAGTCTTTTTTTTTAAGTCTAAGGTCTAACCAACTCGGCCACCACGTATGTATTTTTTAATTTCCACGTTTCCCATATTACTAAAAAGTGTTAATTTAACCTTATATATACAGTTGATAACCAATTAATTTTGTATATAACAAGACTCCTGGTTGATACAAACATGCCGTATTAAACGCGCCAATTAAAAAAAAAAAAGCACCAAAATCACAGACCGACCGTTTCAAAATTCCGATCACGAACCAAATTAATTTTCGCAGCCGTCAATTAAAATTAGTTCCACTAATTAAGAAGCAATATATTTCCATACAATTTAACGCGAGTATAGGAACATGGAATATTAATTTACTCAAAAATGCATGTAATGTGGTCATTATTTTTACAACCTTGTTTGAGCAAAGTCGACCTTGCCGTTCTGTTTCAACGAGCGGCCGGCAAAGTTTTGCTGGTCGCTCTAACAGGCCGGCAAAATTTTGTCGGCCGCTATTTTGACGTTTCAATGTTTTAATATATATTTTATTTAAATTACTTGCTGGTTTTATTTAGATTAGGTACATGCATTTTTGAGTAATTTACTATACAAGCCTTGGCCCACTATGACTGCTTCGCTGGTAACGCTATGATTGCCTCGAGCTAGCCTAGCTACGCTCTAGGCCTTCCAGCTTGGCCATCATTGCAGCCCTTGCTGTCCTCGCTGTAAAGGCCTCGACCTACGGTCTCGGCCTTTATCTCAGCTCGTCCATCAAGTGCTGCAAGCTGACCGCGCTGTGTCGGCCTGGAGCTGCGCTACGCTGCGCTGTCGGCCATCATCAGAGCGACCAGCAAAGTAGTCATTTTTGACCGCGGCAGTAATGTATTATTGCGAAATGAAAATAAATAAAAATGTAGGTACATGAATCTACAGACCGTAACGCCGGCTGAATATTCATGGATTCGCAGAGATAGTATCTTTAATAAACGCCCTGTACACGACCCAGGCCACGTGCCACTAACTACCTTAAACCTAATAAAATAGATTATCAACAAAATTCTAACTTTTGTTTGTTTATAATAATCTCTGTTATTTATTTGTTTTTATGTAAGAACTGGGTTTTAATGGAGATAATTTAACGGTTCCTTTCATAGTCCGCTATAGAAGTCCATGTGGTATATAAATGGATTGTGTTTCCTGACACATTTTTGTTGATAAGAAAGAGATGGAACTCTTGTTCAACTAACAATATCTGTAAAGTTTTTTTTTATTTTTTTTATTGAAATCTTTATTCCATACAAAATACAAAGGCGGACTTAATGCCGTTAAGTTTAAGGTTTTTCAGAGTTTTTTAAGGATTAGATACGATATCTGCTAGTCTAGTCTATACTCATCAAATATGTTTTTTTTATCTCTCTGGTATCCCGGATGTGTTAAGAATGAAACTATATATTATATACTATTAGATAGTTATACTTCTCAAACTTGTAATGTTTAAAATATTTATATAACTTTATATTAATTAATTATCATTAGAAAAATCCGCAGCACATTACAATAAATATAATGAAAAGAAAGTAAACATATATGATTCTGTTCATTGGTTTACGATTTATTTGAAATTTATTTACACATACCTATATATTTATATTTTTTATGCAACATAATTCGAAGCCTTTATTAATTATTAAAGGCTATTATGTTATTATTATGTAAATTTCCTATTTAATAGTGTTACGTACAAAATGGCATTTGTTGAATTAATTTTGTGAACCGTATTCATGTTCGTGGTCGTGGGGCAGAGGTTAATGACCCAATGACATTTACCCAAATTACTATACCAATGCGAAAGCCCAGGGGGCTGTACAATGTGCTTACATCTATTGTATGTATTCATTTTGGAGGGATTACTATGGCATGAATGTAGAGTTTGTAGAGAATGTAAATTATATTTGTCATGTATTTTTTTTATTGGAGCACGGCTTGTGACTTTGTATCTACCTGGTGGTGAGCAGACCTACAAAGTCCATGAATAGGGTCGATCAATAATTGTTCTTAAACAAAATTGATCGCTCCCACTATGCCGGCTAAATGATGCGATTACGAAATGGGTGGACTGGCGGTAAATTGCATTACGAGTACATTTTAATATGCTCGCTGCCTTATCGTTAATTTAACCCATTTCGTAACCGCACCTTGAAAGGAGACTACCACCTCCACAAGAAATCGATGCAGTAGTCTCCGGAAAACCGGTGAACCCACAGACTAAAACCGAAACATGACTATTATACTATTATAGTGTCTGTCCATCCAAACCGATATGTAACAAATTTACAAATATGTTATTCCATATATACAGTATAACAGTTTCAGAATTTGGTATATTGAAAGTGGGACCGACGGCTTAACGTGCTCTCCGAGGCACGAGTAGTGGTATTGTCAAGAGTAGTATAGTTATATGTTTATTTTTTATTAATTTGTTCTCTGGACAGGTTATAGGCTAAATATTGATTTTATTAATCGGATTTTCAGGCGTTTTGGGTATTTTTATCTGCTCACAACAGCTTTACCGAACCCCAAGGGGCTATAGGACAACATTTAACTATAAATATTTTATAAAGACCTCGACCATGGACATGTGTACATAAAGATATACTAATATTATTTGCATCCGAAACCACAGATGTGATCAATAAAATATATCAAATATTATATAAAATTATATGTTTAAAAATATGTAATAAGCTAAGACTAAACCGAATACTCTAGGATTTCCTAGTATGGGATCTGGTAAGTTAAATTATAAATTATAAAAAAATATATATAAAAGAGTATATACATCCTTTCAAAGTCACCCTGTATATATACTAGATTGACATTTTGAAAACAATTAAATTAATTAAAAGAAATAAAAACGTAATTTATTAATGGGTTTGTAAATAGTAAAACAAAAAACCTATAGTGTTACAAACAATAAAGTCGCGTGTCCGATAACATTAGCAAAAGTACTATTTCAGTAAAAACATGCATAAATCACCTTGCCTCGACTAATTAAGGTTTAATTTACAGCACTAAAGAAGTACACATACGACTCTATGTAGGGTCACAGGTTAAAAGTTTTCTGATAAATCTGCGACACTTTGTGGGGGCCTCAACTAAAAGGGTTGGTTTAAGGGTTTAATTTATATTTGCTCTTTGGGATATTTTTTTTTGGACTCCAAACGTTGGAATAAAAACGGTTTTCGGAAGGGTTGTCAGATATCTTAAAATACCGATAGATAGATACTAGTTTTGATACCGTATTATATCTACGAAAATAGTAATAATAGGATGTTCTACGGCTACTAAACAAAGCAACACAACACATTTTTTTTTTGTTATGGAGCACAGCATGTCACGTTGTATCTACTTGATGTTAAGCAGACCTACAAAGTCTATGAATGAGGATGATCACTACATAGTTGTTTCACAATATTGATCGCTCCCACTATGCTGGCTAAATGAAGCGGTTACGAAATGGGCGGCGACATGGACGTATTTGCATTACGAGTCTATTTTAAAATCCTCGATGCTTTATGGTCAATCAATTTCCCGTTTCGTAACCGTACATGAAAGGAGACTTGGCAAGAAATCGATGTAGTGGTTTTCGGAAGATCTGTCTGATCTGAGCCAAAACATGACTAGGTCACTTGAAGTTTTTTGCATCTGTATAGGAGTTGGTAGCGAGTACGGTCGGTCGGCCTTCCTTCCACTTAATAAATGTTTGTTGTAGCCTAAAATTAGAAAGATTAACTAACAACTCAAATATTTAGTAATCAAAATATCCCGCCATATTCAATCACTTTCATCTGACGATAATTGAAAAACTTCACACTTTATTCATAACGATCAGCAAAGCAGAATTATTAAACCAATTAAAAGTTGCCAGCCTTAACAGAATCAACGCACAACAAATTTCATGAAAACTTCCGCCCTTTCCTTGGGTTTTAATTGCGATCAATCCAATTTCAACACACGTTTGGTTTAAACCGGGTCAGTTTTTAAACAACTCTTAACCTAAACAAATCTGAAAAAATGAACAATTTAGCTGAAAATTCCGAGTCATTCGGACGTAAGAGATTTCGTTCTTTTGCCACATTAACCCTTCAGTAAAATATTAATATATTCTGTTTATAAATAAACAAATCGAGTAGAGGATAAAGCTTAGATTACACGTATTATTGCGCTAGTGTCGGCTGAAACTGGATAAAAAATTCATTACACTTCACCGCCTCTGCGTACAAATGTGTTTCTTATTATAAAAGGGATGGAGTTGCAAATGGTTTCGCTGTACTTTTTACCTCATTTTCCTTCGACATTGAATATTCTGCTGTGTTTGAAGGAAAAACAAAGTGTTAAATTGCGTGGGGAGAGCCCGGCCTTTGAGCTAAATGTTTGTGCAGAGGAATGTGAACCTCATGGTCTTGCCAGTTTAGTGTGTATTGGTTTGGCAAGGCATGTGACTAAGCACGTGTAGCGAGGGTTTAGAGCGGTTTTGGTGTGTACTGTGACTGTTTCTGGAGACACGACGAGCGGATGTGGGTCAAGTCTTGTCGTCACAAAAGTGCGAGTGTCGCTGCAGGGATGCTCTCATAAGAGCTCCGAGAGTTCATAGCTCTTTGCCATTGAGTTTAGGTACCTTTTCAGTGGTTGCAGTAAATCTTTTACATTTTATGGATGTAAACCACTTTGTTCAGCTTGGTTTATGGGACAATAATACACTTTACTGACTTTTTGATTTGATTGATCTTTGCAAATTTTGAGATCAGATTTGAAACTATTTGGTGAAAGGATCATCATTTTTTTTTAGAATCTTTTATATAATAGTAGGTACTTCTAGGTAAATGATTTCTTATTACTCTGCTGGTCAGATGAGGTTAAAACCTTATAACTCTTGAATAAAAAAGTCCTATTTTACCCATTATGTATAGTATGTAAAAAGTTAAATGGGAAACTAAAAAAGGCCTAATTTACCTATCTCAATGGGTATTATTGGACTATACTAAGTTTATTTATGTAAATAAAAAATATGTAAAAAAAATGTGATGAAAAATAATATAATATGAAAGTAAAAAAAAGCTAGTTCAGAACACTATACGGGCGAGTTTTTAATATACCTATAATAATAGTCTTCTATTAAGGTGCAGTCATAAAACTAGAGGGTGGTAAACAATAAAGTTGCAAGTAAATTAAAGTTCACGCTGTTAAAGTGGGTGCGACCAATATTGAATAGTATCCATATATAGATTTCTTATTACTGTTCCATCAAGGTAAATAAAGAGTCACATTAATCCAATTTTTATAAAGACATCTCTTAAACTATGCTAGGCTTTTTTTTTCAGTTTCCGTTAAAAACGTTACGTTTTAATTTATTAGTATATTTAGTTATTTATTTATTAATTTATACCAAAACTCAACAGCAAATTACAATATTAAATAATCAATCCAATTATTTTAAAATTTATATCCTTACATACGTTTGTCTAAAGCAGTCTGTGGGTTTATCGGTTTCCAGGAGACTACTGCTAAAACACTTAGATCCCTGGTTCGAATCTTGGTGTGGTGTGTACCAATGAGTTTTTAATAAAAAAAGAAATTGTACATTTGTTTGACAACACCACTATAGTGCCTCGGAGAGCACGTTAAGCTATCGGTCCCGGTTTCACTATACCAACTTGTGAAACTGTTTAAAGATGGGTTATTGAGTGTATTCAAAACATCGCGACGAGCTAGCCACTTGTTCGGTGTAGACTCATACCATCGGCTACGACGAGGTGGGATTAAAACCCCTCCGCTGGGTACCCTGGGGCCGTCTAGGCGGTCTCGGGTGCCGTAAGGCACCCGTGATGATATTATGTATGTGTAGGAGACTATTGCATCGATTTCTTATCTAAATGGTAGTCTATTTTTTCAGTAATCCCGTCATTTAGTAGTTAAAGAACACTGTATTGATCGACCCCATTCTTGGACTTTATTCTTATCTTACTAGATTTGTTTCATTTCAGCACGGCCTGTAACCTTGTGGTAAGCAGACCTACAAAGTCCATGAATGCATTGTTATTTAACATTATAGTTAACATTAAGTCGCTTACAGTACGCCGCCCATTTCGTAACCACCTAAATGATCCGGTTACGAAATGGGCGGCGTGAAAGACGAATTAACCGTAATATCCTCGCTGCGTTATCGTCAAATCAACCGCCTTTCCCGAAAACCGGTCAGAGACTAAAACCGAAACATAGCTGGGTCCCTTGACGGTTCCTATATAAGCTGTATGGACAAAGATAACGTTTATAACAAAGAAACCGGTAGAAACAAAATCGCAATAAAGAGGAAAAGCATCTACAGTTAAGCTCATCTGTCTAATCTACTAGTTGGTTAAGCTTCCACTGTTTAAAATGTTTGTACATTTGTGTAATGTACATGTACATTACATTTAAGTAAGAATGTATTTCCGACAATATGAAGTACTCACACAAACGTAGACCAGAAGCGTGAAGACTTTAGATAACGTTCAAGCGAGCGAGGCGAAGCGAGTGGAGCGAGGAATAATGATAATTTCATATTATTAGAATTGCACTAAAGCTTCGCAGTTGTTCTGAAATGGTATTGTTGCGACTTTGTTATACTTTTTATTTTGAGTTACATTTGATTGTAAAAGGGCTTTTGTTTTATAATTTCGTTAGAGGAAGTATATACATATTATTAATATTGTTTCCTTTTAATTGTAAAATTAAGTCACTGCGCAACTGATAACTTAGGATCGATCTCCGCTTCATACAAAGAGGTTATACCATCATAACTTTTTTTTTCTTTTCTGTTTTGCCAGCAATGTAATTTAATAAACTATGTATTTTCCATGTAAGTGTATGTGCGTATGTTCTTATGGAAAATACAGATTCTTTAAACCTAACAAGTTCGCCACGTGCTAGGTGTTGCGCTTAGTTTGTAGTTAGCAATATGTGTAAATTGTTCTACATATTTTTACACACAATGTTGTACATTTCGTGTTTTTAATAACCTTGAAAACTGATAACGAAATTAAACGCGAAGTGAAACTGCAACTCGATAAACAGACAAAAGTTAATAAAGGAATGTTGATTATTATGATGCTTTTGTAATATCTGTACCTAATACCATACTATATAATTTTTTGTTTAAAAGAAACTCTTCTCCGTCCTAAGCATAGTCACTTCTTTAAATGTTTTCTGGTTAAAAATGCCTAAGGAATTAAGCCCTAGTCCATTCTTTTCTGTACAATTTTTAGCAATAATATATATATATATATCTTCACGGGTGCCTTACGGCGCCCGAGACCGCCTAGACAGCCCCAGGGTACCCAGCGGAGGGGTTTTAATCCCACCTCGACGTAGCCGATGGTATGAGTCTACACCGAACAAGTGGCTAGCTCGTCGCGATGTTTTGGATAGACTCAATGACCCATCTATAAACAGTTTCACAAGTTGGTATAGTGAAACCGGGACCGACAGCTTAACGTGCTCTCCGAGGCACTATAGTGGTGTTGTCAAACAAATGTACATAATTTTTTAAATTAAAAACTCATTGGTACACACCGGGATTCGAACCAGGAATTAGCAATAAAGAATTTAAAAAGAAGCACTGAGGTATTGCAAAGATTATTGCAATGTATGTAACACGCGTGCAAAATCCCTAATATTTGTCCCTTCCTCGAGATCACATCATTAGATTCATAAGGCTTCCAGTAAAAATTTCGCCACATTTTTTAGCGCAATTTAGAAGGGTTAAAAGCTCATAAACAAAAGGGATATTTCTCGATCTTGTGGCCGTAATCACGCCGTTTATCTTACCACGCTACATTAACTACAGAAACGCTAACATCTTGAAATATTTCTTTCGCTGATATGAAGATTCATTAAACTTGTTTCGTCGAAAGTTTTTTTTTATCTTTCAAAGTTACGGAACTTGGGGAGCGTCCCGGTCAACTTTACAATTCGATTTTTTATCCACTTTCGCATGAACTAATAAGTTTAAACTTTGTTATACAGTTGTTACATTCTCCAACGTTTTCAAATTGAATTATAATTTTTATGGTTTTTACTAGGAACTTGGTTAATCTAGAGAAATATAATAAGATATTATAGATTAAAAAGGGGAAAAATACTATTTAAAATATATTTTTATAATCGATATAAGATTATCCTTATTAAAATGTAAAATACTGAAAAAAGTAAAACAAAAAAAAAAGACTTTTCTGCCATCTAGTATTAGAAACTAGGACACTTTACTCTAATATAGTTATTAGAAGAAAGCACATAGAGGGCATCTGTGCAATTAACAAGCAATGGAAAAGCGAATCATGGGTTCGAGTTCCGCCTACTTAAAATATGGATGTATAATTTTGTAATGCAATATATATATTATATATAGGTACATATATTTTAATAGTTTCAATAACGATAATCAAAATAATCTATGAATAAAATAATACAGAAGTAATAGATGTTACATTACTCAGGTGCTTTGTTAGCTAATTTTGACGTTGATCAACAACGTTATAAAAAATAGTTGTGCTAGAAGCCGGGAAACAAAACTCGTCCAGGCTTCTCACACGGGTGCGATTCGCACCGAGTTAATTGCTAAACTTAAAATCTAAATCTACCGTAAGGCTTTTGTGGTGCTTCAGCGTCGAGATCCTTGGGTACCCAAGAGATGCAATAACTTCGATGTTGAACCAAAAGCACTAAGCCACGTAAAATACGGCGTTGGAACCATGTAATATTAACAACATACAACGCGACAAATCTGAATCACTTGTAGGCGCCTAATAATGGCGAACAAACACTACGTATGTAAATGGGATTTCTAATAGGCCGCCCATACTCACTGGCGGAGCAAGAACACTATTCCAAGTTAGAAAACAAAACAATTAAACCAGGACTAAGCAATAATTACACCATTTTTTCAAGACTGACTTGCAAGTTATCACCTGTCAAAACGTTCATGCCTACAGATTAGCGTCCAGACTATTTATTGAAATCGAACAATAGTGGTTAGTTGAACGGATGATGATGTTGTATCCGTTGTTGCCAATTATTACAACATTCAGTGGTCCGGTTATTTTGAAAGTATAAATGACCAACGAAATACTGAAGAAATATATAAAAATACAGAATGTTAGTGGATTAGAAGATGTCCTTAAAAAGGACAAGTACCCAGACTAAGAAATATACGATAGTAAATGAATCAGTGCATGGTTGTGGAAGAAACTAGGGATGTATGTAGAGATCGAGCGAGAGCAAAGTAGAGCGTGTATTCTCTCTGACTATCCTAACCCCTTACTTAGCACAGGCGTAATGAGTATGGTTTGTATATAGTTTTATATGTTATTTGAATTATAGAAATGTTTATAGTCTATGTACTACTTATATTAATTTGTATATATTGTGTAAATGTTTGTACTGTCGGTTACCTTATTCTTAAATAAGTATATTTTTATTAGCGTTTGACGCATAAATAGGTATTAATTGAAATAAAATACTTTATACATTTATTTTATTTCAATTGATACCATTTTTTCCTTAATATTATTATAAATTAATAAATAAAATTTCTAATACTTGTCTGCCACAGCGTCGTACGGTTGTACTATTGAAGAAAATCAAATCAAATCTTCCATACAGTACAACCAATAAATAATTTGTCCAAAATAACAAAGATTGTTTGGATAAATTATGGAATCTATTAATGGGTAACATGTAACAGTAAGAAACTGAACAACTGAACGTAAATATATTAATCATGTCAATATTTATGAAGATCTCAATAAAATAGAGGGCATGTTAATATGAAGAAAGCAGAAGGGTGCATAATTAACATTATATAAAGTTAAGTACAAATAATAAATATAATTAAATTAGTCAGCCGAATAGGCAAAGCTGAGTAGGTAGTACAATTTGTCTTCATCTTCTAGCTTCAAAATATGACCGTAAGGATGATTTACCTTCTAAGAGATCATGAAGAGAATAAAATTGTGTTTACGGCCGTTTTTATTAATAGATCTATTTTGTCGGACAGTAACCATAGATGTATTTACCATGATTATTATTTGTGAAAAAAGATATACCGGTTATATGAAAACGGCCTTGTTTTTGGGCGCGTCATGATACTTTGCTACTTACTACTTTGATACTGCCTATGGTAAGAAATCCTACAAACTCCATTAATCGCTTCCACTATGCCAGCTAAATGACGCAGTTACGAAATTACCATTGAGGTAACAAAGAAAAAAAATTACTAGTAGATACCTCTTTACAAACTGTAATTAAATCAATATATTTTCCAATCGAGTGAGTTTTGGAGAAACATGTTACCTACGCAATTACTTTGATCCCTTTTGTAACCCAAACCTATACATATACTTAGAAGTGATTGTTTCAAGACACACCCCAAATTAAAGGTGTTATTTCATACTTAATTTATTATCTATCACTATATTACAAACACAGAAATAAGTGGAAGTAAAAATAATGGAAGGGCCACGTGGGCGGAGCACGTGTAGCACCCGTCTACGATTTTGCGCAAAGGTCAAATTTTGGTTATTTATTTGCTTGAAAATAATCACTTTGTAAAAATATAACTTAGTAAATACGTCTATTGTGTATACAAATTGGTTTAAAAATATTAAGATTTCAAACTGAATTTATTTTTCAAAAAAATATTATAAGTAGAGTATATTGTATAGTGGGATGAGTATATTAAAAATCGTAATCGCATCATTTAGCCGGCATAGTGGGAGCGATCAATGTTGATACAAAGTCACATGCCGTGCTTCAATAAATAAAAAACAGCCTTTGTTCACCCAGAAAGTGAATTCTACATATGTGATTTTTTTTTTTAAATCGTATGATTAATTTAGAAGATTACCTATAATATTATATATACAAACTGTACCTCTTTATAATACATATTAGTGTAGATAAAATATATGTGATTTTTAGCGTCACCGGTATATATTTGATGCACCAACTCTAGCATTACTTACAGTTACTTTCCTTTTTTTATAATAATGATAACTATAATATATTATTAACAAAAGCTTTATATGTAATATATCATACTGCTGAGGCATTACACACGCCTCAGCAGTATGATATGGTCAGAGACGATGGCAAGAAACCGGATGGGGCGACGCTTTACCGTGGCATTTGGGGCGCATCTTGGCATAGGAAGCCATATGTGTGTACTAGTTTACACATATATGGCTTGGCACCCATGCCCAGATGCACCCCAAATGCTACAGTACAAGCGTCGCCCCAATTGGGTTCCATCGTCTCTGATCAACCAAGTAGGTATCTAATGCAAACGGCATCCAACATTCAAGAACTTGAGTTAGAGCTTTCCAGAGTCTTAACTAAAGTTTACTCTACATTAGTTATAGACTATACATTTATAGCTGTTGAGCCAATGGATCCATGATCAACACTTCGAGAATTGTCGATGCGACTGGTTTTGCGTAGGCATGTCGGTGCCTACTTTTCCTAGAGGCTTACTCCGGTATTCGTAAAGACTTATGAAGAAGACCTTAATTATAGAAGGTTAGGTCTTTTAAAAAAAATGTATATTACTAAAAGAGAAAACCTTTGATATAGCTAGCGGCCGGTTTTCTTAACTACCGCCCATACATATGAAAAACCCGTCAAGTGTCATAAACCTAGTCATGATTTGATTTCAGTCTGTAGATTCACCGGTTTTAAGGCATCGTTTTTTGTCGAGGTGATAGTCTCCTTTCAGAAAACGGTTACGAAACGAGGATATTAAAGTAAACTCGTCTCTATTCATGGACTTTGCAAGTCTACTTACCAACAGGTTATAGTATACAAAGTAACTTACATGGCGCCCTCTAATAAAAATAAATACGGCAGCGTGGCTAAATAATAATTTAAAAAGATATTTAATTAATATACGTGGTGGCCTAGTTGGTTAGACCTTGGACTTAAAAACACTTAGGTCCCTGGTTCGAATCCCGGTGTGTACCAATGAATTTTTAATTAAAAAAAATATGTACATTTGTTTGACAACACCACTATAGTGCCTCGGAGAGCACGTTAAGTTGTCGGCCCCGGTTTCACTATATCAACTTGTGAAACTGTTTATAGATAGGTTATTGAGTCTATTCAAAACATCGCGACGTGCTAGCCACTTGTTCGGTGTAGACTCATACCATCGGCTACGACGAGGTGGGATTAAAACCCCTCCGCTGGGTACGACTGGGGCCGTCCAAGCGGTCTCAGGCGCCGTGAGGCACCCGTGAAGATATGTATGTATGTATGTATATTTAATTACGTTTTTTACCACATTATTAGCTAGAATAGTGGGAATAACTTTTTGTCATCTCCGTAAATTTTTCCGACTCCTGTTTTAAAATTCCCTTCTTCCCAAGGCGTCGCTCGTCCTTGTGATCAAAAACGAGAACAAAAAGAGATTTCCAACTCACTTCTTTTATGGGCCATAAAAAATTATGGCGGACCCTGCATCGGGAACAAATTGAATATCAAATCAGAAAAAATCAAGTTTTAATGAAGTGTAGGAACGTACTTACATTTTTTTTTATGGGTGTGATCTTGTATCTACCTGATGGTAAGCAGTTATACAAAGTCTATGAATGGGGTCGGTCAATGAATTGTTATTTAACATCATTAATAGCTCTTACTATGCCGAAGACCGCCTAGACGGCCTCAGGGTACCAAGCGGAGGTTTTTTTAATCCCACCTAGTCTTAACCGATAGTATGAGTCTACAACGAACAAGTGGCTAGCCTAACTTTATTCTAGTTACCATAATTTTATAAAGTAGTTCACTAGTGCTTTTTAAAATTATTGTAACTAGAATAAAGTTACGCTAGCCACTTGTTCGTTATAGACGTTCGTTGTTAAAGGTGTATACATACTTACAAATAAAAAAAAAGTAAATTCTTATTTCTACGTGTTAAAATTTCATAGTATAATTTTCTTTAGGAACAATACAAGCTATATTTAATATTTATTATTATTACAAAAGAACAATTCTATCTGAGAACAGCTATTGTGTAAAACGGAAAGCTATAATGAGGCTGTATTTTTCTTAACCCTTCGCTGCCGCTTGCCCCATTGTACCTACTGGAAAAGCGTGAAAAAGAAAAAAAAATGCAGCTAAATCTACTCGTAAAACGACGGTTTAATACCTATTTGAATTTAGTTAAATATGTTTACTAAATACCTATTATAAAAATACTTATAATTAATAGTGTTTTTTTTTTTGATGGCGTACCATGAGTTAAACAACAATGTATTGATTGGGCCATTCCACATCACTCATGGGTTTTAAATTACACATATTGCTCTGGTCACAAACTAAGCTCTAGGCTTATACTATGTGTTCCAGAAGCAACGATATGATATTATATTTTATAAACACCCAGACCATGACAAACTGTATATAAAAAAACGTACTATTTTTTTGCCATGGTTGGGAATCGAAACCACGACCTCCGTATACAACGCCAAAGGCTCAACCACTAGTCTACGGAGGCTGTATACTGATTCTTTATAGGTTTACTTACTTAGTAGATACAGAGTTATCGTATATGCTGTTGACTCAGATACCATTGGTTACGACGGTCGACGAGGTGGAAATAAAACTGGGTACCCGAGACTGTCTAGCTAGCTAGACGGTCTCGGCACCGCGCCTAGTGATGGTTTTTTTATATATATTTTTTTATTGGAGCACGACATGTGACTTTGTATCTACCTGGTGGTAAGCAGTCCTACAAAGTCCATAAATGGGATCAATCAATAATTGTTTTTAAACAATATTGCTCGCTCCCACTATGCCGTCCAAATGATGCGACTACGAAATGGGGAGCGACAATGACATTATGTGTTTATTTTAATATACTCGCTGCCTTATCGTCAATTCAACTACCCATTTACCATCTCAACAAGAAATCGATAATTTGGTCCTTTTCATTATTATAAGGGCAATTTTAATTACCTATTTACTTTGTAAAAAGTATAAATAAATATTTACATACACTCCGTTGACCATGAAGAAAGAAAACCGCCTAAGGGTCCATCTACACGTGAGCATTGGTCTGGAAAGTGGGGGAAGAGGAGGTAGTATGTACTCGGGACTTAATTGCGCGAAAAATGAACCCCTTCGCTTGAAACATGTACGGATTACACTTAAATAAGGGATCACGCACACGACACCCTTAAGGATTACAGAGAATAATGATTATGGCCCATTGGCGATTCCTCATTGGGTTAGAGGAACTTGTTTAGAGACTGTATAGGTTTATGATTGTAGGTCCTCCTTTTTAGGGCTTTGTTACAAAACTAATTTCTAAAATATTCGTATAATCCCAATGGACTATCTTGTCTATTTGGAATAAGTAGTCTTCTTAATATATATTTAATAACAGACTTACGAGTATAAACTCCGTTGAAAAAGAAAATCGTGTGGAGTGTCGTATGAAAGGTCATTTTACGGGAAAATGTTCAAGATATATATAGATGTTAGGAATATTAAATAAGCCTTATTTATGTTGTAGGCCCAGTAAGAAGGTATATTTCAAAAATCGAATGCCAAGGGAGTGAAAAAGAGGGTTAATTTTACTGGAAATTTTCGGTAAAGAAAAGTACTGCAGACTTCAAATTTGGTAACTTTTTGGGCACACAATCGGATATTCAGACAGACGTTGTATTTTATATGTATTAGAAATTTAGTTTTATTTTACCAAGTCTATATGAATACCGCGACATCCTCTCCATTTGTTCAATGTAGATTGAGAATTACCGACGATTTTGTGGTAACAAAACCCTTCGCTAGGTACCTGAACTCTACGCCTGAGTCAGGCAGTCTCGTTCATGGAAAATATTCTATTTAATTTCCTTAACAAGGCAATCACAATCTTATCGAACTTATTCGTATTTTATCTCAACAAATGTTTAGTTTTTTATTGTAACATAAATGTTCAACATTAAACAATTTATTTATCGTTGTAATACGGTCAATGTGCGACTCCCGACCATCAATACTTGTTCAGTTATACGCCGAAATTAATGCATTCGTAATTAAACGACAACTGAAATTAACGTGCCCATATGCCGCAAGTTAATTAGTCGGACATTCTGCTTTGTAAAACTAGTTTTCTAATACTTCCATTTGATACCCTACACCATAGACACAAGGTTGAATATGATAGTAAACATCATCAACGTTATAGCAACATAAACTCCGGTATATAAGTTTGTTTAATAGTGTATTGGTTTAATTCAACTGGGATATGTTCATATTTTCATTGATGATTCGAATGTTATATATAACCACGTCCCCTGGTGGTCAGAAAGTATGTGTGGAACGCCATTTTTTTTTACTTGCTGGTACCTTTTTATCCGGGGTGTCTCCGGGGGATTAACTTGCGGTCAGAGTTTGCACCCTGATTGATACATGTTTCTACTTGTACGAGTATATTAATTATTACTTATAAGTGGATATTTGGGGCGTAGATATAACTGTATAAGCTGGGCGCCTCGGTGGCACCCTTGCAAGGTAGTTAACGATTGACAGGAACCAGCTAACCACCTCGTCTTACACTAGTTGGTTATGTGGTGTGTGTTCTGTTTGGTTTCTATTTATTTATATGTAAATATGTGTGGAAGGAATGACGACCTAAACAAGCGCACACTTAGACCTTATACAAAATATAGTTTTTTTTCATGAAATAAATACTTTGACTTTGATATAATAATTTTTAACGCCATACATTTAGATGTTAGTTTAACAAACAGCAATGTATTAATCGGTTTCACACCAGGTAGAAGAGTCACATTCCGTAACTCTAGAATACAAGTTTACACTGAACTAGTGGCTAGCTCGTTGCGGTGATTGTATAGACACAATATGTCATCTATTGAGAGTTTTAACAGTTTTCAATTGATATGGTGAAACTGGGACCGATAGCTTAATCTGATACCTTATATAATATTTCGATATTGGGAACTAAGTCGCGGACGAAAAACTAGTTATTTCATAAGATGTACCAAAAAGAAATCTAGTAATATCAGTTATTTACCAAAAATAAGTTTTTCAAGATATTCAAACAAAGCTTCCACAACAAAATATTTTAAAAAATAATTTTTGATTGATAATATCTCGTAACTTTGCAGCGACCCGATTAAAACTTCGTCGAAAAACTGTTAGCAATTTGTAGGCTATACCTCTTATACCTACAGCTATATCGCGGTGTGCGTTCGGCACAGCTGCGTTAAAGCTCCCGAACCGCTATAAAAACAGCTCCATCCAAATTGGCTCTGAATATAAATCACTCTCGTCACTCCACGCGTGATCGTATTTCGATTTATTCTAAAAAGACAGTCGAATAATAAGAAATTTGTTGTTTCCAAACTAGTTTTCGATAGTTTGATTGCGGCCATGAAAAATATTCAGGATTGAAATGGAATAAAGAAAAAAGATTGAAGACATTTGTTTTTTTTATATAAAAGTAGCATACGTAACTATAAAATTGAATCTAATGGTAAGTGGATATTTTAGGTGGGAGGAAGGCCTCTATGATTTCGCTAGCTTCGCCGGACTCGTTACCACCCACCCCCATACACATGCAAAAACCATATAGTGACCTAGTCATGTTTTAGTCACGGTTTTTGTCTGGGGTTCACCGGTTCTCCGGAGACTACTGCATCGATTTCTCGTCAAGGTGGAAGTTTCCTTTCAGGGCGCGGTTATGAAACAGGCAGTTAATGATGAGTATAGACCTATTGATGATATTACAGTAGACTCCACATCATTTAGTAGTCATAGTAGAAGCAATCAATGCTCTTAAATAAATTGATCGACCCATTCTAGTATTTTGTATACGTCTAATGGTAACAGGTAGATACATACACATCTCTTCAAAAGGGCCGAAGCCCCAAAAATTAAGATTATGGATTCGCCGCTGTTTTGGAAGTCGGGGATTCGATTTCTATTCATAAAAAAAATATTGTAATACGTTTTACAAATAAGCTGCATCAGTTCATACAAGACTACCGTCGCGTCGCGTCGCGTCGCCAACTTTCCTTCAATATTTTATGAATAAGCAACATTTACTCAAAGAAATCGAGTTTTACGTAAGTAGCGAAATTAACTCAAGTTGTACTGTAAGTAATTTACAACTTCATCATTCGAATCAATTTGGCGAGGCTTTTGAAGTAACTTCTCCAATCAGAGTCGAATACGAAATTATTTGCGATTTTAAGGAAATCTTTGAAATAAAGTATTCGTTTTGGTTGTACTTTTATTTTTTTTAGTTTTAAACCGATAATTTTTAAGTTGTACTGCTCTATTCAGAATAATATATAATAAATAAATAAATACTATCACGGGTGCCTTTTTAGCTCCCGTTTCAAAAGGCCTCAGGGTACCCAGCGGAGGGATTAACCCGTCCTCATTTTACCGATGGTATTCGGAGGCAACACCTAACAAGTGGCAAGCTTGTTGCGGTGTTTAACATACTATAGCCTCGTTGTATAGAGCGGTGACCCATCCCAGGTCCGGCCTTGTTGTCATCTGCTTAACCTTGTTATCAGTTGCGCAGTGACTTAACCACTAGGCTGTGGCCGCTTTTTTTATTCAGAATAATGTTTCAACTAGACAAATGTATTTGTGAAAAGAAGTATCACTAAGTCAATGGAATTTCTCTGTCTTAAGATGCTCTATCCATCGGTGTATTTAATCGTCTACTCATTGCCGTTCATTGTTGCTTTTGGTATACATAGTACAAGCCTAGAGCTTATTTTGTGACCAGAGTAATATGTGTAAATTGTCCTACATATTATTTATTTTTATCTGAATGATTAAGTACCTATTTTCCCCTTTAGAATTTTATGTTTCGGTAAGGTAGTATTGATATGTACTATATCTATACTCTATACTAATATAATAAAGAGGAAAGATTTGTATTTTTGTATTTTTGTATGTTTGTAATGAATAAACTCAAAAACTACTGGACCGATTGCAATAATTTTTTCACCATTAGAAAGCTGCATTATTCAGAAGTAACATAGGCTATATAATATCACGCTAGGTCCTATAGTTGTGGAGCAGTAACCAAAAATGTTTTAAAAACGGGGGAAAAGTATCGTTTCTGAGGCCTTCCGTGGCGTGCGCTGAGCATATAGTTAAAGTTATACAAACCTGTGCGAAGCCGGGACGGGCCGCTAGTTATGTATAATTTATATAACTAGTAATGCATGTTTATTTACTTTTGTACCCTAAGCATAATCTTTCACTCTATCAAAGGTTAGCTGATAGAAAATATCAGCATTAAGCCTAAGGCATTAAGTTCGCCTATGTAAAATTTTATTTTGTAATTTTGTGCAAAAAAAAATATTTTAAATAAATAAATAAGTCAGGTTTATACTAAGTAATGAATATGTATTCTCATATTTCTTTAATATCGATATGATAGGAAGAAAACAGAGGTTTAGCTAGACTTGGTTTATTGAAATGTTTAAAATTACAGTTGATTTAAATAGAGACAATGTCATATCATATCGGTAGCTGTCTGATTTTCTAATCAAGACATAGTCCTTCTTAATCTTAAAATAAAAATAAAACTACTTTTACAAAGTCCTTGGAATAGAAGGGCTAGCTTTGATTGTATACTTTTTCTATAATTTAGTTTTTTAGTTGTATTGGCTTACAACTAATAAACCGAGGGTTTTCAAGAAGAAAACGATTTTTTTTTATTAAAAACGGTAAATCCATTAAAACCGTAAAATTACAAGGTAGACGGTAGGCTAGCCTGACTTCTATCGAAAGTTCTGCACCCTAAGCATATTTCACTCTCTCAAAGGTTAGCTGGTAGAATATGCCTATGTACAATTTTAGCAATAAAGAATTTTAAATAAATAAATAAATAGGCAGGAGAGTCTACTCCAGCGTTCCCGGACTTAACACCGCGAAGTTTATGGTTTCTTTCCCGATATCAACTCTCCTCTTCACTGTGTTGTTAACTCTCTCTACCCAACCAAATAATATCCTGTCAGCGCCATCTTGCAAACGCAGTAAACTCATGAAAAGTACCACCAGATGATGACTAGATCACTTAATAGATTTCGCATTTGTAAAATTTTGGCCTTTCATAAAATCTTATTTAAATCTTGAAGAACACTTATGGAATGCTTTGTCTCTTTTACACATATTCATTATTTGTTGCTAAATAAAAGATATTCTATTCTATAACTAAAGTGTTCAAATCAAAATAAGGCCATTTGTATCTATAGCCACAGTGGAGAACTTATGCAGGGTGCTAAAACTAAAACACAGGAAACCATTTTTTGATTTTTTTCGAATTTATTGAAATAAGCAATACTTGAAAACAAAAGCTATAAATATCACATAAGTTGATTATTTGGCCCAAGCTTTAAGCTCAATAAAACCAGTGTTAAGCAATAGCAATCTCAACTTCTCTAGAACAAGTTAGCTCCAACGATATCCTCAGACCCTCAACCGCAGGGAAAAAGTATACACTTATTATATTATTTGAATAGAAAGCGCAGAAATATATTTTTATTCCAAGTTCCTCCTAGGACCTAGTCAAGTGACCTAGTCATGTTTCGGTTTAAATTTATTTATTTTCTTCGGTATTCGGGAGACTACTGCATCGATTTCTTGTCGAGGTAGTAGTCTCCTTTCAAGGTGCGATTACGAAATGGGTAGTTGGATTGACGATAAGGCAGCGAGTATATTAAAATATACTCGTAATGCAATTCGTCATTGTCGCCCCCCATTTCGTAATGGCATCATTTAGCCGAAGCGATCAATATTGTTTAAGAACAATTATTGATTGACCCCATTCATGAAATTTGTAGGAGTGCTCACCACGAGGTAAATACAAAGTCACATGTCGTGCTTCAATAAAAAAAATCTTTTTAACACTTGTTCGGTTTAGACTTGAATACCTACTAATTGGTGGAAATAAAGCCTTCCATTGGGTACCCTAAGGCCATCTAGATGATTTTGGGCTCATATTACACGATATTATTGTCAACACACAAACAAATGCAAATTAAAAAAAAATCTTTCAGGATCGGCTGTCAGAATTGTTATGGAACGCATCTCCAAGATGGCGCTGATAGGATAGTATTATTATTTCTTTAGTATCTTAAAAGTTCTTGCAACCCTACTTCGCGGTCATAAGTCCGGGAACACTTCAGTTTATTCCCTGCCAGTTTATCCTAGTCACATGATGGACCCGGCAAGGAGATTCCATAGAATTTTTCGGAAAAATATATATTTTTTTTTTTAAAGGAGCTCGGCATGTGACCCCACATCCACCTGATCGAAAGCAGTATGCTGGTCCAAGAATGAATACAACAATATTGTACAATACCTTCAACAATAATATAATATATTTTTCTCTCTAGAGCTATAACATTTTTTTTCAATCAATAATTGTTCTTAAACAATATTGATCGCTCCCACTATGCCGGCTAAATGATGCGGTTACGAAATGGGTGACGACAAAGACGAATTGCAATACGAGTAGGTATATTTTAATATACACGCTGCTTATCGTCAATTCAACGACCAATTTCGTAACCGCACCTTGAAAGGCGACTATCACCTCGACAAAAAATCGATGCAGTAATCTCCAGAAAACCGGTGAACCCACAGGCTAAAACCGAAACATGACTAGGTCACTTAACGGTTTGTATGGGCAGTAATAAAGATACTACATGAATTACGTAGATACATGCATGATACTTATGTGATCTGACAATACCTTCAAATACGTTGCGCTTTCTATTACGAATGTATATAACTTCGTAGTAAAAAACAATAAGGAATAATGGCATTTTCCTGAGTATATACTCTCGACTCCTTGCCAGTTTAACGGTTGCTTTAAATACTTTTTTTTCTTTAACAAGTTAGCTTTGCACATTTTGCTCTTTATGGTAAACTTCGTGATTTCACGTGAAACGAGTTTTCTATGAAGAACAAACAAAGCTATATTTGTGGTAAATCGGACCAGAATTTCTAGAGAAATTGATATGGAAAAGAAATAAATATATTTACTAAGTACGAAAAATAAGTAAATTACAAAATAATACTTATACCTTTTGCCTTATATATTGCGGAGATGTTTTCCATTTTTGTTGATTAAAAATTAACAATTCGTTAAACAATTACCTGAAACAAAAATAAATTATTAATATTTTTTTCACAATTACAAAACTTAATCAAATTTCAAACTAACACAATATTGCAATCACAATTCACAATCGATGCGGTTATGTAACAGGCAGCGAAAGTGACAAACCTTTTGCTTTCACTATCAAACGTACTTTTCGCAATCGCACCCTAAATGTAGAAATTAATTTCAATTTTAAATCGAGTTGTTCCTGGCAGTATAATTGGTAAAGCCATAGGGTAGATATACCTACCTCAAAATGTTTTTTTTTTTAATTTAGTATCAGTACCGTATTAATTATCGACCGCCTCCGTAGACTAGTGATTGAGAGATTGTGGATTCGATTCCCACGAAATCCCAAAAAAAAATTTACCTTTTTCTGTACAGTTTGTCTTGGTCTGGGTGTTTATAATATGTATTAGCATCGTTGTTTCTAGTACACATAGTACAAGCGTAGAGCTTAGTTTGTGAAAAGGACAATGTTAGTGTTAGTCCTAAAATAAATCTCTGTCGCTGGAACAGTTCTAGTGATAGGAATTTCGAGTGCAATTATAAGAAAACTTTATACCATGTCCATACTATTATATACTGCATTGTATACATGCCTTTCTGAATATTTATTGTACAAAATTACAAAATAAAATTGTACATAGGCGAACTTAATGCCTTAGGCATTTTCTACCAACTAACCTTTGAGAGAGTGGAAGAATATTCATAGGGTGCAAAAGCAAATAAATAACAATTTAAAAGACATATAGGGAAAGTATATAAACTACTTAAATATTACATGTAAATACATAAATATACACACAATATATAATGTACTACATACGAGTATATAAATTATACAATATTATACATATACTATATAATACAAAACAAAAAATGCTAAAGGATAAATAGGTACTTACTTATTTAGATAATGTGTGGTGAGTAGACGTTTAATTACACCGATGGTTAGAGCCTGTCTATAATCTGCAAATTCCATTGACGAGCAGCTGACACAGTAAAAGAATCGGAATGTTTGGTGGAGGTGTGCGACGGGATCTTTAATTGGTTATTAACAGAGGAGCGAAGAGGACGATCGTGAGAATCACAGAGGAAAATAAATCGATATTTTAGGTAAGAAGGAGTATTAGGTTATAGAAAATGTTATAAAGAAAACGTTTAGGTATAATTACACCTGAATTTTCGATCAGTAGTCATAAGATAAAGTTTACCGCCATCCAGAAGTAGCAAAGAACTTTAATGTCGTGTGTACTGACTGCTCATTAACGGCCAGCAGGTTCCACACTTCTTGTTTAACAGTTAAGTTACACATCGTAATTAAAGCATAAGTGTTCTTCAGTTGTGCAGAATTTGTTTGTTTATTTAGACCCAAATAATTATTCAAATTCATAAACGTGGAAGGCTATCTCTATACGTGGTGGCCGAGTTGGTTAAACCTGAGACTTCAAACCATTTAGGTTCCTGGTTCAAATCCGGGGTGTACCATTAAAAAAAATACATTCGTTTAACAACACCACTATAGCGCTTTGGAGAGCACATTAAACTGTCGATTTCACTATACCAACTTGTAAAACTGTTTATAGATTGCTTATTGAGTCTGTCCAAGCACCGCGACGAGCTGACCACTTGTCCGGTGTAGATTCAGAGAACCATCGGTGACGACGAGGTAAGAATATACACCTCACCGCTGGGTACACCCTGAGACCGTCTAGGCGGTTTCGGGTGCCCGTAAGGGAATATTTTTTTCGTTATTATATATTATATAGTATGATAATTTTTAATACCAGTAAGAAATTCTGAGAAAGTATCAGAGTATTTATATAATTATAATACTTGCGCCAATACGTTACCGATCCCCAATGAAATGTAGGAGGGTTAGAAAAATAATGAGTACTAAGTCTAATACAATACCGTTGGTTCCCAAAATTTATCGGTTGTTAGTTCGGGGTATAGAAACATTAGTAAAGTAATGAGTCGGTTATTGTACAAATGGCAGGGGGATGAAAGAGAACTATTCTTTTTCAGCATCGAATTTCAATTCGATTCTTATGTTACTGCAAATGACCACGCAAAGCTAATTGGGGAAGGCGCTGCTGTCGCTTGATTTATAGGTAAAAAAAAATCTATGCATTTTTTATGCTTGTGGGTGTTTTAATTAAAGAAATGATTGGTTATCAAACAAACAAGTAGTATATAAATAAAATAAAATAATTTTGAGTTTTTGATGTTGCCTTTGGCATAGTATTCGGAGGATGGGGTCACTCTCTCTAGTGCCCATATATGTGTGTTTGGCCATATGAAATAACTCTTAAACCATTATACATACATACATAACATCACGGGTGCCTTACGGCGCCCGAGACCGCCTAGACGGCACTAGGGTACCTAGCGGAGGGGTTATAATCCCACCTCGTCGTAGCCGATAGTATGGGTCTACACCGAACAAGTGGCTAGCTCGTCGCGATGTTTTGAATAGACTCAATAACCCATCTATAAACAGTTTCACAAGTTGGTATAGTGAAACCGGGACCGACAGCTTAATGTGCTCTCCGAGGCACTATAGTGATTTTGTAAATGTACATATTTCTTTTAATAAAAAAATTCATAAATGAACTATTATGTTAAAAAGAAAGAAAAGCAAAACTTAAAAATCATAATTTAATGTAGGTACCCATAATTCTATGCACTAGCTTTACAAGTTGAAAATTTATAAGTTGTGACTCAGAATAATATCACACGAGGTGAAAATCAAACCCCATCGCTGGGTACTCTGAGGCTGTCTAGGCGCTACCAGGCAGCATAAGGCACTTTAATTTAAAATATAATAACTTATTGGCACCTATGAACTGTCATTTAAATGCATTTCTTTCTATTTCATAAAGTTAATAAAAGATTTTCCCGATATAAAAGTAGAATAACGCAAGTAAGAGATAAGAGGGTAACATTACAGATACGTACCTGACACTATATCTAAGCACTATCGGCAGTTACATCCCTATTATCCTACAAAAACAATGTTATCAGCTAAGAAATTAGGGAAATAGAAGGGAAAAACCCAAGAAATTTATTATATTCTAACTCGATTCCCCGAATAACATTGTCCATCGTACTCGGGTGGAACAACGCTCAACTTAGCGGGAACAAATACAGTATTCTAGTGATGTACCTATTTGTTTTCGAATCACGTTCGGCCGCCCAGTAAACAGTAAAGGGGATGGAGGGGGTAACGGGCGAAAAATTGCGTATACGAATTAGTATAGCACTGTAAATGAGAGAGAGAGGTCGTTTTCAGTCTTGGCTGAGATTCTTTAGTCTCATGAGCTTTTGTTCTGAATGGAAATGGTTATTGTGATATGGTCTCTCGTGGGCGAAATATCTATTGCAATCAGCGGAATTTTACTGCTGCGCTTGCTTGGGAGCTCTCTGGAGATATAATGTTAATTAACATATTCTTTTGTAGTTTTATCAAGTTCTTAGAATTTAACAAAGGTATTTTTTTTTGTTAGGTACTTTTTATAAATATTACGTTTAATAAAAGGTTTGATGGAAACTCAAGTTGGCTGTTTTTTCGCCAAGAGATTATAGGAGATAAAAGGATTATACCTTGAGATTTTACTAAGCCAGATTTTTCGTTAACATAATTGGATTAAGTTTTTTTTTTATTATATTGGGATAAATTTTAATAAGAAAAAATTTTACACGAAAATTTTTTAAATCATTTTTAAGTTACAATATATTGGCCATTCCTAAATACGCATACGCAAATAGCATATACGTAAGATGGCATAGACTAGATAGATAGACAAGTAGTAAAACAATAATACTCCGGCAGGGGGCGCTGTAATCGATAGATGACACTCTATAATTAGTTTCTATAACATTGATCAAAATTCAACTTATGCAAAAATCACTTTTAAAACAAGACACATGATTGATGGACTTTTCTTAGAATTCACATGACGACATTCTACCAATAAAAAAATATAACATACCTACCTATAATTTATCCAACATCTAAAAACACCACTATAGTGCCTCGGAGAGCATGTTAAGTTGTCGGTCCTAGTTTCACTATACCAAGTTTTGAAACTGTTTTTAGGTGGGTTATTGAGTCTAACCAAACATCGCGATGAGCTAGCCACTTATTCGGTATAGTCTCATACCATCGGCTACGATGAGGTGGGTTTAAAAATCCCTCCACTGAGCACCCTGAGGCTGTCTAGGTCTCGGGCGACGTAAGGCACCCGTGATCATATGTATGTAACATCTAGAAACTGGGTGTGCAGTAAATTAATTCCAATATTATCCCCAATATGGCGCAAGTTTTATATTTCACTGGTCAGCCTTTAATTAACTATAAAAAGCCCAATATAATCCTAAAAATAACCCAGAAAAACAATTTCCAAACACAGGAGCTTTGAACGCAATTGCTACGACCGACCGATTTAGGACATAAAAACATTTGCCGATTCACAAAGACCAGACGAAATACTAGTTCATCATTGAAAGGATCTCAGTTTTAGGGGAGTGTGTAACAATGCCGCCGCCATGTTTGATTTGCCTCAGAACAAAGGCCTCGAAGTACTGAAGCTATACATATAACTATTCGATAGAGAGCGCAGTGACAATAGTTATGTATAGAAACTTTTTATCATCACTCTCATGCATTATAGTCTGTAAAGTATATTGAGTTCTATGTCAGCTGACATCGACATCTCATATCTCGCCTATACCAAGTTCTTTATTTTAGTCAATTAATAAAAAAAAGCTCAACAACCGTAATACTTTAATAATAAAATTTACAGAGGCCCTAGCATTTGTTTTAACGTTCTTACTACGTTAGGTGAGTAGTAGTGAGTACTCTCCATCAATAGGATCGCTTAATTTTAACAATAAATAAAAATGTCACAAAAAAAATCACATTTAATTTCCATTGAGTATAGGATAACTAAGTAAATAAATAAGAATTGCAATACACAACATATATATTTTTTCTGATTATTTCCTTGAGTACATAATTATATAAGAAAAAGTTCCAGCTAGTTTAAAACACTTGATCGTCTGTAATATATCATATGTAAGGTACGAGTTTTTAATCATATGCGGTGTCTGCACAACGGTTTAAGGTCTATGGTAAGGTCTAACAAAGAGGCCGACACAATGGCGTCCGTCTACGACTTCCTTCATTCTTTACCCGCGGGCACACCATCCATCATGTACGACTATTTTAATAAAAGCTACCAATTGTCGTATGGGGGAGGGTCCAATTTTAATTTGAATTAAATTTAATATTATTTTATAACCTTTAGTTCTAAATTTTTAGTCAAAAATTCTTGAATTAAAATTTCAGTAACATCTTTAAGGTTATATTAATAGGTATACCTATATAGGAAATGTCATTGATTATTATTTGTAACAGAGTTTCGAAACTTTAAAACTTTTAAATAAAATATATAAATACATTTCCTATAATTTTATAAAATACTAAAAATAAAGTAATTATAATGTTGATAGTTGATACAGTCCTCTGTCGCTAGATCTGTCGATACTAGTTTCACTATACAAAGTTGTGAAACTGTTTATAGATGAAAAATTGAGCCTGTACAAACACCGCGACGAGCTAGCCGCTTGTTCGGTGTAGACTCAAAATGCAATCGGATAACGAGGTGCAAGTAAACCTTACCGTTGGCGGTCTCGGGCACAGTAAAGCACCGGTGATGGTACAGAAATATAGTTTTTTTAAATTGCGTCGATAATTCCGTATTTTTTACAAAAACAGTGTTTAGACAAACTAAAATTTTTTTTTATAATCTGGACTCTGGAGGATATTAGTGGTATAACTGTTGTGTAACGTAACATACCCAGGTAGCATTTTGACGTCCCTATGACGTCAATTACGTCGAGAATGACACTAAGCTGACGTCATAGAGAGGTCAAAATGCTACCTGGGTATAATAATAATATGTAGGACAATTTACACATATTGCTCTGGTCACAATCTAAGCTCTACAAACCTAGAGTATGTGTACCAGAAACAATGATATAATACATATTATATTTTATAAACACCCAGACCATGACAAGCTGTACAGAAAAACGTACTCATATTTTATTGCCATGGGTGGGAATCGAACCCACGACCCCCGGATACAACGCCAAAGGCGCAACCACTAGTCTACGGAGGCGATCAATAGTTAGTTCGATAGAAATAAATCGTGAAAATAGCTCTGAAAACTTTTTTTTCCGGCTTTTATAAAATTATAAAAAAAAATTTTTTTTAAATGATTATTTGTGAAATACAATTTATTATACAATTTCTATGTAGTTTGTCTTAAACTAATATTTAAATAATACATTGTGATTTACGACATTTTGTGCTACTTTTGTTAGTCGACGCTCGCGCTGCGTACTCACAACATAAATCGTACTTATAACACTGAGATAAAACATAGGAAAGTAAGTCATATGCAAATACTTAATTTTAGTGAGAAAAAAACCTCAGCATAAGATTTTAAAATATTATTTTGGTTTTACATCTTTCATTCGTATTTTTTATATATTTTTTAATCTTATTAAGGCAGACCACTAGGTCCTATCCATATATTACAACAATTACTATGCAAATATGACATCCATAATAAATGTATCTATGTAAACATAATCGATATTTCATTATTCATTATTCAGGCTTAGTCTAACTCATAACAAATCAAATTAATTCATCTCAATCTTCAGGTCCGATTTAATTTTCCACTACAGTAGGGATTCAAAATTAATGGACCTTACATTTGGAATGGGTGAGTTTGTATGTATGTATATATGTATGTGGGTATGTATAGGATTGGATATAATGTATAGGATTCTAATTTATCTACATTCTGTAGGTTGTTTTTTTTTATTATTATTTTATTGCGAAGCGACTTTGAATCTATCTGGTGGTAAGCAGACATACAAAGTCCATGAATGGGGTCGATCAATACGCCGACTAAATGATGCAGTAACGAAATGGGCAACGACAAAGACAAATTTGCATTACGAGTCGATTGATCTCGCTGCTTTATCGTCATAGAATCAAACGCCAGTTTCGTAACTGAACCCTGAAAGGAGACTACTACTTCGACAAGAAAACGATGCAGTAATCTCCTGAAAACCGGTGAACCCACAGACTAAAACCGAAACATGACTATTCCACTTGACGGTTTTTGCATCTATATGGGCGGTGGTAACGAGATCGCTAGGTCGGCATAGCAAAGTTATAGAGGCTTTCCTTCCAACTAAAAGTTATGAAAGCGTAGTGGTCACTGCGCAACTGCACAACATGGTTAAGCAGATGACAACAAGGCCGGCCTGGGATGGGTGACTGCTTTATACAACGAGACTATTTCATTATAAACACCGCAAAAAGCTCGCCACTTATTAGGTTTTGCCTCCGAATACCATCGGCGAAATGAGGACGGGTTAAACCGTCACTGGGTGAGGCCATTTAAACGGTTCTCGGGAGCCAAATAGGCACCGTGATGGTATTTATTTTTATTTATTAAAAGTTATGATATAAACGCTAAATATTACTCTCAATAATATTACTTATGTCACAAACTAAGCTCTAGGCTAGTACTATGTGATGTTTCTGGTACACATTGTACAAGCCTAGAGCTTAGTTTGTGACAGTATAGTAGGTGCCAATTCTGTTTCTTTTCAACTTTACAAAATCCTTTATGTACACTGGCCACGACAGGCAATGCTAATAACTTTTAAAGCAAAACTATTTAAGGGAATGGAGTGTATGACTTTTTTTAATTGTCGCTGTTGCTGATTTTTTAATGTAATTCTTGTAAGATTTCGTTATTTTGATAAGCTAACGTTTATGTTATACGTGGTGGCCGAGTTGGTTAGACCTTGGACTTAAAAATACTAAGGCCCCTGGTTCGAATCCCGGTGTGTACCAATGAGTTTTTAAATTAAAAATTTATGTACATTTGTTTGACAACCCCACTATAGTGCCTCGGAGAGCATTAACGTGCTCTCCGCTGTCGGTCTAGGTTTCACTATACCAACTTGTGAAACTGTTAATAGATGGGTTATTAAGTCTATTCAAAACATCGCGACGAGCTAGCTACTTGTTCAGTGTAGACTCATACTATCGGCTACGACGAGGTGGGATTAAAAAACCCTCCGCTTGGTTCCGTCCGTTTATGTTAACGGTATAATATTTTACGTTTATGTTATAAAACACAGAATATGGCCACATGGCAAAAGTTTAATATCCTATATAAAAAACTTAATTTTAGTAAAATAAATAGTTTTTTTTTCATTGTGTAAAATGTACTAGCATAAAAAAAAATATAATAGGTACCGGGCAAAGATTAAACTATCTGATTCGTTACACCCCTCTTCCGGTCAAATTCAAAACAAATTTCATGAAAATAATAAGCGGATGTAAGCTTCTATTCTATCGCGACTACATAATCTTTTAGGGTGTGTACCTGGCCGCGAAAATTCCTACCTGTAGAGTAATATATTTTGTTTTGATATTAAAATGTGTAAATATTATTATTGCCAATGTATTAATAATTATTATTATTTTTAGATGAGAGGAAGGTCTCTATAACTTCGTTAGGCCGACCAACCAGTCTTGTCACCACCGCCCATACATAAGCAAAAATCGTCAAGTGACCTAGTTATGTTTCGGTTTTAGTCTGTGAGTTCACCGGTTTTCGGGAGACTACATCGATTTCTTGTCGAGGTGGTAATCTTTTTTCAGGATGCTGTTACGAAATGGGTTGTATTGACGATAAGCAGCAAGTATATTAAAATATACTCGTAATGCAATTTGTCGCCACCCATTTCGTAATCGCATCATTTAGCCGGCATAGTGGGAGCGATCAATATTGTTTAAGTACAATTATTGATCGACCCCATTCATGCCTTTGTAGGTCTGCTCACCACCAGGTAGATACAAAGTCACATGCCGTGCTCCAATAAAATAAAAAATAAAATATTTGATATTAAAATGTGTAAATATTATTGCCAATGTATTAATTATTATTTATTACTTTATAGAAAATATATTTTAGACAGGTAATACCTACTTCTTCTATATCTACTTATACTTAGTGAGTGTGAGTGACCAGTGAAAAAGAAAATATCTACAAAAATCTGTGTAATTATTGTTAATTTAACACATTGCTAAAATAATATAATTCACTAACCTACAGATGTCTTTTTCGTTTGAACAAATCACCTTTGGATACTAAAGGTGATTTGTTCAACTTTGTAAACTTTGGCGTCGTATCCGGAGGTCGCAGGTTCGATTGCCACCCAAGGAAAAAAAATATTAGTACGTTTTTCTGTACAATTTGTCATGGTCTGGGTGTTTATAAAATATAATTTGACATGTGTTATATCTCTGTTTATGGTACACATAGTACAAGCCTAGAAGTTAGTTTGTAACCAGAGAGCAATATGTGTAAATTGTAGTAGATAATGTTGATGATTATTATTATTATAGTATAGTGAATTATAATTTTGTTTATATTGCACTAAATAATGTAATATTGCTGTTTGAACGAACCGATATTTCCTATTACTTCAATATGGAAAAAATAATAAAGTTATTTTTAATTATGTACATATGAATAAGATCTAGTAAATGGCCCAGCGTTTTTTTTATAATTCAATATATTTTGAAAGTTATAGCATTAAAACTGTCTTTTCCCAAGAATCATATATACGCATTGTAACAGGCAACTTTTATACTCGAGCGTCAAAAAACATCTAAATGTTGTTTTCAGTTATAATAAAGTTTTTTTTTGGAAAAAAAGAACATGGAGGTGTAGATTTTATTTACTTGATCCTAATTACATAATTTTATTATAAAAAATGTGTTAAGTTTTGAAATGAGAACTAAAGTAATATTTTTAGAATCATAAATCAAACTTTGTGTGTCTTTTCAATATAAAAGTAAATATATATTTTTATAAAAATACTATCTAATTAGAATCGAGTAAGTAATATTTACACCTCTACGTTCTTTTTCTGTAGAAATAAACTTTGATATCACTGAAAACAACATTTACACGTTTTTAGACGTTCGAGATCGCGAAACCTTTTACTGGCTTCTTAACATATAACGGAAAATTACAAGTAAAATTTCCGTCAAACTTAAGACATATTACAAATTAAACTTGCTCAATAATATCACCTTCATAACTAACCTCAGCCAGGGGGTTGAGGACAACAACTTGGGGTTAACTTTGATAGTTAGGCTCAAACTTAACCGAACAGGTTACTTTAACTTTGATAAGATTAATCTTCGTTAATGTTATACCTCGATTAATGGCCAATTCCAATAATAACAAAAATATTAAAACTTATACACATATATACGTGGTGGCCGAGTTGGTTAGACCTTGGACTTAAAAGCACCTAGGTCCCTGGTTTGAGTCCCGGTGTGTAATAATGAGTTTTTAATTAAAAAAAAATTGTACCTTTGTTTGTCAACACCACTATAGTGCCTTGGAGAGCAGGTTAAGCTGTCGGTCCCGGTTTCACCAACTTGTGAAACTGTTTATATATGGGTTATTGAGTCTATTCAAAACATCGCGACGAGCTAGCCACTTGTTTAGTGTAGATTCATACCATCGGCTACGACGAGGTGGGATGAAAATCCCCCCGCTGGGTACCCTGGGGCCGTCTAGGGCATCCGTGATGATATGTATGTAAGTATGTAAACTGTTATGTCTTTGACAGTCTCTCTCATCTTCTTATGCCACCTCTGTCGCCTTTTGTTTCCTATGACATTTTATTATGACATCATTAAGGTTATGGTGACGATAACGTTCCCATTACGTTATAGTAAAAGAGATATAGGTAAACGAAACGAAAGGTGAAATAGATAGGACACACATAGCTTATGGTGTACATACTACGACATATAAATCAGGAATCTAAGCGCGGTCAGGGGGCCTAGTACCATTCCTTAGAAATTCTTTGAAGTATTACAAAACAGTAATACTTCAAAGAAATGTTTACCAATAGAAAGCGCGGATTTAAAATAGCAATGAAGTATTACTGTTTTGTAAACAGTACTGCTCTAAAAGTTGGTGGTATGGGGGTAGATGTACTTTATTAATATTTATTTCCTTTGCAATGTTTTGTTTAAACAGTTTAGTCAAGCAAAATAAGCATAATCCTGTCCCTAATAACCCTCAACTTTTTTTTAATCTTTACAAATACAAAAAATAATTTCAATTTTTTTTTGAGTTTGCGTGGGCTTTACTCATCCTATCCTAATTTAATAGTATTTTATCATAAATTTTGTAAACTTAAAATAAAAACTAAAGTGCAATGTATATATAAAGACAAATGTTGCCTTTGTTATAAACTTGTCGAGCTATTGATGACACCGGCGGGGCTAACAATAAAAAGCCACGCGTGATTTGTACCTTAAGACAATAGACTTTTTTATATTTTATTGGAGCACGGCATGTGACTTTGTATCTACCTGGTGGTGAGAAGACCTACAAAGTCCATGAATGGGGTGAATCAATAATTGTTTTTGAACAACATTGATTGCTTCCACTATGCCGGCTAAATGTTATTACCATATGGGCGACGACAAAGACAGACGAGTATATTGTAATATACTCGCTGCCTTATCGTCAATTCAACCACCCATTTCATAACTGCAACCTGAAAGGAGACTACCGCCTTGATAAGAAATCGATGCAGTAGTATCCTGAAAACCGGTGAGTCCACAGACTAAAACCGAAACATGACTAGGTCACTTGACGGTTTTTGCATCTGTATCGGCGGTGGTAGCGAGACTTGTCGGTCAGCCTAACGAAGTTATAGAGACATTCCACCTAGAAAAAATACTGCACATATCTACCTATTGATTGAGATCTGTAGTAGAAACCTACCATAATACGAGTTTGTAACACGTATTAACGGACTGGGGAGTAGATGGGACTAATAAAAACTTTATTGGGGCCAAGTGCTCTTTTAAAACTACTTCTAGTATTTTATTAAATAATATTGTATTGTGTAAATGTTTTTAATTTATAGAGTATTAAAAGTTTTTAAATTACAAACTAAAATTACGTTAAAATACGTATTATTTAATAATAAAAATTTTAAAGCATTAAACCGATAATCAATAAGGAAACAGTGTAATTTAGAACATGATATCAATACATGAGTAATCTAGAACATTCTATTGTAAATGAAGAATAATATAAAACTAAACGATAAAAATTCCAATTTTAAACCATTAAACCAATAACCAACGAGGTAAAAGTGTATTAGTACATACGTAAGTTAGGTTAAATATCTATTGTAAATGAACAATATTCGAACGAAAATAATTCCAATTTTAAACCATTAAACCGATGACGTAAAATTTATCAGTACAAATGTAAGTTTATAATATCCATTATAAATGAGAAATGTTTTATAATTAAACCAAAATAATTCCTATTTCAAACCTATAGCCAATGAGGTAAAAGTGTATATCCGTAAGTTTAAAGTGTCTATTGTAAATGAAGAATAATATTTTTTTAAAAAGCAAAAAAAAACTTATTTTAAACCATTAAACCGATAACCAAAGATGCAAAAACTGTCAAATGGCCTAGTCATGTTTCGGTTTTAGTTTGTGGGTTCATCGGTTTTCAGGAGACTACTGCATCGATTTCTTGTCGAGGCGGTAGTCTCCTTTTAGGTTGCGGTTACGAAATGGGTAGTCGAATTGACGATAAGGCAGCGAGTATATTAGAATATACTCGTAATGCAATTCGTCATTGTCGCCCTCCATTTCGTAATCGCATCACTTAGCCGGCATAGTGGGAGCGATCAATATTGTTTAATAGATACAAAGTCACATGTAATGCTCCAATGAAAAAAAAAACTGTATTAGTACACACATATTCTAAAATTAAACGAAAATAATTCCAATTTCAAGCCGTTAAAGCTAACCAATGAGGTAAGGTGGTTCAACCCTCGCATTTATGGTAGCCACAAAATAGCAAACATTAAAATCAGTATCAAAACAGACCCGTAGACATTAATTGCTTCTAACCACATGTAAAACGTTCACAGTATTATTAATGAACCAATAAATTTTGGTAATCGAAACTAAAATCTGTTTCACGCAGAACAAAGGTTTGTAATAAATCTGTACAATTTACAGGGAGACCTTAAATCTACTCCTAAGACAATTGTAAGGGATACTGTTATGTTCCCATATTGTTACAACAACTTTAGAGTTGCAATTAAGTTCCTCGACATTCTGAATAGAAAGCTTACTGTTACAAAGTCATATTTTATAGAAAAAAAATTAAGATAAAAATGCAATGAAAAAACTTCTGGTGGGCGGGATTTTTATTAATATAATTATTAATAAAAATATTTATAATTCATTGCATATGTATCTTTAAAAATTGTATATAAGATTTTACTAAAAATATATATTCATTAAAATAAATATATATTCATTTTATACATTTTTTCTCAGCGCTATTTTAATTTCCGAAATTTACAGATTCATATTCATTGTTAAATTTTCACAAACTGTTTCAAAGTAAATTAACAGTTCTTAATCTACTTAATAGTAATAAAAATTGCGTTTTGATAGTACTTATATATTTTTTAAAGCGTGCATAGTATTTATTTATTTTCAGTTTAATTACCTACTTTTAATTAATACTCAAATATATTTTTTTTCTCGTACTAATAATCAAAGATTTTCTTATATAATGTGTGTAATGAATCGGATTTTCTTAAAATAAATAATATCGGGTTTATAGCTAGAGCTTTATATGTAGGTGATCTAAATTAATTAAATTCAACCCAATTTCAGCCATTAACTTGATTTATTAAATTATATTTGATTAAACATATACATACATACCTAAATACATACACATTGTTATACATACAAACATACTTTTATACATACATACATTTAATAGTATTAGAAGTAATTCGTTTAGGTAAAGCGAAAGAGGTGTGGATCGTTGTTTCATCCTCCATCAGGATTTACGAGGGGTCCCTGAGGATTCGACGTAAGTTATAGAGGAATCCAAGATGCGTCCTTGGGAGGACAACCGCTGGATCTAGGTTAACAAGGTCACGTGGTGATAACGACCTAACGAATATTTATATCAATTGAGTCGTTCTGTTCTTTATTTTTTTGACTTTGGAATACAATTCGGTGTTTACAGCTTTATTTGAATTTCGAATTTAATTGGAATTTGAATTGGAGGGATTCATGATGTTTTATTTGTGTGGTGAACTTATAACAGCTTCACAAACATATATACCGCCTATACAGATGCAAAACCGTCAAGTGACCTATTTATGTTTCGGTTTTAGTCTGTGGGTTCACCGGTTTTTCACCGAGACTACTGCTTCGATTTATTGCCGAGGTGGTAGTCTCCTTTCAAGATGCGGTTACGAAACGGGCGATAAATATTAAAATAGACTAGTAAAGCAAATACGTCTTTGTCGCCGCCCATTTCGTAACCACATCATTTAGCCGGCATCGTGGGAGCGATCAATTTTGTTAAACTGTAATGTATTAATCGACCCCAATCATGGGCTTTGCTCCAATAAAAAAAAGAAAAAAAAACTATAGATTTAAAATAGCTTTTGTTGTTTTAAGTTTTTTTTTATAATTTGGGCATATTTAACACTAAAAGATAATGGGATACAAAACATGACATAATAAATTACGCAATAAGCTTAAAATATAGAATCCCAATTATTCCATATGTGCGATTTATTATACGGATGAGCTTGTTTTGCTAGACCGAAAATTTACTACACGATTCGTACAGTCACATAAATTACGAAGAAGCGATGAAAGACCCCTAAAGTGACGTTATTTTAGCAAAATTTGGCTACAAACGTTAAACCTTTTCAACAAATATTTAGCTTCGAAGACGCAATGCTAGAAATTCGCTTCCAAGTTATGCAAGAAAAGTCTTTGAATTTAAAATTTCAAGTTAATATGAACACTTCTGGATAAAATTTTTGTTAGTTTTTATAAGATTCTTTTAAAAACAGTGATTTTTAAAGAATATAAAACTATAGTAAGCTTGTAATTAAAGAAAAGTAAGGATGTACCTATAGGTTAAAAGTTACAGAGCAGACAGAGATATATATAGAGTATTTTAAATAGAAATGCGCCAAATATGGCTTTAGCCGACTACGAATATACGGTCGAATTATTCGGTTCAGAAAATGTCGTTAATTTTCAAAGAATTTTGAATTACGTTCATTTAAATTTTACCATACGAATAGATGGCTAAGATTACATATAGCACAATTGTACTTTTCATAGAATTGTAAATTTCATTTAGAGAAATTGCCGTTTGTTAGATGATAAAAAGGTTAATTTTAAATAAAACTTGAATTATGTTGATTTTTACTTTTAATTTTATAATTAAAACAATATAGTTGTGTCATTTATAAAAGAAATAAAACATAAATATACGTGGTGGATGTGTTGGTTAGACCTTAGACTTAATAACACTTAGGTCCCTGGTTCAAACCCCGGTGTGTACCGATGAGTTTTTAATCTAAACAATTATTTACATTTGTTTAACAAAACTGGGACCGAACGCCCTGTCCAAATCTATAGTGCCTCGGACAGCTTTTTATGCTGTCGGTCCCAGTTTCACTATACTAACTTTTGAAACTGTATATAGATAGGTTATTGAGTCTATCCAAACATCGCGACGAGCTAGCCACTTGTTCTGTGTAGACTAATACCATCGGCTACGACGAGGTGGCATTAAAAACCCCTCCGCTGGGTACCCAGAGGCCGTCTAGGCGGTCTCGGGCGCCATAAGGCACCCGTAATGATATTAATTTTATTATTTATTAATTTAATCCTAAAATAATACTATTTAATATTCGGTAATTATTCTTAAACTGAATTTTCGGCCAAATACAAACATATAAAAAGTACGCTGAATATACCGAAAAATTTTATGTATGAATCTACAAGTATATTAGACAGATCATACGGTTTGAAATAAAACTAAAACACAAACTACTTACATTAACAATTTCTTAGAACAAAGATGAAATTTAAATTAAAATAAACTTTGAACAAGTCTATTATCTTATATGTAAAATTACAAGAATAAACTTCAAAATTATGAAAAGTTTTAAATGAAAATCCAACATTATATCCTTAAGATTCTTTTTCAAAGAATTTTGTAGTTAAATGTACTGGTACTAGTATTTCTTCTGTGTTAAAAGTAAAGTATCCAATAATCTGTGAAGCGTACCTAGCCAGTTCATTCTTTTATTAATTAAAGAAAAATAGCTTAAAGCGTTATTCTAAGGGTCCTTTCACACGGTATAGGTCAGGCTGTTCTTTTCATCGTTTTGGGGACATTTTTTGGCATTTATCCTGTGTCAAATAAATTTAATTCCCCTCATTTAAGATTAAAGAATGTATTTAACATTTCAATTGGTTACCCTGAAGATATTTTAACTTCTGCAGCTGTTTGTCGTTTTATTGACAGAAAGTTTACCTGAAAATAAAGAAAACATATTGTTATAAATTTGTTATTATACTTATGTTAATAAAAATCTAAATTTAAATACAAAAGTAAATTTATCTGTTTTACGAATTTTGGAACCAAATTCGTTAAGGTAGTAGCCATTACTGCCTTTTGCCCTCCATAAAATAATTTTATAAAAAAAAAACAAATAACTTCGGAACGTTCCTGGGACGAGTTTTCGCGCTTATCGTGTTAATTTTTAAAACTAGAACACAATGTATTTAAATAAACTTAACACGTTTAAAATCAGAACGTCGCTGAAGAGTGTAAGAGACACGTGCGTCTACATACTCAGTATGAATAAATAATGGCAAGAGTCTCAAAATGCCTCACAAACAGAATTATCTTGCCGTCATTTAAATAACACTCGTGTAATTTAACTTAATTCAATTAATATTAGACGTAGGTTGAAAGTATAATTAGATTGATAGTTACAAAACAAACTTTAAAAAATAGTATGTATTATTTCTCTATTATTGTAAAATTAAAACTATACATACATACATATCATCACGGCTGCCTTACGCCGCCCGAGACCGCCTAACGGCCCTAGGGTACCCAGCGGAGGGGTTTTAATCCCACCTCGTCGTAGCCGATGGTATGAGTCTACACCGAACAAGTGGCTAGCTCGTCGCGATGTTTTGAATAGACTCAATAACCCATGTATAAACAGTTTCACAAGTTGGTATAGTGAAACCGGGACCTACAGCTTAACTTGCTCTCCGAGGCACTATAGTGGTGTTGTTAAACAAATTTAAATTATAAATACACATATACGCAGTGGCCGAGTTGGTTAGACCTTTAAATACAATATGTATTTGTTTCAATGTACACACAGTAAATGCCTAGTTTATGACCGAGGCAAAGTGAACGACTTTAAAAAAAAATTTCGTCTACTTAAAAAAAAACACGACCATGTGCATATTTCTCTAGTTTGTAATAAGTTAATAACGTGCCAAGATTGACCCAAAGCAATCATAACAACACAACCCGATTGTGCAAACAAGGCCTAATACATAAATCAAGAAATAAGAAAAACGCAGCCCAGTGGGTGAGTTCATCACATTCCGCGGACAAAAGCAAATAAAGCCGCAATAAATTACCTAACAAATATAACTCGCAATAATACGACGCACATTTGTCAGGATGAACGCGTGTTGTGGGAAGAAATGCCAAGCTAATATTGTAGGAAAAAAATGTAGGCTAATCTTATAAGAGTACGTTTGTCTGACTGAAGCCTACATTCATTTTGTCTGCTAAAAAAAAAACAATACTAGGTAGGTAGGTATATATTTTGATTCAAATGGATAATTTTGTTAGAAAAAAAAAATACTCGTAATGCAATTCGTCATTGTTGCCCCCCATTTCGTAATCGCATCATTTAGCCGGCATAGTGGGAGCGATCAATATTGTTTAAGGTCAATTATTACAGAAGGTCTGCTCACCACCAGGGAGGTACAACGTTACATGTCGTGGTCCAATAGAAAAAAAAGAAAAATAGGTTACCTGCGACTACATGGGCCCCAAATGATATACTTAAAGTTCGTTAGCTTCATAATTTTACTAGACTCTTTAAGGCTTGAACAACTCCCAATGTGTATTACTATAGAGATCATTTTTTTTTTTTTATGTTTGGAAAATGACGCTTTAGTTTAAATTACTTAAATATAAATTGTAAATTAAATACTGTAAGCAATACAAAATACTAGTTATTTTCTAATACAGATTTATTTAAGTGAAAGAATTGTTGTTCCGTATTCAAGAGAATTGCATATATAGGTAAAACAAAGTTTTTCTTTATTTATTTTCAGAAAGGGGGCATATAAAATAATAAATATTAACAATAAAATGTAATAACGACGAGTTATATATACATCCTTTAATTTTATTGGGGTATAACAAGTAGTTAATTTTTAAATACAATAGGTATTTAGTTATTTGGCATTAGTAATTTTGTTATTCGGTGTAGATTTTGAATACCATCGGCTAGAAAACAAAAACACACCGCTGGGCACCCTGAGGCCGATTAGGCAGTCTCGGGTGTCCAGTAATACAGTCGTGATGGTACCTATATTATATACATAATTAAAAAAGAAAAGAAAAAGAAATGTAAAATACTTTTTTGCAAGCAAGGCCCGTAGTTCAGGAGTTAACTGCATCGATATAGTGAGTATCCTTACAAAGTGCGTGTACGAAACGGGCTGTTGATTTGATAATAAAATAACTAGGATTACTAATTATGTTTTACCAACAATGTATTGATCGACCCCATTAGTGGACAAAGACACATTTCATTGCTTTGTGCTTAAAAAAAAAAAGTTAAAATATATTACTTATTTACTTATAGAATGTAATATTAATTTAGAAAGATTCGTCTTCTTTAGATATACTAGATATACCAGTGGTTGTTAGGCGTTCTATCCGGGGGTCGCGGGTTCGATTCCCTCCCATGGCAAAAAAACAGTAGCTTTTTTTGTACAGTTTATAAATTATAATATGTATTATATCGTTGTTTCTAGTATACATAGAACAAGCCTAGAGCTTAGTTTGTGACCAAAGCAATATGTGTAAATTGTCCTACATATAAAAAAAAATACATTAGTGGGAAAAATACTTTTATACCAATAAGCCTCCTTATTGGTATAAAAGTGGGTGTAGGATTAACACAGAAAAAAATGCTTTTATACTAATAAGGAGGGAAGTGGGTTTAATGAAGTGTTAATTAGGTTATATAATGATCTTCCTGTGTTCATAATACACCAATTAAAAGGTGTATTTTTGGAATATGTCGCCCGTGATAACTAATCAAGCAAAAAGTGAGACGGGCTGGAAGGCTCTCACACGTTGCTAGGCAACGCACCACATTAGCGATAATTCACCAAAATTCTCATCACGTTGTGGAAAATTGGCTGCTCTGGAAAATTCGGGGGAGTTTCATGCAGTAGCATTACTTGCGGGATATAAATATAAATGAATATATTAGAGAAATATTTAGTCATGGCGGAAACATTTTTGCGTAACACGAGGAAATTGTACCGCATAATTTGAACGATATTCCATATTTTTTTAACAAAGTAGGTACTACTTGTTGGTGCTTTAAAAACAAATTCCGTTTTTATATATTTATATTTTTCACCGCAGACGACAAAAAATAGAGCCAGCAAATTGCACATCGCAGTTTTGTCTAAATTTCGGAGGTGAAGTTGTTGTTCTCTAAAACGATGCAAAAGCGTTCATAGCTTGGAGTGTGCTGAAATTTAAATTCCTCCAAACGTGGGAAACGAAGAGTAAGTTTCGAACACTAGAGTTGTATTCAGGGATAATTCCGGACTGTTTTTCGGGTAGAAGAGGTACCATACCACGCATCGCTTGCATCACTTCACGAACTAAACTTTGGAAACATGTTATTTCTCAACTGTAACCGTGTTGATGTATAAATCTTTTGTTTGCTAAGAATGCGGAAAATTTCCCAAAAGTAGGTACTTAAGGAAAAAAAAAACAAATAATTGCAGTAAAATATAGAAAGGGCTGTAACTTAGTTAAAGTCATTATAATATATACTTCTGTATATATTAAACAATAAATATAGTTTATTCAGAAGGAATTAAAAAATTATACCTACACAGATATTAATGTATGGATATTATATGTACCTATATATTATATTATATATATATGTTTATCTATAGTATGTATTATTTATTATGTAGATATTATAGGTATAATAGATATGTTTATGTATAGTAATATATATGGCCTTATATATATAATTATATTAAAATTAAGCACCCGACTTCGAACACAATCTTAAAGGTTAGCTGGTAGACAATGCCCAAGGCATTAAGTTCGTCCTTGTACATAACTTTTAATTGCTGTGTGTGAATAAAGTGTTTAAATAAATAAATAATATCATTGTTTCTGGTACACATAGTACAAGCCTAGAGCTTAGTTTGTATGTGTAAATTACTACATATTAAAATAAATAAATATAATAATGTATAAAATATAAATTTGGATACACTAAATAATAATACATTCATAAACAAAAAGTTTTTGTTACAAAAAATAGATGTATAAGTCATAATATAAATCTTAGCAAGAAACAAAAAAAAACATGGTAAAATCAAGCTACCGCCTCTAACCGCAAGTCATGTTTCCTGAAAAGGCTGAGGCTTTTTATTGCGTAAACAAGTTCGGCAAAATATTTGTTCCCGACACCGCGTCTAGTTTTTCTTGGCAGCCCAGTTATCCTGACAAATGGCCGCTGCATTATTGCGGCCTGGCTTCAAGGAATGTGGGTCTATGCTTAGTAATGTTTTTTTTTTCAGGTTTGTATTCTTTTGTCCGCAAACTGTTACGTGTTATCCCACTGTGTAGTATATTATAATGTTTTTGCATTTGTATCGACAAAACTCGTTAAAATAAAATTAAAATCAATGCTGTAAATTTAATATTACATTTTTATTGATACTATAAAAATAAAGCCCAGATTCTCTAAAAGCATTTCATCTCGACTACTATAAAAAAGCTTCCTGCTGTCGTTGCAACGATAAAGAACTACTAAATCTTGAGCGTCAGAGAAAATCTTTACATTAAAGTGATTCGAAGTTTATCGCCACTAGCACCTTATCCAGGGTTCTAGCACGAAACTGAACTTAGCATAATAAAGTGCATTTAAGCTAAATTTTATGCAAGACGTAGAGAGAGGGCGTGCCACAGAATTGTATCAGTAGATGGGCAGTATGTATCGACTCAATTAGAATTGCGCGTGACTTATTTTCTTTAGCCAGCAGGGTCTTTAAACGTATTAAATGCACTCGCACGCAAATTGTTTTTATCATATTATAATGTAGTTCAAGATGACACCAAATATTCTCAAAAACTTGCCACAGCGATTAACTTACGAGCGAACTTGGTGCGAATCAAGTCAATAAATATTAGCAGAATTAAATAGGTGATACTTATGTTTTTTTTTTATGATACCAAAGACATGTGACTCTGTTTCTACCTTTGGTAAACCTGAGTCCCCAATAGGTAGAAGACAACAATTATAATCTGCCAGACAAATGATTACAAAAAGCGGCAATAAAGATGAAATTGTGCATACATATTTTTTATAACTCTGCACTTGGAACTGTCAATTTTATTGTTGAGTTTATTACGTAACCTATTTTTCATAAAACTTATAACCTAACATGTGTTTCTGACGCTATCTTTGCCGCTAAAAAAATAAATATCATATACTCACTGCTTTATAAAGGCTCAATAAAAAATAATTGAGACAGAAACCCGTTAAACCTACACAATGATACTGACAGAGCATGGTTTTTTCATTTGTATGAGCAAACACTTTCCGTAGTACGCTGATATATTTATCAGAGTAAAATCACGCGCTACAAACCCTCTCTACACTTCTAGTATATAATGTGTTCTGTGTATCGCATACTATCGTTTTAAGAGCATTACCGGCCGTGGCAGCTTTCTAGTGGGGTAATGTGTTAAATAAACTAAAGGAGCTTTGCCTTAAACTTCCCTTGACAATTGTGACTTATTTATTAAGCTCTAACTAATAAAAGTGCATCACTATTATGTACACTTTTAGCTCTTCTTGTAGTTATTTTCAAGTATTTTATAAGCTTGGTTTAATATAAATAATAATATGTTGGACATTTCACATATTCACCATCATAAATATATAATACGGGTGCCTTTTCAGCTTCCGAGAACCGTTTGAACGGCCTCAGGGTACCCAGCGGAGGGATTAACCGAGGCGAGCTTGTTGCGGTGTTTATGATGATGTAGCCTCGTTGTATAAAGCGGTCACCCATCCCAGGTCCGGCCTTGTTGTCATCTGCTTAAACTTGTTATCAGTTGCGCAGTGACTTGACCACTAGGCTGGACCCACTTTTCCAAGGTAAACTGTACCGAAAAACGTACTAATAATGTTATGCCATGAGTAAGAATCGAACCCACGTTCAGGAGCAACGCTAACGGCGCAACCAATAGATTACGGAGGCAACATTTTATTAAGTCGATTTTGTAGTACGAACTAATTGTATGTACCAAATATTGTATCTGCCAGTGTATGTACCACTAATTATTATTATTTTCATGTAAGACCATATATAAATATGCCAATGATACCCTAGATAATTTAAATAAATATTATCCATCGAAAATATATTAATGCAGTTTCATCTCATTAAAATATATCTAACTTTGCTTCATAGAACATTTATCTTTATCTGTGTTGTGAGAGGTACCCGTCTGCGCACGGATGTTTGAATTTTGCATCGATTGTATCGAGTCCGGAGCATTATAATCTATGTACAAAATATAGTCTGTCAGCCATTATTACTTGTGTCACCGGCTTACAGGTCTTTTGTAGTTTTACTTATTAAATTCCTATCCGATACTAAAGTGTTTTTATTCAAATATACTGCTCCATAAATTGCCATCAGATACCACAATAATCTGGTGTTTTAAAAAACTTTTCCTAAGAGACTCTACCCGAACACCGTATATATCTGAACTCCCTGTATGTTTTTTTTTTTATTGTTTTTGTTTTATATAGCAATTTTTATTATAGCAATATAATAATTAATTTAACAAAAAACAACGCATATAAATCGGTTCAGTAGTTTTTAAGTGATGACCCGACAAACAAACTCTACAACTCACGAACACTAAAAATAATAGATTATTATTCTATTGCCTATTTAGAGTCTAAACGTAATTTTTTTATCAATAAACCTATTACGCCGTACAACGTTAAGCTAAACTTTAACCTAAATGACGCAGTTGTCTGTCCATTTTCGATGTCACCAGGTTTGCATTACGTCAGAATTTCATCATATCGAATAAAGTGCGCGTAATAAACCCGGTACAGATTTAAAAAAAAAAAATATATATGTTATATAGATACGATATATTGTTTTCTTTTGAATAATACCTTTGTATAGGGAATTCTTGCATCAACCGGGCGCAGATCTGACAGCGGGCTGACGTAATCCTGTTATCAGCAGGCCAGCATCCTAGGGAGATCCTATACCGTCTCGACCCCAAATTGAATCAATAGAAATTTATCGCAAAACGACGATGTCCTCTAAATGATGCGGTTACGAAATTGGCGGCGATAAAGTTTTTTTTTTATATCGAGTATTTGTCGTCAAATGAACCGCCTGTTTCGTAACCGCACCTTGAAAGGAATCTAATCCTGTTATCAGCAGGCCAGCATCCTAGGGAGATCCTATACCGTCTCGACCCCAAATTGAATCAATAGAAATTTATCGCTTTCTACCTACGAGCACATGGAAGTTTTTTCTTAAATTGGAACACGGAATGTGTCTTTGTATCCACCTGATGGTGAGTAGACCTATAAAGTCTTTGAATACAATGTTATTTAACAACAATGATCGCTGATATATCGCAAAACGACGATGTCCTCTAAATGATGCGGTTACGAAATTGGCGGCGATAAAGTTTTTTTTTTATATCGAGTATTTTAATATACCTACTCGCTGCTTTGTCGTCAAATGAACCGCCTGTTTCGTAACCGCACCTTGAAAGGAGACTATCATAAAGACAAAAATCGATCCTGTAGTTTCCTGAAAACCGTAAAAATGACGGGACCACCGCATAGACGGCCTCAAGGTACCCAGCGGAGGGGTTTTTAGTCCCACCTCGTCGAAGCCGATGGTACGAGTCTTGACCGAACAAGTGGCTAGCTCGTCGCGATGTTTTGAATAGACTCAATAACCCATATATAAAGAGTTTCACAAGTTGGTATAGTGAAACCGGGACCGACAGCTTAACGTGCTCTCCGAGGCGTTGTGTTGTTAAACAACCACCTTGTCGTACCCGGTAGTATCTTAGTCTACACCGAACAAGTGGCGAGCTATGGCGATATTTAGAAAGACACGATAACCCATCTAAACAGTTTTTAAAATTAGTATAGTGAAATTGCAACCGACACCCTAATATTTAGTTAAGCCACGATATGATAAATTCGCGATACCGTTCACGATATGATTTTTTTTATTTTTTTTTATTGTATTCTAAAAAAAGTAATTCAGTTTTAAAATGGGCCTGTCTTCAAAACAGGGTGATAACATAGTATTTTTTATCGGAAAGTTGTGTTTGAATTACGTTTTCCACTTCCATATAATAAATAATACCAAAATATCAAACTTTTAGAAGTTTTGTAATGAAGTAGATATGTAAATTTTTATTCACCTTTTTTTCAGTTCTCGCTTTAACGACGATTGAAGACATTTTTTTAAATTGTTAATCTTCGCAGTCAACTCATGATTTTAAGTGTAGTTCAAATTAGCAGATGATGGTCACCACGTTTACCCTTTACCTCAATACATTTTTTTACCGGAGCACGAAATCTTTACAAAATCATTGAATAGGGTGGATCAATCCTACACCTTGTTGTTTGATGATGAATAATGCGGTTACGAAATGGGTGGCGACAAAAACGAATTTGAATAAAGTAGATTCATAATGAATCTACTTTACTAGCCTCTTTGCTTTATGCCTGAATTTACTGACCATTTCGTGACCGCACTCTGAAAAGAGACTACCACCTCGACAAGAAATCATCTCCTGAAAACCGGTGCAACCAGAGACTAACGCCCGATTTCACCAACTCTAAGGGGGGTAACAAAGTTAAGGGACAATTAATAACAGTTGTTTCATAGCAAATATGTCAAAATTCTTATTTAGGGGCTCCTTTAGAGTTAGGGATCGTTGGTGAAATCGGGCATAAATCAACAACGGTAAATTGACGGTTTCTGCATCTGTATGAGTGGTGGTAACTAAAAGGTTGAACTAGCGAAGTTATAGAGACCTCCAAAGATATCTAGTTCATACTTAAATAATTCATTCTATTTCCAAAACGGAAACCTCAACTTAAAGCTATCAACTAATATTATAAATTAAAAAATATAATTTATAATGAAAATTTAATGTCCAGATAATGTTTGCCAAAGTAAGTAGTGCATAGCTCCAAACGCTGTCATTCATGGCGGACCTCCCAACGGCTACAGCACTTGGCTACGTTCCAACGAAGCACCTCGAACCTACCTCGGTGCGCTAGGGTTCCCACACAGAGGTATTTTATTATAATTAAAAAAAAAACTGGTTGCAACCCTCATCATCATGTATGTATTTCACACAACTTTTCCGTTGGACCAAGATTTGAAATTAAAAGGAGGAGGCATTAGGGTTGGCACAAAAACTTCAGAGGGAAGCCTGTGGCTAGAAAACAGACTATAGATGCATAATAGGTGTATGGTTCTATCAAAGACCTATTCTGAAGTAACAAAACTGTAACTTCGGATATTGTGGATCCTTTTATAACATTTCCATAAGTCTAGCTAGAGGCCCTAGAGATAAAGCGGACCAGAGGGAGTGTCGGATCGCCTGCAAGCGGTATGAGTTTTGACAGGTGACAGCGTATCTCACAACTATAGTTTAGACTAAAAACTGTTGAAATCCGATGATGTTGTCACCTACATTTCCTCTAGAACTCAAGGTTCGCAATTACTAGAGTAGAAGAAGAAGGTAATTGCAGACCATCGTAGACCAGAGACTATAACCTGAACACACGGTTCAGAGTAAAATCTCTGGTCCTATGTACCTATTGCATCCAATACCTGCCAGCCAGATCCTGCAGGTCGTCTTTCTCGCTATCCACACAGTTAACCCTCATGCACCAAGGCGTCTTGCACTTTCATTTTAGGGTTTCTTTGCTCCAACGGTTATTTCTACGGGACACAAGACAGGCCCACTACAAAGCTTAGTGACTTTTTGGGCTATATCAACGACTGTGATATTACAATTGTCTATTGTCTCATTGGGCTATATCTGTGACTGCAATGTTAGAATCGTCTGTTGTCTCATTGCGCTATATTGATGACTGTGATATTATAATCGAGTGTAGTCCCATTAAGCCATTAGACTGTAATATTATACTCGTCTGTTGTCTCAATGGGCTGTATCGATGACTATGATACTCGTATTATAATCGTCTGTTGTCTCCTCACGCTATATCGATGTCTATGCTATTACAATCGTCTGTTATCTCATCGCGCTATATTGATGACTGTGATATTATAATCGTGTGTTGTCCCATTAAGCCAGACTGTATTATTATAATCGCCTGTTGTCTCAATGGGCTGTATCAATGACTAGAATCGTCTGTTGTCTAATTGCGCTATATTAATGACTGTGATATTATAATCGTCTGTTGTCTCATTGGGTTATATCGATGACTTGACATAATCGTAATCTTCTTTATTCCTTTTAGTCTGTATCGATAACTTTGAAATTAAATTATAATCATCTGTCGACTATATCGACGATTTTGTCGTTGTAATCCTAATGACTCCTAATAGGATTATAAACTGAATTTACTGTAGAGCTTCCGTATTTAATTTCAAGGGAATCATCATCGTTAAGTTCAACTTAGCTCTAGCGCTGTCATTCATGGCAGACTTTCCAACCAGAAAGTAGGGCTGCAGCACTAGACTTGGCTATGATCCAAAAAAGCACCTCCAACCTACCTCGATACTACCTAGGGTTCCCACAAGACTCTATAAGGTATTATAATTCTATTTAAAAAATCGGATAATCAACTTATCCTAAAAATAAAACCTGCTAAATTAACTTTACTCCAATCAAACCGTAGTAGCTAAATCGCTAAACTTAATTAAGGTTAATACTCGATCAGATAGACTAAGATATGTTTAATATACTCGTATGTTATGTCATATTATGCGTTAACAATGCTGAACTACCATTTATACCATTTAAATAAAAATAATTTGTAAAACTATTTGCTCAAACAGTTATCAGCCTATGTTTAAGAAATATAAATAACATACTTAAACCATTTCTAAAACGTTCATCAAATTAATTTCTGATCAAAATTTGTTGGGATACCAATTACCTACCGCAGTAATTAAGGGTTAGACTAAATTTATACATACATACATACCATCACGCCTATTAAGGGGTAAGCAGAGAGCAATGTAAATCGATACAATGATCATAATATAGGTGTCATGGCGCCCGAGACCCCTTATATCCTTAGGGTCCACAGTACACTTACTGGTGCTGGTATATATATATATATATATATATATATATATATATATATATATATAATCTGGCTGGGTTTTTATATAGAATCAATAACACATCTATAAACAAACCGTTCCACATGTTAGATGAGTAACTGGGACTGACAGCTTAACGCGCCAAGGCACTATAGGGTATTGTCAAACATAGGTTATATTATTTTGATAATTAAGAACTCATTAATAAAAACATACCTTTGAAGAGTGATAAAAACTTAGACACCATGTAGGTATATAGAACCATAGACCTATTATGCATCTATAGTCTGTTTTCTAGCCACAGGCTTCCCTCTGAAGTTGTTGTGCCAACCCTAATGCCTCCTCCATTTAATTTCAAACCTTGGTCCATGGACGGAAAGTTTATGATGCCTTAGCATTTAGAACGAAACACAAAACATTTTGAATCGAAACGTGTCGCCTGTTTCCAATATTCTACGGCAATAAAGTTGAATGCCTTATGCATAAGAGAAATAAGCTTCGTTGCTGTTCCGATTTAGGTAAATATGGTTAGGTATATTATATTTTGATGAGACTGGCAGGTGTCGTTTAATTTTATATTATTTTATTTTGCAATATTATCTGGAGTGTCTGAACAAAATATGTATTTGATTACAATTTGATATTTTATAAGGTTTGTGTTTGTGTATTTTAAGGAGAAAATTTTACTTTGCTATTTCGTTTCTTTTAAATACTATTAGCGTCTTAATAAAATATAAATATCATATAAAATTTTCCTCACCTTACATTTTTGATGAGTTCATTTAATTGACAGCCTCCGTAGACTAGTGGTTACGCCTTTGGCGTTGTATCCGGGGGTTCGATTCCCACCCATGGCAAAAAATATTAGTACGTTATTTCTGTACAGTTTGTCATGGTCTGGGTGTTTATAAAATATAATATGTATTATATCGTTGCTTCTGGTACACATAGTACAAGCCTAGAGCTTAGTTTGTGATCAGAGCAATATGTGTAATTTGTCCTACATATTATTATTATTATTATTAATTTTCACAATTTTCATTTAACAAAAATATAGTGGATGGCAAGATAAATAATAATTTATACCTTCCCACCCGTATTTATTTTTTACTAGGGCGGCCATCTTATTTTCACCAAACTGAAAAAGTCAAAAAAGAAAACAACCAATAATGAAAGCAACAAATTTGTGTTGATGACGTAATAAGTACATTTTTTTTTTATAAAGTTCAATTTAAATTGACAATAAATACAAAATCTGCAGGTTACTGTACTAATAACGTACTCGTAGTTGAACATTAGCGTCTTAAACGTCGTAATTTGGCTCGGACCACGTAACAGAACACTCTTTTGTAAGTTAACTCTTTGTGCAACCGGAAGTGTAATTAGAGCACGGAAGTCGACACACGCGACGCCCTCTGGCGGCAGGAAGAATGAAAACGCTCTCTTTCTGCTACTGGACACTAACATTGTGACAATCTCGGACTTACAAAAAGTATGTAAGTAAAATGATTTATTTATTTGCTAGCTGATCCGCGCAACTTCGTCTATCATCGTCTAACCGTGTGTTTACGCAGCGCACGCAACAAAAGCTCTCAAAAGGAATATATTTTCCCCGTTTTTGTAGCATTTTTCATTGATGCTCCGCTCCTATTGATCGTAATGTGATGTTATAATTTATAGCCATCCTCTATAAATGGGCTATCCAACACTAAAGTGTTTTTTTTTTTTAATTTGAACCGGTAGTTCCTGGGATTAGCGCATTCAACCAAATAAACTTTTAATGTTTCGTAACTGTACCATGAGGTATCCTCAATAAGAATACAGTAGTTTCCGGAAAACCGGTAAATCCACAGACTGAACCCGAAACATGACTAGGTCACTTGACGGTTTTTGCATCTGTATAGGTAACGAGTCCCGTCGGTCTAGCGAAGTTATAGAGGCTTTGCTTTCACCTAAATAATGCCTACTCACTCTAAAAAGCATGCTACAGGTATAATGTATATCTAAAACAGGTAAACTTTAAAGAATCTTTGAAATCGCCTGCACCATCTATTATCACTTTTCCAGCTTTTCAATATTCACAAACGGTCTCACTAAGTATCAAGACTGTCTACTGCAATGTCTAAAAACCTAAATCTTTATTTACAACAAATGAATATACACCTTATCTCTACTCGGATAGAGTGCAATTGTACACGTTAAACTCCTTTTCAGACAAGCTAGATAAGAACACTGTGATAGGCAATACGTACAGAAGGTAGTAATAGAATAGTGTTGTTAAAGGAAATTGACTGTTATTTTACTTACGATAGGGTAGTTTTTTAAGGGTCAAGTTTGTAGGAGATAGTATGGCTGGGAGTTACCTTGGCGTGATGCCAGAGTACATGTTTCGGGTGTCTGGTGTAAGGCCTGGTCAACTCTTATGTATTCTGTTGTAGGCATATCAATACAAGGGGTTTAGTTCAATCTTCTGTAAAGAGATTTTAAAACGTAACCAAATGAGATGACTACTGCAAGAATAGGCCATTTTACACTCATTGTTCTGGCCCACTTATTAACCTATAGGCAAATATAAGGTTATATACAAGTATACAACCTTACTATGTGTACCTTAAACCTTGTACACCTGAATATCATAAAGACAGCTTCACTTATCTTAGTTCACATCACTACAAAACCCTTCGATCTACTTTTAATACCACCATGGCCTTCACTTCCCATCTTACCACCTTTGTTTCAGTCACTTGCAGTGCCACTTCCGTTCTCGGTACGGCATTGAACGGGTTGGATGATTTATTTTATTTTATTTTAGATAGTTATATTTTTTATTTGGTTAGTTTTTATTTAGAATAAATAAATATTATATTCTATAAACACCCAGACCATGGCAAACTATATATATTGTATGGTACGGCTTGCAGGCAGGTAGAATAAAACCAGAATTATCTTCAATTCAGATTTTATTGCGAACCAAACTGCTTGCTGTCACAATCAGTACTACTTGTTTGTCTTGTCTATATCACCAAAAATTGTCATGAAAATAAGGTAATTTATTATAAAATATACAAAATCTTATAAAAATTGTTTTGCCATAAGTGGAAATCGAACCCACGATCTCCGACGGTATTTGACTTACATTTCTTATGAAAGAAGGTTTAATTTTCATTCTCGTCGTAACTATTGGTATTCTGAATTTATACCAAACAAGTGACCAGCTTGTCGCGGTGCTTAGAAATACTTAATAACTCGTCTATAAACAGTCCCACAAGTTGATATAGTGAAACTGGGACAGAAAGCTTAACGTGGTAGTGCAAAGTACTATAGTAGTGCAACAAAAGTATTTTATTTTTAATTAAAAACCAATTGGTACCCGTTTGAACCCGTGAGCTTAGTACTATTGTTTTTAAGTCTATCCAATCGGCCACATCGCTCGTGATTATTCTTTTTTCCCGATGAGTAAAATAAACTGAGTCTAAATAAACACCGCGGCGAGCATTAGACATAGAGTGAGTAGGTATTATTTAGGGGTATTAAAGGGCGAAGTTAATAAAACTCGGTATGCTTAGACAATTTATTAAAATAAATATTTGGAAGTCATAAAAATATGATAACAAATTATTAAGTTAATTTACTAGAATTTTGCTTTATAAGTTTTCATAAGTATTTCTTTATAGGCAGGTAAATACTAAAATTAATATTTATTTGAAAGATATTTAATATACGTGGTGGCCGAGTTGGTTAGACCTTGGACTTAAAAACACTTAGGTCCTTGGTTCGAATCCCGGCGTGTACCGATGAGTTTTTAATTAAAAAAAATATGTACGTTTGTTTGACAACACCACTATAGTGCCCCGGAGAGCACGTTAAGCTGTCGGTCCCGGTTTCACTATACCAACTTGTGAAACTGTTTATAGATGGGTTATTGAGTCAATCCAAAACATCGCGACGAGCTAGCCACTTGTTCGGAGTAGACTCATACCATCGGCACGACGAGGTGGGATTAAAACCCCTCCGCTGGGTACCCTGGGGCCGTCAGGCGGTCTCGGGCGCCGTAAGGCACCCGTGATGATACACATATAAACACCCAGACCATGGCAAACTATATAATATTGGTTTGTACGGCTTGCAGGCAGGTAGAATAAAACCAGAATTATCTTTAATTTAGATTTTATTGCGAAACAAACTGCTTGTCGTCAAAATCAGTACAACTTGTTTGTCTTGTCTATATGAATAAAATATACATACAATCTTATTAAAATTGTTTTGCCATAAGTGGAAATCGAACCCACGATCTCCGAATAAAACGCAAACAGCGCAACCGCCAGACCACGGAGGCGGTATTTAACTTACATTTCTTATTAAAGAAGGTTTCATTTCCACCCTTGTCGAACTAATTTGAGTTTATACCGAACAAGTGGCCAGCTCGTACGGTGCTTAGATATACTCAATAACATTTTTAGAAGTTGATATAGTGAAACTGGGAAAGACAGCTTAACGTGCTCTCCAAAGCACTATAGTAGTGCTGTTCAATAAAAGTATTCTGTTTTTAATTAAAAACTAATTGGTACATATCGGAGTTTGAACCCGTGAGCTTAGGACTATTGTTTTTAAGTCTATCCAATCGGCCACATCGTTCGTGATTTAAATAATTTTTTCCGATGAGTAAAAGAAACTGAGTCAAAATAAACACTGCGGCGAGCTCGTCACTTGTTAGGTATAGACTAAGAATAATATCGAGGATGTCGAGGTGGAATCAAAAATCTATGTAAAGGGCGAAGTTAATAAAACTCTGTATGCCTACACAAGATTAAAATAAATAATTTGGAAGTCTTAAAAGTATGATAACAAATAATGAAGTTAATTTACTATAATTTCGCTTATAAGTTTTCCTAAGTATTTCTTTATAGGCAGGTAAATACTGAATTTAATATTTATTTGAAAGATATTTAATATAAGTTCCATATCGAAGGGTTTTAACTTTATATATTCGACGACGAATGAAGACTAATTGTAAGAAGCTTGTTGTCTGAGTTTCCAGGAAAAATATTAGAGTTTTCAGCGGTCCCAAATTATTTTAACAGATAACCGTTTCTCGTTGCACCTGTTGATTGAATAGCCATAATAGAAAGTCTTACTGGAGTTCATAATGGTTGTAACCTAGACTTATTATAATTGACAACTATTTTCCTTTTTTATCAATCCCAACTCGGTCACTCACTCACTCTTTGCCACTTGATTTAATCTTTATACCGTAACATACTTTCTAAAAGCAATATTTAAAGTCTGTAAAACCTAAAATCAGTGGTCCTAACCCTCTAAATCCTTTCTGTACTGTGCCCTCAAAATTATCAAACCACCCACTAGTGCATATAACCATCTGATGAATCTAAGCGGTACAGCTAAATTTGGTAAGGTGAGCCATCCTGTATCCTTCAATGGTATTGGTAAAAGAAGTTCTACACTAAAATTGCAATACATACGCTAAAATAAAATGACAATATATTCAATGATAATAATAATTACTCTGTTAATACATTGTTACGTAATCTAATTTTATTTTAAGTTGTGTCTAAAGTTATATACCATGTATCTATCAGTGAAAACCTATTGTTACCTTTCTATGTTTATATAAGTGTTATGTTATGAATTATGGAAGTTGGTTTTCCAAATACCTAATAAATAAATAAATAATAAGATATAGGGTAATTTACACTTATTGCTTTGGTTACAAACAATGCTCTAGGCTTGTGCTATGTGTACAAAAAATGATATAATACATACTATATTTTATATACAACCACTAGTCAACGGAGGCAGTATTTATTTACCATGGAAGTATAAATAATAATATTATAAAATGGTACCTGGTTCGAATCCCGGTGTGTACCAATGAGTTTTTAATTAAACAAATTATGTACATTTGTTTGACAACACCACTATAGTGCCTGGGAGAGCACGTTAAGCTGTCGGTCCCGGTTTCACTATACCAACTTGTGAAACTGTTTATAGATGGGTTATTGAGTCTATTCAAAACATCGCGACGAGCTAGCCACTTGTTCGGTGTAGACTCATACCATCGGCTACGACGAGGTGGGATTAAAAACCCCTACGCTGGGTACCGTGGGGCCGTCTAAGCGGTCTCGGGCGCCGTAAGGCACCCGTGATGATACATACATACTTAGGTAAAAATTGTCTATCTAAAAAATTCAACAGAACATCAAACGGCCAAAGAAATCTATAATAGAAAAGTGGGAACAAAAAATAAAGCTGAAGAGCTTGTTTATTTGTTTAGTTGAACGCGAAAATCTCAGGAACTACTGGTTCGAATTGAAAAACTATTTTAGTATTGGTTAGCCCATTTATCAAGGAAGGCTATAGGCTATGTAACGTCACTCTATTGTCAATAGGAATGGAGCATCAATGAAAAATGTTGAAAAAACGGGGAAAAACTATTCCTTTTGAGAGCTTCCGTTGCGTGCGCTGCGTAAACGGTTTAAGTTACGTAGACGAAGTTGCGCCTGCCAGCTAGTATTATATATGAGTAAGGGTAAACCTACCAAACCATGTCTAAAAAGTATTAAGAAAGTCGAAAAAGATCATTTGGAAAACGCAATTAAACTTTAACTTCATTAAGGAAAATACCTTATTTTCATTCTCTCAAATAATGGGCCAGCCATATTGTTCTCGACCAATTCCGCCCCCATTGTTTTCTTCTACAATGAAAGGCGTATTTCACTGTTTGGGCAATTGTAGAGCGCCCGTCACAGTTTTTCTTTTAATTGGAGCACGTCACAAAATATTAAGTGCTTTCTGGAGAGCCCGCTTACGTTTTATGGCACATCGCGGGACGAATACGATGTTAGTTTTTCCATTACTTTTATTAGTTTCTATTGTGTACAGTTAATCACTTTATCTTTGGAGTTGGTAATAAAAGTTAATGTTTAGGTGGTTGGGATTACTTTTTAAGTGTTTTAATTTTGTTATCTTATTGTATTTTATCTTTGGTTCGGTTTTGGTTCTTTGATTTCTATGCTTATGTATAAGAATGAAAACTTTGGGATATTTTTTTTATTTTTTTATTTTTTGGTAAGTATGAATATTTTACTCGAAGTGTCAATTATTATTATAATAATACATTTTCTTGGAGTTTTATAATATATATATTATTAAAAAAAACGTATGTATCACTTTAAAAAACTTTAAAAATTAAAAAAACTCATGTCTCGCTCTGTAAGAGGAGATTTATTTTTATAGAAATAGTCTATGGGGCCAGTTGCACTTTGTGGTAATTGTAAAGTTTGTGACAGTTTGTACAAAAAGTAAAATAAAGTGTCTAAATGAAAATAAATGAGTTACTTATGCAATCATGTGCCTAATTAGTTTTGTAAAAGTGCTGTTGATAAGCCTGTTTTAAATAAATATAATATAAGCCTGTATATATATATAAATAATAAATTTGGACCTAAAAACCTTTCAAAAGTAGAAATCCAATGATATTTGCAATAAGATATCCATTTCTGGTGAACTTTGTAATAAAATTTAAAAAACTCATGTCTCGCTCTGTAAGAGGAGATTTATTTTTATAGAAATAGTCTATGGGGCCAGTTGCAGTTTGTGGTAATTGTAAAAGTTTATGTCAGTTTGTATTTTGCTACAAAAAGTAAAATAAAGTGTGTAAATGAAAATAAATGAGTTTAAATATATCAAATCTTACAAAACATTTTTTTTTTAAACTAATACTAAAATTCAATTTAATCTTCTATGTCCCAGCTACTCCGTTGGCCTAAAGTCCCTAAAATACTAGCAACATGTTCTCTCTGGATGATAAATGCAATACGTTGAATAAAATGATACCGAGCTCGGACATCGCCAGAATTTTCTTTCAGGAGGGTACCTAAGTCACAACTAAACATTTTAGCTTATGTACACCAAACACCTGAAGTTTCTACAACAAAGGGTAAGAAAAGATAATTTTGTTTAAGGTCCGAATATTTTTGGTGTTTGGCCTTACTGGCAGATTCTGCGGCTGATCCAGCAATTGCAGAATTACCTTGAATGTGGGAAGCGGCATAAGTATCAACGCAAGTTGAATCCCAAATGAGACTTCGACCATTACGCCATGGCACTAAAGTGGGCATCAGGCCGCTTCCCATCAGCACGGCTTAAGCCAGGAGGTTTAATGACTGATGAAAATATAATTAATAGTTTAAATTATATAAATTTAGTTTAGTTTAAAACTTATAGGTAACACACTCGCACTCATTTAAAAACTACTAGCTGCCTCTTTAAACAAAATGTCAAACGTCTGATCGGCATATTTTGTACTCACTTCACTTTTGTTTTAGTTTGTCTGGCGCCCATAATGTGTTATATTTTTTAGGAGGCGATTTTAGAGCATTTGAATTGTTTATAATTCCATGTTCCATGACCCAATACCAATTCCGCTCAAACAAGTCATCACCTTCCTTAAACTCACTACATACAAATTGAGTAATACTCCATATAGACTGTTACTAGAGTAACTATTGGTATATATACATACATAACTACTAGTATAAGGGTGTGTATACACTTGGGGTGGTGAGTGCAGACGTAAGATGATACGGGGCACTCAAGTTAGTCAATACGAAGATATCAAGATGCACCCTCGACTTTATATCAATCGAATAGTCTTTAAGAGTTGCTCGACTGTCCACTGGAATATCACTTTCCTATATAAATTTGTCTTTATTATTAATTAATGAATTTATGTTTATTTGTAATATATTTTGTACATTATGTTATATGACATGTCATTTTAGGTGTTTTAAATATGTTTATAATAAGATTTTTTTTTAATTTAAAATAAAACAAATTATAATAATAATATGTAGGACAATTTACACAAATTGCTCTGGTCACAAACTAGGCTTGTATTATGTGTACCAGAAACAATGATATAATACATATTTTATTTTATAAACACCCAGACCATGACAGACTGTCAGAAAAGCGTACTAATATTTATTTGCTATGGGTGGGAATCGAACCCACGACCTCCGGATTCAACGCCAAAGGCGCAACCACTAGTCTACGGAGGCTGTCAAATGTTATGAAATTAGATAAAGCTTTATTTCAACGACTATGTCGCAACTTTTGTTATTATTTTTGAATTACACCCTTTTCCCCTGAAAAGTTAAAAAATATTTTTAAGGGCCTTGTACTTTTATACCTTTGTACTATTAAGTTAAACCAAATATTAATAATAAATATCATCACGGGTGCCTTTTTGGCTCCCAAGAACCGTTTAATCGGTTTCAGGGTACCCAGCGGAGGGATTAACCCATACTCATATCGCCGATGGTATTTCAGAGACTAACAAGTGGCGAACTTGTTGCAGTGTTTTATGATGGTATAGCCGTAGTCTGTTAACTGTAACGTAACTAGTGTCGGTTTTTAAAAAACTTGTGAGAATATAACAGTATTTGAAATGTCATTTTAAAGCTATATATAGCACACAAGTAATAATAAATAATTAAACTTTAAAAAAAAAAGTTATATGTTCATAAATAAAATAATATATATAAAGTTTTGTAACTTCTTTAAAAAATAAAACTTAAAAAAAGCGTTAAACCATCCTATATATATATATATATCTTCACGGGTGCCTTACGGCGCCCGAGACCGCCTAGACGGCCCCAGGGTACCCAGCGGAGGGGCTTTAATCCCACCTCGTCGTAGCCGATGGTATGAGTCTGCACCGAACAAGTGGCTAGCTCGTCGCGATGTTTTGAATAGACCTAATAACCCATCTATAAACAGTTTCACAGGTTGGTATAGTGAAACCGGGACCGACAGCTTAACGTGCTCTCCGAGGCACTATATAGTGGTGTTGTCAAACAAATTTACATAATTTTTTTAATTAAAAACTCATTGGTACACACCGGGATTCGAACCAGGGACCTTAGTGTTTTTAAGTCCAAGGTCTAACCAACTCGGCCACCACGTAATTATCATCAATAAATCATCCTAATAAAAATAAATTTAACCAAAAATCATTAGCTATTAAAATAAATGCATTCAAAACCAAACTTAGACCAAATCTCACTAAACTAAAAGAAACAAAAATTCAAATATCTCCTTCACTGATTCACAATAAAAATCTTCCCTAATATAAATAAAGTGAACAATACACTATACACATTGCGCATCTTGCACCCTGACTGAATCGACCGCACTAAAATACAAATGACTCTATTTACGCCAAATCTTCACCAATACTCCCTTAAAAACTGCCCAATATTTGCCAGTCCTACACTCAAATGACACTCGAAAATGTTCATTGTGAAAAATGACGTCATTTCCAGAGATTTAAATGGGTAGAAGTGTCCTTTTTAAATCAGCGAGGGCTATTTAGTTTCGAAAACCTCTTCTTAGGTTCGTAAACCTTTTTGCAAGAGGAAGAATTATTCAGCATAAGGAAGCTACTTACGTTAAAAAGTTCATCTTTTTCGGGCTCCTGGTCTATGATAAATATTATCAAAGCTTATTAGCTTGTATATAAAATAGATTATTAACATTGTACGCCGATATTATTAAACTTACCGAATGTTCACTTAAAAAAACGCTGCAAGATATTTGCGAAAAAAAATGGCTGCTAGAAAATTGGCTGCTAATTTCACACCGGTTACTATTACCGCATTCTTATAAAGTTCGTTCTTGGCATTAAAAAATGCCAGTTCATGTTACGAGGATTGGCTTTGTTTGTCAGTTTTATATAGTACTAACGAACCGTTAATTCAACGGTCGATTTTAGGAATTCGACATTATAGACATAGAACATCCTGACTGACCACCAGACGACCACCTTGACTCAATACCCAGTAAAAAATTGTTTTAGTCCCAATAATAATAATATGTAGGACAATTTACACAAATTGCTCTGGTCACAAACTAAGCTCTAGGCTTGTGCTATGTGTACCAGAAGCAACGATATAATACATATTATATTTTGATGAAATACGTACTATTTTTTTTGCAATGGATGGGAATCGAGCCCACGACCTCCGGATACAACGCTAAAGGCGCAACCACTAGACTACGGAGACGGTCAAATGCACTCTATATTAGTTTCAAGCTATGAATAATTTTAAAACTAAAAAGTGTGACATGTCTAATTCTTTTTTTAAAATCTCTAGTCCCCTCATCCCCTCCTTGTATCTTATTGTTGGGACTATTTACTTCGGGGTTCCCTTTGAGGGGGGAGGGGGACGAAGCGATAATAGCGCGTTCTTTCTTAGGAATGTTAAAAAAGCCATTTGTATTCACATCAGGGCGTAGCGGGTTAGGTTTTTGAATCGTCATTTTGGACCGGATGGAAGCGTTGTTGTTCTTAGGTTTATTCCTTGCAATGTTTTTATTTGGTAGAATCTATGCAGTAGTATTTATTTTATTTAAAAACTTTATTGCACAAATTGAGTACAAAGCGGACTTAATATCGCTTGGCATTCTCTACCAGTCAAACCTTTGGGACAAATTAAGCAGTAAGTAGGTAAAATAGCTGCAGTAAAATACATTAAAAAAATAGAGTATACAAATATTATACATACACACCAATACTCACTACATATACATACATATCATAAATTATGTTAATAATATACATACATAATAATAAAATAGCAAATATTACAGCAACAGCACAATATAGCACTACCCACAGCACAATAATTATTTAAAGCAGAAACACAGAATGAGATGAGAGAGAGTGAGTGAGCCCAAACGAATAATAAAAAGGAAAAGACACATTCACATATTCAAAAAGTGTTTATACACTAGTCTCTTAAATAATAGTACCCCTATAGCCGTTCCCCGATAATCTATCTATATATTTTTACCGATAGTATCTATATAGTATTTACTGACTTTATTGTATGTACACTAATCTATACTAGTATTCATCATCATCATCATCATGCCAGCCTTTCGCGCGTCCACTGTTGGACATAGGCCTCCCCCAAAGATCGCCTCAACGACCGGTTCTGCGCTGCCTGTATACATCGGCTTCCCGCGACCTTTTTCAGGTCGTCGGTCCATCTTGTGAGGGGCCTGTCTCTGCTTCGTCCTCCAGCACGCGGTCGCCACTCGAGAACATTAATGCCCCAACGGCCGTCCGTTCTGCGAGCTATGTGGCCTGCGCACTGCCACTTAAGTTTGGCGATTCTGGAGATACTAATATTATAAAGAGAAAAGATTTTATTCTTTGTTTGTTCGGATAAAATCAAAAACTATTAAACCGATTTTAAAAATTCTTTCACATATTATACGAGTAATATGAGCTATTTTCGATTGAGCTATCCCATTTCTTTTAAATTAAACGGATAGTTAAACCGCACAGATAGTAACCTATGTGGACTAATATGTGGTGATGCGTTTATTTTTGGTCATAGTTATTTTGGACAAATTGTTTATTAATGACTGTGCCAATCGCATAGACTTCATAGATGATTACTTCACATTGTATTTCATTGTACACGGAAATGTGTTTATTATTATATAATGACGCCTGCGCAGACTAGTGGTTGTATTCGGAGGTCGTGGGTTCGATTTCCACCTATGCCAAAAACATATTAGTATGTTTATACAATTTGTCATGGTCTGGGTGTTAATAAAATATAATATGTATTATATCGTTGTTTCTGGTACACATAGTACAAGCCTAGAGCTTAGTTTGTAACCAGAGCAATATGTGTAAATTGTCTTACATATTATTATTATTGTTATTATTATGTATACTTGTCTACTTCAATTATTATATGATCCATTGCCAGGTAAAAGTTAGTTAAATGCCTATAATTTCTAAATATAATTATAAACGAGTTTTTAATAAAAAAAAAATGTACATTTGTTTGACAACACCACTATAGTGCTTTGGAGAGCACGTTAAGCTGTCGGTCCCGGTTTCACTATACCAACTTGTGAAACTGTTTATAGATGGGTTATTGAGTCTATTCAAAACATCGCGACAATCTAGCCACTTTTTCGGTGTAGACTCATACCATCGGCTACGACGAGGTGGGATTAAAACACCTCCGCTGGGTACCCTGGGGCCGTCTAAGCGGTCTCGGGCGCCGTAAGGCACCCGTGATGATATATATATATATAATTATAAATTAATTAAACTAGAACTTAGCGGTTAACGCGTCCCGAATAATTTCTCTTCAAAATCATCCCTTGAGCTCAAAATAACCCCCAAAAAATCGCTTCATCTCGTATTCTCGCAACGTGCGGCAAAAAGCATTCTCAATTTGAAACGAGAATTTCATTGTAAGAAAGTTATCGCACCAAGCGATGGTTTGTGATTATTACAAAAACGGCACTTCAACACGTATTTCGTAGCACTTCTAAACGTGATTTAAGCAACGGTTCTATTTGCTTGAACGTTGAATTTTAAAACACTAATAATTATAATTTTGTTGTAATTGTTATAAAAACAGCATTTCAACACGTATTTCGTAGCACTTCTTAACGTGATTAAAGCAACGGTTCTATTTGCTTGAACGTTGAATTTTAAAACACTAATAATTATAATTTTGTTGCACTATTACTTGAAGATAAGAATTAGCGTGATTAGGTATAGGCTGTAATTGTTATAAAAACAGCATTTCAACACGTATTTCGTAGCACTTCTAAACGTGATTTAAGCAACGGTTCTATTTGCTTGAACGTTGAATTTTAAAACACTAATAATTATAATTTTGTTGTAATTGTTATAAAAACAGCATTTCAACACGTATTTCGTAGCACTTCTTAACGTGATTAAAGCAACGGTTCTATTTGCTTGAACGTTGAATTTTAAAACACTAATAATTATAATTTTGTTGCACTATTACTTGAAGATAAGAATTAGCGTGATTAGGTATAGGCTGTAATTGTTATAAAAACAGCATTTCAACACGTATTTCGTAGCACTTCTAAACGTGATTTAAGCAACGGTTCTATTTGCTTGAACGTTGAATTTTAAAACACTAATAATTATAATTTTGTTGCACTATTACTTGAAATCAAGAATTAGTGTGATTAGGTATAGGTTGTAATTGTTATAAAAAAGCATTTTAATACATATTTCGTAGCACTTTTTAACGTGATTAAAGCAACGGTTCTATTTGCTTAAACGTTGAATTTTAAAACACTAATAATTATAATTTTGTTGCACTATTACTTGATACTAAGAATTAGCGTGATTAGGTATAGGCTGTAATTGTTATAAAAACAGCATTTCAACACGTATTTCGTAGCACTTCTAAACGTGATTTAAGTAACGGTTCTATTTGCTTGAACGTTGAATTTTAAAACACTAATAATTATAATTTTATTGCACTATTACTTGAAACTAAGAATTAGCGTGATTAGTTTGTAAATGTTATAAAAACAGCATTTCAACACGTATTTCGTAGCACTTCTAAACGTGATTTAAGCAACGGTTCTATTTACTTGAACGTTGAATTTTAAAACACTAATAATTATAATTTTGTTGCACTATTACTTAAAATCAAGAATTAGTGTGATTAGGTATAGGTTGTAATTGTTATAAAAAAGCATTTCAATACGTATTTCGTAGCACTTCTAAACGTGATTTAAGCAACGGTTCTATTTGCTGGAACGTTGAATTTTAAAACACTAATAATTATAATTTTGTTGCACTATTACTTGAAACTGAGAATTAGTGTGATTAGGTATAGGTTGTAATTGTTATAAAAACAGCATTTCAACACGAATTTCGTAGCACTTCTAAACGTGATGTTCTATTTGCTTGAACGTCGAATTTTAAAACACAAATAATTACAATTTTGTTGTACTATTACTTAAAACCAAGAGTTAGTGTGATTAGGTATAGGTTGTAATTGTTATAAAACAGCATTTCAATACGTATTTCGTAGCACTTCTTAACGTGATTTAAGCAACGGTTCTATTTGCTGGAACGTTGAATTTGAGAACATAAATATTTCGAATTTTATTGTTCTCTGGTTTAAAACCAAGAAGTAGAGTTATTAGGAATGGGTTGTAATTGTTAAATAAAACACTATTTCAACATGTATTTTGTAGCAGTTCTAAAAGTAACATTTTGATTGTAGCTACACTAAAATTGAACACTATAAAAATACATTTTTTTTTTAATACCAAACAGCAAAATTATTAGATATTTTGTAAAAAAAATTTTTTAATTCCAGTTTATTGTGGTTGAATTTTAAAATATTACAATCATAATTTTATAGTCCTGTGTTTAAAAACCAAATGGAAATAGCGTGGTTAGGGAATAGGCTATCAGGATTTAGCATACCGTATTTCTGGAGATTAGAATATACAAAACCATTGTTATATTTGCATGAAAATACAATTAACAGAACAACTTTTGGCTGTAGTTGAGCAGAATTTTTTTTTTGTATAAATCTATATAGAGTACCTACTTCCGGTTTTAGTCTGTAGGTTCACCGGTATTTTGAAGACTACTGCATTGATTTCTTGTCGAGGTGGTAGCCTCAAAAATATTAAAATAGACTATTAATGCAAATTCGTCGCTGTCGCCGCCCATTTCGTAATCGCATCATTACGGCATACCGGCATACTGGGAGCGATCAATGTTGTTAATTTGTAGTTCCGCTTACTACCAGGTAGATACAAAGTCACATGCCGTATTCCAAAAAGTTTTTAATGATAAAAAAATGCCCTACAGTTGTGCAACACCACTATAGAGGATTTTGAGCGTATTTTTTTTTATTGAATTGAGTTTATAAATAGTTTATTAAGTCTATGTAACCCGCAACGATTTGACCACTTGTTTGGTGTAAATTTTTTTTATTGAATTGCGTTTATAAATAGTTTATTAAGTCTATGTAACCCGCAACGATTTGACCACTTGTTTGGTGTAAATTGTTTTTATTGAATTGAGTTTATAAATAGTTTATTAAGTCTATGTAACCCGCAACGATTTGACCACTTGTTTAGTGTAAACTCAAAATGCCATAGAAGAGGTGCGAATAAAACCCCATCGCTGGGTACCCTGACGGCGCTATCTAGGCGTTTCCGGGCACCCGTGATGGTACATAGCTATACTAATATTATAAAGCTGAAGACTTTATCTGTTTGGTTGAACGCGTTAATCTCAGGAACTACTGGTTCGAATTAAAAAGTTATTTTAGTGTCGGATAGCCCATTTATCGAGGAAGGCTATAGGTTGCATAACATCACGCTACGACCAATAGTAGCGTAGTAACAATGAAAAATTTGCAAAAACGGGAAAAAAAATATTTGAGAGCGTTTAATTTTTTTAGAACAAAGTACAAAAGGTCATAAAAATGTAAACCGTTGTAAATAAAAATGTAGACATATATCTATTGTTAGATGAAAAAAATAAAGGAGTATTATTTCGTGGAAAAAATCTTGAAACGTCTTTAACAGCGGAGGTTATACGCGAGGTCGGTATACATATAACAAAGATTAATGATCTAGATACATCAGAACATAGAGGAACGTGTGGATAATTTAGTAAAACCTTTGACGATAAACATGGAGGAAAGTTATTAGGGTTTTGTAGATTATTAAGGGAACAGAACCTTTCTAGGATGATTCAGTCCTGTCTGTCTGTATATCCAGACCGATATGTCGTAACCCGAATCGGTAGAAGGAACTTGGTTTGAGTAATAACCAGTAGCTGTACAATAAGTTTTTGCTAACTGTACATTTTTTTATTAGAGCACGACATGTGACTTTGATCTACCTGGTGGTGAGCAGACCTACAAAGTCCATGAATGGGGTCAACCTATAATGTTCTTAAACAATATTGATCACTCCCACTATTAACGCCCATATGCAATGATGCGATTACGAAATGGGGGCGACAATGACGAATTGCATTACGATTATATTTTAATATACTCGCTACCTTGTCAATTAAAATACCCATTTCGTAACCGCACCCTGAAAGGAGACTACCACCTCGACAATCGATGCAATAGTCTCCTGAAAACCGGTGAACCCATAGACTAAAACCGAAAATTGACTAGGTCTACCAGATTACAGTCGCAAACGACTGCAGTTTGGAGATGCCAACTGTAGTTGTTTGCGATACCCGATACCAATAGAGTTATTTTCCCGAGTAGTACATAATTCAAACTTGTATTATAACAACTTGTGAAACTGTTTATAGATGGGTCTATTCAAACATCGCGACGAGCTAGCCACTTGTTCGATGTAAACTCATGCCATCGGCTGCGACGAGGTGGGATTAAAAACCCCCCCGGCGCCGTAAGGCACCCGTGATCTAGCGACTACAGTCCCATACGGATGCATATAGCATCAAGTGACCTAGTCATGTTTCGGTTTTAGTCTGTGGGTTCACTGGTTCGGTAGTAGACTACTGCATAGATTTCTTGCCGAGGTGGTAGTCTCCTTTCAGGGTGCGGTTACAAATCGGGCGGCTGAATTGCGAGGATGTTAAAATAAGACTCGTAATGCAAATTCGTCTCTGTCGTCCATTTCGTAATGGCATAATTTAGCCATCATAACAGTGTATCTAAGTAGGTACATAAATTGTTAAGAAAACGCAAACTTTATGACTGAAATAAGATCAGAAAGAAGCCTTCAAAGATAATTTGATTTATCAAAAAAAACTTTTCTTAAAAATTAAGTTACTGTCGTTATTGACGTTAAGGTTAGGAATAACGGTTTTGAAAACCGCTATTAAATATAAAATAAGTAAGCTAAAGTGTATCGTAAACTGAGCCACTCGTGAAAACATCTCATAAAAAATTTGATAGGCTTTAATTCGAAAAAAATGGTTCATGAATATTGAACGAAGTCCATAATAAAATGCCGTTTTATAAACCAAAACATGAAAATATAGATTTTATATTTATGCATAAATAAAAACGAATCAGTGAATGATAAATCTGAGAGGAATATAAATTGGTTTAGGTAAAAATGTAAATTTAGTTATATTATAACAGGTAAAAAAATATATCTCGTATTATATTTATTTTATCTACTATTATTATACATACATAGTAGCCAAGTTGGTTATATCTTACTATCAAAAATATGACAGTTACAAGGTGCTCGGTTTGAACCCCAGTGTGTACCAATAAGTTTTTAATGAACAAAATATCTATATTTGCGTGATACGCAAACGAACACCATTATAATGCCTTGGAGTGCACGTTAAGCTGTCGGTTCCAGTTTCACTATACCTACATGTGAAACTATTTAGAAGATGGGTTATTAGGTCTTTGACCGCCTCTGTAGTCATAGTGGTTGTGCCTTTGGCGTTATATCCGGAACTCGAGGGTTCGGTTCCCGCTTGTGACAAAACAATGTTTAGTCGTTTTTTTCTGTTTAAAAAAATCAGTTTAAACTAAGATCAAGGCTTTTACCAGTAAACCAACAGTACTAATAAATCAAGGAGTATGTACCAACAGTACTAATAAATAAAGGAATATGAACCAACAGTACTCGTATGATGTATATCAAGGAGTATGAACCAACAGTGCTAATAAATCAAGGAGTATGAACCAACAGTACTAATACATCAATGAGTATGAAACAACAGTACTCATACATCAAGGAGTATGAACCAACAGTACTAATACATCAATGAGTATGAACCAACAGTACTAATACATCAAGGAGTTTAACCCAACAGTAATTTTATGTACACCTAGACAAATTGTACAGAAAAACGTATTTCATATCGGTTAACCATAAGTGGAAATCGAACCTACGACCTTGATTACGATAGGCCCTAATTTCATTCGGCAAAATCCTGAAAATTTAATTTCCAGAATATAATGTTCTATGCAGATAACATGCTAGTTCTTTTGTTAGGGCATTCTAGTATTTTTTTTCATTTTGCGGTTTCCATCAAGTTTATTTGGCCAAGCTACAAATGCCTTCAGCCATAAACAGAGTTGGTGCCTACTTTTGTATCCTTGGCCATTGTCAGAATCCACGTTGTCATTTCAAAACTGCACGCGAGAGGACGCTGGCGGTACGTAAAACATTTTACTTGTTGGTCGACTGACGTTGTTACAGTAGTTTGTTGTATTGCGAATTGCAGCTTTTGTATCCTTTTATAACAATAAAAATTTCAGAATATCTTAAATTATAAAGTGGTTTTATTTAAAATTCTTTATTGTACAAAATGTACATAGGCGAGCTTAATGCCTTACATATTCTCTACCAGCTAATCTTTAATTTTCCATGTGAACTTACCATTTATTTATTTAAATCTTTATTGCATACAAAATACAAAGGCGGACTTAATGCCGATAGGCATTCTTTACCAGTCAAATCGTCGGAACAATAAAAGCAGTTTCATCCATCTGGTAAATATACAAAGACCATAAATGGGGTCGATTAAAACATTGTTGCTTAATACTTATCGCTGCTTATTTATTAGAATTGATCGTTCCCGCTATGCCGACTAAATGATGAGGTTATGAAAAGGGCGGCGACAAAGAAGAATTTACATTGGCTGCTTTGTTGTCAAAGTAACTGTCCGTATCATAATAGCACACTAAAAAGAGACTATTATCTTGTCCAGATAGCGATACAGTAGACAGTTTTCTGATATTTCAAGTCAAAATTAAAGTACAACGATAAAAACGAGCCACTTTATACAAAATGCTACCTAATCAAATAATTAATTTGTTATTGTTTCCGATGGATATACTGTTTTTTAAAACTTATAATATAATAAATTATTAATACAAAATTATCATTTAACACATACACAAGGATATTTTTATCGTACCGACCTAGTACCAATTGGTCCTAGGTACAAACATAATTTTAGATATTTCATAAATAAATCACCAGTCGTTGAAAGTTTGCGGAATCAACTTTGAGTCTTCCTGTTTCACGCACGGACAACTATATGTCGCGTGTTCGCGCGTTGGAAAGCCTTCATCTTTGCAGGTGACACGAAGTTAACCAGGTCAGTAGTAATATAATAATTGGGACATGCTATTAGAAATAACAAAAACATAATTATTATTTCAAAATTGTTTTTAACCCTTAGACCCTGATCATAATCCAGGGTCTCCAATTAAAGGGAAGAGGTAGACAAACCCCTGAATCTAAATAGACGTGTTCAAACCACCGTATAATGAAAATGACAGCACTGTTCAGGCATGTGTACATAATACGAATATATCTATCTCCCTCTCTTCTATACTGTACAGGGCTGTTTTCAAATGCAGCCGTGCTGTTAAATTATTTTATTAAAACCTTGTGAAGGATGTACAACATCAAGGCAACAATCGATAAAGTTATTTTTTTTATTGTTATTAATTTTTTGTAGAGCACGGCATGTAATTTTGTATCCACCTAATATTAAGCAAGTTTATGAATGGAGCCGACCAGTTCATACTTAATATCATTAATCGCTCCCACTATGCTAACTAGATGATGCGGTTACGATTAGGGCGGCGACTAAGGCAGATTTCTATTTTAAGTTAACTTTAATATTGCTGCTTTATCGCCAAATCAACTGCATGTTTGGAAACCGCACCCTGAAAGGAGATTACCACCTTGACAATAAATAGGTGCAGTAGTCTCCTGAAAACCGATGAATGTCAGACTAAATTCGAAACATGTCCGGTCACTTGACGGTTTTTCCAACTGTATGCGCGAAGTAATGTATAATTGAATAAATTATTATATGTGCGAAACACCAGTAACAAATAGAACATTAACGCTTCCTCGCTTTTCTATAACCTACTATCACTTTACATTATTTTTAATAACATCATAAAGTGGCCGTTAAACTCAGAAAATGAGAAAAGGTGTAAAAGTAAATGAAAAGAGGAAATTCATTACCTACTGTTTGGTGCTTAGCTATGGCGATACCTTCTAGAGGACATTGGTTATGTGATATTAGTTTACTAGACTGACAACAGAGTAAAATATATTTTTAAAAAGTAGGTAGAGGCGTAAAATAAAAAAAAACTAATATTCGGGGCGAATTGTGTTTCTTCTCCTTTTAAAAAGTAGTTAAAAAATAAATAGGTATAGAACAAAAAAACGGAATGAAGTTAAACACTAATTAATTCGTGAAAACTTCACAAATAACCCTGGCTTGCTTTTTTCTTTCTTTTTCGACTGAACTATATTTATTTAACTATGACCACAGTACATTTGTATACTGTGCCATTTTTTTCTATAAAGAACTCCAATTTCTCTTTAAAAAAAAGATCACGGGTGTCTTACGGCGCCCGAGACTGTAAAGCTTGTCGATCTCAATACAAATATATTATTTAATAATATTTTAATGAAAAAATTAAATTATAAATTATTTTACTGACAAACCAGATATACAAAAGCGAGGTGAAGGGTAAACGTGGCTGCAATTAAAGGCTCTGAAATCGGTGTGCATGTATGAGAAGAGTTATGACTGCGAATGAGGCGAAAGGAGTATGTAGGGACAAGTGGCGCTCGGTTGGTTCTACTTACCCCGTAATGCACCTGGTGTAAAGATAACTATAAATATATATAACATATTTTAACAATTAAGTACATACAAATTAAACAATGGGCACTTGGAAATCCTGTATAGCAAACTCACAGATTTCGATTTGTAAATTTTAATAATTCACAAAATAGGTACAAATACATTTGTTACAAAAATACTAACAAAACAACATTAAAGATATAGTAAAAATAAATTGGTTACTTATGACTAATTGATGATGTGTGCCAAAACAATAATTATAAATAAAATAAAAAGGGAACAATTCGTAATAACAAATTAATATAGTAAACATCGTAATAAATAAAAAAAAAATAATGAGTTAGGGATTTAATATATCCATATTATGTATGAGTGAAAGTGTGTGGGTGTATATATATATTTGTGCGTGTGTGATATATGAACTCGTTTGCATTTATGTTAATTTAGAGTATATTATATAACTTACTACAGTTTCATTGTAAGTCAAGGTAAGGAGAAGTCTTTCAATGCGTATCTTAGCTTTACGACAGTAATGATGTTATGTATATACCTATTATTTTTTATTGGTCTAAATGTCAGTCTAGTAGGGGAGGCCTCCAAAGTATTTAGCGATACGTATGGCCCGGTGTATCGCAGACCGTTAACCGTTAACGGTGTCGAATAGGAAATCGTTACCGTAAGCGCCGAATTATGATTGGTGGAAAAGCTGTTATGCCCTCAGATAAAACTTGATAACAACTTATTATTGCATTTGATTTTAGAAGGATAAGGATATATATATATATATCGAGTTGGTTAGACCTTGAACTTATAAACACTTAGTCTAGTCCCTGGTTCGAATACCGGTGTGTAACAAGTTTTTAATTAAAAAATATCTGTACATTTGTTTGACAACACCACTATAGTGCCTCGGAGAGCACGTTAAGCTGTCGGTCACAGTTTCACTATACCAACTTGTGAAACTGTTTATAGATGGGTTATTGATGCTATTCAAAAGATCGCGATGAGCTAGCCACTTGTTCGGTGTAGACTTATACCATCGGCTACGACGAGGTGGGATTAAAACCCCTCCGCTGGGTACCGTGGGGCCGTCTAGGCGGTCTCGGGCGCCGTAAGGCACCCGTGATGATATGTATGTATGTATGTAAGGATAAAGATTTTTTTTTAGCTCCCGAGAACCGTTTAAACGTTAAGAATTATTATTAAAGGGATTATTATATTTATGTCCGGGTAATTCTAAGAGAACGTTTTACCGGCATATAAAGTACCTAGCCTATATTTCCCCTACCGGTGTGCTAAATTTCGTACATATCGATTAAGGACACTGCATTGACGATCGCGAAGCCCGTGTTTTCCTTACAAAAAAAAATAGCTTTCCATTATTTCTCCACTACTGTTTGTCGCAGAATTAAAATAATATTTTTGTTGCTCATGGTACTTATTAATCTTTCTGTATTGGACTATACGGAAAGATTAATAAGTACTATATATTTTTTTATAAAAAAATATATTTTTATTACAATCGAAATATTTTTACGTACAATTTAAACAACCTAAAAATATTAATTGTGTACCTAATCCTACTTTATCGGTGAATTTTACAGTTGAAAAATATTATGTAATATACATAAATATAGTAACAATAGATTTATTTATGTATCTACATTCTACAATGTACGTATAAACGAATTATTTTTACAAAAATAACTTCACAAAATTAAAAATTCACCAAACTTAAAAAAGCCAATAAAACAAAATTAAATATTCAAAAAATCTCTACCCATTCCGTAAACGTTTATAATTAAAAAACGATTTTTTATCTGGCAACACAAATAGAGCAGTACGTACAAAGTTATACAGGGTACCATTATTTGCGGCCGCGTCACCCGTATTTCTGCTCGAGCCCGGATGTTGTTAATGGGGGAAAATGCGGAAAATTGGGCAATTCATTTTCTGGCCTCGACCACAGTGGAATCAGCCAAATACCTGCTACGGCTAGTCCACCTTTACTATTTATTTTTGTCCACCAAATCAACACATTGACGCCGCTACTTTATTTGTTTGATCTTCTGTGTTTGACAATTGAATTTAAATTAGTGTGCTGCAATAAATTAATTACTAACTTTTTTGTACTAACAATTAATTTTGCACTTAAATTAAATTGTGATGAAAATTTCTACATATACATGGTGACTTTAAAAAGTTGTACTTTGAGCTAATATCTTATACTGATAAAATCTAACAACTTTTCCCGAGGGTGGGACTTGTGTCATAAATGAAAAGCCTTTTATCTATGAAACTAGTAATGTTAAAATGACCAATTTGTATGGGGAAGCCATTTTTTTTTCATTTGCGACACTTTTAGTTTCCATGGGAAAAGTTGTTTGATTTGATCAGTAGAGCCTAATATTAGCCAAAAGTAAACCTTTCAAATTTACCAAGTATAGAGGGTAAATTTGAAAGGCAGACACTATCAGCTGGTGCAATAATGCAGATTATGTTTTTTTTTCAAAATCAAACGGTTTGATTCCCAGCTAGGAGAATATTTTTTTCAAAAATCTAATTATGTAGTTTTAGTTTTTATCAATATCGGTCCCCAGACTCCTTTGAGCATTTTTCGCTATTCCTTGTAGTTTAGGGTAGGACCTTAAAGGCACTTAAAAAATGGTAAATTTCTGTATATAAAAATGAATCCCTATTTCCCTTGATCACGCCATAGCTCGAAAACGACTTAACCGCATTCATCTTTTTTTTATGTTTTACATTTGCGACACATGGTTCCATGCGATAAGTTGTTCCTTTTGATCAGTAGAGCCTCATATGAGCCCAAAGTACAACCTTTCAAATTCGAATGATGGTGGCCGAATTTGATAGACCTACATTACAGTTTTTACGAGTAGGTCCCCAAACCCTGGTGTGTACAAATGAATTTTTATTTGACAATATTATGTACATTTGTTTGACAACACCACTATAGTGCCTCGGAGAGCACGTTAAGCTGCCGGTATTAGTTTCACTATACCAACTTGTGATGATTATTGAGTCTATCCAAACATCACGATGAACTAGCCACCTGTTCGGTGTATGTAGACCCCTCTGCTAGTACCCAGAGGTCGTCTAGGCGGTTTCGTAAAGCACGCGTGATATATTTTTTTAAATTATTTTGGCAACAAGAATATATACTTATAAATATATTAGAAAGTAAACTATGTCCATCTATCATACACTATGTATGTCTTTGAGGATATCAGCTTACAATATAACGAAATTGTGTCACCTTGTATCGAAATCAATACGTAGTAGAACGTACAAAAATATAGCTCTAAAATTAAACACAAACTCACGATCATGATCATCTAGATTTAGAAATTAATATATCACTGAAGCAAATTAAAAGACGTTAGCATCCTTAATTGCCATTTACTTTCTTAATTTAGAGCCTACTAATCTCTTAAAGCAGATAAAGAAAAACAACCTAAACCTATTTTTTATTTATTTACCAAAATCTAAAACCAATTATAATATCAACAACAAGCTCAAGTAAATAATCTTCTTGTAGAATCAATTTCTCAAGAACCTCGTTCATACTTCAAATAAAGCTATTGGGGTCTCAAGATACACAGTAAATTTGATATAATCCCCATTTCTGCAGAATATTTGTGTTTTACGGCGCACCTCATTTAACATTTACAGCTTGGCTTCGGCAGCGTTCGATTCGTCGAAGGCAGCTGTGATTTCCTCAGGCGCTACGATCTTCCCTTCCACATAACTCGCTTTATGTATTAGGTTTTATACGTCTTTTCCTGCAGCATGGATGTGCGTATCATTAATCTTTGTAATAAATATCAGCGTATTCTCCCTTCAGTCTCGTCTTTTGCTTTCTCTCTCGGCGGGAGTTCTCTTGTTATGATCCCCATAGCTTGCGGGCGTGCAGGGAGCACTTAATAAAATGCGTTTTTTCAATTTCTTTTTATTTTTCTACTTTGTATCATATAAGTGGTTTCTAAAACTTGGTGATAGTAGTACAAAGTTTTCTATAATCTTTTATGATTTGTATGATATTGTGAGTTGACTTAGACGGCCTCAGCGTACCCAGCGGCGGGGTTTTTATTTCCACCTTGTCGTTGGTATTCTGAGTCTACACCTAACAAGTGGCCGCGGTGTTTGGATAGGCTGATAGGATGAATAATCCATCACTAAACAGTTTCACGTTTATATAGTGAAAGTAGGGCCGACATTTTTAAACCCTCGGGAGCACTAATGTCGTGTGTCAAACAAATTTTTGATTATTTTTTAATAATCTGACTCATTGTCACACACCGGTCTTCGAACCTTAGACCTCAAAACTAGTGATATTAACTCTAAGTTCTAACCAATTCGGCTACCACGTAAATATATATTTATGTTTTATTATCGGTTTTCAGGAGTTTATTGCATCGATTTCTTGTCGAGTTGGTAGTCTCCTTTCAGGGTGCGGTTACGAAATGGGTTGAATTGACGATAAGGCAGCGAGTATATACACGTATACAATTTGTCGCCACCCATTTCGTAATCGCATCATTAAGCCGGCATATTGGGAACGATCAATTTCGATTAAGAACTTTTGATCGACCTCATTCATGGACTATGCAGGTCTGCTCACCACCAGGTAGATATAAAGTTACATGCTGTACTCCAATAAAAATATATATATAAATAATTTTCTATTCTGTATAATTTTGTTATTATCATTATAGTCTTACCTAAGTTTTACAAATACTTCAGTGCAATTGTTATGTTGTCAGTAGAATTTAACTTTTTGTTAAAACTCAGGATAACGTGAACGGTTTTATTGCCTTTTCTACTTTTATTTATTTCGTTTGTTCACCTTTATAGCCTTTTAGATTTACTGCGTATTTAATTAAAACAACATTATTTGTCTTTATTTGTTTATTTACTTGTTTTTATTTTCTAACGAAATAATAAAATTAATTAGTTTTTGTTTGCTTATAAGTAAATATACTAGTTGAATACCTAAACAAGAAAAAATATTTTAGGAATTTCATTATATCAAATATCTAAGCGTGTAGTGGGCGCCAAGGTCATAGTATTTATATGTATATTAGGTATATAATTTGATTTGCTTTTAATTACCCTTTAAATAGATTTTTTATATCTATTATATGTATACTTAGGCGAAATAACATAACATTTTTTGTTTCTTAGGTAGTTTACACATATTGCTCTGGCCACAAACTAAGGTCTAGGCTTATACTATGTGTAGCAGAAACAACGATATAATACATATTATATTCATAGAAACACCCAGACCAGAATTTCAATACCAAGAGGGAGGTGAGAAGGAAGAATACATATTTTAGAAAGGTTATAATAATTGGTAAGTAGGTACCTATATAGGTTTTACATTGATTTTTTTTTTAGTTTCCGTTGAGGTGAGAGGGATAAAAAGGCGTAAGGATTGTTTTAACTATTATGTCGTAGGATCACGACATAATAGGGGGAAGGAGGGAGCAGGGGCCTATTTAATAAATGTGACAATTGTAATTTACTATGGCAACTCGTAGTACATTGCTCAGATTAGTTGGAATTATTTACTTAGAACTAACTAAACCAAGCAATGTATTATAAAATGTTTACGTTTATGAAATAGATAGATACTTTAAGATAGGATACTTTTTATATATTATTCATGAGAAAGTAAAGTAGCAACCTAAACTATAAATACTATAATTAAAATACACTATATATACCTGGCAGTAAAAAGATTATTTTTAAAAGAAATGCAAAGTAGCTGTTTCAAAATATATATTTAAAATTGAACCTTATACCTTTAAAATTAAAATTATAATGCAAAGTTGATCTACAGTGGTAGTTCCTAAATAAACTCACTCAATTTCTTCACGCCACAGAATCGATATGATAGACATAAAAAGAATGTTGGATGGAATATATAGATATCCTAGCTACTGAACTAGTGACTGCATACTTTTATAGCAATCAGAGACTGCTTGCTCTTATTAAGTAAATAAACATTTTAATCGCATGCCGGCGTGTGTTGAGAGTATTTTGAATAGTAAATGTGTATACGTAGCCTGCTATGCGCATGGTAAATTGCATTTATTTACTCTATTAATAGGTAATAGATGTTTTCGCTGACCGATTTTATGTAGAATTGTAGACGCTTCTTATATAGTTTATTTTATTTTCATCTTTCCGTGATGTTTATAAAAAAACAACGTCTACAATTCTACATAAAATCGGTTAGCCAAAACGCTAACCGATTTTATGTAGAATTGTAGACGCTTCTTATATAGTTAATTTTCTTTTCATTATTTCCGTGATGTTTATAAAAAAACATTACAGAAAGATGAAAAGAAAATAAACTATATAAGAAGCGTCTACAATTCTACATAAAATCAGTCAGCCAAAACATATATTTAAACAGAAGACCCTGATTTTAAATGATAGCATGCCACAGACAAAATAAAATTAATTGTTTAAATTGATTTTAGGTTGAAGTGTAGTATAAAATACTATTATATATCAAAACGTAATTTTATAACCAGTACCTATATAAAGTTACGTTTAGATATAAACAATACAAATGAATAAAAAAGAAAAGATTTCACATATATTATCTAAAAACAAACTATGCGTATGCTCTATTCGTTTTATATTTTGTATATACCCAGGCTAAGCTAATATTGTATTGCCATGTAATGGACATTATTTATTTATTTTAATAATAATTTGTTTTTTTGAATTATGTAAATTATTTTTTTACCGTGACATCCATTTACAGCTGCTTTCATTAACGTATTTAATATTATTATTTAATATGAAATGATGTGGAACTTTTTGATTTCATTACCAATAATTATTAAAGCTGTCCATCAAAACATGTTAAATATACTAGTTTATTTTACTATTATATTATAAGGACCTGGGGCCGTCTAGGCGGTCACGGGCGCCGTAAGGCACCCGTGACCGCCGGGATTCGAACCAGGGACCTAAGTGTTTTTAAGTCCAAGGTCTAACCAACTCGGCCACCACGTATATTATATAGGTGTATAGTTATTATACGTATATTGGCCAAACCGAGTGCAGAATTGTATTAATTGATGAAAAAATAAATATGAAATATGTAAATAATAAAATACTATATTTTGAAGTGCCTGTGAACCACTAATCCATCCTTCTTAATCCATCAAAAAGTGTAGTGACCCCACAGAGTCTTCTTGCAATAAATAATACCGTAGGGTGTTCGGCTGCAATACATAAATTGGAAGGACTTTTGACAGTAGATCCGATAAGGGTGGGGGTGGCCAGCTCGCTGGAAACGACGGATTTTTATCGCTATTATAATTCGGTGGACAGAAGGGGAAGCTGACCAAATGATGGCAACACTGTAGTGTCGCGGGGAAATTCCATTATCTCAGTTGTTTTCCGTTCATATTTTACAGCGTGTTAACTTTTTGATGAAAGAAGATTATGTTATGTTTTTTTTTTAAAGAATATGATACTTACTTTTAAAGAAATTATTATTTTTAACACATATGTAGTTTGGTCGTTTTGAAAAATCCTTATATATTAAATAAATTAAATAAAAAATAAAAGTTATTTTTTGTTGTTTTTAATGGATAAAATCAAAAAAATACTTGAACAATTCTTAAACTTCTGTCACATATATTTTTTCCTCTATATACCTACATAAAGGAAAAAAGAGAATCATATTATATAGGTTAAACAATAATTGGTACCTACAAGTAAGTACTTCAGTCAAACAGTTTTAGCAATAGGTGGACAGATATTTTTTTTTTGTTCTATAAGTTAAACAGGACCCTTATGGGACATATCAGTTCGTAGATCTGTCTAGCTAGACTGATATTTCGAAAACTATACTTTAACGGCAAATATCAATTTCATTGTATTTTACAATTAAAAATAGTATTTAACGTAACAATTATAAAAGGTATGCTCCGCTGGTTTGGGCATATAGAAAGAATGAGTGATGAAAGACTGACGAACCAGATATATAAAAGCGAGGTGAAGGGTAAACGTGGCCGAGGGAGACCAAGACATACGTACCATGACCAAATTGAAAGGGTTTTAAAAGACCGTCCGACCGATTAAAAGTCTCCGAAATCGGCGTGCATGTATGAGAAGAGTTATGACTGTGGAAAAGGCGAAAGTAGTATGTAGGGATAGGGACAAGTGGCGCTCGGTTGTCTCTGCCTACCCTGTAAGGGACCTGGTGTGAAAATAAAAAAAAAAAAAATTATATGAACTGAAATTCACTATTATAATTGTTGCGTTTCATAATAATTATGATTTACAATAACAATTTGTTTCAAGTAAATAGTTCAAACTAAACTAAGCAATGTACTCGTACTATAAATTGTTTTTGTAAATTATAATTGTTATAATGGTGGATTTCAGGTCACATGTCGAGGTAAAAAAAAACGAAATACGTTTAATAATATCGATTGACTACCAATTTAATTAATACTCAATTAATCTCTTTTAATTAGCTTAATTGTAAGACATTTGGAAAGCCCTCCTTGTAATCTTATTATTAGCATTAAACGATTATTTAATTGAAATTTATTAAATTGAGGAAAAATTTATTATAAATACTTATCTGTTGATTTTTATATAAATTAATTAATTGTATAACATTCAATTTAGATTATTAATTAGCTGTAGTACAGTGGGCATAAATGTCAAATAAACGTACGTTGTCTCCCTCCATGTTGGCCTGTGCAACAATACCATGGTATGTTCGGTTTCGTTGATTTTTGTTCTCTCGCAAGGACAATAGATTAATAGTTGACTCCGTTTATTATTATTTTTATTGTCAACATTTGTGTATGTGTGGGGAGAATGGCGACCTAGCCAAGTGCACACTTGAACACTTACACTTGGGCATAAATATTAAATAAACGTACGTTGTCTCACTGCATGTTGGCCTATGCAACAATACCATGGTGTTTCGGTTTCGTTGATTTTTGTTCTCTCGCAAGGACAATAGATTAATAGTTGACTACCCGTTTATTTATTTTTATATTGTCAACATTTGTCTGTGTATGTGTGGGGAGAATGGCGACCTAGCCAAGTGCACACTTGGACCTTATATATACATTTACTTTTGCTTGTCAAAGGTTTACATGAAATAAATATTTTTGACTTTTGACAAAATTCATTTAAATTTAATTCAGTTTAAAGGTTCCTTGGGGTTCCTGGAATATACCAAGTATATATAAAAAAACTGAAAACCGCCAAAATTCGCCTTTTTAAAGAACCACCGGTTAATTAAGTTACAAAACCGGTCACTTGTTTCTGTAATCATATTATTCCTTTTTCACCTAAAACCATTAGGGAATTTCGAGCCACATATCTTCTTGTATACAAGTCGCTCAACAAAATTTATAACCATTCTAAATTTCAAGTAAATCGTACTACTAGTGTTTGAGATATTCATACAGACAAATAAATACTTAAATACGACGGTAACAACCAACTAAATAAAACAAAACTATTACACAAAATAGACGCTAAATTAACTAAAAACTGCTACCGAGTTTGTCTATTTTATTCTACAAGGTGAAAGGTGTGATCGCATTTTGTAAACAGAATTCAAAGAGCACCCAGCGAATGAGTGAATGAGTGGCTACACAGTTAACGGGCGAACACTAAAAGCGGTACCATGTTCTGCAAATTGATTCAATTTGCAGAATAATCTGTACGTTATTGTGCGTGCCTCAGTGCCCCCATCAACGTGTTGAAGAATCCTGTACTGATAAAATAAATCGTTAGATGCCGTTAGCTTTATAGAAGTAGTTCTTGCGCTTTGTCAACGTGAATTGGAGCTTAAATACTCTACTTCCGACGCTTGCGCTTTATTAACAAGAGACCCTTATTTGTCCTGTAGCTTTACCATTAGTTTTTGCTAACGTAATTAATGCGTTAGGAAAGTGCGCCAACAGTATCGTTAATTTTTTTTACTAGCTGTACCCCACGCTGTTTAATTTAAAAGAAATCGTATTAAAAAAAATATTAAAAAAGCCCATGTTACGCGCTGGTAATAGAGCTTACTATTGGTGAGAGATTTTTTAAAATCGGTTTAACAGTTTTTAGTATATCCGGAATAAAAAAAACAGTTACATCGTTTCTTTTTCTTTATCATGTTAGTATAGATGGCAGGCCAAATAAACCGTTAATTGGAAGAACCTAACGATTCGACACGACAGTTAACGGTTTTTGCATCTGTATGGGAGCTGGCAATGAGACCAGTCTAGCGAAGTTGTACAGACCTTCCTCCATCTATCAGAAAAAATCTTATTTAAAATGTATATGATTGTCCCCATCACACCCTATATATAGGATAGGTAATATTTTACTAAATTCATTACCTTCTTGTTAGAGTTTCCTACAAGCGAATAGTCATAAAACGCGAAGCTTACGAGTTAGTCAATTTGTTAGGGTCGGCAAAACAAGATCGCGTAACTTGTGCAAAAGGCTTTGTAACCAGGATATATAGGACGACATCGTGGCGACGGAAAGTCTACAAATGTTGTTGAAATGAACTGAATTTCGCTGAAAAAAATGTTAGGATTTTTTTGGTGTCGAAGTATCAAAGCATGTTTTGTAACCGCATCCTAAATATCTATAATGAAAAACATACAATATACATATAATGAACATAAATACAAACAATATGTAGGTTCTTTTCTTTAAATATTACTAACAACATCACCTACTATACTGAAGTAGTTTTTTTATTATTTTTTTTTCAAATCATATAACATATTATTTTATTGCACATAATAATGTTTATTATGTACAATATACCTATATGAAAATGTTTGTTTTTTTATCAAAAAAGCACAGGCACGCTTTTAGCATCATTTTAATAAAGTATATTTTTTTTATTCTTTATTTTAAAAAAAAATCGAGTCAATATAAACAGGTGAGGGGCTTAGCATAACCACATCGATATAGTTTGCCAATCGATAAAATGAAGTCTATCAATGCACATTCATTCATAAGAACGATATGTATCGATTTTGTCGATTTATCGAGACTATCGATGCTGTTGTGCTAAGGCCCTTTGTCTATATAGCAAGCTCGCCACTTGTTCGGTGCCGATTCAGAATACCATCGGCGACGAGGTTGGAATAAAGATTACCCTGGGGCTCTAGGGAAAAATCAGGGGAGGCGACATGTCGCGTCGCCTCAGTCAAAAACGTATGTATTTTGACAGTGACAGTAGGCGTGAGGTACGCTGTCACCTGCCAAAGTCTATACAATTTTGATTGAAGGCGACACGACACGTCGCGAAAAATCAGGCGATTTTTCTCTAAGGCCCCCGGGTGCCCTAAGCCCGTCTGGGCGGTCTCAGCCGACATATTGCATGATTTTTTTTACCGTTTTTTAGGAAATCCATTATTTTCATTATGTGCTAAAAGTTTGAAGTAGTGCTTATGTTAGTATAGATGACACTAAATATAATAATTAAATAATAAACATGCTAAAACATAATTAGTATTATATAGCCACGATCTCCAAAACTTAGTATAAACCGACCGCTATTAAAACTAACATTTTATAAGCCCTAACTCGTAGCAACACCATAAATTAGACGTATAAACATTACAAACATTAATACTAATCCTCTGTTTATTTTGTAAACTGGAAAGGGACGATATAGCCCAAGTTCTCAAGTTGGATACCCTTAACTATAAGATACGTCATATTGTCAGATACGATACCAACTATAGTTACGATTGTTTGTCAACTGAAATGGCACAGTTAAGTTTGTTTGTTCACAATTATGTCAACAGTGGTTCAACCAATACTGTTTGGTGAACAAAATTGTTATTTTCAAATTAAGAACTATTGGAGCGTCCTTATTTAAAAAGTTTAACGTCTTTTGTTTCTTTTTGTTTTAATTTAAGTAACACTTTTAAACTGTAGGAAGTACTGAAAAACAGGTTAAGTTAAGAATTTAAGTTACCCGTTAAAAAGACTAATATATTGTTTTCAGAATATTGTGTATATTTTCGGTATATAATATATTGTATTTAATAATATTAGTACGTTTTTCTTACTGTTTGTATTATTATTGTAATATTATATGTTTGCATTTGTGATTGGTCAATCACCCAAATGTTAGCTGGTAGATAATGCCTAAGGCATTAAGCTCACCTATGTACAATAATACATTGTATTAAGCTTTCATGTCTTTTTATAATAAAAATATGTTCTATAAATACAAATTAGTTATACCGGGTGCAATCACCCGGTATAACTAATTTGAGTTTCATAAATTTAAAAACAAACGGTGCAACTGTACTTAACATATAAAAATAAATGCTGGTCAAACAAACAACACTTCCAGTCGACTTAGTTTGGCAACCTCGTGCAGACATCCCCTATGTTTACAATTCTCCTTTCAATGACATTACACTGATTGAATCTGTTTTGCGTCCACACGTGTCGGACTGACCAGGTTTATACGCAGTTCACTGGAGCAATGAACAAATTTGCATAGATTTCAAGCCTTCGATTACGTTTTTTTTTATTAAAGCACGACATGTTACTTTGTATCTACCTGGTGGTGAGCAGACTTTATGAGACTTTATATAATTGTTATTAAACAATAGTGGAAACTATGTCGGCTAAATGATGCTATTACGAATATATATTTTAATAACTCGATTCCTTGTCGTCAATTCAACTACCCATTTCGTAACCGCGCCCTGAAAGGAGACTACCACCTCGACAAGAAATCGAGGCAGTAGTCTCCTGAAAACCGGTGAACCCACAGACTAAAACCTCAGTACGAAACGGACAGTTGATTTGACGATAAAGCAGCAAATATATTAAATACGTAATGGAAATTCGTTTTTGTCGATAACCATTTTGTAACCGCATCAATTAGCCGGGAGCGATTAAGTCTATTAACAATGTATTGATCAACCCCATTCGTGGATTTGGTAGGCACCTGTTTACCATAAGGTAGAGCAAAAATCACATGCTACGCTCCATTAAAAAAACACCTATCCTTGCTTATTATTTTATACGTCATTTCGAATGTTTAACGTAGATCCAAGTCAAAAAAATAATAGAATAAAAAGCCAAAATGCTATACAGAAACAAATTAATTCACAAAATATAATATGTGAACTTTGTTAGGTCGAAATAAACCTTACAAAACGTATATTTCTACTTTACGAAGTTTACGTTACTAATCGTGTTTGTAGATATCTTGAAACACAACGTTAGAATGGTTTCCATGCAATTTTCTTTCCCTGTTAGGTATATTTACCAAGTGTACACGCTCCCTTATATAAGGTGACATTACACTTAGTTTCTCATATACAAATATTGTTCTAATATTACGCATATACACGGAACGAGGGTAATTTGCTTACACAAGTAAAGGAACCGACAATTCAATTAGAGAATGCATCAAAATAAACCGTCTATAGAACTTACAATAACACATTTTCAGATATACAAGACAAAATTTTCAGTTATATTAAATTGTTCTTGTTGTATATATTAATAAAGTTAAAAATACAATAGCAAACGGAAATTACAAAAGAGATCGTGGGCTATCGTACTTTCCAAACACGCTTCGGTCGAAGGGTGGAACCCTAAAGAAAAGGTCATCGACCCTTTCTCTACTCAGCTCATGTTACATTCATTAGAAATTCCTACATCCATCTTTTTTCCTCTAACCTACACCCAGTATTGTTATCTCATTCTATCTTTAAATAAACAATTAGCAATTTGATTGTTTATGGAATACTGTATTGAGACATTGACTTTAATTGTTAGTTAATTAGTAGGATGGAATACTATTTGGATGCTTAAGAGCCAAGTCAAGTATCATAGAATTTTATGAGGGTTTTACACTTTGATTAATTGAGGGTATTTTTTAACTTTTCGCATCTGATTTCTAAGCATTGCCACAGAAGAAATAATAGTATTTCTGATTTTAGCAAAGGATTAAATTAAAAAGTTTAATTTTTTTTTTTTTTATCTGACCAGTCTACTAAATAACTACTCAAGTACATTACGTAGATAAACGCAACTTGAAATAAAATTGAAAGTTCGGACAAAAATGTTAATCACTTTAAAAAATAAGCAAAAATTATAATCTTACTAATTTTTCTTATTAACAGTATTTTGCATTTCTTTGTAGAGCTCGTTGGGATGTTTATGGGTGGAACATACTGAGTATTCTAATTTTTAAATGATACTTTGTCTTCTATTGTAATCTGTTAATTGTATATCTTGTACTCATATTTCTAATGCAATAAAAGCTATGACAGATCAAATTAAGAGCGAAAACGTAGGCGGTCTGTCTAAGTTTAATTGCAAAATTTGGCTATAGGTACTAGTACTTAGCGATCACGTTAATTCTCTAAAATAATTTTGCTCACTTCCCAGATATTTTGTAGCATTAATAACACTTGTACAACAAAAAAAAAATCCTTAAAATAAATGTTTGTTTTCAAATTTACAGTGAATACATTTTGAAGTAAAATGGCTACAACATTTGAAGTTTGCTCGAAATTATTTTTTTCACAAACTGGGTCAGGCTGTGCGCACTGTGCAGGTGGTTACGGTGTTATTCTTTTTTTTCAGTTTCAGTATTTTCATGCATTCCGGGTTTGTTACTGTATTCACTATTTTCTTTAGTCTCTATTATAAATTAATTAATACTTACCTTATGTGGAATTATTGGACGTTCATTATTTTTATTACAATTGTTGATTGTACTTAGTTGTTTATAATATAGGCAGGACAATTACCTGAAACAAAAAAAAATATTTCCTTTATTATTCTTTTTTTTTTTAACAAAAGGTTTATGGTATTATATATTTAGTATAAAGCAAAGTTAATGATCTTTATATATATATATATACGTGGTGGCCGAGTTGGTTAGACCTTGGACTTAAAAATACTAAGGTCCCTGGTTTGAATCCCGGTGTGTACCAATGAGTTTTTAATTAAAAAAATTATGTACATTTGTTTGACAACACCACTATTGGGCCTCGGAGAGCACGTTAAGCTGTCGGTCCCGGTTTCACTATACCAACTTGTGAAACTGTTTATAGATGGGTTATTGAGTCTATTCAAAACATCGCGACGAGCTAGCCACTTGTTCGGTGTAGACTCATACCATCGGCTACGACGAGGTGGGATTAAAACCCCTCCGCTGGGTGCCCTGGGGCCGTCTAGGCGGTCTCGGGCGCTGTAAGGCACCCGTGAAGATATGTATGTATGTATGTATGTATGTATGTATATTATATATTGGAACACATCATGTGACTTTATCTACCGGATAGTAAACAGCCCTACAAAGTTAACATCATTGATCGCTTCGGTTATGCCGGCTAAATGATGTGGGAACGAAACGGGCGGCGTCAAAGACAGATTTACATTACGGGTCTACTTTAATATGCCCGCTGTGTTATCATCAAATCATCTGCCTGTTTTATAACCATATACTGAAAGAAGATTACTACCTCAATAAGATATCAATTGTACGCAAAAAATACACGCCAAACTTTATTGTAAATCAAAACATAGTGCCCTACAAACACACCTATAGGAGCTTTCCGCAATACAGTCGTGTAAACGAAAAACAATAGGTGAATCTTTTTGAAAACTAAAATGCGGTAGAGAGCAGAAAAGCTGAGCCAGAGGGGCTAGTGAGCACCAGTTTATGTACTATATAGAGAACGAAACTATTTAAACATATCAGAAAACAATGAATGATAAAATGTATCATGACTAAATATTGCGAATTGGGCGACGACAAAAACGAATTTGCTTTAAGACTCTTCGCTACCTTATCGTGAAATTGACAACCCGTTTCGTAACTGCACCCTGACAGAAGAATACCACCTCGACGAGAAATCAGTGCAGTACGGTCTTGGTAACTGATACACCCACAGACATGACTAGGTCACTTGACGGTTTTTGCATCTGTACGGACAGTGTTAACGATACTCTTCGGCCTAGCTAAGTTATAGAGAGCTTCCTTCCACTTATTTAAGGCTATTTAGTAACAAACACAACCTAAATTGTTATATAATCTTACTATTGACAATTAACTCTAGTTTTTATTTCAACTTAAACACCGTTATTCATAAAAACTTAATGAGTCCTTGAAGAACAATTTAGTTATAAAAGGTTTTGTCTCTTTTTTTTTAGCATCAAAAATTTTATCAGTAAAAGAGAGTTCTCTAACTTAAGAGTTCTTGAAGAACTTAATAAGTTTTTATGAATAGACTTTTAGCGCTGTCTATACAAAGTATGTCCATAAGCCCCAGTAGTCCCGTATGAATCCGTAGGAATGAATAAAAAATACCTCTCACAAAGGGCGTTCAGGTCAAAAGCGAGATCCCTCTTGGTAATAAAGTCTCTCTCGGCAGAAGCTTTCGGAACGCAACGATTCAAATTAAAAAGTAATATGGGGTCTGGACAATTCTAAAGGCTATGTTTTCATATCCAAACATCTGTTGATATATAAAATGCCAATTTGTATATATAAAATATTCAAAAGCGTACCAATTGACATCTGGCATAATCATGAAAGTATGAATAAAATTCGGAAGTAAACTAAGGATTAAAATCGCATACAAAACCAAAAGTGAGAAGCATAATATAACCACTCTTTGAACATTGATATGTTCTAGGAGTGAGAGTAGAATATGGCCAAACGATCATGTTTGAGATTTCGTTCCAACATTAAAATAAACAAATAGTAGTAATTTAACTTTTTTTTTGTGTGTTGTATTTTTTTTTTATAATTGACATATTCTGTTTTTTAAGTAACGTTAGAATATCAAAATAACGAAATCCTGTATACAGAACATTATTTAACCACAACCCGAAATGTTAAGATAGTCAAAAGCACTGGCAATACAAGGGAATAGAGTGCATGACTGTTTTAGTTATCGTTATTGGTGATTGTATTTTTTTTTATGTGTTCGTTATTTTGATAAGTTATCGTTTTCGTTATAAGGAACAGAATATGGTCGCTGGATACAATTATTCATTTTTCTTTAAGTCAAAGTCAAAAATATTTATTTCATGTAAACCTTTACATGTAATTATGCATAGTCAAAAAAAAATATTAAAAACATTTTGTATCAGGGGCTCTAGAGAAAAATCAGGCGAGGCGACGTGTCGTGTCGCCTTCAATCAAAACTGTATAGACTTTGGCAGGTGACAGCGTACCTCACGCCTACTGTCACTGTCAAAATACATACTTTTTGACTGAGGCGACGCGACATGTCGCCTCGCCTGCTTTTTCTCTAGAGCCCAAGGTCTAAGTGTGCGCTTGGTTAGGCTCTTGCATACATAAAATAAATTTAAACCAAACCGAACACACACCACATAACCAACCAGTGTAAGACTAGGCGGTTAGCTGGTTTCATTGACCTGTCCATCGTTATCTGCCACCGAGCCGACCAACCTAGCAGACTATATCTACGCCCCATTTATGCTCCTGAGGCCATATACCTAACCATATTTAATTTTTTTCTTTAAAAACCTTATTTAATCAGACAAAATTTTGTCGACGAATTCTTATAAAAACAATGTTAAACAATCAGCAATAAGGAAAACTAAAAGAATCATGTACCCTATTTTAAGTGTTTTTTAGCATTCCATTTTGTAGTCATTGTATATTAAAAATATCGTTATTGACAATCTACAGTTTACGTTAAAAGAAACATTAAGACCGTGCCAAGTACTAATTTGTGAACAATGCAATATGTGTGACATATCCTGCATATTATTATTATGATTAAATTATATATATTAGAGATTAGGGACGTAAATCCCGTTAAAAAACCAATCTTAAAAACTGTGTTTAAAACGACTTCAGTAAAACACTGATAAGTATGTGAAACTCTATTACTCGCCTTGTGTAAAGCTTACAAAAACTACGCGTAATGCACAAGGAAAGAACGTTAGTTTTAAGAGTATTATAAAGTTGTGTAATTTATCATATTGTCGTGAAGTCGGGAAGCCTGCACTTACCGCCTTAATAAGAGGGTGAATTATGGGAAAGTGCATATAAAAACAAATAAGAACACAGCCCGAGTGCATCTTACAACGCGGCATCGAGAAGAGTACAAGGCGTTCTCACAACTTTTTAACAAACTTTTTTGCTCATATTTTACTCAATAAATTTAAAAAGTTTGTACACTTTGTGAGTCGGCTTCTGCAAGCGGTTTTCATTTTTCATCCACTCGAAAACGTTTAATATACAGATATAGAGTTGATCGCTGTAGACTCGCTCTAAAAGATTTACGAGAAGTACGCTTCATAAACTAGTTTTACATAAAATAATATATAAAGAAAAGTACTAAAGTACGGTCGCGTAGGACAAAGAACCTCGTATGTTGACCCCTTAAGTCAGCGAGGATATAAAAATATACTCGTAATGCAATTCGTCTCTGTCGCCACCTATTGTAATCGCATCATTTAGCTGGCATAGTAGTGAAGCGATCAGTGTTCTTAATCAACAATTATTGATCGACCCCATTCGTGGAATTTCTAGGCCTGTTCACCTCTATGTTTAAAGTCACATGCTGGGCTCCATAAAAAAAGCTTGACAAAATAAAAAAAATGTAAGGATATCCGACAATGACATTAGCAACCACGTGCACTAAAAAGTCATGGACTCTATTGCCTTCTATTACAGATTACTTCTATTACTTCTATTGCTTTTAACTTATTAGGCATTCTGTGTTGTGGGTACTTAAAGGATTTCGTTATTTTGACAATCTATCGTTACAGTTATTAGAAACAGAATAGGGCCTCAGCGACCACATTATGTTTTTCTTAAAGGTAACGTTAGGTTGTCATAATAACCAAATATTTATATACAATTGGGTATTTGACTCCTTTTTGAAATCCGTTTTATATGATTCTTTATTACATAATAATCACACTACATTGATATTTCCGGGATATTTATAAACTATCTATTATTAATAAAAAAAACAATGTTAAAATTTGAATTACCAAAATGGCGCTAATACACTGTTTTGGAGTCTATGTCAAGTGTGGCGTCACACGTAAGTAAACAAACAAGCACAGGTTAAATAATCTCATATATATTATACTCTAATCTATTTCATCTACATGATTTATAATCTGTGTATTGTTTTGTTTACTTGCGTGTGACGTCACCAGTCATCAAGCAATCAAAGATGATTTTGTTATAAATAAAATTGTAAAAAATATTCAATCTACAAAAGATATACATAATTTAGTTTAAAATAAAGTGAAATAGGTTTTTTTACGCCATTGTCTCATAGGATGACCACAATTAATAGTATATTTTTAATGTAGTCAAATAGCCTATTGTCTCACGGAATGCTAAAAACTGTTAACGCAATAGCACCTGTGACACAAGGGAATAAAGTGCTTTTCTTTTTTAGTTATTGTTAAGTGTAATTTTTAAAGGATTTCGTTATTTTGACAAGTTAACGTTTCCGTTATAAGAAACAGAATGTGACCGCTGGGACCTAAAAACTGTGTGTTTTTAAATCTAAGGTCTAACCAACTCGGCCCCATGAATTACATTTAATAAAATACCACCATGGATGCCTAATCGGCTCCCGAGAACCGTTCTATTATATAATCGGCCTAAAGCTACCAGCGAAGGGATCAACCCGTCCTCATTTCGCCAATGGTATTCTGAGGCAACACCTAACAAGTAGCGAGCTTGTTGCGGTGTTTATGATGATATAGCCTCGTTGTTTAAAGCGGTCACCCATCCCAGGTCAGGCCTTGTTGTCATCTGCTGAACTTTGTAATCAGTTGCGCAGTGGCTTAACCACTTAGGCTGGGGCCGCTTTTTTAAATTTAATATTATGTATGAGACAGAGACAATTTTCTTAGCTATCCATGGATTCTCCGTGCGGGTGCCAGGTCCATCGCGTGATTGGAAGACAGGGGAATAAACTGCAGCGTTCCCGGACTTATGACCGCGAAGTAGGTTTAAAGGTATTTTAACTCTCACCTGCATTGTGTTCACTACCCTCTCTACTCTACCACACATATGATGCTGTTAGCGCCATCTTGGAAACACGTTCCATAAAAGTTCCGATGGTTGATTTCTGAAGGCCAAGATCCTTCAATAGACGATGCAAAGACTTTGATGGAATTTCTCTTGCACTCTTGCTTCCACTGCATAAAGTTGAGTTATAAAATCGTTACATACAATAAGGTGTGAAATACGTAAATTTAATGATTATTGATTACCTAAAAAGTAGATAACTATACAGTACTGTTACAGAATAGAAAATAAAAGAGAATTCCTAGAAGCCAAAGGTCACAGTAGATAATGCAGGTTGTTTGCGAAGGCATTACCGCGCCGCGCGTCGACCTCGCCCTTTGACAGCCGTTCTTTGCCTCACGGAATTTAAAAAGAACTTGTAACTCAAGTTTTTTTTTTTTTATTTTTTTTTTTTGATATAAAATGTTTAGCTTTGCAATTCATTATTTTATTTTTCATTAATGGTCAGTGATATTATTATATACTTTCCCTTTAATATATATTTTTTTAAACGTATAGCTGAATAAATGTAGCAAAAATAGAATATTACTATATTACTTACAATAAATACTATTCATTTTTACCGCCGAAAATTTAGTAACTGCGTCATTTGGCTGATCAATGTTGTTAAAAAACACGTTCGGCTCCATTCATGGACTTTGGTCTTTTTACCATAAATTAGAAATTCAAATGATTTATTTCATATATAGATTTTTATAGAGTGTTAATAAAGAAATTGGCTGTTATTAATCACTAAATTTGCATCGATTGTTTTTATTAACTTGAAATTATACACATGTCTTACTCCTACCAAAGTAACCTGCATAGTTCAACGAATCAGAAGGTGAAAATGGCAGTAATGGCAGTGGGCAGGGCACATAGCAGAACTGATGACCGATGGGACAAAAGTAAGAAAAATAGGTGGATTAAATGTTTGGGTCAAATCCGTTGATTTGACCCAAACATAGAAGTCCCGTATTATGGTTATTAACATCATAATCAGCTGTAAGACGTCCACTGTTGAACATAATCCCCTCCTATAGATTTCCAAAAGGACCGGTTGGAAGCGGCTTGCATCCAGCGTATTCTTGCGGTCATAATAAGGTCGTCGGTCCACCTTGTGGGTAGACGTCCTACGCTGCTCTTGCCGGTGCGCGGTCTTCATTTGAGAACTGTACGGTCCCATCGTTCTTCAGTTATGCATGCTATTTGTCCTGTCCACTGCCATTTTCACTTTCTGATTCCCTGAGTTATGCAGGTAACTTTGGTTCGTCTACGTATCTTCTCATTTTTGAATCAATCTCGCAGCGTGTGTGTATGTTGTACGTTTTCGCCAGGGCCATTCGTCTTTCGGGGTGGTAGCCGGGATTCTTAGCACCCCCTGCTTCGCCGCTACCGGAGCCAGGTATAGCGGAGCCGACGTGGGGCCTGGTCTTTCTGTGTCTTATCATTTAAGGAGGATTTGCCCATAATTACCCCGCTGAGGAAGCTATTATTAACAATTAAGATAATACTAATTAAAAAAAGATTACATTCAATAGAATTTCGATGTCAGCAATATCAATACGGGCCAAAAGAAAAGTAATATTTTCAACCATTATGGTTCAAAACAAGATCAAGCACCGAGAACTTTATCAAACATCTTTCTAAAGATTTCGCCCTTAGTATTAAGTAGGACACCAGAGCCTTCCTCAAACAGAAATAATGGGCAGAGATAACGACTCGGCTACGCCATTACCCAATTGGGTAAGCGGGGTTCTATTCTTTTGTCCGGGTTTATCTCGTTGGTTGAAATATGATCTGCGGACCAACTTAGATTGTCGCAGACCCATTCAATTTGAAGAAAAACTCCTGCTCTTCATTAAATAAAGGATACCAATGTGCTGTCACTGTATGTTGGGGACTGTACCTAATGGACAGGAATGCCGATTTGCTGTTAATATTTTTACTGGTTTATACTGTCGGTTTGAAGACAGAATTAGCAGTCACTTACACTATCTACACTATTTTTTTAAATAGAGCAGGGCATGTGACGCTACTTCCACCTAATGATAGGTGGCAATGTAACGTCCAAGAATGTTCTCAACCAATAATAGCAATGATGCCTCAATTGGTTGATTGCACTATGTCTGCCTGAGAAACTTATTCAGGCCTCGTTTATAGGACTACTAATATAAAGAGGAAATATATGTATTTTTGTTTTGTGTTATACCACAGAAGAAATAATAGTACAAGTAGTTATACTCACAAACTACTAGACCGGCGCGAGGACAGAGACGAATTGCATTACGAGTATTTTAATATCCTCACTGCCTTATCGTCAATCCAACCACCCTAAACGAGACTACTACTTTGACAAGAAATCGATGCAGTGGTCTCCTGAAAACTGATATTACATTACATCGGATTTATTTTGAAATAAAACTCGGGGAACAGCTAGTAGTATAATAAAAATAAACCCTAAATAAAGCAATATAAAAAATGTACGTGAATTTTTCCGCACCATGTTGGTAGTACGTTTTTTCACTTATAATAATAATATGTAGGACAAATTACACATATTGCTCTGGTCACCAACTAAGCTCTAGGCTTGTACTATGTGCACCAGAAGCAACGATATAATACATATTATATTTTATAAACACCCAGACCATGACAAACTGTACATAAAAAACGTACTTTTTTTTTTGCCATGGGTGGGAATCGAACCCACGACCTCCGGATACAACGCCAAAGGCGCAACCACTAGTCTGCGGAGGATGTCAATATTGATCGTTATACGATGTCTATGTAAATACTTCTAATAACTAATAATTTAAGTCATCCTTATCTTTCCCATTATGTTTCCAATTAGTATTAGCAGACGTTTTTTCACGGGATGTTAAGGAGACCTAAAAGTCGTAATAAGTAGGGTCGATCAATACTTTGTTGTTTAACAATATATATTGATCGCTTCCTCTATGCCGGCTAAGTGATGCTGTTACTAAATTAGCGGCGACATGGGCGTATTTGCATTACGAGTCTGTGTAATATCCTCGCTGCTTTATTGTTTAAAATAAAAGCATGTAGATACAACAGTACTCATTTTGGAATTTTTTCAAAGCCAACCTTCAAAGGAAAGTAGGCAGAAAATTTCCCTACTTAAATGTTATGTATCGTGCTTTAATCAAAGGTGGTATGAAATCATGTCAGAACATTCTTTGGTTGAACTCAAAGATAGGGACTTGGGATAATGAATGAAATTCCAGGGGAACTATGCGTCGATTGAGCCTTAATTGCAATTCATATTGGCGACCTATTAGAGACCTCCCTAAAGGCTTATGCGTGGGAAGATAGGTAGGATAGGAGATTCAGTTGATAGCTTATGAAGTTTAGAGTAAAGCTATATTTGTCTTTTACTTAATTGCACAGGAAAGAGATTTGCGAACTCGCCTGAAAAAACATCTAAATGTAGTTTTCAGTGATAATTTTTTTTTTTTTTTTTTTTTAAATAACATCGTGAAGATTTTATTTACTCGATCCTAATTACATAATTTCTTTATAAAAAATCTGTTAAGTTTTGAAATGACTAAAGTAATATTTTTTTAGAATTATAAATTAAACTTTGGGTCGTAATTTTTAACTAAAAGTTAATAGATTTTTTTATAATAGGACTATGTAATTAGATCGTGTAAAAAATATTTACACCGCTAAGTTGTTTTTTTTTCCTTAAAAAAAACTTTGATATTACTGAAAAAAATATTTACACGTTTTTAGTCGTTCGAGATCGCGAATCTTTATAAAAAATATGTTAAGTTTTGAAATGACAACTAAAGTAATATTTTTAGAATTATAAATCAAACTTTGGGTGTAATTTCAAAAGTTAATAGATTTTTTAATAATAGGACTATGTAATTAGATCGTGTAAATAATATTTACACATCTGCGTTCTTTTTTTTTCATTAAAAAAACTTTGATATTACTGAAAAAAATATTTACACGTTTTTAGACGTTCGAGATCGCGAATCCTTTTCCTAGCTTCCTAATTGTGTAATCGGGTTTTATCTGGTTAAGTAAAACCCTGTTTTCCTCTTAATTTTTGAGCAATTTTATGTCGGTTGTCATATAGTTGTAACAAAAATGTGTAATCAATGATGCCTTTTCAAACTAAACGCCAGTGCTAAACAGGTGGCACCGAATCACTTGTATATAATAACCACATTATTTAGCTATCAAAATGATGCGGTTACGAAATTGTTGCAACAAAGATGAAATTACTTTTCTCGCTACCTCATTATCAAATTACCTGCCCATTTCTTAATCGCCGAAAGGAGTCTACCATCTCCACAATAAATCGATACAAATAACCGGTGAAACCACAAACTAAAAATGCCACATGACTAGGTCACTTACGGTTTTCACATCTATATGACTAGCGAAGTAATATCGAATCAAGTCAATCAATCAAAACATTTTAAGTCATGTATATACACTTTTTTATCTTCAATTAAAATAGCAGATGATAATCATATAATTTCGACACAACTCAAATGTCGATTTCTCATTCCATAGCGTTGACCCGCGAGGGGTTAAGATGAATAATGGCAACAATACCTTTTAGGTTCATACATTAGGATGAACTATTAAATCAGGTTGGGTTGCTAATGCGCGGTTTGTGGGAACGGCGCTTTGTTTCGAATAATGATTGCGGAGGTTCCCAAACTTTCGGGTTATAATGATTTATTTAAAATTCACATTAACATTTTGATATTTATTTGTGAGTTGACTTTGTTTGGTTAGGTTAGTTAGTTCTTATGTTCGTATTCCTCTTTGTCTGTGAATTAATATTGTTAGTAGGTTTAATAATCAATAATTCAAAATAAAGTTATAGAAACTTAGATGTAAAGTCGGCAACAGCTTAAACTACTCATTGCCATTATTTCTATTGACCAAAATCGGTAGTTTGAGCTGTTGTTCTTCATTTTGCTGCAAACAACAAGGCCGGACCTGGGATGGGTGAATTTATGAGTGGCTTTATACAACGCGGCCATTTCATCATAAATACCGCAACAAGCTCGACACTTGTTAGGTGTTGCCTCTGAATACCATCGGCGATATGAGGACGGGATAAACCTTCCGCTGGGTTACCTGAGGCTGTTTAAACGGTTCTCGGGAGCCAAATAGGCAATCGTGTTTTTTTTTTATATTCAAAGAACTTCTTAAAACATTTATACAAATATGTAATACCAAATTTTTTTTCGCCGAATTCATATAGTTATTATATAAACAATTAGGCAATAAAGTAGGTCTTGAAGCTGTAATTACAAAGTATAATCGTCGGAAAAAACTTAATACAGCAAATAGGTTTCAAACAAGTTTTAACGATGTAGTTAAACGATAAGCGCTGGATGAATGCAATTTGAAGTTTGAGCAAAAGCCGCATAGTTTACACAAGGTTTCGTTGTTTGCTTTATCGCTGATTTGTAAGACACGCCGACAGCCCTCACACAATCAATGGAGTATAAGAGGATCTAAAGGTTGGGATACACTGGAACGTTACAAACGCACTTGCCTATAAGTTCCTATTTAAGTTTTATTATTTGAGTCGGACACTGCATTCGTAATCGCGAAGTATGGTGAACGCTCTCCATATAAAATGAAATGAGCTTTTTCACTTCCAGTAATACTCAATTACTGTTTGTCGCAGAATTAAAATAATATTGTCGGTCATTGTATTTGTTAATCTTTCTGTGTTTAGTTATTTTTTTGTTTTATTTCGAAAAAAAACTTTGTTAATAATATTATAATACAAAAATATTTATTACCCACAACAGAAAGATTTTTGCGTACCATTGCCAATATCAAAATAATAATTGAAATTCGATTAACTGCCAAGTTGTAATATTGGAAGTACGTTTGTATGGGCGCCAAGTCTACTACAGAGTCCTTAATCAACTGCTTGTTTCATAGCTAACACCATGAAAGACGACTACTAACTCTTCAAGTAATATAGTGCCATCATAGTGCCTCGGTGAATACGTTAAGCTATCGGTCCCAGTGTAACTATACGAATACCAACTTGTGGAACTGTTCATAGATTTGTTAACAACGCGATGAACTAGCCACTTGTTCGGTGTAGACTTTTACCATCGGCTACGATGAGGTGGGAATAAAACCCCTCCGCTTGGTACTTTAAGGACGACTAGGTGGTCCCTGATGGTGAGATTTAAAAAAATATATATCACATATTTTTTATGACTTTTGTATGTCTGCAAACCATTCGGTGGATACAAAGTCAAATGCCGTGTACCAATAAAAAAAATGTACTATAGGAGTATCGGTATACATGTATGTATATCCTTAACCTAAAAGAAATTGTGCATCAAAATCGCGTGTTTCTATAATGAAAGCCTACCTCGAAATTGGGGTGGATAATAGTGGAAATTCTCGCATAGAGACACTAATGAAAAATGCTTTCCATTCTGACAGTTTAATTAATTATTTTTTTAATAACTCCAGACGTGTTTATTTTAATAGTGTTTATTATTATATTAATGTAGTGTTTATGACCCGGTATAATTACAGAATGTGTTTTTTAATAAAGCTAAAGGATTTTATAAAATATGTTTGGGGCTTAAATATGGTATGTTGGGTTGGTCGCCTTGCTGGCACTTTTGCAGGGCAGTCAACGATTAACAGGTTAGTGTAACCAGCTAACCACCTAGTCTTAAACTAGTTGTAGCGTGTGTTCGCTTTGGTTGTTTTTTTTCTCCCGCAAGTACAGTAGTTTAATAGTTCACTATCTGTTTATTTTTTATTATATTTTCAACATTTGTCTGTGGGAGGAATGTCGACCTAGCCAAGTGCACACTTGGACCTTATATATACATATATTTTCGCAGGCAACACATAACAAGTGGCGAGCTTGTTTCGGTGTTTATGATGAAATAGCCTCGTTGTATAAAGCGGTCACCCATCCCCGGCCGGCCTTGTTGTCATCTGCTTAACTTTGTTATCAGTTGCGCAGTGACTTGACCACTAGGCTATGGCCGCTTTTTTTTAATTTATTTATTTTATATATTTTTTATTATGATTTTTCATAAATGTCTGTAAAGGTTTACATGAATTTTTTTTTTTGTTTTTCATATTAAACCGAATACATGCTACATAACCAACTAATATAAGACTAGGTGGTTACAAAATTATATCTCTGTCAAGATGATTTTTCAGCACCCCAGCACTTGACGGGTCAAACGCTTCCGAAACCTCCTTTCTATGATAAATCCTGACATTTGCGTGTTCTAAGCAAAGGCACGCTATGTTTACCGGCTTAATTGTAAATATTTGTCAATGAAATAAAACCCCTAAAGTCTAAGGAATAGAATTTGAATTACATCCTAAAGCTATTCTTATTAGACATTTTGGCTATTTTGGTAAAAAAAAAATTACGCTTAATTCCTAATATTTATTCAAACAAGTTGATGCCCGAAACTTCATGCACGTCTTATTTATTATAAATAAAACAAAAACCTTTTAAAACACACTGAGTTTTATAAACTACTTTTACTAGTATTTAAAAAAATGTTTTACAATTTTCTTACTACTTTTTTTTTATTGGAGCACGGCAACTTTGTCTCTACCTAATGGTGAGCAGACCTACAAAATCCATGAATGGGGTCGATCAATATTGTTCTTAAACAACATTGATCGCTCTCACTGTGCCGGCTACATGATGCGATTACGAAATGGGCGGCAACAGAGACGAATTGCATTACGAGTATATTTTAATATCCGTTTAATTGACGATAAGGCAGCGAGGACTCTTTTTTTTTTTTTTTTTTAATTAATTTAATTTAAAAAAACTCTTTCTTTAGTTAAAAAAAGGTATATTTATTCGGACAAATTAATAACAACAGCTTAAACAAGAACTACAAAGGGCAGGGCATAATGGAGGTTGTTGGGAGAGGCCTATGTCGCAAGACACACGGAATACAAAACAGATTAATGCTATGAAATATTAGAATTAATTATAAGATGTATTAACACTGTAATGTTATCAGTATAAATGGCTTTATTATTATTATTATTAAGATGCTATTAGGCTTTTAGGTCAGAATTATCGCCGAACCTAATAAAGACCAATTGCGTGACTTTTGCCTCAGCCGAAATTATTTGATTTTGACAGTTAATAAAGGCAATTATTATTAAGTGTTTATTTATTTATTTAGCACTACAAAAATCTACAGCACATTACAATATAAAGTATAGTGATAAAATTTACATCACAGACCAAACTTTGGCCTTTGCTAGATTTTCTTTTTGTTTATTATACTGTTAATAATGCGGTTTAGGTTTGTGTTTGTGTGTGGGTGTGTGTGTGTGTGTGTATTTGAAAATAAAACTGTGTGTTCGTGTGTATGCATGGCTGTGTATTGATTTTACTTTAGATAGTATGAGCTATTTAATATTATTATTTTTAGACCTGTATGAGATACCTTAAATTAAAATATAAATTAAATTTATATATAGGTATATACATAACAACAGATGAATTTTAAAAACACTCTGTGCAAGTTGGCATATCTGTAACAGTATAGTTATAAAACAGAATACCTATATGTTTGTAGGTAGGAAATAATGCCTCTGCATACACCAAGAGGGAGGCGGGGAGTGCAATGCGCATCAAAACTGGAGTAAATGGGGCGGTTCAAGGGTGAATTAGATTTAATTTTTGATTCGGTTTGCCGGTTCTAGAAGGCGGTTCGGTTAAATTATTCACCGGTTAATTCTTGAAGAACACGCGTTTCAGAATGTGTTCTGTTTGTTTCCTGTAAATTATACTTTCTTGTTGAGTTTGAATTCTTAATTAGAGAATTTGTCTGTATATTTTATAGTTAAGATTTTTTAAATGAAAGTAGTTATGTAATAAATACATAACTATATACAGCCTCCGTAGACTTGTGGTTGCGCCTTTGGCGTTGTATCCGGAGGTCGTGGGTACAATTCCTACCCATGGCAAAAAAAAAGTATTTTTTTTTATTTGGATGTAGAATATTTCCCAATAATGTCCTGTAGCTCTACCACAAGTTTTTGCAAACAATTTTACTATAGTCGCTAGTAACTATAGATAGGAATCAATCAATAAGAAAGGTTTATTTGAAAAATAAAGCGATCCTATTAGTTTATTCTTATCTATAGTTACTAGCGACTATAGTAAAAATCGTATGCAAAAACTTGTGGTACAGCTACTGATCACAAACCAGGATCTATCTAGGCTTGTACTAAATGTACCAGAAACTATGATAGTAATAAGTACATTTTTTTAAACACCCAGACCATGCTAACCATAACAGAAAAACGTACTTATGGTAAATAAAAGTATTAAAACAATTATTTAGACCATCGGCCATGGTCAATAAAAAAACCTTTTTTATTGTATGAACCATCATAGATCACGGGGCGCCCGAGACGGCCTCAGGGTACCCAATGGTGTGTTTTTTCCACCTCGTCATAACCGATGGTATTCTGAGCCAAAACCGAACAAGTGGTCAGCTCGTCGTATGTGTTTGAATATACATAATCCATCTATAAACAGTTTTACAAGTTCGTATAGTGAATCTGGGACCGACAGCTTAACGTGCACCCCGAAGCGCTATAGTCGTGTTTTCAAACAAATGTACAAAATTTTGTTAAATAAACTCTAGGTAAACCTAGACTTGAAGAAACCTATAGTTTTTAGAATTTGTAAAAACTATAGGTTTAACTCACTGTACCTGTATACGTGGTATACATAGTGAATTTGAAAGGTTGTACTTTGGGGTAATATGAAGCCCTCCTAAACAAATCGAAAAAAAAACCAAGGAACCATGTGTCGCAAATAAAATAAAATTTTGGCTTTCCCATAGAAAATTGTCATTTTAAAATTACTAGTTTGTATGGCAAAAGTTATGGTGAAATTTTATTTTTAATTTTTCACATGGTTCTATAGAAAAAGTTGTTCGGTTTGATCAGTAGAACCTCATATTAGTCCAAAGTACAACCTTTCAAAGTCGCCATGTATCTTATAAGTAAAGTAGCCTTAATTATCTAACTTTCAGCTAACACCAAAAACGTATTTGTATAAACCAGAGTATAGTGATAAACTAGATCTGCGCCTAGTGCCAGAATTACGCTATTTTGCAGTGTAATTCACCGCAGAGTGTTACATTAGCTAGAAATGTCATAAGTTATGATATATAAGCACCCTTGCGACCCGTGGGGTCTGTTCAGATTACTTTGTTGAATTTTGGCAAGCATAGACTGTAGGGTAGGTAGGTAAGTAGCGCTTGAATAAAGTATTTTGTAGCAAATTTGAACTCTAATGTGAAGGCATTAAGCACGATAACTGTGTGTAGGACACACAGTTATCGTGTACAGGACATCTTGCTGTTGGTTGTGCTATCTCGAATACTCTATAATTTACTTAGGTACTTAAGTAGGATAAAAGTTATGCCCTAATAAAAAAATAATATAAAAAATACACGTCGACTTGTATAAACTCCTCTTAAAGCCATAAAAAAAAATGTTTTCAATCGACATTTCTCTCACAACCATTTTTTCCTCATTTTGTCCTTTTCTGCTACGAACCTTTCTTTTAAAAATACATGACTCCTCTTGCACTTATTATATATATTTTTATGTAAGCGGACAACTATTTACGAGACAAGCGTAACATAATGTAGATAAACAATTACATTAGACTCACGCACACACAACACATTAACACACACACTCTACACTAACACACACTCCACACTAACACACACACTCCACACTAACACACACCACACTACACACACACCCCACACTAACACACACACACACACCACACACACAGAAACGCATATATTTTCACTTTGTTTTACATGTTTATTTTTAATGTACGTTATTTAAAGGGTTGCTCCTACAGGTTATTATAATTCTTTGAATCTTCGGTTACTGTATACATTTAATATTATTAATCCTTACGACAAACAAATATAACATCCGTTTTCAGATTTTTAAACACAATAGTTTAACTCTAGTCCTACTAATAAACCACCAAATTATCTTGAACCAAAATAGTTTATCGGGCGTGAAGGAAGATAACTTGACATCTGATGCTCAGCCAATGACAGCCGCTAACTGGAGCGATTAAATTAATTACACACTTGCCATAAACACTGACTTGCTTGTACACACCGCCAAACAGATTTCAATGATTTAGTGAAGTCGCGACGAGTGAAAGTGACGTCTGTTGTATATTTACTTGGTTATGTATCTTTATTATGTATATTGGATTTGTTTTTTTTTTAAAGGTGTGCCAAATTTTATTTGGTGTATTTAGAAGGCTTTTCTGTGTTTTTGGGTTGCAATTTTTTTTTTTTTTTTCATAAATGGTACGTTTTTAGTTGTTGTTAGACTCGGGTGTGTGCCTGTCTGTCTGCATGAATACGTCAAGTACTACTCGTTCGATTTACTTTAAATTTGGAATAAAATAGCTAATTCTACATAGGCGAGATGAATGCCTTATGCATTTTCTACCAGCTAAACTTTCAGAAATTGAAATATGCTTAGGGTGCAGAACTCTCTTGAAAAAAATAAGAGATATATCATACCTAAATGATAATATTATGAGTGGGAATCGAACCCACGACCTTGGGATTCAACGCATCCAGCAACCACTATATCAGTGGATCTTAATTATTATATATGAGATTTCAGCATTACATGATCTCACCTTAGTCCAAAGGCATTTTTTTAATATGTAGGACCATTTACACATATTGCTCTGGTTACAAAATAAGTTCTAGGCTTGTACTATGTGTACCAGAAACAACGATACGTATAAATAAAATATTAATAAAAATAAAAAAACAATATAAGGGAAGTTTTCTTTATATTATATATATATATATATATATTTAAGTAAGTATGTAAATATATTATGCAAAAAATTAGAACATTATTAATAATACAAACTATTAATAAAATTTTGATTGTGCCTAGAATTTATTTTGTAATGTTTATACATCAAAAATGGTTTTATTTTGTGGTGAAAAGCCTGTAATCATTATAGAGAACATAGTTCTTAAATATTTCAATGAAACAAAATACAATAATAAAGTTTAAATACCTACTACATGTCAACCTTGTCCAAATTTTGCCTCGGTCCAAATGTTCCCATAACAGCAGCCTGGCAGCATACATACATATTATGTTTTATAAACACCCAGACCATTACAAATTGTACAACCCTTATTACTTTTAATTTAATTTATTTATACCTAATTATATATATATATATATATCTTCACGGGTGCCTTACGACGCCCGAGACCGCCTAGACGGCCCCAGGGTACCAAGCGGAGGGGTTTTAATCCCACCTCGTCGTAGCAGATGGTAGGAGTCTACACCGAGCAAGTGGCTAGCTCGTCGCGATGTTTTGGATAGACTCAATAACCCATCTATAAACAGTTTCACAAGTTGGTATAGTGAAACCGGGACCGACAGCTTAACGTGCTCTCCGAGGCACTATAGTGGTGTTGTCAAACAAATGTACATAATTTTTTTAATTAAAAACTTATTGGTACACACCGGGATTCGAACCAGGGACCTTAGTGTTTTTAAGTCCAAGGTCTAACCAACTCGGCCACCACGTATATAATACCTAATTGATTACAGGAAATGGAAAATTTATTTTTCATAATGGCCTCCCTTCAAATAAAAGTAAGAAATCAAGTCACTGGCAACAGATGGGACTTGGCGTTAATATAAAATTAATTGCGCCAAGAAAGCTAAATTATTAAGATCCGAAGCCAAGTCGAGTTTAAATGAGGTACCTTACTATACGAGTGTACCTCAAGGAAAATTGTTTAAAAGGCATTAATTTTAAATTTTTTTTTGTATATGAATATTGAAATTATTTTAATTATTAAACAATATAATTATTGTAGAAAATCTTTTCAGCGTGACCGATACAGTTTAAACATTATATAATTCCAGAAAAACTATTTAAAAACGCCCATATACTCGTAGATGAGAAAACCGTCACGTGGCCTATTCATATTTCGGTTTTAGTCTGTGGGTTCATGGGTTTGCAAAAATAAAATAAAATTACAATATAAGATTATCCTCATAAGGAATATATAAAAATGTAGTAATAAAAATATTTTTAGGCACAATTTAATAAAAATACACATATAGACGTCGATTTCTAAAAACAAATATTTAGTGGGTAGATAATATCCTGTCCATATAGAGTATCTCCTTTAAGATTATAAATATAAACCTAATGAAAAAGTATACTTACGTAACGATTAATTCATAAAATTAATAAAGGAGACATTTCCTATAGAGAATATATCAAATTCCATTCAGCTCCAGACACGATGGCGTCGACAGTTGTTTGAAACTTTTTTACTCAAAAGAAAATTCACGCTTCCGAACATGCAGCGTCAAGCAAGGACGTTTTCGGAATCACTAATGTAATAAAATAACAAGGGAATTAATATCCGGACAGAAAAAACTATTTCCTGAAAACATATAATAATTTAATACGTTTTTCAGTACAGTTTTTCATGGTGTGGTTGTGTTTATAATATGTATTGATATCTTTGTTTCTGGTACACATAGTACAAGCCTTACAGGGCGATCTGTGTGTAATGTCCTTCATATTCAGCCACGAACATTTTAGTGAATAGAATCATATATATAAACAATAATAATAATATGATCCATGATTCTAAGTGCTAAAATGACAGTTCGTGTGTGAACTAATAAGCTATTCTATGAATATTTTTTCAAAGTATTTGTTTAAATCTTGGTGCATTTAAACCAGATTTATTTGGTAATTATTTTTTATATTTATTGTTTAAGCCATCACTTCAGTGGATAGGATGTACTTTACATTTTTTAACCAAGGAAATCTTCTCAAAACTTTTTCTTCTCTTCTCAAATATTAAACAATTTTTCCCAATTTGGGACAAAAATTTACGAACAGGTAACTATGATATACATGCTGAATTTCTATGTTTTTATGGCTTTGTAAAAAGTACTACATATAGTTTACTAAAGACAGTCTAATGTAATACTGCTCTCCCCTTCACTAAATGTAACGGAAGCAAGGATATAATATTATATTTTATTAACACCCAGACCATGACAAACTGTACAGAAAAAAGTACATTTTTATTTTTGCCATGGGTGGGAATCGAACCCACGACCTACGGATACAACGCCAAAGGCGCAACCACTAGTCTACGGAGGCGTTCTTAAAATCTTGATAGTTTATATAGATTCTTGCCTAGCCTAGTTTAGGGCAATATGACTAGAACACCCTACGTACATACATACATACATATCATCACGGGTGCCTTACGGGGCCCGAGACCGCCTAGACGGCCCCAGGGTACCCAGCAGAGGGGTTTTTAATCCCACCTCGTCGTAGCCGATGGTATGAGCCTACACCGAACAAGTGGCTAGCTCGTCGCGATGCTTCACAAGTTGGTATAGTGAAACCGGGACCGACAGCTTAACGTGCTCTCCGAGGCACTATAGTGGTGTTGTCAAACAAATGTACATATTCATTTATTTGCAACCATAGGTACACTTTTGGAACACTTAGTAATTGTCATAATTTAACAAATATCATTAGATATAAAGAAGAAAAGTAACTACATAATAAATTTAACAAATAACAGTAAAATACAACAAATTCAATTAATAGCAACTGTAAAGGGGTTTTGTCAAGTAAGTAAAACATTAATAAAAATAAAAATAAAAATTATAGTGGCTTAAATGGCATACTTCTGAAAAGGTAGATAATAAACAATATTAGATAAAAAATTAAATAAAAAAAATAGCGGCTGTAAAAGGGCTTTGCATTTATAGTTCTATTTTGTTAATCTATACCCATAATAATATATTTAAAAAAAAATGAATTATGACATAACCACTAATATTCAAACTAATTATGTTATACAAAATAAAATGCAATACCAGATGTCTATACTAGCCAAAGTCATCTATGTCATATAGTTCAAAGTCCTGAAGAAATTACATACATTTTTTTATTAAAAACTTATTGGTACACACCGGGATTCGAACTAGGGACCTAAGTGTTTTTAAGTCGAAGGTCTAACCAACTCGGCCACGTATATTACACCCTACGTATAAAACCGCACACATAGAACTATAACATCCAGAAGTTGCCAAAACTTGATCGTGTATTTTTCATCTCCCCTTTTCTGGATGCCAACACTTGCTGTCGATCCCAGAAAGGGATTTAAAGATTAGGCACGTCGAATGCATCTGTAGTCAGCGACTTAATACCTGCTCCGCTTAGCTTAGAAGACGTAACCATGCTAAAAAGACGGATTTAGGTACTCATGGATATACAGATTATAAACTCATATACGTACAGATAAACCATAATGTTCTTAACGCATTCATGCTTGTTAAACATGCCGTGTATTTTTGCATTTTAGGTAGGATAAACTGAAAATAAATAAAAAATATGCTGAACTTATGTAGTGGATTTTTTAAAGTGTTCTTTAAATTAACCGGTTAGTATATATATGTGACGGCGTCCTTAGACTAGTGGCCTTTGGCGTTGTATCCGGAGGTCGTGGGTTCGATTCCCACCCACGGTAAAGAAATATTACTACGTATTTCTTACAGTTTGTCATGGTCTGGGTGTTTATAAAATATAATATGTATTATTTCGTTGTTACTGGTACATAAAGTATAAGCCTAGAGTTTAGTTTGTGACCAAAGTCATTTGTGTAAATTGTCCTACATATTATTATTATTAATTAGATGAGCCCATTTCGACCTTTCAATACAAAATACTCAAAAAAGAACACCTAAAGAGAGTGCCGAAAAAGTTTAGGGAAAAACATTCGTCAACTGTCTAAATTTATTGACAAGTCTAAGGATCGGATTAATAGTCGTTGCTAAGCAATTGCTAATGCTTAGCCGATGCTTTGGACTGTCAAAGTGCATATGAAAAAACTAAATTTTGACAGTTCCAAGCAATGACTCAGGCTAAGCAACGACTATTAATCCGACAGTAAGAATTTTAGAAAGTAGACATTTAATATTTAGATTAGTTTGGTAGGATTTTTGTTTTGTGCCTATTTAAGCATATATATACATCTATACTGGTTAGACATTATTTTTTATATTTTAAATACTATTGTCTAAACAAAGCAGATGCGATTGAAAATAAGGTAAAAAAAGCTTTTACTTGGTAACGGCCGAGTGCTGAAACCGAGTGTATAACTCGGTTTCAGCACTCGGTATGTATCGTTAATTACCAAAGGGCAAAAAAATGACAGTTATATATTTTCTTATTCAAGGTTAGAATTGAAAATCGTCATACTTTTACACTTGTTAAACTGAACTAGTACAATTCCATACTAGTTGGATTAAATAATATCTACATATTATATAATTTAGTTCAACTAGTACAATTAATATTTTATTTACCTGATGTTAAGCAGACCTACAAAGTGCATGAATGGGGTCGATCAATAAAATTTGTTTAACAATATTGATCGCTTCCACTATACCGGATAAATGATGCGATTACGAAATGGGTGGCGACATGGACGTATTGCATTACGAGTCTATTTTAATATCTTCTTTGCTTTACCGTCAAATCAAGCGCCCGTTTCGTTTAATATAATCGTGAGACGACAGTACATATTGTCCACCTAAAACAATAGTGAATGTAAAACAACCACAGATTTTAGAATAAGGACCTAAATTCAAAGTCAAAATGCCATCATCAGGGCTTAAAAGCAGCCGCGAATTTTGAAAGGAGTCAGCGAACCGTGCCGTTTTACGAGAAAGCCCAGCCAAAACCAGCTATGTCGCATAGAGACAAATTCGCGCTTACACGCGGAATAATAACTGCCGTAGACTATTCAGTGAATTGCTGCAAAATTTTATTCCTTTCCATACACTGGGCTTAGGAAACGAGTTTAGAGAGTACAGCTTGTGTTGTAAGTACGATAAAAAAAATATTTTGAGAAATTTATAATTGAATGTGAATAATTATTCACATATTTATTATAATATACTATATTTTAATAAAAAACATACGAGAAGTGATTCTCTGGGTTGGATTATTAAGATTACAGCAAAAAACTTTGTCAGTCAGGTAAGAAGTTCAATAATTATTTTGTTTATTTATTAATAAAGTGCATCTTACAATTATAAATTAAAATTAAATAATATATTATAAAGGTTATTTATGGAAGTGTATAGATATTTAAATATAGGTATAGTATGTATTTTACAACAAACACCACGCACAACATACACCATACCATACCACATAAACATTCTACCACATACACACATAACACGAACAAATATACATCACACACAAAAAAAAGTTGTACCATAACATCTTCTTGTATTTTTCGTTTATTCCAGTGTTAAAAAAATTTTTATATAGGAAGATCAACTATTAGCTTACACCTATATTCATAAAAACCTATTGAGTGCCTTAAGATCACTTTAGTTATGCGTAAAAGAGACAAAACCTATTTTAACTGAAGTGTTCTTGAAGGACATAACTATACTAAGGACACAAAATACTAACATTCCCAATTCGATTTAGTAATTTACTTTAGCATGAAGCACATGTTCAGGTATTCAGTTCAATGTGAACAAGCATATACAATATTAAAGGTACTTTTTTTATGTATAACACAAAATTTCGTAAGTTATTTTTTTTTTAAGTTCTTTTTTTTTATCAATCATAACCTTTTTTTTTTATTCCGCTCTCTATATACTACCATTTTTAAACCCTTTGTTCCTATATGTTGGAGTTCGTTAGGAATATAGCGGGTGGTGCCGTCGCTTCGCTATGATAAATCTTTGGTGACATTGATGGTAATTTACGAGGTCGTGCGAGTTTAAAGTTCGCCCGATTTTTTTTTATTCAGTTTTTTTTTTATTTATTTATGACATCTGACAAGTACTAGATGTTATATCTCTTTTACTGTCAAAAAAAATGTATATTACTTTAGGATGAATTTGAAAGTTTGTACTTTGGGCTAATATAAGATCAGTAGAGGATCAAATGGATTTTTTTTTCTCATACGCAAATAAAAAAAAATTGCCCTTTCAATAAAAAATGGTCATTTAAACAACACTGGTCTGTATGGAGAAGGCATTGTTTTCTTCATTTGCACATGATTTAATGGGAGATTTCTAATAAATAAATTGAAATTTCTAGTAATAAATTGTTCTATTTGATCAGAAGAACCTCATATTAGCCAAAAGTTCAACTTTTCAAAGTCACCAATATTTATTACCAAAAAACAAGGTTACTAGCATTTTTTTATGAGAGCTTAGCATGTGACCTCACGTCTACCGAATTAAATTAATGCGTTATCGTCGTTTCTATTCCTGAAAATGAACTACCACTTCAACGAGAAATCGATGCAGTAGGCTCCTCAAAACAGTTAAACCCACAGGCTAAAACCAAAACATGAGAAGGTCACTTGACCGTTTTTACCTCTGAATATGCTCGTAGGTTATAAATGGTCCTCCCTCTCACGTAAATGCTTTATTTAATTATAGGAGAAAAACATGTGACCTTGTACCTACCTGCTGTTAAGCAGATAAGGCAGCGAGTATATTAAAATATACTCGTAATGCAATTCGTCATTGTCGCCCCCATTTCATAATCGCATCATTTAGCCAGCATAGTGAGAGCGATCAATATTGTTTAGGAACAATTATTGATTGACCCGATTCATGACTTTGTAGGTCTGCTCACCACCAGGTAGATACAAAGTCACATGTCGTCCTCCAATAAAAAATAATAGACCTATAAAGTCCATGAATGAGGTCGATCAATAAATTGTTGTTTAATAATATTGATCACTCCCACTATGCTTACTAAACGATGCGTTTACGAAATGGTGCCAACAAGGCAACAAGGAAAAATTACGAGTCTTATTTATCAATATCCTCGCTCCTATATTGTCAAATTAACCGCCCGTTTCGTAATCGCACCCTGAAAGGAGACTACCACAAGAAGACAAAATATACTTACATAGATATACGTTGAATAATAACCTTGACTGAATTTCTAATTACATGTTAACTTATTAAACTTGGGCTACCAAAAATGTCACTGAACCTTGTGTATGTAAACATGGCGTAAGCTGGTTCTAATCTCCACCGAGGCAGGCACCCGTTAATATGTTTTGTTAGGAATAAACCACTAAATCCTACGGTGCTCCTGTATTAAAATTAATTTTGGGAGTTTTCTCACTTCAGCTGATATACCTAATAAACATTACTTGCTGGTTTATCAGAAAAATTTGGCCTTTATTTAATTAAATAGAAGAGTAAAATTATCTATCAAGTGCGTATGCACTTAGTGTTTCGTAAGTACAACTGAAGAAAGAATAAAATAACAAATAATGTTTGATTTCAGAAACAAAATATCTTATTAAGTTTTTCAGATAAAAAACTTAAACCTCAACTGATTTTCAAATATCGGTCTGGATCAGATAGACGGACTAAGTGATGACAAAAATATTCTGTTTTTTTGGTAAGAAATTTACGATTTTAGATATTTTATCAACACTTTAATAAATAGCAACGATGATATTTCGTTAACCCACAATTTTATTAAACATTTCTTTAATAATAAATACCCTCACAGGTGCCGTTTTCGCTTATTAGCGGTGGGATTAACCCGTCCTCATTTCACCAATGGTATTCAGAGGCAATACCTAACAAGTGGCAAGCTTGTTGCGATGTTTGTTTATGATAGTATAGCCTCGTTGTTTAAAGCGGTCACCTATCCCAGGACCGGCCTTGTTGTCATATGCTTAATCCTGTTATCAGTTTGCGCAGTGACTTCTTTAATATATCCACTGCTCAAAAAAATTAAGAGTCTAATAGACAATACTATAAAAATAAGTTTTCTCCCATAAAAGTTGTACAAGCTCACTAAAAAACTCTAAAGTTAGTATTTCTATAACATCTTTTTAATCGGCCAGTTCCAAAGCTATGTAACGTCTAATAAGACGATTCTAATTCCAGAGCAATGCAGCGTTGCAGAACACGCTGTAGGTCTGTAAGGAGGCTTACTCTTATCGCTTTTAATTTGAAACCATGCCAGAAAAATAAGACAGCGCTCCCAGAACTGAACGGGTCCGCGATTAGTTCGTTCAACTTTAGCAGCCGAATTAAGGAAAATAGCGCCCAACCTAGTACCGACCGGTATAAGTAAGCAAATTGTGAGACGAGAAAATGCCTTGAAATTGCAAATTTAACCAGCCCAGTTCACATTTCGTGCGAACCCGGCCATCTTCAAGAACCTGCCAGAGAATTCTTTACATTATTTAAAAAAGTAGCGGTGCTAGAAGATTTCATAGCTAGTTTTTTTGCATGACTACTGCAAATTGTACCGAAGAATTCATTTGCTATTCATACAAAATTATTTTCATTTCATTTCCTTGGTATTGTATTTCTGCCTGAATTTTTATTGGGATTGTTAATAAAAGATTATTAGCTATATCATCTGTAATAGAAACATCTCTCTGTCTGTAGGTATTTAGTATTATAGTATTTGCTTTATTGTTATTTTTAGATATTTTATATATATATATAGGCTATTTATTATATATATATATATATATATATATATGTTTTATTGATCTGCATCTACTCTTGGCAGTATATAAATAATACTAGCGTAAAGATATCTATACTAATATAATAAAGAGGAAAGATTTGTATTTTTGTATGTTTGTAATGAATAAACTCAAAAACTACTAGACCGATTGCAATAATTTTTTCACCATTAGAAAGCTGCATTATTCAGAAGTAACATAGGCTATATAATATCACGCTAGGTCCTATAGTTGTGGAGCAGTAACCAAAAATGTTTTAAAAACGGGGGAAAAGTATCGTTTCTGAGGCCTTCCGTGGCGTGCGCTGAGCATATAGTTAAAGTTATACAAACCTGTGCGAAGCCGGGACGGGCCGCTAGTAGGGATTATATTTATTGAATCCATACTTGACGTAATAGTCTTAATTTAGTTCAAATTCAACAGTATGAAGAATAAGCGTATAATCTATACTAATATTATAAAGCTGAAGAGTTTGTTTGTTTGTTTGTTTGTTTGTTTGTTTGAACGCGCTAATCTCAGGAACTACTGATTCGAATTGAAAAAATATTTTCGTGTTGGATAATCCATTTATCGAGAAAGGCTATAGGCTATATAACATCACGCTACGACTAATAGAAGCGGAGTAACAAAGAAAAATGTTGCAAAAACGGGGAAAAATTATTCCTTTTAAGAGCGTACGCTGCGTAAACGGTTAAATTTAAACGCGCAGACAAAGTTGCGCGGGTCAGCTAGTGTGATGATATAATTGTTTAACGTACGTATAGTTTAATTTTAAATCACTATATAATATTAAATGTTGTCTATTAGTTTGAATTAATAGTTACCTATAACAGGTACAGAATGTATTAAAAAAATAAAAGACCTTGCTTTTTTTTTTATTATTTTTTTCCACAGTGTGGAAGGCAAAGATCTTTCGACCATGCAGCCTTAAATAAAAGACCTTGCATAAATAATAGTCCGCCCATACACACATAATCTTCCTAACTAATTTAAGAGACCAAAAAACAGCGGACACAAACGTAAATGAGCTGCCATTTGCTTAACAATCAAAGGTCCGGACTTTCAGAAAAAGCCGCCCACTCTCGATCTTTTGCCACACGAAATAAATGCCCGCCTATAATTTAAACAAATTTCCTGCCCAATGCCGCATTACATCGCGGGAGCAATCTGGGCTGTGATTACGCCAAAAAAAGTTGAGAGCCTCCCTCAGTGACGTTACATCTTAATGTACATAATGGCAAGATATTTAGACCTCGAGTGGTTCTGGCTGCTATACATCAAACGAAAGCATTACCACAAAACGCCTGTTAGATACCGACAGCATAAAATATTCTCAACGTTTTGATATATCTAAGGGATATGGTAATTCTGGATGGCGGAGTCCGAATAGATTCGTACGCCGAAGCCGATTTTGAGGAAAATTGTGTTATTTTTTTAGTTTTGGGTATTTTGATGGATTTTACGGAATCATAAAATGGAAGCCTGGATTTGTTCGAAACATAATCTTACATATAAGTGTTAGTATGTATATTTAGTGTGTATTAGTATATGTAGAACGTGTAGTGAACATACATAAATATACCATACTTGTTATATGTGAAATATACTTGTCAAGTCAAGTTTATACTGTAAATCTTCTGAATATAAAATAAAAAATAAAAAAAATATTGCACCTATTTACTGAGTAATTTGTCTTGAAGCTTTGATAGAGAATGCATAACGGTTTTAAGTCTGCCTTTGCATTAAATTTGTGCAATACAATTTTAGAATCATTAATAAGTAAAATACTTATATAATAATTCTAGCAACAACAGACATAGGAGTAAGGTTTTTGGGCAAAGTATACTATTTTTTTGCTGGCGGTACTTAGACCCGCCTGATTTCTTAGCTAAGTATGAACTCTTACTTAACGTCTTCTACAGGGAGCTTAGGGGCATATTTTACTTAAATGTATATTAAATTGTATGTAAGTCAATTAATTAAAGTTTTATGTGTTTAACAATTTTAAAGGTAGACATTTCTTAATTAGTTATTAGCCCGCCCCGGCTTCGCACGGATCACTAATCATATATATATTATACATATAAAACTTCCGGTTAAAAATACCTAAACAATAGTGAAAATCGCATCAAAATCGGTTGCGTAATTTAGAAGATTTAAGCGTACAGATACAGGAAGCGACTTTGTTTTATACAATGTCTATATTTAAAACATCATGTCCTTAGATCACAAAGCAACGCAACGGGGCGCAATCTCTGAGGCGACAACAAATACGGAGACGGCTTTTTGTTAACCGGATATCTATTTAATGAAAATACTGATTTTTATTATTTATTTATCAAACTTTATTGCATACCTAATACAAAGGCGGACTTAATGACTTTGGGCATTATCTGGCAGTCAAACCTTCGGGACATTACAACATTAAGTTTAGGTAGGTGTGTAATTAAAAATATAATAAGTTTTAATTAAATGGATATTACATTGTGTTAAACCTATTTTTTTTATTATTGTTTTAAATTTCATCTACTTCAAAACGTAAAAGTGGCTCAAACCATCATCATCCTTAACATACAAGCATCAAAACTTTAAAAAAAAAACAGTCGTAGATATTAGCATGAGATTTCACAAAAAGAAAATTATCTTTCCCACTCATACGAGCTTTGTGGGGGGGGTGAACTGTCACTCGCAGCGGCATGTGAGTTACAACCGGTCCTTCGACCCTGCCTAACGAAGGGCAAATCTGTCTGGCAAAGAAGACACTTTGTCTTCACATTTTTTGCCTGCTACCTATATTAGTGTAGCCGGTACTGATGAATAATTTAGTCCAAGAGCTTTTCATAGGCAAAGATTTCGTATGGTTCATTTCCCGTAATGTTTTTGGTAATTATTTATTTAGGCGGAAAATGTTAAGTTAAGTATATTGTATTAATATTTAATACTAAGCTTAAGTAGGCTGGTCATTTTATTATTTTAACTTTAAGGGAAGGTTAAAAAATCATCGATAAAATTTAAATATCGACATTATACTCGTAGCATAACCACATCGATATAAATTGAGGGTCAATTAAATGAAGTCAATGGAATGAACATATTCCATTGACTTCAATATAATGAACATATTCCATTGACTTCAATATTAAATATATTCATATTTCAATATTGTCGATTTTTCGATTCTATCGGTGCTGTTGTTTATAAAAGGATATTAATTGATTCAGTTATTTACTAAAAAATATTTAGTACTTAACATAAAAACTACCAACATATTCTGAATATATAGGGTGAATTTGAAAGGTTGTACTTTGGGATAATATGGGATTCTGTGAAAAAAAAAATGGTTTCCACATAAGAAGAGAAGGCATTTTTTTTTTGATTTGCGATACTAGGTCCCGTGGGAACAGTTGTTCGATTTTATCAGTAGAGCCTCATATTAGCCCAATATACAACCTTTCAAATTCAACCCGTATAGAAATATTTAAAATCTCAATTTTGTAACTCAAACGATGGGTATTGGTTAATAATATATTTCTAAAATCAATCTTTTTTTTTAATATTATAGTCCAAACACCTAAAAGATACTATGATCTGCTATTATTATTTACTTGTAACTTACCTTTAATATTAAAATTATTATTTACTATTAAAATTAACCTACTAATACTACTACTACTAATATTTACTTAATACTTACCTTTATTATATATGTGTCACTGAGGATAAAAATGCATTGTATAAGTGAAGAGCGGTGACTCCCAACACAAGTATTTAAATAAAACTTAAAAACTTTTTACAAAACAACTTACAAAACCCCTTTGCATTAGGGAATTAAGTTAAAAGTAAAGTTTAAAATTAAACTTAAACAATTATAAATAAGACCTAAACTAGTTTACACATTAAAGTGTAGGTTATATATAGCACTGAATTGTCTAAATGACCTAAGTTTACAAGTTGCAAGTACTGTACTTAATTTAAAAGTTGTGCATGTACAAGGAAATTGCTTACATGTACAGTTTTGAACACATGTCCAAATTAAGTATGCAGTACAGCACCAATTACTGAATAAGTGACTTGGACGTGAATTACAATTCGAAAGATCGCTTTACTATTTTAAATTAAATGTGGAATATGAAGCAAGGTATATTAATCCGAGAGCTGTATCACTTTTGAGTTGGTATATTTTGCGGTCACAAATTTAGGTCTAGGCTTGTATTGTGTATACCAAAAACAACTTTTTTTTTACTGGAGCACGGCATGTTACTTTCTATCTACCTAATGGTAAGCAGACTTACAAAATCCATGAATTCATTGTTGTTTATTAGCATATATGGTTCCCACTCAACCGGCAAAATCATGCGGTTACTTACAAAACGGGCAAGACAAAGATGAATTAGCATTACGAGACCGTTTTCATATCCTCGCTGCTTTAACGTCACATTAATCGCCCGTTTCGTAACCGCACCATGAAAGGAGACCACCTCGACAAGAAATGGATGCAATAGTTTTTGTTTCCTAAAAACCGGTTAACCCACAGACTAAAACCGATACATGTGATTTGGTCACTTGTCGGTTTTTGCATCTGTATGGTTACTACATATTTTGTTCCTATCGTTGTATAGGAATAAAAATATATTAACGACCAGTAAAACGTACTAACATCATTTTGTGGGAATCAAACCCTATATACATACATACATATCATCACGGGTGCCTTACGGTGCCCGAGACCGCCTAGACGGCCCCAGGGTAGCCAGCGGAGGGGTTTTAATCCCACCTCGTCGTAGCCGATGGTATGAGTCTACACCGAACAAGTGGCTAGCTCGTTGCGATGTTTTGAATAGAATCAATAACCCATCTATAAACAGTTTCACAAGTTGGCATAGTGAAACAGGGACCGACAGCTTAACGTGCTCTCCGAGGCACTATAGTGGTGTTGTCAAACAAATGTACATATTTTTTTTAATTAAAAACTAATTGGTACACACTGGGATTCGAACCAGGACCTAAGTGTTTTTAAGTCCAAGGTCTAACCAACTAGGCCACCACGTATATTAAACCCTATATCCTCCGAAAAAAACGCTAAAGACGTAACCCCGAGATATGTCAAATGCTATACATTTATTTTACATACATACACACCATTACGCCTATCCCACTGATAAGGGGTAAGCAAAGCACGCCACTTTGAACGATCTCAACATATTTACTTCTCTAGCTTTTTTCACATACATGCAACGATTCATACATTATTTCTTATACTTCATATTTGTTCTTTTTTAAGGACATCTCGAATTTGATCTGTAAAGACGCGTATTGTCGGCTACGTTATCCCCTAAAATAATTCATTCTGAATTTTAATTTTATATATTATTAATTTTACAATAACATTTATTCATGAGTTCTTAGCTAAGCTAGCAGAATATGAAAAAGCGGTTCATAGTGGTTGTATTAAAAAAAAACAAAGTTGATTTTTGCAGGCGCTCCGGCGGCGAGTAGTGTAATCAATTGAAAAACTATTGACAAACGATGTAAAACACACCCACCGCTCTTATACTATAGTAGGTATAGATATAACGAACCAACGGGAACGCCTTCGTTAAACTCGTTTGTTTTTTATTTGTTTTCTAGTTTTTTTTCTATGAAAATTAACTTTTAATATTGTTATTTTTCTGATATTTTATTTACATTATTTTTATCGAAGCACTGCATGTGACTTTTTTTTTATTGGAGCACGACATATGACTTTGTAACTGCCTGGTGGTGAGCAGACAAAGTCCATGAATGGGGTCAATTAATAATTGTTCTTAAACAATATTGATCGCTCCCACTGTGCCGGCTAAATGATGCCATTACGAAATAGGGGGGCGACAATGACGAATTGCATTACGAGTATATTTTAATATACTCGCTGCCTTATCGTCAATTCAACTACCCATTTCGTAACCGCACCCTGAAAGGAGACTACCACCTCGACAAGAAATCGATGCAGTAGTCTCCTGAAAACCTCTCCTGATTTTTATTTACCTGATGTAGGCAGACCTATAAAGTTTTTCAATGGGATCAATCAACACAGTTTAACAGGCTTGCTCGCTCCTATTATGCCGGCTAGCTTTCTCTGAATAATCCTTTTGTCTCGTTAACAGTCATAACCCTATTCAAACATGCATAAAAGTGTCAAGATGCTGATAACCATATGTATGTATGTATGTATGTATAAGAAATGTAGTATGTACGTGCAATAAATACTAAACAGTCGAACATGATGGAATATAGCTGAATATGGGTATCGGGCTTAGGACGATATAAGATGAAATATTCAGTGGTACCCTTAATGTCTATTTCTAGATATACATTTTATATGTATATTACGTGATATATTATGTACATTTATGTCGTTTACACGATATATTATGTATGCCATAACATAGTGCTCTGTATAAAGTGTAATTTGAGAATATAATATATCTATAATATATATATATATATATATTATAAAGAGGTAAAGTTGTTTGTGAGGTTGTAGGGAGTAATCATTGAACCGATTTTGAAAATTCTTTAGTGTTGGATAGCCCATTTATTGAGGAAGGTATAGGCTATATAACATCACACTACGACCAATAGGAGCGGAGCATCAATGAAAAATGTTGGGAAAACGGGGAAAATTTGTTTCTTTTGAGAGCTTCCGTTGCGTGCGCTGCGTAAACGGTTAAAGTTACGCAGACGAAGGTCAGCACTAGGGAATATGCATGTTTTTTTTTATTTCATTAATTGATAGAGTAACTACATTAGAGCCTAAAAACAAATATTCAACATTTTTTAAAGGGTAAAACACAAAAATAAAAGGGTTTAAACTTTGTCTGCCACTACCGCAGTAAAAAACGGTACATCACTAGCCGCCATTTTGTGACATCATTCGTGCTCAAAAACCATATTAGTTTAATGTTATTGCACCTCAAAAGTTAGTTAAAAGGTTTGTTTATCACAAATTATCGTAATAAAGGACAATAAATACCCGAGAAAACAAGAAACTGTAGACTACAGAACACGCGTTGACTTTTGTTTTTGCACGAATGACGTCACATGAAGTGTTTGCTAATGTCGGAGCGTTTAGAAATGCGTTCCGTTTCTACAAAAAAATAAAATTTTTAATCGCATTTATAAAAAAAATAGCTAATCAAAATAAAATAGATTACTGTAAATATGTTCAAAGACATAAAAAGAATATTATATAGGTATTAAAATAATAATAATTGGCGTTACATGCACATTCCCATTGCGAGCGTCAGCTATAACTAATATTTAAAGTTTTTTTTTTTTTTTTAAACTACACTTTTTTACAACTCATTTTTATAGTTTTATTTTTAGGGTAAATCGCTTAGAATGGACAATACTAAAAAAAATATATAGGATAAATCACTAAGAGTATATTTTGACTGAAATACATCTAAGGAGTTACAATAATGACATATTGTAATAAATAAATAAATAAAAGTGTGTTTTGGAACTCCATAATTATCGTAATAATGAAATTTGAACAAGATTATTTTATAGAAATATGATATTTTATAATAAAAAGATAAGAATTCTACTCTCTATGTAGAGATTCTATGAAGAGTTATTTTTGAAGTATAAAGACTTCAAAGATATTTTATCTTTCAGTAAAAAGAACAGTCGGGTACAATTAAAGGTAAGGTAAGTTAAACCCGCATAAACTGCTTTTGTTTAGGAATATTGTATGAGACTTTGTATCTACCTATAAATGAATCAGCCGCTTAATGGTGCGGTTATGTAACAGGCTGCAACAAATTAGCGTTACAAATCTATTTAATTTTACCACGCTGTTTAGTAACTACACCTTGAAAGAAAACTACCACCTCGACAAGAAATCGATTCCGCAGCATCCTGAAAACCGGTGAACCCACAGACTAAAACCAAAACATGCCTGGAGCACTTGATCGTTTTTGAATCTGAAAACGGCAAGTGGTAACGAAGTCATAGAGACCCCTTCCACCAAATTTAAAAACGTTTACTTTACCTTATCGTTTGTCTTTTATAGAGTAAACAAAAGATAAGAATCGGATGTCCAGCGAAATATAAATACAGATGCAGTCACATTGTCCGAGAAGTGTATCCGACCGTAAGACCTGGACCAACAGCAAGATGATATGTGCACTATCTGATGCAGGTATTGTAAAGTGTACCTTAAGACTAAAGGTATAAAGTTTAATATAATAAAGGAATATTGTTCTCTTGTAACAGATTCGAAGTAAGTTCTGAATAGAGAGCGCAATATTTAATATTGTAGGCTTTGGGTATTGGGTATGTATAGAAGAATTCGCTTTTATGATATCGAGGTCAAAAATAGAATTTAAAGGGTATGGGTACCCTGGGGCGTAGGGAATTTTTAATCCCGCCACGTCCTAGCCGATGGTATAAATCTACCTACACTGAACAAGTGGCTAGCTCGTCGCGATGTTTGGATAGACTCAATAAGCCATCTATAAACAGTTTTACAAGTTGGTATAGTGAAACTTGAAATGACAGCATAACGTGCTCTCTGAGATACTATAGTGTTGTCAAATACTAGAGTAAATGTATTAAAAAAAAGGTACACACCGGGGTTTGAACCGGGGACCTAAAACAGTAGTGTTTTTTTTTGTCTGAGGTCTAACCAAATCGGCCACCACGTAGTATTAGCAATATGTATATACAAAATGCAAGAATAATATACACCAGCTGCTATATTTAGAAACTTTTTGCTTTGATGGAAAAACAGGTTTAGTAGCTTGGTAATAAATTTGATTTGTCGCCTTTGTTCCATATCAATGTTTAACTAGCTTTGGTTAAATGGAATCCCAAGTCAAAATTAGGCACAATTCTCTCACCAATAGTGGTAAAGAAATAAGACAAACATTATCATGTATTTCACATCAAACTAAGTGTTGCGGCTTCTAACAAAGTTTTTAGCCCAATGGTATTCAATAAAGGAGAGATGCGACTTCGGCCTCAATATGCATCGACGGCTCCACACATCTCATCTCCTGAGAGTATGTGAGTAACATTCATATGGGACCGACCGCCGAATATCATACTTGGTAATTTCTGCTCATATTCCACATTTGAATGTCTGTTCCAATTCAATGACATTCATACGAAGTGAAATATAAATTGTTTTAAAAGCAATTAGTTTTTGATGTATTTCAGGAGGCTTCTGTATCGATTGAGGAGCCACCTCCTCCAGTTATTTTAGGGGAGATTTAATTTAATGAAAAAGAGCTACTGATATCGTCTTTTTGACGCCCAACGACCAACACTTACGCTGTATTAATAATCTTTTTTTTTTATTTTAGTTTTTTATTGGGGCATGAATGGGGTCAATCAACAATTGTTGTGTTAACAACATTGATCGCTCCCACTATGCTGGCTAAATGATGTGATTACGAAATATTTAGGTGGTCGGCCTCTATAGCTTGCCTAGATCGATTTCGTTACCAACAGATAGAGATCCAAAAAACCGACAAATGACCTAGACATGTTTTGGTGGTATCGATTTCTGGTCGAAATGTCTAATTCGTGTTTGTCGCCGTCCATTCTGCCGTTTCTGTTTCATTTAGCCGGCATAATGGCAGCGATCAACGGGGTTTGTAAGTCTGCTTACTATTAGGTATTTACAAAGTCACATACCTTACTCCAATTAATAAAAAATATACCAATATATGTAATAATAAGTAATACGCTAGCGTATCTTAAAATATCTAAACTGTATCTCTAAAATATTGGTAAAATATTTATATTTGCTTCAAATAGAAGAAATTATTGACTTCGGAATTGTGTCGCTAGTTGTGAATTTCTATGCCACGTATGTCATCCATACATTTGATATTACGAAGAAAATACGCTACCAGAATATCTTATGTGCAAAGAAACTATAGCAGATTCTTATTTGAACTTTATGTTTTGTATTATGTTATCAGATTATAGATGCTAAAAAAGCAATTAAAAGAAACAATAGAGCCATGTAGAGGCTTTATGGTTGAAAGATCTTTGCTTGTCACATCGTGAAAAAAAAATGTAACTGTATCAATTATGTATTTAAGGTAGCGTACAGTATAATATTATTAATACATAAATACGTCAATTTAATCATAACAAGATTTTTCGAATGCAAACGGAAAACAATTTTATACGCTGACCACACACTATGCCTACCAAAACGTTCTTCGCTAATTCATTAATTGTTGTTAAAAGTAGTGAATGAAAAAAAAAATCTTACACTTTAGGAGATTAGTCATGAACTTAATATTTTTTTTTATATAACGGAATCCAGCACGATCTTGCCTAATGTGTGGTCTCAACTTACTGTAATCTTATTTTAAGTTGTGTCATTGCAATACCTAAATAACAATAAACATAAATTTTATTACAAATAATATAAAAAAGCGGCCCCAGCCTAGTGGTTAAACTGCGCAACTGATAACAAGGTTAAGCAGATGACAACAAGGCCGGCCTGGGATGGGTGACCGCTTTATACAACGAGGCTATTTCATCATAAACACCGCAACAAGCTTGCCACTTGTTAGGTATTGCCCCCGAATAACATCAGCGAAATGAGGACGGGTTAATCCCTCCGCTGGGTACACTGAGGCCGCTTAAACGGTTCTCCGGAGCCAAATAGGCACCCGTGATGGTATTTATTTTTTATTACAAATGCTTACATAAATAAACATTGGAATTCAAATAACTTGTAAAAAACGTCCACTACTTCATTACAATTTAATAATAAATTCATAAACCAGACAGCCCGCATAGTTGCGCTAAATTAAGCGGCTGCAATAAAGATTTTCTCGTAAAACTATTCGCTTAAAGCCAACTATTCGGATTAAGCTTCGTACAGCTTTGGGCTTCAGGGTTTGCCATTGCCAGCAGCTGAATGTAGCCTGAAGATGGCTGAATGCCAAGAACGGGCTATGGGTGACTTTCAGGTGGATTTGCCAAAATACAAGAAATAAGATTGTTTGGACTTTAATTGATGGCATTAAGGTTTAATTTGAAATATAAATGTAATTGGTTCTGACATGACTTTAGTAAGGCATGAGTCCAACTTATTACAATCTTCACACATTCCTTATTCTCTGCCATAGTCATAAGTTCATAATCCTTCCTATACATATCAAGCACTTAATTACACTCTTAAATATACGTGATCGCCGAGTAAAATACGTGGTTGCCGAGTAATCGAGTTGTTTAGACCGTAGACTTAAAAACACTCAGGTCTCGGGTCAGGCACCTTTAAAACAACACCTACAGCTGCTAAAGAGGTTTTATTACATCTTAAAATGCTGTACGTGTTAATAGAAATAGAGGCAAGGAAATCACTTCGTGTCTACGAAATAGTATCCCAAAATGACCCAAACTGTGAACACTTGGATAGATATAAATAATTCTCGATAGGATTTTAGAAATATGTACTGACAAACTCTCTGTCTAGCATTTGTCGATCTCCCAAAGGTTAGATGGTACATAATGCCAAAGGCATTACATCTGCATGTAGTTGTAAGCTCTTGTATAATAAAGATTTTTTATTCATTCATTCATCTAATTATTCTGCAGTTGTTTACCACTTTTACATTAGATCTGAAGTGCTAGCGAGAAATATGAATATTTTTGATTTGTTATATACTGAGTGTTTTTATAACAATGATAATATTTTTTTTATAACTCCGGTATTACTTTTAGAACCCATTTTTTTAATAAACGTCCGAAAAACAAATTATCCTGTGAATATATTAATTTTTGTATATGTTAATTTTAAGCATATACGTCTATATGCTTAAAATTACTCCTACAAATACATAATAAATCTTCCTATCTAACAAGTAAAACACAATTAGACAAGTGATAGGCTTTAATTTGTGAGTTTAGTATGAAAGTTAACGTGATTTGTAGATCTTTTAGGTTATTTATCTTTGTTTTTGTAAAGGCGACAATAAAAGGAAAAAATACATGTTTCATTATTTTCATCATAGAACACAATATAAAAATTTTATCACCGTGACAAAAAATATCCAGTATAAGTTAGTAGATGTATGAATAAAATAGAAGCGCTGTATTCTAATTTATTCATACTTCCATGACATCCATATAGAATAGATACAAGTGGCACTAGTTGCTGTGCCTACGCCGCAAAGGACTTAACGTAATGATAAATAAACAATATAGATATACATCAGCCACTAATCTATAATATGCATTATCACTGATCACGTACTGATTAATACCAGTAATTAATCGACGTGATTCAAACGTGACTCTGCACAACTAGTTCTATGTAATGTAATAATTATCTATAAATAATTTTATGACGTATTTTATTTTAATTATACGTGGTGGCCGAGTTGGTTAGACCTTAGACTTAAAAACACTTAGGTCCCTGGTTCAAAACCCGGTGCACCAATGAGTTTTTAATCTAAAAATGTATGTACTTTTCGTTTAACGACACCACTATAGTGCCTCGGAGAGCACGTTAAGCTATCGGTACCATTTTCACTATACCACCTTGTGAAACTATGTATAGATGGGTTATTGAGTCTTTCTTAATATCTCAACGAGCTAACCATTTATTCAGTGAGACTCATACCATCGCTATAACGAAGTGGGAATAAAAATTCCTCCGCTGGGTGCCCTGAAGCCGTCTAGGTGCTTTCGGGCGCCGTTAGGCACCCGTGATGATATTTATTTGTTTTAATTTAATTAACTATTAAATATTTCGAGTCGTATGCTAAAAAAACATAAATACTTATGAAAACTTTCGCTTTATGATCGACTCTGTTAGAGCGAAAAACAATGTTTTTCTATGTTAATCAAGTATGAAAGTATACTGAACGAATGTATGAAATTGGTGAATGGATAAAAGAAAGATGTATCTATATCGATAAACTTAATCTAGAATTCAGTAATAACATGATTGACATAGTTTGTTTTGGTTTTAGTCTCTGGGTTTACTGGTTTTCAGAACCATACTACATCCACTTCTTGTTGAGGTGGTAGTCTACTTTCAGGGTGATAAATTTCCCTTTTCGTAATCGCATCATTAAGTATCGCATAGTAGGAGAACCCAATGCAGTTATACTATTAATAGTGATTCATGAACTTAGGTAGCTTATCATCATATAGATACAAAGTCACATGCCTCCAATTAAAAAAAAAGTCAATTTATGAGTACAAAATCAATCAAGTGTTGATAAAATAACAAGTTGGTAAAAAATATAGTACAATTGTTAAAAAATATGGTAGCGCCCTTAAAATCTACTAGTAACCTGGTAACTACTGAAATTTATACTAAAGTTACTATGGTAACATACAATGCGCAAAAAAAATATTGATCATATATGCAACCAATAAGTGTACAGACTATAGATAAATTACAGTCGAAGGTATAGTTATAGACAAAACACATACGTGAATGGTTTTGCGTACACCGCATATTAGGGGCTCCCGGGAGTCAAGCAAGAATAAACTCAGCAATATTTTAATTTTAGAACGGAAGTCAGCTCACTTATCCGCCGGAAATGGAAAATCTAGATACAGGGGTGTGTGGGTGAAGTGCTGGCGACGCCTGCAATTTAACCCATGAATATCAATTCAGAGGAATATTGTTATTTCAGTTAAAGAATTCTATTATTTTATTTTAACGAGCTGAATTAAACCTACATTTGGCTCAGCAGCAGTATTTTACATAAAAAATATTTATTCATGTAATTATTTATTGGCAGTAAGTTTTGCGAACACAAAATTTATAGATTTTTTTTATAATACTAACCAATACTATCAACATTCATTATTCTATTATATTAGGCTTTCAGGAGATTACTGCATCGATTTCTTGTCGAGGTGGTAGTCTCCTATCAGGGTGCGGTTACGAAATGGGTTGAATTGACGATAAGGCGACAAGTATATCATTTAGCCGGCATAGTGGGAGCGATCAATTTTGTTTAAGAACAATTATTGATCGACCCTATTCATGGACTCGACCAATAATTACTGTGACTTTGTAGGTCTGCTCACCACCAGGTAGATACAAAGTTACATGCCGTGCTCCAATAAAAAAAATGTTGAAACAATGAACATCCTTATATTGGATCTGTCAATTTCATATGGGAATAACAAACCTGTACCCTTAGCGAAGATTATAGAAATTGTCCTTTACCCGTGGGATTAAGTGGAAGTTCCCATACTATTAAACATCAATATATTGGTCATCCATATTCTTGGACTTATCGCGGAGTAGATACAAATAAAAATATAATAAAACTAAAAACTCGCATAGCACAAAAATATTTTTAATTTATTTTTAAAAAAACTCCGAGGGCTGGAACCAAATCCCAAACTTCGGATTACTAGACGGTAAATTCACCACAAATCCACGGCCAATTTAAATTATTTCTAATTTGCCATTTCGTCTGAATGTTACGAACCAATAAAATTAATTTAATTACTTAGACCTCCGTAATGGAGTCCCGAACATTCATCTGAAGGATAATGTTGGAAAAGCTAATCGGCTATATAAACCTTAAGTAAGCCTACAATTTATTCATTTCCTTAATAAAATATGTATATGTATGTACGTGTAAGTATATATACCATGGAAATGTGGAAAGTGTTTTTAGTTGATTATTTTATATTATGACTAAGCTATGTCCCGCGGTTTCACATGCGTTAATTTTAGATTGTGCGGATTTAGGTGAGAGTCTAGGTCGGTGTCTTTACCCAGATACGAAAACCTTTGGGTGCTCTAGTCATGTTTCGGTTTTAGTCTGTGGGTTCACTGGTTTTGAGGAAACTACTGCTTCAATTTCTTGACAAGGTAATAGTTTTTTTACATACATATATATCATCACCGGTGCCTTACGGGGCCCTAGACCGCCTAGACGGCCACAGGGTACCCAGCGGAGGGGTTTTTAATCCCACCTCGTCGTAGCCGATGGTATGAGTCTACACCGAACAAGTGGCTAGCTCGTCGCGACTAGGTTTAAATATATATGACAGATAGTCTGATTATAAATTTCTACCTCCGTGCGTGCTTTGCTGACGAGAATTCGAAGCTAATATAGCTTGAAATATAAAATAAGTCTAAAATAAAGTTAAATAAATGATAACAAAATATATCAAATCATTTTTACGAAAATTAATATTACGTATGTATGATTATCGAAAAAGATTTGATATATATCTTTTTCGAAAATTAATATTAGGCTCTCCTTTTATTATACTTTTATTTACCAATATTTGTTACATACTGATAAACGGGAGTTTTTCAAAAAATTACGAATTTCTTAGGATGTTTTCCAGAGTTGTTTACAAGTTATATCTGAGTTAACACCCACACGCGATGTACATAAAGCTATCCTATTTGTATGTATAAAATGTTGGGTAAAATTATTTATTTAAATTCATTATTGCACATATAAAATTGTACATAGACGAGCTTTGGCATTATCTACCTGTTACCTTTGGGATAGTAAAAATTGTATTCAAAAGTGAATAGTGACTAAACTTTGCCGCTGTGAAAATAAACACCCAGCATAATATAATTTAATATAATATATTTAATTATATGTTACAGTATACAGGGTGATTTTGAAAAGTTGTACTTTCGGCTAATATGAGGCTTTTCTAATCAAATGAAAAAATATTGGCTACCCATACAAATTGGTCATTTTAACGTTACTAGTTTGTATGGAAAAAGCTTTTTTTTCATTTGCGACACATATAGGAAACATTGTTCGGTTTGGTCAGAACCGTTTATTATCGCTTTTTTTTTTATTGAATTTAAAATAAATTACATTTTATAAGCATTCTAACTACTATTACAACCAATATTTAGACGTTTCGTCAGTTTGTGGATTAAATGTGTACCAAATCTATGTGTCTTTCACGTTAAAACTACTAGAATTTATTTTAAAATTCCAAAAGACAAACACCTGGCATTAAAAAGCCTTTACATATGTTATGTTGGACTCACTATAATGAAACGAGATTACACCTGCAAATAGTTTACTCTACTTATTAACCAAGGAGGTTCTCAATTCGACGGGTCCTTCTGGATTCTGCTTTTTAAGTTGGCACCACTTAATCATAATAATTGTCATTAATGCAACTCATTACGATGACACCAAACGAAGGTATAGCTTCAACAATCGCACCTATTATTAATAACTTGGTTTGACTCCATAAAGTGAACTTTTTTTTTTATGTCGGTTTATTAGTTCTAATAAGAACAGCAATGGTAATCGATGATCCCTTTTTAATGAGAACCGTCGTACTATCTACAGTCATAGATAATTTCAACGTTTATGTATCGCGACTTCGCTATCATTAATTAATAATTAATGATAGCGAAGTCGCGAGCAAAAGCTTCTAATTACTTAAAACCCATAGACAATAATTGCCATCATAATTATCATATAATAATTATTATGAAAACCGTTAGGTCTATTTAACTGCGATTAATAACGCATAACGCATTACACACATATGAAACGTTTAATTATTTCTTAACAAACGTAATCTGTGTTATATCACATGTCATTGTGTCATGCGCTTTATTTCATTAACAATACCTACTAACGATGATAATACTGAAAAATGACGATTTAAAAAAAATCATTGGTACAGACCGGGGTTTGAACCGGGTATAGGTACATCAAAAACTTAGAGATATCTTTTCGGTCACCAAGTTTAATTTATCATTTTATTAGATTACTTAAGAAATTCAAAATCAAAATCACGTGATTTGTTTTTGTAAATCAGCATTTATATGTGAGTTGGCCATTATAGTTCTATCATTCCTTAACTTTCAAGACGCCTTAATTTTTTTTTATTGACTGTCCTTAAGAATCTTAATTGAGCTTCTTTAGACCTCTAAAGGCGTTTTAGTACTTGATTTAAAAGTGGTACTTAAATCAATTCTGCATGACGGATCCTAAGTGGCCATTATTCTAAAAACTAAAATTACTAGTAAGCGCATGTAACGCGTTAATATAAAAAAATAATGGCTATTTCGGGATTTACTCCCAAATATGATTAACGACGGATTTTCTCGTTATCTATGAAGATTTCCATTAAAGCTAGTCTCCAGGGAGTTGACGAAGACGTTACTGTCATCCATCTTGTGGTATTCTGCCTTACCTGAAACAAAGAAATATTTTGTTAATTTGTGAATACAGTTTGTGTTGGGATTTTTTTATTAGACAAGTTTTTTTTTTTAATAGAGCACGGCATGTGACTTATATAAGCAGACCTACAAAGCCCGTGAATGGGGTCAATCAACACATTGTAGTTTAACAATATTAATATCTCTCACTATGCCGGCTAAATTATGCGGTTATGAAATGGGCGGCGACATGAACGTATTTGTATTACGAGCCTTTTTTTAAATCATCGCTGCTTTATCGTCAAATAAATTGATTGTTTCGTAACTGTACCATGAAAGAAAACTACCCCCTCGAAAATAAATCGATGCAAGTAGTCTCCGGAAAACCCGTGAGCCCACAGACTAAAAGCAAAACATGACTAGGTCACTTGACTTGGTGGTAACGAGTTCGGTCGGTCGATTATGTGACTTTGTATCTACTTGATAATAAGCAGATCTCAGTCATCAATCCGCTATGTGCGATGTGGTGTGGTAAAGACAGAGTAGTACAACAGTAAAAATATCAGTAGACTGTATAAAACGATTCTATAAAGAGATAGTTAATTCAACATATAAAGATATGAAAGCGAACTGTAAAAATTCAACAAATAAACCCAGAAGTCAACTAACAAAATATTCGCACTAAAGCATTTTCAAGGACCTGCAAATTATTCCAAAAAGATTTTCGTGTAAATTGCTCACTTTAGCACACAAAGGTTGTCAAGTGAGCCCGAATCACTAAGCGATGTGGTCGCTGGGTCCCCGGGAACAATGTACCGAATAAAGCGCTGAAGTATATAGGTTTATTTCAAGGAAATTGTCGAATTAATTTGAAAGTTTAATTGCTGTTTGTTGTTTCGCTGTAATTTGCGGATGTGGATTTGAAGAAAAAAAAAGGGATTGCAAGATATAAATAACTTGGCAATTTTACTTATTCTGTTTGGATAGGAAAAGCGTTTTTATGTTATAGAAATAATATTTACTGAAAAGCTTTCTCTAAGAAAGGAACTGTAAATGATTGATTTGAAGGTACCTGTATGTGTCTACACACAAAAACTCATACCAGTAGAATACACTGTACTGTATGTCACAAAGATGACATACAGTACAGTGTATTCTATTTTTGACGCCAGAGATTTTTATTTGCTGGTTCCAGGGCGTCTCTGAGGCTATCGATTTGCGATCAGTGTTTGCGCCCTTTGTATGTTTTGATTACTTACATAAAGTAAAAAATAATTAAATTTGGCGATAATATAATTCACTATTTCACTATATATTTAAGGTACATAGAAAACAAGAAAAATATAAGACCCCTAAGTACCCCGATGCCGTTAAAATAGAATTTTCGTGTAAGCCACAAACAATTATTTATTTGCACTAAACCACAAATTCCCCACCAAAACATCACCAAAGTGCAAATTAGGATTCGTTATTCACAATGAAGCAGAGATATTGATTACCAGAGCGACTTCGCTGTTTGAAACTGTTCAGAAGCGGCCCGAGTCAGTTTTAATAGAGTTAGGCTTGCCTAAGACATTCACTGACTACATTAGGACGCAATTTGCCCCATTGTGGCCTCAAGTTCCTCAAGTTGTCCACCGTCGCAGTAGTTCAGACGACAGCTAATTCAGCCGAATGCATACAGCTGTTGGCTGTAAAGGGAAATTGGGTAGTGGCGTAAACAATTATTTTATTCAGGTAGTGGAAAGATTTGGACCTAAATCTTTTTTTTTTTTTTATAAATAAGTAGAATGGAACCCAAGTTTCTAGTTTCATCTATAGTAATATGATAAAGCCTCGAGACTTGTGTTTGCTTGAACGCGCTAATCTCCGGAACTACCAGTTCGAATTAAATAGGAAATTAAAAAAGATTTTGTGTTGGATAGATTAACCGAGGAAGTATAAGCTATGAAACATTGCAAGAGCAATTGAGAGCATCAAGAAAAAATGTTGCAAAATACAGAAATTATTTATTATTTTTAAAAGCATCCGTTGCGTACGCTGCGTAGACGGGTAAAGTTACGCAGACGAAATTGCGCGGGTCAGCTAGTAATTAATATAGTTGGTAGCCGAGACCTTAGTTAGACTTTAAAATGCTACAGTTTTTAGGTCGCCGGTTCAAAGCCCGTTGTATACCAATGAGTAATTTTACCTAAATAAATGTGTACATTTGCTTAATAACACCACTATAGTTGAGACCTGAGAGCACCAGGTCCAATTCTATTGTCTCAACTTACTGTACTGTTTATATTTGTGTTGTTAAGTCTATCCAAGCACCGCGACAAGATAGCCACTTAATCGGCGTAGACTTCGAATACCATTAGCTACAACGAGGTGGAAATAAAACCTTACCCTGAGGCCGTAAGGCACCCGTGATGGTAGGTACATATGCAATTAAGAATAAAAAGTTTTAGCCTATAGAAATAAACGCTTCACAAACTTAATAGTACCATATCAGATGAGAAACGAAATATATATATATATATATATAATAACAAGGTTAAGCAGATGACAGCAAGGCCGGACCTGGGATGGCAACCGCTTTATACAACGAGGCTATTAGATCATAAACACCGCAACAAGTTTACCACTTGTTAGGTGTTGCCTCCGAATACCATCGGCGAAATGAGGACGGGTTAATCCCTCCACTGGGTACCCTGAGGCCGTATAAACGGTTCTTGGGAGCCAAAAAGGCACCCGTGATGGTATTTATTCATAGATAAGGAACTAGTAAACATAATAATATATAGATACAAGAAATTAGTGGAACTACGGCAGGAAGCCATTTTAAACTCCCCATAACGTCATGTCCTGTTTGTGGCTTCACCAAATTTATTGCTCAATTAAGGACCTATGCATGGGTCATTAGCCCATTCGCTTTTACATGCTAATCTGTTATTGATAGGGGGCAGCCTGTGTTAATTAAGCTAATTTAGATATGATATATACAACATTTATTTAGCCGAGTAAGAATCTTAAGAAATTAATAATAATACTGACTGAGCATCACTTTTGTACAGGGAGAATCAGTTACTGTTATAATAAACATTTAAATTTATAGGCGAGATGGTATATTGGATGGATTTATAGGCATTCATATTAACATCACACTTAGTACTTACACACATATAATAATAATACACTAATACATAATCAAACGCACACCCACTATAGTGATACACGCACGCATATAGATGGCTCACAACTTTATTATAAAAACACAAATAGTTATAAACCCGCAATTATTTTTTATATTCCTTCAGTTATATTCCTTAACTGATTCTCACGTGATAGGAAAACCTAGTTTGGGAATCAGGGACTCGCCCATCTTTGTTTATTTGTATTTCTTCTGTTAATTTTTAAATTAATAAATTTAAATAAATAAATGACTACACTAACTAATCGTAAGTTAAGAACGTAAATCTTGAAACACAAACTGAATTTTCTTAAGCATTTCAAGAAAGCCTATTATAAGAAAAAAAAACTACATTGAAATGCTAAAGACAGACAAAAGATCAAACCACCCCTCTTTTATATCGGAAGATAAAAATTTAACAATGAAAAAGAAATTCTTAATGGTCGACCATAATCATCTGTTCATCTTAAATGAGATACTGCCTTCTATAATGAAAGGAAAACAGAGGAAAGAGACCAAGTAGGGAAAGGGTTAGTAGCAGTCATTAAGATGTCTTCAATAGATACATTATTATTTGTTGAAGCAATAATTACAAAATTATGTATAGACAAGAAAAAAAAAATTTTTAGGAGACATAACATCTAATTTGATCAAACTAACCGATCTTATTAAAATATTTGTTAAAACTAGGAAAACAATTGATAGAAGTTTCTGGAGATAACCGGTCTAAAAATTAATTAAAACAAAAAAAAACTACAGCAGTACAACGTGGGAATGCAGCCAGAGTTTTCGGTACTTTTATTCAAGAAAATTTCGGTGGTAGAAATTTTAAAGAAATTAATTTATCTGTTATAATAATTTTGTACTATATTTATTAATAAATTATTTTATGAATCTAAATATTTATTCAAGTCTTCTGTTGGAAAAAAAATATCTATATAATTTCGTAACTTATAGTAAATAAAAATAGTACGTAGTATCTACATGGGTTTATTGGCACTATAAATACAAGTTGATGATGAATGCCCATTCTACAAAATAAACTAAGCAAGTAATAGTTTAGAAGGGCGTTTTGTATGAGCTGAATTGTTTGCCGTAAATGAAGTAGTAAACAATATCAACATGTGCGTAAAGCCGCTTCTGACAAGGATCACTGATAATACTTTGGAACAAATAAATTTAAGTCATTAAATTTAAAGAATAATAATTGATCTTTTAATTGGTTAATAAAGCTTTTAAAAAGGTATATTAAGACATTGTTAAATTTCACCAGAACATATAAGATAAGGGGCCTTATTTTAATAAAAGAATAGGATATTCAATTTTATATTATTGACTCAAACTTTGCCTTTAGTTTATTGTTGATATCCAATTTAATAACAAGTATCAAAGGGTAAGCAACAATTTCAATACCATGAGATCTCGTTCGAGTTAAGATCGAAAATGTTTTTTTGCAATTAAACTTAATGAAATTTTATGTGTAACAATTAGGGGTTAAATTGTTACCCTCCTGGCCCATGGACTATTTGCAAGCTCCCGATGCTATACATTACTCAGTGGTCGGTATATATGGTACCGCATCGAACGTCAATCATCTTTAGTCGATTGAGTCGACGGACTTACCAACTTAGCCACAGACTACAGTATTCAGAGTAAAGAAGATAACACCAGAGTATTTCTTGTTGTAACAAATATTTGACTCAAATCAGCTAGATTTTGTTTTTTCTTGAATATCGAGTTCAAAAAAAAAACAAGTAGGTAATCTTAATATTTTTATTGCAGATATTATGAAAAACTATAAAATAGTTGATTTTATTCGTCTATTAAATCTGCCCCCTGTAACATAGGGCAACCTAGCACGGAGGACAGGGAACCAAATCTTCTAGCACATATACTATTCATCTCTCTCGTTTATCAGCTTGTTTTGATATGCATTGTCAATAGTATGTATTTTGTCTATTATCAATAAAAACATATTTTCATTTAATTTCATCTTTATAGTAGCAACTTACCCATAAATCCTAATCTTCTTTCTTGTTTATTATCACAACAATATAATCCGCTGCGTAAGTCTTTGACGGTACCACAGTTCCTTCACTGATCGCATTTCCGTCGCATTATTCATAATTTATTCCTTTCCCAACCACACGAGGTACGACTCGACGAAGAATTTCTCATTTTGTAACTCTTAAATTTGAAATAAGTTAGGAGCGGCACAAAGCAATTCATAAGAAGGCTCTCTCCTAACCGGCAACAAGGCGACGAGAAATTCACCCACAACAAACTTTTAATCTGCATCATTATGCAGTCAAGATTCATCTAACTTCGTCCTTTTAAAACTTATCTAGTTTGGTAGTTTCCGCCTTAGTCCTAGGTGATCTGAATAATAGAGGAGCAGACTCAAAAGATACTGAGAAAAGGCTATTTCTTGTGTTGAATATTTCGACCTAACACCAGTTAAGTAGCTAATAGGACGGCCAAAGTTTGTGCTAAAGTAATTGAAGCCAACTTCTTAGATTTTATGGAATTAATTTGAAGAGTTTCGTAGAAAGTACTACGGTATAACTATTTTGATATACTTAAGTGTCATACTAAGTGGTAGAGTAAATTATATTAATCTTCTGTCTAAGACTTCGCCCTGGAATTTAATATATGGTAGTAGTCCACAGTATAGTAATATACAGACTGATTAAATTATAAATTATATACAGATCGGTTCAGCTGTTTTAACATATAATCGCATTTATAATAGGTTTCAAGGATAGATTAAACAAAAGAGGTTTAAATAAATACCACTTTTTTGAGAATTCTCCACCTTGACTCAGTGGTCACGCCGTTGGCGTTATATCTGAAGGATTGTGGGATTGTATCTAACGGTCGTGACTTTCATTCTCACTCCTGGCAAATTATATTAATTTGGTACATTTATTTTTCACAGATATAATGTTTATACAATATAATATGTATTAGCATCGTTGTTCCTGGTACACATAGTACAAGCCTAGAGCTTAGTTTATGACCAGGGCAATATGTGTGAAATGTCCAACATATTATATTATTTGCTTCTGCTCGCACCTTTGTCCTAGAATTTCGAATTTGATCCATAGTAATTGCCAGGGTAAAAGGTTGGTAGGTATATAAAATGTATATCCAATTATTCGCATCAGACAAAGCACCGAAATTTTGGAAAGGAGCGTCTGATGACAGATTTTCCATACAAAAGGTCGTGAATGTTATAGCCCCCCCCCTAAATATTCATGGATTTTTATGATTTTTGGACGCATCATAAATATGACCGATATCTAGACTTGTACGTTTTCTTTAAGTTTGTTATAGGAAATAAATCATCAACCCCTGAAATCCAAAAAAAATCGCCAAAAAATCCCTCAATTTAAATAATTCATATAAAGTATCAAGAAAGAAAATTTAAAAAAGCAATCTTACAGTCTTATTAAGGGTAGGGTAAGGGTTACATACAAATGTATGGTAGCGTTATCAACTCACCGTCATGCGCGGGGAAAGGTAATACTTTGCAGTTGAAACAGCATGAGCATCGAGAAGCCTTAAGTACCAAACATCTAATCTTCCATATTCATAATAGCATATAAATAACAAAAACCCTGAAAAGGCTACATTATTACATTACCAAGTAATTGGTAATAACATTAACCTCCAAGATAATAAGCCTAATATATTTACGGCATAAGAAACAATTGTTCAGTCAGTCCAGTTGACCGCACAGCACTTAGCGTATTAAGAATGTCACAACTAATGGTTAATGCAGACGAGGGTAGGCTGAGAGGCATTAGGCTAAATTAGCCTTGTCTATTCCAGACCGGACATGCAGCCTACATTGCGGTTCTCATACTACCAATTTGGGTCACCCCCTAAAGGCTTGAAGATTTATTCGTTTTCAGTTATTTTACATATCTTAATTAAATTTCTTTAAATGTTCCTAAAGTTGTGTTAAGTAAAAAAAAAACAAGCGTGTGAAAGTTTTTGCTTAGAAGTTAGCCCGTTCTACCATATTTTTTTTTTGTAACTTAAGATACCTATGTACATTTAAAAAGATATTTGTTTATTTAGTAGTATACGTGTTAAAAACTCTCCAGTTTTTAGGACTCGGGTGTGACCAATGAGTAAAAAATCTAAATGTACTTTGGTTTGCCAAGACCACTATAGTGCCACGAAGAGCACGTTAAGCTTTCAGCCCCAGATTCGCTATACCAGCTTGTGAAACTATCAGAGATGGGTTATTAAGTCTATCTAAACACCGCAATGAGCTGGCCATTTGTTCGGTGTCAGAATACCGTCGGCTACGACGAGGTAGAAATAAAACCCCAAAGCTGGGTACCCTGAGGCCGTCAGGCACCCGTGATGGTATTTTCTTTTAATTGTTTATTGCACAAAACTGTTAACTTTTCAGGTATTTTCTCTACTAAATTTTGAGGGAGTACTATACTAAGAGTTTATATGCTAATATTTTTATATAAAAATATGTATTTACCAGGTATAAAATATACTTTTCTATAATCAATCACAGTCATAGTTCAATAGTTTCAAGAATGTAAAAATAATTACTCGAACATTTTTATTTTTAAAAAATCCCATTAAAATTAGTTACGGCCCATAAAAACCGACACCAAACTTAAGAAAACTCATTACTTAGCTGAAGATGTCTTAAGAAATTTCAGTCACGTCAATTTCTAGGTGTTGAATGACGAAAAAAAATGACCTACTTTGGAATTGTTTAAAATTAAAGCTTTACCTGTAAATGTAGGTTGCCAAGATCCCGACTTAAGACGACTTGAATGTAAATGGACTTGACAGGGAATTAGCTGCTTTGTTAAACCGCTAAATTTCTACTGTATAATAACTAAATAGAGATAAAGCTAAAGGTAAAATGTACACGCAGCACTTTGGAAGCTTTTATAAAACCATTATTTTCAGTGCAGTTAATATTTTTTTAGAATAAAAAGTTTTATAGTTTAAATATGTTACTATTTGACAGCTAACAGTATAGTATAGTGACAAAAACTTAGGGTTTACCATATTTGATTAAAATCATGCCAACCAAACACAATCATTCCATCCTATGACACTAAAAAAATTTTAAAAAAAAACTTAACAAAAAAACCGACTTCAAAAACATCAAAAAGTATAAAATAATGAATATTTACAAGTGTTATTTAGTCCTACTGGATTCTACTTTATAAAGTCGGCACCAAGTTATCAATAATAGGTGTGATTTTTGTAGCTGGTCTTTTTGCGTGCCATCCAAATGATACATTAGGATGGCACCAGACATTTATTTCAATGACAATTATTTTATAAAATGGTGCCAACTTCAAAAATAACACTTTTCTAAATAAATATTCAATATTTTATACTTATTAGTGTTTTTGAAGGCGGTTTATTTTTATTTTTTTAAAGTTTTTATTTCACAAGTTTTAGTGTCATAGGATGGGATGATTGTAATTGGATGGCATACTTTTAATCAACTATAATATAATGTTGTTTGCCAACTTGGTGAACAACTGTTTCAACAATAAAAAAAAAAAAGTAATATCCAAAAAAAAAAACAAACATGTATACGCGTCGAATTGAATGTCCTCCTTTTTTGAAGTCGGTTAAAAGTAAAACCAACTTCAAGACTACTAATAAAAAGTTATAAAATATTATTTATTTTTGTATTCTATTTTTCAGTCGGCACCTAGTCGCTAATATAAACGTAAGTATAATAAAAATTAAATTTTGTCTTATTATATTATTTTCTATGCCAACTTCTAAAGTATAATACAATACCAAAAATAATACAACTCCGAAAAACGGATCTCTGATGAAAATCAGCCTGTCTGTTCAGACCGATATCTCCAAGATAATAATTTATCTTTCGGTAAATATTTGAGTATTGGTATAAACAAAAGTTAAAATTTTATATATTGTAAGTATTCTGAATTTTCAAAAATATTCCCTTTTCTTTACACTTCACAACTTCTTAACCGTTTTTTGTTTTTAATGGAGAACAGCTGTAACGTTGTATCTACCTGATGTAAAGCATACCTACAAAGTCCATGAATGGAATAGATCAATACATTGTTTTTTAATAATACACGGCTACGAAATGGGCGGTGACATGGATTTATTGCATTACGAGTAAATTTTAATATCAACGCAGTTTTATCGTCAAATCTATACCATACTACCCCCTCGACAAATATACCTACTAGCAATTTAACAACGGAAATAAAATGGTCAAGTCGATAAAACAACTATTATATTATCAATAAAATCCTTACATGAGCACTAAAATGTTTATGAAAGCAAAAATGTCTGTCACAGCGGTAAACTAGATAATTTACAACCACGCTAAATGTTTCCTCTGGCAAGGGCTTGAAGAAACATAAATCATAGTTATATAAAAAACACTGACATATACAGAACGTTAACAAAAATGTATTATAAATTGGATTTTGGTGAAGAAGATAATGTTGTATGGGGTAGTTGAATTGACGATAAGGCAGCGAGGATATTAAAATATACTCGTAATGCAATTCGTAAGTCGCCGGCATAGTGGGGCCGATCATTTTTTTTAATAGCAATTAATGATAGACCCCATTCGTGGATTTGTAATCAAAATCACATGCCGTGCTCCAAAAAAATATATAGCTGAAACTTAACAATGCCACAGTGTTTAGGCCCTTGGTTCAAACCCCGATGTGTACAATTCAGTTTTTTTTTAACTACCAACATTTACTTGACAAAACAACTACAGGGCCTCGAAGCATGTTAAGCTGGTCATCTAGATTCTAGACTGTCTCAGAGGCCGCAAGAAACCTGCGATGGTAAATTTATTTGGATTTTTTAATCAGTATTTGAGTTATGAACTAAAAAACGATTTTCGGTAAATAACTTATAAACGACTAAACCTGAAATCACGAAAAAAAAAAACACTTATTCGATGTAGTCGTATACAGGCTACTGAAAAAAGTGTAGATCAAAATATACGTAAAAATAATCCAAATTTCAACTTTTTATCTCAAATACAATTAGATAAAAAAGAAAAGTAAAGAAGAAACAATAAAACAAAAAAGTTATTTTAAAGAATAGTGTGTGATGTACAAGATTTATAGGAATAATTAATTATTATAGACCAACAGAGAAAGTTTGTTTATCAAACAGGAAAACCCATTAAACTAAACCCATCACGACAAAAGAACTACAACCAACAACCTTTGTTGTAATCGATTTATCCCGTTTTAATGTACCAACTTACCTAACTTTATGTTTTAGTTCTTTGTCTATATACCGATTGACGTTTGACCGCCTCCGTAGACTAGCAATTAATGATATATGCCTTTGGCATTGTATCCGGAGGTCGTTGGTTCGATGGCAAAAAAAATATTTTCTAGTTCCTTTTTTTGTACAATTCGTCATTAGGTAAGATATAGGTAATGAAAAATGTATTATATCGTTGTTTCTGGTTAGTTTGTGACCTTAGCAGTATGTGTACCTACTACATATTATTATAGTTTTTGATCCAGTTTGGTCCGTCATATTACTTATATAACATCATTTTGTATAACTAAATTTCTATGTCGTCAAAAAATATTTTAAATTTAACTTTTTTCTAAACCATAAAAAAAGTAAAGTCGTTAACAAATTGTGTTGTTTATATTTATTATTGTATATATCCCCTTTGGTATAGTGAATCTGGGACAGATAGCTTAGCGTGCTCTCCGAGGCACTATACTGGTGTTGTTAAATAAATGTACATATTTTTTAGATTAAAAACTCTTTGGTACACACTGGGATTCGAGCCAGGGACCTATGAGTAAGAACTTTCATTATGGACCCAACTCTGTTAGGTGTAGCTTTAAAGCATATTTTATGTTTAGAACCTGATTTAAATATAATATATCAAACGCCGATTAATATTTACGTAAATAAAGTTTTAGTACGTAGTAGTAGTACCTTCATAGGTAGTTTTATGCTATCCTGTGTCCCGTTAAAATGTCTAACAAATTTGTTTATGTCAAAAGGAGTAAACAAATTATTGTAGCAAGTCATATTATAAATACAATTATTTAAATAATATAAATGTTTATTCTGTTGTGCAGTATACTTTTTTGAATAAAGGAATGTACATAATGTAACATTCCTTACTCCAAGTTTAGACAAAAGATCTACACTGTCCAACAAGTCTCCTTTGCTTGTGTTTAATCCATTTCCTACTATAATAACTATATTACTATATGAATTGTAAAACTTGGAGGAAATGGATTTTACAATGTTCTTAAAACTATTGCCTGGCATACAATAGTTTGTCACAGAATGGTCTAAATGGTAATTAAAAATTTGACCCATTCCCTTACCAATACTGTCTGTGAGCAGTAAGGTGTTGTTAGTTATGTCCTTTGGAAGAGTTACGCTGGAATAGGCAATGGATGATTCAGTATTTGATAAATTTATCTGATTTTCGCAGGAGCAACAATTTTTATTTACAAATGACTCAAATCTCTCTGCATTATATTTGCTTAATTGGAGAATTTCATCCATATTTTTAATTTGCTCGGTAAGGTCATTCTGTGACAACTGATATTTTTTTGTTAAGTCAGAGAGACATAAATGTAAGTTTGTTATTTCAGTTTTTAAGTTTAATTTGTCACTATCATGCTGTTGTTGTAAATTGACAATATATTCACTATTTTGTTTAGATTCCAGCATGAGCCTACGGCAGTCCGCTTTTAATGAAATATTCCTAGATCTAATATAATTATTATTTAATTTATTCTTATATTTTTTAATGAACTTTAATAACTTAATATATTTTCTATTACTAAAATATCCACTATTTACTGTAGTTACACTATTATTAACTTTTAAGTCCTTGTCGATTAACTCATCATACAAACATAAGGTTTGTTCGCTTTGACACCTCTCCTTTTCCTCTTCAAACTTCTCAATGGTCCTAAGAGCTTCATTAAGCTGCAGCTCAAGATGGCTAATCCGATCCAATGCCTGCACATAATAATCACTATACAGGCCAACAGCAGAAAGCTGCTCCTGTACTTGATCCCGTTCACTACATACATCCTCATACTGGGTGTGGACTGTGGAGTTCACTGAGTTCTTTTTTCAACTCCTTAATTTTGCTGTTAATGTTCAACAACTCAGCCTCACCATCGTCTCGCTCCTTTAATAGATGGTCACAAAGAATTTTAGAGTTTTTTAATTCAATTAGAGCAGTTTTTAATTTTTGTTCCAATTCTACCGCAGTAGCTCTTCTTGTGGTAGGAGGCATGGTCGACTCTGAAAATACAGTCCACACACAGTATCTGATTCTCACAATAATTTAAGAATATACAAAGCTACAAATATTACTACAATAGGTCCATTAAATTACTGATATTTACCAACCCACTACAACACATAACATGCAAAATACCATAACAATTCACAAATTGCTTATAGTTTATCTTAGCATAATATGTAATGTCAAGTTAGGTTGGCATCAAGCAGGCCTAGAATCATTTATTATTATATTATTTAATTACAGTAGATTTACCATCCATCATAGTAAAATACTTTCCTTTGTATTACTCCACTAGAGGAGTTTGTTAATAACAAATACCTACATATCATACAAAATACCCAACAATATGTTAATAAAGATATGAGGCTATACTGATTTGAGTCAATTTACATTATTCATGACTGATAAAAGGAAGCTAGTTAATTAATTGCAAAACCATGTAGGTAGGTACCTAATATGTATATATGCATTACTTAATAATGTATTATTACACTACATAGATCAATGTTGGTTCAAGAAAATTTTAATAATATTAAAGTATTATAAAGTTTAAATCAAATACATTTTAATGAAAAAAGGTTAAAAATCTAAATTAATTCAAAACAGAACCGTCAAATTGGAACGCTGAACATAAATACCTTTCCGTGTGTTTTACTTTTTCCTTTACTCACAAACAAAATGTACAATTGACTATTATTGTTTTACATTTGCTGGAATGTTTATAGTGTTTTTAATGTTATTTACACATTTTAAACAATTTTATTAATAATTCATTCAATTTTCATCATTTAATTTTTAGTGTCGCCTATACAAAAACGTAAAGATAAATAACTTAAAGAACAAAAAGATCTACAAATCACGTTAACTTTCATACTAAACTCACGAATTAAAGCCTATCACTTGTCTAATTGTGTTTTACTTGTTAGATACGAAGACTTATTATGTATTTGTAGGAGTAATTTTAAGCATAATAGACGTTTGTTCATATAATCATAAATTTTTGTTTTTTTTTGAAGAAAAAAATACTTACCTACCTTTTTTATTTTAAAAATGGGCTCTAAAAGTAATACTGGAGGCATCAAACAAATATTGTCATTGTTATAAAATCACACTGAGCCGTGTTCGGAAACGTAACACTTTAACACTGGGTAGTGTTACAGAGTGCGATAAAAATATTGAAAAATGCTTAGAGAAGAAGAGATGCATATAGTGTAGTGACATTACCCAGTGTTAAAGTGTTAGTTTACGAACACGGCCCAGTTTTTTTTTTTTTTTTTAATGACAATTTACACATATTGCTTTGGTCACAAACTAAGCTCTAGGCTTGTACTATGCGTACCAGAAGCAACGATATACATATAATACATATATATATATCTTCGCGGGTGCCTTACGGCGCCCGAGACCGTCTAGACGGTCCTAGGGTACCCAGCGGAGGGGTTTTAATCCCACCTCGTCGTAGCCGATGGTATGAGTCTACACCGAACAAGTGGCTAGCTCGTCGCGATGTTTTGAATAGACTCAATAACCCATCTATAAACAGTTTCACAAGTTGGTATAGTGAAACCGGGACCGACAGCTTAACGTGCTCTCCGAGGCACTATAGTGGTGTTGTCAAAAAAATGTACATAAATTTTAAATTAAAAACTCATTGGTACACACCGGGATTCGAACCAGGGACCTTAGTGTTTTTAAGTCCAAGGTCTAACCAACTCGGCCCACCACGTATATACTCATTACGTATATAATACATATTATTTTTTATAAACACCCATAACCATGACAAACTAAAATAAAATGATTAAATTAAATATATATATATATATATATATATATATTTATACCAATATATATAAATATAATTCCATTGGAAGTGTCGGTTTTCAATAAAAAATATTTTTTCTCGTATTTTTCATGTAAAGTTAGCATCAAACATTGGCGCAATATGTGGGATCCGTAAACTCGATTCCATACCGACGGGAACCAATTTCGTTTTGGTCCCAACTCGTTACAACTTCGGGCATTAGCCGACTTAGAGTTCTATCGCGATTGCTTGCAAATAAAAATTGGATATTTGGCCCCATTCGGTTACCGAATCAAAAAGTCCGCGCTATTTAAATTGTTTGTTTTTTCCGAGTTGTTAAATCGATAAAGTGCTTTTGGTGTTTTTTGCAAATGAGAATTTTATTCTATTGGGTAAAATATTTGTAAATGTAATTTGTAAGAGCAATAAACAAGGCAGTTAGATAATATATATTAAAGTAAAGCCACTTAAACTATAAGCTAATATAGTAAAATATATTTGCTACCTTCTAAGATGGGATGATGAAAATGTGAATTTCGTCACACAATAATACATGTTCAATGCAATTGTTTTCTCATCAACATCTTCGCAGCTAATCCATCGTATTTTCTTTCTCGTTTCTCTTATTATTATACCCACAAACCTAATAATATAAATATTAATTTTATATACGTGGTGGCCTAGTTGGTTAGACCTTGGACTTAAAAACACTTAGGTCCCTGGTTCGAATCCCGGTGTGTACCAATGAGTTTTTTAATTAAAAAAATTATGTACATTTGTTTGACAACACCACTATAGTGCCTCGGAGAGCACGTTATGCTGTCGGTCCCGGTTTCACTATACCAACTTGTGAAACCGTTTATAGATGGGTTATTGAGTCTAATCAAAACATCGCAACGACCTAGCCACTTGTTCGGTGTAGACTCATACCATCGGCTTCGACGAGGTGGGATTAAAAAACCCCTCCGCTGGGTACCCTGGGGCCGTCTAGGCGGTCTCGGGCGCCGTATGGCACCCGTGATGATACATACATATATTAATTTGGTCCTCAATCAACATATAACTTTTGCCAGGCTATAACTTTTGAGAATGTTTCTGCCATTTTTCAATAATAATAATTGGCCTCGATGGTGCCAATTATTATACATTAATTAAATAAGAACGCTTCACGGCTTTGAAAAATGGCAGAAACATTCTCAAAAGTTATAGGCTGACTGATACTCTAAAATATTTTATGTGATCGCGTTTATATTTGCAAAGTGTCTCTAAGTACGGGTTCCGTAAGAGGAATTTGCATCAAAAACGCATGATATCTTTTTAATTAATATGATTCTTTGCGTTTTCTACTTTGTTTATTTAACCCTGTGGTAAAGCAGTAATCTGTTTATCCAATTGCAGAGATTACCTTCTCGGGGAGTTTCTCATACTCCAACAGGGGAGTCGTCATATAATGCTCTCAAGTAAATATTTTATGACAATACTCCAAAAACATTTTATATTTAGGAATTATCTCGGTTTTTGCATTAACATTTTCGTAGATATATTTTACTACAGGAATTTTTATATTAAAAAATATATAGTCACAAATTCAAACCCGGTGTGTATTAATGACCCTTTCATAATAAAAAATATGTATATTTGTTGAACAACACCACTATAGTTCTCGAAGAACACGTTAAGCTGTTAATAGCAGTTTCACTATACCAATTGAAATACATCAAGTCTTTACAAACATCGCGATGGTCTTAGAAATAAACCTCTCCGCTAGGACCATCCTCACACTCATCCAGCAGCAAGGATATTAAAATAGACTCGTAATGCAAATACGTCCATGTCGCCGCCCATCTCGTAACCGCATCATTTAACCGGCATAGTGGGATCGATTAATATTGTTAAACGACAATGTATTGATCGACCCTATATCTTCGATCAACAATACATGTTGATCGAAGCTATTTATGGACATTGCAGGTCTGCTTAATATCAGATAGATACAAAGTAACAAGATCCGGAGATAAATCATATTTAGTAATTAAAACATAAAAGTAAATAACTGTTTTCTTCGACCACAGTACTACGTTGAAGCACGTTACATTAAGTAAAGGTTGTATTTTTTTATATATAAAAATCATAAGTATACTTAATATTTGTGCGAAAGAATAGTCTCCCTACGTATAAGTACTTTAAAAAAACGTAATAGGACGATCCACTCATAGGTCCAAGGGCCCTACGTACTCCTTTAGGAATTACAAAAAAAGGAATCGGGTGTAAGTTTTCACTACTCTATGCATTGGTATTAAGGTTAAAATTACGTTAAAACTGGAACTTAATAACGACAAATGGCAACTATATAGCCCGACCTACCAAGTTTCAGTTTACAGCAGGGTGATTACGCGTCTTAAGTTCGCTCGCAATCGCCAATCGTTACGACGTAATTTTCTAAGATTTTTTGGAGTCATTGTTAAGAAGCCAAGCTTGATCTACGTCAGAATGACGTCATAACGATTGGCGTGAGAGCAAAATTAAGACGTGTAATCACCCTGCTGACCAGTGCCTAGATAACTCGCACCAAAATAAGTTCGCTTCTCAATCGCGATGAATTAATTTTCTATGATTTTTGAAGCCATTGTTAATAAGCCAAGCCTGAACTACGTCAGAATGACGTCATAACGATTGGCGCGCGTAATCAGCCCCAAGACATCTTAGTAAAGACTTAAAGAAAGAGATAGAAGTAGAAGTAACCGTTGCGTGAACATTTCTAAGACCCTTCAATTTGAACAAAAATATACTGGAAACAGTTTTAAAATTCAACTTTATGCAATGGAAGTCGGTGGAAGATAAATTTTCCTTCCAAGACCAACTGTCGAAACTTTTATGGGACAGGGTTAATAAGGTGCTGATAGGATCGTATAGTTCACGCCATGGACTCTACACATGCTGTATACCTAACAATATTGTTTCTCTCGTTGATTGAGTAGAGAAGGTTTAGTTGAGAACATGGTGAAGAAAGAGGGTATCATAGAAGCCATTTTAAGTTCGGAAACACTGCAGTTTACGCCTCTTCCTTCCTCGAGTATGCTTCTAGAACATTACACATACATTTGCAATGGTTTTCCTAACAAACGTATTTAACTTTGCCCCACTACGCCCGACTATGTTCAAGTTATTTATTATTCTAAATTATTTTTTTCAAGTACATCTTTAAAGATATTTATGATAAGACAAAAAATATTTTTTAACAATAAAGTGCGCTTCGTTAGGCTGCTATTCATCTTCTAAAGTATATACATTGGTTATTTTCTATTAAATTGATGTAAAACTACATCTTCCATTATGCTATTTTTAAACTATACTAGTTGGTTATGTATGTAGCATGCTACATAACCAACTAGTTTAAGACTAGATTGCATTAATTTAAACTGATTCCATTGATCGTTTAATCGTTATCGGCCATTTATTTGCTGCTCTCTATATATTTCTCTATTACTGTTACGTGAAATATTATATGTTATTGGTTTTGGGGCTGACATCAGTCAAAACATTTCGATTCTATGGGATCTTTTGTGTGTCCCCCATTCCTATTGCTATTCAACTATTCAACTCATACATCGGTCCTATCCTCAAATATGTTGTTGATAAATTTGAGGATATCATTTAGGTTGAAGAGCCTGTAGCTTTCCAGGTAATCCTATCCTAGGTATTAGATTATCTGCATGGATATTTTAACACAGTTGCACAGTAAGTGCTGCATGGACTTAGGCTTCTTCATTATCACAGAATCTATATTTGGGATCGTCTCTTAATATACGTGGTGGCCGAGTTGATTAGACCTTGGACTTAAAAACACTTAGGTCCCTGGTTCGAATCCCGGTGTGTACCAATGAGTTTTTAAATTAAGAAATTATGTAAATTTGTTTGACAACACCACTATAGTGACTCGGAGAGCACGTTAAGCTGTCCGTCAAGGTTTCACTATACCAACTTGTGAAACTGTTTATAGATAGGTCATTAAGTCCATTCAAAATAGCTAGCCACTTGCCGGTGTAGACTCATACCATCGGCTACGACGAGGTGGGATTAAAAACCCCTCCGCTGGGTACCTTAAGGCCGTCTAGGCGGTGGCACCCGTGATGATATGTATGTATGTCTCTTATTCTTAGTACCTGAATAGTTTATATATTCAGTGAAACCATGTTAGTTTAATTAAATTACCCGTTTGGTCGACTCCCACTTGTGTTAAAATAATATTAATTTGGTGTCTGGGTATTTATCAAATACTAACCTTGACCCGGGTTTTTACCCAACATTTAAATTAAAATAAATCAGAGCGTAAATAAACAGCCCATGTTATTTGGTCTTAATGTAAGTGATGTTTTTTTTTATTATACATATATATATATCATCACAGGTGCCTTACGGCGCCCGAAACCGCCTAGACGGCCCACAAGATGGTATAGTGAAACCGGGACAGACAGCTTAACGTGCTCTCCGAGGCACTATAGTGGTGTTGTCGAACAAATGTACATAAATTTTTAAATAAAAACTCATTGGTACACACCGGAATTCGAACCAGGGACCTTAGTGTTTTTAAGTCCAAGGTCTAACCAACTCGGCCACCACGTATATTTTTATAGTAGTTTTTGAGTTAATAATATATGATATTATGGAACAAACAATCAAATCTTATCTCATTGATAATGATAGTTATATAGTATTTATTTAAAATATTTACTTATATGTGATTGGTTACTTACCTTTTATTTACAATAAATATTTAAGGCATGGATATGATCGGTGAAGTTGGTCGCCTTGGTGGCTCTCTTGTATGGCAGATAATGATTGACAGGTCAATGGAATCAGCTAACTACCTAGTCTTACACTAGTTGGTTATGTAGTGTGTTCGGTTCGGTAGTAATTTTCATATTAAGATTTCCATTCCATCGTGTTTAAGTTCAATTAATATTTGTCGTTCTTTTGTTAATGAATAGATGCCTAACCAAACGCACTCTAAGACCTCATTGTTAAACTTTTTTTTTTTTTTGACTATTTATAAATCTGTAAAGATTAACATGAAATAAATGATTTTGACTTTGTTCATTGCACAAAATTGTACAAAGGCCTTAGGGATTTACTACCATCTAATCTTAGAGAGAGTGCAATATGCTTCAGGTGCAGAACTGTTTTGAAAAAAGAAATAGATATAATGTTATCAATGATGCATAACAATACTTAAACTACTTAAATACGGTATATAATATAATACACGCAATGTATAATCACATACATACCATACCAAACAAAACTGCCACGAGGATCTGGTTTATGTATTCAGATAATGAGTTGTGGGCAAGTGTTTAAACACCCCAAGTATCGTTGTTTTTGGTACACTTTGGGGCTTGTGACCAAACGAATATACTTTATTTTTATTTTTTATTTGAGCACGGCATGTGACTTTGTATCTACCTGATGGTGAGCAGACCTACAAAGTCCATGAATTGGGGTGAATCAATAATTGTTCTTAAACAACATTTATCGCTCTCACTATGCCGGCGAAATGATGCGATTACGAAATGGGCGGCGACAATGATGAATTGCATTATGAGTATATTTTAATATACTCGCTGCCTTATTTTCAATTCATCCACCCATTTCGTAACCGCACCCTGTAAGGAGTCTACCACCTCGACAAGAAATCGATGCAGTAATATCCTGAAAACCGGTGAACCCAAAGACTAAAACCGAAACATGACTAGGTCACTTGACGGTTTTTGCATCTGTATGGGCGGTGGTAACGAGACCGGTCAGTCGGTCCAACGAAGTTATAGAGAACTTCCTCCCACCGAAATAGATATTACATACATATAACATATCATCACGGGTGCCTTACGGCGCCCGAGACTGCCTAGACGGCCCCGGGGTACCCAGCGAAGGGGTTTTCAATCCCACCTCGTCGTAGCCGATGGTATGAGTCAACACCGAACAAGTGGCTAGCTCGTCGCGTTGTTTTGAATAGACTCAATAACCCATCTATAAACAGTTTCACAAGTTGGTATAGTGAAACCGGGACCGACAGCCAACGTGCACTCCGAGGCACTATAGTGGTGTTGTCAAACAAATGTACATATTATTTTTAATTAAAAACTCATTGGTACTCACCGGGATTCGAACCAGGGACCTAAGTATTTTTAAGTCCAAGGTCTAACCAACTCGGTCAAAAACTTAATAATAGCGATACGTTACATTTTCAGGAATAACATTACAATCCACAAACAACTTAGATCCCGCGGGTAATCACAATATTGTAACCAGGCCCTAAGTTTGCCGTCACGAGCCCTTCAGTCAACCCCGACCTTATAGTTTGAGCCAATTTCAAATGACTTCATGTTGTTCTATGCTAATTTGGTATCGAATCCTATCATTTGTAACGCAAAGGGTTAAATGTAAACGTTTATGTGTTTCATGTCATTGATGTAGCCAATTCAAATCATTGGAAACGATTAAGTTTCGATTAGAATCAATTGATATTTGAAAACTTAATAGAAAAATCAGTTTAATTAAGGGGTTGAGTTACCCCTTAATTACTTACCAACTTTTTTTATTTGATCTTTTTATATAAACAACATACTCAAATGATTCGTTTTTATATATTATTTATATTGGTTTGGTTAAAGCGTCTAGAGCGTGCGGTTAGAACTTTGACGGGATTTTTTTGTATATTATTATACATGGTGGCCTTAAAAAATGTACTGTATGAGCGGTTTAAATCAAAAAACTTTTCCCATGGTTTCCCAAGTGTCGCAAATGAAAAAAAAATGCTACAAACAACTTAGTACCTATGTTAAAATATATTTTTTTTATGGAAAGGCCAAAACATTGACCAGTAGAGCCTCTTCTTCTTCTACTTTTACCTAAATAGCCTTCTACGTTTTACGTATAATTTTGCCATTGACATGTGCTAGTTTTATAAATTAATGGTAATGTACGGTTAAAGTGGGATAATAGGATGGATAGGAATAGGGAAAGGACTAGGTTTGAATTAGGAATGGCCACATGACCGTATGCAAACATACGGTATAGTGTCATGTCACTGTCCAGTGAAGAAGGAAAATATCGATGATATATGGAGATTAAGGGATTCGTTGAGATAGCACCAACACTGAGATCACTGCGTTAATACTACACTTCTCACACTTAAGTGGGCAGGAAAAGGATTCGCAAACTAGAGCGTCAAAAAACATCTAAATGTTGTTTTCAGTGATATCAAAGTTTATTTTTAATGAAAAAGAACGTAGAGGTGTAAATATTACTTACTCGATCCTAATTAGATAGTATTTAGACGTTTTTGGACGTTCGAGATCGGGAAACCTTTTACTGGCTTCTTGATCACAGCGGAATGCTTATTCTACAAAATTGGTACATTTTTGCATAATAATATCCTATAAACTTAATTATGAAAAATATATCAAGAACACACGACTACAGTCTTCGGGCTACCCTCATATTAGTCGAAAGTACAACCTTTCATAGTCACCGTGTAAATAAAATTTAGTATAGACGGCATAAAAAATACTTTTTTATTATTTTTATAATAAACCATATTAAAATAACATTTAAAAAACGGCCCCAGACTAGTAAAAACAGCCCCAGCCTAGTGGAGTTGCCTCCAAATACCATCGGCATCATTTATTTTATTTATTTAAACCATATTTTTTCAGCATGGATACCAAAATTACCTGATATAAAAACTAATGATCATAAACTCCTGGTCTATATAAAAGACAAATAATAATATATGTAGGACAATTAACACATATTGCTCTGGTAACAAACTAAGCTCTAGAGCTTGTACTGTGTGTACCAGAAACAACGATATAACACATATTATATTGTATAAATACCCAGATAATGACAAACTGAAAAGAAAAAAACGTACTAATATGTTTTCCCATGGGTGGGAATCGAACCCACGACCTCCGGGTATAACGACAAAGGCACCACGTCTAGTCTACGGGGGCGGTCGTATCTTCTTTAATTATTTTCAGGAAAATCCATAATTTTACAGCATGGATAAAAATTGTCAGCATAATTTATCAGAATAATATTATTTTTCTATATAAAAGACAGAAAATGATTAATATGATAATCATATTTTATAGACAATGCATTGATAATGTGTGTATAAAAGTTCGGTAGGTATAAATAAAATCACTTAGAATTCGTATACGATGAAAACTTAGAATAGGTATATGAAAATGCACTTATCTATCGTAGCCTTTCACGCTTCAGGCGAGAGGCAACATCAAAGAAGATGTCTTCCGTTTATAGCAAACCTCTAACGGCCCCCGTTCAATGACAGCCAAGTGAAAATCCACAACCAAAAAAGAATCTTATAACCACTTCGTTAGGGAACAAAGTTCATTGAGAAGATAAGGGCTATGAATTTATCGCGTTATCCAGGATACAGCTGAAGGGTTGTATGATTTTTGCGATGCGACCGAAAGCGTGAAGGGGAATAGCATGTAACTAAGGCAATAAACTTTGTGCTTATAATCTTAAAGCTGCTAAAGACTTTTGCGTTTAAGCCCTCTTTGCTTAACGTGCTTAATTGCTATTTACTCTAATAGACAGATACAGTAAAGCAAATAAAATGGATTCAGGTTATTATAATTATATATATAGTACACGATACTCTACATATTGTGTTAACACTATAAGTGTAATTATATATCAGTTTTTTTAAATATGTAATTTATGTATTATATTATTAAGTATCTCTGTATGTAATTATATACTATCTTATAAAAATAAATATTGTTTATTCAGTTTTATTTTTATTTTCATTTACCCATTTTATACTTTCAAAACCATTTTCCATTTTATTTATTCTTATATTTTTAAGACTGAATATTTTTTTTGTAAGGTTTAGCCATATTACGCAGGTCGTCTCACCATTTGGCTAGTCAGTTTCGGGACATCGTACTAGTCAGTTTAGTGCCTAGTATTTGCGCTATGTATTTTATATACCTGAAACAAAAAGAAAAATTGTAAGAATATAACAAATACTATAAATCTAAGTATCCCGTATAAATCTAAGTCTTTGTGTCGTCTTTTGAAGGATATAAAACATTCATTATCTTTTTTAATGAAACTATTCATTAACGAAAGTTAATGTATATTTTAATTTATTTCTTAAATATGTTAAATCAAATAAAAATATGTTTTTGTTGTCCGTTTGTCAGAAATCTCATAAATATATATTTTTTTTAAATGTAGCATAGCGCATTAAAATCTAAAATCCCGTATTTTTTTGGCCATTTAGCATTTGTCTAAAAAAAAAATTGACAACACTAGTAGAGAGGGTAACAGTAAAGGGTAGCGTTACGTAAAAGACATACACGCAGAATACAAGGAGAATCCATGGAAATAAATAATAAATATAAACAAATAAATGTTAAAAGTTGTTAAAAAGATATATAATTATATAAATTACCTTCTCTAATCTCATAAATACATATAAAATTTCTATTTTAATTATTAATAAATTACAGTTTCATTTTACCAACTTGTGTGTGTTTATAGATGGGTTATTGAGTCTATCCAAACATTGCGACGAGCTAGCCACTTGTTCGGTTTAATAACCCCTCCGCTGAGTACCCTGAGGCCGTCCAGGCGATTTTTGGACGATTTGGACGCCGTAAGGCACCCGTGATGATATTTAATTTTACTTATAAATAATTTGCACCGTCTGTCTGTCTGTCCGTTTAAGTGATTAAAACCCGAGAACCACTCATCCGATTTTCGTATTTTTGTTAATGATCTTAGAAATAATAGTTTTGCGCATCGTTTTAGGGATCTGCACCTACTCTCAATATCTTTTCCTTGGCTCAAGGGGCCATGGGATCCCCTCCTCCTAATCTATATATATTTTTTTATTATTGCAATAAATACATTAACAGCCGTAGACTAGTGCGCCATTTGCGTTATATCCGGAGGTCGTGGTTTCGATTTCCATCCATGGCAAAAAAAAATAGTACGTTTTTCTGTACAGTTTGTCTTGGTCTGGGTGTTTATAAAATATAATATGTATTATATCGTTGTGGTACACATAGTATACATAGAACAAGTCTAGAGCTTAGTTGGTGACCAGAACAATATGTGTAAATTGTCCTACATATTATTATTAAGTTTTTGTTTTTGTAAAGAAATATACTTAACGCTACAATTCTCAGAATGGCGCAGAGCGTAAAAACATTAATTGAAGGAATTCAAAAAGCAAAACACTTGCTGAAACAGCTGAAAATTAACGTGAATAAGTGAAATGTAAAATGGCCCGCCATAATTACAAATTCACACGCGACAGTTTTGCTGGGTCGTGTGTCGCTGTCATATGTTATTTTGACGAAATTTAATTCATTCATAGAGAGAAATTTATATTGCCAGGGAAAATTTCGTGTCAAAAATTTCATTAAAATTTGGAATTAAGAAAATGTCTCTCATGATATTACTTATATAATAATTGCTTATTTTTTAGGTTTCAATGTACATTTTTGGTGAGGTAATTTAATGCTATATAAAATTGTTATATACTATAACTCAACTAGCACCTACTAGTATCAATAAAAAACAGACTCAGTATTAGAAACTAGGACTTCTAACTTCACTCGTATAGAGTTATTAGAAGAAAGCTAATAGAGGGCGTCTGTGTATAAGTAGATAACAAGCAATGACAAAATTCGTGAGGGTTGACTGGAACCTGCTTGGCTCAGCTGTTGAGCGCCTTGCCGCGAAAGCGAGGTTCGTGGATTCGAGTCCCGCCCACCAAGATTTTTTTCATTGCATTTTTTTTTAATAATATAACATTATCCTAATAAGTAATTTATAAAAAATGCATAAATATAAACTACTAATATCGGAAAACTTTTGTATTCCTAGCTTCAGTTCCTGCTGGGCGATTATGAGTCAGTCAGGACAATTTTTTTTATAATATAAATAAGGCATTTTGCATAAATAATCCTTATTCATAATTACCGATTTTCTAAATTTCCCTCGCTTTTTAATAATAATCTGTACTTAAAGACACTGCATTCGTGATCCGCTAAACAAAATGAGCTTTCGAATTTCCAACATTTATCGCAGAATTTAAAATATTATTTTGGTCGGTCATTGTATTCACGCCACGTTTTAATTAGAAAAAAAAAGTAATAATACAAAAGTATTATTAGTATTACAACAAAAAAACTTCTACGTTCAATTTTATAACCAACATATAAATAATATAAACTACGACTAACCGCCATGTAATATTGGAAGAACGTTTGTATGAGCGTCAACACGACTGCAGAGCCCATAACCCAATATTCCATAATAAAATATAAATTACTAAACCGAATACAAAGCATTCCTCTAACACGACAGGTGATTTGAATTTCGATCATTACGCCAGTTACGTTAGCAATAAGCTACTACGAAAGCCCAGCGATTTGGGAATTCTCAAAGCTCGTAGACGATACTACGCCACAGAAATAGATTACGCTAGAATGTCGAAGTAGACGCGAAGTTCATTGTCGTAATACGATGTATAAATCAAGGATTTTATTAAACTTGTTCACGTTAAAATTCGATCAAAATTACTTATTTAATATTTTAATGTTCAAGAAAACTTAAAAACGTTAATCATATTAAAAATAAAAGCCCGATCAAGATAAACTAGAAGTAAACATTAAAATTAAAAGGAGAAAATATACTACGTAAAAAAAAAATATCCACTATGTCTCTATTTTGACCCTGTCCATTTTAATTCAATTATTTTTTATTATAGTATGGTTGGGTAGAGAGTGTACTGAACACAGTAAAGGCGGAGTTGAATGTTCCTACTTCGTGAGATAATTTACTTTACTTCAAGTGTTTATTTAATAAATTTACTTCAACTAACAATTAAAAAGCACAATCTATCAAAGAAAAACGTCGGTGGCCAATCTAAGGCCCGTGTATGACAAAATTATTGTCATGTACAGTCAAATCTGGTCTACCAACCTATGGTTTGAGTTCATTTGCACGTTATTAAACCATAAGGTTTATATTTCTTCGTTTCGTAGTGGCATATATACTTAACTTAACCTTATTGATATTTTGATGACACGGATTGTTTTGTTAAACTTGATAGACCACTTTCTTGGCCGACTGTACATGCTTAAATTCATCTTGTCTGCCACAGTACTACAATCCTGCTGTTAAGTGCACAGGAAAAGGATTCGCAAACTCGAAAGTTAAACGTGAAGACTTTACTTACTAGATCTTTACATTGTTTTTTTAATTAAGTTTTGAAATGCAACTAAAGTAATATCTTTCGAGTTAGAAGCTTAATAGTTTTTTTTTTATAAAAATAAACTATCTAATTAGGATCGATTAAATAATATTTACACTTCTACGTTTTTTTAAATACTTTAATATCACTGAAAACAACATTAAGGCGTTTTTAGACGTTCAAGTTCGCGAATCCATTTCCTGACTTATTAAGTGCACAGAAAAAGGATTCGCGAACTCGAACGTCAAAAAACGTCTAAATATTGTTTTCAGAGTGATAATAAAGTTTTTTTTGGAAAAAAAAAATTGGGGTGTAAATTTTATTTACTCGATCCTAATTACACAATTTCTTAATAAAGAATCTTTTAAGTTCTGAAATGACGACTAAAGTAATATTTTTAGAAACATAAATCAAACTTTGGGTGTCCTTTCAAAAGGTAAATGTTTTTTTTAATAAAAAGACTATCTAATTAGGATCGAGTAAATAATATTTACACCTCTACGTTCTTTTTTCATTAAAAAAACTTTGATATCACTGCAACCAAAATTTACACGTTTTAGGAAGTTCCGAGTTTGCGAATCCATTTCCTGACTAATTAAGTAGTAAACATACACAACGAGCGCACGCGCCCTGGCTTGGCTGGCAAAATTAAAGCACGCACGGTTTCTACTTAAGACGATACACTTCGCTCATCTACAGATGCATGTCTGTGTACTTCGCCGATGAGTTCGCGTAGTCTACGAACAACTTTGCCGCAAGGTGCTGGATAAAGGTTGTCAATAGCAAACTAATATCTCTTGGAAATGATATTGCCTTACGAAACTGTACTGCTCAACAAATATAAAGATAATATTCAGAAACAATTTTGGAAAGTGCCATTCTTTGTACATTTGTCAGAAATAGGACTGGTATGCGATGACATTTAAAGTAATTTTATAAATGTGAACGTTAGGCTTTTTGTGGTAATTTTTTGTCGAAAATACTGCATAAATTATTTAAGGGCCCTGGAGTCGACTTGACGCCCATACAAACGTACTTCCAATATTATTTTTTTTATATTTGTACGCAAAAATCTTTCTGTATTGGGTTATTTTTTTTTTTGGTATTATAAAAAAAAAACTGATTTCGAAAAAAATTAAAATAATGACCTAACATAGAAAGATTAATAAATACAATGACCCACAAAAATTTTATTTGAATACTACGACAAACAGTAATTGGGTTATATTTGGAAGTGCGAAAGCTAATTTTGTATAGAAAACGCGGAGTTCGCGATTACGAATTACTCAACTTTATGCAGTGGAAGTAGGTTCATGAGAAGTCTTTCCATGGTCTTTCCATCGGGTCTTGGCTTCCAAGATCGGCCGTCGAAACTTTTATGGAACGCGTTTCCAAGATGGCGCTGATATAGTATCGTATAATATAAGGGGAGCTTTGAATTCAATAGGGCTTTCAATCCTGCTTCGCGGTCTCAAGTCCGGGAACACTGAAGTTCACTCCCCTGCCTCTCAACAACGCGATAGACCGTGCATAGAGAATCCATGGATAGCTAGGAATATTGTCTCAATAAAATTTGGTGGAGAAGGACATTAGAGCTTATTGGATAATTTGGAATTAAAATTTTACTATTACCAATAAACTACTACAAAGGCTCCAACGATTTATCAAAGCTATATGATGTATATGATGCTACGCGTAAGTTGGCTTAGTATTCGAATAAGTTTGCCACAAGGTTAGGCTGAACTACAATTATTTATTCCAATTTTGAAAATTTTAATTAAACAAGACTATAGCTAGTAAATTTTTTATTTTCATATCTGTAATTCAAAAAAGCACTAGTTAGTTTATCATATATTTTATTTCTTTCTTAAATCATGCTTGATAAAGTATGTATGCTTCAGGCTTAAGTATGTATTACAAACACAGTCTAGGTCTGTGACCCAATACAACGATATTTATATAAGAATATATAATGCCTAGCCCGTGATAAATAATGCTATATAAAGCTTTTGCCAGAGTAGGAATCGAACCTATAATCACGGATGCAATGAAAACAATGAATTTCCAAATAGCCCACACAGAAAAAAATCTATAATAAGCAGAACGACAAAACTCTATAAATTTTGTCTAACAACGGTCGATCACACTATGTCGCCAAAATGATGAATCAGCTACCAAATGGGCAGCGACAAGACGTATTTGAAATACCAATTTAACTTTAATATCTTGGTTGCTTTATTGCCAAATCAAATAACCGTTTCGTAACCGCACACAAGAAAACGATGCAGTCGTAAGAGTCTACACCTGAATATCTAGACTAAAACCGAAACATAATTAGTTTACTTGATGGCTTTTGTATTTGTATATTTACAATAGGTATATTAAAGAAAAAAAAAACAAACGTGTTAAGCCTCCTATACCCATCCCTTACCTACCTATATAATTAATTATACACTTACTCTTTCACACTACCCGCAAGAAAAGAAGGCTCTCTCGATAGCCAATCAACGCCTTAGTCTCATTCGAGCTGTCTTACGCGACCTGTCTTACGCGAGCGGTTTCCGCGAGCGTTTGGCCACCGCACCCGCAACCACTATATAAAGTCTAACGAGCTATCAGTGCGAGCGTTTGGGCACCGCATCCGCCTCCGTTTTTCGACTCGTTAAACGAGAACCCTCTCCGCGTATATCTGCGCACCGCACCCGCCGCTTTGTTCACACGTGTTTAATCAAACAATACTGAACCGTCGATACGATAACGTGAAGTCTACAAAGTGACCGCCGCACCCGCTTCTCTTTTATGGATCGTGATATCTAAGGATTTGACCAGCGCAGCTATCGAAGGAACCCAGCAGCCTACCGACCTAACACTCTTCAGGTAACACACCACAAACAATATTTTATGATACTCTGTAGTCGCGTCAATTAAGAGCTTACTTCATTATCATATTTAAACGGTTTGTTATTAAATATTTACAGTAAATTTCACATGCTTTTACAAAATTAAAAATTAAGTGATGGTATGGCGATAAATACAGCAATAATATTCGCCTGAAATATGGCTGTAAAATAATAAAATTTGTTTCTGTATTTCTGTCCTTACGTCATTTGACACAAAGTTGCATGAAACATGGAAAAAGAGGCTCTAATTAGGTAAAAATAAGTTTTATTTAATAGCTGATTCCTCAATTATAATTAATTAATTATATTCAAAACATCGCGACGATCTAGCTACTTGTTCGGTGTAGACTCATACCATCGGCTACGACGAGGTGGGATTAAATACCCCTCCGCTGGGTACCCTGAGGCCGTCTAGGCGGTCTCGGCGTAAGGCACCCGTGATAATACGGGTGCCTTATTAATGATTAATTATCCGAATACAAAAATAAATCGTTGCGTATGTAATATTATATCTGGAACAAATCTAACGTAATTTAATTACTTTAATTTAGAACTATGAAAAACCGTGATTAGGAAAATGTTAATATAATAATGTCATTCTATATATAACAAGAAATATTAAACCGACTTTAAGACAAATAAAAAGTACCTTAGGAGTAGGTATTTTTCCGAATTTGTATTCTACTTTGGAAGTTGATACCACCTTTAAAAATTAATATAATGACTTTTCAGTCATTATGTTACTATAAATAAAAAATAATTACATGATGCACAAAAATTACCTAATAAAAAATACAAACTACAAAAAAAATGTCCTGCACTGCAGTTAACTTTAACAATAACTTTATAAAGCAAATAGTGCAAAATATCTAAAAGATAGTTTAACATATATTTTTTTGTAAAATTTATTACCTACTCAATCAAGCTTTTTTCAGCTGAAAAAGGACATGATAAGAGGTGCACCGCACTACAGATTAGCATAATATAATTCGGCACATACGCTAATGTAACACGATTTAAAGTTGATGGATATTTTCTCTAACACATGTTAGACACAATCTATTAACACCAACAAAAAGTAATTAAACCTAAAAATTTGGAGAAATTTCTTACTTAAATAAAACTTTTTTAGCTAAAAAGGACATATAGTCTCAAATTTTAGACACAGGAGATGGGGTGCACCGCACTACAGATTAGCATAATATAATTCGGTAGCGGCGGCGTTAGGTAATTCGATATTAAGCGAACCACCAGACAAGTGACAGGTGACGCGCTGCATAGCATCATTAACGTCACGCCATGCAACACGTCAGTCGCGTGCTTATGCTGTACGTACCATTTTATGTCACCAACGAATTTTCTCTAACCGGTACATTTGCTAATGTAACACGATTAAAAGTTGATGGATATTTTCTCTAACACATATTAGAGACAATCTATTAACACCAACAAAAAGTAATAAAACATTACATTTTGGGGAAATTTGTTACCTAAACAAGACTTTTTTAGCTGAAAAAGGACATATAATCCAAAATTTCAGACAGCAGATGAGGTGCACTGCACTACAGATTAGCATAATATAATTCGGTAGTGGCGGCGTTAGGTAATTCGATATTAAGCGGAGCACCAGACAAGTGACAGGTGACGCGCTGCATAGCATCATTAACGTCACGCCATGCAACACGTCAGTCGCGTGCTAATGCTGTACGTACCATTTTATGTCACCAACGAATTTTCTCTAACCGGTACATTTGCTAATGTAACACGATTAAAAGTTGATGGATATTTTCTCTAACACATGTTAGAGACAATCTAGTAACACCATCAAAAAGTAATAAAACATTACATTTTGGGGAAATTTGTTACCTAAACAAGACTTTTTAGCTGAAAAAGGACATATAATCCAAAATTTCAGACAGCAGATGAGGTGCACTGCACTACAGATTAGCATAATATAATTCGGTAGCGGCGGCGTTAGGTAATTCGATATTAAGCGGAGCACCAGACAAGTGACAGGTGACGCGCTGCATAGCATCATTAACGTCACGCCATGCAACACGTCAGTGTCGTGCATCGCGTGCTTATGCTGTACGTACCATGTCACGTCACCAACGAATTTTCTGTAAACGGCACATACGCTAATGTATTACGATTTAAAGTTGATGGATATTTTCTCTAACACATATTAGACACAATCTATTAACACCAACAAAAAGTAATTAAACCTAAAAATTTGGAGAAATTTCTTACTTAAATAAAACTTTTTTAGCTAAAAAGGACATATAGTCTCAAATTTTAGACACAGGAGATGGGGTGCACCGCACTACAGATTAGCATAATATAATTCGGTAGCGGCGGCGTTAGGTAATTCGATATTAAGCGAACCACCAGACAAGTGACAGGTGACGCGCTGCATAGCATCATTAACGTCACGCCATGCAACACGTCAGTGTCGTGCATTTCGTGCTTATGCTGTACGTACCATTTCACGTCACCAACGAATTTTCTCGAACCGGTACATTCGCTAATGTAACGCGATTTAAAGTTGATGGGTATTTTCTCTAAGCAGTACATCAAAAAATTTGAAATGTTTAATTTTAAACTATGATGTAAAATTGCCTTTATTTTTGTTATTGTGTTTTGGTCAATAAAAAGGAGGTCACCGACAACAATTTCTACATTACAGTTTAAAATTACTTAACTGATGTACATTTTTTAATGTACCTTACCATCAAAAATGATAAATAATTAAGCAATATAATATTACTAGTGATTTACAAATACATATTTGTCTGAAAGAATTATTGCTATTACCTTATTATAACAAAATTATATGTCTATAATTTTCTAAGTCTATTTACGTTTTCAAATTGCATGCTAAAATAAATTGTAATTAGGAAATTGCCTTCACGAAAAACCTCTCTGTCTGGACTCAATTTTCCTTTTACAAGCAAACATATAATTGGTTTAGCGCTTCGGTAATGTAAACTGAAGTTCTTTATAATTATTTCCGACGCACTTCGGAACGGACACCAAGCTTACAAATATTATAGAGACCGCATAGTTTTTTATTTGTCCTTTTTTATGACATAATATGTCATAAAATACGGCGGTTGAGACCGCCTAGCTAAACGGCCTGTGGGTACCCAGCGTAGGGGTTTTATTCTCACTTCAACATAGCCGGTGGTCGTCTCAATGTTTGGATAGGTTCAATAATACATCTATACTTTTATACTGTGCCCGACTTCGATCGCAGTCTTAAAAGTTAGCTGGTAGATAATACCTAAGGCATTATTTACCTTTGTACATAACTTTTGTTTACTGTGCAATAAAGGGTTTAAATAAATATATACCGCCAATAAAGATTCAAAAACCGTCAAGTGACCTAGTCATGTTTCAGTATAAATCTGTGAGTTCATAAGTTTTCAGGGGACTACTGCATCGATTTCTAGTCGAGGTGGTAGTCTCCTTTCATGATGATGAGATGAGTTTTGTTAAACAAAAATGTGATGATCGATCCCATTCATGAACTTTGTAGGTTTACCTGCAGATAAATATAGAGTTACATGCCGTGTTATAATGAAAAAAAAATCGTTGCTTTTTTAAGTAATAACTGCATACATAAGTATTTTTTAAATCTTTATTTATAATGATATAATATCTAAAAAGTGATAGCTGACTAGAATGTTTTTTTTTAAGCGCTCTCTATTGCGTTTATAAATTTGATGGCACGGGTCTTTTTTCTTAGCATCTTAATTCGGACGTGACTTGGCTGACTAATTAGTATAATTGCTAGATTTACTCTAAGGGTCAATTTACAGAATAGACCATTTCCTATAGACATTAGTTGCTGTGAGTGTAAAAGTACCTTTAATTTAAGTGTATTTTTCTATTTTGTACATTTTCCTTTTGTCTATTTTTATCATATTTATCTTCAATTAAGGTTTTATGTTTTTGACAGCCTCTGTAGCGTAGTGGTTGAGCGACCTTGGTGTTGTATTCAGAGGTCGTGAGTTTGATTACTACTGATATAAGTATATATGTTTATAAAATATGATATGTAATAGTATCGTTATTTCTAGTATAAATAGTACTAATAATAATAATAATAATATGGCTTGTACTATTTGTACCAGAGACAACGATATAATACATATTATATTTTATAAACACCCACACCATCAAACTGTACAGAAAAAACGTACTAACATTATTTTTGCCATGGGTGGGAATCGAACCCACGACCTCCGGATACAAGATATCCGATACAGAGACGCAAACACTAGTCTACGGAGGCTGTCAGAACTAGAGCTTTGTTTGTGGTAATAATAATATACATGTTTAATAACATTTTATAAATAAATAAAAATATATACGTGGTGGCCGAGTTGGTTAGACCTTAGACTTAAAAACATTTAGGCCCCTGGTTCGAACCCGGTGTGTACCAATGAGAATGCACATTTGTTAAACAACAACAGTGTAGTGCCTCGGAGAGCACGTTAAGCTGTCGGTCCAAGTTTCACTATACCAACTTGTGAAACTTTTTATAGATGCGATAGATATTGATTCTATCTAAACATCGCAACGAGCTAGCCACTTGTTCGATTTAATTCATACCATCGGCTACGACGAGGTAAGATTAAAAACCCCACCGCTGGGTACCCTGAGGCCGTATATATAAATATATGTACTATCTTTACTAATGTCAATGTGAGTTTAGATGTTTCTAGATGTTAGAGAACTAATATTTAAGGCGTGGATACGGTTAGTGAGGTCGGTCGCCTCGGTGGCACCCTTGTATGGCAGATGATAATCGGAAGGTCAATGGAATCAGCTAACCACCTAGTCTTACACTAGTTGGTTATGTAGCGTGCGTTCGGTTGGTTGGTTTTTTCAATACTTTTATTTATGACACCTTTTATTAATTAATCTATAATGGTTATATATATATAGCAGCCTAACCAAACGCACTCTAGACCTTATTGTTAAAACTTTTTTTTTTTTTTTTGACTATTCATAAATATCTGTAAAGATTTACATGAAATAAATAATATTTGATTTGATTTGACTTATTAAACGGCTGAACCTCATAAAAATAAATCTATGAGATTTTGCCCACAGGTACTACCACATACATTTATTATATCACGATAAAAAGTTCCCTTACCGGGACAATATACTCTTATATTTATGTCCCGGTAATTCTATACTAACTTAATACCGATTAAATTAAAAATTCCAGACGACTAATAGTCTTCAATATAGTTAATAAAAGATTTCATTATTCTTGCCTTTAACAAAATGAAATCTAAATTATAGGACAGTTTATTGATTATGCTATGCGCAGTGGACGTCAATTTAAAACAATATATTATCTATAAAAAATTGCCTTTTGCATTAAGGTTCTAACTTGCCCTAAAAAAAGTTATGTTTTATTTTTACTGCAACCATCTCTTGCCGTTATAACGCAAAGGAGATATTAAAGTAGACTAGTAATGCAAATTCGTTTTTGACGTCCGTTTAATAACCGTATCATTTAGCCGGCATAGTGGGAGCGATCAATGATGTTAAATAACAATGCATTTATCAACCCTATTCATAGACTTTGTAGGGCTGCTTATATATACTTATTATATAGCTTATATAGTTAGTAGAAATGACCATAAACTTTGTAGAAATGCACAACTCATCAACGGCCACTTTCTGTTTCTTATAACGTAAGCGTTAGATTGTCAAAATAACGAATTCCGTTATTAGCGCTTCCTCCTCCAATCAGCGAAGGTTAAACAACTCCTCTGATTGGAGGAGAGCACGCTAATACCGGAAATCGTTATTTTGACAATCTAACGCTCACGTTATAAGAAACAGAATGTGCCCGCAGCTTTTCAGAGTAGTCTTTTAACCTTAGCTGATTGGATGAGAGAAGGTTTAAAAACTACTCTGATTACAGGAGAGCACGCTAATAGCGAAATTCGTTATTTTGACAATCTAACGCTCAAGTTATAAGAAACAGAATGTGCCCGCAGCTTTTCAGAGTAGTCTTTTAACCTTCGCTGATTGGATGAGAGAAGGTTTAAAAACTACTCTGATTACAGGAGAGCACGCTAATAGCGAAATTCGTTATTTTGACAATCTAACGCTCACGTTATAAGAAACAGAATTTGCCCGCAGCTTTTCAGAGTAGTCTTTTAACCTTCGCTGATAGGATGAGAGAAAGTTTAAAAACTACTCTGATTGCAGGAGAGCGCGCTAATAGCGGAATTCGATTATTTTGACAATCTAACGCTCACGTTATAAGAAACAGAATTTGCCCGCAGCTTTTCAGAGTAGTCTTTTAACCTTCGCTGATAGGATGAGAGAAGGTTTAAAAACTACTCTGATTGCAGGAGAGCGCGCTAATAGCGGAATTCGATTATTTTGACAATCTAACGCTATAACGTGAGCGTTAGTATAAAGTGATATATATTCGAAGTTTTACAAAAACATGACAAAATTTTTGTGTTGAAATACATAGTTATATAAGTATTAGTTTTGTTGATATAAAACCCTAGTCACCACACTAGGATGAAAGTCAAAGTCAAAAATATTTATTTCATGTAAACCTTTACAGGCATTTATGAAAAGTCAAAAAAAAAAAGTATATTTAAGGTCCTGTGTGCACTTGGCCAGGTTCCTTCCACAGACAAATGTTGAGAATATAATACAAAATAAACAAATTGTAAACTATTAATAGTTCCTTGCGGGAGAAAAAAACAACCCAACCGAACACACACTACATAACCAACCATTAAGACTAGGTGGTTAGGTTAGGATTCCCTGTGTTGTGGTGACTAGTCTCTTCTTTCTAGTTTCTAATACTCGACCTACAAATTAACAATTTAATATTTAGGTATATTACGGAAACAGAATGTGCCCGCTGGTATAAAAAATAAAGTCGCCAAAAAATGCCGCGCGCCAGTTTTTAAAAAAAGCTTTCTTATACCCAAAATTCAATTCACAAACAAGCCAAGCCTAATTCCAGCTATTATTGCACACAGCGATTCACTATGACGTTTGTTTGTGAATTATCAAGACAATTAATTATTTAGAACGCAAATCATTGTTCGTAGTTAGTGAACAATTTTCGGGAATTCAGGCAAGATTTCAGCGTTATTACATACATTGTTACGAATACAATGTTCTTAACCCTTTGCTCAATGATACATGGTTACTTGTTTAGGAATTATATTCAAATTTAGAAAAGGAATTTGGTTATTTTCTTATATGTTTATAGTTATATTAATATAAATAAATAAAAATTCAATAAGATATCCAAGTATTTCGCCTTTATAGCGTATTTAGTTGTATGACATTAATTTTTATAAATTATAATAAATGGATTATTATTGTTATTATATATATAGGTATATTTCTTATATATTCTGAATCTGCCAAACTTTATTATCCTATTGTGGTTTTGATGGATTTTTACTTTTATACAATCAGGACTTAATTATATAATATAAGTAATAATAATAATTTCTAGCCATTTTCACATACATTGCCTGGCCACAAAATAAGCTTTAGGCTTATATTATGTGTAGAATTTACGATACAGTTTACGAAACTGGCAGTTAAATTGACGATAAAGTAGGTATATTAAAATAGACTCGTAATGCCAATTTTTGATGGCGCCGCCCATTTTGTAACCGCATCATTTAAGAGCATTTATAACTTATTGAACGACCCCATTAACGCATAACACGTGCCGTACTCCAGTAAAAAAAAACACGCAACCATAGAAAACTTTACAGAAAAACAAATATTGTTTTACCGTGAGAGAGTATCAAACCCACGACCTCCAGATACAAAGCTAACGGAGCAACCATAAGACTACGAAGGCGGTCGACGCAATATATTATTATAGTAAAGGTATTATAATATAGTACCATTAAAACATTACTTTTAACTTTGGCTTCTTTAAATATAGGTTAATATTAATTATTAACAAACAAAATGAATGATGTAAATATTATCTTCAATTACATTTCTCTATATGAGATAGAACCTGCAATATATAGTTTTTTTTTTCTAGCGTGGTGCAATATATCACATGTAGCTAGGGTTTGCAAGACGTCATTTAATTTAAAGGACGACATTCTTAACGACTTTAACGGACGGATAGTCGTGCGAATATCTGAGTAAAGTCTCACCCATTGAATTGCTGTTGTTACTAGTCACATGCATGTTTCTATTTTTGAAAAAACAAATCGGAATCATCTAAAAATCATCAAAAAGAACTTTCATAAACTAAAATAGTCCATTTTTATCCGATCTATTAAACTATCGTCAACTTTAATAACCAAAAATATGAAGCAAAAACTAGAAACAAATATTTATATGAAGTTAATTTGTGTTGTTGAGTCAGTTCGGGAAACAATGTTTTTATAAAAGTTGATGTCAAAATGGCAAATTGTGATACAATTTGTATTTTAAATACTGAAAAGTTGTTTTATTTGTTCAGTAGAGCCTTATATTCAAGCTTTCAAAGTCACCATGTATAATAAATTTTAGTGTAGATATAATTACCATAATTATTTGTTTACACAATGTCTATTTTTTTTATAACAAAACCTAATTTAAATTTAAGAAACACATTTAAATCCTCCTTTGCTGAGCATGTACCCAAAATCAGCATTACCTCTTTGCTCTATAGCGATATTCCTTGGAAAAAGAAAGATCTTGCACGTTGGTCTTAATAACTTAACGTATTAATAATTTTCCAACATATATAGTGTAGATATTATTATATACATGGTGACTTTGAAAGGGATAAACCCTAGGATATATATAATATAAATAACATATATTATACAACATTTGTAAACACCATTATAGTGTAAGAACTATTCTTACACTATAAAGATGTTACAAATGTGTGAATAAAATTCCTCCGCTGGGTACTCTGACGCCGCGAGGTCAGGAACCGTGATGGTAGTTTAATACAAATATACGGGTGAATTTGAAAGGATGTACTTTGGGCTAATATGATGTTCTGCTGATCAATACGAACAACTTTTCCCATGGAACTATGTGCCGCAAATGAAAAAAAATATTGCCTTCTCCATAAAGAATGTTAAAATGGCCAATTTGTATGGGGAAGCTAATTTTTTTTTAAATGAAATGAAAAATAAGGCTAAATAAATATAAAATTAATAATATTAACCCATTTGACCGCCTCCGTAGACTAGTGGTTGCGCCTTTTGCGTTGTATCCGGGGGTCGTGGGTTCGATTCCCACCCATGGCAAAAAAATATTAGTACGTTTTTCTGTACAGTTTGTCATGGTATGGGTGTTTATAATATATAATATGTATTATATGATTGTTTCTGGTACACATACTTAGACTCCTAAAACAGCCCCAGCCTAGTACAAGCCTAGAGCTTAGTTTGTGACCAGAGCAATATGTGTAAATTGTCCTACATATTATTATTAAAAAGAAATTTTTTTTTATTATATGAAACTGCAATTTCATATTTTAATAACTACTACAATGAATTGTTAAATTTAGTTTCAAATCTTACAAATACAAATTAAACGTACACTTACCCATAAAACGGGTAAAGTAAGAAAAAGCACAACCCTCGAAGTAAAGGACTAAAAGATGTGATGGTTTGACAACGGACCCTAAGTCGCCTCAAAACGGATTTACTCCATAAGCCGACCCCAGAAGTGGTCCGAAGGTAACATTGCATCAAAGATGTTTAACTATGTGAACTTAAGCCAAAAGTCTAAAGCCTAGTACACACTAGTATATAACGTTGCGCGATTTGTCAATAGAATGTTTAGAGACGGTGTCTAGACACTCTCTATAGTCTAGCTAGAGACAGCTTCTGGCGTCCACACTACGATGTGAATTTCTTAGTCTCATATTTGCAGTCCACCATGGAGGACATAGAAACGTGTCTCGCCTCTTAACGCCAAGTGAAGTTCACACTTTGAAAATTTTCTGCTGCCTGTCAGTGATCTGCCCCTCTCACCAGTGTTTAAACGCTTGCTCACAACTCTTTATATGAACACTTAATTAGATCCTAGACTCCTTAACTAGATTTAGTTTGGTATGCTATGTATGATTTTGTTAATGTATTGCGTGCATTATATTGTTTACCGTATTTAAGTATTGTTATGACATCATTGGTGATATTTTATTTTTCAAAACATTTCTCCACCCTGCGCCAATTTCACTTTCTTAAAGGTTAGCTGGTAGAAAATGCCATTAAGCTCGCATATGTACAATATTGTGCCATAAAGAATTTTAAATAATAAATGTCTTTACTCAAAAATGCATGTAATGTGGTCATTATTTTGACAGCCTTGTTTGAGCAAAGTCGACCTTGTCGTTCTGTTTCAAGGAGCGGCCGGCAAAGCTGTTTTTGCTGGTCGCTCTAACAGGCCGGCATAATATTGCCGGCCGCTATTTTGACGTTTCAACGTTTTAAAAAATCAAATGCAAGAAGATTTTATTTAAAACACAGCTGTTTGTATTTATAGAGATAGGTAGAATATATATTTTATTTAAATTACCTGCTGGTTTTATTTAGATTAGGTACATGCATTTTTGAGTAAAGCACTATACAAGCCGTGGCCCACTATGACTGCTTCGCTGGTCACGCTATGATTGCCGAGCTGGAAGGCCTAGAGCGTAGCTATGCTCTAGGCCTTCCAGCTTGGCCATCATTGCTGTCCTTGCTGTAAAGGTATATCTCAGCTCGTCCATCAAGTGCTGCACGCCGACAGCGCAGCGTATGTCGGCCATCATCAGCGCGACCAGCTAAGTAGTCATTATAGACCGCGGCAGTAATGTACTATAACGTTGCATGCGATTTTCCATACTTTGTGACCAACGATTTTTGTTCCGCAGCAGACCCGTAATTGGGGACTGGTCTCTGGACATGTCTATGTAGACATAGACAACCTGAGACACATCTCGGACACGAAAATCGCGCAACATGAAAACTAGTGTAAACTAGGCTTAAGGTTTATGCGACTTTATTTTCCTTCTCAATTTAGCCAGGATATCGTCTTTATTTACATTTGCCATTTGCATTTGTGTAATTCACTATTCCGCCTTTTAAACTACATTTTACGTTTGTTTTGTTATTGCATTATTTAATGATAATAAATATCAAATTTTACCCATAAATTTAATAATAGTCATTGTGTTATATAAGGTTTTAAACCTACCTTGCCGGTATTCGGAGTCTACACCGAACAAGTGCCAAATTATAAACAGTTTCATATGTTTTAATAATGAAACTGGGACCGAAAACTACTACTGAGATCGAAACTAAGCACTGTATATAGCGCAACTCCTAAAACGGCCCTAGGCTAGTGGTTGCAAATTATAACAAGGTTAAGCAGATGACAACAAAGCTGGACCTGAGATGGGTGACCGCAACGAGGCTATACCATCATAAACACATCAATAAGCTTGCCAATTGTTAGATTTTGCCTCCGAATACCATCGGCGAAATGAGAACGGGTTAATCCTTCCGCTGGGTACCCTGAGGCCGTTTAAACAGTTATCGGGAGCCAAAAAGGCACCCGTGGTGGTATATTATAGCGGTGTTGACAAACCAATGTACTAAAATTTATAGGTACACACCGCAGTTCGAATTCGTACCCTAAAATTTGTAGTGATCTTAACTCGACGGTCTAAACAACTCGACCACCATGTTTAATAATAATAATTATTATTATTATAGGGATATAATGCATTGTCCTTTATCATTACCAGACAACTAAATTTAAACAAATACATATAAAAAACTTTAAAAGCAAAGTGTTAAAATAACGTCCTTAAATAAACACCAATAAGACACATGATATAAATATTGGAACGTTTGTCTAGCTCATATAAACCTCAGAAGAATAAATCTAAATTTTAGCAGTCGGCCACGTCTGCTAGCGCCTGGGGAAATATACTGATTGCACTCATATTTTATTCCATTTCTTGTCTTATAAATGCATACGTAGACAATTTTCCCCGCCGAATTATACAAGATTTTTCTTGAAAGTTTTTTTTTGAGCATAAGTTATTTAATTATATATTTTTATTTGATTGGAGCAAGGCATGTTATTTTTCATCTACATCCATAAATACATTGTCGATTATAGGTCGATCAATACTTTGTTGTTTAACAGCTAATAGATGCGGTTACGAAATGGACGGCGACTAAGACAAATTTGCATTCGTGTCCACCTCGTTAATTACTCTTGCTGTTTTATCGTCAAATCAAGAGCCCGTTTCGTAACTGCACCCTGAAAGGAGACTACCAGCTCGATATACTAGTGATGCAAATTAATCCACACCGCCCATTTTATTTGATTACCATTAGGTAAGTACATAATTGTACGTAGAAACTTTTATATTAACTGAATTAACTAGAACATAATTATGATAATATAATAATCGACCTAAACTACAGCCAAAACATACTAGAAGACATTATTGTTAGATATATAAAAGAAAATTAAATACATTTTAATATCTATTAAAAAAAAATATTCAAAACACTGACAAAATACAAATAATATATTATTATAATGAATTAAAAATTACCACACATAAAGGATAAGTAAAACATTTCGAAACTTATTAATACTAAATAAAGCAAATTTGATAAAAAATAGAATTAACATAATCTAAGTTCTTACATATAAACCCTATATCAACAAAACTAGAGTTTAAAATCCTACCATACAGAAACATTTAAGAGTATACCTAGATAGGACTTGTTACGCGGTTGAATAACCTACCAGTGACATAAACAGCTTGGTGGTTACTCAATTACTCAAACGAAATGGTTTCGAAGCAAGCCTTATTATGTAAAGAAATATATCCTGTTACATAGAAAATATATCCTGGTAAAGTTATACTCTTGAAGACGACAAGAAATTATTTTTATAGCTATCATAGTGACTCAGTAAATATGTGAATAAATAATGGTATCATAGAAATATTAGTTGAAATTGTAAGGCAATAGAAGGCACAGACAAAGTATAAAATGCTTAAAATAAGTATAGTACCTCTATTCTTAATAGCAGCTGCTAACATATTTGTTTGAAGGAAAAATTGCTAAAAATCCTTAAGGACACTGCATTAGTAATAGCACAGAAGATAGTAATAACGAAGTCTGCGTTCTCCATATAACATGAGCTTTCACACTTCCAGTACAAAAGTACTAATATACCACAGAATAAATAATAGTACAAGTAGTAATCCTCAATTATTGTTTGTCGCAGAATTAAAATAATATTTTTGTCGATCATTGTTTTTATTAATCTTTCCTTGTTGTTTATTTTTTCAATTTAAATATTATAATACAAAAATATTCATTACCAACAGCAGATTTTATTTTGCGTACAATTTCCAAACCAAGTTGTAATACTGGAAGTACGTTTGTATGGGCGTCAAGTCGACATGTAAGTCAAATTATCACATTAGTGCGAACTAATGACCATAGGCGCTGTAAGTATTATTAGGGATGATACAAGCTTAAAGAACTACCTAATACCTCTCAAGGAATATTAAAAATTTAGCTGCTAACATTATCATGTTTATCATTGCATTATCTGCATTATCTGCATTATCTGCATTATCTAATTTTATTACTATAATGGAGGATGTCCTGTCAAAAGTATTTGACTTAAATAAACAAATTTTTATATGTGGGGATTTCAATATAGATATTTTAATAAATAACAGCGACAAATGTAAACTAATATCATTGTTTAATTCCTTTAATTTAAATAATGTATTCATGGAGCCAACTAGGATCACTTCAACTAGTCGGTCTTGCATAGATAATATATTTACCAATTGTTCACTCTTAAGTAATTCTGTTATTACAGGTGTGCGTTCTGACCATAAATGTTTGTTGGTTAGCTTTCAGTCTCAAATTAAACCCATAAATAAAATTATTAAATACAGGCCGTTAACAGTTAATAGACTCAATTATTTTAATGACAACATAATAAAGCAAATGTCCAGCTTCATATATAATATTAATCAGCCAGATATTACATACGCGAATCTACATAAAATAATAGATCAAGAATTTAATAAAGTATGTCAAATAAAAACAAAAAAAATTAATGAGAAATTAAATTTTGCTATTTGGGCCACAAAGGGCATTAGAATAAGTAGGGATACACTTTATGATCTATATGACAAAAGATCATACACATCTGACCAAAGTTTCCACAATTATGTTAGGAATTATTCAAAATTATTTAAAAAAGTTTGTATCATAGCAAAATCTATTTATATTGGATCTAAAATCAAACAGTCAGATAATAAATCCAAGTGTGTATGGAAAATGATAAACACTGAAACTGGAAAAAATCTAATTAGGCAAAATAATATTTCAATTAGACATAATGGAGTTATGATATCGGACAATAAACAAGTTGCTGAGTTATTCGAAGAATTTTTTACTAATATTCCATTACAAATCACGAACAGTATTGAATCATCAGCTAGTACTGCTAAGGAATTTTTAAAACAATATATTAAAATACCAAAAATACCTAATTTTACTTTTAAACATGTCACAAATGAGGATATTCTTAAACACTTTAAAATGTTGAAAAAGAAGCAAACTGAAGATGTATGGGGGTTGTCGGTCAAAGCTATAGAACCAATCATTAATACTATAGGACCGGTACTTGCTGATATTTTTAATGGGTGTGTTAATGAAGGAATTTTTCCCGATCTTATGAAGAATAGTAAAATAGTTCCCATATTCAAGTCCGGCTGTAAGACAGATCCAAATAATTATCGTCCTGTTTCTGTCCTGCCAGCCTTAAGTAAAATATTCGAAAAAATAATTCTCGGTCAACTTTTAAGTCATTTTAATAGAAATAAATTGTTACATGATCAACAATACGGGTTTACAAAAGGAAGAAACACAACAAATGCCGGTACAAGTTTGATTGCGGAAATAACCGATGCATGGGAAAATTCTCAGGACCTCGTTGGTGTTTTCTGTGATCTATCTAAGGCGTTTGATTGTGTTGATCATCAAACTTTGTTAGATAAGTTAGAATTTTATGGTATTCGCGACTTAGCTTTAAATCTATTAAAATCTTACCTTTCCAATAGAACTCAAGGTGTTAATATTGATGGCTGTCTATCCGAAGGGGCCCTTGTAAAGATGGGTGTTCCGCAAGGCTCAATTTTAGGACCATTCCTCTTCCTAGTATACATCAATGACCTTCCACATATGGTTCAGGAGATGGCGCAGATAGTGCTATTTGCTGATGATACATCTCTACTGTTTAAAGTTAGTAGAAAAGATAATATATTATCATCAGCAAATGACACTCTGGAAATGGTTTCGAAGTGGTTCACCGCGAATAATTTAGTTTTAAATGCTAAGAAAACTAAGTGTCTAAAATTTACGCTCCCCAACGTAACTGGTATTAATTCCACAGTGAAGTTAGGTGGTACTGATCTGGAATTTGTTGACTCCACTGTGTTTTTAGGGATCACAGTCGATTCCAAACTACAGTGGAAAGCTCACATAAATACTCTATCAAATAGATTGAGCTCTGCTGCATATGCAGTCAGAAAAATCAGACAATTAACTGATGTTGCAACAGCCAGACTAGTGTACTTCGCCTATTTTCACAGTATAATGACGTATGGTCTTATAATGTGGGGATCCGCGGCAGATTTTGATAGTATATTTATTTTACAAAAGAGGGCTATTCGGGCAATATATGGCATGAAAGCTCGTGATTCTCTCCGGGAAACATTTCCTATGATTGATGTACTGACACTACCATCTCAATATATTTATGAGAATTTATTGTACGTCAAGAAAAACTTAAGTATGTTTAGTAAAAATGGCGACAGGCATAATTTAAACTTAAGAAATATAGATAAAATTGATATTCCAAAGTTTAGACTGCAAAAAACTAATAAATGTTTTGTCATTAACAGTATAAGGTTATTTAATAAATTACCTAAAAGTATTATAGATTTAAGTGAAATAAAGTTTAAAAATTGTATTAAACAAACATTAATCCATAGGGCTTACTATAGAGTTAATGACTATATTAATGATAAAGATGTCTGGACCCGTTCTGATCTGCAATTGAGGTCTCACAACTAGTATTGCCTTTTCAAATGAGTACCCTAGTAGGTATGTTAAATCTGATATTGTAATAACTTATTATTACTTAATTTATTTTTTATTATATTTAAATTTTATCTTTGGATAAGGTATATCTTATGATTACTTATTAATATTTACATTATGCAGGTACTCTGTTATTATATATTATTATTTAGTAAAGTGCCTGTACTCTTTAGTATTTGCAGTTCTGTACATTGGTACAGCAACCAATTGCTAAACTGTTAAATAATCTGCCATAGGGTGTTTTGCGCATGCTTTTAGTAGGGTTAGAGCATTTAATGTATGCTGCGATATGCATATCGGTAACTCAATGGCTATATTCCTCTGTTAGTTTGTGTGAAGCACCAGAGTTTTTTACTTGCTGGTACCTTTTTCTCCGGGGTGTCTCCGGAGGGATCGACTTTACAACTAGTGTTTACGCCCTTAAAGATACCGATCCATATAACTATGTTAATGCGATTGATGGTCATTTAAAAATATCTACAGCCAATATAATGATAATATAAGAACTAATATTTAAGGCGTGGATACGGTTGGTGAGGTCGGTCGCCTCGGTAGCACCCTTGTATGGCAGATGATAATCGGAAGGTCAATGGAATCAGCTAACCACCTAGTCTTACACTAGTTGGTTATGTAGCGTGCGTTCGGTTGGTTGGTTTTTTCAATACTTTTATTTATGACACCTTTTATTAATTAATCTATAATGGTTATATATATATATATATATATATAGCAGCCTAACCAAACGCACTCTAGACCTTATTGTTAAAACTTTTTTTTTTTTTTTTGACTATTCATAAATATCTGTAAAGATTTACATGAAATAAATAATATTTTGATTTTTTGATTTTTTTTGATTTAAAGCAAAAAGTGCTAAAAATCCTAAATCAAATTAGTGCGATCTAACTACCATTAGCGTAAGTATAATTAAAGATAATACAAGCTCAAACACCTGAGGCTCTACCATGGGTTTGCGCTATTGGTTGTTGCTCACGTATACGTAAATGAATACGTTACGTTTTTACAAAGCGCAAACCCATGGTAGAGCCTCTGATATCTCTCTAGGAATATTCAAAAACCAACAACAAATCCGGAAGTAAACCAGCCACTGAAATAGCTACCGAAATACGTATAATAATCTAAGAAGCATTAGAATTATCATATTGTATTTTACGAATAACTTATAACAGCAGACAGGTCTAAAGTATAGAATTTCGAAAGTCCTTGAAACTCTTGAAAATATCACTCTACAGATTAAATCCATAAATTATTAAGCGTATGTATATGATGTGGCATATCTACTACTATTCCATTTCGAACCCAATAATCTTAAAATTAACAAACCTATTTGAATAATAAAGCTTAATTATTAGGCTTTAAAATTATTTAATAAAGATTTTAATTTTTGTTAAATCATATTTAATAAAGATTTTAATTTTTGTTAAATCATATTTAATAAAGAAAATAGCTGTATAAACGATCCTAAAATAAATGAATCTATTCATTTGCCACGCAGTGTAGTGTTATATTATATTACTTGAGTCTCCAAAAGACCTTACAAAAGAAAATTAATCCATTTGGACATAAATAGCTGCCTTAATTGTAAGAATTTTACCGGTCTGCTGGTTTCACGCAACTTGCACGCACATGGTCAAGTATAAATAACTATTAATATCATATTTGGTGCGGATGCTGATTTTCGTAACTAATAATTATTATTTATAATTAGGAGCGGACGACTTATATTACTAAATCTATAAATCAGCATATTTATGTCTAAACTTAGGACTGTAACATTGTCTATCTGTGCCAATTTGGCATTGGCTTTGGTTATTGGATTTCCTGAGCTAGTTTAATTCTGCCAATTTTTAAAGATTGTTTGCCTTAAATTTAACTTAAATTAGCTAGACGGTATAATATAAAGGGCCTTATACTAAGTTAAGTCAATTATTTTCTATCAGCGTGACGCCCCCACAGATGTTTTATTGTTCATCTAATAATATGTAAGATATATATATCTTCACGGGTGCCTTACGGCGCCCGAGACCGTCTAGACGGCCCCAGGGTACCCAGCGGAGGGGTTTTAATCCCAACTCGTCGTAGCCGATGGTATGAGTGTACACCGAACAAGTAGGCTAGCTCGTCGCGATGTTTGGATAGACTCAATGACCCATCTATAAACAGTATCACAAGTTGGTCTAGTGAAACCGAGACCGACAGCGAGGCACTATAGTGGTGCTGTCAAACAAATGTACAGAATTTTTTAGATTAAAAACTCATTGGTACACACCGGGGTTCGAACCAGGGACCTAAATGTTTTTAAGTCTAACCAACTCGGCCACCACTTATATCATAAATGGTTTCATATAACATATATATAAATAAGTAGTTCTAGACAAAGCCTTTGATATTTCCTGTTTATTGAGCTTAGTTCTGAAAACAATTCAAAGAACAATAAACAAAGGATTTTTCTAAATTACGTGGAAGCAGCAACGTGGAAGTAAATCATCTGAATATAACTGGTCATATTATATTACCTTATACTTATATATTTGTATAACAAAGAATTACATAACTAAGCAGTCTATAAATTTTAATATCATATGGATCATATAAAAACTTCACGGTATTCTATGATGCACACCATATCCTGGCAATTAATGATGAAAAAAGGGAGAGATATTAAATATTTTCTTATTAAAACTAAAGAAAACATCAATATCACGGCTAATACCATAGCCGTAGGTTGTTTGTGTCCACAGTATTTGAACAGAATATTTAATTAGCTTTAAAAGCCCATTGAAAAACAAGTATACAGATAATCTCTGGAATATTTTGTAATATAAAATAATATTTAGGCAAAACAGTATATCTTCATCTCTGAACAAATATACAATTAAGCTTATTTATATTCAACAACTTCGTGTAGCCGAACGCGGAGCTAATAAATTAAATAGAAATACGTAATACAAAAACAGACAGTACAACATAAATTCACCAAATTCCCAAACGTCTAGGGCATCGGCCCGATCGTCTGCGTCCTTGAGGAGTAGATGTCCTCAATCCATGTCGAATATCAATCAATTGGTGATTACAATCAGAACATATGGAAAAACGTGGAAAGTTACGTGTTAAGTCCAGCGTGAGGCGAATCCGTAGTACCGACTCGTCTTGCACAACCCTTGCCAATATAACGGTGGTACTGATCGCTACGGGGCATATACAGATTGAGTGCGTTTGTTGATAGTCCTCTTTCACTATTTTATACGATTTTCAAATCAGGATGATGTGTACAGCTGCCGTGAGTAATTTTTTAAAGTTTTGTTGGTAAATATTTATGTGAGAAAACAGAAAATTAAAATGAAAATTGTTGCCCACTCAGTAAATACAAAGTTTTAATTGAGGGTTGGAAAACGTTGGCAACTTCCTTAACCCTTAGGGAAGCAGAAACCTGTTCATCTGGGTCCACGTGCGTGTGTGTTTGAGTGACCTAAATGTTAATATAATTTCCTTGTGTTCTCATCGCGTGATTAATTCGGTGCACGGTAGTTGTTTGCGTGATTTTCATACAATTGTGTTGTTACAGTTTGTCGTGTTGGTAAGCATGTTGGGTCAGATGTGCCACTCGTCTCCAGTGCCTGAACCTGGACATCATCATCACAAGTAAGTTTTGTTTTCTATTTTAATTTTACCTGAGCTGAATATTCCGCGTCCTGTTTTTATTCTTGTTTTCACTCATTCCACAAAGTGTAAAAAATGCACAAATTAAAAATGTCGTCTGCATTACCATTCTGAAAGGACTATACTTATTCAACTGTTAGGACTGCGACAACTACTAAAGTTAATATTCTTTTAATAATTAAATTATCAATATTTTGATAGCATTCAATTATCTTTTTATATCATGAAATCTTAGAATTAAGTTATTACTTCAGTTTCAACCAATTAAATCTGTTATCATGAAAAGACTAAGAATATCATTAAGTAAACATTAAGATCCTGCTTTAAGAATGTAATTAATTTCTTACCTATTTCAATATTTATTTTAGTCTAAATTATTTAATTTTTTAATGAAACATTTACTTTAAACTTTTCGAAGGGTTTTACTGGTTGAGCAAGTTATACCTATAAATCAATAAAATGTTTTTTAATACATATTTTTTCTCTACAGAATCAAGATTTTCGTACCATACAAGGTCCATAATTTCCATCACCATCACGTAAAGCATGTTCCAGTAGTAAAAGAAGTACCAGTTTATAAAGAAGTTCCCGTAATAAAAGAAGTACCGATCGTGAAAACAGTACCAGTCTACAAAACAGTCCCAGTACCAGTAGTAGAACATATTCCTTATGAGAAAAAGGTATACATACCAGTTCCAATTAAGGAGCATTCATTTTTCCATGAATGGCATTAAACTTCTTTTTTTAATTAAATTAGATTAAATATAATGTTTGAAGGAGTTTTATGAGTGTTTAGATGCAATACCTCATTTAAAAGACTTATTTTTGTATAATCTCTCTTTTTTAAGTTTGGTCGAAGTTGCTTCGATAGTGATATTTGTAAATACATTTTTTTTGTATAAACTTGTTTTGTTTTATTTCTGTTTAAATGCTGGTTATTTTAAAATTGTTAAAATAACCAGACACCTGCTTAAAGTGTATCGATTAATTTAAATATGGAAGACAGAGGACCTGGTTCTATGATACGCCTTAGGAGATGATGATGTCCGGTCAATGCGATATCAAATGATGGCAGAAGTGCTGCGTCTGTGATAGGAGTAGTGATTATTCTCAGAGGTTCCAAAAAGTATTAAACTCTGTTAGGGATGATGATATGCTATTATCTTTTTTTTTTTTGAAGTTTTATCAAAGAACTGAAATAGCTACTGGACTAATTATTAAAGAACAGTTAAAACCAGCAAAACAAACAAACCTTGGGCCATATCTTAGTTCAGGTAATCCAGGACCCCTACGGTTATTTAGATGGAGGCCGGTGGAGGTAGTTCGATGACAAATTAATAGACAAATTACGGAAATCTTTGGCCAAATTGAAAGGGCCGTAGAAGTCTATTTCCAGCAATGCCTAATGATAAACAAATATTGTTGTATTTAACACATTTTAAAATATGTTTTTATAAGTACAATATATCTGGAGACTTTAAGTCCAGTTTCCTCTTGGGGCAAAAGGTTTCCGTGGCTATTCAACGTGGTAACGTTGCAAGCGTCATGGGTACCCTTTGTTCCTAATTTTAGATTTATTTAGAACATTTTAATAATAAAGTATAGAAAATATGTCATTAGTAGAATATTCTTTAAAAATTATATATTTATGAAAGAAAATCATGAACCGTACATAACGAACTAATGATAAGTAATCAATGCAGTGATCTACATTCGTTACGTTTTCTAACATTCCAGTTTAGCGTTATTTTTTGTGATATAACAGTCACTGATATCTGCAATTATAACTGCGATCTAAATGGTGCATGTATTTAAATCATTCGTTTACGCAAACTTATGTCATTGCAATCAGTTGCTGTGACCCTTTGGTAAACAAACAACCCATCATTAGTTGCTAATGGATTTAGCCAGAATAAAATAGTAAGTTTTATTTAACAGTCTAACCTTAGAGATTATTGGCAATTCTTTAATTTAAACAGATTATTTCTATGTCTGCAGATGTAATGTCTTTATAGGATTTAGGTACCTACATCAATTACCTTGACAAATACAAATTAAAGATTTATCACAACGGTTTTGTTTATTGGAGCACGGCATAGGAAAACAGATCTACAAATTCCGCGAATGGAGACACAGTTTGTTTAATAGCATTGGTCGCTGTTACGAAATTAGCGGTAACAAAGACAATTTTGCATTATAATATCCTAGCTACTTTATCGTCAAATCTAACTGCCTGCTTCATAACCGCACCCTAAAGTTAAATCGTGGGCATGCGTCGAATTGCAGTCGTTATGTCATTGGTGATAGATCAATGACTAGAACAGTTATAGTTATACCTCTTATGTCATTATATGCACGCAAGTTAGGTCATTCCATGCAGATGTTGAAGATATCATAAAGATATATAATAATATAATACCATCGGCGAAATGAGGAGGGGTTAATCCCTCCGCTGGGTACCCTGAGGCCGTTTCAACGGTCTCAGGAGCCAAAAAGGCAACTGTGATGGTATTTATTTTAGTATAGTAAATAAACATTTTGTTGTATCGGCAGTGTCCTTCAAAAGTTAGCGTATGAACAGGTTTTCTTTTATATAACTTTATTTGTTTAATTAACTTAACAAATCGAGAACATTACAGCCTATAACTTGTGGCGTATATTTCGAATATGCGTTCGCTATTGTACCGCGGCACAAAAAAAATCACGGGTGCGTTTTTGGCTCCCGAAAACCGTTTAAACGGCCTCAGGGTACTTCACCCGTCCTCATTTCGCCAAGGGTGTTCAAAGGCAACCTAACAAGTGGCGAATTTGTTGCGGTGTTTATGATGTTACAACCATGTTGTATAAAGCGGTCACCCGTCTGCTTAACCTTAAATCAGTTGCGCAGTGACTTAACCACTAACAACTTCTAATATTATTACTGTTCATATATAAACAATAATTATAATTATATTTATTCATTAATAACCTAATTTATATTAAATGATTTTGTTTTTATTGTATCAATGGATACACAATTTGTATTATTATTAGGTATATACTATTAAATAATTTTCATTTTTGTTATTAATGGATTCATTATTAATATTATTTTATTTGTATTTAATTAATTGACATCTTTATAAATATATTTATATTGACAAAATTTATAAATGAATTGTATAATATTTATATGGTTTACACAAATTGTTGTGGGTCAGATCCTGTTCGTCACATGTATGTGCGATACATACCTACTTATATTTATGATAATAATATAGTCTTTGGTTAACCTGTTTCAGATCTATTTTTTGTAGTAACTAGTCTATGGTAGTTTAAAAATTGTATCTATTTTATTTGACAATGTTAAGAGGCCTTAGCGGTCCTATGATTGCAATAAATGAATATACTGAATATACTAAGCCGGCCGCTTTTTTAACCACGGCACACTCGGGATTAAATGTGGAATATTCTTATTTTTTTTTGTTTCAATGCTAAAAGCTAAAATATAATCTAATATATTGCCATATCCGCTACATTCTGCTGATCTTCAGTTGAGTCAGACCCCGCATCTCAGGGAATCTGAGTCATTGGTCGACGGGACTTCAGTTATTCAATTACAGTCAACTCATAGCTTGTATCGCACTCAAGATTTATTTTTTTACTTCTATTAGATACTAAGAAATACTTATAGGGTTTATATAAAAAATGGTTTACCAAAGTTATTTAAATATTTGTCATAGATTGAAACTGAAACTGTTTATAGATGGGTTATTGAGTCTATTCAAAACATCGCGACGAGCTAACCACTTGTTCGGTGTAGACTCATACTATCGGCTACAACGAGTTGGCATTAAAACCCTTCCGCTGGGTACCCTGGGGCCATCTAGGCGGTCTCGGAAGCCGTAAGGCACCCGTAATGATATGTATGTATGTATGTGTGTCATAGATTTTATATTATATGAATTGGATATACTCGTACCTAGAACACAAAAGAAATAATAGTACACATTAGGCTCTACCATGGGTTTGCGCATTGTATTAACGTAACGTATTTATTTACGTATACGTGAGCAACAACCAATAGGATCGCTTTATTCAATCCTGTTACCAAAAATAAAACGATCCCATTGGTTGTTGCTCACGTATACGTAAATGAATACGTTACGTTTCTACAATGCGCAAACCCATGGTAGAGCCTCAGGGGCCTATTTCATAAGCGTGACAATTATTATTTAACATGACAATTTATAATACATTGCTTTGTTTGGTTAAAATTATTTATTTACTATAAAATAAACGAAGTAATGTATTTAAGTAATTGTCATGGTAAATTACAATTGTCACATTTATGAAATAGTCCCCTACAGTTTATAATTTTACAATAATAATCCAAATTGTAATAAGCTAAATTTTATAAAAAAACAACATAACTTGTTTATTATGTATAACAAACACCCAGACCATGCACACTGTAACATAGAAAAACGTACAAATATTGTTTTTGCCATGAGTGGGAATCGAACCCACAACGTTCGGATACAATATCAAAGGCGCAAATACTTATTATCTATTATTAACTATACCTACTTATACCTAAGTACAAGATGTTTTGAGGAAAGCATAGCGCCTGAAATTTTAGCAATCCATTGTTAGAGTGAAACTTATCGTAAAGCATCCCCGTTTCTCATTCATTGCTCAAATGTCTGTTGTATAGATCTTTTAAAAGCGAAAGAATAAGTTATTTCATTTTTAATATCTATACTTACTCTTCCTAACAACAATATCTTGAACTATACTTTGCTTCAATAAAAGCGCAATAAAAGCGCCTGAAATTTAAGTAAACAAAATATGTCAAATAATTACTGGTACAGTTCGCTAAGCACCCGCTTTCAATCCATTGTTATAGTGAAACTTATCGTAAAGCTTCCGCCTGTCCCATTCATTGCTCAAATGTCACCTATTTGTATACAGTTTAATGCACGGTTGCAGGAATTCGTGCAATTTTCAGGCCTAGTCCCTGAAAGCATAGTCATAGTAAAAACCTCCGTTAATTTAGAAAAACATTTATATTCAGCTAAACGTATGACTTTTAATCATCGATATATCGTAAATGCCTAGCGGCATTAATTCCGCCTTTGTACTTTAGCAATAAAGATATAAATTAATATATCGTTTGGTCGATAGTCTTAATTTAATAAACGGAATGAAAAGCTATACGAAATTCAGTACAAATGTTAGTACTAGAAAATACAGTCTATTCGTATTGCACTGGACAATAGTCTGGATAATAGTTCACAAGTAAGTAGGTCACAAAATACCGATTGTTAATAACGGTCGTTAGTCAATATTTATAATATTAAAGACCGATTGCTATAATTTACGGTAACGGTTCGTTATTCCTATTGTTTATAGAAATTGGCCTTTATAATAAATATTTTTTTTTTACTTTGTAAACCTTGCGCGGTAGACCAAGGCAAGAATAAGTGTGATAGAATGGTGCAAGGTGCAATTAAATGACTTCATAATCAACATCATATATGAGAAGAGTTATGACTATGAACAAGGTAAAAGGAATACGTTGTGATAGAGACAAGTGGCGCTCGGTTGTCTCTGTATACCTCCTAAGGAGCTTGGCGTGATGATAAATCAATTATTTAATTCAATTTAACCACCTAGTCTTACACTGGTTCGTTATGTGGTGTATGTTCGATTTGGTTTATATTAATTTTTATGTATGCATGAGCCAAACCAAGCGCACACTTTGACCTTAAACTAAATTTTTTTTTTCGACTATGTATAAATACCTGTAAAGGTTTACATGAAATAAATATTTTTGACTTTTGAATCTTAAATTGCGGTTTCGCCGCTGTTGGATTAAATTAATAAATGTAAAAAGTGATATTTAGAAATAGCGCAAAAATTAACTTGTCTATACGACTATAATATTTTCATTATCTCATTATTAATTTTAATGGACGGTTATTTTAACGTTCGGTTAGTTAGAAGTAACCGCGCCTCATATGTGACGCCCAATTAAATCTTTTGCTGTCAACCAATGTTGGTCCACTGATAATATTGTTCAAAATTATTCAACAGCAATGAATGTTGTTGATAATTTTGGCTGTAGGTAAATTGCTACCTACAAAGATTTAGAAAATTATTTTGTATTTAATAATTAAGTGTAACTAAAGAGAGTGGGTGATTATATTTTCAGTCTACAGACTTCGCATTTGTATGGGTTCTTTTTTTAAAAAATAAATATAAAACCTTTCTATACTGTGGGATAATTTTAATATAAAAAGTAGGGGAATAATCAGGCAATTACTTTTTTTCAATTAACATACCGTTCAATATAGCCATGATATTAGTATCGTATTATAGCAACATTCATTTCTGTGCATCAGAATTGAATCGTTGCTAAATTATTTTTTCAGGCGGTTTTATACACTAGTATACTATAATTTCAGTCGTTCGTTTTTCTGAAAATACTATCGAGTCGTGAATCCTTTCTACATTATAAGGATCACACAAAATATCATACATTTTTTATAATATGTTTTTTGTATCAGGAAAAAAAGAACAACCAAACATTGTAAATCTTATGTTAAAAAACTTATTCTTAGAAAAAAATACATATTAATTCCGCCACCCCGTATATTATTATATACATATATAATACTTTTATTATTTAACTCGAGTATAACTTATGTCCAATAATTAAACCGATAAAATGCAATTACAATGTTTCTAACGAATGGTATGTTTCTACACAAATCTACCTACCCGTTAAGTACACAGCATTGCAACTAAAACCCATTTCACGTGCTCCCACTAATTCCCCCATTAACTTCGAAAAAACTCCACCATTCCGAACCAGCGATAGTTAATAGCATACCAAAGAAGCGTTTATTTATTTATTTCAGGTATTTATATACTGAAACTTCGGCTACAGCTACGAAAAGTTGCTTATAAACGATCTAAAATCATGCGATTGGATGGCGCTCCCCGTGACTTCCGGGTAAAATTATGGCCTATTCAAGTATTTTAGGCTACTTACCATCTTTGTAATTTATTGGATTGGATGAAAAAAAATCAGGCGTAAGTTATTTTTATAATATGATTGTTTATGGCTTTTAAAAGGTTTATGGTATTTAGCCAAACGTGAAAGATTAGAACATGTACAAACGTGACCGTAAGCCCTGTTTTGAACGAGACTGTCTCTTTTTTCGCTACTCCGTCCCGGTGTCCCCGAGGAAAGCTTCGAGTCGCCGAGTCTACTGTCCCGTTTTCAGTTTTATAAAGGTCAACACTAAAAAAACTCAAAATCTCTCTATTATAAGAGAATATAGCCCTTTTCTATATGTCATATACGTATACGTGAGCAACAACCAATAGGATTGCGTTATTCATACCAAAAATAAAGCGGCCATATTGGTTGTTGCTCACGTATACGTATACAAATACGTTACGTTGTTACAATGCGCAAACCCATGGTAGAGCCTCTGCTGCGATATTCTGTTTCTTATAACAGACGTTAGGTTGTCAAAATAACGAGTATGACATTAAACAATCAACAACAACGAACGCTTAAAAGTCATGCACTCTACTATTCCCTTCTATTATAGATATTGACTTGAAAGTTTTTAGCACTCCATGTCATGACCATTAACGATCCTTTAAATATCGTTATTTTGATTAAAAAAGAATAACTCTGAAAACACATACTAGCTTCTAATTTCTGTTTTCAAAGACATATTGATAATGAAAGTGAATATGAAAAAACAATTTTTCTAGAATTTAATTCTTATTCAAAATAATATATTTAAAAAATTAAGAATAGTTTTTCTTCAATATATTTTTTCTGTCTCTTTTAATATCTCTATTATTTTTCACAATGTCCCGTTTTGAGTAAAAATAAAATGGTCACGTTAACCATAGTGGGATTTTTTTATCTGTATAACTTCGCTAGACCGGTTTCATTCATACAGATGCAAAAACCGTCAAGTGACCTAGAATTGTTACAGTTTTATTCTGTGAGTTGTGAGAGAGACTATAACCTTTTTAGAAACCTAATGCCTTGATTTCTTGTCGATGTGGTACTCCTATTAAGGTGCGGTTACAAAAAGGATACTAAAGCTAGTCTAGTAGGATATTAAAGTTGACTCGTGTAAATTCGTCTATATCGCCGCCCGTTGTGTAGCCCCGTCATTAAGACGACATAGCGGGAACGAACAAAGTTTGAACATCTAGTCTCTGTTAATATAAATCATTTATATATGGCATTGACCGTAAGGCCTGCAGTGAGTTCTAGTAAGATTTTAACAATCTATCCAAATTTGTGCGTTCTCTTCTCCTGACTCCCCTCCTTCACCATCCTCCTCTCCTCTCGTTTGCTCAAAATGACGTAATCTTTAAAGACGATAACTAATCTCCCTAATTAATCTCTCTCTTGATGAGTTACACAAATTAGCTTGAGCGGGCGCCGCGCGATAATAAGCATTAATTACTTGATATAAAAGGATTTTGGTGACAAATTTCCTTGAGAGCATTTTGTTAGTTATGTTATTAAATATTTTGCCACATGGCAGTCAGTGACTTTCTTGAACAAACTGTTTTGTTAACAAAGACAAACGATAATTTTGTTATTTTGTCTTAAAATATCATTTTTTTTAAACTAATGCGTTGATCAATATATTTTTTTTAAACAGTGATATTTTTTTTAGTTTTTTACTATTCTAATTATTATATTTTTAATTTTCAGAAAGAAATATAGTTCTACTGTATGTATTATTTCTGGTCGTAGATTCGAACTTAATATTAGTACGTTTTTCAGTACAGTTTTCCATGGTCTGAGTGATTATAAAATATAAGATGTATTATAGCATCGTTGTTTCTGGTACACATAGTACAAGCCTAGAGCTTAGATTGTGATCAGGGTAACATGTGTGAAATGTAGATACAATTATACGTATGTTTATTTTTATTTCAATGAATGGCTAACAAAGTAATACTTATAGCAGTGACTTCACCGTTCCGTGGCAAACACACATTCCTAAGGACCACACCATCAAGTCAAACAAATACTTTGATCTCACAAATGAAATTGCTAGAAACGGTTTTAAAACTCAATTTTATGCAGTGGAAGTTGGTGCTCGAGGAATTCCAGCAAAAGTATTTGCATCGCCTATTGAAGGAAGGCCTTCCAAGATCGGCCGTCGGAACTTTTATGGAACGTGTTACGAAGTTGGCGCTAGCAGGATCATAGTATTTGGTTGAGTAGAGGTTAGAAGGGTAGGAAACGCTGCAGTTCATTCCCCTGCCTTCCAACCACGATGGACCCAGAACCCGCACGGTGAATCCATGGATAGCTAAAAACATTGTCTTTCTATGTCTTTAATTTCTCGCCTCTCACTCAACACTACTACTATCTAGACACAAATAACTATAAAGTTAATGACTAGTTAAATACAGCATAAGTTTAAAGAGTTAGTTAAGAAAGAGCAGAAGTTTTGGGCAAAAGCATTAACATTATCTAATTAACATACTCTAAGCAAATCCTGTCAAAACAATTGCAAACCACTAGAAAATGTTTTCTAATTCAAAATGGCGGCTAAGGAAACTGAGTTCAAAAGCAATACAATTGGAAATTCGGAAACTACTGGCTGCTAGGATGCCTAACTTCGGGTAGCTAGAGGCAGGTAACGGTTCACAAATCCATTTTAGATGTCCTACACAGCTTACCAATTTTGAGCTAACTGAGCTTAGAAATTTTGCTTTGACCGTTAGTTTTCGTTAAGTGAGATTGAGTTTCAAAAAGAATTCAGATGCTGGAAATTTGACGGTTTAATATTCTATATTGAAATTACCTATTATATTTTATTAAAGCATTGGAATTGTATCAGGTGTTATTTAGGTGGAAGGAAGGCCTTAATAACTTCGGTAGGCAGACTGATCGGACTCATTACCACCGCCCAAAAGATGCAAAAACCGTCAAGTGACCTAGTCATGTTTCTGTTTTTGTCTGTGGGTTTACAAGTTTTCCAATGACTCGTGTATCGATTTATTGTTGAGTTGAAAAAGGAGACTACCGCTTTCATGGCGCGATTGCGAAACAAGTGATTGATATGAGGATAAAGCTTCGAGGCAATAAAAGTTAATCAATACATTATTATTTAACAACATTGATCGCTCGCACTATGCCGGCTAAATGATGCGGTACCGAAACGGGGCAAATTTTGCTGTAGAGATGCAGATGCTTTTAGGCTATAGCGGTGGCCAAGTTGGTTGGACCATTAGAACTTAAAACACTTAAAACTTCGATGAATATATATATTTTTTAATCCGCTTTAAACTCACACATCGCGCCATCTACCGGAAAAACAGAACGTTTTCCATGCCTGCTAGTATAAAATGGAACCAATAAAGCAAAGGCGTTATAAAACTGTCTCAGAAGTACTTGAACAAGGAATCAGAATGCCGAAATGGTAGATTTTAGTAGAATAATGGTACAATTTGCCCTATTTTACGGCTATCTTATTCTAGATAGTATCTCTTGCAAATTATTAGCTTTGAACTGGTTTTTTGCCTTCCCGAGCGATGTTTCGGATAAAATAAATTGTATGTAAATTAGTTACAACCTACCTTGGCTAGAGCTTTAAGTTCTTTGATAAATGCTAACTTGCTTGTTAGTTTTAGTAAAAAATCTTTATCTATACTTATATTATAAATCTAAAGAGTTTGATTGTTTGTTTGTTTCAACGCGTTAATCTCAGGAACTACTGATTTGAATTGAAAATTTAATGTTGAAGAGCCCATTTATAATAGAAGGCTATAGGCTATATAACATCACGCTGCGTCTAATAGGATTGTGCGGGTCTGCTAGTTATCTAATAATAATAATACATAGAAAATTGTCTGTCTGTTTGTGCGTTTGTGTGCTTATAACTGGAGAACCTATTTATGTTTTTTATTATTTATTTATTTATTATGCCTACTGGGGCCTATTTCATAAACGTGACAATTGTAATTTACTATGACAATTCATAATACATTGCTTGGTTTACTTTGAATTATTTACTGTTTACAAACTACACCAAGCAATGTATTATAAATTGTCATAGTAATTTACAATTGTCACGTTTATGAAATAGGGCCCTGGATGTTTTTTGTCACGGTGATAAAAAAATATATTGTGTTCTATGATGAAAATAATGAAACACGTATGTTTTCCATTTTAGTGTCGCCTTTACAAAAACAAAGATAAATAACAAAAAAGATCTACAAATCACGTTAACTTTCATACTAAACTCACGAATTAAAGGCTTGTCTAATTGTGATTTACTTGTTAGATACGAAGACTTATTATGTATTTGTAGGAGTAATTTTAAGCATATAGACGTTTGTTCATATAATAATTAATTTTTCAGAGTTTTTTTTTTGAATAAAAAAATATTTACCTACTTTTTTTATTTTAAAAATGGGGTCTAAAAGTGATACTGGAGGAATCAAAAAAAAAATTATAATTGTTAAAAAACACCCAGTATATATATATATACTAGCTGACCCGCGCAACTTTGTCTGCGCGTTTAAATTTAACCGTTTACGCAGCGTACGCTCTTAAAAGGAATAATTTTTCCCCGTTTTTGCAACATTTTTCTTTGTTACTCCGCTCCTATTAGTCGTAGCGTGATGTTATATAGCCTATAGCCTTTCTCGATAAATGGATTATCCAACACGAAAATATTTTTTCAATTCGAATCAGTAGTTCCTGAGATTAGCGCGTTCAAACAAACAAACAAACAAACTCTTCAGCTTTATAATATTAGTATAGATATATATATATATGTTCTCTAGTCAAGTTATATAGGCTATATAATTGATACGCTAAGTATTATATTTTTTCACACTATATCGACTCTAACAAAGGTACTGTGGTCCACAGGGCCACGGGACACCTTCCTGTTCTGTTTTGATAATCTAAATAAATAAAATAACTTGGCCGAAACAACTGATGCTGGGAATAACATTTTAGACATCAGCTTTTTTTTTTGTCTTAGGAACCTACTAAAGAAGTATTTTTCATAATTATAATCTCAAGGGGGTGAAATTTCAAGAAAGTTTATATGTTGGTAACGGAAGGTGCTATACTTGTATGTAGAAATTTTTATGCAGGTCAACCATGAAATTTAACTTTTGATTATTACAGAAAATTAATAATCCAATGTTATATAAATAATAACTAATTATATTTAAGGTTTTTATTATACGTAGTAATAACCACAAGAAAAAAATAAAATACTATGAAACCTATTTAATATTATTATGGCGAAACTTAAAAATAATTATTACAAGTATAAGTTGAGACTACCTAATATCTTTCAGTTTCTGAAATATTTAAACTTCAAGAAGGAATATCTAACTAATATAATAAAATGAATACTGACTGATATAATAAATAAAATAAATAAATTCAAGATTATTTTACATAAGTTAATTTAGCTTTTAATAATATAAACGTTATTGTTCATGCATTAAGGGAGTATTCAGAATAACTATAATAATAAATCCATTTCGTTACGGGATTTTCCCCTTTCGTAACAATAACCTATTTTTCAACATGTCGTGACTACAGGCGAAACAATAAAACTAAAGTGTTACTACATTAATAATGTTAATTAAAACGGAATTATAAATCATACTCTACATTCGTAATTACTTTAATAGTTTTTTTTGTGTTATTTTTAGTATATGGGTTCTTTTTAGTAATCCTCATTGACATGACTAATAGTTTAGGTTATACAATATGAATCTTTGTAAGGGCACCTTACGTCTAAAGTTTATAAATAAATATAGTTTTTCTGTAAAGAAATGTATTTACAGAAAAACTAATCTTATATTCTTTGACATAAGGTGTTTTTTTGTATTGTTACTTTTTGACATCGGATGCGATTTTGTGGATCAGATTTGTAAATATAATATACCTATATCATCACGGCGCTTAGCCTTACGGCGCCCGAGACCGCATAGACGGCCTCAAGGTACCCAGCGGAGGGGTTTTTATTTTAATCCCACCTCGTCGTAGCCAATGGTATGAGTCTACACTGAACAAGTGGCTAGCTCGTCGCGATGTTTTGAATAGACTCAAGAACCCATCTATAAACAATTTCCCAAGTTGATATAGTGAAACCGGGACCGACAGCTTAACGTGGCACTATAGTGGTGTTGTCAAACAAATGTACATATTTTTTTATAATTAAAAACTCATTGGTATACACCGGTATTCGAACCGGGGACCTAAGTGTTTTTAAGTCCAAGGTCTAACCAACTCGGCCACCACGTATATTATATTTTTAATATAAGACTTTTAAAAATGATGTTGTCTAATATCCGTAAAAAGCATTAGAGGCTTGATGGTACTCGTATGAAACCAAAAGTAGGTGAATATTAGTTGCATATTTAAATAATTATCGTCCAAATATAAATATATATGTTATGAAATAAAAACCACTTTTGTCCAGTCATTGAAATTCGGGGAAGAAATAGTACCTGAAACAAAAAATATATATAAAATAAACATCATAAGTAAGTTATAAAATAAAATAACGGAAAAATTATTGTATTTACTTTTAAAAATGATGTTGTCTAATATCCGTAAAAAGCATTAGAGGCTTGATGGTACTCGTATGAAACCAAAAGTAGGTGAATATTAGTTGCATATTTAAATAATTATCGTCCAAATATAAATATATATGTTATGAAATAAAAACCACTTTTGTCCAGTCATTGAAATTCGGGGAAGAAATAGTACCTGAAACAAAAAATATATATAAAATAAACATCATAAGTAAGTTATAAAATAAAATAACGGAAAAATTATTGTATTTACTATTGCTAGTAAGTAGAAGTATATTAAGTTAAATAACATTTTTTTATCTGCAAATAACATGTCAACTACAAATCGACTAGCCTATTTCATAGACCTATTTTAATCTCATCCAATCAACGACAATCTAGGCCTGTCAATACAAGGAGCTAAAAGTATAAAGCTTACTGTAAGCAACTCCCAAAGCAAAGAAGTGGGTAGTTTGAAGTCTACGAAGGGAGAGTGGTGGGGGCAAGTCATTGCCGGCCAACGATCACTCACTGTCAAGCTCTCGATAGCGAAAGACGTCTGCGACATCGCCTCGCATTTTATCGCTAACGATATCAACTCACTTTAATCTACTATTTTATTTGATCGGACAAAAATAACTAATGTGAAATCGTTTGTTGAAGAAAATAGTCCATCTTTGGACAATAATTTAGCTCTTTAATAGTACATATCATCTAAAAAAAAAATTTTATAAATAGAATCATAGATTACCTATTTTTAACCGACTTCCAAAAAGGAGGAGTTTCTATGAAAAAAGTCTATTATAACTGTTGCAAGATCTTATAATAAATCTGTTTCTAGAGAAATTGCTTTTTGTAAACTTAATGTTAAACAAATTACGTATTCTTGAATTAAAGTTAGGGTGTCTAAACGATCTTTTACTAAGTAAATAAGGATAATCAATATGATTATTTAAAATTTTATACAAAAATATTTGGTTACGTTGACCAGTGAGTCTCTATGATAAGTCCAAGAGCCCTAAACTATCCACCAAGTTACTGTATCTAAATCTATACTTAAAATGTTTTATAAATTAATTTGAATAGATTGTAGCTGGTTTAACGTATATGTCATACTGTGGGTTCCAAACAGGTATGGCATGCTCCAAATGACGTCTAACTAAAGAGACATAGTATGTTTAAGGTGTATGGAGCATTGAATTCTTTAGAAGTTCTTAAGATCAAACCGAACATTTTTTCGCATGGAACCAGGTGTAGCAAATGAAAGAAAATTTTGGCTTTCCCATACAAATTGGTCATTTTAACATTACTAATTTGTATGGAGAAGGCAATCAGCAGAACCTCATGTTAAAACCCAAAGTACAACCTTTCAAAGTCACCATGTATACACAAAATCATTTAATGAATGGTCATAGATTACCTATTTGTTACTCTGCATAAGATATATAATAACTATAAGATAAATTAGAGGGAATTTATTACTTCACTGATTTTTCCAATTGCTTCGAACAAGATGGGGCGAGATTTATAAGACATTCCCTTACAAAGAAAGTCACGTAATACTCGTTCTCCCTTCTCACTGACCCGTGCTTGAAGATAACTCTGAATAGAACCTTAATCAATATCAACTTACTGAAATATTATCTCAGAAATATATATTTACTTCATTGAAAAACATCTCAATTGTATAATAATTAAATAAAATCTAACTAAATCTACGATGTAAAAAACCTTTCATAAGATACAAGTTTAGTGATTGTTGCCAGAACGCTGGATTAAGTGTATATTTTTTTATATGAGCACAGCATGTGCCTGGTGGTAAGCAGACTTACAAAGTCCATGAATGGGGTCGATCAATAAAATGTTGTTTAACAATAACATTAATTTCCAAAAAATCCACAAACTAAAACCGAAACATGACTAGGTCATTTGACAGTTTTTGCATCTGTATGGGCGGTGGTAAGTGGACCGATAGGTCGCCCTAGAGAAGTTATAGAGGCCTTCATCCCACCTAAAAATTGTCGTATACGTGAAACGTGAATTATTTTGTTTCTCTTAAAAAACTTCAGACACAGCAAACAAATTCCAATACTGCTATCCTACAAATATTTTTATACAGTTTTATAGACGAAAAATAAAGCTCTATTCTTCGATAATGCCTCTACTGTCATCTGCAGGAAACCTAATTTCTATTGAAACATAAAACGACCGATATCCGGAACTTCTACGCAGGCACATCTCCCATCCCTTTATAATAATGCCTGTGATAATAGCCAGACATTATTCAAATTTTATCTCCGCCAGTTGGGGAAGATTTGCCTCGTGGCTCAGTGTTCTACGACACTGCAAACACCGAGGGATGAGCCATTTTAATAAAAAACGTAATTTAAATATTTTGTCTTTAAGTAAATATCTATACATGTAACAAAGCAGTAAAAAAGCTGTCATTGGTTTCATTTCAATAAAAATAGACTCATCAAATACAATCAAAGGCCCTTTTGGGTTAACGTTTAATAATCTAACGTTTTTAGAATTAGCGTTTAGAAGTAGTGAATTAGAATTAAGTTACCTTATCATTTATTTTTTTCTAAAAAAATATGAAGAAGTTTTCCTAAAAACAAAGATTAAAGTAGTGATTTTTTTTTATATCCGTCAGTTCTGGTCAAAACAAAGGGTATATTAAATTTCTATATACCTTATATCTACAAGGTGCTTGTGTTTTAATAGTCACTTAGGAAAAGTTTTTCCAGAGAGAAGTGTTCCTTGAAGAAATATGAATATTCGATTGTACAGTGATTGGTAGGTTTAATACTTACACACAAAAAAAAATTGTCGAGGTGTGGTTACGAAATGGGCGGTAAACGATAACGCAGCGAAGACATTTAAGAAATCGTAATGCTAATTCGCCTTTGACGCTTCCCGTTTCATAACCGCATTATTTATACGGCATCGTTGGAGCAATCAATGCATTAGCTAAACGTCCAGATGGCACTAATACCATGGTCTGAGGGAAAATCTCTGATATGGGTCGCCACTTGCGCATACACCTATGCGCAATCTGGTTACTTCTTCGATCCCTGGTTCAGCCGCTTAACAAATACATAATTTCACTGACGAGCATACCTAGCCTTAACAGTATTTATGGACTTTTAGGTCTACTAAATAAGATCATATGCCTTGCTCCAATGAATACTTATTAGTACTAATAACGTATATTTGAAAAAGATTCCTTTCATGACAGAGGATAGTGGATACCTCCACTCATTTGTTATCAACCTTCAAGCACGTCAGTGTGGCAGCGAACAATTGAAGGGATCCTATCGCAGGCCACGGCTCCACATTGTAAGCCGTTTGCTGACAAGACGATTTGACGTATGAAAGGTTTCGGCCGGGAATGCTCTGTATCAGCGATCAATTTGCCGGAAGAGGTTTTCTAAAACTCACAATTTCTTTACTCATATTCCACTTTTTAAATCTCTTTAAGTTTATAAACCAGCCATAACTTCTTGTGCCTTTGTCGTTATAACCGGAGGTCGTTGGTTCGAATCCCACGCATGGCAAAATATATTAGTACGTTTTTTTGTACAGTTTGTTATGGTCTGGGTGTTTATAAAATATAATATGTATTATATCGTTGTTTTTGTTAAACATAGTACAAGCCTAGAGCTTATTTTGTGACCAGAGCAATATGTGTAAATTGAAAAAAAAAAATATCGCGTCACTCGACGCCACATGCTTTTGTTGTTTTTCAATTAATATATTTTATTCAATAGGCCAAATTTAATAAATAAAAGCTTAATTGTACACCCAAATTAAAATTTTTCGGTAATTAGATTTTGATTCCAATGAGCGAGCAATGAACAAACAGATTTTTTTTTTTACCTTCTCTCACGTATTCCATTACTTGTTCACAAAAATCTTTGTGACATGAAAAATCTGTATATCAAAAGAAAATTTCAATACTTCGTCTAGATAAGTGTAAAATAAATGTAGATAATTTAAGCCAGGGGAGATGGTCAGCCGAGCGTGCGCTTCACCCACCGAGACGTCTGCACCGGACGGCGAGCTCGCCCTCTGTTTGCTCATTCCACGATAACTCTTTTGTCCAGCAACTTCGCACATTGTGGGGCTTTATTGCTTGCGGAAGCCAGCAAAAGTGCCGCAGCCAAAAGTTAGTTTTAAACGACCCTGGTTATTTAGACTATTACATTTTGTACCGTTCCCAAACTTTTCAATGACTCTTTTGTGTCTTTTGATTTTCGTTTCATTTTTTTTTTAATTTATAAATTTAAGGGCATTGCATATGTATGCATCGGCCCTAACCAAATTACAACAATAAAATTAATTAAACATTACAAACAAATAGGCAGTGAAATTTAAATAAAATATTAATTATTCTAGGACTTAAAAAATAAGAGTAGACAACAAAATAGATAAGTTACAATTTCCTAAAAGTATTTATAAAAGTACAAAATTTCTTATTTTAATAAAGATTGTAAAGTATTTGAATTTTTTTAAGTATTTAACAAATATTTGAATTTAGCCATAAAAAGGAGTTTTTCGTTTAAAATCTCGTAAAAAGCATTGGCTACTTGACGTTTGACAACTTTTATTAGATTGTCACTATAATTGATTGCTTGGCTTAATGAAGACATTCTTATCCCGCGACGATGAAGCCGAATGTTCCGAGCTATTTGTGTAAATTGAACTGTTGATTGGATTCGCTGGATCCCGCCCCATTCTTCGATCTTTCTCATCTTAATCTTCACCTACACTTTGTATGCGTAACTTTGGATTCTTGAGGAATTTGAAAAACTTTTCATAAATTATAAATCCTTTATTGAAGAAAAGCATGCATAAATAAGCTTAACGCTTTATAAAATTTCAATCAACTACCTTTAAGAGTGTAAAATATGCTTGGCAATACAATATGCAGAACAAATTAGAAAATACACAAATGGTTATAATAACATAGGTATATATAATACATATACACTTAAATATGGTAGGTATATAATTAAATTACACAAATGTATATACGAGCTTAATTGCTTAAGCATTTTCTACCATCTAACCTTGAGACAGTAAATATTTTGAAAGTTTAACTTTTAGCAAAAAGACAATTTTTTCCAAGAATTCCGCGCGAGATTTTTTTTTGTTTCTCATTCGCACGCTTTGTAAGAGGCATCTTTTATTTCACCTGTTTTATTTACCTTTACACGCCCTCTTAAATACGACATTACCAAACACAATTACCACAAGAATCTAGATTAAGTGTAAGCAACGTTTAAACACTCCGATGAAAGAGGTGATATACAGAGAAAGAAATTCCATTGGCGAGCATCATGCACAGTAAACAAATCTAAATAACTGCTTATAATATAGATTAATATCGGTTAATTAAAAAAAAAAGATACAGAATTCGTTTACGTTTGAATAACCAGCTCAAAAAAACCTTATTTAAAATTGATGATCATTTTAAAATCAGAAATAACGTCGCCAATGTCTATTGTTAAACACCGCACTGCCCCAATTATCGGCCACGGTGCCATTTCGGGATAGAAATCGTTCGATCTGTCGACGGAAATTAAATTTTCTGTGTACCCTTCCCCTTAGTGAATTTGAAAGAGAAAGTAACATTGGGCCGGCCTGCGATGGCCCGTTTTTCTCGATTCATTTGTTATTTTGGAAGGACCGAGCAGTGATCATCCTGAGTATTGTAGGCCCGAGGGCATTGTGTTTTTTGCTGACGAAGCGGTTTGTTACTGGAGCATTTGGGAGAAGCCTCGCTCCTTTGTGGAAAATGTCTGAAGGAATATTGGTAAGCGCTATGATGTAAGCAAATATTTTCTCGACTCAAATTTGAACTTAACTCGGAATTGCTTCTCTATAATATATTAAATTTCTAAGTTTATTCATTTTCAAGAAGGTATTTTATTTTTTACTTGCTGAAAACTTTTAGTTGCTATAAATATACCATCACGGATTCCTTTTGGCTCCCGATAACCGTTTAAACGGCCTCAGGGTACCCAGCGGAGGGATTAACCCGTCCTCATTTCGCCGATGGTATTCGGAGTAGTAGTAGTAGAGTATTAGTAGCTAAAACCATTTTTATAAAAGGTGTAAACAGATATGTGTTCTTATAAGAATTTTAAACGTAAATAAAATAAACTAATTAGCAAACATCATACTAATATTCCATTAATAGATTAAACAAATCTTTTATTTACTTAGTTAATATTATATGTATATCATCACTGGTGCCTTACAGCCGCCTAGACGGCCTCTGGGTACCCAGTGGAGGGGTTTATAATCCCACCTCGTCCTAGCCGATGGTATGAGTCTACACTGAAGAAGTGGCTAGCTCGTCGCGATGTTTGGATAGACTCAATAACCCATCTATAAACAGTTGCACAAGTTGGTTTAGTGAAACTGGGACCGACAGCTTAACTTAAGTTTTTAAGTCTAGGGACTAACCAACTCGGCCACCATGTATATTATATTATATGTATAGTATATTAGTTAGTATAATTATACTTATATTATAAATATATATATATCATCGCCAAGGCAAGACTACTGAAGGTAGAAATTTGGACAGTAGCTTCATTTTGTCTTGTAGGGAGCCACTGATAGTTTTTTTCAAATTTCGAATCTCAAGGGAGTGAAAATGAGTGATTTGTTAGGAAAAAATATATCTTATTAAAACAGGATATGATTGTACAGAAAAACTTACTAGTATTTTTTTGCCATGGGTGGAAAGCGAACCTCCGGATACAACGCCAAAGGCGCAACCACTAGTCTACGGAGGTGGCCAAGTGCTAACTGGTATTTTTTTATAATTTTATTATTTAAGGGCCCCAACTACAAATAAGATTAATTTCAGATAAAGTTTATGTAACACACTTGAAGATTCTCATAAATTAATTATTGTTCATGAAGAAACCTAAATTCTACGAACACTGAAATAATTTATTTATATTAGTTAGAGACGATCAAATGCTCTAACATGGGTTTGCGCATTGTAGCAACGTAACGTATACGTGAGCAACATGCAATTGGACGATTTTTTTATCGAACATAACCTTGAAAGTAAAAATAATATGGAAATGCTATAAACACACCTTGTAAACTAGAAGTCATTAGTAGTTATTATTGTTTATTAGTTAGTATTTTCAAATTGAAACGTAATAAAAGTTCGTTGCCGCCATATGCTTTTCTCATTTCTTGATAGATTTTATTTTGTGCAACAAAGTTCTACGATGGATCAGCTATATACGGGGAACGGCAGTGTTGGTTAATTAATTTATAATAAATTAAACCTTAGTTCAAAGATTTAGCGTTTACTTTAGATTGCCGTCCAAGGGTGGTCCCACATCCCGAGTTAGTTTAAAGTTCAATGACATGGCTAAAACAATATCCCGTTTTAGATATAATATTAGCACATGGCAACAATGACTAATAGCAATTGCGGCCGTTTAGTGCAGCGGAAAGTTTGGGGTGACCACAATAAATTATTAAAAACAAGGAATAAATAATAATTAATTAAAAAAGCTCAAAAGACAAATTAATGTCGCTAGATTTACTCGTATCAATCATACCCTTTTTAAGTTAATTATGAATATTGGAGTATTTAGATATTTGTTAAAAAAAAATGCACAAAGAACTAAGAAGGAATTAACATTTCGAGACTTTTTCTATCAGTTACACCCTTAGTTAATTATCAATATTGGAGAGATAACTTAATTTAAAACGCCTTGCCTATCCACTGCATGTATGGTACCACGCAGGCAATCAATTTGGCATGATCATTGGTTAATATTGGTCTGTTAGTCACCCACCAGATGAAAATATTTTAGAATGTTTTAGATTGTCAATATTTAAGTAAAATATAAATCTCAACTTTTAATCTTCTAAACCAATATTATATATATATATATCATAACGGGTACCTTACGGCGCCCGAGACCGTCTAGGCGGCCCCAGGGTACCCACAAGAGGGGTTTTTAATCCCACCTCGTCGTAGCCGATGGTATGAGTCTACACCGAACAAGTCGCTAGCTCGTCGCAATGTTTTGAATAGTTAGTTTTTAATATACTCAATAACCCATCTATAAACAGTTTTACAAGTTGGTATAGTGAAAACCAATATTATAGTATCTCAAAAATATCATTTGCCCCGTACTATATACTAATTGAATACTCAGTTGTAGGTATAAAACACTAATAGTCACCCTAATAAAGCTATTTGGACTGGCAAATACATGTATGTAGTTCCAAAAAATGTACTGTGAACCGGAAGATGTCACTGAAATCGTTTTAAATAAAATAATTGGAGCCTGCTTCCGAACCTCTATTAAAAAAGTTATTTCACCTTCCTAGCTAGCTTGTTTTTTCTTTTTATTGGAGCACGGTATGTGACTTTGTATCTACCTGGTGGTGAGCAGACCTACAAAGTCCATGAATCAATCGGGGTCAATCAATAATTGTTCTTAAACAATATTGGTTGCTCCCACTATGCCGGCTAAATGATGCAATTACGAAATGGGCGACGACAAAGACGAATTAAACCACCCATCTCGTAACCGCACCCTGAAAGGAGACTACCACCTCGACAAGAAATCGATGCAGTAATCTCCTGAAAAATAATAAATAAATAAATATTTTATATAGCTATCGGCATATTTAACACTGACAATCGAATTTCAACATGCCGGCCGGCCTTCCTATATAGTTCACCACTTCACAATTAACTTGGTCGGTCCTGACAAGAGATTTACTGGTTTTTTTTAAGCACTAGCTGACGATAGTTCTATGTAGACCCTATTTCAATATGGCATAACTACTTCGCAATCGATAGCAAAATATATAAATATTCCATGAAATTACAAAAATGATGGTAGCTCTACCAAAGTGTCCGGCGATTCGGTTAGCGTCCGACAAGCAAACAGGACACAGGATGCACGCAATTAAATGAAAGAACTGCATTATATGCATAGCTTTATATACACTAATTACTTACACTTTGATATATAAACATATCATCACGGGTTCCTTACGGCGCCCGAGACCGCCTAGACGGCCCCAGGGTACCCAGCAGAGGGGTTTTTATCCCACCTCGTCGTAGCCGATGTTATGAGTCTACACCGAACAAGTGACTAGCTCGTCGTTTTGAATAGACTCAATAACCCATCTATAAACAGTTTTACAAGTTGGTATAGTGAAACCGGGACCGATAGCTTAACGTTCTCTCCGAGGCACTATAGGTGTTGTCAAACAAATGTACATATTTTTTTTATTAAAAACTCATTGGTACACACTCATTGGTACACACCAGGGACCTAAGTGTTTTTAAGTCCAAGGTCTAACCAACTCGGCCACCACGTATATACTTTGATAGTTTGTTTATATCAATATAAAAGGCTCAAAATATGTTTAAAACCTTTAAAGAACAAAGTCATCAGTCTTTAGGTCCTGGGTTCAAACCCCAGTGTAACTAATGAGTTACTAATTTTAAAAAAACATTTATTTTACAACACTACTACTATAGTGCCTCGAAGTGAACGTTAAGCTCTCGGTCACAGTTTCACTATACCAAATTGTAAAACTGTTTATAGATGGATTATTAAGACTCAGAATATCACGGCATATTCCTATATCTACGAGAACTATTTTAATATGAATATTAAAATTATAATAGGTTTAGGCTAACAGTTAGAAGAGTTTATTAAAACGTCTTTGGATAGAGCATTTAAAAAAAAAGCAGTTATTTTTAGAATTGTTTTATAACAAGTCCAAAGAAATTAGCAAGCAATTTATAATTAAAACTATTTATAAGTTTATCTCAAGACGAGACTAACTTAAGATAACATAAACTTGGAGACAAACAAAAGTTTTTCTAATTATCGATACTTTATTCAGGGACTTTTTTTCTTAAAGTTGTTTAGAAATTGGAAGGACAAAAGTGAGGGTTGACAAAACGAAAAAATATAATAAATGCTGCTAAGTAGCCGACTATGCTTAATACGAATATTATTATTTAAAACTATAAGTTTTAAAGTAACTTAACCTAATAATCTGCTTGCAACAATTATTTGTCAAATTTAGCTAAAAATGTTGTTTGTTTAAAACACTATTTTGTAATTACTAGTAACTGTAAATTGTATAAGATACTGATTATCATAATAGTCTCTAACTTATTTGATTGCTCATATTCATCTAGTAATATCTCAATTATTTTTTAAATATTCTTAACTTTAGGTATTTAAAAAGTAGCAAAATAAATTTTAAGCACCGAATACCGCATTCATAGACACTTATTGAGTCCTTGAAGAACACTTTAGTTATAAGTAGATTTTGTCTCTTTTTTTAGCAACAAAAATGACTATGCGTAAAAGAGACAAAACCTAAATAAACTAGTGTTCTTCAAAGATTAATTTACTTGAAATTTCAACAATACTCTAAGTGCCCCTTTTATTTACTTTTAAGTACCTAGATAATAGAAACAACATACCTAGGTTAGAAAATTATAAACTGAGGTCAATCCATTGAGATATATATATATATATAGGCGCCCTAAGGTCCAAATACGCTTTTCAAAATTGAGCAAAAGATAGCCGCCGCCAGACCAATTCAAAACAAAAAGTGAGAACAAAAATTAATATAAGCAATCACTGAGCGTTGATTGGTTGAAGTAAGAACAGAATATGGCGACAACGAACACATTTGACATTTCGTTTAAGTGCGATTTTAGGCAATAGGGCTATTCCATATATTATTCTTAGTTTCACGGTTCAAACGCTGACTCTTTTTTTTTTATAAAAAAAAATGAGCACAACCCTACAGCTGGGAATCGACTGACCCGTATTTTTAGAGTTAGGAATCGTGCTGGTGGCATTCGAGAAACACGATATCCAAATTATAAAAGGAACAGTTTTAAAACAATTCCCAACTTTTCATCGTTTTCTTCCTCCTCGGGTTTCAACTCCCTCAATTTATCATGGCGACAGATCTCCGTTTTTGTCCAAGAACCTGTATTTTCATGTTTCTGAAAATGCTCGGTATTTATTGTTTAGAAAATTCATTATTTATCTAGGTCGGTGTGCAGAAATTGTTTAGAATATATTTTATTATAATAATAATTTAAGTTAATAATAATCTAGCAACTTAAGTGTGTCTATTTTAAAACTAAAATAACTATTTTCTATTGTTCTTAATATATAATATATTATTACTAAGGTAATCATGATACGTGCTAAATACAATGATATATAATAATATGTAGGACAACTTACACATATTGCTATGGTCACAAACTAAGCTCTAGGTTTGTACTATTTATATATTTTATAAGCACCCAGACCATGACAAACTGTACAGAAAAACGTACTAATATTTATTTACCATGAGTTGGAATCGAACTCAAGACCTCCGGATTTAACGCCAAAGGTAACCACTAGTCTACGGAGGCTGTAATTATATTATATATAGCCTATCCCGCCATTTTTTTAAATCAGATCAATAAAAATAATAAATAAATATCATCACAGGTGCCGTGCCATATTTATTCATTTTCAATTTTATTAATCATATGTAGTTATAGATAAAGAAAATCTGATTTGGGTGCAATATATTTTCAGTGATTGTAATGGTATGTTCTTAAACCCTAACAAAAGGTAAACGCGTTTAGTTCGCACAAACGGAAATAAAAAAAAACAAAAGCATCCAGCACCAAAACTTACTACAAAAATATTAAACCCATAGCACAAACTAAACGTTAATCAACTGAAAAAAGGAAGCCCAAGGCAAGCAAGAAAATGCCAATTTGCGAGTTCTCTCATAGTTTTATTAAACGTTTTTCCATCGGATCGACGTCACAAGCGTCGCCATGTGCTACCCATCTGCGCCCGGCTTTTTTACAAACTTCCAACCAAAGAACTTTTGATCCCTCTTTGTCCCAATAATTCATATGAGAATCACATCAATTGCATATGAAATTCAACTGTAAGTTTTTATTAATAAGGTTTTTTTTTACTTATCTTTTGTATAGCGTTTATTTTTAAGTGGGCCCTATTAAGTAGTAACTTTTATTTGGTGTTTGTAGTTTACATTTAACTCGTAAATCAATAAATTTTGACAGACATCTTTGTCAGACTAATAACAAAATTATTGTAAGTGTAAATTATTTTTTATCTTCAAACTTTTTATCTACACTGGTGTGTAGATAAGTTTCTAAATTACAAAGCAGACTTTCAGAGAAAGTGTTGCTATTGAGTTTATCTAAACGTATAGAAAGAAACATAAAATAAAACATTTTATTAGATACGTTAAGGCGCAAACAAAAAGAAAACTGGCATATTTCGATAACTACAATTTACCATTTCGATATAAAGTTTTAAATATACTATTAACCAAATGGAAAGAGTAAATAGACAATTTTTTTTCGAATAAAAAAAATACCAAATCACTTTGTTTTAAATACTAGCCCCCGTATTCTATGTCATGTTTTCCACTCCTCTTTTGCTCAAGGAATGTCTGTCTCTTTTCATCAACTACCAAATCAAGAAAGATAGAATGAGGCAGACTAGACGGGAGTAGGTCCTTGTAATATAAATGAGTTTATTTTTTACAATTAGGTTGTATAATTTAAATTAGGCAATATTTAAGAAATATATTAATTTATAGTTTTTAAATCAGAGTTGATACATTGTTATTTATTTTTATTTGCGAGCCAAATCGGTGCGGTCGCAATATCTGCAATTTTATCTCTTACTTACAAGAGTTAGGGCCGATTCGACCAAAAGGGGGTATAACTTATACTGGGGATAGTAATGTCAAATTCCATACAAAAATTTATTCGTAGATTAAATTATTAATACTCAGAATAATTATTTGTATGTGATTTGACATTACTAATCTCGGTAAAAGTTTAGTTAAGTTTTTTTTTTTCATATAGCGCCTTAAACATATAGAAATCAATAAAATAAATCATATTATTATTGCTTATGTTAACAAATTATGTTTTGTCGTTAAAGTCAAGACTGCTCAGCGTGATATCTTTAGAGCTTTCTTATAACAAGTCGTATGGTTTCTATGCACCGAAGTGGGGTCGCACAACATGTCAAGTGACACATGTCGCTTAAGCATTAAGTGGGGTCTTCATAACACAATATCTTTTGCCCGCGACTGCGCATGCATTCATATACAACTATAACTTCGTCAGGCCGACCGACCGGTCTCGTTACCACCGCCCATACAGATGCAAAAACCGTCAAGTGACTAGTCATGTTTCGGTTTTAGTCTGTGGGTTCACCAGTTTTCAGGAGACTACTGCATCGCTTTCTTGTCGAGTCTTTCAGGGTACGGATACGAAATGGGCAGTTGGATTGACGATAAGGCAGCAAGTATATTTAAATATACTCGTACAATTCGTCATTGTCGCTCTCCATTGCGTAATCGCATCATTTAGCCGGCATAGTGGAAGCGATCAATATTATTTTAGAACATTTATTGATTGACCCCGTTCATGGACTTTGTAGGTCTGCTCACCACCAGGTAGATACAATGTCACATGTCGTGCTCCAATAAAAAAAAACAATAATACAAATTTAAAAAAAAATACATTTCGCGTCGAAGAGCACGTTAAGCTGTCTGTCCGAGTTGCACTATACCAAATTGTGAAACTGTTTATAAACGGTTTATTGAATGAATCTATATATACAATCACCGTGATCAGCTGGCCACTTGTTCGGTGTAGACTTAAAATGGTTGCGATGGAACTGTTGCGACGAGGTGGGAATAAAATCTCTCTACTGGGTACCCTGAGGCCGTCTAGGCGGTTTCGGCACCCCTTGAAGGAATATCATGAAAAAAACATGACTAGGTCACTTGACGGTTTTTGCATTTATATATTTTTTTTATTTAACTCTTTATTGCATACAAAATACAAAGGCGGACTTAATGCACAATCAAAGCAGTTAATAAGTGAGTTAGGTGCAATACAGTAACTGAATATATAATCCAGTGAATATTATATAAAATACTTACAATCTATTTTTTTTTTTTTTTTGTGGTAATGAGTTTTATAATATTTACTATAATAGCATATTACTGTAAGTAAAGGTAATAAAATATTAATTACTCTTAGTAGAGCTTCCGAATATTCACTGGCATAAATAACTATGTCAGAAACATAGTTAAGTATACATCCAAATATTATAATTCTTATTCTACGTATAATTTTATCATGACTAATCTATTTTGCCGGATGTTTGAGCCCACCCGGTTATTGCTGTTTTTTCTTATCTCTACCCTATAGAGCTTCCGGGAAGATGTTTTTGTTCTTCACCTGTTTGTGCAATTTTATTTTTGCATAAATATATTAAGCTTTTCTAAGACGAACAACAAACCCTGAAAGTACGAGAAAATATTAATATAGCTATAAATAGAAAGCTACTCGTAGCTCTAACTCTACATGACATACTTTTGTTTTCGGTTTGATGATGATGATGTTTTATTTATCCTTGTGAGAAAGGCAAAGGTTTTCGGTTCGGTTTTCTCAATAATGGAGCTCTATGAGCCATACAGCCTGCAACTCTACATATACCATAAAACTAATAATAATATAGGGAACCGTCATAGTGCCTTAATACGAAATGTCAAACGAGTTCGTTGCCGCCATATTCTTTTCTTACTTCAACCAATCAACGCTCAATAATTGCTTTAGTTCTCACGTTTTTTTTTAAATTTGTATAGGCCATCTTGTGTTCTCAAACCTGGATCTCCATGCATAGAAATCACTTGTTTCTTTATTTCTTTTATTTGACGGCTTATACGTATTGCGCGCATTTTTGCCAATGTCAAGTGGTTAGATAATACTTTCTTTTGAATAAAAGTGGGATAATATAATAGAAAGGAACTTGGAAAGGACTAGGAGCGAATGAGAAATAGCAATATGACTGTATGCAAACATAGTGGTACTTCTGTTATAGAAGATACCGTTAATGATTATGTGAGATCCGTCGAGATAACACACACAAATAAAGACTTATAATAGAGTATAAAGCTTATATTGTCTTCATTTGTGTGTTTGTTTTTTTGTAATGAGTGTGTTTTATATCAAAATTAAGAGTTCACAGTTACTTAACAACACTTATCAATAGCTTTTAAGTTACTTTATAATAAAATCTGTATTTGTATTAAATGACTGATAGTTTTCTAGAAATAAATAAATAACACAAACACCGAAATCTGCTTAATCTATATTTCTCACACTTAAGATCACGGCGAATGCTTATTCTACAAAATCAGTACATTTTTGCACAATAAAATCCTATAAACTTAAATAAAATAAAAACACGCGTCCGTAATATGTGGGCTACAGACGCGTAAGAATTTCTTCATATCACTTGTTTTAATACTAATGAATAAAAACACGTAAAAATTGTACCTTTATGTATTGCCTTATTTAAAAATTAAAATAAGATATTTAAAAAAAATGTTTTTAGTTATATACGTGGTGGACGAGTTGGTTAGACCTTGGACTTAAAAATACTTAGGTCACTGGTTCGAATCCCGGTGTGTACCAATGAGTTTTTAATTAAAAAATGTATGTAGGACATACATTTTTAGACGTTCTCTCCGAGACACTATAGTAGCACGTTAAGCTGTCGGTCCCGGTTTCACTATACCAACTTGTGAAACTGTTTATAGATGGGTTATTGAGTCTATTCAAAACGTCGCGACGAGCTAGCCACTTGTTCGGTGTAGACTCATACCATCGGCTACGACAAGGTGGGATTAAAAATCCCTCCGCTGGGTATGTGTAACTGTTTTAGTAGTATTGTCAGTAAAGTATCTATATCGATTTTTTTTATGAATATCAATCGTAAATTTATTTTATCGACTGTCAAACTATATCGACATTGCCATATTAATCCCAAGTCACTTAAAGTAAACGCCCCTACCAAGTCAACTTTATTCGATTCAGCCATACCCGTACCTACACACCCCCCAGCGGCATAAGTTCAAACTTTATTACCCCTTTAATCACAAGGCATCTTAGACTTTACTCCATTCAATATAAAGCTTAATTAAGCGTAAAGCACTTACATTGTATATCATTGCTTTACCCAGTTAATTATTTTGATTGCACTTTGGTAATATAATTTGACTTATTTACCTGGTGTTTTATGGTTAGGTTAGTTATCGATATAATAGGCGATGATTTCAATTATTTTTATTATTGTATTTTTATTTTAGGCTATTTACACATTATCAAGGCTTACTCTACGCAGATAATAAATAAATAAAATAAATACCATCACGGGTGCCTATTTGGCTCCCGAGAACCGTTTTAAACGGGCTCAAGGTCCCAGCGGAGGGATTAACCCATCCTCATTTCGCCGATGGTATTCGGAGGCAACACCTAACAAGTGGCAAGCTTGTTGCGGTGTTTATGATGAAATAGCCTCGTTGTATAAAGCGGTCACCCATCCCAGGCCGGCCTTGTTGTCATCTGCTTAACCTTGTTATCAGTTGCGCAGTGACTTAACCACTAGGCTGGGGCCGCTTTTTTACGCAGATAAAGTATTGGTTTGTCCAATAGGTTTTAAATAAATATATAATTGCTAAATTAATATAGAATATATTATTATAACAGAAACATTATACTTAAATCAGAAACCAAAAAAAAAAGTATTTTTACACGGTTAACTAAATTGTATATAACACAAAAGTTTGTAAGTATTTATTTTTTACTTTCTTACCTTGAATACTATTTTCACTCTCCCAAAGGTTAGATGGTAGATAATGCCTAAGGTATTATAAACTCGCCTATGTACAATTTTATTTGCAATAAAGAATTTAAATAAAAATCTAAGGCCAAAAATTGTATGCCCAGGTACCCCTGCGTGACCTAAGATGAACCTGGACCTAAGGATCTAAGCTTAGCTTAAAAGCTTAGTTGCTAGGAACTAGTACGCTAGCTAGACAATTACCAGGTCCCGGCTGAATGCACTCCAGTACCTTCCTACCTTCTCAATATAGCAGAAATCGATATCTTGGCGCATACCTTCACTAAATCCTTTGCATGTTTTGGTAATTGGTTACTTTATACATGTATGCACGTACTACAGATGCAAAAACCGTCAATTGACCGAGTCATGTTCCGGTTTTAGCCTGTGGGTTCATCGGTTTTCTGGAGGTTACTACATCGATATCTTGTCAGTCTTGAATTGATCAGACGATAAAGCAGCGAGGATATTAAAATAGATTCGTAACATTTGACAGCATCCGTAGACCTTTGGCGTTGTATCCGGAGGTCGTGGGTTCGATTCCCACTCATGACATTCACTTGCAAGTAATTTTTATTTTAATTATAGTGTCTTCGGGTACCCAGTACCTAATAAGAAGACACTAAAATACTAACTACTAATGGCCGATTTCACCAACTCTAAGGCAGCCCTAACTAAGTTAAGGGACAGTTAATGACAGTTGTTTCATAGCAAATATGTCAAAATTCTTATGTAGGGGTTCCTTTAGAGTTAGGGATTGTACGTGAAATCGGGCATTAGTATTCCAAATTTAAACTATCTACATCTATTTAAACTATATCGGTCTAGCTTTACAGACGAAATATACTATATCTTTTTTTAAAAAAATAACACAAACCAAAAAAGGAATACAATGAGTTCAAAGGAAAAATTGTCTAATTCGTGCGCTGTTCAATGCACCACAATGACCAACTAGCACAGACTTGACTTAAGATAAGCTTTATCTGACAACTTTGTATGAGTCAATTAAAACACTGACCATAAACATTGTTTGGACCTGTAAATGAGATCAAGTGGACAATACTTAAGATAACAACTAATGCCAAACTGACTGAGCTCAAACAAAATTACATTGTAGGTAGAGTTAACATTTAAAGTTTAAAAGCCTACTCTATGCCTTTGAATTAAGGTTAAATTTGTGTTAACGGTATTATTGAGTAGGTAAACTTGAGAGTTAACTAAGATAAATTATGATGTTATATTGTTTTTTAGGTATAACTAAGAGCAAAAGGTATTTTTTTTTTTAATTTGTACATTCAATCATGCGCCTGAGACCACCTAGACGGCCTACCCAGCGAAGATTTTATTCCTGGTTTCACTTCACCGAATATACATGGTGACTTTGAAACTTATTTTCGTCTAATATGAGGTTCTACTAATCAAATCGAAAAACTTTTGCCATGGAACCATCTGTCTCAAATGAAAAAAAAATGCTTTTTCCTAGTAATGTTAAAATTACCAAGTTGAATGAGGAAGCTTTTTCATTTGCGATACGTTTCCATCGGATAAGTGGTTCTATTTGATCAGTACATATTAGCCCAAAGTGCAACCTTTAAAATTCACCCTGTATAACCAGTTGGTATAGTGAACCTGAGACCAACAGCCTCTACAGTCGTCTTGACGTCGATACAAAGGTGTAATACACATATATACATACATATCACCACGGGTGCCTTACGGCGCCCGAGCGGAGGGGTTTTAATCCCACCTCGTCGTAGCCGATGGTATGAGTCTACACCGAACAAGTGGCTAGCTCATCGCGATGTTTTGAATAGACTTAATAACCCATCTATAAACAGTTACATAAGTTGGTATAGCGAAACCGGGACCGGCAGCTTAACGTGCTCTCCGAGGCACTATAGTGGTGTTGTCAAACAAATGTCAATTGTCATTGTTTTCGATTTTTCTAACAAAATATTATTTAATTTGGTTTCCAATAGACTGCACAAATTTACCTCAACGATACGCCACTTACGCTATCTATAGGTAAGTATATCTATATACTTATACTATAAAAAATAACATCCGTCTAAAACAGTGTAAGTACAGTCAAAACAACAAAATCTATTGATTAATATGATTTATAACGTCGTTAATTAAAACAAACAGAACAGTAAAATGACAGGTCAACGAACCCAATTCAAGTTCAAGAGCTTAATACAGTCTATTTTGAGTAAAACTAAATATACTCTGTTTTACATTAGTGCTTACTGGTCGGCCATCTTGTTTCTCGTAATGACATAATATGCTAAGGGTTACGCGTGGTCTGTTATAAAACTCATTAGAATAAAATTTACAGAGACGCAAATTTTTATTCAACTTCGTGTAAGTACTATATTACATAAGCGTTATATTTTCAAAATATTTTGATTTTTTTTTCTCCCTGATGGTAAGCAGACCTAAAAAATCCATGAATGGGGTCGATCAATGTTTTGTTGTTTAATAATATTGATCGTTCCCACTATGCTCGCTAAATGACACGAGGTAATGTAAACGCTCTACCATGACAATAATTTGTAGGAAATTTTTCAAACATATCTATTGCCCTGCGGCCACATCTTTCTGTTTCTTCTTATAACGTGCACGTTAGATTATCAAAATAACGATTTTCGTTATTTTGATAATCTCCAATTCTGATTCAATCGTTATTCGAATTCCTCCAATCAGAGAAGGTTAAAAAGTGCTCTGATCGTTATTTTGGCAATCTATCGCTCACGCACGTTATACCTATTATGAAACAGAATGTTACCACTGCCACACTGGTCACAAACTAAGCTTTATGCTTGTACCGCCTCCGTAGACTACTGGTTGAGCCTTTGGCGTTGTATCCGGAGGTCGTGGGTTCGATTCCCACCCATGGCAAAAATTATTAGTACGTTTTTTCTGTACAGTTTGTCATGGTCTGGGTGTTTATAAAATATAATATGTATTATATCGTTGCTTCTGGTACACATAGTACAAGCCTAGAGCTTAGTTTGTGACCAGAGCAATATGTGTAATTTGTCCCACATATTATTAATATTATTATTATCTATACTAGAAACAACGATACTACCTAATACATATATTATTTTATAAACACCTAACCCATGGCCTATGGCAAACTGAGCAGAAAAACATACAAAGCGTAGTAATATTATGTTTTGCGTTTTAGCGACCCCTCTTTTAAACTTTTAATAAGTATTTACACCAAAAACTAATAAGTTTACATGCTCGCAAACTTATCTTGTATATATAATATAATATAAATCATAAAGCCATAATGGAAAAGTCTATTATGGCTTTATGATATACATGGTGACTTTGAAAGGATGTACTTTGGGCTAATATGAGGTTCTGCTCATCAAATCGAACAACTTTTTCTTTTTTTGACTTCCCCATACAAATTGGTCATTTTAACATTACTAGTTTGTATGGAGAAGGCAATTTTTTTTTTCATTTGCGACACATGGTTCCATGGGAAAAGATATTCGATTTGATCAGCAGAACCTCTTATTAGCCCAAAGTATATCCTTTCTAAGTCACCATGTATATCATAAAGCCATAATGGACTTTTCCATTATGGCTTTATGATATATCGATTGACAATAAATACGAAACAAAAAATATAATTACGGAAATATCTAAATTATTACACTTTAATGTTTAATCATTTATGAAATGTATATTCATTCATCTGCCAAAGCGTATCATTCCAGGAACTTGATGTTTCAAATTTAATCTGGATCTTAATTAATCATAAGTAAACGTAATTTAAGACAATCGTTTCAAAGAAGTATTCTGACATCATTAATTAAATAAGGTCGTATTTAGCTATAGGTTTAGGTGGAATAAATAATTTTATAATTTATCTGAGACCTTGATCCTTAAATCGCACGACAGTGTCAAAAAAATATTTGTTTATTTTTGCCATAATGGACTTTTCCATTATGGCTTTATGATATATCGATTGACAATAAATACGAAACAAAAAATATAATTACGGAAATATCTAAATTATTACACTTTAATGTTTAATCATTTATGAAATGTATATTCATTCATCTGCCAAAGCGTATCATTCCAGGAACTTGATGTTTCAAATTTAATCTGGATCTTAATTAATCATAAGTAAACGTAATTTAAGACAATCGTTTCAAAGAAGTATTCTGACATCATTAATTAAATAAGGTCGTATTTAGCTATAGGTTTAGGTGGAATAAATAATTTTATAATTTATCTGAGACCTTGATCCTTAAATCGCACGACAGTGTCAAAAAAATATTTGTTTATTTTTATACCTATAATTTTAAAAAAACACTTTGTAATACGACTGAAGACGCCATGTAAGGCGAATTATAACGTATATAAATTACAATATTTAATTAAATTACGCAACGTATTTATTTATATAAATATAATAAATACCTAAATACGATAAACGAAGAAATCGTTAATAAAAATATATAAATTAAAAGTAGAAAATTCCCCCTTTAGTGTAGTATTTTTTCCACTTCGTCTAGCTGTTGTTATTTTGAGTCTACATTGAATAAGACGTGTTTAGCTCGTCGAGGTGTTTGATTAGACTCAATGACCCATCTATAAACAGTTTCATAAGTTGTTATAGTGAAACTGGGACCGAAAGCTTAAGGTGACGAGGAACTATAGTAATGTTGTCGCAGAAATGTAAATACAATATTGTTAATTAAAACCTCATTGGTTTTCAAGTCTAACCCATGAAACTACAAATAATATATGGAACTGCCCTTAGTCCCAAAATCGTCTATAAAACGAAATGTCAAATATGTTCGTTGCCGACATATTCTGTTCTCACTTCAACCAATCAACGAACGCCTAATGATTTGTTATAAATACATGTTGTTCTCACTTTTTTTAATTTGTATGGCGGCGGACATCTTCTGTTCTCACGACTGGAAAGGCGATTTTAGGCCTAAATATATTTCCATGGTCTAACATAGTCTAACCAACCGTCTACTAGGGCCTAGACTCTAGGCAGTCTCGGACGCCTTAAGGCACCCGTGATGGCAGTGGCGTGCATTCCATATAGGCACAAAAGCACTGTCTACCCCAGGAAAATTGGTAATAAAATCATGTTAAAAACATATTATATTTTGTTATAATGTTTGACAATGATACAAAATTTATTCTTTGAGTTTCAAATCGTTTTGGTACTATATTTACACAGAATTTTTTTTTTGGTAAATTTTAGAAAACACATATTTTATGGTAAGTTTATTGTATTTTGAGATCCTTAAAGTTGTGCACGCCACTGCGTGATGGTATAACTAAAGAATCCAAAACACCATTTTCTGAAGTTTTAAAACCTAAAACCAAAGCGCCAGCACCTATTTACTTAACAATTAAAAAAAACAACAAAACATTTGGCTCATTTCCTTTTGCATATTAATGCTTAGGGTAAGCGTTCCCTATACGGCTACAGTAAGCCTATTGTTATACCCACAGCTATTGTCGAACCACCTGGCTGGCTCATTAGTGGGGTGCACACCTTATATGCTTATGGCATAACAAAACTAACTCTATAGTATACAGGTTAGAGTCTAAATTGCTAAAGCAGAGTCATAAGCAGGGAGATTGTACACTGTGCGGAATCGTTGAATCGCATACATTTCTCAAGCCTTTACCTTACTCCACTTTACTGGCCCATTTCTTACGATCCATTGAGTTTAACCTATTGACTGAGGCATTAATATCGATTTTAAAATGCATTATTTAAAAACATATTTTTCAAACATAAATCAAGCGAATGTTTAAGGCCATGTGAGAGATAAACATATAGCACAAACTGTTATTTCAATATTCAGCTGTTATTTTTATATGACAGCCTCCGTAGACTAGTGGTTGCGCCATTACTTAACAAATATAAAATCCTGTTCTAGCATTTAGTTATTTAAAAAAAAGAGATTTTATTTATCCTTATTATTAATCATAGCATTACAATAATCTAATTAATACAATATAGTTCAATAAACTTACAATTTCCTCTAATTCAATGTTCACAATTTTTTTTATTTTTATTAATATCTATTAATACCTATAGAGGAGGGTGTGAGATGCAATCCACTTAGTAGAAAACATACAAAAATAGTAAACTAATAAATATAATAATAATAAATTTAGGACCGCCTCAACCAAAAGAAGGCATAACTTATACCAAGATTAGTAACGTCAAATCACATACAAATAATTATTCTGAGTATTAATAATTTAATGTATGAATTAATATTTGTATGAAATTAGACATTACTATCCCCAGAATAAGTTATGTCTTCTTTTCATTTAACATATATCTTGTATGGAGAAGGAATAAATTTGCCTATTCTTTATACATATTAACTGTCAAATAATAAAAATATATTTTAACAATTTTATTAAAATATCACATTTTTCTCGAACATGTTCACCCTAAAATAACAAGGGCGGACCTGGGATGGGTGACCGCTTTATACAATGAGGCTATACTATCTTAAACACCGCAACAAGCTCGCCACTTGTTAGGTGTTGCCTCCGAATATCATCGGCGAAATGAGGACGGGTTAATCCCTCCGCTGGGTACCCTGAGGCCGTTTAAACGGTACTCGGGAGCTAAAAAAGCACCCGGGGCCACTTTTTAGGGTGAACATAAAATAAATATATATATATTTATCTTAGGTTTACACTAAAAAGTGGCCCCAGTCTAGTGAATAAAATAAGCCACTGTGCAACTGATAAGAATGTTAAGCAAATGACAACAAGGCCGGACCTGGGATGGGTGACCGCTATATATAACGAGGCTATACCATCATAAACACCGCAACAAGCTCGCCACTTGTTAGGTGTTGCCTCCGAATATCATCGGCGAAATGAGGATGGATTAATCCCTCCGCTGGGTACCCTGAGGCCGTTTAAACGGTTTCGGGAGCAAAAAGGCACCCGTGATGGTATTTATTTTATTATTAAGTTCACCCTAAAAATAAATTCCCCAAACTTCCGCTCATGATTAGCTACATTTTAATCCGAATTTAAAAACATGTCCGACAATAGCTGCCAGCTTAATTCTACTCGCTAAAAAATTCATTCAACTATAGAGGAGATGGCAAATATTTTTATTACTGAACCAATGTTTGGCTATCCCTTTGACGGGTAAGGGTTAAGCCTATAATGAAATCGTATAGATTTTTTTTAGAAATACATTTTTTTCGTTATAAAGTAAATAAAAAACGACGTACCTATAGTTTTTATTTTTAGCAAGAAATATTAAGTTATTTATTTAATATGTATTAAGGCTGCGTAGAAGCTATTAATAATTACTGGTGTGTATATATACATTATAAATTAAAAAGAAATAAAAGCCACGCTATATATTATTATACAAAAATCTTACCCAAATCTTAACAATACTATGGCCTATATTAATTAACTATACTATACAGTAGAGCAATATAATAAACATAAATTTTTCATTAAAACTTCTATTCATATTAGAAAATTGGCTAAGTATAATTTATTAAACACAAAACATACGACATTATTCTTCATAACAAAGTACATTTGATTACGGTAGTCGAAATGTCAAAACAACCCCAAACCGCCCTCCACTAAAAGAAATTAATCGGCAAACCCAAAAAATAAAACAAAAGGACATCATAAATCCCACACTGAGCGAAGACAATATATCGCAGAGTCATAAACTAACAATAAGCTCGAATTATTATGCACTTTATCCCTAAGAACATAAGGTTCTAAATTAAAACAAATATAACAAATGATGTGGTTTGTAATTTTGTATAGCGTCTCCCGCTATGAGGCGCCATGACCCGATCTACCCGACTATATCCCCTCCCGCACCCCTTTGTGACGCACGTGCGTACTCTGCTACCACATTCACACTTGACAAAAAAACACCTTATAACTACCCCAATAAGATCTATTACAGCTCCTTAATATCTAACTAGAAAAGCTTTAAAAATGTTATTAGCGACCTTATTGTCTAGTTGTAATAAAGTTTATTTTAAATCGATAAAGGTGTTAAGCTCGTCGCATTCCAGACTTCAGCGATTGTATTGTCGAATGCTTGAACTTTTGTCCTTTTTTGATTAGCGGTGACCGTTGTGACGATTTTTATTAACGCGGCTTTGGGCGTTCGGAGTGCATTGGCCTACTCTATTGGCGTGGACGTTGTAGGATCTTTGACAGACGCAATCTGAATTCGACAACGTTCAAATGAATTGTTTCGATCAATCTTTTGAAAAGGGTCCTATCAATTGGAACGTTTTGTTAACCTACCTACACGTTGAAATTTAAATTGATATATCATTTGACACTTTGGGTCTTGTCACAGATGTTTTGGGAGCATTTTATCTTCAAATAATTTGATAAATTAAAGTTCGTTCATTATATTATTAATTTTGTAGACTGTGTATAATTTAGCCGGTATAGTGGATGTGAACATTGTATTGGTCGTCGCCTGTGTACGTGTGCTTAGGTTAATCACAAAGAACAAGCCGTGTCCTTATAAAAAAAAGTGCCAAAATGTCTTAAAATGTTAACCATTACGATCCATGACTAGTAGCTATCATACGTGTAGAAATATCAAATATTTATTTAAATATTTTTCTAATTACATTTTGTTTAATATTGATTTTTTTGGTTTAATATGTATTATAATAATAATAAAATTCTTTATTTTATAAAAAAAGGGCACAATATAAAAGGGCACATGTATCAGATATTTTATCATTAAGCTCGCCTATGTACAAAAGTACTAAGCTTTGTGCATTAAATAATTTTTCATTCATTCATTTAAAACTTTTTAAACCAAATAAACAGAGTAGTAAAGAAAGTTAGTGAATTGAAAAAAAAAACATTAACATAGCCTTAAGTAAAAATCGATACGTTAAAATTTTATTTAACCCTCTTTAATAGGCAAGCTAGTTATAGATTATGGTTACGCTAACCAAATGGTTATATTGTAGTCAATAAATAACCACAAACTGCTGGTTATGAAGCCTCAAGTATTATGCACCCTAACCGCAACGTCCCCAGAGGCCCGGTTGACGAATAACCCAATAAATTCCCATAATGTCATCTGCGACACGTACAAAACATTCCGGATATAAAAGCTTTATACTGTTAAGTAATTTATTTCGTCTACAGGTAGGGAATGCTTATTTTATGACCTCCCACTTAAACGTTCTAAAATCCTAGAGTCGATGGGTTTCCCTTACTAGACCAACATAATCCATAAGATGATAATACATAATAATAGGACAATTTATACATATTGCTCTGGTCTTATTTATTTTATTTATATAAACACTTTATTGCACAGTAAACAAAAGTTATGTACAAAGGCGAACTTAATGCCTTAGGCATTATCTACCAGCTAACTGTTAAGATTGTGTGCGAACATGAGTTGGGTGCTTAATTTAATTTAAAAAAAAAACAATTTAAATAAACATAAAACCTATATCATAATACATACCTCTTAAACTAAGCTTTAGGTTTGTATTATGTGTACCAGAAACCACTTTATAATACCTACATATTATATTTTTATAAACACTCAGACTATGACAAACTGGTGGGCGATTCTCGCGCTTTCGAGATTCATCTCGATTCGAGATTTTTAAACGAAAAATGACTAAATATGCCATTTTTCGTTCAAAAATATCGAACATTAAACGAAATAAATAATAAATATTAATAAATAAATAATAAATATATAAATATTGAACGAAAAATTACATATTTAGGCATTTTTCGTTTAAAAATCTCGAATCGAGATGAATCTCGAAAGCGCGAGAATCGCCCACCTGTACAGAAAACGTTATATATTTTTTGTTATGGTGAGAATCTGACCAATGGCAAAGAATGGAGCATCGGACAAAAATCATGTTAATTTTGATTGTACAGTAAATTGATTAACGTTCTAGGAACCGGGCGTTAATATTATGATCAAATAGTCAGAACTTCTATAGTTATTTCGAGAGTCAGCAGGGTAATGTAAATAGCAGGTGGGTAACAATCGACTTCTGAACCCGCGAGATCTCGTTTCACCTGAGATCGCAAATGACGAATTTTATACTGACAGCATAACACTATTTCAAGCCTTAAATATCCTGTCGCTGTTTCAAAGATTGTAGAAATTTTGTTTGTTGATAACTCGTGTAGATATAACGTTTTTTAAGCAGATTTTAGAAACGTAATTAAAATCACGCTATCTTATTTCATGAATTGGATTGTGAGTCTAATTTTGAATACCCCCCATATTTTACCTAGCGCAGAGGGATACAAAAGAAACAGTATAGCAAAAGAATATAAGCGTAAGTCACTAAGGGCCCGTTTAAATCAGTTCACTTCATAAATCTTAAAACTTTTTAAAGCGTTTATACTTTTATAATCTCACCTCATAATAGTAGAGGTATTTTAAAAACAATTTTATGAGATTTTATTTGTTGCCTTAGGGGTAAAACGTTGTACAGATTTTTTTTTTTTTGTAGTTCAGATTTATATTTCATTATTAATTTATGGGTTTAGTAACTAAGCAGGGAAATGATTGAATATTTATGACCAAGTCATGAAGGTATATATATTAGGGAGCCGCCCTAAAGTTTAAAATGTCTTTCCAAATATGAGAACATCTGATGGTCGCCCGCCATACAAACATAGACAAAACATGAGAACATGAACTATTATAACCAATCATTGAGCGTTGATTAGCTGAAGTGAGAACAGAATATGGCGGCAACGAACATGTTTTACATTTCGTTCTATAGGCGTTTTTAGGCGTTAGGGCAGTTCCATATATTATTGTTAGTTTCATGGACCATGCCGAGAAATGAGCAATCTCTCTTGAAATTCCTGTATAATACTACAAAGGTACCTAGTTAGGTATATATCTTCATTTAATATGAGTCAGCCAAGCAATAATATTATCTAGTCTTGGTAAAATCTCGCCAAGTATTGGATATGATATTAGTCATAGGCAAGACGTTCCCCGGTCGATGCCTGGAACAGGTCTCCCACGCAAACCGGTATCAAAAACCTTGCTTATATGCTACTTGTTATTATGAATGCAAGTACCTACTTATTGTTACACTATAGGTACACTCTCTCTCTCTTTCTCCATCCAAGAGTTCTTGTATTATGACAAACTTTGGTAAGGTAAGTTTCTTTAACAGTTGATAAAGATTGTAAATAAAGTTCGTTCATGCCAAACATTTTGATCTTGTTTCGCTAAATTTTACTCATAAGGTTTTGACTTTTGAATAAGGATAATGGTAATACAAGAAGAAAGTTTTGTTGTGAAGTTAAATGAGATTAGGCTTTAATAAGTTAGAAATTAAAGGTAATAAAAAACAAAAGATCAAATGCGTAGGTGTTTGAACCTATGACTTCTAATCTAATCTAATCTTACTGTCTAATTACGACCGACCAGGTATGTCAACCAATAATATCATACTTTTCAGAGCATTATAGATAAACTGATTTCGTAAATAACTAATGCCATTTTTTGCTTATAAAAATTTTAGGGTATGATTACTAGTCGCTGCTTAGCCCAGCAGGGTGATTACGCGTACAACGCTAAGCTAAACTCAAATCTGGTGACATTGAAAATTGACAGATAACTATGTTATTTTAGTAAAAATTTAGCTTAATGTTAGGTACGGCATAATATTCCTACATATCATTGCTTCCAACTGTCAAAATTTAGTTTTTTTTTATATATAGTTTGACAGCCCGAAGCAATGGCATCTTAGCGCTTGTTAAGCAGCATCTATTAATCCTGACATTTGTTTAAATCATTGTTTATATATTTGACATCGTAAATAAAAACTGACTATACTCTACTATAGGTACTATCGCCTACACGTACGGAAACCGATTGCAGTAACATGACCCACAAATTGGTTTGTGGGATCGCAACGAATGTTATCTAAGAAATTATGCGTTGGGCTGATAAACTACTCCCTATTAACTACTCTCCGTAATGTAATCTAACTTAACTGTTTCCCGTTTCATAAACTGGTTATAATTGAATAGTTATTTTGTCATAACCGTCAGGATTGAGGGTCAATTTTTTTTTTATAGTAAGAATTTGCTAATAATTCTTATGCCTGAAGTAAGCAAAGATTAGGTTTGAGTTTGTTAAAAAATTCTCAAGTTTGTAAAACTTAAAATAAAAAAAATATATTGGATTATAGTTGGCCCCTCTGTGCTGACGTTTTTATTAAAGTGCACTTCAATATCTTCAAATCTACACTATAGTTACAAACCTATAAAATAAGTCTAGTTTGTAAACTCTTCAACTTCAAACCGTTTAGTATTAACGGAAATGTTTGACAAAGAAAAAATCGATGTAACTTTTTTATTTTAACTTTTAAAATCTTTGGGGTTTTTTAACTTAAGCTCGATTTTAGCTTACTGAGGGCATCAGAATGATTAGCAAATTCGTAACATTAAAGTGTGGCCCCTCAATCCTGATGCTCATGTTGTGTCTAGGGCAGGCTGACGGTCATTATTTTTATAAGAACATTGAAAATACAAGAATCTAAAATAAATGATGTCAAAATATATACCGGTATTATCCTTGTCGCCACTTATTTCGTAACTGTATCATGTATAAGGTCAGATAGTGGGAGAAATCGGAGCACGACATGTGACTTTGTATCTACCTAATGGTAAGCAGACCTATACAAAGTCTATGAATGTTGAAATATATTGTTGTATAAAATCAATGACCGCTCTCACTATGCCGGTTAATTGATACGGTTGCGAAATAGGCGGCGACAAAATTGCATTATTTTCCTCAAAACAGGTAAACCCACAGAACCCGAAGAATAATTACTTGACCTCCCGGTTTTTGTAACTGGTTGTCAGCCTAGCGAAGTTATAAAGACCTTTCTCCCAGCTGGAAAGGCTTTCCAAATCAATGATTTGAAATACGTGCAGGTATCAATTCATTTAGGTATTTGTTATAAACGGTTTAACAATACATGGACGGATGTACGTCAGATTCGAATCGCACGAACTATAGGTTGGTATCTAATTTGCATTGTCAATGGCATACGTGATTTTATATCGAAATTGTATACCTACTCGTACTAGCTTTATGATTGGAATAAATAATTTTATTTATAATCTATACATATTATAATAAAATTGTAAAAAAAAAACATGATTGATTGAAAAAAAAAATTCTAGATAGGGAAAAAGGCGCCCCTGCCTAGTGGTTAAGTCACTGCGCAACTGATACTCGTAACAAAGTTAAGTAGACGACAACAAGGCCGGACCTGGTATGGGTGACCGCTTTATACAACGAGGCTACTTCATCATAAACACCGCAACAAGCTCGCCACTTGTTAGGTTTTGCCTCCGAATACCATCGCCGAAATGAGGACGGGTTAATCCCTCTGACCCTGAGGCCGTTTAAACGGTTTTCGGGATTAAATAGGCGCCCGTGATGGTATTTTTATACCGGAAATACCTGGTTGGTTTAGTGGTTGACATTTAGATATTTTTTGACATTCTAGTTCGCCAACCCTTTTCCTGTGCATTTAAATTCGTGAAAAAAGATTTATTTTTTATTTATTATCGTTTTAAACATTATATTATTTCTGAAGTAATATTTTTCTGCATGCTTTAAAAACATTATATAGATACACTTATATTTACTTACAGTAAATCGAATAAAGTAATAAAAAGTAGTTTATTATCGAAAATGATCGACAAAGTGGCCGACAGTGTAACAGATAAAAAGGTCACGTAAGTTTACAAATTAGGTACTTTATTATCAGTTTGGATAAGAAAGTTAACTACAAAATTATTTATTTACATCGGAAACTTTGGCTGGCGGGCTGTTGTATGAAATATATATGTGAATCCGAACCTGATTCAGCCTAAGTAGCACTGACAAACCTGAGTATTATGGTTTGACATTGTCTCCTGTATCATAGGAATAAATACAGGTGAGTTTTTCAAGTGTGACTTCAAGGCCAACTCATAAACTATAAGGAATAGCGAAAAACTCTCAAAGGAGTCTCGGGGTCGATTTTGATAAATACTAAAACTGCATCATTAGATTTTTGAAATATTTATTGTCCTAGCCGGGAATCGAACCGGTTGATTTAGAAAAAAAAACACATTTGAAAAATTTACCCAGGTGTATATTCCTAGCACAGGAGGCAGATCTAAGGATTGTTTTTTTTTTATTAAAGATTCTTGGTATGAATACTATGCAGATCGAAGGTTGTATATTATGTTGTTTCCAATATAAATAAATTATTTCTTATTATTACTAACATGCTCTACTTCGTTTTTTTCATTTAAGCACAGTGTTTTTAATAAATAAATATCATCACATCAAGACTGCCTAGACGGCCTCAGGGTACGTGACAGCAAAGGGGTCTGAATCGCGATGTTAGGATAGACTCAATAACGTATCTATAAATAGTTTCAAAAGTTTGTATATTGAAACTGGGACCGACAGCTTAACGTGCTCTCCGTTATATATCCTCTCCGTTGTATAGTGATGTTGTCAAACAAATGTACATATTTTTATTAATTAAAAAAATATTGGAACGGACCGGAAATTTATTTTTTTACTATGAAAAGAGAAAGTTCATGATTAGGGTCCCACTATGCCGGCTAATTGCAGCATTAACGAATTTCGTTCATCAAAAAAAAAAAAAAAAACATGTTTCTAAAGAAGAACGGTCATAGTCTATGTATTTTCAGAACCAGGCTTAGATGCCGCGTTCAAAAATGAAACCTATCCAGTTCGATAGAGGAAATACATATAATAAAATTGTTAATTACATCGAAGTTCGAGAAGTTGGGAGAAAAAAGTTATTCTCATTTGAATTTCAATTTGAGGTTATGTTATGACTAGTTATTAGGTTAGTATAGCGAACAATTTCGGCCCGCGAATTATTAGTAGTGTTTCCTTGTGCTGCAGCATTGACAAAATAATATTATATAAACTGACCTAGGCTGTATGGTTCATAGAGACCTTTGCCTTCTCTATATTTCAGAAAACCGATCAAAAAAAAAAAAATATGAGGATGATTAAAAAAATATATATATCGTCGCTCTTTTTTTTTAAATTATTTATTTTAACATAGCACTGGATGGTAGTTTATCGACCTATCGTCGCTATATTTTTATTCTGTTCATGCGATAAATGGACAAAGGGCATTCAATACTATAAGGCCTTTTCTTTTTCTTTCAAAATAATTTCAAATCTCTCTTTATTTTGTTAAATCTCAATCCAGATAGATAAGCAAAAATAATATTTTTTTAATGTATAAAGCATTTTAATGTGGACAAATATACAGAAAAGGTAGAAGAATCAGCACGTAACAAAAGTTCTGAGAACTTTTTTTCTCAACTTCTAAAATTATTTTGAATACTGGAAAATAATGCTTAAATTATCTATTATTAAGTAAGCATATCGTTGTTTGTGAACGCTAAGCTTTTACGGTTGGGTCCAGAATGACCGTACTCCTTTATTCTCATATAGGTAGTTACTTAATTTCTGCAATAAATTCTATAAAATCGAAAAATAAAGAGAATTTCCCAAAAAGCCCTACATGAGTAGTGCGTACTATAATAACACCACTATGAATTGTCATTAACGCACATAACGTAACGCATTGAGTTGTGTATCTGTAATGAAGGCCACGTGGCTATCCCGCAATGCAGGCCCGACAATAAAACAATGGCGGACTGCACTCCACGCTTTATTGCACGGGGAATAGTCGCATAGTCGTCCTACAGGATAGCTATCAGTACAGAAGGACAGCAGCTCTACACACACACACAGAGAGACATACACAAAGACAAAAATAAAAATTCCGGTTTTGCTATCTTGGTACAATATTAAAGGTTTATTTACAAAACAATATATTATTATATTATAATTATAAGCTATCTTTATAAGATAGAAGACGAAAATTGTATATAATTTAAATTGTTCAGAAGGTGAGTCAGCTAATTTACGTTACGTTATTGTTAAGTTTGTCATACTATTCAGATGCCTATGATTCAGGTGATTATAGGTAATAATATAATACAACACATATCAAAAATATCTGAACATCACGACAATACATAAATTAAAACAGTATATTCGTTCAATTAACTGTGGTTAAGCTACGAAACCTAACATTAGTTGTTCTTATATTTGTTTTAATGTGACATATGTTTACCTATATTATTAAAGGCATCGACTTTACCTAAACATGAACGTTATAGGTTTTTCAGAAAAAGTTCATCGTTGTATTTATGTTAACGGCCACGCTATCATAAATTTAACCGTTTATTTGTAGAAGTTTGCCTTCTGTACGTATTGTATACTCTGTGGTCGCGTGACTGGGACGCGTATCTACTAGGACTAGAGACGGGACGAGCGGCACGGCTTGGCACGCCCGAGAAGCTTTTGTGTTCCTACAAATTTCGCAACGTCAAATTGCGGTGAATTAGCTACCACTGCGGGAACGTCTTTTCTTTTATTTGTGTCGTTGAAATAGCTCCCCCTAAAGAAAAGAAAACAGAACGCAATCACAGGTTTCTTTTGTTTTTTTTAAGGTTCCTAAAAAAATACATCAATATGGTATAATTATAGAGTATTGTATCTAGAAATGAAGTCATGTGAAAAAAGATACCTATACTATTACAATTACCCCCCCTCCCATCAAATATTTTTCGAAAAACAAAATTATAGATTATTCATTTTTGTAAAGGTGTCTTGTTATAGTGTAATCTAAATAAAATAATAATAATAAATATACGGGATATTAATTATTATTATTTTAATTTTTTTTTTTTTTTTGGTGTATTGAGGTATGATAAAACTATAAAGTAACCACAGCATTTCAATTTATTAAAGATTAAAAAAGTTCTAAAAAAATCCGTAAGATTCAAAAGCTTTTGCTAAATAACGACTTATCTAAAATACCTTTTAATTAATTAATAATTTACGTAAATTCCCATGAGAATGGTAAAATTTAAAGAAAAAAAAAACGCGTATTTAAAAAATAAGAACTCTATATTCTACTTACTACCTAGGTACTACCTATTTATCATAGAGAGGAAGCTGTTTGTGCCTAATTGAGTCAAAACGGCTGAATTCGATTTGGTGCAATTAAGCACACATGTAGAGTACTTAGGTATTTTCTTAAATCAAATAAGTACCTGGATACTTTACATTTCAAATTTAGAACAGTTGCAGACGTAAAGTTTACGATATCACAACTGAAATACGCGAAAACACTTGGTTATTTTAGGAGCTTTAAGCTTTGCATAAAAAAAATATGTTTACAATCTAAAAAACAAACGCAAACAAACGGCTGAACCGATTTGGGTGTTCATGTATCAAATAAGATACGGTATTTTTTTTCTCTATAAAAGTTTTTTTGGTCATTCCATGAAATTAAATACAAATCAAATTCAATGCAATTTACTACCTAATATATATTTTTTATTTTTTTATTGTAAGGCAACCTTATTTCAGGTATTTTTTGCCCTATGAAATATGCTTAGGTTCACACCAATTTTCAAAATAAAAATGGATATAATAACGTAGATGTTTGTAGATTAGGAGCTTTAAGCTTTGCGTAAAAAATATGTTAAAAATCTAAGAAACAAACGCGACCAAACGGCTGAACCGATTGCAATGCTCATGTATCAAATAAGATACAGTAATTTTTTTCGCTATAAAAGTTTTTTTTGTCATTACATGAAATTAAATACGATTCAAATTCAATGCAAACTACATAATAAATATATACAATTTAATACATAATAATAATTTTAATTGTAAGGCAACCTTTTTTCAGGCAACCTTATTTCTGCCTTTTGAAATATGCTTAGGTTCATAGGTACCAATTTTCAAAATAAAAATGGATATAATAACGTTTGTAGAGATATACCTACGTCGCGTCGGCTGTTAACTTCGTAAGAATTCCCTATGGATAACTGGTATAAACCTACATTTTAGGCGTACGAAGTCGCGGGTTAAATAAAAGCTTCTTTAAAGAAAGTCTTTCATAATTTTATTTAGGGCACTTTTATTCTTCCTCAAAAGTTCGTCCTAGCTTTCCCTAATCAGAATTATTAAAAAGTATAACTATTTTACTAGATAAATAATAAATATCCAATAAAATCACACCTCATGTGTCAATCAACATTTACTAGGTCCCTAACCCACTGACAGTTTCATTCACACTACCTATAGCTATGAATGAAACCTAACAATGAATCACCTGTTAGGTCATACAACTAACACGTTGTTTATAACATTTCAAACTTAGAACAGTTGCAGACATAAAGTTTACGAGATTGCAACTGAAATACGCAAAACACTTGGAGCTTTAAGCTTTCCGTTCATTGTTTACAATCGCAAGAAACAAGTCGGGAGAAAGCTTCACCTTCCGAAGCTTTCTAAGGTTATCTTGTTTACTTACAAAAAAATCTTATCAACACTTGTTAGAATCTAACTGGACAGTTGTAAACTTAGTCCTAGTTTAATAAATACGCTAACTGACTTTGTTATGGTAACTTTGGGTATGGTATAAAACACTATGAACTTTTAAAACTATAACTTCAATGGAATGCGATAGATGGTTGTAATGTAAGTAACAGATCGCTTGCCGTTGGAATCGCTCCCAAGTCGGTTTGTCAACAAACCCTTCACTGTTCACTCGAAATGGTCCATTGAAACGATTCTCCCATCGAGTTCATCGGAGTTCACGTTAGTTTCTGTACCTAATTGTGCGAAGACTTTGGGCCGGACGTTCTCCTGCCAGGCGGCAACGGCGGCGGACAGGGTCGCCGCCAGTAGGGCACAACGGAGCATCAGCATGGCACTAATCACAAGTCGACATCACAATCGTAACTCACTCGCGGAGAAGGGTCGCGGGCGTCGGGCGCGGGAGCCGGCGGCGGACTGGCACTGGTGCTAGCGCGCACGCGTGCCGCCGCCCCGCAGTCTCGCATGCGTAGGGCTGCGGAGTGCGGAACAACACGTGACGCAACCCTCCGCGCCTCCACTACCCTCCGCATGAACCGCGTAATCGCGTTAAAAAACCTCCACCATGTCCTAATGAGCGCCGTCACTAAACCTGCAATTATTGTCGGAGCCCGCCCGACCTTTGTTTATAATATTTTTTAAACAGAATTTTTGGCATATTAAATAATCGTTAAGATCGAGGGGCGAGAAGTTAACGAATCGTGCCCTCGCAATTACGAACACGTTGATTGCATTCGAGAGACCGAGTTCGTGATAAAACGTCTATGGATGAAATTACATTGCACCCCTAGATATGAATATTGAATTCTTCATCAAAAATCCCCTAAATAAAATTGTTACACAAAAATTTGAAACATTAACAACAAGAAAAGTGTACACGCGCCGGAAAGAAATACTAACTAATATTAATGTAACTTAATGACACAGGTCATAAAATTAATCGATCATAACAAGGGAACTGTAACAGCTAAACTAACATGTTATAAAAAATGAGTGAGTAAAAAATAGAACAAAGTTATAAAGCCAATGGTCATAAAGCTCATATGCAACTTTTTCGAAATAACGACGATATTCACAGAGGGGTACTAAACAAATGTGTATTTGGGTATTAGAGTGACAAGGTTCTTTACCGGATAGTTTATAGAGATATTTGGAACGTTGTCAAAGGGGATTCGACGGTCGTTTGTGCACCAGCGGGATCCATTGAAGCAGCAGGCCCGTGTGAAAATCAATAAAATAAACATTTATTGTGTTCGAAATAAGCATAGCTTATTTCGACCTACGTAAGTACGAAAACAAATGATTGCATTTGTTTATAATATAGGGTTACATTGTTTTACGATATTAATAAAAACATGGCTCAAATTTACTGACAATACGTAGAGGCTGAGTTGGTTAGACCTAAGATTTAAAAATTATGTTTTTAGATCAAGGGTTCAAAGTCCGATGTGAACCAATGATTATTTATTTTTTATAAAATTGTAGAGTTTGACAACACCACTAAGTTGCTCAGAGAGAACGTAAGCTGTCGCTCCTAGAATCATTATACCAACTAGTGAAACTGTTTATTGAAGAATTCTTGAGTCTATTTAGTCAATTAATATAACTTTGGTTCAATAGCCATTCGCTTAATTTGTTAGTGACATTTCGTAATCTGCAAATCAATCGCCAATAGAAAACAGTAAAAAAAATACATGTATTATGTATGACTCTATTATTAAGCAATTACAATGCAATTTAAGTAAATTAATTGGAGCCCGTACCACTTGTTCGGTGTAGACTCAGATAACCATCGGCTACTGGAGCTAAGTAAAATAATTCTGCTCAATGTGTAGTTTAATAAATATAATATAAAAAATTTATAAAACAATATGTTTATAACATATGTAATGATTATAATATAAATTATTATAATACGTAGGACATTTTAAAAATATTTGGCTCCTAAGCTCTAAGCTACTTTTATATTTTATAAACATATACCTATATCAAGGAAAAATGTACCAATATAGATATTGCCTCGAAAGAGAATCGAATCGACGACCTTCGGATACAACACCAATGGGGCGTTTAGCACTGAGGCTGTCAAACACATATTATTATTTGAACTTATACATTACATATTATTATTAAAATATAATATGAATTATATCGTTGCTTCTGGCACACATAGTACAAGCCTAGAGTTTAGTTTGTGACCAAAGCAATTTGTGTAAATTGACCTACATAATAAAATAAAAAAAACTTGTGATTTTTAATCATAATTAAGTTCTAAGTAAAAAAAATATATCTCTATAAATGTGGATTATACGAGTATAAAACAAATTATCTACCTCTTATATTCGAATATTTTTAAACAAAAAATAATAATAATATGTAGGACAATTTACACATAATGCTCTGGTCAACTGGTACACGTATACAAGTACTAGGCTTGTATACGTGTACCAGAAACGACGATATCTACATTATGAGCACCCAGACCATGACAAACTGTACAGATAAACGTACTAATATTTTTTTTATGGGTGGGAATCGAACCCGCGACCTTCGGATACAACGCCAAAGAAGCAACCACTGGGATACCGTGGCGGTAATATTATTAAGTTTATAAAGAAAATTTGTTTTCCTTACCCTTTTCGTAAACTCTTCATATTGGTGGATCCCTAGAAGAGTTTATTTTTACTTTACAATTCAAACTGTATATAAGTGAAGTGTTGTGGTTTTATTACTGGAGCACGGCATGTGACTTTGTATCTACCCAGTGGCAAACAGACCAACAAAATTCATGAAAGGGGTCGATCAACTAATTGTCGTTTAACAGAATTGATCGGTTCCACTATGCCGGCTAATTGATGCGGTTACGAAATGGTGGAAAAGATGAATTTGCATTTCTAGTCTACTTTAGTAGCTTCGCTGTACCATAAAAGGAGACCACTTTGACAAGAAATTGATGCAATAGTCTCCTAATCGAAAATCGGTGAACCCGTAGACTAAAATAGAAATATGACTAGGTCACATGACGGTTTTTGCATCTGTATGAGCGAGATATATTACTGGTCATAAGTTATAGAGACCTTCGCCTATTATTTACTAAACTCTGTTCTTTTTTGTTTAATAAAAAGTTATGAACATGTGACCTGACAGTGACTCTCGCCATTTTTAAGAAATTACTCATTTCGCATTATCACAATTCTGGTTAGGTTTAAACATGTATTTATTTTACTATATTATTTATATTGTTTTATATTTGAGCATGAATGTACTTATATCTATAACTGTATGTAAGTAGTTTATGTATTTTGATTTCTATTTATACATTACTCTGTGCACCCTATATTACAATTTTCACTCTCCTAAAGGCCTAAGGCATTAAGCTCGCCTTTGTTAAAACCTTTTGGTGCATTAAAGAATTTTATATAACTAAATAATGGTAGAGCTATGTATACCTTTTACAAAATATGGTGTAATTCAGCTATATAGGAGCTGGGTCGTATTCAAATTTTTTTTACATTTTTACATCTCAAAACGTCCTTGTGAATAGCGTTGAAATGGTTAATTTTTTAAATAATATCTATATATTTTAAATATAGGTTTTCCAAATTAATACCTCTGGTATTCATAAACAAAGAAATTATACCGGTAAGTATCAAAAAATCTGTTTTGCTATATACACATCGTACTTGGTTCATACAAATAATTATGTCTCCAGACACACTTGTGTTACAAAAAATTAATTAAAAAATAAAATCTAATTAATTTTAGATAATTCTAAATTTATCTAACTGCATTATGATTATTACCACGTAATTCTTAAAAAATCAATAAAATTAACACAGAGATACATTAATTATTTACATTTTAACACGTGTCCACATTATTTTTCATTTTGGTTATTCCCTTTTGTAACATTAATTTTAGCAAATTTCAAAATTTTTGGGTTTGCAACATTTTTGACATAAGGACGACCAATAGCATCCGTCTTGCGGCCGCAGTCAGCCATTTTGATGGCGTGAAATGGTTGTGCGACACGTGTTTTTTTACGTGTTCATTTATTTAAACAAATAAATATTCCTTTTTCTTGTATAGCCTGTATATTTTACGATAAGTAAATGATAAACTATTACTATACTGTGTAAAATGCTGTTTATAATACATTTGAAACTGATTATTATTTTAATCTTAGAAGTTTATTTGTATATTTATCGCTACGGGTTATATTTTAAACATGTCATTTGTTTTCCTTTTTGTAGCAAATCGTTACGTTTTTTTGTTACGTTACAAAAATGATGTAACAAAAATGAAATAAAAGCTATTTCACATTAGGTTAATGAACGTAAAAAAATAGTTTTAATTTTTACAAGATTATGTAATAAAAGTAAAGCTACATTAAACTGTAATGATATATGGTAACTTTGCATTTTTCTTTTGATTTTTTTCGCATTTTAGAAAAGATGATTAGTTTTGCTATTTGTATACTTTCTGAGTAATAAATATTAAATAATGTTAAATGATTTTTTATTTAATTACCATAGTGTGAAGAAGCCCTTACAATTCCTTTTTGTTACTTTTTTGTAACATTATTCATATTTGTAACGTTATTAATTTTTGTTTCTTTTTTGTTACTGTACAATAATTTTGATTTTGACCCAGCTACATTCATACAATTTATATTCCAAGGGTGTCTTTTAAATAATTACCACAGTCAGGGGTAGTTCTTAAGAAAAGTTAAAAAATTGTCTTCTGCTCTTTTTTCTTTGCGCTGCACTTTCAGAGAACACTTTAAAATTTTCTACTAATTGGATTATTATTCTAAGGACGACTCTCTACTAGTTTGGTTCAAATTATAATGAAACCTCTCAAGAGAGTAAAGCAAAAAGACTTTTTTATAAACTTAAATTTTTTTTTTTTTTTTACCATCACGGGTGCCTATTTGGCTCCCGAGAACTGTTTAAACGGTCTCAGGGTCCCAGCGGAGGGATTAACCCATCCTCATTTCGCCGATGGAATTCGGAGGCAACACCTAACAAGTGGCGAGCTTGTTGCGGTGTTTATAATGAAATAGCCTCGTTGTATAAAGCGGTCACCCATCCCAGGCCGGCTTTGTTGTCATCTGCTTAACCTTGTTATCAGTTGCGCAGTGACTTAACCACTAGGCTGGGGCCGCTTTTTACTTAAATATGTTTTATTTAAAAGTATTGGGAAGTAGAGAAATTGTTAATATGTGTTGTATGTCATGTATCATCACGGGTGCCTTGCGGCGCCCGAGACCGCCTAGACGGCCTCAGGGTAACCAGCGGAGGGATTTTTAATCCCACCTCGTCGTAGCCGATGGTATGAGTCTACACCGAACAAGTGGCTAGCTAGTCACGATGTTTTGAATGGACTTAATATCCCATCTATAAACAGTTTCACGAGTTAATATAGTAAAACCGGGAGCTTAACGTGCTCTCCGAGGCACTATATTGTTATTGTCAAACAAATGTACATAATTTTTTTAATTAAAAACTCATTGGTATACACCAGGGTTCGAACCAGGGACCTAAGTGTTTTTAAGTCCAAGGTCTAACCAACTCGGCCACCACGTATATCTGTTAATATTATATGAAAAGATATGTTTTTTTAATGTAGAGCTTAATATTAATTTAAATTCTCAACAGAGTTCAAATAATATTCTGTATGTGATCGCCTCTGTGGTCTAGACATTGGCGTTGTATCAACACAAAACACAATACTCATTCAATACAAAATAATTTTGTGGTACAGACTAAACTGTAGAGTAAGTGAAATAATACTTATTTAACAAAAACTCATGGTGGAGCTACGTTATTAATTTTATATAACGTAATAGAGCCTGAACGGCCTTAGGATACCATTCTGAATCTATAGCGAACAAATGGCTATCTCGTCGCATTATAGAATATGCCAAATTATTGAGTACTAGCAGATCCGCGCAACTTCGTCTGCGTGCTTTAACCGTTTACGCAGCGCACGCAACGGAAGCTCTTTAAAAGGAATAATTTTTCCAAGTTTTTGTAAATTTTTTATTGATGCTCTGGTCCTATTGGTCGTAGCGAGATGTTATATAATAATAATAATATGTAGGACAATTTACACATAATGCTCTGGTCATACAATACGAGAACATAGAAAAATGTAAATCTTTTTTTTTCCATGGGTGGAAATCGAACCCACGAGCTCCGGATACAACGCCAAGGACAAACCACTAGTCTACGGAGGCGCAAAAAATAGTGTATAGCCTATATAAATGGGCTATCCAACACTAAAATATTTTTTCAATTCGGTAGTTTCTGAGATTAGCGTGTTCAACCAAACTCTTCAGTTTTATAATATTAGTATAGTGAATATTAGTATTCCGCCTTCTAATTACATCTTTAGAGTTGTATCCGGAGGTCGTGGGTTCGATTGCTGTTATTTATTCATTTATCTTCACGCCAGGGCCCTTACGGAGTAGGTAAAAATTACGTCAGTTGTCTCTATCTCTATGTATATTCCTTTTGCATCGTTTATTAAATAGTTAACTTAGGCGTTGTATCCGAAGATCGTGGGTTCGATTCCTACCCATGGCAAAAAAATATTAGTACGTTTTTCTGTACAGTTTGTCATGGTCTGAGTGTTTATAAAATATAATATGTATTATATCGTTGTTTCTGGTACACATAGTACAAGCCTAGAGCTTAGTTTGTGACCAGGGGAATATGGGTGTAATATACTTTATATTATTATTATTATTTTCTTTAGATGTTTCAGATGCATTCAGCATGGTTTCTGAATTTTTTTATGGGTATTTATAAAAAATCATATTTTTTTATATCTAGTATTTTTCTTTTTATTGGAGCACGGTGTGTGACTTTGTATCTACCTGATGGTAAGTAAAGCCACAAAATCCATGAATGGATTCGATCAATACATTGTTGTTTAATAGCGTTGATCGCTATACCGGCTAAATGATGCGGTTAAGAAACAGGCGGCGACAAAGGAATTTGCATAAGAGTCTACTTTAATAGCGTTGCTGCTTTATGGTCAAATTAACTGCACTCTTCGTAACCGAATCCTGAAAGGCGACTAATACCTTAATAATAAATCGATGCAATACCTAGTCTTCTGTGAACCCATAGTATATCCCAAAAATGTCTAGGTCACTTGACGGTTTTTGTATCTATATGGGCAGTAATGAAAACGGTCGGTCAGTCAGTAGCAACTGATTCAGTAAATTATATTATTTTACCTTTAATTAAAAAATAATGTCCTGATTAATTATATATATTTTTTTAAATATAAATTCACATCTCAAGCTTCGTTAAAAAAAAACTTTAAATACAAATTAACAAATATAATAAACCCCTTGTGTCAATTTAACAACAAAACTTATATAGCATTATAACTAGTAATGCTGTAAAAGAGAACAATTGCTGTCAAGACGTATTAATTGCGAGAATAAATTAGAAATAACGACAAAGCTGTCCCTTCGAGAAACCCCCTATCATCCTAAACCCCAAGCCCTTGACTACCCTCTATAACATCACCACGATAAAGGACCGGTCCCATTTCTACATCTAACTATTACCCAAAGCTTTTAGATTTATTTAACAGGAATATTATTTGAAACTAACATATAATTATATACATTTTTACGTGCTTATTCGACCCCGGAAGCGACATTTCTGATTCTAAGATGCGCCGGATAGTAAACTTGTAGGGAGAAAATTGGATCAATATTTTTTGCTCCCAAAAGTCTCATAATAATATTTATTGTGTGAAATAAAAATACTTAAGGTTAACCGATTACATATGTTTATCGCTTTCTTTATCATTGTAAAATTGTTAGTTTGTTATTTAAGTATAATTAAAACTACTGTTGTTGTTAATAATTTAAATAAATGTTCTTACAATAAAATACATTAACGTTCTGTGCTAAACTTTTTTTTTTTAATAAGTGGAACTTTACCATTTTTTTGTTATTGATTATTTTTAACGTTAGGATAGGTGCTTGCGCGTCATTTTTTAAATGTATAAATAAATATTCAGCTATATAGGTTAATTAGTTAATTTTTTAAATGTCACGGAGATTTATTTTTATTTAAACAAATTTCTAATAACTAAAACCTCCTGTATTTTAATTGAATTTTAAATGATCGTTGTGCAATATGTAGACCAATGTGTACTTTATAATATCAGTTTCCTTACCTATCAGTTTAGTTACAAATTAAAAAATGTTTTTATACTACACCTGCTCGGAAAGTAGGTTCTTACTTGCGTAAGAATAGGTCAAAAAGTACGTCTTTGTAGTCGTACAAATATGCGGGAGGAAAAAGTGTATGAAAATCCATTGTTAACGTGCTTAAGCGGGAGGAAAAAGTATATGAAAATTCATTGTTAACGTGCTAGTTTTTTTTTAATTTTTTTTCTTCAATTCTTCCAAATTAGGAAAGGCAAGGGTTCAAAGCCATACAGCCTAGTTTTTTTTTACAAGTTCGAAATTTTAATCAAAATAAAATAAAATAAAAGTATTGGTTTATTCGCTGTTTACTTTCTTTGCATTTTTGATTTATTAAGTTTTAACAACTGTAATAATTTTAATATAAACTTTAATTAATAGAGATTTTATTTTTTATTTTCCTCGTAGGTGTAGTATAAAACACTATGTATCACTCGGCGAGAAAGTGCGATTCCTAACTCGAGCGAATTAAGGCCCTCCGCTTCGCGTCGGGCCTCAAACTTCGCCCTCGTTAGTAATCGGTGACTTTCTCCCCTCGGTGAACAATGTACTATTTTTTCTGAGTCCCTTAAAGCTTCTTAAGTAATAAACAAATACTAAAGTCTTGCTTTTAAAACTAATACTCTTAAATCGCATTTTACACGCTCATAATTTTTGTATTTTTTGTAAAAAAAATACAAAAACCTAATATTTTCACAGTTTCACAAGTTGGTATAGTGAAGCTGGAACTGATAGCTTAACGTGCACTCCGAGGCACTAAGTAGTGTAATATTTTTTTAAAACTAATTGGTGCACAGCGGGGTTTGAACCGGAGACAGACTATAATGTATTAACCAACTTGGCCACCATGTATCTATTTTGTATGAATATTAAGCCTGAACTAAAAAATCACTGGATTGTTTCTAGATGTAGATTTATCGAAGCTTTTAAAATACAAAAATGTTTTAACTACTACTTACCAATGTTTTTTTTTTTAATTTCACGTTCATAAATAAATGCTGCTTTTATATTCCACAGCATTTTAAAATTCCCTCTTTAGGTCGTTCGTACGTACGATAAGTAGAAAATAAAAATACTGACGAAAAAATATTTTCGCTTAACTCCCGAAAAAAGCATTTAGCGGCTACCTTAACCGCTAGAACATAAATAAAAGCCGTTTCGGTACACAGTTCCCAGAGTAACTTTTGATCTGGGATTAATTCCAAAGACCGAACTTCAAAAGCGAGCACCTATCTACTATGCGGCCATGAACATAGCAAAATATAGACGCGTATATCGATAAAAATTGGGCAGAAATACAAATCAATCATGATTTAACTTACACATGAATTACATACATACATATCATCACGGGTGCCTTACGGCGCCCGAGACCGCCTAGACGGCCCTAGGGTACCCAGCGGAGGGGTTGGTTAATCCCACCTCGTCGTAGCTGATGGTATGAGTCTACACCGAACAAGTGGCTATCTCGTCGCGATGTTTTCAATAGACTCAATAACCCATCTATAAACAGTTTTACAAGTTGGTATAGTGAACCCGGGACCGACAGCTCTCCGATGTGCTTGTCAAACAAATGTACATATATTTAGTGGTTTTGTCAAACAAATGTACATATATTTTTTTATTAAAAACTCATTGGTACATACCCGGATTCGAACCAGGAACCTAAGTGTTTTTAAGTCTAAGGTCTAACCAACTCGGCCACCACGTATATATTCACACACACATGAATTCTATGAATCTAAATATCTTTTTTAAATGATTTCTTACAACATCACTATAGTGCCTCGGAGAGCACATTAAGCTTTCGGTCCCAGTTTTACCATACCAACGTGTAAAACTGTTTACAGATTTGGCCATTAGTCTATACTAACACCGCGCCGGGCTGGCCACTTATTCGGTGCTAGGAGGTGGGATTAAAATGGCAACGCTGGGTACCCTGAACCACCTATCCCGGGCGCCGTAAGGCACTTGTGATCACACATACACTGCAGGTAAGTTCGTTCGACAGCAGCTACCATTTTTGGTTGGTCCCAGCCTAGTGGTTAAGTCACTGCACAACTGATAAACAGATGACAACAAGGCAGGACCTGGAATGTGTGGGCGCTTTATACAACGAGGCTATACCATCATAAACCCCGCTACAAGCTCGCCACTTCTTAGTTGTTGCCCTCGAATACCATCGGCGAAATGAGGAGGAGTTAATCCATTCGCTGGGTACCTTGAGGCCGTTTAAACGGTTCTCGGGAGTTCTAGGCGCTAGGAAAAAGGCTCGTGAAGGTATTTTAGCCACCATTTTTGAATGAAAGAAAAATTCTAATGCGTACATTTGTTTCTTGACCGCAAACGTTATCAGAATTTTCACTCTTCAGAACTTCGCTGAATTTTTCTAATGATAATATCATTGTATTTTGTACTAATTTTCGCAAACTATTAAAAATTTACTTCAGCACAATAACACCTGCAGTCGAGGCCGAACAGTCAGATCAGAGTAGGTTAGGTGGGAGGAAGGAAGGTTTCTATAACTTTGCTGGAGCGACAGACCGGTCTCGTTACCACCTCCATACAGATGCAAAAACCATATTTAGTCAAGTTTTGGATTTAGTTTGTGGGTTCGCCGGCTTTCAGGAGATTACTGATATCTTGTCGAGGTGGTTGTCTCCTTTGAGGGTGCGGTTACGAAATGGGTTATTTAAAATATCCTCCTAATGCAATTCATCTTTGTCATCCCCCATTTCGTAATCGCATCATTTAGCATAAGTCACAAACCAAGCTCTAGGCTTATACTATGTGTACCAGAAGCAACGATAATAGATATTATGTTTTATAAACACCCAGACCATGACAAACTGTATATAAAAAACGTACTAATATTTTTTTGCCATGGGTGGGAATCGATCCCACGACCTCCGGATACAACGCCAAAGGCGCAACCACTAGTCTACGGAGTCTGTCGTATATTGGGAGCAATCAATGTTGTTTAAGCATTGGACATTCATGGACTTTGTAGGTCTGATCACCACCAAGTAGATACAAGCCGTGCCCCAATAAAAATAAAAAATATTTTCCATCAGAAATATCTGATCGGCTTCGTTCGGCCAATTCGTTCTATACTTTCGTGTTTCGATGCATGCGGATTGCGGACCATCCCTACGAAATCACTTGCCTACTTACTTATTTATTTAATAACTTACTTGAAGTAAATCTCCTAAAACAGACCGGGACCGGGTAAACAAAAAGATATTGGTATTTTGGAGAAATGTTTAAACAGGGTTTTCTGTTGGTAAACAGCTTAATCCTCTATTTACATTCCTTTTTTTTTGCTTTTTCTTAATCGAAAATTACAATTTATACTTTTCGTACAACTACTTAACGGTATTCCAGGCCCAATTAGTGCTAATAAATAAGGTTCAAAATCGTAAATTAAGTCGCTGAGGCTCAATATTTCACTATTATTCGGTTGATCGTGGATTCAATTCCCACCCATGGCAAAAAATATTAGTATGTTTTTTTTCTGTACAGTTTGTCATGGTCTGGGTGTTTATAACATACAGGGTGTCCAAAACTCAAAGTCAAGCGGGTACGGGGCTATAGGCTAGGTTACTATACCAGTACTGTAAAAATCAAATATTAATAGGATAAGTGTAAAAAAGTCAAAAAGTCAAGACTTTCAGGATATCCAGTGGTGGGGTTTTATTCCCACCTTGTCGTAGCCGACAGTATTCTCAGTCGACAAGTGTAAATAGTAATTGTTTTAAAATTTAGAAAATCAACACTCTAGATCACAGATTTAGGTACCTACTGTGTTCACAAATTTCCAAATATTGCAGTGTTTTTTTTTTAATATGATCCTTAATAACTAAGCTACATTGCAGTCGCAAATCCAATAATGTATGTTGTCAATTTAGTAAAAAAATTGTTTTATTGAGTCATAGTTAAAAAACGTTTTGTTAGACAACTTTGACACTTCTCTGTCTTTAAAAAAATATGTACTCTACCCTATGCAAGTTATTAAAAAAATTGCCCATTTAATCAAGATTTTGAACCCGAGTTTAAAATAGTTTGAACCCGGGACTAAAAATTGTTAATAAAAAAAAATATTGGTTTGAAAACACTACCAGGGCCCCGATTCCGCTAATTTTAAAACTTTGACTTACCGACACGATCCATTTACAAAGCAAAGGACGTTGAGTTGAAACTTGGTATTCTACTAAATGTAAAACGGCTTTGTGTATGGACGTCGATTGCACGTCGCTTGCTCGGCTAACCTGTCATTGTAGTACTCTTTTTTATCTGTGCCTGTCATATTAGTTTGTATTTTCTTTTAAAGTTTTGCTCTTTTTACATGGCATAGCTATTATAATTAAATAAAATATCATTTAAAAGTGTATTCTTATTATTATACACTTTATATTATACTAGACTGTTTTATTATTATAAAATTCACCAACTACATTTTGTCCTGCGCATACCATAGAGTAAACAATTATTAGATATGACAAAATATATCATAGAGTAGTAATCATATTTAGAAAGGACAATACAATATTTTATAATGCTTTAAATTAATACCAATCGAAAATTAAAGACTCAATTCTAACGTAATAGTGTAAGACCTGTGGTAAGACATAAAAGTCCACCTTGCTCACTCTAAATAAAACTACTAATCGCTTTAGGTTGCTTTGCCTGAAAAGGTTAGTCCTAAATATGATTTGTCTGTTCGTTCCAATTAGGTATTTTTCCAAAATTCATCATCATCAGCCTATCGCAGTCCACTGCTGGACATAGGCCTCTCCCAATACACGCCACTGATCCCTATCCTCCGCTCTTCGCATCCAGTCTCTGCCAGCCACCCTCCGCAGGTCATCAGTCTATCTAGCTGCGGGGCGTCCTACGTTACGTGCGCCAAGACGTGGTCTCCACTCCAATATCCGCCTGCTCCAACGGTTATCCGTCCTGCGGCAAATGTGACCGGCCCCCTGCCACTTCAGTTTACTAACTTTCAGAGCTATGTCGGTGACTTTAGTTCTCTTACGAATATTCTCATTCCTGATTTTATCCATAAGAGAAACTCCTAGCATAGCTCTTTCCACAGCTCGCTGAGCGACCTTGAGTTTGTGGACCAGCCTCACTGTAAGTGTCCACGTTTCAGCGCCGTATGTCATCACTGGTAGGACGCACTGATCAAAGACTTTTGTTTTCAAACACTGCGGTATGGCTGACGTAAGGACGTGGCGTAGCTTCCCGAACGCTGCCCAGCTCAACTGCACCCTTCTGTCGGCTTCACTCTCGGAGTTGTTCCCACCGAGATTTAGGATTTGGCCCAGGTAGATGTATTCCTGAACCACTTCGAGAGTTACACCGTCCAAAATGACGGGTCTCGGAATGACCTGGTCGTTGAACATGACCTTGGTCTTTTCCAGATTCATTCCGAGACCCACCCGTCGAGAGGCACAGTTTAGACTGACCAGCATTTCCTGCATATCCTGCAGCGACTCCGAGAAGAGGACAATATCGTCGGCAAACCGAAGATGTGAGATGCGTTTTCCGTTTATATTTATGCCCAGTCCTTTCCAATCTAACGTCTTGAAAACATCTTCAACTGCATTAGTGAACAGCTTCGGCGATATAACATCGCCCTGTCTCACTCCACGATGCAGTTGAATAGGCCCTGTTTCGTCGTTTTGTACTCGAAAATCCAACCATTTTTATAAAATGTTTTTACACAATTCACAAATAAGCAACTTTTGTAAAATGACATTATAACTGAAGTAAAACTTTTGAGAGAACGTTGATATCAAGTTAAACTAAACGTCAAAAAATAATAGAATACCATTAAAAAAACCTTCCATACACGATTGGAATAGTAGAATACCTAATTTGTCAAAAGTCGATACAACGTTCAGTTGATATCCAATCGATGTACAATTGACAGCTAATTTTGTTAGTAGACTACCAAAAGTGTGAAATGACGTATAAGCTTAGCCGTTGATATCCAATCCATACAACGTTGATTTAGCGGAATTGAGCCCCAGACCTCCGCTACCTCTGCTTCAGAGAGCACGTTAAGCTTTCGGTCCTAGATCCACTATACCAACGTGTGAAACTGTATATATGGGTAATTGAGTCTACCCAAACGAGCTGGCCACTTGTTCGGTGTCGACTAATAAAACCCCACCACTGGATATCCTGAAAGTCTTGACTTTTTTACTGTTTTTTTAAATATTTATAATTTTGCCAGGGGCAAAGCAGTAAATATCATGTTATTATTATATTAACCTTTTTAATTCGTATTTATCGATTTTTTATCGACGTGGTAGTCTACTTTCAGAGTCCGGTTACGAGAGATCTAGTTGATTTAACCATCAAACAGCGAGGATATTTTAAGGAACAATTCGTAATGCACATTCGTCTTTATTGCCGCCCATTTCGTAATCGCTTCATTTAGCCGGCATAATGGCATTCATGGGATTTGTTGGTACTTACCCTCAGGTAGATATTTATGCATTTTTATAAATTCCTTATCAGGTTAATCTTTCAATGCATTTTATCTTTAAAAAAATTAACATCAGGTAGATACAAACTCCCACACCGTGCTCCAATAAATTAAAAAAAAAACAGTCCTGAAATGCTGCAAGGACTATCACGGACACATTAATAAAATAGTACATTCAAATCAATAAAGTGATTAACTTGTACCCAATAATGTCCGATAGTAATTTACAATACCAAAATTTAAGTACATATTAATAAACCATGAAAATTATTAAAAAATATATACCTACATTTATAATAATATGTACCTTTAATTCTTTTGAATTAGTCCAAACATATATTTTAATAACACAGTGTGTTTTATAAAAATTAGTAATTCTTTTGTCTTTCATTTCAAAGTTGATTGATCATTGTTTCAAACAACTATCAATGCTCTAATATAATACGAATTTCTGAAATTTTAATTAATAAATATATATTATATTTATTATATATACGTGGTGGCCGAGTTGGTTAGACCTTAGACTTAAAAAAATACTTAGGTCCCTGGTTCAACCCCCGCGCCCCGGTTGTCAATGAGTTTTTAATCTAAAAAAATATGTACATTTGTTTAACAACACCACTATAGTGCCTCGAAGAGCACGTTACGTTAAGCTGTCGGTCCCAGTTTCACTATATCAACTTGTAAAACTGTTAGATGGGATATTGAGTTTATCCAAACATGGCGACGAGCTAGCCACTTGTTCAGTGTAGAGACATACCATCGGCTACGACTAGGTGGGATTAAAAACCCCTTCGCTGGGTACCCTGAGGCCGTCTATTTATTACAAATAAATATAGATATCATCACGGGTGACTTACGGCGCCCGTGACCGAAATTGTGTTTGTGTTCTATACATTTTGGCCTAGTAATTAGGTACATGTAGTATAAACATATAGGAATATCTCTAACTTAGTTCAAATCAAATCAAATATTATTTATTTCATGTAGGTAAATCTTTACAGATATTTATGATTAGTCAAAAAAGTTTAAAAAAAGTTTTAACAATAAGGTCTAGAGTGCGTTTGGTTAGGCTGATATATATATATATATATATATATATATATATATATATATATATATAACCATTACAGATTAATTAATAAAAGGTGTCATTAAATAAAAGTATTAAAAAAACCAACCAACCGAACGCACGCTACATAACCAACTAGTGTAAGACTAGGTGGTTAGCTGATTCCATTGACCTTCCGATTATCATCTGCCATACAAGGGTGCCACCGAGGCGACCGACCTCACCAACCGTATCCACGCCTTAAATATTAGTTCTTATATTATCATTATATTGGCTGTAGATATTTTTAAATGACCATCAATCGCATTAACATAGTTATATGGATCGGTATCTTTAAGGGCGTAAACACTAGTTGTAAAGTCGATCCCTTCGGAGACACCCCGGAGAAAAAGGTACCAGCAAGTAAAAACTCTGGTGCTTCACACAAACTAACAGAGGAACATAGCCATTGAGTTACCGATATGCATATCGCAGCATACATAAAATGCTCTAACCCTACTAAAAGCATGCGCAAAACACCCTATGGCAGATTATTTAACAGTTTAGCAATTGGTTGCTGTACCAATGTACAGAACTGCAAATACTAAAGAGTACAGGCACTTTACTAAATAATAATATATAATAACAGAGTACCTGCATAATGTAAATATTAATAAGTAATCATAAGATATACCTAATCCAAAGATAAAATTTAAATATAATAAAAAAAAAAATTAAGTAATAATAAGTTATTACAATATCAGATTTAATATACCTACTAGGGTACTCATTTGAAAAGGCAATACTAGTTGTGAGACCTCAATTGCAGATCAGAACGGGTCCAGACTTCTTTATCATTAATATAGTCATTAACTCTATAGTATGCCCTATGGATTAATGTTTGTTTTATAAAATTTTTAAACTTTATTTCACTTAAATCTATAATAGTTTTAGGTAATTTATTAAATAACCTTATACAGTACCCAGTTGACCCATAGTAAAAGTTAATCAAGCTTATAAGTAGAACATACTATACAGCGCTTTATGTAGAGAGTTTGTTAGATCTTGTATAAATTTTAAAAAATAACCTAGGTGCTAATTTACTAGCAAACTAACTGAAAATAAAGCTGTTAAAAAAAGTCAAAAGATATCAAATAAAAATGCTAAAGGGACTAGACCCAGTAGGAGTCAATCACGACGAATTGTAATATAAACGACGGGACACAGTCTGTGTTGATTTGAAAAAGAAGTGGCCGTATACTGCAGCCAATCAATCTGCATTTACAATCATATGAGTATCGAGCGCTGGGTATACATTAATTAAAGAATCTTGGTGGTTTTAAATAAAAATCTCTACAAAAAGCTATAAATATTTTTTTTTAAAGCGATAAAATATAGACTAAAGTAAGAAACACATTTCGTTTAATTTTTAAATAAAAAATCTGGTTTTTGAGACATTCATATTTGAAATTTGAAATCTAAAAAAACTGCGTGACGTCACAAGCACCCTATAATAGACTAATAGACATTGAAAACAGTACTATTTAATAAAAGTGATGCGATATGTACCTTTATAAAATAAACGACTAATATAATCTTTTATTTTATTTCTTGCAGCAAATAAAATAAAATAAAAGTATTATTTTAAATTGATTGGTATTCTTGGTAATGATAAAAATAAAGCTATACAAGATTTCTTGTAGAGAAAATGACTTTCAAGAAACTCATAAACATCGAGAAACGATAATCAATTATTTTAAATTTGATCCATTGGGTCATGTTACGCCATGTGACTTTTAATCCACCAGACCAACCTAACCTAACCAAACCTATGAAGTCCGTGCATGGGTTCAATCATTTCCTAAATATTGAAAGATCAGGGGCCTATTTCATAAACGTGACGATTGTAATTTACAATGACAATTTATAGTACATTGCTTGGTTTAGTTTATTCTATGTAAATTATTTCAATTAAACTTAGCAATGTATTATAAATTGTCATGGTAAATTACAATTGTCACTTTTATGAAATAGGCCCCTGGTGAAGAGGTGTATATTGACTAACTTATGAGGGTTACAAACGTAATTGCATAATATTTAGATTTATGATTATTATCTTTAGATATATCTTTACAAATAAATAAATGTAAAAAGCTATTTTTGTCGACATCGTGCGACGTTATTAACTGTACATATTTATGAAGGACATTAAATACATAATAAGCTGATCATAAGCTCTAGGCTTGTACTATGTGTACTAAAAACAATGATACTATTACATTTTATAAATACCCATAAAGGCTAAAAAAAAAATATCTTTTACTAATTGATTTTGTTTATTTATATATAGGAAGACAATTGGTAACAAGATAACGATTAGGATAACAACAAAAAAAAAACATATATTATTTTAAAATGTATAATCTATACTTAATAATAATAATCTCTGGCGGTTTAACGTGGCAATGCAGCGTGGTAGTATTTTTGTGTATGTATTAATGTTCTTACTTATTTTAATATAATTTACAATTAATATATATATATATATATATATATCATCACGGGTGCCTTACGGCGCCCGAGACCGCCTAGACGGCCCCAGGGTACCCAGCGGTGGGGTTTTAATCCCACCTCGTTGTAGCCGATGGTATGAGTCTACACCGAACAAGTCGCTAGCTCGTCGCGTTGTTTTGGATAGACTCAATAACCCATCTATAAACAGTTTCACAAGTTGGTATAGTGAAACCGGGACCGACAGCTTAACGTGCTCTCCGAGGCATGTACATTTGTTTGACAACACCACTATAGGTGTTGTCAAACAAATGTACATAAATTTTTAAATTAAAAACTCATTGGTACACACCGGGATTCGAACCAGGGACCTAAGCGTTTTTAAGTCCAAGGTCTAACCAACTCGGCCACCACGTATATTCAATTAATAATAATATAAAACTAATTACACCAACAACTCTACTTTCTCAGTACTAAAAATAGACAATATAACTAACTAGTATCAGTAGCATTATATTTCTATCATAAATAATGGTTGTACTTACATTATTAGAATGAAATTATATCGCCCATACATAATATCTATTACCCTCCTTGTGTGCGTATTTAACCGCAAATTCTCTATGGACTACCGCCTAACCGCTACTTGGTTTATACACATAATTCGGCGCGTATATAACTATAGCGCGTACTTAACTGTACTGAGCTGTGCCGTGGTACAATGAAATGAACTCTAGTTCAAAGTTATTAAGCTCAGATTTGTATTCTTACATTTATTAAAATAATATATTATATAGTAATAAAATATGGATCATTTCACACATTGCCCTAATCACAATTAAGCTCTGGGCTTTTTTTAGGTGGGAGCAAGGTCTCTATAACTAGCAAGACCGACCGACCCACCGCACACTAATCATGTTTCGGTTTCAGTCGGTGGGTTTACCGGTTTTAGGGAGACCAATTGTATTGATTTTTTGTCGAGGTAAGTCTCCTTTTAGGCTACTAAAGTATACTCGTAATGTAAAATTCCTTATAACACCGCCCATTTCGTAACTGCATCATTTTTCCGGCATATTGGGGGCGAACCATACCCACAACCTCAGAATAAAATGCAAAAGGAACGGAGGTGGTCAAGTCATATACGTATTTCGAAATATGGTTTATTTTTAAATAAATTACTAAACTTTGAAAAAGTATTAAAAATATTTTTATTAGAAACGTGCACTAAAAATTTTGTAACTTCACATTTATTTACAATTATTATTAAATAATATTATTGAATTCTTAAAATAAAATAAAATTTCAACGATCAAGAATATAAAATCCCTTCATGAATATCGGGAAGCGCTCAGAGTTAGTATAGAAAGACTGCACCGCTGATCCAATAGCATAATATAATCAATAAAGTTTTACACTTCAAAACATTTGTTGCATTTATTTACATTTTATTGATTTTACTTACTTGTATCGGTTTCCTTTGTGTATTTATTTTATTATTTACTACTCTTTGTTAGGTTTAAACGTAGAACTTATTGGCTACGTTTCTTAAAGCAATTGTTAATTTTAAAAATCTGGCGAGGTTATATTTATAGCTCATATGCGAGCTTAATGCTTTAAGCATTTTCTACCAGCTAACAAAGAGTGGAGAGAATTATTTAAATAAAAGTAAGAAAAAACTAATTTAGGTATGTATTGAAAATATTGGCTATAATTTCGAACAATTTATTAGTTACGGCTTAAAAAGATAGCAATATTTTCTTTAAAATAAGCAATTTCCTTTAATTTACCGTTTGAAGTTACATTCCACCATTTGATCCTTATAAACAACACTATCAGCTGGTGCAATAATACAGGTTGAGTTTTTTCAAAATTCAAAATCAACCAGTTTGATTCCCGGCTAGGAGAATATGTTTTTCTAAAACCTAATGACGCAGTTTTAGTTTTTATCAAAATCGGGAGACTCCTTTAAGCATTTTTCGCTATTCCTTGTAGTTTAGGATTTGGCCTTGAAGGCAGTCTTGAAAAATTCACCCTGTATACATACATAAACTACATATAAATAATATATATCAACTACACAATGATTTGGAAAATCGAAATACCTATGCCGAAATACCTTATCCTATTTCTTTCCACTGTTTAGGAAAGAAATAGGATAATGAAAGATGAATAAAAACTACCGACGAATTTAGATAATAACCATATGCTTTTAATATAACATATAGTATATTATCGAGTGATATATGTCTACATATATGTTATCGATATTGTCAATAATAATAATGTAAGACAATAAACACATATTTATTATATAGTGAAAAGATTTATATTTTTGTATTATTGTTTGTAACGAATAAACTCAAAAACTACTGAACCGGTTTTAAAAAATCTTTCACTAATAGAATGCTACATTATCACTGAGTAACATAGACTACGTTTTATTTTCAAAAATATTAGTAATGTAAAAAATACTTATAATTTTCTTTACATCGCGTGTGCTGCGAAAACTGTTGATGATAGAAGAAAATAATAGAGACTACAGATTTAGAGATCACATTAATATCTACAAAAAATTAAAGCGTTACCATATGTCCCACTATTATAGTTATGTCACTATAACAACTTCTTTATGTATGAGAAGTTAATAGAAATGCCAGTAGAAACTAGACCACGTTATTAGTAGTCAAGCTATTAATCCTTATCCAAATAAATCACTTCGTATGCAAGGTTATTTCAGTACCTATGGATTATTTTATGAATTAAACAAATCGGACATTCCATTAAAAAAACGACAAGAGCAAATACTCGCGAAGGAATTTGGTTGTTTTTTTCTTTCTTAAAAACTATTTACGTTTAGGTACCAAATTATATTAATTTAGTTTCAATGTTTAAGTAAATACTTAGAAACCTTTTTTTTAATGCAATCGATTCAATAATTTCTGAGATAAAAGAAACTATAATACCCTATTCGATGGCTTCAACAAGATCTACAATTATAAATTAGACCAGTAGTTTTCGAGATATTTGATGTGGACAGACAGATTTACAGACACCGGAGTTTCACTTTAAGGGTTTCTTTGAAGGTACAGATGTCTAACTTAAAGTTTTGGTTGGGGACTTAAAGAAAAAAAAAGGATCGCGGTACGGTTGACGCGAACGGGTCGCTTGAAATTTAAAGCAAGTGGAATCTCGAGACATTATCTCACTACAGTTTATACGCGGTGACCGAGATAGAGACTTAAAAACACTTAGGTCCCTGGTTCAAACCCCGGTGTGTACCAATGAGTTTATAAAAAAATATGTAGGTACATTTGTTTAACAACACCACTACAGTGCCTCGGAGAGCACGTTAAGCTGTCCGTCTTAGTTTCACTATACCAACTTGTAAAACTGTTTATAGATGGGTTATTGAGTCTATCCAAACATCGCGACGAGCTAGCCACTTGTTAGGTGTAGACTTATACCATTGGCTACGGTGAGGTGGGATTAAAAACCTCTCTGAGTACCCGAGATGATATTTATGTAAACTTTCACCTTTAAAATATGAATCAAGATTAGAATTAGTAGTAGGTCTTTCTCTCTCTACATATTATATATCGTATCGTCTACATACTCCACTGTTGGAGAATGCAGAATTGTAGTTAAGATTTTCGTACTCTGCATTATTATAACACGTTGGTCGTTCCCACTATGCCAGCCAGGTAAATGATTCGGAAGCGTAAAGTCTCAGTTAAAGCAGTTATATAATTCTTCCAAATCCAATTATCATTGTCTATTCATTCGTTTAACTTTTTCGAACTTTTATTTTAGCTTTCGAGCAAGTTCGTTAATTAAATTTCGAATTTTTAGCTTTCTGAAACTAAATTCCTTTGACATTTTTTTGGAAAAACGTCGCATCTCGTTGGATGTAACTTAATCTTTTATAATAAAATCTTATTTTATATGTTGCAAGACTTTTTGGTGCTGTTTAAATTCCTTTGATCAACTGCAGGACATAAAACTACTCCTAAAAATTGTCCTCAGGGTATCTAGCGGAGGGGTCTTATACCCACCTCGTCGTAGCCGATGGCAAGAGTCACCGAACAAGTGACTAGCTCGTCGCGATGTTTGGTAGACTCAATAACCCATCTATGTACACTTCTACAAGTTGATATAGTGAAACTGGTACCGAAAGCTTAACGTCCTCTCCAAGAAACTATAGTGTTCAAAAAATAAACTAACTTTTTTTTTTTTATAACCGTCGTGTCATGTTTTAATTTTAATCTTTGTGTTTTGATAATCGGTTTTCAGAAGTCTATTGTATCGATTTCTAGTCGAGGTGATATTATTATAGTCTCTCGTAATGCTAATATATCTTTGTCGCCGCCCATTTCGTAACCGCATCATTTATCCGGCATAGTGGAAGCGATCAATGCTGTTAAAAACATCATATTGATCAACCCCAATTATGGAATTTGTAGGTCTGCTAAGCATCAAGTAGATGATTAGTAGCAGTCAGAAGCCCATTTCGTAACCGCACCCTGAAAGAAAACTTCTACCTCGACAATAAATCGATGCAGTAGTCTTCTGAAAGCCGGTGAACCTACAGACTAAAATAGAAACAAGACTAGGTTACTTTTTGCTTTAAATTTTTGTATATAAAATTCCTGCACCTATAAAAGAAAATTGCGATTAAAGGCTTTTAAAATTGGTGCACTCCAGCCTAAGTAAACTTAGTTACACGGAAGAATGAACATCGTAACTGTTACTAATACAAAATTATGTAATTCGCCAAGCATTGTTTTGTATGAACAAAAATAAATTGCAAAAGTAAAAATTTTCATTCCCCTCAAATCGCAAGGGATTTGCCAATTCGTTTCAGTACCCTATCACTTTATATCAACCATTGCCCGACGAACTAATAAATTTATTTAAACATTTAATTTTATTTATTAGATTACTTTTGTTATACAATTCATTTTAATTTACTTATGATAAAATACTTGATTGCCGTTCATGATTTATATATAATTCGTAAATTAGTAATATTATATACGTGGTAGCCGAGTATAAACGTGGTGGCCGAGTTGGTTAGACCTTGGACTTAAAAACACTTAGGTCCCTGGTTCGAATCCCGGTGTGTACCAATGAGTTCTTAATAAAAAAAAATATGTACATTTGTTTGACAACACCACTATAGTGCCTCGGAGAGCACGTTAAGCTGCTGTCGGTCCCGGGTTCACTACACCAACTTGTGAATCTGTTTATAGATGGGTTGTTGAGCCTATTCAAAACATCGCGACGAGCTAGCCACTTGTTCGGTGTAGACTCATACCATCGGCTACGACGAGGTGGGATTAAAACCCCTCCGCTGGGTACCCTGGGGCCGTCTATATACTATGATATGTATATGTATGTATGTTCTTGGTAGTGCTTTTTGATAACTGATAACAAAGTGTAGGTATTTCGTAAAAGCGGCCTCAGCCTAATGTTAAGACACTGCGCAACTGCGATAACGAGGTTAAACAGATAACAACAAGGACGGAGCTGGGATGGGTGACCGCTTTATACAACTATACCTGTTAGGTGTTGCCTCCGAATACCATAGGCGAAATGAGGATGGGTTAATCCATCCGCTGGGTACCCTGAGTCCGTTTAAGAGGTTCTCGGGAGCCAAAAAGGCACCCGTGATAGTATGTATTTATTTATTTATATAGTAAAAAAAATATATTATGTAACATCGAATTGTAATATGGAATATGCTGTTCCACTTGCGATACCTTACCATATTCTAGCAAATAAATATTTATTATTTTAACTTTTAATTTTCTAATTGGCAAATTCAGTGCTGTAAAATATAAAACAACACCTATTTCAGATTTTTTGCAAATAAATGTCTTTTTTTTTGTAAAACTGTTGCCCGTCGTGTTTTTTTTTATTAGAGCACGACATGAGACACTGTATCAACCTGGTAGTTAGCAAACCTACAAAGTCCATAAATAAGGTCAATCAATAATTGTTCCTAAACAATATTGATCTTCTATGCCGGCTAAATAATGCAATGACGAATTGCATTACGAGTATTTTTTTTATTTTATTTTTTATTGGAGCACGGCATGTGAATTTGTATCTACCTGATGGTGAGCAGACCTATATGTAGTATATTTTAATAGACTCGCTGCCTTATCGTCAATTCAACTACCCATTTCGTAACCGCACCCTGAAAGAAGACTACCACCTCGGCAATAAATCAATGCAGTAGTCTTCTGAAAACCGGTGAACCAACAGACTAAACCCGAAACATGACTGACCTAGTCTTTTACTTAACGGTTTTTGCATCTAAATTTTGTATAGAATTCCACGTTTAAATTGTAAAATACCTGTCTATTAGTTAGTCAATATACAAAGATTCTCTCTTGTAGCACCTCTAGGTTCTGACATAAATATATCAATAAAAAAACAACCCCCCTTCTTTTTATATTTAAAGCAAACGGAATAAGATATTTATCCGTTTTAGTAGATTTATCCGTTTTTCCGGAGACTACTGCATAGATTTCTTGTCGAGGTGGTAGTCTCCTTTTTACAGAGTAAGCGTGCCTCTCTTTGACCTCATCTTTGCTTTCCATCAGGAAACATTGAGTACAAATGCAAACTCTCTGTTTATAATTAAATAAAAAAAAAAAAAACATGAAGTAGTTTTTGCGTAATGCATGTACAAACATACGGACATACAGACAAAAATGTAAAAACTGTTGTTTCGGCTTCCGTTGCTCTAATTAAGCCCATATTATTATTATTTCAAAATATTTAATGTAACATGGGCCTGTGTCAATTTGATTGTATGTATAGATCACAGGTATAGATAGAATCTATGATTTGTTTCTAATAGGCGTTTTCTTAAACTTAGCCAAACTGCATCATTTTTTTTAGAATTGTGTTTATTAAAAAAAAAGGATTGTTGTTTACGTACGTAATTATGGTGTGGGGTACAAACCGCGGTTTCAACTCGTGACTTCAGTTATTATACAGTTTGCCCGCTACGACCAGTAATACTCGTTGAACCCGAATTGAAAGAATAGAAAAAAAATATCAAGTTCTTTTGTATATCGAAGCTTAACAAAATTGTTATGATTACGCCATTAACCCCCGACCAAATCAAAATATAGTACATTATCAAATTATTATATTTTCGATGTTTATAGATAGACTAGCTGTGCTCGCGACTTCGTCCGCGTGGAATAGTTATTTTTTTATCATACAAACTTTCATCCCCTATTTTATCCCCTTGGGGGTAGATTTTATCAAAATCCTTTCTTAGCAGATGCCTACGTCATAACATCTACCTGCATGCCAAATTTCAGCCCGATCCGTCCAGTCGTTTGGGCTGTGCGTTGATAGATCACTATGTCAGTCAGTCAGTCAGATTACTCAGCTTTTTGAGATTTTTTAGCGAGCGAACTTAGTGCGCGTAATCAATCTGCTAGTCGTCTAGGGGACTGTAGGCGCCGTAACGCACCCCTGAAGGTACATTCACTACCATACTATTATACATAACGTTAGATTCTTTGCCATGACGACAATTTTTTTTTGTTTCGTGGCTTCGATTCCCTGCCATGACTACTGAAAAACGTACTAATATTTTCTTCAATGGCTGGGAATCGAAGCCACGAAAGAAATAATGGAATGATACCAATGTATCATTGTTTCTGGCCAAGCCAACAAATTAGGAATGTGTCTAATAAATATCCTTCTATATTATAGATAGGTTTGGAACAACCTTCCGTCTACAGTAGAAAATTCAAAAATACCTATTTGTAAAACCACTCAGAGGCTTTCCTGAGTAAAACTTACTCTGGGCTACCTAGTTCATAAGACAATATAGCGAACCCTACTGTTGGCCGAGACTTCTATAAATATGCAAATATTACTCTCGTTCAGGCCGCTATTGCAATAATATTTGTATTGAAACTGTGCGCCCTTGAACTTTCTCCATTATACAAAATAAACAACCCTTTTTGGATATAATATATTTACATTATTTTAAATTACATTAAGTAATGTTTGATATCTGATAGGGCATTTTTCATTCACTTATTTAATTTTAGAGCTAAGGGTATTGTCTCTTCATTAAATGTATGATACACATATGTACCTACGTACATTTAATGTAGAGACAATAAAAAGGTTATGCATTATTTTTGGTTACAGACTATATACATACAATTATTGTATTATTTATTACATACTTATATGAAGGTAGGTACTTGAATTAAAAAAAAATGGTATTGAGGTCCTGGTTGAAGTCTATATGGTGCCTACAAAAAAATCACAAACATAGAGTGCGGTGAACTGCGGTGACACTAGGAACTAAAAGGTTTAAACATCAAAATAATAACTCACAGTATAGCAGCCTGTGGCTCTACCATGGGTTTGCGCATTGTAGAAACGTAACGTATGCGTGAGCAACAACCAATAGGATCGCTTTATTCAGTCCTGTTACCAAAAACAAAGCCACGTATACGTAAATGAATACGTTACGTTTCTACAATGCGCAAACCCATGGTAGAGCCTCTGCTTCCTTTACGTTATAGTAGTTAAACTACCTAAACCCTTTTAGTCGGGGGTTGAAAAGTTATTACGGTCCTTATAGACTTTCCTTTTTATTTATTTAAAATAGTAGCCTATAAAAATATACTACCTTCACTCAGCAAGATTGTAAAATTAACGAAGGTGACATAATACTGACGGACTGCAAGAACTCACCTTCTTGCCACCACTGTAATAAAATAAGCCAGCATAGGGGGGAGACATAAAAGTCCACTACAATCATCATAATCTGTGGACAGCTGGATTATTTAATAATAAAGTCTTCGAAGGCGAAATATAAACGTTTTTATGTTCTTACTCCTTACATGTCACGTCCTATTATTTGGCATTACGATGACCTTTCATTTTATCTCAATTTCATAGCTTGACCTTTTATTTCATGTCTTATCTATACAGCGTATAATATAACTGAAAGTTTGAAAGACTAATATTTGATCATAGTTGTGTGAATTTTATAACTACTATTACTTTGCGTTTAAGTTAAGAGAGAGCATAAAGCAAATCAGCAGGGTGATTACACGTCTTAAGTTCGCTCGCACGCCAATCGTTATGACGTAATTTTCTAAGATTTTTTGGAGCTATTGTTAAGAAGCCAAGATTGATCTACGTCAGAATGACGTCATAACGATTGGCGTGCGAGCGAACTTAAGACGCGTAATAACCCTGCAGATATCTAGATCTCCGATTATGAAAATACCTTAAACCCAACAAATATATAAAAAATAGTAATATGTACGGGAAATACATAGTTTAGCGCCCCAAGCGGAAATTAACTCGAAAGTAAACGTTAAAAAACTCACACTACTACTGTACTTAATTTCAACGGAATCCGAGTTGTTTGGGTTCAAAACTCACTATAAAAACCGCATGTAGAATGGAATAGAATAGAATATATCTTTATTAACATAGTTTTCTTCCACATACAAGCATTATCATTGATCCCCACACTAGGCTGAGCCTATCCCGTGGGGTCATTACAAAGATTTATACAGTACAGTGTAATGGCAGCATATTCAATTAGACAAATTAAAATAAAATATTAACAAAATCAAATAAAATCAATAAGTTTAATTCTATACTAAAACCAATACTTAACTAAATTAAAGTACCTAAGTATATAACAGTAACAAAAATAATACACGAAAAAATAATAATAAAATTAAACAAACAACAATATTACATTTTAAAAGTTATAAATCTACATAGGTACAACAAAATAAGATTATGTACCTAAACGTGAGTGTGTGTGAATGTGAATAATATATATGTAGTGTGGGTAGTATATTGATGATTTTATATTTTGTGACTGTTATGTTTCATGATATGACTCGTAAAAAACTCTGTTTGGCTGAAAGTCAACGTCTTCAGATAAGCTTCTGTCAATACCTTCACTTCATGGACACTTTTATATTTCAATTAATTTTCCTAATAATCCTATTATATATAAAAGGAGTCATAAATGGGGCGAACCGTTGAGAAAAACTTGTTTTGGTTGGAAATGTGGATAAAAGAAATAAGCGCTTGGAACATCTCATGTCATAGTGAGGACTGTTTAGTGCCAGCCTATGACCAGATAGCACAGCCCTTAGGATGTATAAGCACCTGACATTTAACACATGAGCATCCGCATGTAGTCTAGTACTATGAAATAAATTGACTGTATGTCTACCACAAGTTTTTGCAAACAGTTTCTACTATAGTCGCTAGTAACTATCGATGGGGATCAACGAATAGGATCGCATTATTTTTCAAATAAACCATTTCATTCTTATAAGCGACACTATCAGCTGGTGCAATAATGCAGGTGAGTTTTTTTTTTTCAAAATCATCTGGTTCTATTTCCTGCTAGGAGAATATTTTTTCACAAATCTAATGATGCCGTTTTAGTTTTTATTAAAATCAGCCCTGAGACTCCTTTAAGAAGTTTTCGCTATTCCTTGTAGTTTAGGTTTTGGCCTTGAAGGCACAAGAACTAAACGTAAAAAAAAAATGTATAACATTTTCACATAATATTAAGTTATATCGTTGTGGCGATCCTTGGGGGAGGCCTATGTCCAGCAGTGGACGCGCAAAGAAAGGCTGGCATGATGATGATTAAGTTATATTATAAATTACATTGGCGTTGTATCCTGAGGTCGCAGGTTCGATTCCTACTCATGGCTAAAAAATGTTTTAAGATATTTTTCTGTACAGTTTTTCATGGTCTAGGTGTTTATATAATATGTATTAGTATTTTTGTTTCTGGTATACCTACATAGTAAAAGCCTAGAGCTTAATATGAGAAAAATGTCCTAAAGAAAAAATGGTATTTAGGTAAATATATTATACATATTAAGTTTATTTATTATTACTGGACTATAGGACATAATAACGTCATTCCTAAAAACGAACATGAAAATTCCTGAAATACTAAACCTATTATTTCATGAAGCGAAACACTTTTAATAAATCATTAAATACTATTATGATAAATTTATCATAAATCCTAAAACGAACCCGTATACCATATCTTTGTAATGCCATCGGTATAAATAAAATAAATTTCGGTGGGGCCCTCAATGTACAGGCGAAAGCAAGGTAAGGTTATACGCTACACTTTAACTTGATCTCTACTCTATATCTTCATATTAGAGTTCAGTTTCCCGTTGACAATATATACCAAACTTTACTGTCTTCCATACAAAAGGTATATTACAGGGACCTTTCTATTAAAATTCTGGAAATAACAAAAGGACCAAAAAGGTGTTTTCTACCCCTTGTCTATTTACCTGCGTTGACTGTCCGATATTTGTACAGGAATGTAATAATATCTACTACTGTATAGTTATTTACTCACGTGAGGAAAATTGCTGTTTTCACGACCAATTTAAATAGTTTGAGTTGGATCTGCTTAGAGCTGGAATTACCAGCTGGCTGAGTAGGCTGGAGCCTAGGGACCCAAATTTTAATGGCGGCAAATTTGGGCCTTTTTTTCTATCTTACAGAAATTTAAAAGGTTCATATTTATACATGGAGACTTCGAAAGGTTCTACTTTGGGTTAATATAAGGCTCTACTGATCAAATCTTAAAAAAAAATCTATGGAACCAAATGAAAAAAAAGCCTTTTCCATACAAACTAGTAATGTTAAAATGACCAATTTGTTAGAGAAGCCAATCAAACAAACTGTAATAATTAACGGCCTACTATAATAATAAACTGAAAAATTGTTAATAGGTGTAACAAGTTATTAGCAATTTTGCAAGTTATTGTAAATTCTGAGATATGCAATATAACATTTTCTTTAGCCGTCCCGTCTAAAGGATCCAGTTATCGTGGCAAAACTTTTACAGCGTACCTATGCCGAATAATTTTATTGTGTTTAATTAATTTTTTTATGCCTACTACATATTACATATACATAAATATTAGAAATCACCCATACTCGAAAACCTTTAAGGTTTATATGAGTACGGGAAGATACTTTATAATGGTTATAGACTATTTTATAATGTTTATATATTTCACAAATTGCAACAATTTTATTTATTTTCTACAGTTTTTTATAAATTCCTTTATAGGATAATCTTATATTAAATTTTTAAAGATAAAAATGCAATGAAAAAAATCCTGGTGGCGGGACTCGAACCCACGAACCTCGCTATCGCGGCAAGGCGCTCAACCGCTGAGCCAACCAGGTTCCAGTCAGCCCTCACGAATTTTGTCATTGCTTGTTATCTACTTATACACAGACGCCCTCTATTAGCTTTCTTCTAATAACTCTTATACGAGTGAAGAAAGAAGTCCTAGTTTCTACTACTAGATGGCAGAGGAGTCTGTTTTTTGTTTTTACTTTTTTCAGTTTTTTTTTTTTTTTTTTTTATTTATGCAGTTTTTTATAAATTCCTTTATAGGATAATCTTATATTAAATTTTTAAAGATAAAAATGCAATGAAAAAAATCCTGGTGGCGATAGCGAGGTTCGTGGGTTCGAGTCCCGCCACCAGGATTTTTTTCATTGCATTTTTATCTTTAAAAATTTAATATTTATTTTTTACAAAACTTTAGATAGTAGATATTTTTTTCAGCTTTCCCCCAAGCTTTTGTTTTGTTATTTTTTTCAGTATTAAAAGACTTAACTAAAAGGAGTGGTAAAAAAATATACCTACCTATGCAGTTGTGGTACAGTTTATAAAATAATAAATAAAAACTTTTGTAAAGTGTAAAAATATGACAATAAAAGTCAGATAAGTTGGAATACTTCCAACTGATTCTCTTGATCACGTTTCAATAATCCGATAGCAAGTGATTGCTACCCAAAGGAGCTGTGTACATAGAGTTCACATTACTACTGACCAGACACCGCAAACTTTATTATAAATGTTGACTTTGAAAGGATGTACTTTGGGCTAATATGAGGTTCTGCCGATCAATACGAAAAACTTTTCCCATGGAACCATGTGCCGCAGATGAAAAAAAATATTGCCTTCTCCATACAAACTGGTAATGTTAAAATAACCAATTTGGGAAAGCCAAAATTTTTTGGTAAGACACATGGTTCTATGGGAGAAGTTCGATTTGATCAGCAGAACTTCATATTAGCCCAAAGTACATCCTTTCAAATTCACCATGTATATTCAGGGGTACGATTTTTGAATGTCAGCGATGACTTTGATATCATCGGTGAGAAAAATAACATTTATGACTAGAAAATCACGAATTATCAAAAATATCATTGATGACTAGGAAATCACGAATTATCAAAAGTCGTATGTTTATGTACCAACTTATAAATAAATTCTAATTCTCAAGAGCTACTTGCGTTTTTATTTCGTTATACGAAGAAAATGTTAATTGTCGTTCTTGTTTCTCATAATAATTGACATATCTATGCTAAAACATAAAAACTGTTCAGCCCAGAACTATAAGTTCCTGTCAACTTAACTGTCATCATCTTATTATTATTATCTGTCATCAGTGACTTTAATTACGAGTGGTAGGGGGCACTCGTATTACTATTAGTAGGTCTATTACGCCATGCAACGTTAAACTAAACTTTAACCAAAATGACCTAGTTCCAACCAGACGTAGTTCCAGTTACCACCAATAGGATCGCTGTACTCAATATTGTTACCAAAAATAAAGCGGCCCTATTGGTTGTTGCTTACGTATACGTATAGTTGTACTTCGCTGCATAGTCTCTTCAATGATAAATAAGACATGTAGTAATCGAATTTACGAGCCAACGATGCACGAGTTCAGAGCCTTAAACAAGCGCTTTTAAAAAAAAAAAAAAAAAAAAAAAAAAAAAAAAAAAAAAAAAAAACCCTCCTTATGTCAATCCCCGCCTGTCAACTTCATATCGTTTTTCGTGCAGCCACCGTTCACACCGATTTTTTATCACAAGATATTAAATATTTTATTTAATTGAAATAGTGAAGAAAAAATGTAATTTAGTGATTTGTAAGAAGATTTATGTAAAACATGTGATAAAAACAGATGTTTTCCGACGGGCGACGCCATTACTGGCGTATTGGCCCGAACAACAAATTCTAAAGTTTTCTTTGGCCTGAGGAGTTCTTTTATGGAAATCCAAGGGAAAACCAATCGTACGACAAGAAATTAAACATAAAGGTATGTTATTTGTTGTTTTACATGAATCCTTTTAGTTACAAAAAATATATATATTTTTACGTCACCTACAGGTGGCACTGTTATTTAACGTCTCAGATTTAGATAATTACTTACTAAATCCTATTTTATGGGTTAACCTATAATATAATAAAACCACACCTAATCAGGTATTTATTTTATTATAAAAAATATTGTTTTTTTATGCCACCTACAAGGTGACTGACAAAATTAATAAATTACAATAATTTTTCTTTTATAATTCCCTTTATATATTCTTTTGGTTAATACAGGTACAATGTAGGTGTTACTTATCCTTTTATGCAATAATAATAACACCTATTCAGGTACCCACTTACTTTAAATAGGAAAATCTCGATTTTTAAGTCACCTACTAAGGTGGCAGACAATTTTACTAATTAATTATATTTTTTATGAATCCTCTACATTGTAATTCACCTATTTAGGTGATATAGGTTATTAGATTATTGTTTTAAAGTTAATACAGTAATAGGTATTTAACTATCCAATTTATGGGTTATTTAGCCTATAATATACCTAATAATACCTTCTCCTATTCAGGTGTTAATAATTGAATTATTTTTATTACTAAAGGTTATTTAACCTTGCAGAATGGTATTTACTTATCTATATTTATGCGTTTTTTAGCCTATCATATAATAATAATACTCCTATTCAGGTGTTATTATTTAAACTATTTTTATTACTAAAGGTTATTTAACCTTACAGAATGGTATTTACCTATCCAAATTATGGGTTATTTAGCCTATAATATAATAATACCTATTCAGGTGTTATAATTTAAACATTTTTTGATTACAAAAGGTTATTTAACCTTACAGAATTAGATATTTACTAATTCAATTTATGTGTTACTTGCCTATAATATAATAATACTTTTATTTATGTATTATTATTTTAATGTTTTTTATTACTAAAGCTTATTAAATCTCACAGAATTATATAAAAAATCTCAATTATTTATACAAAGAAATATTTACACTACTCAAGACTTAGGTAATACTTACTAAAATGATTTCATTATGAAACTTAGAAATGAAATGAAAAGACGGTTATTGCCTTCAAAATTACAATAACAACATAAATAAAATTATATATTTACAATAAAAAGTAATATCATAGAAATAAAAGTATATATTTGCAATATTTATGATTTAGGTATTTATTTATCTTTTAATATTATTCCATTATGAAACGTTTATAAAATGGAAAAAGATAGAAATGGAAATGAAATGAAAAATCGGTTATTACCTTTAAAATCACAATAACAACATCAATAAAAGTATATATTTACAATAAAAAAGTAATATCATAGAAATAAAAGTATATATTTGCAATATTTATGATTCAGGTATTTATTTACCTTTTAATAATATTCCATTATGAAACTTCTATAAAACGGGGAAGATGAATTACCTCCAGATAATACCTAATGTAAAATGAATGATGCAATATACTCAAACCTGAGATCCAAGCAGTAGTCACAAATGTGGTGGTTAATCTAGACAAACCACTGATTAAATATTACTAAAAATAAGTGTAAACGTTTTATTAAAAACTGCATTAGACATGCCGGTAGCCATTATAACCAGGAATCTGTATTGTAAGGAAATGTAAGCTTGGCGATGGTTTTAAATCAATAAAATAATCTTATGATCTTTGAAGAAAAGCATTAGCGGCGGTTGAGAAGTCTGAAGAATGACTGGTAATTGCAAATATTCAAAGCCTAATATAAATAAAGTTGTAAACTTTACTGCAATGGCCTGGAAGTGAACCAGATTAGTATCTTTTCATTCCAGACTACAGCAACCTTCAGTGTATATGCTCCAAATGCCGAGGAAAAGCCATCCTCATTGTTGGGGCAGATCCGCCCTCTTGCGAATATTGAACCGTAACTAACACAGGTTAATAGGTATGCTAACATATTTACAGCTTACGCTTAAAATTTCTTACGCAGCAGTGGTTACAGATCACATGTAATCCAAGAATTTTGATTAAATTATATATTATGTTAATATTTTTTTACAAATTAAATATAATTTTTATATGTGGTGAACCTACTAAATGGCAATTTTTTTCTCTCAAATATACTTACTGTATTTCTTACGAGTAATTCGTCAAGGAGAGTAGATTTATTTATTTTATTTATCTAAAATAAATTATTGTACAAAATGAGCATTCTAAATTAAAACTTTAGTCATTTCCTACTACTTTTGTTAGAGTAAAAATTATTAGATTCATTCTAATTATATAACAAGTTAATTAATTTATATTTTTGGAACAATTCAATTTAGAAGATGTTAATTTTTATAACTGATCATAAAAATAATGTCTCAGTATTGTTATAGAAGTTCATTGAGTTAAATAATATATGTTTCTTAGTTACCCATCCATTAAAGTTAAATTTTTACATTTAATTTGGGAATAAAGAAATTATAAAAGCTTCCACCTTTTAGAATAATGGTAGTCCCATAATACTTTTACAATAATTATAAAAAATATAAATGAAATGTCTCTTGAGACACTATACTATATACATTTATTTTGAGATTATTAAACTTACAATTATTCTGATTTAGTCTATATTTTCGATCCAAAATAGTAAGATCTAGAATGTATTCTAGATTTACATAGTAACTCTCATACATTGAAACAACTTGTAAGATGGAAACAAAACACTTAAAATAATTAATGGTATGTGGGATCTAATTTCTATATTTGAATTCTATCACTGGGCAGGTGTAGCAATGCTGTAAGAGGCGTAAAAAACATTTGTTTAATAAACTACTTAGTTTATTTTTATTTATTTTTTTGCTTTCTTATTTTATTTTAATAACAAAAGTTTAAAAATAGATTTATCTCTAAACAGTCGGTAGGTATAAATGTGTTACCAAACTGAGACATCTAAATCTTAGTACTCAGTTAATCAAAACTTATCCCATCTTTGCTATTATTATATTTTTTTCCCAAATGATAGTCGCATATTATTGTATTCCCGCTATAACCACTTCTTGGAGTGTGTCTACCTGTTTGTTACAGTTTAAGAGTGTGTTACTCCTGTAACGAACTGTTACAATGTAACGTGCCATCTAGACCAAATATAAAATCATGATGGCCAATATTGACAAAACAACAAGGCAATACAACACTTATTTAAAGTAGTAGTATAGTTGCACCAAATTAAATTTAGATTATTACGAACTATTCATAAAATATTTTGGACTGATATATTTTGTATGAAATGTATGAAGAAGGAGCAACTTACTCCACAGATTTCTTTTTATTACATATTTTACAGAGTGTAACGGGTCGGGTTGGACTAATCCGTAATTATACTTTAGTCATTGAGTGGGGTTGCATTTTTTAACTATAGGATCTTTCAAAAAAATTACATATCACAATGTACCAAGGCTCATTATTTTATTCCGTAATAAAATATTTAAATTAGGTTCCAAGAAAATATTCGTATTTGAATCCCAAATCTCATTAAAATATCTAGAATAGGTGTACACAACCGAAGTGTAGTTTTGTAAGAAAAGCCTAAATATACTTTACAATATAAACTTTAATGTCCTATTAAATAGTACAAATGAAATAAAATTAGTTAAAACTTAGGTGCATTTATATTAAAGTGCCATAATAATAAAATGTAAGACATTAATTACACACATATTGCCTAAAAATTGCTAGAATCGTGGATATTTAGCTGGTGGATTAAGTCCTAGCGAGATAGATGTGACTAGACTTACAGCAGTTAGCACATGGTTATACGTTTTTTCAGCTGAACGTCTGGGTGTTCAGTAATAATGTAATATATAATTTGATGGAATAAATCATACAAGGTGTTTCCTCAATTTTATAAAGATAAGTCCCCATTAATATATATATATATTTATTTATATGAGTATATATTATAATAAATTTTCAAGTATCCAATTTGATACTTATAAACATTTGATTTAATTTATATTATATTAGATACTATTCATCTGTCTGTTATTTCACGACTCTCTAAACATCTACATGTCTTATTTATCATTGAAGAGACTATGCAGCGAAGTACAATTAGGAATTAAACGAACTTACCTTGTGAAGTTCCAATTCTAATTGTACGAGCTGCATAGTCTCGAAATGATAACATATAACCCGTCCCCCCCAAATGTTTACAACACTCTCCCAGTATGTTAATGTCGTGAAATAAAGTTTACGTGTTCTCAGCTAGACTAGGCTCCTCAGGCACTTAACCTTATGTTGCAGCTCTACACTATATGAAGTTGACAGGCGGGGATTGACATAAGGAGGGTTTTTTTTTTTTTTTTTTTTTTTTTTTAAAAGCGCTTGTTTAAGGCTCTGAACTCGTGCATCGTTGGCTCGTAAATTCGATTACTACATGTCTTATTTATCATTTCGAGACTATGCAGCTCGTACAATTAGAATTGGAACTTCACAAGGTAAGTTCGTTTAATTCCTAACTATACGTTACGTTGCTACAATCCACAAACCCATGGTAGAGTCTCAGGTTTGCATTACGTCAAAATTGCATCATATCGATTAGCTCATACTCATTTAAATCTACATATGAAAGAGGTACCTTTAAATATAACTTTTTTTTGTTTCTTTTATTTAGTTCTCACACCTTGATCATTGATTGGTAATAGTAATTCCCCTGGATTAGCCACTAGGGAAAGCCACGTGGCGTGGCTGTAAATATGAATGAAAATAACCACAGATTAAATATCAACACTGAAGAAGGTAAAATTGCATGCCCAGGTTAAGATGACTTTTTAAAAGAGATAAAAAAAGAAGTTCGTAGTCCTATTGACGCAATCTAAGTTCTTTAAAAGCTCTATTATAAAATCTTAACAACTAGTTGTCAATTGATAATAATGAAAAGAAACCTCAAATAATTACAAAATTTTTGAATAAAACATAATAATAAACCTTAAAAGTTGAATTATCTGTTTTTTTATTATTTATTGGAACACGACATGTGACTATACCTGATGGTATATATGTGACTATACCTGATGGTATAGTCACATGGTGACCCCATTTATGAATTTTGTAGGTATGCACCTACAAAATTCATAAATGGGGTCGACCCTCTACTCGTACTTGAAATGCATATGATACGTTGACTACAAATTTATTAGGTGACGTGTTGTCTATTTACTATAATAAGCTCTATAGGTTTTTACTACAAATGTATTCCGGGTAGTGCCATTAAGTATTTCCTTTCTAGAGGTTCCACGCAATAAATGAATGAACAACTCTGAACAACTTCGCAGACAAAATTGATAAGACGCCTGAAGAGATGCACTTTTTCCTACAATTGTTATTGATGTTTTAAAAGTTAGTCTCCACCCCCCGTATCCCACGTTGTCAGTTTGAATAACTATTCGTTTTTTCATACAATTTACGTTTCTTTTAACATAATTACCGGAAACCACTGGTCATTCGACTTAAAACAACTCTTAGCTAAAATTCAAAACGTTCAGGCCTAAATTCCCTTAAATTAACCTAAGTACTTTAATAAAATCGTACTTGCATCATAATGTAGTAAAATTCTCGATTTTTTTTTTTTTCACAGTTTTCTATATGCGATTGTTTAGAAGAATACGAAATACAATAAACTAAAATATTGTGATTCTATTATAACGCGTTTATGACACGATTGATCTAAAGTTAGTTAGTTAGTTGTGAGTTGTGAGACTCAGGTGTCTATCTGTAATATACGTGGTGGCCTAGTTGGTTAGACCTTGGACTTAAAAACGCTTAGGTCCCTGGTTCGAATCCCGGTGTGTACCAATGAGTTTTTAATTTAAAAATGTATGTACATTTGTTTGACAACACCACTATAGTGCCTCGGAGAGCACGTTAAACTGTCGGTCCCGGTTTCACTATACCAACTTGTGAAACTGTTTATAGATGGGTTATTGAGTCTATCCAAAACATCGCGACGAGCTAGCCACTTGTTCGGTGTAGACTCATACCATCGGCTACAACGAGGTGGGATTAAAACCCCTCCGCTGGGTACCCTGGGCCGTCTGGGCGGTCTCGAGCGCCGTAAGGCACCCGTGATGATATATATATATATATATATATATATATAATAATTAACCCTAAAATATGAAAGATAGAGGGGTTATTGGCCGCAAGCTTGCACGTCATAAAAAAAATGGCTTTTCTTTCTGTAAAGAATTTTAGTGGTTTTCCGTGATATTACATTGCCTGCCTTTGTAACATGAGGTAGTGTCCATATATGTGTATATATATGTGTATGTGTCCATAGGTAGTGTTCATGCAAATGTATAAACAAGTTTTTTTTTCATTTAATGACTGATTTTAGACATCAGTCATTTAACTAAGACAACCTGTTCAAATATCTCAGGGCAATATGTGTGTAATGTTTTTTATTATTATAATATCATGGTTAGTTTGGTGAACTCCACAAAAGTATGTAATTACATTAAAAGCTGTAAAAGGTCGTAAAAGGTACTAAGATGCCATTATACAATATACTGCCATTTACGATGCTTAAATAAATAAATATCATCACGGGTGCCTTACAGAAGGGAAGGGATTTTAATCCCACCTCGTCGTAGCCGATGGTATGAGTCTACACCGAACAAGTGGCTATCTCATCGCGATGTTAGGATAGACTCGATATAGTGAAACGACGACAGTTTAACGTGCTCTCCGAGGCACTATTAGCAACTATTATTTCTTCTGTGCTACTCTAGTGGTGTTGTAAAAAAATGTATATAAATGTTACAAATAAAAACTCATTGGTACACACCGGGGTTTGAACCAGGGACCTAAGTGTTTTTAAGTTTAAGGTCTAACCAATTAGACCACCGCGTATACAATGCTTGATGGAGAGATTTATCGAAGTGAAATTAGATAAAGTGTATCCGTATGATTGTATCTGGAAGTGGTAGGTTCGATTTCCACTTAATATTATTAGTAAGTATGCAAGTTGAAGTTTTTCTGAGTAATGATTGCCAGGGTTAATAATAATAATATGTAGGACAAATTACACATATAGCTCTGGTCACAAACTAAGCTCTAGGCTTTTACTATGTGTACCAGAAACAATGATATAATACATATTATATTTTATAAACACCCAGACCATGACAAATTGTACAGAAAAAACGTACTAAAATTTTTTTGCCATGGGTGGAAATCGAACGCACGACCTCCGTCCAGATACAACGCCAAAGACGCTGCCACTAGTCTACTGCGGACGCTGTCAAAACTTGTATAAAGTATTTGAATTATTTATTAATATCGTCGTCATTGGTCTAGAGCTTAAGGTCAGGACAATATAGCTTTAATGACCTACATATTATTATTATTATTATTATTATCAATAAATTTACCAGAAATTACAATTTCAATAGGTCCCCACATACTTCTAAACTTTATTCCATCGATCAAAATTTTCTTTTAAAACTCAGTCCATCGTTTCCCATTAATGGAAGGAGTTATAAACTTGTTCATTTGTTGGTCAACTTTTATTAGTTTCTGTGGAGATAAAAGTAATCAAGACTCCTATATGTATATATATATATATATCGGTGCTAGACTATACAGGATGACTTTGAAAGGTTGCACTTTGGGCTAATATGAGGTTTTACTGATCAAATCGAACTTTTCCGATGGAATCATGGAACAAATTGGTAATTTTAACATTACTAGTTTGTATGGAATAGACATTTTTTTTATTTGCGACACATTGCCCTATGTTCGATTTGATCAGTAGAACCTTATTAGCCCAAAGTTCAATATTTTAAAGTCACCTGTATATCGGTGCTAGACTAGATATCTATTAATTCCAATTTTTTTTTTTTACACTAATAAAATATATTTATTCGATGTAAATAAAATAACATTTAAACTTTAAAAAAAAAATTACATTAAAATTCCTAATTGTGTCAATATGAAGCGGTTACAAGGTGCTGCTGGAAAATGAACAAAAAAAGTAGACTTACGTGTTAAGTATAAAACTACGAAATCGTCCATACCTACAAATTTTGTAATGCAAATTTATCTTTGACGCCGCCCATTCCGTAACCGATGATTTAGCCCGCATAATAGGAGCGATCACAGCTGTTAAAGAACATAATAACGTTTTTATTGACCTCATTCATGGATTTAGTTCTGCTCACCATCATGTAGTACAAAGTCACACACCGTGCTCCAATAAAAACCTTACTACAACAGTTAAAAAATAGTTATTATAAAAACAAAGAATAATAGCTTGACTAACTTTTAATAAACTTTTGATGTTATGTTATCATAAAGCATATAGATGCAAAAAGCGTCAAGTGACCTATTCATGTTTGGTTTTTAGTCTGTAGGTTCATTGGTTTTTAGGAGCCTACTGCAAAGTTATTTTCAAAGTGGTAGTCTCCTTCCAGTGTGGTAGTATGGTTACGCCAAGGGCAATTTATTTCCCCATAATGTTTTTTATGCGTTTCATTTTGTAACCGCATCATCTTACTGGAAGCGACCAATGAATTGATCGATATGCTTTGCTCCAATAAAAAAAACGGTTAAGTTTATACAAAACACTAAGATGATACTGCATGCAGAAGCAAAAGATACCTAAGCTATTAAAAATACGTGATTTAATAGAGATATATTTTAATAATTCTTAGGAAAACGAAATAGTAATAAAAAAAAATATCTAGAAAAAACTACATATTACTTATAATGGAATTACTTATAATTAAAGCATAAAACCAACCCTCAGTTACTATCGCTGCGAATAAAATTCACGTAAGTAAATAAAGAAAAACTTACAAAGAATAATAACTGACAAGCTGTATATAAATAAAATACAATAAAGTCTCCATTTACAATAGGAATTAATATGAAAATTCATACTTTTTCTCGTTTTATTTTACAAACAACAAGATTCCCTTTAGAAAGAAATAAAAGACCTTCGTTATATGAAAGCTACATTCAATTGGAAACAAAGAGGCGATCTAATCCCAGGTAAAACAAAGACCTGAATACCCTGACCTCGACTTGGTATAGAGAGCGCAATACTATTTTATACTTCCATCCATTTTAAAATTTAGAAATGAACTTCATCTATTCCAAATTTCACATTACAGGTATTAAAAATATGTAGACTTATAACTCGGAATATTTAATTTTAAAATAAGAATTGGAGATTTTAGGAATTAAAATAAAATGTCGTTTTTCTCGACACAGCTTCAATACTTGATTCGTAGGGATCTTGCTGCTGCGCCATCAGTGATGGAACCTTGCGGTGAGACGCGATGACGGCAAGAGGCATGATGGATTAAGTTTAGTGCCTTGAAAGTCGCTGGTCACACACTAAGGTGTGGGATGCAACATGGCGAAATCATGGCAGCTCCACATCTTCCAAAGACTTTGATTTGGGCTGGTAAATCCGCCGCCCGATGCATGACTACTCAAATAGTGCAAATATTCTAATATAGTAAATATTTGTCTCGTTTGGGATCAAAACAATGGGATCGTGGGCCCAGAAGCAAGTAAACTTTTCAAAGTGGTTTCTCGAGAATTGGTTGACGTCGCAGGAGACCAGAGGCTCTACCATGGGTTTGCGCATTGTAGAAACGTAACGTATTCATTTACGTATACGTGAGCAACAACCAATAGGATCGCTTTATTCAATCCTGTTACCAAAAATAAAGCGTAATAAGTATACCAAAATGAATACGTTACGTTTTTACAATGCGCAAACTCATGGTAGAGCCTCAGATGCTGACATTTCCCTCACACAAACTTATAAAGAGAGAGAAGGAATGTAGCCAGTGTTCTGATACAATGTCGCGTTCAGTGGGAATATTTCGGATTAATTAGAAATTTATTGTTATTTATTTTTAATTGGCTATATAAATTTGGATATATAATGTGAAGAAAAGTAGTAAATTATTACATTAAAGTACATGAGCTTGTTTTGCCCATCACGTAGGTATTATTTTTTAGGTGCTTTGTTTCGCCATGAGTGCATAATTACAACAAATAATACTTACTCAATGCTACAATAATTCGATACGATATACAAAACCAAGAAGAGCAATAGACGGTAAACTACCAATACTAGTATTACCAGTAATAATCTACACCCAACAAGGATCATTTTCTTTTGTATATTTTAATTTAATGTGAAAGAACCTCCAAAGATCAATTTTATAAAATACCGGGACAAATATATATGTGATGATGACTGATAAGAATACAAACTTTCAACTGAATTTATAAAATACAATTAGGTATACTTATTTACATTATTATTTTTAGTTAGTTTTTAATTTATATCTTTCTACATTAATTAGGTACTATTGTTTTTATTATTATTAGTGTTTTTTTTTATGAATCCGCAATCATCTCCGCATCAACCCGTACCTTCTACATCTAACCAATTTAATTTACAGTCACAGAATCTGGATGACGAACCTATCCGATGCCATAAGTGTGCCGAACCAAGATTTTTTTTTTATCTAAAAGGTCTTAAAATTCATCAAGGTAGAAAACATAATGTGTCTAATAGTCATTCAATACAAAACGTATTACAGCCGATTAGCATTTTCAACCCTTTGCAAAATTTTCATAAAAATATTTTAGACCTCAAAAATACAATACCCATAGTTAAAAGAATTCCCCGAGGTGCCAGAGCATCTGATGCAAAAAGTTTATCGGATCACATAGAAAAGGTTTTTAATAATGAATTATATGATTGGCAAAATTTATTTATGTTTGCTTTTAAAGTGTTACATGTTAACTCAAATAATGGCACACTTACGTCTAAAATTAAGCAAAACACTCAAGACCTACCTTTTCCTAATATTTGCTCCAATAAAACGAAATTATTCTATATTTCGTACCGTAGAAGAAAAAGTATATGATGGTGACGTTCGAGGAGCAGCTAGAATATTGTTTTCAGACGATACATTAGCTCTTGATAACGCAACTACACTAACAAACCTTAAACAAAAACATCCCACATCATCGCCCAATATTAGTATACCTTCAATAATACCAATGTCTACTCAGCCACCCAATTTACAGATTATTGAAAAAAATGTAATAGAATCAATTATGTCTTTCCCAAGTGGATCTTCTGGTGGATAGATGGAATAACATCCCAACATCTTAAAGATCTCATATCATTTTCGGCTGGAGATTCAGGTAAAATTTTAATAAAAAGCATTACTAAGCTTTGTAACTTTATGCTAGAGGGCAAAGTTTGTGAAAATTTCCTACCATATTAATATGGTGCAAAATTATGCGCTTTCAATAAAAAAGATGGTGGAATTAGGCCAATCGCTATTGGTTGCACTTTTCGCCGTCTTGTTGCAAAAATTGCATGTCGTCATATATATACCCTCTTTTAAAAAATATATTTCAACCTTTTCAAGTAGGTTTTGGTAGCAAAGGCGGCTGTGAAGCAACGTTGCATTCAGTTCGTTCATTTTTATCTAATACCGATACAGAAATTTTATTAAAAATAGATATTCAAAATGCATTTAATTCTTTAAACAGAGAAATCATATTGCAAGAAACTTACAAACACGTGCCTGAAATTTATTCTTTTATTAATCAATGTTATGGTAAAAATTCTCATCTTCTTTATAATTCAAATATCATAAATTCAGCTGTGGGGTGCCAACAAGGTGACCCATTAGGTCCTGCTTTATTTAGCCTAGCTATACAACCCATTATTAGTACTTTAAAGTCAGACTTCAACGTATGGTATCTAGATGATGGTACCCTATGTGGAAAAGCTGATACTGTATTAGATGATTTAAAAAACGTATCAGAGCAATTAAGACATATTGGTTTAAATTTAAATCACAGTAAATGTGAAATTTTTCTATGTGACAAATTATCTAATTCTGAGAGAAATAATATTTTAAATTTAGCAAACTCAATTATATGAAAAATATTTCAAAAGAAAATCTTTCTCTCTTAGGGGCTCCTATTTTTGAAGAAGGCATTATACCAGCACTAAATTTACAATTAAATAAGTTTTCAAATATTACAGAAAGACTCGAAAAACTTAATTGTCACACCGCATATACCATACTTAAATTTTGCCTTTTTGTTCCAAAGCTAACATATTTATTAAGGACAAGTCCAATATGGAAATTTATAGATATTATAAAAACAATAGACGCGGCCCTAAAAACTACTCTTCAAAATATTTTTAATTTAAACTTAAGCGACCACTCATGGAATCAAATGACACTGCCAATAAGATTTGGCGGCATTGGAATACGCAAAATTAGTAGCATTTGTTTGCCTGCATTTTTATCTTTTTTATATAGCGTTTCATCTTTAATGTCGAAAATTTTGAAAAAACCATTTAAAGATTTAAACTTAACTTGCTTAAACGAGGCTGAAGCTGCTTGGCAGTTGGCCTGCCCTGAAAGCAATATACCATTGGAAAAACACTTACAGAAACAATGGGATATTCCTTTAATTCAGACCACACAAAAGCAAATGCTACGCCTCTGCAACAACAATAGAGATAAAGCGAGGTTATTAGCATCATCACAAAAAGAATCAGGGTATTGGTTACAAGCAATACCATCCAAAAACCTCGGCACACTTATGGACAACCTTACTTTTCGAGTAGCTATTGGATTACGGGTGGGTGCGGAAATATGTGCAAATCATATTTGTCCGTGTGGTAGTGATGTAGACCATTTTGGACACCACGGCCTTAGTTGTTACAAAAGTGGAGGTCGTTTCTCCCGTCATGCATCACTCAATGACATTTTAAAAAGGTCGCTTGCCGTCGTAGATGTTCCAACGATTCTGGAGCCTCCAGGTTTGTCCCGAAGCGACGGCAAACGACCTGATGGAATGTCGTTGATCCCGTGGAAGATAAGTCGGTGCTTAGTGTGGGATGTCACCTGCGTAGACACCTTGGCATCGTCTCATTTACACGGGACTCATATGTATGCAGGAGCGGCGACCTTGACCGCAGAAACTCTCAAAAGGCGCAAATATGAAAATATAATGAATAGTTACATATTTGTGCCTTTTGCAGTGGAGACGCTAGGACCGTGGGGGCCGTGTGCATGACAGCTCTTCAAAGAACTGTCTTCACGATTGGTCTACGTTACTAGTGACCAAAGGGCTGGCTTTTTCCTTGCACAAAAAAATATTTTATTCAGCGAGGAAATGTTGCCAGCGTTTTGGCCACTATGCCACACGGACAAATATTAGATGATATATTTTTTTTGCAGTAGGTTTTTCCATTTTTCATTTTAGTATTATTATTTTTTCTTTATTAGGTAATTGTTTTAATTTTATTATTTTTAGTTTTGTACTATTTAATTTTGTTATGTGAAAATAAAGATTTTTTTTAATTTAGTTTATGTTTGTTTTTAATTATTTTGTTAAATAAAAAAATATATTCAGGACTAAATATTAACGAGTCAATTATTCAACATTTATTCCCAAGCAGTTTAGGTAAAAGATGCGTTTTTGAGCCTTCATTTCGTTTAGTATGAAATTTCTTGACGCAATTTATTAGTATTTACTAGTTTTATTTTATCTGTTGTGTGTATTTTAAACATATTGAGTCACATTAGTTCATTTCATTCGACTATTATAGTGCGAAGTTGTTGCAAGATCAGCCATCGGTGACGTTCTACTTTCGTAAGCACGACTTAAGCCAGTGCTAAGCTAATACTATAAATACGTCTTCAAGTTTAGTTCGACACAGTCAGATGAATCTCTCGCTAAATCCGTACATACGATGATCATTACAATGATATCATGAACACGTAATCGGAAGTCGCGACATCGACTTGAAATTTATATTTTTTTAACTGAAAGAAAATCTCATCATATCAGATTACTTTTCAAACTGATCCCACTAATGTACCTGTCAAAAATTGCGTACTCTACAAGGCATTATAGCTCAAAAACTGAATACCAATATGAAAATAGGTCATAGCTTGTATCTGGACGCTGGTGTCTCGACACTGCACGCACGAGCGACTCTGCTCCAATCGGTGCAATACTTTTTCTTTGTGTCTTGAACATGGCTCTGAGGGACTTCATGTGGAAATTCAGTTACTTTGTTCATATTCCTGAACTCTTCTGTTTCATTTCAATCTTTTCAACAATTTTTTGGATTGAGTTTTTGTTAGGTTGTATTTTGTTTACAAATACCTTTGCCTTGGGTGAGTGAATCTTGTAAATGTTTACATCTTAGTTTAGTCAGGTCTGCGACTGTAATTTTAGAGATTAGTCAGTATACATCTTTAGGTAACTGACAACAGATAGCTATTGAACATTTGTCTACGAGTACATTTTAGAAATGTAAAACTTTCAAAATGGTGCTTTATTATTTAAATTATTTCTCAATAAAAAAAATAGTTCTCCCGCGCAACTTCTTCTGCGTAACTTTAACCGTTTACGCTACACACGTAACATATGCTCGCAAAAGGAATAAATTTTCCCCGTTTTTGCAACATTTGTCATTGATGCTCCACTCCTATGTTGTTGTAGCGTGATATAATAACCTATAGCATTCCTTGAAAATAGGCATTACAACATTAATATATTTTTACTCAAAAATGCATGTAATATGGTCATTATTTTGACAACCTTGTCAATATCTTATATACTATAGTGTTTTATATTAAACCAACCAGCATAATATTTTTATATGAGCTTTGCAGATAGATACGTGGTCTCTGGAGTAAGCATATATTCTGCACACGGCTCCACTCCACGGCAGCTGTCGCCGGATCCCATAGGAATAAACGGAAAGGCTATACGCGGTTAAACAACAAAAAGTTTTTCCGTCCCCATAAAATGAATAAAAAATTTGATTCTGAACCAATACCTGGATTTCCGCAAGAACAAACCACAAAGTAAACTAATTTGTTCTGATATAGGTGATAGATTCGATTTCAATAATATCTAAGCAATAAAATAAATATACCTATATAGTTTTTATTTTTTTATTGGAGCATGTGAAAAGGGAAACTCGGTATTAATCCTTATCCAAATAAATCATTTTGCATTCAAGGTTGTTTCAGTATTATATTACTTTTTGAATTATTCAAATCGGACATTTTATTCAAAAGATATCATGAATTAAATAAAACGACAAGGGCATAAACTCGCACGCAAAGGATTTCATTTGTATTTTTTTTTTGTCTTGAAAACTATTTTTGTTTTAAATATTTTTATTTCTATGTTCGTGAAATCGGTTCAATAACTTCTGCGAAATATAAAACTATAAAACTATAATAATGCCGGCTAATTAATTCGGTAACGAATCAGTCATCGTTAGACGAATTTCTATTACGAGTCTATTTAAAATAGCCTCGATGCTTTATAAAAAATATTTACCATCAGGTAGATACAAAAAAATTTTTTTAAGTAAATTCTTTCCTATTAAATTATAAATTATCAAAATACTTATTTTTAAACGCATTTTTTGTACTTGCCGTGTAAATTCTATTTTATTTCTATCTATCGGCTGAAATCACTACCTAGAAGTGTATTATTATATTATTAAAATAAGATTTGTTGAGTTTTTATTATATTTATTTTTTGAGATTTGTTTCTTTCACAATAGTGAAATGGCGCGTTATCGTCGTGGAAGATCCATTACTTTTCTTTCGACAAATCTGGGGCCTTACCAAAGACCAATCGATAATCGAATCGAAATACCCATCGAAAGCCAAATTTATGGGATTTGACGTTTCTCGTCGGTCAACCCATAGAGTAAAATTCAAATCAAATCAAATATTATTTATTTCATGTAAATCTTTACAGATATTTATGAATAGTCAAAAAAAAAAATTTAACAATAAGGTCTAGAGTGCGCTTGGTTATGCTGCTATATATATATTAATTAATAAAAGGTCTCATTATTAAAAATATTTAAAAAAATAAAAAAAAACAACCAAACGAACGCACGCTACATAACCAACTAGTGTAAGACTAGGTGGTTAGCTGGTTCCATTGACCATCCGATTATCAACTGCCATACAAGAGTGCCACCGAGGCGACCAACCTCACCAACTGTATCCACGCCTTAAATATTAGTTCTTATATTGTAAATGTCATTATATTGGCTCTAGATATTTTTGAATGTCCATCAATCGCATTAACATAGTTATATGGGTCGGTATCTTCAAGGGCGTAAACACTAGTTGTAAAGTCGATGCCCCCGGAAAAACCCCGGAGAAAAAGGTACCAGCAAGTAAAAAACTCTGGTGCTTCACACACACTAACAGAGGAACACAGCCATTGAGTTACCGATATGCAAACAGCATATGGTAGCATACTTAAAATGCTCTAATCCTACTAAAAGCATGCACAAATCAACCTATGGCAGATTATTCAACAGTATAGCAATTGGTTACTGTACCAATGTACAGAACTGAAAATACTAAATAGTACAGGCAATTAACTAAATAATAATATATAATAACAGAGTACCTGTATAATGTAAATATAAATAAGTAATCATAATAAATTAATTAATAATAAATTATTACAATATCAGATTTAACATACCTTACTAGGATACTAGTACAATTGAAAAGGCAATACTAGTTGTGAGACCTCAATTGCAGATCAGAACGGGTCCAGACATCTTTATCATTAATAAATTAAACAACGAACTTTCAGCGGCTCTGAGACCTAAACCAGATTTTTCAGTCACCATTTCCATTACCTTAGTCAGTTAAAAACTTTGATGGACGACCATATTGAAGCAAACAATCTACCACCACATCGCGACCGGTTTCTAGGGCCCTGTCTGTATCACTCATATGCATGTGTTTTTGATAAATTCGATTAACCGTAAGAATTATGTCAAAATTTCAGTGCTTCTGCACAAAAAAATCCAATGCACAATTTAAGACAAATTATTCGAAATTTTTATTAATTGTAATAATGCTGAAAATGAACCTAACAACAAAAATAATTTCGACGTGCAAGTATTTTTAATAAATGAATCTCAGTACTTTCTTGACAGAATGTATAGTTTTTATTGCGAGTTTTGAAATATAAGTTATGTATCAAGAACAAACCATCAATGATTAGTGGCAAAATGTAACAAAAATATAAAAATATTTGGCGCTACTGCATCGATTTCTTGTTGAGGTGGTAGTCTCCTTTTTATAGAGTAAGCGTGTATCTCTTCAAAACAATTTGTTTGCAAAATCTGTTATAATATGTAGTTGACTATTGAAATTATTTGTTTTGTCGCGGGCCGCACAAATATCAACGGCGGGCCACATGCGGCCCGCGGGCCGCAGTTTGACGACCACGGATCTAGATCATAGGTATACGCCGACGGTCACAGATTTGGACTTTATTCTCACGTCACGGCTTCTATTATTTCTTTAAAAAAAAAAAAGGCTAACTAAAAAAACTAACAATCAAAATTTGACATTCAAATAACCTTTTCACAAAATCAACACAAACTTCACCAATGCAATATAATTCAATATAAATAAAATAAAACACTAAACAATGTCATAGGATGTAGCTTCTTCAATAACAATAGATAATCTTCAAACATTTCAAATTCACGTGATATGCAGGGAACGGAAGTGAATGCTCAACAAAATGTACTTGGTGAAATGTCTACAGCACCAGACACGAGTGTTCAGAGTGGACCCGAAGCCAAAAATGATAAAAAGCTGACAGTATTAGAGACCCATGGTTATATTTTGGGACGTAGCATTGGTTCAGGGTCTTATGCAACAGTTAAGGTATTATGAATTAGAATTTTGTAGTTGTTGTGACATATCATGAAATCCATCATCTATCTAGGAAAGCTAACGAGATTAAACTTGTAAGCAATATGCTGGTGGTTTAATAACTTTACCTGCCGTAGGAATATAGGAATAAATTTCATTTATATATGACAGCAATTTTGTAGGAAGTGTAATACTGTATATGTATGATCAGCAGCTTTAAGATATCCAGCGGTTTCACCCACAAACACCTTGTACAAGTATATGTATAATATCCAATACCCACGTTGATATCAGTAGAATTGGGGCTGATAGTAATGCTGTTTGATGACTCTAAATTTCGAAACCAAGTATTGCGTTTTTTTTATGACACAAAATGCTCGATTCCGTAACTCCTGAGTTACGTCGGTAATAGTGACCACACTTACGCCATCACCATCGCAGAAATCTACCAGAATTAACGTCTTCAGATGCCTTGAAAGTAAGACTGGTAGAGTAGGTACAGCACCCAGAAGATCAATATAATAGTGTACAATAGATCCTTAGGGTAAAAATGTCCTCATCTCTATCAGCTACACTGATAAGTTTTGTATTCTAAATTTTCCGTTCCAAAAACACAATTGCATAACTTTTTTAAACTTGTATAACTCTTATATTTTAGGTAGCATCAAGTGAAAGGCATAACTGCCAAGTAGCCATAAAAATAATCAGTAAATTTCAAGCACCTGGAGACTACCTTCAAAAGTTCTTGCCGCGAGAGATCGAAGTGGTCAAGGGGTTGAAACATGAAAACCTAATACGTTTCCTTCAGGCCATAGAAACTACCCACCGGTAATTTAATATTTACTTTTTGTAATACTTTTTTTTTGAAGGAGCGCGGAAGTTTAATACATAGCTACCTCTACCCTACCTATTCTTATGCAAACCTACAAGCTTCATGATCCAGAGCAACCATGATTTTAGTTCATAAACCTTACTACCCCTGTGAAAATCACATCAGGATAGGAGACAACATTAAATTAAATCGATAGTAATCTTTATATTAAATCCAAAAAAAAAACATTAGTTATAGCGTAGCAGAGAAAGTTATTTATCCCATATACATGTGAATGTAAATATCAATTAAAAGTATTAAACCTTTACCTATTTTACTATTCGATTTAATCGTTATGCCAGGGTCTATATCGTGATGGAGTATGCTGAAAACGGCAGTCTCCTAGATGTGATCCGCAAAGACCAGCACATAGACGAAGCCCGCGGACGCCAGTGGTTCCGGCAGCTGGTAGAAGCTGTATACTACTGCCACGAACGAGGAGTCGTCCATAGGTATTATTGCTACATAATTATTATCACTATAATATTAATTGTGATAGATTAAACTTCCGTTTAGTCCTGCTTGAGTGTGTTTAATTGTAATTGAATAATATTCTTGAAGATTCACTAATCGATCTAAACCTACAGCCTAATGATGAAATAAAATCACCAGCGTCTTCTTTTGTCATTTTATCTCTTTTTCTTTTATTGCATTGCATTATAAATATGACCTATGAGATTATAAATTACAGTGTGTCAAAGTTTCATTTAATTATAGTGCTGAAACGGTTGGTCGAAATTTGTAGACCCGAGGGTGATTCGTAGGTCATTCGTAGAGGGTTTATGTAGGAGGTTTATAGCAAAACTTCCAGAATTTGCCTATAAGTTCTGGCTTATTTTTACCTTTGTTTATACCAGGGATATAAAATGCGAAAATCTACTCATGGATTATGGTCTCAATGTGAAACTGTCAGATTTTGGCTTCGCCCGAGGACACATGAAGCCGAAGAACGGGGTGTACGCTCTGAGTGAAACGTTTTGCGGGAGCTACGCCTATGCCTCTCCAGAAATCTTGAAGGGAGTTCCTTACAGACCCCAGGATTCAGATATTTGGAGTATGGGGGTGGTTCTTTATGCTATCGTATTTGGAAGATTACCGTTTGATGACACAAATTACACGCAATTATTAAAGGTGAGTTGTAATGTTATGTTGATATAATCTTTCTAGGTATTTGACGTGGCTTTTTACGGGTTCACGTCCGATCTCATTTGTTGGTAAATTTGGGAAGACTAATATTAGTCGACCTGAGGAGATATCAATATTTTTTTTTTAATTAAGAGTAATCCTACCTGAGATTTATTTCATTAAAGCTAGGTAAAGTTGTCGGGAACTCTTCATACTGTAATTAATACATAACTAGTTAATACCACTTCTGATTAATTAATTTTACTAAACCTATTTTACTGTTATTATTTCTTTCTCAAAAATTCATGTCAAATAGTTGTTATTTTTTTACTTTGATGAATCACTATAAAAAAATAATTTGATTAAAAAAATATGTAAATATATTCTATTCACTGTAAGTAGATTTCCGTGCGTGACAGTTATAAAAAAGAGTAGCTGATCTTCAAACGGCTGAACAGATTATATTAAATTAGGAACAGCCTCGATCCAGTCTCACCTTTCAAACAAAAACAAACTAAATCAAAATCGGTTCATTCGTTTAGGAGCTTCGATGCCACAGACAGAGGGAAATATATAGATATCTACACGAATAATACCCCGAAGAAAAAAGATAATATATTAAATAACTTAACATCTCTTTTTCTTTGGAGTTAGAAATAAACAAATAAGCAAAATATGTAATTTTATTAAGTGTCTCTTTTTAAAACAACTACCTATTTCAAAGTTGTTTTAGCTATAATTATTGGGTTTGTGAGACATTTGTCACATCAAAGTCGCAGTAAAAGTAAAATAAGATATAAGTCGAGAGAAAGACCTACAAGCTTGTAATATGTGTACCAGAAACAACAAAATTAATACATAATGTAGTATATTTTATTAATATCCAGACCGTAGCAAGTAGTGCCGAAGAAGGTATTATTTGCCATGTGTGGTAACTTAACCCACGACCTCCTGATACGATGTTAGCGCGGTATAACATTAGACCACATAGACGATCGATACATACATATTTTTTCATAATTATATGATTAATATTGAAACTAATAATATTATTAATGCAGCAAGTTCAAAGCAAAGTAACGTTTCCCCGAGAGCCGAAAGTGACCCCAGACTGTCGTAAACTAATCGCCAAGATCCTCGCGCCTCTCAAGTTCCGACTCAAGATACCGCAAATCCTGGCCGATCCCTGGCTGTCACCTTCATCTGCTAGACACCAAGAAGTTGAATTGGAGGTTTGACTAACTTCTTAGCTAGGTATCTTAATAAAGTTTCAGACAGACGTCAGGTGCTTACAAAATAATGGATACATAGTAAAATAGAATGTATGTATGTATGTATCATCACGGGTGCCTTACGGCGCCCGAGACCGCCTAGACGGCCCCAGGGTTCCCAGCGGAGGGGTTTTAATCCCGCCTCGTTGTAGCTATATGAGTCTACACCGAACAAGTGGCTAGCTCGTTGCGATGTTTTGAATAGACTCAATAACCCATCTATAAACAGTTTCACAAGTTGGTATAGTGAAACCGGGACCGACAGCTTAACGTGCTCTCCGAGGCTCTATAGTGGTGTTGTCAAACAAGTGTACATAATTTTTTTAATTAAAAACTCATTGGTACACACCGGGATTCGAACCAGGGACCTAGGTGTTTTTAAGTCCAAGGTTTAACCAACTAGGCCACCACGTATATGTAAAATAGAATGCTTTTTAATTTATGTAAGATTTTTTTTACACATATTGCCCTGGTCTCAAACTAAGCTAAACTCATACTATGTCTTCCAGAAACAACGATACTAAAGGTGATATTAGACGGTTCATTCGGGTGAACGTTCACTCGACTGAATGATTTATTTTTCTTTCATTCGATGTTCACACGACAAAAACAAAATAACATATAAGTGAACGGTCATCTGTCCTTTCATCTTTATGCAACGAGGTTTTGCACTACGAAAAAACAGCACATATTACAAAATGGCCGAACGAACGAAACACCGAGTGAAAACGTTCACTCGGTGTTTCGTTCGTTTGGCACGAGTAAAAGATGCCAAGTTAAAAAATCCAACATCGTTAGATCGGTAGACTTTTGCAGTTGAATCATCATGAACATCGAAGGGCCTCATATTAGCCCAAAGTATAACCTTCCAACGTCACCATTTATATTATACTTGCACCAAAATGAACTCTTTGAAATTGTAACGATTGAAGTGGCGTCGAATGTCCCAATTTTGCTTTGCACTTCTAAAGACGCTATTTTGAACTTTAATCGTTACATTTACAGAGAGTTCATTTTGGTATAACACAGCCTTAGAATACACGAGATTTAGAGTGTGTATATATCCTTATAAGGTACGGTATAGACGACTTACGAGATATTCTAAAAAAGGTCAAGTACCTACCGGATCTCCGAAATCCGCTTGTAGGTAATAAATAATCAATGTAATGATGTGTGAGAAAACTAGGGAAGTGTAAAAATATACTGTGACATATCTACATTCATACACTCTTTCTGCATAATAGAACATCTATCCAAACTGTATGCTTTTTATTTTAATGCAAAATATGCTTGAAATAGTTTTTCGTCGGTCGCTGATGTTCGATCGCGTATTGCGTATACGGCTGTTGATGATGAGTTAGAGATCTGCCCATATGATTTACTGACTGGTAAAGAATCCATCTGCTGGGCATGAAATATCATTCTTAGTGTTGCTCCAGGTAGCTTGGATATAGTTTTCGAATTTCCCCAGGCCATCATGCCCAGCAGACCGGCTCTTTACCAATATATATGGGCAGCTGTCTAACTATTAGTACGACCTGCTGACCGTCCCTGAATTTGAAGCATTCATCTGTAGCAATATGTAGGTCAATTATTAGTTCTATGCTTATTATTAACTTTAAAAGAAAATTATACAAAAACATTAATTAAATTTTATATACGTGGTGGCCGAGTTGGTTAGACCTTGGACTTAAAAACACTTAGGTCCCTGGTTCGAATCCTGGTGTACTAATGAGTTTTTAATTAAAAAAAATATGTACATTTGTTTGACAACACCACTATAGTGCCTCGGAGAGCACGTTAAGCTGTCGGTCCCGGTTTCACTATACCAACTCGTGAAACTGTTTATAGATGGGTTATTGAGTCTATTCAAAACATCGCGACGAGCTAGCCACTTGTTCGGTGTAGACTCATACTATCGGCTACAACGAAGTGGAATTAAAACCCCTCCGCTGGGTACCCTGGGGTCGTCTAGGCGATCTCGGGCGCCGTAAGGCACCCGTGATCATATGTATTAATAAAATGTTTATTTATATAAAATACTTTTTATTACAGGAACGAGCACAACACAGCAAAGATGAAGTCAAAAGTGTAAATATTGGGACTGTAACAGTAAACGATGCTCAGTACGAAGATATAAAACCGAAATAGTTAATAAAACCAAACATAATAAACTATAACAATTTATATTGACTTTTTATTAAAACTACATAGACTGTGTAAGTAGGTACCTATAGTTTGCGCAATTCTATAGGAACTAAGGTTACGAATAATTGATCTATCTTTTTTTGAAGGATAGTTATACCATATAGTTTGTTTTGATTTGATTGGTAATTTTAAATATTTCAATGATTACTTAATACCTCTTTTAAACAACATTACCAAAGTGAGCGTAACGTAGTTCTTTCGTGGTGCGGTTTCGTAACGGCCAGAGGTGCGGTTTTGAATTTCATCGATGACTTTCATATAATCAGTGACAAAAATATCACCGATGACTAGGAAAAAACGATTTATCAAAAGTCGTGATTTTGAAATGTAATTATACTAACTTACAAATAATGTATCATAGACAAGAGCTATATTTCATTTTGTTACAAGAAAATATTGTTTGTCGCTCTTGTTTCTCTTAATAAATACATTTCTATAATTTAATGGTGAAACGGAACGTAACTGTCTAATTATTATTAGGTATCTGTCATGAGTGACATTTATTTACGAGTGGTAGGGGGCACTCGTATTGGCATAAAATATGTTATATTTTAATCACTCTTTTTTGCCATTTCAGTGATATTTAGTCATCCGCTGATATTCAAAAATCGCACCCTAGCAAGGTGATTACGCGCACTAAGTTCGCTCGCACGCGAATATTCTTTGGGTCATTATGACGTACATACTAAGGTTCAAGCCTGGCAGCCAGAGGCGCACTAGTAGTTTCGGCTGCTCCATTCTAATATCTTTGCAGCGTAGATTTTTTTTCTGTGCGAAAAACAACATTGAATTCGGTTCTTTTGTTAATTTTTTAAATCTTTTGTTTAATGTCTTATTCTCACCAGGATATAACTTGGTTTGGGAGCAGATTTTCTGTCCCTGATATTTGGCCGCCCTAGGCCCGGGCCGGAAAGCAGCAAAGTTAGATCGGCTAGCGAGCTAACTTTGGTGCTCGTAATCACCTTGCTGTTTGTTGTGAATTTTAAATAATGGTATAATTATGACTTTTATTTTAATTAACGTTATCCATAATTCAGTCGTCATTACAACCTTATTCATAATTTATAAGGATTTAACGATGTAAAAGTTGAAAATAATCTCGATCCCTATTACAAAAACACTTTAATTAAACCAGTGCTTTTAAATATACCATCTATTTCATGCACTATGTATCGTGTTTCTTTGGCAAATACATTATTTATGGTACCTAGTAACTGCAGAAAGTATCGATACAACGGTTGCCACTATCCGTCAAAAAAATATACTTTATCGATATTAAATAATATAATATTGCAAAAAAATAAAAATATCATACAGATGCAAAAACTGTCAAGTGGCCTAGTCATGTTTCGGATTTAATCTGTGGGTTCACCGGTTTTTAGGAGATTACTGCATCGATTTCTTGTCGAGATGGTAGTCTCCTTTCAGGGTGCGGTTACCAAATGGGTTGAATTGACAATAAGACAGCGAGTATATTAAAATATTCGCCACCCATTTCGTAATCGCATCATTTCATTCATCAATCATCATTCGATCAATTTTGTTTAAGAACAATTATTGATCGACCCCATTTATGGACTTTGTAGGTCTGCTCACCGCCAGGTAGATACAAAGTCACATGCCGTGATCGAATAAAAAAATAAAAATATAACAGCAGACTTGAAAAATTAATACAAAGGCATAAAAAAATTTGAAACCCGAAATAGACAGATTTTTACCCAATTTGGTGGTCAGAGTGTGGTCAAATGCAGTTAGACTTCGTAAATTATTTAACACCGTTAAGTACTGTATTAGACCGGTGTGAAGTTACCGGCCGAAATGTTACCGGCCGTTATAACCCGACCAATTTGAGGAGTTTTATAAAATGTGAAGTTACCGGCCGAAATCTAGCGGCCGTTATAACCCGACCAATTTGAGGAGTTTTATAAATTGCGAAGTTACCGGCCGGAACCTAGCGGCTGTTATAACCCGACCAAATTGAGTAATTTAATAAAATACGTTAATAATGTTACCGGCCAATATAAACCGACCTTGGCAATTATGGACTACCTATTTTTTTATACGGTCGCGGATATATGATCTACATTACATAACATAAAAAGTGAAACGATTTTCGGATTTTTATATTCATTATATTTTATACATTACTGAACATACTGAACAAAACATAAGATTTTCAGAATTTTATTCCCGAGTTCCTAGGTCATTGTAGTAGAACCCACTATACCTGCCGTATTAAGGCAATTATGGAGTACCTACTCATTTTTTTTTATCAGAGTACTGACGTGGGTATAGAAACTACATTACATAACATACTGAACAAAACATAAGATTTTCAGAATTTTATTCCCGAGTTCCTAGGTCATTGTAGTAGAACCCACTATACCTGCCGTCTTCAGGCAATTAAGGAGTACCTACTCATTTTTTTTTATCAGAGTACTGACGTGGGTATAGAAACTACATTACATAACATACTGAACAAAACATAAGATTTTCAGAATTTAATTCCCAAGTTCCTAGGTCATTGTAGTAGAACCCACTATACCTGCAGTCTTCAGGCAATTAAGGAGAACCTACTCATTTTTTTTTATCAAAGTACTGTCGTGGGAATAGAAGTTATATTATAAATAAAATGTGAAGTTACCGGCCGAAATGTTTTGTTCAGTATGTTTTATAATGTAAAACATAGTATTCCCGAGTTCCTAGGACATTGCAGTAAAACCCACTATACCTGCCATCTTAAGGCTATTATGGAGTACCTACTTATTTTTTTTTATCAGAGTACTGACGTGGGTATAGAAGCTACATTACATAACATACTGAACAAAACATAAGATTTTCAGAATTTTATTCCCGAGTTCCTAGGTCATTGTAGTAGAACCCACTATACCTGCCGTCTTTAGACAATTAAGGAGTATCTACTCATTTTTTCTTATCAGAGTACTGACGTGGGTATAGAAACTACATTACATAACATACTGAACAAAACATAAGATTTTTAGAATTTTATTCCCGAGTTCCTAGGTCATTGTAGTAGAACCCACTATACCTGCCGTATTAAGGCAATTATTGAGTACCTACTCATTTTTTTTTTATCAGAGTACTGACGTGGGTATAGAAACTACATTACATAACATACTGAACAAAACATATGATTTTTAGAATTTTATTTCCAAATTCCTAGGTCATTGTAGTAGAACCCACTATACCTGCCGTCTTAAGGCTATTATGGAGTACCTACTTATTTTTTTTTATCAAAGTACTGACGTGGGTATAGAAGCTACATTACATAACATACTGAACAAAACATAAGATTTTCAGAATTTTATTCCCGAGTTCCTAGGTCATTGTAGTAGAACCCACTATACCTGCCGTATTAAGGCAATTATGGAGTACCTACTCATTTTTTTTTATCAAAGTACTGTCGTGGGTATAGAAATTATATTATAAATAAAATGTGAAGTTACCGGCCGAAATGTTTTGTTCAGTATGTTTTATAATGTAAAACATATTATTCCCGAGTTCCTAGGACATTGCAGTAAAACCCACTATACCTGCCGTCTTAAAGCTATTATGGAGTACCTACTTATTTTTTTTTATCAGAGTACTGACGTGGGTATAGAAGCTACATTACATAACATACTGAACAAAACATAATATTTTCAGAATTTTATTCCCGAGTTCCTAGGTCATTGTAGTAGAACCCACTATACCTGCCGTCTTCAGCCAATTAAGGAGTACCTACTCATTTTTTTTTATCAGAGTACTGACGTGGGTATAGAAACTACATTACATAACATACTGAACAAAACATAAGATTTTTAGAATTTTATTTCCGAGTTCCTAGGTCATTGTAGTAGAATCCACTATACCTGCCGTATTAAGGCAATTATGGAGTACCCACTCATTTTTTTTATCAGAGTACTGACGTGGGTATAGAAACTACATTACATAACATACTGAACAAAACATAAGATTTTCAGAATTTTATTCCCGAGTTCCTAGGTCATTGTAGTAGAACCCACTATACCTGCCGTCTTCAGGCAATTAAGGAGTACCTACTATATTTTTTTTTTTATCAGAGTACTGACGTGGCTATAGAAACTACATTACATAACATACTGAACAAAACATAAGATTTTAAGAATTTTATTTTCGAGTTACTAGGTCATTGTAGTAGAACCCACTATACCTGCCGTATTAAGGCAATTATGGAGTACCTACTCATTTTTTTTTATCAGAGTACTGACGTGTGTATAGAAACTACATTACATAACATACTGAACAAAACATAAGATTTTCAGAATTTTATTCCCGAGTTCCTCGCTCATTGTAGTAGAACCCACTATACCTGCCGTATTAAGGCAATTATGTAGTACCTACTCATTTTTTTTTATCAGAGTACTGACGTGGGTATAGAAACTACATTACATAACATACTGAACAAAACATAAGATTTTCAGAATTTTATTTCCGAGTTCCTAGGTCATTGTAGTAGAACCCACTATACCTGCCGTCTTCAGGCAATTACGGAGTACCTACTCTTTTTTTTTTATCAGAGTACTGACGTGGGTATAAAAGCTACATTACATAACATACTGAACAAAACATAAGATTTTCAGAATTTTATTCCCGAGTTCCTAGGTCATTGTAGTAGAACCCATTATACCTACCGTCTTTAGATAATTAAGGAGTATCTACTCATTTTTTTTTATCAGAGTACTGACGTGGGTATAGAAACTACATTACATAACATACTGAACAAAACATAAGATTTTTAGAATTTTATTCCCGAGTTCCTAGGTCATTGTAGTAGAACCCACTATACCTGCCGTATTAAGGCAATTATGGAGTACCTACTCATTTTTTTTATCAAAGTACTGACGTGGGTATAGAAACTACATTACATAACATACTAAACAAAACATAATATTTTTAGAATTTTATTCCCGAGTTCCTAGGTCATTAAAGTAGAACCCACTATACCTGCCGTATTAAGGCGATTATGGAGTACCTACTTTTTTTTTTTTATCAGAGTACTGACGTGGGTATAGAAACTACATTACATAACATACTGAACAAAACATAAGATTTTTAGAATTTTATTTCTGAGTTCCTAGGTCATTGTAGTAGAACCCACTATACCTGCCGTCTTCAGGCAATTAAGGAGTACCTACTCATTTTTTTTTATCAGAGTACTGACGTGGGTATAGAAACTACATTACATAACATACTGAACAAAACATAAGATTTTCAGAATTTTATTCCCGAGTTCCTCGGTCATTGTAGTAGAACCCACTATACCTGCCGTATTAAGGCAATTATGGAGTACCTACTCATTTTTTTTTATCAGAGTACTGACGTGGGTATAGAAACTACATTACATAACATACTGAACAAAACATAAGATTTTCAGAATTTTATTCCCGAGTTCCTAGGTCATTGTAGTAGAACCCACTATACCTGCCGTCTTCAGGCAATTACGGAGTACCTACTCATTTTTTTTTATCAGAGTACTGACGTGGGTATAAAAGCTACATTACATAACATACTGAACAAAACATAATATTTTTAGAATTTTATTCCCGAGTTCCTAGGTCATTGTAGTAGAACCCACTATACCTGCCGTATTAAGGCAATTATGGAGTACCTACTTATTTTTGTTTATCAGAGTACTGACGTGGGTATAGAAACTACATTACATAACATACTGAACAAAACATAAGATTTTTAGAATTTTATTTCCGAGTTCCTAGGTCATTGTAGTAGAACCCACTATACCTGCCGTATTAAGGCTATTATGGAGTACCTACTTAATTTTTTTTATCAGAGTACTGACGTGGGTATAGAAGCTACATTACATAACATACTGAACAAAACATAAGATTTTTAGAATTTTATTTTTGAGTTCCTAGGTCATTGTAGTAGATCCCACTATACCTGCCGTATTAAGGCAATTATGGAGTACCTACTCTTTTTTTTTTATCAAAGTACTGTCGTGGGTATAGAAGTTATATTATAAATAAAATGTGAAGTTACCGGCCGAAATGTTTTGTTCAGTATGTTTTATAATGTAAAACATATTATTCCCGAGTTCCTAGGTCATTGTAGTAGAACCCATTATACCTACCGTCTTTAGATAATTAAGGAGTATCTACTCATTTTTTTTTTATCAGAGTACTGACGTGGGTATAGAAACTACATTACATAACATACTGAACAAAACATAAGATTTTTAGAATTTTATTCCCGAGTTCCTAGGTCATTGTAGTAGAACCCACTATACCTGCCGTATTAAGGCAATTATGGAGATCTACTCATTTTTTTTTATCAGAGTACTGACGTGGGTATAGAAACTACATTACATAACATACTGAACAAATCATAATATTTTTAGAATTTTATTCCCGAGTTCCTAGGTCATTGTAGTAGAACCCACTATACCTGCCGTATTAAGGCAATTATGGAGTACCTACTTTTTTTTTTTTATCTGAGTACTGACGTGGGTATAGAAACTACATTACATAACATACTGAACAAAACATAAGATTTTTAGAATTTTATTTCCGAGTTCCTAGGTCATTGTAGTAGAACCCACTATATCTGTCGTCTTCAGGCAATTAAGGAGTACCTACTCATTTTTTTTTATCAGAGTACTGACGTGGGTATAGAAACTACATTACATAACATACTGAACAAAACATAAGATTTTCAGAATTTTATTTACAAGTTCCTAGGTCATTGTAGTAGAACTCACTATACCTGCCGTCTTCAGGCAATTAAGGAGTATTCTAAAAATCTTATGTTTTGTTCAGTATGTTATGTAATGTAGTCTGAAGACGTCAGGTATAGTGGGTTCTACTACAATGACCTAGGAATTTGGGAATAAAATTCTGAAAATCTTATGCTTTTTCAGTATGTTATGTTATGTAGTTTCTATACCCACGTCAGTACTTTGATAAAAAAAATGAGTAGGTACTCCATAACTGCCTTAATACGGCAGGTATAGTGGGTTCTACTACAATGACCTAGGAACTCGGAAATAAAATTCTAAAATCTTACTCGGAAATAAAATTCTGAAAATCTTATGTTTTGTTCAGTATGTTATGTAATGTAGTTTCTATACTCACGTCAGTACTCTGATAAAAAAAAATGAGTAGGTACTCCATAATTGCCTTAATACGGCAGGTACAGTGGGTTCTACTACAATGACATAGGAACTCGGAAATAAAATTCTAAAAATCTTATGTTTTGTTCAGTATGTTATGTAATGTAGTTTCTATACCCACGTCAGTACTCTGATAAAAAAAATGAGTAGGTACTCCTTAATTGCCTGAAGGTGGCAGGTATAGTGGGTTTTACTACAATGACCTAGGAACTCGGAAATAAAATTCTAAAAGTCTTATGTTTTGTTCAGAATGTTATGTAATGTAGCTTCTATACCCACGTCTGTACTCTGATAAAAAAAAAAGAAGTATGTACTCCATAATAGCCTGAAGACGGCAGGTATAGTGGGTTCTACTACAATGACCTAGGAACTCGGGAATAAAATTCTGAAAATCTTATGTTTTGTTCAGTATGTTATGTTATGTAGTTTCTATACACACGTTAGTACTCTGATAAAAAAAAATGAGTAGGTACTCCATAATTGCCTTAATACGGCAGGTATAGTGGGTTCTATTACAATGACCTAGGAACTCGGCAATAAAATTCTAAAAATCTTATGTTTTGTTCAGTATGTTATGTAATGTATTTTCTATACCCACTTCAGTACTCTGATAAAAAAAAATGAGTAGGTACTCCATAATTGCCTTAATACGGCAGGTACAGTGGGTTCTACTACAATGACCTAGGAACTCGAAAATAAAATTCTAAAAATGTTATGTTTTGTTCAGTATGTTGAGTAATGTATAAAATATAATGAATATAAAAATCCGAAAATCGTTTCACTTTTTATGTTATGTAATGTAGATCATCTATCCGCGACCGTATAAAAAAATAGGTAGTCCATAATTGACAAGGTCGGTTTATATTGGCCGGTAACATTATTTACGTATTTTATTAAATTACTCAATTTGGTCGGGTTATAACAGCCCTAGCGGCTGTTATAACCCGACCGGTAACTTCACAATTTATAAAACCGGTAACTTCACAATTTATAAAACTCCTCAAATTGGTCGGGTGATAACGGCCGCTAGATTTCGGCCGGTAACTTCACATTTTATAAAACTCCTCAAATTGGTCGGGTTATAACGGCCGGTAACATTTCGGCCGGTAACTTCACACCGGTCTGTATTAGGTGATTTATTACCGTTATCTTTTTGTGCAAATAATAATAATAACTAATAGCACATATCGTTCGTAGGCTCTACCATGGGTTTGTGCATTGTAGAAACGTAACGTATTCATTTACGTATACGTTGGCAACAACCAATACGATCGCTTTATTCAATCCTGTTACCAAAAATAAAGCGATCGTATATGTAAATGAATACGTTACATTTCTGCAATGCGCAAACCCATGGTAGAGCCTCTGGTCACAAACTAAGCTCTAGGCTTGTACTATGTGTACCAGAAGCAACGATATAATACATATTATATTTTATAAACACCCAGACCATGACAAACTGTACAGAAAAAACGTACTAATATGTTTTGCCATGTGGGAATTGAACCCACGACCTCTGGATACAACGCCAAAGGCGCAACCACTAGTCTACGGAGGCTGTCATATATAAATATTGTTATTATTATAGAATAATAGGATACAAGGGGGCTTAGCATAACCACATCGATATAATTTGACAATCGAAAAAATGAAGTTTATGAATGATCATTCATTCATTAAATCGATATGTATCGATTTTGTCGATTTACAGAGCCTATCGATGCTGTTGTGCTAAGGCCCAAGGTCAATGAGTTTTAACCCTTTTATTGTTGTAATGTAACCTATTTATTAAATAATGTGAACCAAACAAAAATGACCTAAGTATAAAATTAACGTTTTTTTTCTTTTGAAAATTTTACTTCTTTGGGATTTTTCACTTCAATGGGATTTTCTACTTCTTCCTTATCTTTGGGAGTGCCTTGGTCGCGTAAAGCAAACTGGGACATTGAAAATATAAAAAATAATATATAAACACCTGATGCGATCCAGCAGTTAATCGCCACCTGAAAAAGCACATTTATGAGCAAGTTGAGCGCCTTCGTCATTGGCGTTGTATCCAGAGGTAGTGAGTTCAATTCCCACTCATATTAGTATGATTTTCCGGTAAGTTTGCCTGTTTGTTTTTTTTTTCATTAATGGAGCACGGCATGTGACTTTGTACCTACCTAATGGTAAGCAGACCTACAAAGTCCATGAATGGAGTCAATCAATACATTGTCGTTTAACAATATTGATCCGGCTAAATGATGCGGTTACGAAATGGGAGGCGACAAACACGTATTTGCATCACATAATGCACACGCACCCATTGGATTCAAAATTATTGAAAGATTTTTTTTATCGAGAGTTTAACATTTAGCATATATTTTATCAAAATCAACATGCAGAATACTTTTTTTTTTATTTATTCGGGAACCTCAAAGCGTGTCGTGTGCCCGGTGCTGGATTTTTATTTAAATTACAAGTATTGTGGTAAATCATCATCATCATGCCAGCCTTTCGCGCGTTTACTGCTGGACATAGGCCTCCCCCAAATTGTGGTAAATATTAAGTAAAATGCCAATTATTTACCGCTTTATAGTTATGTTCGATATGTTTGAGGGTTGTTGCAGCATCAATCTGCTCCTCTTCTTCAATTTCCTCAACATCTTCAATCAGTGTCATGGCACCAAAGTAATACAATATTCCCATCACACTCTGCATTTGGATAAATAAAACCATACATTGAGAAAATCGGCATACGTTTTTTTTTAACTAATTTGGCTGGCTAGAAGACTTTTCTATTCTTATGAATTGATAATTTTTATTTAAGATAGATTACGAATTTAAATAAATAACTTTCTATTGATAAAATGATAAAATAATAAAACGAGTGACTAAAAATAAAGGATTTATTGAAAAAGTATCCAAAGCATTAGCTGCGTTGCCGCTTTGAATGGCTATCGATAATTTTTGCCCTAAAAGAAATCCTAAATTCGTACCAAGGGCCCGTCGCAGGAGCGGATCCAGGATTGAAAATGGAGGTGGAAAGTGGAAAAAAAAATGTTCCGATCCGCATTTCACTGGTCGTGGCGTATTATATAGCCTTCCTTAATAAATGGGCTACCAACACTAAAATATTTTTCCAATTCGAACACTGTTTGAATTGGAATTGGAAAAGGAATTTTAAGAATTTTAATACGCCACGACCAATAGGATCGGAACATTTGTTCACAACTGTAGTTCCTGAGATTAGCACGTTCCCAAAAGGAATAATTTTTCCCAACATTTTTCATTGATGCTCCGATGCTATTGGTCGTAGCGTGATATTATATAGCCTATAGCCTTCCTCGATAAATGGGCTATCCAACACTAAAATATTTTTTCAATCAAGCAACCAAATCTTCAGCATTATAATATTAGCATTGATATAAATTTACCAGTTGTATTATTCCCCAAATACTTAGAAGCATACAGCAAAGTGATAACTTAGGTCCACAAATTGCCTTCATGATAATATTCTTATGTTCTAATTATTAGCACTTAATATAGCTAATTCAATTAAAATATTGCGGGATAATGAACTATTTCAAGAAACTTTGACAGTATTGTTTTAAAAATTGACAAACTCTGTTGACAATAACAAAAATATATATCTCGAAAAAGCCCTCAGATTAATAATAAAAAGCTATTAAAAACATGGTACTGTCTCCAACACATTAGTTTAACTAGTTTTCTTCGTTTTTTATTTGTTATAGCTGTTGCCCACAACTTCGTGTGCTTGTTATTTTAAAATATTATATATTAAAACTGATGAACTATAAATTAATATAACTGCCATAATAGAAAGTTGCCTATATTTTATTATCATTGTTATTTTTTTAACCTGACTAAATTGGATGGAGTAGCTACTTGAATTCTTCAGCTAAGAATACAAATATTCTCAATATAATTTCAATACAAGTAAATATTTCTTTTAACATTTTCTTTTTATTCAATAATTTATTTTTTCCGCCATAATATATAAAATAATATTTGTCTTTATTAAAAGGGAATGGTTTGGATTCGAGAATGTATTTTTATCCAAGTAATGTATCATTTTAAAGTCTATAAATACTTATATTCTAAGGTTCAAGTATAATTTTAGGTTAGGAAATCACCTACTAATCTACCAATCAATGCAGTTGCTAACATATTTCGTGTAAGTAATTCAAAATTAACCAAAAAAATCTCGAAAAGTAAATATAAAATCGAAAATATTTTAATGCATATTAATGAATAAAAAAAAACGGTAAGTGTAAATCAGGCCAGTATATTTATACCTATTTTTATTAAAATTTAATTATAAAAATATTAATCAAATTTATTTATTTAGAATGTTGCTTGGAGTTATCTTACCTTTTAAGATCGGACGTCATGCGGTATTGAGAGACTTTAATCTCTACTTCGCGGTTTCAAGTAACAACTGCAGTTGAATACTAAGAGTTTTCACTATTAAATAAAATAAAATAAATAAGTTTCCTGCCTCCAAACATTTGATGGTTCCTGCATGGAGAATCCATGAAGGTAACATTGTCTTTTGTTACATCAGGTATTACATCAGTAGGCAGCACAATATAATAATAATATACACATATACATGCAGCCAGTGGTCTAGGAACCATGCCACAGAGCTCAAACTTTTGTTATATATGCAGTTATACTTACTTTAGAATTAAATAAAAATAGGTATATATTTTTTTTAAGTAGTAATTTCCATGTATATTTTTTAGGTACTTATTGTATATTATTATATATAGCACTTATTTAGGTAAGTATATATAGGGGTTCCAAATCCAAAAAAAAACTATGGGAAGAGTGGTGTGCTATTTTAAATGAACTTCAGGCGATCCCTGCTCCGGATATTATTTTAAGCAGCGCATTTCACTGGCAGTTCAAAGTGGTAATGCTCCCAGTGTAATGGTAACATTTGGGGCAGGTCAGAATCTGGACATGGTGGACTTATTTTCTGATTAATATTCATATATTTTTAAGAGTTCTATTTTTATTATTATAAGGTACTTATTTATTTTTTATGTTTAATCTCCTAGTTTGTGGGATAATTTACATTTTATTAATAATTGGGAAATTTGACACTTTGCTATACATATACATGTAAGACTGAAGTTTTAATAAAACTTAATTATAACATTTAATACTCTTTATTGAACATCTAAGCTTTTAAATTAATTAGATTATGTACAATTTGTGTAAAATTAATACTTTTGAACATGTCCATCCGGAAGCAATGCACATAATATCTAACATATATTCAAGGATTATACCTAATAGTGGATTAAGCCCACAATTTGTATACTACTTTATATAAATAATTAATTGATATAAATTAAAATTTTCATATCCTGTATTATATGACATGTTATTTAATCATGCATTCAAAATCAAAACCATAATCTAGGTTACAATAGTTTTTTTGTTTGTTTTGATCTATATTATTTAAATTCTATAATAAAACAATAATGGAATGGAACTATTTGAAATTTCAACCTTAACATTATTTTTAAAGGAGGATTTTATTGTTATATCTTTACCAGTAAGTAAAATATGTCAAGTGGCATAGGGAACAGAATACAAATTGTGAATAAATATTATTATTATTACTTGCCATTTGACTGAAATATTGGCAACAGTTCTAAAAAAGATATAACAATAAAATCTTTGATTAATTCAAAATAATATGATTAGGATATTTATAACATTGAAATTGGTATTACAACCAAAGATTTGAGTTACATTCTAACTGATGAGCGATTGTTCATCCAGAATTGATGAGCAGAGAGTGCAAGTGTGACAACATAGAGAAGTGCAGCTATCCAACAGTTGTAAGCATTCTGAAAAAGAAAAATATATATATTGTAATGTAAATAAATAAATGTTTTAATTGGTGGTGAGCAGACCTACAAAGTCCATTAATGGGGTCAATCAATAATTGTTCTTAAACAATATTGATCGCTCCCAATATGCTGGCTAAATGATACGATTACAAAATGGGGGGCAACAATGACAAATTGCATTACAAGTATATTTTAATATACTCGCTGCCTTATTGTCAATTCAACTACCAATTTCATAACCACACCCTGAAAGGAGACTACCACCTCGACAAGAAATCAATGCATTAGTCTCCTAAAAACCAGTGTACCCACAGAACTAAAACATGACATGACTAGGCCACTTGGTGGTAACAAGACCTGTCAGTCAACCTAACAAAGTTATAGAGAACTTCCTCCCACCTAAATATGTAACTTTAACTTTATATATTACTTTAGTATTAACCAAACCTAAACAATTTTTTTATTCTATAATTTTTGCCTAAAACTCCACCAGATAAAGTATATAAACTGTTTTATATTAAACTCAAATAATGAGCTAATAGAAAAAAAAACCAAGCCTTTTTATACACCACCTTTGAACTTTTTAAATGGGTAATATACACACAAATTTATAAAAGTGACTAAAGAAAATAATTATCTTTCTTACTTGAACTGCACCCTACTAGTGGTTTGAATTGCAGAGAAAACCAATTTAAAAGTATACTAATAAAATAAAATTACTACAAATTTTACAATGAATAATGATTTTATATTGTTGCAAGCATACATTTGTTAATTATAACAATTGTTAAATAGATATGAGATCTAACAGGTGTTATGCTTATATTATATTATTAATATTATAAATGATAAAATTGTTTAATAACCGAAATTTTCGACATATAATATGTAATAGTTAAATTGTTATTAGGTCATATGACATTTTAATGCAGGTTTTTTTAAATGTATTTCAAGGTTACATATAGATAGCAAGTAAAATTCACATTTACAGTGTATAATAAAAGGGAAAACTTGACGAAGGTAATTAAATATTACAAAGTTCTAATGAATGATATGCAGAGCTTCATTAGCACCATGAATCACTACATTACCTGTGCGTATCCAGCTTCAACTTCTGCTACGAAATCGTCAATGTTCTCGTGGTTTTCCTCTTCAACGGGCAGATCTTCTAACAGGGCTACAGCTCTAATATAATAAAATACTCCCATCAAAGTCTGAAACCAAAAAATAAAGTATCACTAACCAACTCATTTTGAAAACTAAAGATACGTAAAAACCACACTTACCAACTGTATAATGCCCCAGACACTAAGTACGAGACCACAAAGGGATAATTTGGGGCCACAAATTGCCATTTTGCCCTAAAATAATTTAATTTAGGGGTAAATAAATGCTAAAATTATCGACCACAAACTGTCAGCTCGTGTCAAAAATGACCATAGAGAAATTGCTCATGTGATCGTTTATACTCTATGAACGCATAACTTGTTTTAATTAAATCTAACAACACTGAAGATGTGTTCCAAAATACGATCTTTCAGGAAAATGAAAGATTATCTATAGGATCAATGGAGTAAGCACTCTACGTTATTTTTTCCTTAAAAAAAGCTTTAATGCTTTTGATATCACTGAAAACAACATCCACACGTTTTTAGCCGTTCGAGTTAAGAAATGTATATTCCTATAACTCTGTGGGGCCATTCGTTTTGGGATTTATACAACAAGACCACGATATACATCGTATATTTATGCGTTTATTTTGAGATTTCGGTGGCAAAAGTGGCATTGTGATCTGCCACATTGGCCGATTTTTTGGCCCTGAATGCTACAGCGAAATGATCACGAGTCACGACGACCCAAGTCGATACGTGGGGCGTAGTCGTTTGAAATAACCTTCTTATAACTCTGTGGAAATAACTGTTAATAAAACTTGTCAATGTAATCTCTCGGTTACCTTCTGCTGCACTCGGTTAATTTTGGAATACTGCGAATGTACCAATTTTTACTTGCTGGTTGAACGACGCTATTTTTAACTTTAATCGTTACAAATACTGAGTCTTTTACAAATAAGCGAAAACAGACGTTAAGTAGGTTTTTTATTATTATTAGACGCAAAAATTTACCCTCAGCTATATCGTTGTATGGGGAATGGCCATTATTATTTGAGTTATTGTAGTTTAAATATACTTATTATTTTATTTGCATCTTCGATCAACAATACAACTGTTGATCGAAGGTAAATAGGGATATAAAAGTAAATCATTTATTGATCTAGTAATAAGTTAACCATTTAAATAAATTGATATATTTTTTCTTTGTTCTCAACATGCGACAGATACAGACGTCAGACACAAATAATTCTAAGCTTATTTTCGTGAAAGATGAGTGGCACAGAGCAAAAGTGTTACTCTTTTTTTCTCTTTACAACATTTTTTTGGTTGGTATTGCCGGTATATATAAGATATATATATAAATACAATAAAATTATATACAAACTTTGATTTGGTTATTGTATTTTGATCCATTATTACAAGTTATTGTTTTAATTATTAGATACGTAAATAATTAATAAAAACCACCCAAAAGATTATTTTTTTTCAAATAACAACACTGTGTATTGAATGAATGACACATTTCTTTGCGCTGGATATCAAAGAAAAATAGAAAAATAATAATGGTTGATCGCTTAGGTAAGTTTAATAAAGTTTATAATACTTCTAAAATTATCCTATTAATCAAGGGCATATATTTGGAATGATTAATACGTTTCAAAGTACACATAACGGAGTACTTTCATTTGACGTCAATCCTAACTTTATGTTTTCGTTTTCTAAAAGTAATATTTATTATATTTATTTTCAGTAAATAGTGAGGCAAATGCCAGGAGAATTGCTATGGTGGAGAATTGCTTCGGCAGTTCCGGTCAGGTAGGCAAAAAATACAATATTTCAAAATTAGCGTTTATAAAGTTTGCTTATTTAGTTATCTATCAGACTCCAACTGTACGTATAGATAAGTTCTGCACGCCTTGCTAGCGCTTCATGATAGCACTTCCTTTATCAATGGGTTCATTATTATCATTGCAAGCTTTTATACATAGGTATAAAACTTTCTGTATAAAGTTTTAATTTTAACAATAATATCTATTGCATTCTTAAGCAGGAAATTTTCACTAAATAAAATTCTAAGGAAATATCCATTCTTTGCACTGGCCAGGCACTTGAAAGTTGTTTTGACTATTTTTAAATCCACTGTTAGAGACTAATTGTAAACTCTCGTTTTTTATTACCCTGTCAAGTGTAATAAATATTGCTTATTCAATCAGATAAAGATTTAACAGTTTTTCTATAAATATGATTTTGAATGTATTTTTAAAATAATCTACACATAATATTACTGTTATTATTTCACGAAATACTTTATTTACTTATTGTTGCATCAAAGTAAAAATATTTTTGCAACAAATTTATAGACTGAAGTTCTAAAACACAATTTTTTATCTCCTCTATATATCTCTGTCTATGTTTTTCCTGATTGTTCATACGTGATTGACAAGAAATTGTTGCCATTATTTGGAATTCAAATTCCCTAATAACATATCCAGAAGTTTGTCCTGACAAGTAATTTTTTAAACATTTTTGTCAAAATTAATAAAAGAGCTTGTTGTTTAGTTAAAAATATAAACATAAAATAACTTTAATAACAATCAAACAAAGTAATAATATTTCTGAATCCACCATACTTAAAAGTTTTTTATGGTGGACTGGTGGCTGATAAAAGGGAATTGGTAGTTTTTCAGACATTTTTGATTATACCTGAGCCTATAAATATATTTTAGTACTTTAGATATATGTTGACCTACAAGATCTATAACCTATCCAAATTTCAAGACATTAGATAAGCAAACCTAAGAAAGACCCTTTTAAAAAAAATACAATAATAAAATGTCAAAATTTTACATTTGATGAAGATCATGAGTTTAGCAAGCACGGAGACTTGTCCATTACTTTTACCAAAACTAAAGCTATGACTCAGGCTAAGCAATGACAATTAATTTCAGCCTAGGTGTTTATTAAATATAATATATAATATAGATGTCATTGTTTTCTAGTACACATAATTCAAGCATAGAGCTTAGTTTGTGACCAGTAGGCTAATTAAGCTGCACAATGTTTAGCTAAACTTTAACCAAAATGATGTAGTTGTCTGTCAATTTTTTATATTACCAGGCTTGCATTACTTCAGAATTGTATCATATAGATTAAAGTTTAGCTTAGTGTTGTGCGCGTAATCACCCGCAGGGCAATATGTTTGCATTGTCCTATATATTATATTATTATATATCACTGAAGGAAGCATCTTTACCATTCATATTTAATTAGATAAGTCTCTATGACTAGGATAATAAAAAAAAATGGTTCCCAGTTAACAACCTAAATGTGAAAAGGCAGTATATATTTTAAATTTCTAATCATGTTTTATTATTCACAGTCACTAGCAGAACAAGGAAGGGTTTTAGTAGGAGAAGGAGTATTGACAAAAATGTGTCGCAAAAAACCCAAGGCTCGGCAGTTTTTCCTGTTTAATGACATCTTGGTGTATGGCAATATTGTAATAAATAAAAAGAAATATAACAAACAACATGTTATCCCCTTAGAAGAAGTCAAATTAGAATCACTTAAGGATGAAGGACGTAAGTTGTTTAAATATTATTTTACACTATTTTATTCAATTGAAACATGAAAATATAAGGACAGATTTGGATTGGGGGTGGAATTTTAGGTTGAATTTATTTGAACTTCAGAAGGAGCACTTAATATGAATATATTTGAGAGGGAGCACTTAATATTAAAATTAAACAATTTGATAACACAGCAGAAAACTATTACAATTTAATAGGTAAAACAATAAAATTAAAGTTGCCCAGTTTTAAAAGCTATCCTAATACCAAAACGAGCTGACCACTTGTTTCGTGTAGACTCAGAATGCCACTGGCTAGGACTGGGGCCGTTTAGGAGTTCTCGGGCGCCAAAGGGCATCTGTGATTGTACACAAATAAAAGACATTGGCTAACCACACAATCAAAGTTTTTAAATAATATTTTGTCAACTTACAATCTACCCATTAGAATCTTATCTCTTTTTTTATATATTACCTAGAAGTTAGTTATTTATTTAATGATACATAATATTTGATAAATTATTTTCAATTGCAAAATAGGTTATTGTTGACTTTCAGAAACAGCTCAAAGAGTTACTTATATTGAAAGACTTGATAATTTTTCTGTTTGTAAACTATCATTTTAATAACTATTTGCTTTAATATTTACATCACATAACTGGCCTCGCTGGGGTGCCAACCAGATAAGATAGTGAGTTTCATATTATTATAAATTATATAAAATTTTATCTGATTATTATTCAAATGTAACATAATGTTTGGAATAAAATGATATATAATATTATAAAGAATTAGATAATGTTCCTATAAACTATTCCATGAGATCTGATAGTGAAGTCATCAGATTTTAACAGGCAATGCAGGTGTAAAAATGTGCAAAATGTACACAATGAAAAATCTCAAATTTAATGATTGAGGGATTATTTTATTTTAATTCTGTATCTATTGGTGTAAATTTTGTAATTAGAATGCTATGGTATAAAAGTAGATGCAGGATCTTGATATTTTTTTATTCTTTTTACCTTAGTAATAAAAATAATATAGCAATAATTACTAATAATTGTTATATTAACAACTTGTAAAAGAAGGTCCACTGCATATAGTGTTGAACATAATTAAATTTGTTCACAAAATAGGTCTGTAGTCAATATTGAATCTATATTTTGGGGTGCTTATTTTAAAGGGACTATACTGGTTTACATCATCAAACCACTTTTTGTATTTGATTTTATTGATTTATAAAAAAAATACATCACGCTACTAAGCAGAGCAAATAGAAATAGTTGGAAAGAACGCTAAGCAATAATTTGGTTAGAATCCAATTTTTATGTGACCCTACATCCACCTGATGGTAAGTGGCAATGTAACATCTAAGAATGTTTTCCACCAATAGTAGCAATGGTGCTTGTTTAAATTCTAGACTTAAATAAGTTATATTATTTAAGTCTCCTTATTAGTACATGTGGTTATCCCTTAGCCATTGTAGCTATACTATAGCTATAATAGTTTTTAATAAATAATAAGCAGAAATAGTAATATAGTTAGTATTTTAGTGAGTCACAATGGTAATATATCAATGAATGATTCATATCAATGTGTTATCACTGCTAATAATTACTATTAAACTTTATCTTATACAGTGTGTCTGTTTTTTTTAAATCATTATAAACAGTGTCTGCGTTTAACCTCAATCTTGCCTGGTGGAAAGCAACAATGAAGTCGAAGAGACAGCACCCTTACCAGGGGCGGATCCAAGATTGGCTTTTAGGGGGGGGGGTTAATCACACCTCTTCCTGTCGTAGCCGATGGTATGAGTCTACACCGAACAAGTGGCTAGCTCGTCGCGATGTTTTGAATAGATTCTATAACCCATCTATAAACAGTTTCACAAGTTGGTATAGTGAAACCGGGACCGACAGCTTAACGTGCTCTCCGAGGCACTATAGTGGTGTTGTCAAACAAATGTACATAATTTTTTTAATTAAAAACTCATTGGTACACACCCGGATTCGAACCAGGGACCTAAGTGTTTTTAAGTCCAAGGTCTAACCAACTCGGCCACCACGTATATTATATATATATATATATATTTGTAATAACTATTACAAAATAGTAGGTTTTAAGTAAATTTCAATAGTTTCCGCATTTCTAGTTCCGCTTGGAGAGCTGAACCATTTCTGATACAAATTTTAGTGAACTCTAACGCAAAGTAATAGTTAGAAAATTCACACTAGTGGTACTGTATGGGTAACGAAACCAGATGGTCGGCATAGTAAAGTTAATAGATGATCTATATTTTACCGTGTGCTTTGAACATCTTTTACTTACTGACAGTTTACTAATAGGTTTTTTTTCTCTACAGCTCAAATCAAATTTCATTCAAACCAGTGCTTGCTATTGGTGGATCTTTAGTGATAGGCGACCCGAGTCAAATAACTCGGTTGACCCGGATCACTTTTCCAACCCGCCTATTCGAGTTAATTTCCTCCTAACCCTTTGACTCGGTCGGTACGCAAAACAGCTGGTTTAGCTAAACTTGCTCGCCGACCCCAGTTGAAAAATTTACGACTCGTTCCATCACTAGGTTCTCTGTACTTTAAACTGTTTGACAGCCTCCGTAGACTAGTGGTTGCGCCTGTGGCGTTGTATCCGGAGGTCGTGGGTTCGATTCCCACCCATGATAAAAAAATATAGTACATTTATTCTGTACAGTTTGTCATGGTCTGGGTGTTTATAAAATATTATATGTATTATATTGTTGCTTCTGGTACACATAGTACAAGCCTATTAATAGAGCTTAATTTGTAACCAGAGCAATATTGTGTAAATTGTCCTACATATTATAAAAAAAAAAAAAAAAAACTACAGTAAGTAAAAAACATGAATAGCAAAGTTTTTTTCCATTTACTAAATACATGCAATGGACACCATGTATATGATAAATGTTTTTGACATTGATTTTTAAATAATCACTGTCTTTAAAATATTGCGGAAATTATCCCAGACACTGTAGATACCTTAGTATCACAAGTTGGTGTTTTATGAATCATTGAAGTAGTATTTTTTTATCTAATAATATTATTTAGGGCCGATTCGACCAAAAGTGGGTTAACTTATACCGAGATTAGTAATGTCAAATCACATACAAATAATTATTCTGAGTATTAATAATTTAATCTACGAATAAATATTTGTATGGAATTTGACATTACTATCCCCAGAATAAGTTATGCCCTCTTTTGGTCGAATCGGCCCTTAGAGGGGGGTCTCTATAACTTCGATGTAAAAACGTTAAGTCGTCACTTGCCGTGCGTTCAATCATCATGAAACAAATCAAAAACGCCGACTCAATTACTTCTCGTTATTATTATACATATATATATTTCTTATAAAAATGCTTTTCATTTGTTTTAATAAGAAATATTAATAAAATGAAGTATTAAATCAATGGAGATAACTTTTGCGAATTTTGTTATATGTAAGGAAGTTTGTGCTTTTACGTTTTTAAACAATACAGATCATTCCACATATATTGTATTTATTTTTTGCGTTTGTTAATTTTGCATAATTGGAGGTCTAATATATATGTTGAGGACGAGATGGTTAGGTTACCTCAGACTTGGTGGGCAATTCTCGCGCTTTCAACATTCATCTCGATTCGATATTTTTCAACGAAAAATGACTTAATATGACATTTTTAGTTTATTATTTATATATTTATTATTGGTTAATTAATATTTATTATTTATTTCGTTTAATGTTCGATAGTTTTGAACAAAAAAATGACATAATATGCCATTTTTCGTTAAAAAATATCGAATCGAGATGAATGTCGAAAGCGCGAGAATTGCTCCCTTGGTCCCAGGTTCAAAACCAAGTGTAGCAGTGAATTTTTCATTAAAAAAATATATACGTTTGTTTGACAACACCGCTATAGTGTCTCGGAGAGCACGTTAAGATGTCGGTCCCAGTTTCACTATACCAACTTGTGAAACTGTTTATAGATGGGTTGTTTAGTCTATTCAACATCGCGATGAGCTAGCCACTTTTTTGATATAGGTAGACTCTTACCATCGGCTATGAAAGTGTCTCTTCTGGGTACCCTGAGGCCGTCTAGGCGACCTCGGGAGCCGCAAAGCACCCGTGATTATATTTATTTATATTTTATTTATGAATATCTATATTTCCCCTGAGTACACTCTGTTTAACAGAGTCCTTAATAATACTTGTGAAATTCCAGAGTATCGCAATGGCTGGCTCATTAGAACTGCGACAAAATCATTTGCTGTATACGCTGCTACGGCTACTGAAAAAGAAGAATGGATGGCTCATATTGAAAAATGTATAGAAGATTTGCTCAGGAAAAGTTAGTAGAATATTTATTGTACTTATTTGATGTAAACCTCGATTTCGTTTATTAGTGGTTTCGTTACCACTGCCCATACTGATCCTAAACCATCAAGTCATGTTTCGGTCTTAGTCTATGGGTACACCGGTTTACAGGAGACTACTGCATCGTAATTCGCGAACGGGTGGGTCTTTAAGAAAGTATAGGCACCAAAATTAGGAGGGGCATACACTGCTGGTTTTGGTTTGAGAATGTAGAAATATAATGATGAACCAGATATAAGCAGCCCGAAGTGAAGGGTAAATGTGGGAGACAAAGACACATTTTCATGAAATGCAATTAAGGGTCTCCGAAATCGGCACCAATGTATAACAAGATATGACCATATATGGCGCAAGAGAAGTATATGGTTATATAGAGCAAGTGCCGCTCAATTACCCTCTTAAGAACCTGGCGTTAAGATAAACAGCAATAAATAAATAGTTTTTAAACCTACAGCATTAACTCACCTACTACACCTACATGTAATAAAATTCTATCAGACCGATGCCTAGTACAGTACGTATACCTATATATAACTCAAAGGTGACTGACTGACATAGTGATCTATCAACGCACAGCCCAAACCACTGGACGGTTTGGGCTGAAATTTGGCATGCAGGTAGATGTTATGACGTAGGCATCCGCTAAGAAAGGATTTTGATAAATTCTACCTCCAAGGGGATGAAAGTTTGTATGATAAAAAAATAACTATTCCACGCGGACGAATTCGCGAGCACAGCTAGTTGATACATATATATATGTGGGGTGTTTGTTAGATAACAGAAGCAAAAACCAGTTTTTAAAATGTTTGTCTATGTTTGTACACGAATTACGTAAGAACTGCATGGAATTGAATGCAGTTTTCAAGGGTGTATTGCTAGAAGTCTAACTTAAAATATAAACTACATTTTAAAGTAAGAAAATATCTTATTTATAAAAGCGAAAGTTGAATGTCAGTGTAGGGATGTTTGTTACTCAATCATGCCAGAATTAGCATAGCATATTTAAAGTAAATTCTAATATGATTTGCTTTTTTTAATCCTACTCTCCTTTCGTTTTTCCCCTGACATGTATGACTGTTATGTATAGGTGGAAAACAGCCGCCGTCACAGCACGCTGCCGTGTGGGTGCCAGACAATGAAGCGGCTTACTGCATGCACTGCAAGAAGGCACAGTTCACCGTCATCAACAGGAGGGTGAGTGGCTCTGTGCCTAACTAATCATTTTAGGGGTGGGATAAGACTGACTTCTAAAGAGCTAGACAGTTGCAAAAAATATGTTTAACATCTGGTCAGAAGAAATCCTAAATTATGGGAGAGAGAGACAATATTCCTAGCTATCCAAGGATCTCTATGAATCTATGGGTCCATCGCGTTTTTGGGAGGAACTACTGTGTTAAAGTATTGATCTTTACATCAAAATTATATTTGGTTTTTGTGTATAACGGAGTACATTTAGACGCAATGACGTCACTATCAGGTCTCGCGAAATATACTTTATATACGGAAATGTTGTTTTTCTTCAGCATCACTGTCGTAAGTGCGGCTCGGTGGTATGCGGTCCGTGCTCGAGCAAGAAGTTCGTGCTGCGCGGTCAGAGCGAGAAGCCTCTGCGCGTGTGTCTGCACTGCTACGACCTGCTCACCCGCGAGCATGCGCAGCGCGGGCCCGGCGGCATGCCAGTAGCCGTGCCCACGGGGAACGCCGGTGAGTAGCTTTGTTATATTCACAGGGAACTTTTTTTTTTCAGCACGGCATGTGGCTTTGTACCTACCCGATGGTAAGCAGACCTACATAGTCCATGAATGGGGTCGATCAATCTATTGTTGTTTAATAATATTGATCGCTCCCACTATGTCAGCTAAATGGTCCGGATAAATGGTTGTCTCAATAACCCATTTAGAATGTGTTCCAAAATAGGTGTAATAATTACTGGGGAAATCTCATGGGGAAAAGAAAGAGACAGGTATATATTGGAATGAGATAGAAATGTGTTTTAGAACGGCAAAAATTACTCTTGTTAGTTGTTAGTTTTTTTTTTGTAATAAATAATATTATTATTTAGGATAATTTACACATATTGCTCTGGTCAGAAACAACGATATAATACTTATATTAATTATATATTTTAAACACCTATACCATGACAAATATAAATATACAGAAAAAGTTACTAATGTTTTTTATTATATTTATGCATTTTTTTAAATTCCTTATTAGGATAATCTAACTTCACTTGTATAGAGTTAATAGAATAAAGCTAATAGAGGGCGTCTGTGTATAAGTAGATAACAAGCAATGGCAAAATTCGTGAGGGCTGACTGGAACCTGGTTGGCTCAGCGGTTGAGCGCCTTGCCGCGATAGCGAGGTTCGTGGGTTAGAGTCCCACCCACCAGGATTTTTTTCATGGCATTTTTATCTTTAAAAATTTAATATAATATTTTGTATAAAATAATTTCATAAAACAACAAGAGTGTGGAGCGATATCACTTACCGTAAAATGTAAATATTCTATTAAAAATCACGTTTCTGAAGAGAGGCTAATTTCCCCGTCATTTTTGTCACTCGACCGTCAGTGCAATCTTTACTAATTTGAAATCACCGTTAATTATTACAGTTCTCAAAGTAATCTCTCGGTTCACTCCGCTAATTTCGGAACGCATTTGAGTGATCCCCGGGTAATAAAAACTCGTTTCGGAACGCAGCCCTAGAGTAATAGTTTATAAAGAGTGTATGTATCTGGTTGTACAGTAAAGCCGCGTGTGGACTGCGGGGACTCCTCGCAGGACGACGACAGCGACGACGACGACGACGGCGCCGAGGAGAAACACGACGAGGTAACTACACCATACCATCAAATTCACACTGTATGATTGCTAGCATACAGAGTGAATTTGAAAGGATGTACTTTGGGCTAATATGAGGTTCTGCTGATCAAATCGAACAACTTTTCCCATGGAACCATGTGTTGCAAATGAAAAATATGTTGGCTTCCCCATACAAGTTGGTCATTTTATCATTATAATAGTTTGTATGGAGGAGGCATTTTTTTTTAATAAATCGTAAATCAAGTAGGCCGCTGCGACCCAATATTTTACTATTATTATGATTGAAAAATATTTGTAACCATTATAATAAAATATAATCCCACATCTTTTTAGTAAAGATGTAGTTTTATTTGGCATATTATTATTTTGACGTAGTGGTTTAAGATTTATATAAACTTTTTTTTTCGATCTAGCAAAGTAATATTAATTATGTTTTGAGTGGGTTTTGAGTCTCACATAAATTCCAATAAAATAAAGAGAGACATATTTCTATGACATATATTTTAAAAATAAAGAGAGGTGTGTTTACTGGAATGATAAAATTAAATGTCGTTTATAGAAGTATTTATTAGGTGTCATTACAAAAAAAAAATAGGACTCAATATTACCTTTAATTAATATTATAAACAGGCTTTAAGTGAAGTTTTGGTCTATAATATGTTATACCTTATCTATTTTAAATTACTACTGTCTCTTTTAATATAATATATAATAGTATTTATTTCTAGGGCTTTACAAGTTATAACGGTGTCAATAATGGGTACAGAAATAAAGTGACATGTGTTTAGACGCCATAGTGTAAGTTACCGCCACACCAAGACTTTTGTGAATGTTTTGTTTTATCATTCATTAGATAGCTACTAAAGCGCGGACACGGAAGACTCGCCTAGTAAGAATAATTCAGTCGCACAAGGGCTTGTAAAGATGATAGCTTGAAACTGTTTTGCTTCAACCAATCGTAATTCACCGGCACCTATGTTCACTAGCCCCATACTTATATTAATCGCATTGTGCTTTTCTTCGTCAGTTTTTACTACAATTTGCACTATTTAATAAGCAATAGGCTATTTGACTACATTAAAAATATACTATAAATTGTGGTCATTCTATCAGACAATGACGTAAAAAAACATATTTCACTTTATTTTAAACTAAATAATATATATATTTTGTAGATTACACGAAAAATCTAATGTTTTTTACAATTTTATCTATGACAAAAACATCTTAGTTGGCAACTGATGACGTCACACGCAAGTATACAATACGCAGATTAAATCATAGTTTTCTCGACTGATTAATGCTACGTTTTATGTATTCTCTATTTATTTAATCTGTGCTTGTTTGTTTACTTGCGTGTGACGTCACACTCTGCGCCATTACCAATACAGCCTTTTTAGCGCCATTGTGGAAATTAAAACTTTAACATAGATTTTTATTAATAATAGAGCAGACATTCCGGAAAAATAAATGTAGTGTGCTCATTATGTATTGGAGAATCATATAACCCGAGTTTCAAAAAGTAGTCAAATAACCTATGGGCGTAGTCTGCAACATTCTTGTGCGTGACCGACAGTGAAATTTACCTTCCGCGTCCGTACTTTTATTATAATCTCGTCGAGCGTGTAGGTATTTACTTGTGCATTGAGTTGTAACATACCTGCTATTTGTCATTTTATTAATTTAACCCTATTATTGTATTTAAATTAATGTAGACGCCATTTAAAAAAAAAAAAAAAAAAAAACCTCTATAATTAGGGACATATAAGAAATGTATCTGGATTCTTTGAGGGTAGCCCGAAGACTGTAGACGCGTGTGTCTATTACAGTTATCAAATTTAATTTTATTGAATATTATTGTGCAAAAGTGTACTAATTTTGTAGAATAAGCATTCGTATAGTAATATTAAGTGTGAGAAGTGTAGTATTTACGCATTGATCTTGGTGTTTGTGCTATCTCAACGAATCCCTTTATCTTTAGTAAAATGGCGGTACCCATTTTACTGTTGATTATTTCTTCCTCCTTCACTTGACACTGGCATCACTATACCGTATGTTTGCATACGGTCATGTGGCCATTCCTAATTCTAACCTAGTCCTTTCCCTATTCCTCTCCATCCTATTATCCTACTTTTACCGTACATTATTACATTTTTTTAAATCTACCCACAACTGTCATTGGTAAAATTATGCTTAAAGCGTAGAATGCCATATAAGTAAAAGAAGAAGAAGAAATGTATCTATTATAAAAGAAAAAAATCATAACATAATTTAGTTGCTAATCTACATTTTAATTTTATATCTAAATAAAAAAGACACAAATTTTACTTCGACATTGTTTGGTAAAGGTGTGGAAAGACTAAGACAAAAAAACGCCTTATATTTAATTTAAATTGCATTGTCTCTTAATATACTTTAAATTAATTCAGTCATTTTATCATTTGAGCTCTACATAGAAATAAAATTACATTATACATGTTAAGCCTGAACAATTATTTAATTATTAGTGAATATCTTGTCAGAATATTCGCTGCGTAAAAAGCGCTCACGTTCTTTGCTATATAAACGCTATAAAAAAATATTTTTTTGTTATTGTAAATAATGTTTGTTATTTATGTTTATCAAGTTTTATGTAATTAATATTTTTACGTTTTGATTGATCTAACATGTTTTTGAACTGAAGTGACAGGATTTAAGACTGTGCGGAAAGGCAAAGATCCTTTAACCATAAAGACTTAAGAATGTATCTTAGGTATGTCATGTTTACTCTTTTGATGAGCGTAGAAAGTAATTTTGACACTTTCTTGACCTTACCTTAAATATTGTTTTATTTTCTGCGGTTCTCTTACGCCTTGTAGTTAAAATAAGGTCTGTAGTCTTATATCCTGTCAGAAGTTTTTTTCTATTTTTCTATCAGGGTTTTTTTTTACTCCGGTATACTATAATATTAATGGCTGTTCGTTTGTATGATTTTCTCTTGTATGAGGGGTTAGTTAAAATATCAATCAAATAGCAGAACTGCCGCATTGATACCTAAATAATTATGGATAATATGGAAATTTTCTAGTTTATAAGGTGTGTTTACACCTTATAAAGAATAAATCTCAAATATTTGTCTGTGTCCACTTATTTAAATCTAAATAAACGAAATGTCAAACAAAATTCTGTTCTCACTTCTTTAGCATTGGTTGGTTTTATGTTCTCACTTTTTGTTTTGAGTTTGTATTGCGGGCGGCCATCTTCTGTTCTCTTGTTTACGCAGACAATTTTAGGTGTTAGGGCACTTCCATATTATTAAAACTTCCGTGTGAGGACCTGATTTACCAATATTGGTATATAACTTTGGTTTTGAATTAAAACTCTTTTTTTTTAATGGCTTCAACGAAACGTTAATAAAACCAATGCCCGAAAAAAATATTATTTATTTCTGCGACAAACAGTAGTGGAGAAATAGTGGAAGTCCTAGCTCGCGAATGCAGAGTCCTTAAAATTTTCGCTGATTACTGTCGAGCGATTTAACGCTACCACATACTCTGCCTGAGTGAGTGTGTGATTTTATCTAATAACTTTAACTTTTTATTAACTTTTTAATTTCTGTTTCAGCCAAAATTCTACGACGGGGATAAGACTGATGACAATTCTAACAATCATGCGTCCAAGGAATCAACTAATAACTAGAAACATGCTCTAAGATCGACTATATATCTATTCAAGTAATATACTATTACATTTTTATAAATTCCTTATCAGGATATCCTTATTTTCATTTTAAAGATAAAATGTAATGAAAAATTCTTGGTCGATGGGACAACCGTCTTGACTTGTACACGGTTGGCTCAGTGGTTGAGTACCATTCTGAGTCGTGTTCGGAAACGTAACACTTTAACACTGGGTAGTGTCACAGAGTGCGATAAAAATATTGAAAAATGCTTAGAGAAGAAGAGATGCATATAGTGTAGTGACATTACCCAGTGTTAAAGTGTTAGTGTGTTAGTTTCCGAACACGCCCCTGCAAAAGCAAAAGACGTGGGTTCGAGTCCCTGCAAATTTTTCATCGTATTTTATCTTTAAATTCAATATAATATGTAATATACTAAGAACAAAGTAAAAAAAAATACTAATCCCAAATTAGAAAAAAAAAGAATTTTCACCATATTGCCTTCTAATTTTAGCTTTTAGTAAGTTAATATTTGTTTTTGTCTAATGTACAAAATTCTTTGTACATATTAAATTTTCACTTTATTCTTAGAAATTAAAAACAACAGTCTTGTATTGATCGTAAATTTTTTACTTACTTTTTTTAACTTAGATTTTCTTCTATGATATAACATTATGGTTATTGAAATCCCAAAAACATGTCCTGTTTTGGATATAATTCTAGAACTCGAAAATACATGGGTTTGTAAATAGTAATATTATTATTATAAGGTATAAAGAACATAAACTTCTTTAAAGAAATACCTATATCGCTCAAAGAGAACTAACATCTTGAGTTTTTTTTTAAATAATTATTGTTCGGCAAAATATAGTAAGGGGCCCGATTTAAACGCATTTGACTTGCATATCGATTCGAAATATTTCAGTAAAAAAATACAGTTTTCTATAGGAAACTGTCGTTTTCACTTGATTGTTTCGAACGGACATGGAAGTTGAGAAATTATCAAAAATATTTCCCATCCAGAGTATATATTATAACCGCCTCAGTGGTCTAGTGGTTCGGACCGTCGGTGTTGTATCCGAAGGTCGTGGGTTCGATTCCCACTCAAAGCAAAATAGTTTTAGTATATTTTTCTATAGTTTGCTTTGGTGTGGGTGTCTATAAAAATGTGTATTGTATTGGAAATGTCCTATATATTATTATTTAAGGTACGTTTTTATTTTTGTTTATATGTGTCAACTAACATGTAGAGTTGCAACATTAAGAAGCCAGGAAAAGGACTATTTTCAGTGATATCAGTTTTTTTTTATTGAAAAAAGAAAGTAGAGGTGTAAATATTACTTACTCGATCCTTTAAAGTATTTTTATTTAAAAAATCTATTAACTTTTGAAAATACACCCAAAGTTTGATTTATGCTTCTAAACATCTTTAGTTGTGATTTCAATACTTAACAGATTTTTTATAAAGAAATTTTTTAAGTAGGATCAATTAAATAAAATCTACACCTCTTGTTTTTCCAAAAAAATACTTTATTTTCTCTGAAAACAATATTTAGATGTTTTTTGACGTTCTAGTTCACGAATCCTTTTTCTGTGCACTTAAGACATATTTATATTTCCTCTGCATGAGAATCAAACCCACGATATCTGGATTTAGGGTAAATTTTTAAGAACTGACAAATTGTATGAAGAATGAATAAATTTGATTCTTCATGCAAATTAACTATCTAATAACTAAAAAAAACCCTTAATACTATAAAATAAATGATTGATTTTTAACACAATATCCTTTGCTATATTTTGCCGAACCTTTTTTTTTATAAATATAATTTATTTGTATATTTAGGCCTAAATATATGGTTCTAATAAATATTTATAACTTGGGACTAAGTACATAACATAAAGGAAGAATGGCCTATATTTAAGCAATAAAAAAAAAGATTTAGCTTTATATTATTTATCTAGAAATATATTTTAGTTAATTAAAATTTAACTTCATAGTCCATTTAAGTATATTTTATTAAACATTTATTATAATTTCATATGTTATTATTATTACTTGTACTGTTAAAGGGTTGTTTAAAAAAAATAACCCATTTTAGTTGAAGGTTTTTTTTTTATAATAGGCAAGGGGTTTATTAATGATGAACTGTGAATAACTATTTTGTAGTTAAATACACTATCCTAATGCGCTTGACATCAAATGAGTGATATAAATAAATAAGGTCAAAATTATTATATAAAATATATAACTATTGTTATATACTATGTCCATTGTTTTTGTAACATTATTAAATGTATAACAATTAAAAGTCTTTTCTAAATTAGTTGGAAAGTATATAGATATCCTATAATATCCATAGCCCCCGTAAAAGTTCAAAATAATAAAAATAATGAAGGGTATTTGTATTTAATAATTAATAATAAATAATTAATTATTTATAGTTAATTTTAAGTAATTCAACTTAAAGTCTAAAATAATCTATAGATTAGGTCACAAAATTAAATTACTTGTGGAATTACTAAAAAAAAAATTAAGTTATTATTTTATAACTTTTTTTTGTAATTGCATTATTTTTTTAAATAAAAAAAAATGACCTAATCTATTGACATTGAAAAACACTGACTATTCACGTAGTTATAATTAACATTCAATACTTAATTGTTTTGTTACAAAAATATATAAAAACTTGTTAATAAATTGTTCAAATTTCTGTTGAGAAAATATACAATAATATTTTTAACACTTTGTTTAATTTTTAAAATTTCCCAACCGAAATCCCAAATAATTATCTTTGAAGTGTGTTGATCTGCCATTCGATGATACGTTAAGGTGTCGTCAGTCGTGTTGACGCCCTACACAAACTTACTTTTAGTATAACTTCAGTGTTTTTTTTAGTGGAGCACAGCATGTGACTTTGTATCAACATGGTCGTAAGTAGACCTAAAAAATCCATAAATGGGGTTGATCAATATATTGTTCAATATTATAAATATTAAAGGTGTGAATACGGTTTGTGAGGTTGGTCGCCTTGATGGTCATCCTTGTGAATATACTTCTGAGAAAAATGAAAAAAAGTTATTTTTATTTCGAAATAAAAACACTGTTTTTCTAAAATAAATGTTGGTTAAAAAATATAAATATATGTTTAGAAATTTAAATCTAATATTATTTTTGTGATACGTCATTATAGATGGCATCACGATGGCATAGAAAGCAGGCTGCTTTAAAAAAATAATGATTGGAAGTTGACATGTCAATGTGACAAGCAAGCGTTTCTATTGGTTAACGCGAAGTGAAATGAAAATTTGGGTTTGATAATACTGTACAGTTTAGGCGTTGTGCGTGTTTCTAGAAACTCATCTTCTATACAAGTGTATACGTATCATCACGAGTGCCTTACGGCGCCCGAGACCGCCTAGACGGCCTCAGGGGGTACCCTGAGGCCGTCTAGGCGGTCTCGGAGCGGAGGGATTTTAATCCCACCTCGTCGTAAGCGTGTCACAAGTGGCTAGCTCGTCGCGATGTTTTGAATATTGAGTAATAACCCATCTATAAACAGTTTCACAAGTTGGAATGGTGAAACCGGGACCGACAGCTTAACGTGCTCTCCGAGGCTACTATAGTGGCGTTGTCAAACAAATGTACATATTTTTTTAAATTATAATCTCATTGGTACACACCGGGATTCGAACCAAGGACCTAAGTGTTTTTAAGTCCAATGTCTAACCAACTCGGCCACCACGTACAATAATGTCTGTACAAGTGTGAAGCTTTATTATTGTCATTACCTAAAAGGATAGCAATAAAATTTAAAAATAATACTTTTTTCTTATTGCCATGCTGTAAAATACATTAAAAACAATTTATATTATATTACACATTCATTTAACAAAGGTGCACAACATTTTGTCCAGCCTATATCCTGCACAAATAAGCACTTTCAGAGCATGAGAAGTGAAAATAATATTATATTATTGAGCAGGTATACCAAGGGCGTAGCCAGGATTTCATATCGGGGGATTTGAACCAAAAAAAAAAAAATACCATCGTCAATTGGCCCCTGCCGCCCATGAGGTCCATTATTTATTATACATCATTTTCTTTCATAGTACCTACAAACGCGACAGACCTAAGACTGAAAAGAATTGAAATGGTTGTTTTGTATTAACCAATTCTTCGGAAAACCTTGCCTTATCTCATATACTCACGATTTCTGAAGCATTTATACCTACATAAGTGGTTATTATGCGCTGAGAATACTATGGAATTTGGGCATTCTCCTTTGTTGAAAACAAGTACCTAGATACAGTGGAAAAAAAACCTATTTAATATTTATTTTATGTAATCCCTTAAAGATATTTATGTTTGAAGAGTATATTTTTTGCGTAACCAAAGTATTTACTTTGGTTACGCAAAAATATTAATTATATAAATGTTAATTTTTATGATGACTTATATATTCTTATATATAAATTGTCATAAAAATTAACATGATTTTTATTTATATTGAAAATAGGTATAACGTTTTGAAAAATAACAATATTTTTGTATGTACTAACCATTCAATATAATAAAATATTTAAGACAGCCTCCGTAGACTAGTGGTTGCGCCTTTGGCGTTGTATCCGGCGTTCGTTGGTTAGATTCCCACCCAGGGCAAAAAAAAATATAGTATGTTTTTTTCTGTACAGTTTGTCATAAAGAAATTAGGCTAACAAAAACAAAATTTCCTGCAACAAAGTAACCTGATGGCCACATTCTGTTTCTTATAACGTGAGCGTAAGATTGTCAAAATAACGAATTCCGATTAGCGCTCTCTCCTCTAATCGGCGAAGGTTAGCTACTCTCATTGGAGGAGAACGCACTAATAGCGGAAATCGTTATTTTGACAATCTAAAGATCACGTTATAAGAAACAGAGGCTCTACCATGGCAACAGCCAATAGGATCGCTTTATTCAATACTGTTACCAAAAATAAAGCGGCCCTATTGGTTGTTGCTCACGTATACGTATTCGAACACGTTACGTTGCTACAATGCGCAACCCATGGTAGAGCCTCAGAATGTGGCCACTGCTGTAAGCCTGTATGCATTACTTCTATTGTGGTCCTGCTGTAGACACACTACTTCGGCGGGACCACAAATGCACGTTAGAACGGAATGATAACCATAGTCAAAGTCAAAATCATGTAAATCTTTACATATATTTTTGAAGTCAAAAAAAAAAAAAACAATGAGGCCTTAAAGTGCGTTTGGTTTTGGCTATTCAATAACAAAAGAACGACAAATATTTATTATACCTCGATATCAGATTTAGAACTTAAACGTGATGATATGGAAATCTTAATATGAAAACACTTAGGTCCCTGGTTCGAATCCCGGTGTGTACCAATGACTTTTTAATTAAAAAAAAAATATGTACATTTGTTTGACAACACCACTATAGTGTCTCGGAGAGTACGTTAAGCTGTCGTTCCCGGTTTTACTATACCAACTTGTGAAACTGTTTATAGATGGGTTATTGGGTCTAATCAATACATCGCGACAAGCTAGCCACTTGTTCGGTGTAGACTCATACCATCGGCTATGACGAGGTGGGATTCAAACTCCTCCGCTGGGGCCGTCTAGGCGGTCTCAGACGCCGTAAGGCACCCGTGATGATATGTATAATATGAAAAATACCTACCGAACCGAACACACACTACATAACCAACTAGTGTAAGACAAGGTGGTTAGCTGATTCCATTGACCTGTCAATCATTATCTGCCATACAAGAGAGCCACCAAGGCGACCAACTTCACCGACCATGTCCACGGCTTAAATATTTATTGTAAATAAAGGTAAGTACCAAATAAAATCGCGATCATACGTGTTGGTCCTGATGGTGTCAAACTTTCCTAATATATACTAATTTTTATAAGGCTATACACAAGTGCGACCTGCTACAATATAACTAGTACTAACAACCCCCTATCCCCATTACCAAAAAAAAATCCTGGACCGCCCCTGGGATCAAAACAGACGTCTGTGCCATATAGTGAAACAGCAAACTATTATATGTTATATATACTATATACTCGGAGAGCACGTTAAGCTGTCGGTCCCGGTTTCATTATACCCACTTGTGAAACTGTTTATAGATGGGTTATTGAGTCTATTCAAAACATCGCGACGAGCTAGCCACTTGTTTGGTGTATACTCATACCATCGGCTACGACGAGGTGGGATTAAAACCCCTCCGCTGGGTACCCTGGGGCCGTCTAGACGGTCTCGGGCGCCGTAAGGCACCCGTGAAGATATATCACTACATAGTATAAAATAAAGTCGCTTTCTCTGTCCCTATGTCCCTTTGTATGCTTAAATCTTTAAAACTACGCAACGGATTATGATGCGGTTTTTTTTAATAGATAAAGTGATTCAAGAGGAAGGTTTATATGTATAATAAGAAGGTTTATATTTAGTATCAGCATTGCACCCGTGCGAAGCCGGGGCGGGTCGCTAGTATATATATATACCTACTATGTTTATATATTAATGGGAAATAAAAATAAAAACATTTTATTATATGTAAAACTTTTATTCAATATAATTTTATTTTGTAAATCATTACTAATAAGTATAATGAATATTATGATATTTTAAAATAATCAACTAACGTCGCAATAAACTTAATCACAGACTCTTTATTAACTAATACATCTTGAAAACATAGTTAAGAAATAGTTTTAATGAAAATATAAATTCCTAAATATCTTGTAACAAAATAAAAAGTTATGCCAAAAATAACTAAAACATCTGGGGCTTTCATTTACTTAAATTTATACAAATAATAACATTTTATTGCAAACGCTTATTAAATAAAGATACATTTTAAAGAAGACAGGATTGAAATGCGCGAGAAAGATAAATAGATAAGATAAACAGTGTAGTGTTAATGTCCAAAATTCTTCCTACGTGGATACAGAATTCTTCATCAAAGAATACAAATATTTTCAGTAATATTATTTCAATACAAGTATTTATATTATTTTTATTCAATAATATAATTGCTTTCGCTATGCAGCAAGTATTCTCGGCACTCTGGATGCGACAACCGACTCACACTATAATTATTTTTAACCTATATAAATTAGTATTAGAATAATTTAAATTTGTTATACCTATTAATGCAATACCAACTATGAATATATAATATTATAATTTTACATATAATTGTATTAAGATTTTACATTTGGCCCTGCAATGATAAAACTATGTATTATGTATTAATTTCGCTATATATAAAACATATTTTATATACATGTATGTATATATACAGGGTGACTTTGAAAGGATGTACTTTGGGCTAATAAGGTTCTGCTGAACAAATAAAACAACTTTTCCCCTGGAATCTGTGTCGCAAATGAAAAAAAATAGCCTTCTCCATACAAACTAATAATGCTATAACCATTTTTTTATGGGGACATTTTTCTAAAGGTAATTCATTAGCTGATACGAAGACAATATGTATTTGTTGGAGTAATTTTAAGCGTATAGAGGTTCATATGGAAATTTATTTCCTGGGCTTTTTTTTGAGGATTTTTTTTTAATATTAGGGAGCGTTCAATTACGTATTACGTAACGCAATTCTTGAAGATTTTTGACCCTCCCTTCCCCCCATGTAACGTGCCGTAACGTTGTTATGTACCCCCGGAAAAAAAAAAGTAAAATTTTAAGGCATTTTTTTTGATATATTGTAAAGAAACACTCTGTATATATGAAACATAGATATATATTTGAATGAAAATATTGTTATCCCTATAGCAAAAACCATATGTAAAAGAGTACATACGAAAGTTTTCAACAATCATAATGCATTAAGAGCACAGGAAATGTATTCTAGAACTCGAACATCTTAGCTCCTGTAGCGCCAAAGTGTGTGTTAAAGTAATGGGCTTCTAAGAAAAATAAAAAAAGGAATTTTTATTTGTGATTTCGAAAATATAGGCTATAATAAAAACAAATTTCGTTTTTATCATTTTTTTAAGATATTCATGTCTGAACATTTTAATCCATTATTTTTGTGATACCTCATTCTCACACAAGCAAAGAAAACGGACTGCTTTAAAAAAAAATATATTGGAAGTTCATATGTCAATATCACAAGCAAGCATTTCTATTGGTTACCGCGAAGTGAAATTAAAATTTGGGTCCGATAATACTCTACAGTTTATTAAGCGGTATACGTGTTTCTAGAAACTTATCTTCTATACAAGAAATCTTGTGAAGGTTTATTATTGTCATTACCTATAACAATCTCATATATAATTTCATGTATAATATCTCAAAAACTAGTTAATTATTTCTAAAAATAAACGAAAATACTTTATTTTTATATATTTTCTTATTATTGGCTATATTTCGAAATAAAAAATGGTTTTTTTTTTTATTATTTTCGTCGGAAGCCCATAGTAACGATTAAGGTTTAAAAATGTCATTGAATGTACCAGCTGTCATTCGACTAAAAATAAAACTGGTACCTTCGACGACATGTTTAACCTTAATCGTTACAATTACTTTAATGTACAATTTGGTGCAACTCAGCCTTAGCTTGCTTTCATTATTTTTTTTTTTTAAATCCTGACTTCTTAAACGTCTTTTTTTTGTTAGACCATAGATCTTCCACGCGAATATCTCGCCCATAGACTTATTTAAAATGACATTGTACATTCTTAATTAGTAAGCTTTTCGATAGACAAATTAGGTAGCGGCTAACTCGAACCACTGCCGCAGGGCGTCGGCGAGTACGGTCGGCAGCGTGGTCATGTCCCGCACTAGCACGTAGTAGGGAAACGGGAACGTGTCGAGGTATGACGCGAACCCGCTCAGACTGTTCGTGGTAGGGTCGAATACGGGACGACGGATGTCTATTATGGAATCCTGAAATACAAACGGGAAAAATATTATTCTGCTAGGTCGACTAGTTTTGAATACAAACGCGAATTGACCAGTAGGTACGTCTATTACGTGCACAACATTAAGCTAAACTTTAACCAAAATGACGTAGTTGTCTATCAATTTTCAATGTCACCAGGGGGGTAACCACCGACTCCGATCTCGTGAGTTCTCGTTCGAGTTGAGATCAAAAATGACGTCATTTCATACAAATCATATTTACAAACTTCATAATATTATAAATATTTTTTTGTCATTAATTAGGTACTCGAACTAGTTATGCAGTGGGCAATTCAAATAACGATGTTTCACTTTTCGTAGTACTAAAAACATCGTTTTCGATCTCAACTCGAACGAGATCTCATGATATCGGAGTCGGCGGTTACCCTGCAGGTTTGCGTTACGTTAGAATTGCATCATATCGATTAAAGTTTAGCTTAGCGTTGTGCGCGTAATCACCCCGCAGGGTCAATTGTCTTAAATTGGCTTCAATAGAATTGTACTTGCTTCATAATATAATTATGTTCGTTTTTTTTACAGTTTTCTACGGGCGATGGGTTAGCAGAATACCAAATTGTGCTATTGTGACAAATTAAGCTATTGCGATACGATTATGACACGATTGATTTAAAGTTAATTTAAGACATAGACTATTGACGTAGAGGTGTAGTGGTTGTATTATTTTATACAGTAGTTGAGTTTTTTTGCTAACGTAGCGTTAATACGTTAGAAACGTCAGGCTCTACGAATATGAAAGGTCTTTATACTGTTTTCAACAATAAAGCGAACCATCAGGCCCCCAACGTATTAACGCTTATGGTGAATCCACAGACAGATACCGAATGATTGATGCCCAATTCCACCAACGATCCCTAACTCTAAAGGAGCCCCTAAATAATAATTTTGACATATTTGCTATGAAACAACTGTCATTAAAATTGTCCCTTAACTTAGTTAGGGGCTCCCTTAGAGTTGATGAAATCGGCATTAGTCACTGTACAATGACGTACTAATAATGATTCATTGAATGATGATAGCTTACCAGCCTAGAGGTTAAGTCGCTATGCAACTGGTAATAAGGTTAAGCAAATGACAACACGGCCGGACCTGGGATGGGTGACCGCTTTATACAACTAGGATATACCATCATAAACCCTGTAACAAGTTCACCACTTGTTAGGTGTTGCCTCTCAACATCATCAACGAAATAAGGACTGGTTAATCCCTCCGCTGGGTACCCTGAGGCCGTTTAAACGGTTATCGACAGACAAAAAGGCATCCGTGATGGTATTTATTATTTTATTTAATGATAGCTTGACAATTGACAATGTTGAAGTACATAACTTTTGTTTACTGTGCAATAAAGTGTTTAATAAAATTAAATAAATAGCTTACCTTATTATCCGGGTTATCAATGATAACATAGACCAAGAAGATGCCATGTTGTCTGGCCCTCCGAACAGCCTGCACGACCCTGGTTTCTCCCTCAGAGTATATCCCTCTGCCATCGCTCACAACCACCAGAAGCTTAGCATTGACAGCGTCAGAGCTCACAGACTGCTCGTCAAACATGATGGTGCAGAAGTCGAGTAGCTCAGCGATCTTCGTCTTGGTTTGGTCAAACAGGAGACGTTCGACGACCTTCCCGCCCGAATGCTCAGAGAACTGTTCGGCGAACGGGTGAAGGAGGGTCGGTTGTTCGCCGAAACTTAATACTGATAAGTCACCGGATTCCAGCAGGTTTAGTGCCTGAAAGTGGAAGGAACTATTATGATAATCATGTCAAGGGGAAATAAATATATCTCATAATAATTAATATGTAAACATGAGTTGTTTTCAATAATCAATTATACTTATGGCGTCTCTCGACATTTTTAAGAAATTACTCTTATCTAGAAATGATTCAACGGCACAATTCAGGTTAAGTTTAAACATACTCGTATATATATTTTCTTATATTATTTATGCATTGTATGTAGTTGTATATTTGCGTATCTATAACTGTGTGTAGTTTATGTATTTTGTTTTTGTTTGCCTTAGGCAAATGGCAGCTTGCCTTTGTACAAAAATTTTAGTGGATTGAAGAATTTCAAAAAATAAATAAATTCGTAGGTTAAGTCTTGTCTCTTTTCACCAAATGTCATGTTAAGTAAGAATAAAAGAGGCAGACTTTACTTGAGTAAATATTTTATGCATTGAGGTCTTTACAGGAATTTTATTTGCTTAATAATAATGCTATTAATTAACTTTTTGCGGTCGAGCAAATCGTCCTGAATAATAATTATAATAAAAATCTTTATTGCATCAAAAAAATTATGTTTCACAATACTTTCAGGTTGTCGTGATACCCGTACTAGGGTAACCTGTATGACAGGTATCAGTTTCCTTCCAGGTGACACTAATAAAAAAGAATTAAGAAAAAAAAACATTATAATAACTGATACTGATTGTCCTCTCTAGACGTCAGTGACACAATAACAATTTGAATATAAACTAAATTACATTAGAAGAGAGGGTGTGTATATGTGTTATGTGTGTGTGTGTTTGTGTGTGTGTGTGTGTGTTTGTGTGTGTGTGTGTGTGTCATAAAAATATGCATATACAAATTTTATAAATGTTATTATTAAGGCTGTGACTAAACAGAACAATAACTGAGTGCACAATGATTCCTTAGGAAATAACATGCAATAATTGCTCAGTATCATAATATGTCTGTGTCAGAAACCACTTGGTCACGATCTTATTTAACTTAAATTTAGTTTTTTTTTTATTTTTATGAGGAAAAAACATTATGTGTGGCACATAAAAAAACAAATGTGAACAATGAATATGAATTTTAATCAATAAATGAAATAAATATTAGAGTTTTTTTGAGGATAGCCTGAAGACTGTAAGCGCGTGTTTGTGTTATATTGATATTTGAATGTATCTATGGATACAATCTGGTAGACCCTTTGGGCGGGTGGTGTGCTCAAAAATTATATACGAGTATAATACTTACTTGCGAAACCAGTGCCAAGCTCTCGAAGGCTAGTTCCTTAGACCTGTTATCGGCCATAGAGCTGGAGTCGTCTATGGCCACAGCTATCTTGTAGTCTCGTTTGGCGGGACGAGTGCGGCGCAGCCAGATGCGGTCCTTGCGGAACTGGGACGCGATGTAGGGGATCACGCGACGCATGTTAATGCGGCGCCCGCTACGGTAGTCACCTGAAATATTGCATGTATTATAATTTGTATGTAGATACTTCATAGTTAAATTTATAAGATTACTGTATAATGACAGTATTTTTTGTGACGAAATGATTTCGGTGTTTGTGTTATTAAGCTTCTATTAAATGATTAAAGCGTGCACGCAAACAACACAAAGGTCATACAATTTACTACCTGACGTATAATTGTGCACTATTATTGGCTTTTATTTCATCATACCAGCCTTACACACGTCCACTGCTGGACATAGGCCTCCCCCAAGGATCGCCACAACCGGTTCTGCGCCTCCTGTAGCCACCTCTTCCCGCGACCTTTTTCAGGTCGTCGGTCCATCCTGTGGGGGGCCTGCCTCTGCTTCGTCCTCCAGCACGCGTTCGCCACTCGAGAACCTTAATGCCCCAAGGCCACTGTTCTGCGAGCTATGTGGTCTGCCCACTGCCACTTAAGCCACTTGTCAATATGTTTTTTCAATATGCTTTTAGTTCAATCAAATGTTAGAACTGTGATTTTTGGAAAAATATAATGTCAAATATCTCGGCTCCAATATAGTTATTTGCCATTTGTTTCGTTTATACTATTCCTTCGAAATATACAATTTTCATGAGTGGCCGTGAACATTGTAAACGACGCCAAGTTTACCCGATGCCCTTATTACATGTTTATATAGTTAAGCAGAGTATAATGTTGTCACTTACCAGCTAATCTAGATCGGGCGGTGGGTTCCAGCACCAGCCGCAGTCGTTCGCAGAGCGCGCGGGCTTCCCCACTGCTGCGGACCCACAGCGCGCGCCACACCTCGCTGGCGGAGGAGGAACCCACCACCGGCTCCAGGTGCCCGCGGAGCTTTATGTACTCTTCTCGAGACAACTCTGCTTCTAGGGTGTTGCTTGAATCGTCTCGTCTAAACATTGTAAATATATAAATTATTAAAAAATTTCGGGTGTAAAAAAAAAGAGAGCTTAGAACCAGAAAAGGATTATCAAATTTCATTACAAAATTCCAGATGAACTAACAGTTTCAGCCTATAGACAAGACATACTGGTATACTCTCTCTCGGTGCTTGAAGAAAGTAATACTTATAGAACTCACTGTTCCGTGGGAAATAAATATTCCTAAGAACCACACCGTCAAGTCGAACAAATATTTTATCTCACCAATTAAATTACTAGATAAAACTCAACTTTATGCAGTGAAAGTTGGTGCAAGAGGAATTCACGCGAAGTCTTTGCATCGTCTATTGAAGGATCAGCCGTCGGAACTTTTATGGAGCGTGTTTCCAAAATGGCGCTAACAGGATCATATAGTATTTGGTTGAGTAGAGAGGGTAGTGAACACAGTGCAGGTGAGAGTTCAAAAGCCTTTAAACCTTCTTCGCGGTCTCAAGTCCGGGAACGATGCAGTTTATTCCCCTGCCTTCCAACCACGCCATAGACACGCAATATTACCCTGTTTTGGAACGCAGCCCTTGTTAATTAATAATTCATTAAAAATAGTCCGAACACTGTAGTCACCTTTATAGGATACTATTATGTAAAAATGTAATAATTTTGTAATATAAGCATTCGTAGTGATCTTAAGTGTGAGTGTAGCATTAATGCAATGAACTCGATATCTTAATGAATCCGTTAGCTTAAACAAAATGGCGGTACCAATTTTATCGTTGGTTAAATATTCAACCCTCTTCACTTGATACTGTAAGTTTTGTATGCATACAGACATGTCGTTGCTCACTCCCACCTAGTCCATTTTTAATTCCTTTCCATCCTATTATCCCTCTTTCACTAATAATAACTTTAAACTACCCTACACTTAAACATTGGTAAAATTACTTAACCAAATTCAGAATCTCTTCCTTTTTTTGAAGTCGGTTAAAAATATCTCTAAACCACAGCTTACCTAGTATGGTAAGTAGTCTCCCCTCCCCTGGGTACAGTATAAGTGGGCACCGAGATCCCCTCCACCTCTACTGCAGTATCTCCACTCTTTTCTTCCCCGGGTTCATTGTTCTGACCACCCTTTTCGTCATTCTTGTCAGATTGCTGTTTAGTTCTCTCAGACTTTAGTTCTTTTTCTGATTTTTCAACCTGATAACAAATTAGGATATTAAATTTAGATGAACATAAAAATACCCATAATCAATATCGAAAATAAAGCCATTTAAATAAGAGACCAGTTGTTTGAATTCGTGTTTTTTTTTATTAATGTATCCTCCATTTTTCTCAAAAGCTCTAAAGAGAGAAAAACTTTAAATTTGGTACAAAAAGTCATAGTCTTACGTAAGTCTTTTTAACAGCAACTTAAATTAATTTTCAAAATTATAAAAAAAGGTTATAATAACATTTGCTCTGACCTGTATATCATCATCATCCACTTCCATAGGCAGCTCGTCTTCTGGCTGCAGTTCTTCTGCCTCCTCGTCTTCTTGCTGAATAGTTGGTTGTTGTTCCGCCTGCTCTTTTGTTGCTGCGTCAACGGCCTGAATAAATATTATCAGAATTTAGATTTCTTTAGGCCAATTGACCGGTCTCGTTACCACCGCCCGTACAGATGCAAAAACCGTCAAGTGACCTAGTCATGTTTCAGTTTTAGTCTGTGGGTCCACCGGTTTTCAGGAGACTACTGCAACGATTTCTTGTCGAGGTGGTATTCTCCTTTCAGGGTGCGGTTACGAAATAGGTTGAATTGACAATAAGGCAGCCAGTATATTAAAATGTATAATAATGCAATTTCGCCACCAATTTCGTAATCGCATCAATTAGTCGTAATAGTTGGAGCGATCAATTTTGTTTAAGAACAATTATTGATCGACCGCATTCATGGACTTTGTAGGTCTGCTTACCACCAGGTAGATACAAAGTCACATGCGGTGCTCCAATAAAAAAAAATGCCTAAGCTCTAGAAGCACATTCATCCATTGCTATCTATATATTACAGTACCTGTATGTCATCTTTATGCGCTTGTTTAACGTGTTGGTAGGCATCGGCTTCCTTGTCATCGTTGCAGGTATCGTCTGCGCCTTCATCCATTGCTTCCTCATCTTTTTCTACGTTCAGAGTGTGGGTTTTCTTCTGTTTTTTGTCTGTTACTTCAGCTAAAATTAAATTGTCAATAAAAGTTTCATAAAAGATATCGATTTTAATACCGGTATGAGTTTATAGTAGCTAGCATGCAATTATATTAATTCAACAAAAAAAATTAATATATCTGACAAATCTATAAAAAACTGTTTATGTGTATTTTCCAGTTGTTTGATTTTTCTTTGATATCGCTGTTTCTGTGTTAAGGGTTCTATAGTCGTCTTGACCCCCATACAAACGTACTTCAAAGTTCAATTATTATTATTATGGTGGTTGTTGTACGCAAAAATATTTTGGTTGTAATAAATATTCTTGTTTTATAATATAAAAAAAGTTACTTTTCGGATTTAGAAAAAGATAAAAAATAATACCTAACACAAAAAGATTAATTATAAATAATACAAAGACCGACGAAAATATTATTTTAATTCTGCGACAAACAGTAGTCAACAATACTGGAAGTGCGAAAGCTCATTTTGTATCAAAACCCACATATTTCGCAATTACGAATGCAGTAACCTTAATGATATTTGGTTGGTTATGTAATAATTGTTGTGCTGAATGTTTAAAATTTAGTTTAAGAATATTAAAACGCTAATGGCTATACCTAAAGTCCTTTCCTGTTCCGTAACTCCTGGTTTATTTTCAAATTGCTTTCGTTTATCCTTCAGGCTATTTGCGTCGGCTTGGTTGGCCTTATCTTTTTGACCTTGGTGACCTTTGTCGCTCTTGTCCAAATCCGCACGACCTGTCGCTTGTCTCTCATCACCTACTTGTTCTTGAGCTTGTTCCTAAAAATGTTCAAACAAATTAATAATAAGGGAACAAATAGTTTTATTACTTTGAGAATACAAACTAACATAGTCCAAGAATTTTTAGTTTAAGATATTTAATTATAAATCTACTATTACTATTTTTAACTATGAAAATATCCATTCATGCTTGGAGATTTTTATTTTAAGGTAATATATGTAGTTTTAAAAACTTACAAAAGGTGCAGTATCGTCATCTTTTTGCTGTTCCGGATTGACTTGTACATTATCATCAGTTCCCTTATCCATTTCAGCGCCTTCCGCCTGTTCTTCCTGAGATGCATCATTATTAGATGGATTGGCATCAGGATTGGGATCTTTTTTTTCCTCAACCTCATCATCTTCATTAATTTTATCCGGATTTTTAGGAAGATTTTCTGGATCTTTTGTATTTTCTTCAGAATTTTCTAGATCTTGTTCTTTTTGTTCTTCATTTTCTTGTTCGTCGTCATTATCAATGTCATTTTCTCGAGTAGCATCATCACCTTCTTTGTCATCTTCATTTTCTTTTTCCTGGTTTTCGTCTTTATTATTTTCTGTTTGGTTTTCCTATAAATTATTAAAAATAATAGCAAAATGTCACATAATAGAAATACAATAAAACACCTTCACTTCATAACAATGTAAAGTTCAGTTAAAATTGTTTAAGTAATTTTTTTACCTCTTGTTCGTTGCCGTCCCCTTCGTCATCGCTAGAGACTTGTAATCCTTCGTCATTTTTTTCCTTTTCTTCATTTGCATCTTCTTCATCTTCCAAATTTTTAGGTATATCTTCTTTTGTTATTTCGAACGGATTTTCACTTTCTGTTTCTCCATCCTATGACATAAAATTGTATATGTAAAAGACCACATTTGTATGTTGTAGCTTAATGAAATAAATATTCCAGTTTGTGACCAGAACAATATTTCTAAATAGTTCCAAAGATGAACAGATTAAAATAATTACCTCTTCTCCATTTTCATTTCCATCCAAGTTCATATTTTCAGGCAACTCAAAGTCTTCAGGTTCAGGATAATTTGGATCTATCCCATGTTGTGCATCAACCTAAAATATAATAAAAACAATAAATGCTTAATAAGATTTTAGTATGGCGGGCAAGACAGATTTATTTTTGTAAACAATTTATTCTTTAATTAAATAATTATTGTTAATGGATCTTACAATTAAAACAAAACAATTATACCCAAACATTTAACATAATGCTTGTAAAAAATTATACAAATATGATCTAAAATGTCAATATAGTATAAATTCATTTAGGGTGGGTTCGACCAAACTTTCGATATCTGCCGATTAATAACCAACAGTGTTACATCGCGACGAGTAACCACTTGTTAGGTGTATACTTATATCATCGGCTACGACGAGGTGGGATTAAAATCTCCTCCGCTGGGTACCCTGAGACCGTCTAGGCCGCCGTAAGGCACCCGTGATGATATATATATTTTGACAGCCCCCGTAGACTAGTGCTTGCGCCTTTGGCGTTGTATCCGGAGGTCGTGGGTCGATTTCCACCCACGGCAAAAAATATTAGTACGTTTTTTGTGTACAGTTTGTCATGGTCTGGGTGTTTATAAAATATAATATGTACTATATGGTTGCTTCTGGTACACATAGTGCAAGCCTAGAGCTTAGTTTGTGACCAGAGCAATATGTGTAATTTGTCCCACATATTATTATTTATTTATTATATGTAATTTAAACAGCTTATATATATATACAAGGTGAATTTGAAAGGATGTACTTTGGGCTAATATGAGGTTCTGCTGATCAAATCGAACAACTTTTCCCATGGAACCATGTGTCGCAAATGAAAAAAAAATATTGTCGTTAGACCAAATGTATTTTAGGATAAATTAAATTATATGATGAATGACTGAGTAACACAATTTAAAAAAAATCTTTCGTTATATGAAATTCTATAGAAATGTTGATGCTTTAAAAACTATCCATACATGTAGTGGACTGGTTTTTTGTTGTAATAATAAGCTATTTGGCTACATTAAAAATATACTATAAATTGTAGTCATCCTATCAGATAATGGGGTAAAGAAACATATTTCAGTTTATTTTAAACTAAATTATGTATATTTTTTGTTGATTACGCGAAATAAAATTGAATATTTTATTTTGTCTATGATAAAAACATTTATGATTGAATGAATGAATGAATGAATGAATGAATGAATGAATGAATGAATGAATGAATGAATAGTTTATTTACATTAAACTTAACCTAGGTACATTTATATTAATTAACAAAAGTAAATAAGTATAATGAATTAGTTTTATATAATATTGATAGTAGATAGTAGACAAAATTTAATATATTATAATAATAACAATATATTATTATTATACAATATAATATTAATAAGTAGTACAAAATTACATATTTTATAATACCTAATGGTTAACTATAATTATACATGCGCAACCAGCCACTGAACTAGGAATACCTGTATCTCAGAGATTCGATTCTCGTAGACCTTAATACCACATTAATCATTAACTCGAAGTTAACAATCATGTTATTCCAATTTATTTATTATTATTAATATTTTAATTATTATTATTATTATTTTACGTGATAACTTTCAATAAGTTTTCTGTTTCATGATATGATTTATTTTTAAGCCAGCAATTAACTATTTTTGTACATTCAAATTTTGTCATAGGATAAATTTTCAATTCTTTATTTAGTTTATTATATAAAAATACACCAAGGAAGGGGTAAAATTTTCTGATAAATGAAGTTTTAATAGCAGCATCATAGGGAAAAAGGTGAGTCTTCCGATTTACTACGGACTCATTGTAGTTTTTAATTGAAAGTTGGGAATGCTTTTTACTTATTATGTTTTTTATAAACAGTTGACGAACATTTAGCACATCACAATCACTGTACAGTAGGTGTGTAGGATATCTTATAGGACGGTATGTACTTACTTTAAGAATAGCTCGAATTGCTCTCTCCAAGGGCAAAAGAGTTGAGATGTTAGTATATTTTATAAGAGTAATCAATTAAGTCATCAAATAAAGATTCCATAATATTATTTTTATTAACTATTATAGATGTGTCACTATGTTTTAGACTGATGCTATTAGAATATGGTTTTATTATGCTGAGCCCTATTGCACTGAATTTAATACCCAATATCGTTTTTAAACAATAGTTTTTTAAACAATAGTTTTCTCATTCTCGACTGATTAATGTTTACGTTCTATTGTGGTTTTCTGGGTGTTACAATAAATCTTTAAGCTATTACTGAGGCAGTTTTTTTTTTATTTTCATAAAAAAACAATATTTTTAGCAGCTATCTAGGTTAACTTAATAAAAATTACTTAGATCAAAGTGATCTTCTCGCATAAAACATTTGTATGAGGTAAAATGCTCTTTGAATTTCTTCGAGATAACTGTATCCACATTTTCCGTCTTTTGGAATTCGTTGGAACAGAAACGTATTTGTACATTGTGGCACTACAAATGAGTGAAATTCACTTTCACTGCACTATTTTTCTAAGGTTATCAAACTTGTTTACTTGCGTGTGACGTCACACTTGACCGCCATTACCGAAACAGCGTTTTCAGCGCGATTGTGAAAATTTAAACTTTAACATTGATTTTTAATAATCCCGGAAATATTAATGTAATGCTAATTATGTAATGAATGAAATAAAACTAGTTTTAAAAATGAGTCAAATAGCTTATTGTGTGAAAATTCTTAAACATTTGTAAACAAATCGCAGTCTGTATCTCCTAACAGTTTATTCAGGCGTCCGGACATGCTGATTCTAATTTCAAGTACAAACTGAGGGTTCAAAACAATACACAAATGCTAAAATATAGACATAGGTCTTTTAAACATACAACGTGAGAAGATGAAAGAGAGATCCTCTTCTAATTTGCTATCCTTCCCTCTATTATTGTTTGTCATAAGTTTCCGTTGTGAAGCCCCTTGAGAGTTATTTTAATTAATATAATACGTACATGATCATCGTCAACTTCTTGATCTTGTATTTCATTGATGTCTTGTTTCTTGTCCTTTTCTTTCCCTTGGTTTCCGTCATCTGTCCCGTCTTCCTTTTCTTTAGCTGCCATTTCTTTTTCCCCAGTGCTTTCTCCTTTTCCTTTTTCTTCTTTATCGTTTTGGTTTTCCTCCTCGTCCACATCTTCATCTTCAGACCCCCATATTTGTTGATCTAACCTTAAAATTTTAAATAAAAGTAAGCAAAGCGTTGCACGGCAAATAATATCAATAATAATTCTTTTTTTATTACAATATTTTAAATTGGTATTAATCTCTATAATAAAATATTATTTATTTATAAAGTCTTACTTTTCTGCAGCATTATCAGTTTCACCCATTTGTTTGTCGGCGTCATCTTCATGGTCGTCCTGTTCATTTTCATCTTCGTCTGTAACATTAAGTACTCAATATTTATAATTTATATTATTAGTCTATTGTTAGATAAATTAAGTATTATTTTTTGGGTTCTTACCTTTTTTATCAACATCTTGTAAGTGTGATTCAAAATCATCTGTCATATTAACTCCCTTTTCTTCTTCTTTACAATCTCTCTCTTCTTCTTTCTTTTCTTCTCCTGGACGTTTAGCATCGTCTAATTGATCCTAAAATATAATCATTAAATTTAACTCTTTATGATTTACAGTTTATAGTTTATATAGTAGCTACATAAGTACTTTTACAATAGAAGTATAAACTTCTATTGTAAAAGTTAAAAAGTTTGTATGCAAGTTATAACTAGCTAGAGTCTCAGAGTTTACGTTTGATAGTTCTAGAAGCGGAGCAGTAACATAATTTAACCAAAAATCACGGGGCTCTATTAGTTTAGTTATAAAACTTAAAGCAGTTTCGGGTATTGAAAAATAAAATTATTTTAAACAAGTATTTTTTTCTCGTGTAAACCAAATAACAGCTAAAAGAAAATGTTTTAGTTCAAAAGTAAAGCCAAGAGTTTAACCAAAGTATACCTGATTTTCTATTTTATCTGAGACATCAGTTTTTCCTTCCCCGTCCCCAAGACCCGTACCGCCCGAAAGTTGTCCCGGACCACCCTCGCCTTCCCCATCCATATCAATGTCCGACGGTTTGCAGAATCTATTAGGTAAAATGTCAATAATTGTATTTTGGTTCATCTAAAATATAACGATTTTATTATATTGGAATTGAAAACGCTTACCCTTTAGTCGACAAGTCAGAGAAAATCTTCAAAAGGACAGAAAGCATTTTACAGGAAACGCGATGAACTGCAACTTGCTGAGTCAAAAAATATTGCACAAACAACATTAGCTGTTCGAAAATAGCTACTGTTTTCATTGCTACTTCTTTGACTAAAGCAGTGTCTACGTCCGCTGTTAAGACTTCAACTAATTTATTATTAAGTTTTACTGTTTTTTCAATCAATGCATCCATTTGTAAAATTTTAATATCACGAGTTAATTTATCTTGCAAGAGATCTTTCAAATGATTATCCTCTAAAATTTCTTTGGAATTAGTATCACCGTTTTGGGAACTCCCTTCTATTAGTTCGTCTATAGCATTAACAACATCGTCTTCATTTTTATCTTTTGGAGAATGTTCTTTATAGACGAATTGAATAACCAAAAGCATGGTAGCTATTAGATCTTCAGAATCTTTAGTTAACTCGTCAATAAGTTTCTTATTATCTTTTTCTCCTGTTATTTTAGTTTGAGATTCCAATGTCTGTAGTTCAATAATCGTATCTTCAATGTAAGAAGAAATTGTATCAATACTAATTAATAGAGGATGTCTAGGCTTATATTTGTTAATGGAAGAAGCTTTAAGGTTAAATTCAAATTCTTTAAGTAAAGCTTTAATATCGGCATTGATTAATGATAAATTATCATAAGCTTCTTTAGACACATCAATATGTAATTGAGAAATGTTAATAATTTTAATTGTTTTCCCTAAACTATTTGGAAGTATATTGTTTAGTTTAAGTAATGCTGTTTTATGTTTTTTAACCTTTCTTAAAATTGATTTTATGTTGGCATTTATTTTCTTCCATTCTTCACTGTTTTTATAACAATTTAGTATAGGAGAATCAGAAAAGACTTCATCAAATGAAGGTTCAAATTCTTCATAATATATTTTTTCAGGGCAAGATTTCAGAAGTTCTGCAAATTGTTCTAAAACTATACTGCTTTGAGTGTAACATTCAAAAGTTATATTAATTTTATCATTCATTATTCCAATATTGCTTGTTTCGTCTAAATCCAGTGCAGAAGTGAAACTTGCACCAATATTTCTTAGATCACAAACTTGTCTCGAAAATTTCGATATTAATTTCTTTTGATTGTTTGTCATACTCTGAAACCATTAACAACAGGTTAAAATAGTATATTTTTTAACTAAAAGCCTATAGGTTGAAAAAATTGAAATATTTATTTAGTTCATAATAAATAGGTACATACATATCATCACGGGTGCCTTACGGCGCCCGAGACCGCCTAGACGGCCCCAGGGTACCCAGCGGAGGGGTTTTAATCCCACCTGGTCATAGCCGATGGTATGAGTCTACACCGAACAAGTGGCTAGCTCGTCGCGATGTTTTGAATAGACTCAATAACACCCATCTATAAACAGTTCCACAAGTTGGTATAGTGAAACCGGGACCGACAGCTTAACGTGCTCTCCGAGGCACTATAGTGGTGTGTTGTCAAATATATGATCACATACTAAACAAATATTGTTATTTTTGTGAAGAGACAATAACGTTTCTTTCGGGCAACTACCGTAGCTCTACCACAAGTTTTTGCAAAACAGTTTCTACTATAGTCGCTAGTAACTTTAGATAGGATTCAACCAATAGGGTCGATTTATTTTTTAAATAAAACTCCCTTTTTGGTCGATTGCTATCTATAGTTGATAAATAGGTTTATAAGTAAAAATTTTTATACCATGAGAATAGCAGCAAAACCTCTGCAACGGTCCATATTTTGCATGCCGAGGTCTTGATGTGGGGTCGAAAGAGCACTGGTTAAGAATTGGTGACGAGCTATATTTTTTTGGAAATATTTTTCACATCCTGACCATAGCAAAGATAAACTTGCGTCGCAGCGCCTAAAACATCAATATACATTGTATTTTAAAACAATACACAGTACCTCGAAACGGGTCCTATATAGCTAGTATAAAATTTATATGAATAATAAATACCATCATGGCTGCCTTTTTTGGCTCCCGAGAACCATTTAAACAACCTCAGGATACCTAGCGATGGGATTAGCAAGTCCTCATTTCGCCAATGGTATTCGGAGGCAACACCTAACAAGTGGCAAGCTTGTTGCGGTGTTTATGATGGTATAGTCTCATTGTATAAAGCGGTCTTTCATCCCAGGTCCGGTCTTGTTGTCATCTGCTTAACCTTGTTATCAGTTGCGCAGTGACTGCTTATTTTATATATGTATATGTATGTATCATCACGGGTGCCGTACGGCCTAAACGGCCTCAGGGTACCCAGCGGAGGGGTTTTAATACCACCTCGTCGTAGCCGATGGTATGAGTCTACACCGAACAAGTGGCTAGCTGGTCGCGATGTTTTTGAATAGGCTCAATAACCCATCTATAAACAGTTTCACAAGTTGGTACAGTGAAACCGAGACCGACAGCTTAACGTGCTCTCCGAGGCACTATAGTGGTGTTGTCAAACAAATGTACATAATTTTTTTTAATTAAAAATTCTTGGTACACGCCGGGATTCGAACCAGGGACCTAAGTGTTTTTAAGTCCAAGGTCTAACCAACTAGGCCACCACGTATATATAATATATATATGCTTATTTTATGAAATGTATTAATTTTTGTTAATACTTACTTATTCTTTAGATAAGAAATAGCAGCATCAAGGTTGACAGGAGGAATTGTAAAATCATACAAGATATTTTCAGACCCTGATAAAATTACTATTCCTGTCCTATAATTTAGTCCCATTTTGGCCAAGTATCTAAACAGATCAGCCAGGCCTTTACGTTTTTGTTGTAAAATACTTTTAGCTTGAGATGTTTGTTTATTTTTCGGCTCTGCTGCATCAACCTGGAAAATATTAAATGCTAAGTAATAGTCTCCAAGGGCCATATTATAAAAAATACAGATTTAAAATACATGGTGTCTTTGAAAGGTTGTACTTTTCCCCATGGAACCACATGCCATAAATGAAAAAAAAATAGCCTTCTCCAACTAGTAATGTTAAAATGACCAACTTGTATGGGGAAGCGATTATTTATTATTTGCGACACACGGTATCACAGAAATAGTTGTTCGATTTGTACAACCTTTTAAATTCACCTATATATTTTGTATATGTATTACAAACACTTATTTTATAAAAATTGCAAATTATAATAGGATACTGCCCGAATCTATTGACCTGTTATATACATATAGTCTGTATGTATATAAAGGCAATTACGTATTTAAAAAGAAATAAAACAACATTTTACAATTTCATAAGATAGTAAAAATATTAAAATTATTATTTTAACTAGAGTATTAAATAATATTGAATGATAAGATTAATTGATTCTATGGGTTACGGTAATAAAAAAAAATAGGGTTTTAACAAAAAAAACTTCAATATTTTTTTGTTACCTCAAGTGATCCAAGATGGTTGCTAGTTTCGATGACTTGTGTCACAAAATCATCTAACGCCTGCACTAATGTGGGGTAGTTAGTGTAGTTCATAGTATTTTTACACAGTGTCTTGGCTTTGTTGAATAAACTTGGTACTTTTAATAGGAGACTGTTTTCTGGAAGAATCTCAGTAAGGTCCTCTGTGTCATCCAAGTATTTCTGTAAATGGTATATTTAAATATAAGTAAAAAAGAAAATATTTTGGACCAACAATACGTTTTTGTAAAATAATTGCACGGCTTGTGACTTTGTATCCACCTTGTAGCTGTCATTGGACTTTGAAAATAAAACTGGTACATTCGACGCCATTTTTAACTTTAATCGTTACATTTACAGAGAGTTTATTTTGGTGCACCTCAGCCTTAACCTTATGGTAAAAAAGTTTTTTTTCAACGACTTCACATAAAAATATCTTTAAAAATTTACATGAACAAAAAAAAATAGTTTTTTTTAAATAACCGCTTGTATTGATACGCGTTATCATGCATATACATATCATCACGGGTGCCTTATGGCGCCCGAGACCGCTTAGACGGCCCCAGGGTACCCAGCGGAGGGGTTTTTAATCCCACCTCGTCGTAGCCGATGGTATGAGTCTACACAGAACAAGTGGCTAGCTCGTCGCGATGTTTTGAATAGACTCAATAACCCATCTATAAACAACTTCACAAGTTGGTATAGTGAAACCGGGACCGACAGCTTAACGTGCTCTCCGAGGCACTATAGTGGTGTTGTCAGTATAGCGTTATCATGATTGGTCGATAAATATATTGTATTGGAAGTATGTTACCAACGTTAAAAAATACAACTCATGTTTTACACTCACCTTAACATTCCTCTGTAAAGCCAAGTGGTGTTGCAGCTCGGTCATATAAGCGCCACCGGTGAGCGCGTTCGGCGCTATAGCTCTCTTGGGCCGGTCCCAGATGCCTACGTGATCAGTTCCCACTTCCGATGTATTGTCTATGACCAAGCAAGACGTCACTGGTGCTTCCAGAATTTTCTAAAAACAATATTAATCGGTTGACAATATATAATGTAAAAAATAATAGTCTCCTTATCTATGATATGCGTTATGAAGCGAAAATTTCGTTCAGAAATATAATTTCAAAACCGAAACGAATAAATTATTGTATAATATATTATATAAATGATTAAAGAATATACATGGAATAACAAAAACACCCTTTAAAGTTGTCAATGTTATTCATGTATATGAACAAATTTTCATATAGGATCAACTCTGGGATTCTTTGAGGGTAGCCCGAAGACTGTAGACGCGTGTGTCTATTACAGTTATCAAATTTAATTTTATTGAATATTATTGTGCAAAAGTGTAATAATTTTGTAGAATAAGCATTCGTATAGTAATATTAAGTGTGAGAAGTGTAGTATTTACGCAGTGATCTTGGTGTTTGTGCTATCTCAACGAATCCCTTTATCTTCAGTAAAATGGCGGTACCCATTTTACTGTTGATTATTTCTTCCTCCTTCACTTGACACTGGCATCACTATACCGTATGTTTGCATACGGTCATGTGGCCATTCCTAATTCTAACCTAGACCTTTCCCTATTCCTCTCCATCCTATTATCCCACTTTTACCGTACATTATTACATTTTTTTAAATCTACCCACAACTGTCATTGGCAAAATTATGTTTAAAGCGTAGAATGCCATATAAGTAAAAGAAGAAGAAGAAGGATCAACTCAGAACAAAAAATATATAACTCCACTTTTCATTTAACGAGCATCTCTTCCCTCTAAATGACAAATCAAGAAAGAAAGAGAGGATCAACAAAAAAGTTTCTTGAGTGAAATCCATGAAAGTAAAAATAATTTACAAAGTGATCTAAAGCCAAAAAACGCCCAAGGAACGAAATATGAAAAATATTATATTTTTTGCCGTATTGTGTTCTTACTTCTTGAGCAATGATTGATTATAACATGTTTTGTTCTCACTTTTTGTTTTGGTTTGTACAGAGGGCAGCCATCTTCTGTTATGATGTTTGGAAAGGTGATTTTAGGCATTTCCACGGTGTATGTAGAGTTGATGATGGAAGTCCTTTTAAAACTTACTTGAAATTCCTTAGTGTGCTTGTGTAAGACCTTGTGAGCCTTTTCGACGGTATCTTTTACACTCCAGTAGCTCAGGTCACGATCCCAGGTGCAAATTTTGACAAAATCTTTTAATTTCTTCTCAATCGGTGCTCTTTTATCCTTTATATGTGTAGCAACTTGATCACTAAATTGTGCATAGTAGTTGTGAATATTCCAAAGAATTGATATTAATTTATCTGAAAGAAAAGAATGTGTGCTTAGACCCTATTTCTTGAGCATGCACAGAACTATAAAATAAAATATCATCAGGGGTGCCTTACTGCGCCTGAGACTGCTTAGACGGGCTCAGTAAAGTTAAAGATTAGCAATTGCCTATTATAATATGGACACACCAGTTATTAATAAGAAATATATAATTATCTTCCTATGCATACATACAACTTATTTTTACTATGCAATAAATGGCCTACCGTAATATGCAATATTAAAATAAACTAACCACAATATATCTACAAAAATAAATTACTAAAAATTACTAACCTCGTTTAACACTCTTTTCTAAATGCAGTAAATGACAATGGAAAATATAGAGCATATCCAAACGAACTTCGAATTCAGCTAGATTGGATTTTTCCATGAACTCTCTTACTATCAGTATAGGCAAGTCACTTTCATCTTCTAACTGACATTGTATGATATTGTACAAATGGAACCAGTACTTATGACCCTCTGATTGTTTTCTGAAAAATATAAATAAAAATATAATCCTAAACAAAAATAACTACAAAGGAACCGTCAGCCATTTTGCGGAAAAATCTGAAACTATTCCATCCGCAAACAATTGTAAAATAAGTTACCAATGCATTACCACAATAAAAATTACTGTATTTTATTAATTTTCAGAAAATATTTTTGTCTTTTAAAAAAGCTTATAAAGTTGTTCCATATAATGTCATTTAGTACTGATATTTTAGTCCATTGCAACTGGTAAAAATATTACAAATTAAATTTAAATCTATTGAAAACTATAAATTAATGTACTAAATAAAATCAATTATAATATATTATTTATTGTAATGTGTATATACTTTGTTTATTTAATAATGAAGCCACTATTATAAAAGCTAGATAATAATAATAATAAAAATTAAATTAATGAATATAACTCATTGAAGAGGCAATGCGGGTGCCGAGAACTGCACCCGCATTGCCTCTTTGAATTTCTAGCCCTATGCGTTGGAAAAAGTAGGCTCTAGCACGTCGGTCACCTGATTTTTCTATTAACATTTTTCCCAATGATTGAGAAAATGCTAATGCGTCAGGTGACCAGGGTTCTAAAGTTTCCACCGCAAAGGCCAGAAATTTAAAGTGGTCTGCGAGCTGGGAATATTTATCATATTTCATAATAAAAGCAATTGAAAACTATGAATTAAAATAATTAAAAAAATAAACAATATCGGGACAGGCGAGTTTTTGCACTTGTCTGTTTTAGTTTAAATACTAACCTTGCATAAACATTATTGAGACATTCCTTCCAGTGTCCCATTTCTAGCTTTCTCCAATTCACAATTTGTTGTCCGACTTGTAAAGATATGTCTACCATGTTGTTACCTTTGTGAGCATTCTTGTTCCATTCCTCAATTTTGTCACGAAGAAGTTCTAAGCCAGTTAAGAACCTAGCCACTGGACTTGATAGGGGAAAATTGAGAATTCGGTTCACAATTAGTATAATCTGTAAACAGAATAATGTGATTATAATAAAATACAATAATTTTTTCTTGTGTTTTTCCAGACCAGAACTTTTAAGAAGATCCCTAAGACAATAGTAGAAAACAGTAGTTCTACCATATGTATCAAACCATCTTTCCTTATACTGTACAGTTTAAACTGTAGGGATTCAAAAAAATAAAAAAATAGTACGCTTTTTCTATACAGAGGCCTGACCAAAGAACACGATCGCCAATCGAATCGCCGCATCGATCGATAAAAATGTATAGGAATTTTACTCTATGGGTAGAGCCTGATCTACGAGAAACGTCGCTTTCGATGAGTATTTCGGCTCTTTGGTAAGGCTCCAGTTTTGTCATGGCCCGGGTGTTTATAAAATATAATATGTATTATATCGTTGTTTCTGGTACACAACAATATGTACAAGCCTAGATCTTAGTTTGTGACCAGAGAAATATGTGTAATGTGTTTATTTTCCTATAAAAAAAAATTGTAGGGACTGTAAGTGCAAGATTGTTTAGCACAAACTCATGGTACAGCTACGAGTGCATGTGTAACGGTAGACGCTAACGTCTCGCAAAAGCTTATGTAATAGCTCTACTGTTGCGACATAAACAAAATATATGTGTAACAATCTATACTTACATCTTTTAATGTGGGGAAATCTGGCCACTGATCCAGAAGAAGGTTTGTTGCCTGCCTTACTTCTAAGAGCAAAGGAAGGCATTGCTTGGTCTCGCTAACCCATGAAGATCGATAAAAGTCAACTTTGGAAGTTTGTGTTTCTAAAAAAAATTCTAATATTAGTAAATTAAAATATTGTTAAGTGCATTTAAATTTATAAAACTATCAGTTTTTAGGAACCTACGAGAGTGATATGTTATCACCTCCTACTAGGTCCCCTTTTGTTGTATAAAGCTATACATGGTGATTTTAAAAGGTGGTTCTTTGGGCTAATATGAGGCTATAAAGCTACTTGTACTGATCAATCAAAAAAACCTTTCCTATGGAACCGTGTGACGCATAAAAATAATTCTTGGCCACTCCATACAAATTGGTTATTTTAACATAACTAATTTATACTTTACATTTTTTTATTATTTGCGACACCATGGTCCCATGGTAAAAGCTTGTGAATTGGATCAGTAGAGCTTCATATTAGCCCAAAGTACAATCTTATAAGGCACCGGGTATTATTGGACTTTGTAGATCTTATTAGCATTTGTTGGGTTATTAGTTGTCACATACCTCTTAATGAGAGTTGTAAGCGCAAAACTAAAAATGGGAATGAACATTTTGTTTACATCAATTAGTTAGGCGTTTGACACTTGTGACGAATTTTAAGGGATCAGTCCCTTAGTTCTGAATAAAGAAATTGAATTGACCATCGAGCAAAATAAAAATATAAGTTAGCAACTTACCAATTCCTTCGACTTTAGCTTTAACATTAGACATTAAAAGTAAAAGGCTGGGCAAGGTTATTCCTTCGAAACTTGCATCTAACGCTTGCCAAGCATTCTTAATCACTTCACTGAACAAAGGATATCTTTGCATTACAGATAAAGTATAATCAACTGCAGGCACCTTAGTAGGTCGCTGCAACCATTCAGCATATGTCAAATTAAGCACCAAATTCGAATGCCATTTGTAAATCATAGATATATCCTCAACTTTTATAACAGACATTAAACGACCTTTTTCATCTAAGGATTGAGGTTTATTTACATATTTCTTCTGTTCTAAATTAGATGACTTAAATTCGCTGAAATCTGTTTCTGAATAAGAAGGAAACATCTCTGATATTTCTTCTTGAGCTTCAAAATCTTCATCCTCATCTTCGCATTTGGATCTAAAAAAATATTTTAGACAATAAACATTGTTTTATTCTTTAATAAAACTTACAATACCAAATTTGTAGATTTTAAACAAACTTACTTCGTTACATAAAGTGCGTCGTCGACTTCCTTTTTCTTCCGTATTTCATCTTGCTGCGTCTCCCAAGCTTTTACAAGAAAATGTAAAGTAGTTACTATAGCGTCTTTAGAATTATGGTCTATGCGTTCAGCAGAATAACAATGCATTTTTATTTCACTTAAATTCATTTTTAACAATCTGAAATAACACGTTTATTGTTATGACATATTTATTATTAATAACTGTAAATAGATATTGCAAGTAATACATACTCTAATATCCTAGAATCAGCAGCAAATGTATTATCAGTATCCGAAATTGTATTGCTTTTTATAAATAATATAAATCTACTATCAATAAATCGTTTTAAGTTAGATTTGCAGTTATCTCGTTTTGAAATTGTATTAGGATATACCAACAAATTGCTAACATTTTGTGAAAATTCTGATCCTTGCACAATTTTTGTAGTTACTTGTTTTATTAAATCGCTAACATTAGTAATACTGTAAATCATTTGTGATAACGAACTTAGCAACGGTTTTGCTAAATCAGGAAATGCTTCAGAATAATCATTTTCAAGTTTTTTGTAAAACGCTTTTACAGAAAATAGCCAGGAAGATGTTTCTTTCAGAACAGTATCAGATGTTTTTAATAGAGCTGCATTTGTTTTAGAATTTTCGATGTTGTCCAACAAAGATTCACAAATCTTTATGGAAGCGCTAGAAATGTCGTCCGTAGTTTTTGTTGAGAGAATAGTATTAGCAAAATGTTTGCAGTCCTGCAAAGAAATAAGATGTTAAATAAAATAACAAAGTTAAGGCATTCGTAATCGCGAACTAAGCGTTCTCCATACAAAATTAGCTTTCGCACTTCACTTCCAATAATACTCGATTACTGTTTGTCGCAGAATTAAAATAATATTTTTGTCGTCATTGTATTTATTAATCTTTTGTGTTGGGCATTACTTTCATTTTTTTTCGAAATCAGAAAAATAACTTTTTTACACAAAAATAAAACCACAGAGAGATTTTTGCGTACAATTACGAACATAAAAATAATAATTGAACTTCGACCAACAGATAAGTTGTAATATTGGAAGAACGTTTGTTTGGGCGTCAAGTCGACTCAAGGGCCCTTAAGGTACTACAATTAAATTTGGTGATGAAACAGTTCTTACCTTACTGAAACTATAGTACGAAGGTTGCAGTGGCCTATAAGTATTATCACGAGAATATTTGTAAATTTTATTTGCAGTTTCATCTTTCATACTCAATAATATTTTGCAATATGGGTGTACATTTATCAAGTTTTCCCGATTAGGATTCCCCTGTTCATAAAATGTTGGTTTCACGTCAGAAGATTCGAGACATTTTTCTACTTCTGTTATAGTACCTGATACTACTCCCTGAATATAGTATGATGACAATAACATATCAAACATTTTTATATCTTCTTCTATGTATGTTACTTTCAATTTCTGTTTTTCTACTTCATCAACTGGATTCATATTGGCCATGAATTTTGCAAAAATTATACTTGTAAGGACAGAAAGTTTTAAGGTTGCAAGTTGACATTTAAGCTTACAAGTAGTGTTAAACAAGTCTTCATCAACCATTTTTGTAATTTCTTTATAAGCATCATAAGAATTGATAATTGTAGATATTAAAGGTGTTTGTTCTACAATTGCCTTTAATTTTTGTATTACTTGTTTAAAAGTTTCATCAGTAAGAGATATCTCAGTTTTGTTCTCGTCTGTTAAACTTAAGTATAGACAACAAATAAGTTGCTGATACTTTTGTATTTCAAAAACAGCATCTGATAATCTGTAATAAAAATTACATTTCGTATGTAATGCTAAAATAATATAAAGATATTATAAATTTAAAAAATATTATTTTTGTTTTTGTAACTCACATTTTGAGCTCCGATGACAACTTAATCATAGAAATATTTTTCCATAACATATTGTGACATTTTGTCAATTGATTTAAATATTCCACTCGGTCCTGTAAGCTGACTTGTTCGAAGGCAAGTGTAGACTGGCATACTAAAATTTTAATAATCATGTAAATATTTCAAATACAAATAGTAGCGAAATATATTGAATAATCTATACTAATATTATGAAGCTGAAGAGTTTGTTTGGTTGGTTGAGTGCGCTAATCTCAGGAACGCCCATTTATTGAGGAAGGCTATAGGCTACATAACATCATGCTACAACCAATAGGAGCGGAATAACAATGAAAAATGTTGCAGGAACGGAGAAAAAATATTCTTTTTTGAGAGTGTACGCAAACGAAGTTGTATTGTAAATCAGCTAGTATATAATTTTTTTTTTAACCTTTACAAACGAAAAATAATGAAACACGCATTTTCTCGCTTTTAGTGCAGTTTTTTTTTTTTAAAGATATAATGATTAATTTTACGTTTTACACCGATACTTGTCTAAAAGTATTTTATTGACATTTTACAATAATAACTTTTTATTGGAATAATTTTAACCTTTTTTGTGTTCATGGGATAAAACACAATAAATAGGATTTTTTTTTCAAGAAAAAAAAAATGTTCTGAAAGTATAACTGAATGCCTAAAAGAAAATTTGGCATTGTGAAAAAAAACACCCAGTATTAATTAATAATAAAACATTTTAACAATGTGACCTACCTTCTGAATCTCCGTTACTTAATGTTAATTTATGTATTAGGTAAAGCATTATTGGCATATTCATAATCAGTACATCATTAGTTTCGTTATCCACCATGTCTTTTTGTTCACTTTCACAGAAAAAGATATCAGGCCTTCGAGCTGATGAAACCGTTAACTGTTTATAAAATTCATTCCAAAACTTTACGGTAAAGGAAGATGCTCTGAAAAATATGAATATTATTAATTATATATATACTATAATTCAAATGACCTATATTAAAAATGATTAATAATAAATACCTGACAAGTATTTCTTCAGAGTCAGGATTATTTAATTTGGTAATTAATTCTAAAACATTTGTAAATTTTGGATTGAAGGCTTTAATTTCTTTAGTAGCTGCCAATATATGAGGCAAAATATTGTTTACATCTATTTTAAACATATCTTTATATGTTACAGAGGAAACAGTTTTATCAATTTGTGAACCAGAAATTCTTGGTATTATTTCTAGAAAACTACTTTGTATTAAATTTAACATCCTGATTATTATAAAATCTATAAATGGTGTATTTTTGGTGATAGCAGATAATGGAATTGTTTTATTTTCATTAGAAGAAACATTTGCAATTTCTTGTATTTTAACTAAAGCATCTTCTTCTGGCACATCTAACGCCAGGATGTAATTACTATTAATTTTGTTTTGCACAGCAATATTTGTAGATTGATTGCAAATAGAATAATTTAAATTAATGCATATTTTGGAATATATTTGTTGGTATACAATACATCGTTCATATTCTATTTGATTTTTATACAATTTTGGTTGACCCCATATTTTTCTCAATTTTTTACTAGTTTTAACAAAGTGATTGTTTTCATTTCCATCATCAATTATCTGGCAATATTTTTTCTTGAGATCGTGACCAGTAGGAAGTTTATCTATTATGACGTTCAATAAACGTTTTTGAAGCCATGTTCCATGCATGTACAAAAGTGGAATCACTTCATTTTTCAAAACTGGACGTCTGTTTTTCATTACAAATATTTTGCTTGAACAAGATTCAATAAACCTTGTTCTCCAATTTAAAAGTTGCATAATTTTACAAGTTACTTCATCATCACAACACACACGATTGCATAATTCATTTAAAGCTGTATCTGTGACATCAATATACTTTTTGCAATCCTTGAGAATACTATATTCAACAAAATCATCAATTATAGTGCCCGCTGAAACGGCTTTCGAATAGTCTAACGCCGAGAAACTATCTTTTTTGATGTTAAACTTATTGTAATGGTTTTGAAGATTATTGTAGATAATTAAAAACTTAGCATTAGAAAGACCTATTTCTTCATTTGTTAACATAAAAACTTCTGAATAATATCTTTTATAGGACTCAATATTGTCCATTGTATTTAGTGCATCAAAAGCAACGTCGCTCAATTTGGTTATAGATGTGTTTAATGGATTTGTGCTATTTAATTCTTGTTGCAATATTAATTTAAGTACAGATGTAGATTGACTAGAAGTTTTGTTATAAGCTAATAACAAATCAAAGAGATTCTGATAACAGTTTTGAATTAATTTCGGTTGCAGCAAAGGATATGCTATTTGTTTAACAATTTCTTCTTCTGAATGTTTGGAAATTTGAGCTACAGACATAGTATGGTATGTACAAACCACATTATTAATTGAATGTTTTTCTAATAGTGATTCCAATAATTTTAACATACAATTCTTCATTTCTGATAGACTGATATTAACAGTAGAAGCAAAATCCGTTTCACATCTCGGTTTTATATACACGTCAGAGAAACTGTTGGTGATGGCAATTTTATAAAAGATTCCTCTCCTAATCTGCTGCCATGTTAAATAAGTTGCTTGGAGCAAATGAGATACAGTGGGTCTATCTAAACCTGTAACAAAATGCATAATTTTAAAATTAATTAAAAAATATGACTGGGCCATTAAAAATAAATATAATAATAAAAAATACCTTGTATAAATGAACACATTAATTTATGAGCCTCTTCACAGATCGAGTGGTATTGACTAGGAAGGCCACTTGAATTGATCAATGCAAGTAAATCCATACGAGGGAGTGAGTTTAAGTTTGAAGTCATCTCATCTGATGTAAGTATGAACAATTCAACTCCACGATTACGCATTGCGCGTGAAATTTCTCCATATTTTGGATCCATGGTAAAGAAAATTCTAAAATTTTTATGTGGAATGATCTCAGTAACTTGTCCTCTTTCTGGAATGCTCAGTACTCCATTACTTTCCAATAAACCGTTTAGCCTATCTAAAACAGCTGCTGAAGTCAAATTAACGTTATCCAAGAGTATCCAAGAACCTTTCATCATAGATTTAACTAAAACAGAGTCAACCCACTCAAATCGTCCACCAGGATTAAGACTACTCATTCCATTAATTTTATTTCTTATTACTTCAAGTTTGCTTTGAATTTCTTTCAAACATTCGAAAATATGGTTCGGAGAGCTATAAAATTTAAGCAAATTATCACAAATCATTAGTAAAAAGTTAATTTTCTCAACAAACAACTTAATATCATCGACTTTGTCTTTTTTAGTAGCAAATCGGAGGTTGTATTCCTGAACCAAACTTAACAATTTACTATCAGATTTATAATCTTTTTTATCAGTTATCCATATTTGCCGTACATTCTGAATTACAACTCTTTCTATTTTTTCGTACAATATCTCAAGATTTCTGTTATAATCTACTTGTTCAAATCCTCCAAGTAAATCTGAGATATCCATAGCGGAAGTAACTGGAACTACTTGCAATTCATTTCCTGTTAAATCGGCTAACATTTGCACACAGCTACTTTTTCCTGTTGCAGTTGATCCAACAATAATAGACATCCAATTCATTTTAACATTTTGAGCTAAAGTCCTTAAAATAGATGTTTGACTTCTCAGTAAAAACATATCGCCTTTAAAACAACGACGGTTTTGAAATTCATTTTCAGGATTTCTTTTAACAAATACATCACCTAAAACCACTTCAGTATCAGTTATCATAAATTGAGGATTTTTATTGCATCTTGGATAAACAGATAGAAAATATTCATCATAATAGTCATTAATTATTTTTTTGTCTTGGTAAGTTCTCATTCTATTTGCGTACAGTATGTCAACAAATTTTCCATGCAATAAACTAAGTCCACATTTTTGATCTTCAATTATTGCTTCACACCATCTTTGTATATCTCTTAGATTCATTTCCCAGGGACTACCCTTATGGCCCCACATCTGTTTTGTATTGATTTCATACTCAAGTCGGCTAGTGAATCGAACTATTCTGTGAAGTATATCTTTGGGTATAGTCGGGTATAACGATTCGGTAATAAACATAAGGTCATTTTCAGTAAGGGTATCTATGTAGACTTGAGTAAATCTATTGAGAAATGACAAAGGTAATCCTTTTCTGGCACCTCCCTGTTTTAACGGATTTTGACAGGCAAATAGTCGAGTTTCTTTTTTTATCTTAAATGTCATGCCAAGTTCAGGTATGTATATTTCTCCACGATGATCTAGACATGCATTTAATCCTTCTAACACTGATTGAGGCGCTAAATTTAATTCATCAAGAAGAATCCAATCGCCATCTTGTAAAGCCTTTAAAAAGACGCCCTCTTTAAAAATAAAGGAACCATCATCAGATGGCAAGTCTGTTCCAAATAAATCTGTAACATCCTGCAAAATATATTATTATTAAATTATATTTAAATAATCAATAAACAAAGCAATATAAAATTTTCTATAAATATAAATAAACATTAAACGTTTTGAAAATTTAAATAATTAAAATATGCATTTTTTTATAGTTATCTTGCCGCTGTGCTAGACCTAGCACAGCGGCTGTAATATAATACTTTTTATCTTAGACAAGTACAAAATATTTAAATTATGATGATTTTTTTTACACAATCTTAGGCGCCATGCTACGAGGGTTGGTCTACTACTTACCAACTTACCAAGGCAAACTAATATTTGTGTGAATTTCTGTGTCATACTAATATTGTTTGCCATGAGTAGAAAACGATCTCCAGGAAAATAAAAACAAACGTAAACACTAGACTACCGCGTTCAAATAATAACATCGATGCGGAATAATAAAACACTTACAGTTTGATCGCTCAAGTTGATTCGCACAACTTTATGTCCAGATACTCTTGCGAGTGCTGTCACCAGGCTCGTCTTCCCAACACCTGGATTTCCTTCCAGCAATAAAGGCTTATTCAATTGCATACCACGTAGTAACCGCACCGTATTTATTCCCGTTGTGGGAGAAGTAAAAGCAAAATCATTAGATAATTCGTAAGTATTCGGACCGACATCTACATAAAATGGTTTGAAGCCAAATTTTTCTGCATCGCGTTCAGCCGGAATAGACATTGTTTTATCACATAACCTATTGATTAAAGAATCAGCACATTTATCTTCAAAGAGAACCTGTACTTGTTTCATTAAAAAATGTATTGCCGTCGTCCGTAATTTAATCAGTACTCCCTGATCTATATGTCCAGTTAACGCTGTCCCAAAACAATCCAAAAACGCCATGCAGGCACCGTGAACGTATGCCTCACCCGCATTTAATAAACCTTTAGAAACAGTATGATTTATGAAATTGACCCAACCTAAAAGGTCGCGTATACTGAATGGAAATCTGCTTGTTACTTCAGAAGTTTTTAACCATTCTGTGAATTCCAAAATAGACTTTCCGATTCCAGAACTACCATCTTCTTGATTTCCTAAAGATATTCCTGTAATTACACTCGTTTCTATAATTTTTAAGAGATCTTCTCTTGATGTAATGTTATCACACCAAATTTCCGTAAATCTATTTCGCAAAGCGGGTGAAAGTTCTTTTTTTCCGAAATCACCTCCTGGGTTCATTGTACCGATAAAATGAAAATTATTATCAGCAGTGATAACAATTATATCAGACTGATCATCGGTTCCTCGTTCTGCTAAAACCAATTGCCTCTCTGGTTCTAATAAAGAATTTAATCTTTCAAGAACACTATCATCTGCTAGTGAAATCTCGTCAGCTAAAAACATATATCCAGATTCCATGGCCTTCACAAGAGGTCCATCCACCCATTCAAATAACTTTCCATCATTTTTGTATTGTCGTATAGGACGAAGTCCACCAAGAAAATCTGCGCTTTCGGTGTGCATGTGACAGTTAATCGTTAGTAACTTTCTATCTCGTAATGCAGCTAGGACTTGACAAATAGTAGTCTTCCCACAGCCCGTTTCTCCTACTAATAATACGGGTTCATTAAACCCAAAACTTTTGGCAATTAAAACCGCTAAACGTCTCATATTAAATGTCCATACGACATGTGAAAATTCAGGAATATTAGAATTTAAAACACTTTCTAGAATACTTTTCGTAACAGGTGAAGTCGACTGATGCAGGCTAAACAAATTGTCCGGATTCACTTTTCGTTTTATATGTTTTCCAATTACTTCTACAATTATAGATCTTTCTTCTGGTTTTCTGACTTTACCAGCTAAAACAAGATAGCCTTCGTCAGCGATGTGTTGATCCCAATCATAGAATTTTTCATCAGTAAGTGCATCTTTGGAAGCTAATTTATATCTTTGACCCCAACGAAACAAATCACGAAGGGTTATGAAACCGTCTTTGCCTTGGACAGCAGCAGATCCACGCCGTCTTATTTGTAACTCCGCCATAACGGCGATCATCTTTTTGGAATATGTAAGAGGGATGTGACATCTTTGATTAAGAATTGTTTCAAGCTCTTTTCTAGGAATATCATCAAAGTGTAATTCTACAAATCTATTACGGAAAGCTCTGGATAGCATTTTACGTCCACCATACAATCCAGGTGGATTTTGTGTGGCAAATAACATGAAGTTAGGGTCAGCTTGAACGACTTCTTGTGTTTCGGGGATAAATAACTCACGGTTATCGTCAAGTACTCGATTAAGAGCTTCAAGCACATCACTGGGTGCTAAATTTAATTCGTCAAGTATAAGCCAATAACCCTTTCTCATAGCCTCAACAAGTACGCCTTCTTTAAATACCAGTTTACCATTTGCGTCTGATGCATAGGATCCAATATACTCTTGTAAATCTGTATGTTCGTGGTTATTAATTCTGACGCAATAGTTACCAGAAGATTTTGCAATATATGTGATGAGAGATGTTTTACCGACAGAGGTGTCACCCTGCAGTAGTACGGGCAGTTTTCCCAATGATATTATCCTTGCAATATCCCGCAAGTTCTTCCTGACTGTTTGAGTTAAAATATATCCTTCGGGAATTGAAATGTCGAGTTGTCCTTTAGCAATCCAGTGTCCTTCGAATAACAGATGTGTCATGCCTTCTATTTGTGGTTCAGGTATCATTTGATTAAGTACTGATTTTAAGGTCTTCTTTCCGGTTACGGCTCTGAAACATTATAAAAGATAATTTTAAAACGATCGTAGCAAAATAGTTTTATGGCTGTTGCTGTTAATATTGCATAATTTCAAAACTTACTTTGCAATCATCGCCTCGACCTTTGGATGAGATGAATGGTCAAGCTGAGTTAAAAATGAAAGACAAAATGCCTCAAAAAGTGATCTTGACACTGTACCGCATTTAGCTTTAGCAGCAGCAGTTAAAGCTCTGCAAAGAGTTCTAAGGGAATAATGGGGAGCATTTCCTGAAATTAAAATATCTTTATACATACTGTTAAGTATTAAAAAAATATAAACTTAATTAATTAATTAAAATATCAAAGTACCTGCACCATCCACAAGAGACTTTTGAGCTTCTTTTTTAATATTTAAATAAAATTTACATATAGCATCTAATAAAGAAGCACTCAAATTCATGTGATATAAATAATCTCCAACTAATAGTATGAGACTGTTATGATCTGTTAATTCATCAATAAAGAATTCAGTAAACCTATTGCGTAAACCGACTGGTAGGTCTTTCTTGCCGACGTCTGTGGCCGGGTTCATGCAGGCGAATAACGTAAAGTCCGGATGTCTCTTTATAGGCATATTATCGCCTTTTTCATGCAATTCAATGTCATCTATTCTGTCTTCTAATAGACCAGCTAGGCACTCTAAAATTTCTGCGGACGCTAAATTAATTTCGTCTAGCAGCACCCAGTGACCTTCTTGCATGGCTTTGACTAAAGAGCCTTCCAAAAATGCAAAAGTTAATCTTGAGGCAGCTTTGACTTGTAGTTCGAGTTTTTCTAATTTGTTGGAAAAAGGTGTCCATTTCTGAATTAAAGCACTATTTTGATCTTTGGTGATTCTACTTAGACCTGCTTTATAACTTTGTTTTATTAACACTAAAAGGGATGACCAGTTTTCGTTATCATAGCATGAATCAATATGATTAAGAAACTTTCTATTCTTTTCTACATTGAATAATGTTTTGAATAAGTTTTCATATTCGATTTTGATAGGTCTTACAACATATTTCATATCAACAGGTTTGTATCCCCCTAATAAATCCGCTGAATCAGATTGTTGATTCATATTAATGACAACAAGTTTATGCCCAGTCTGCTTCGCTAAGTATTGCACAGAAGATGTTTTGCCAGTGCCAGTTTCGCCAACTAACAATACAGGTTCATTGGACATTATACAGCATGCGATTCTTTCCAGAAGACATGCCGATTGTCTAGTAAAAGAAAACACAACTTGTTTTTTATCAACTGCCAATGGTTCGAGTAGCTTTTCTTTACGGGCAACTTTTGCTCTCCCAACTTCGAGTGAACCTGGTTTCAGTGAAACATTAGGCTTATGCCGAACACAGAAAAATTCAGATTTCGTTTCAACAATACCTAAACAAGTGCCTACTGTTTTGGCCAGTTCTAACCGGCTTTCTGGAGATGCTATGGAGCATGTAAATATGTCCAAAGCATCTTGCAATACTTTTAAAGCTGAATCGGGACTAGTGACCTCAAACCCTACGACAGCTCTAGCACACCATTTCATGAGATCTCTTGTAGAAATAAGACGATGACCTCTCATTGGTAATAATGAACATACATCTTTTCCTTTAAAATTTTCATTACTTTGAAGGGATTTGTCATGACTACCAACTGAAAACAGCATGAATACTTCAATCATTTTTGCACAGATTGTTGTCAAAGCAGGGTATGATGTTTCTATTATTTCTTTAAGTTCTGATCTAGACAAAGGCTCCACATTAATTTGAGTTAACTGCTTTTGTAACAAAGTGCTTGCATTTGAAATTTTCTTTTGATAACCATAATTGGTTAAAATGGTTCTAAAAAATAAATTCAATATTAATTTTAAAATTTTAATAACTATTTTTTTTTTCTTCTAAAATTTACCTTTGTGTTACAAATAGTTGGAATCCAGGAGAAACTGGCAACGAGTCTTTATATCCAGGAACACATAACGTATTCCTTTCCAAAAGTGAGCTTAGAGTAGACGCTACATCTAAAGTGGCACAATCTATATCTTCCAGCAATAACCAATAACCATGCTCCACAGCCTAAAAAAACATATCATAAATAACAAACAACATCCTAAATAAAGCATAAAGAACTATTAAATTAGATTATTCAAGTAGTAAAAGATATTATTTACACAGTTGGTTGAGCCACTATAACAGTTTTAAATGATATCAGTTATCATAATATGTCATTAAATTATATAACCAAAAGTCAAAAGTCAAAATCATTTATTTCATGTAAATCTTTACAGATATTTATGAATAGTCAAAAAAAAAAAAAAAAGTTTAACAAGGAGGTCTTAGAGTGCGTTTGGTTAGGCAGCTATTCATTAACAAAATAACGACAAATATTAATTGAACTTAGACACGATGGAATGGAAATCTTAATATGAAAATTACTACCGAACCGAACACACACTACATAACCAACTAGTGTAAGACTAGGTGGTTAGCTGATTCCATTGACCTGTCAATCATTATCTGCCATACAAGAGAGCCACCAAGGCGACCAACTTCACCGACCATATCCATGCCTTAAATATTTATTGTAAATAAAAGCTAAGTAACCAATCACATATAAGTAAAGGTATAAGGATCGGTATTTTTAAGGGCATAAACACTAACTGTAAAGTCGATCCCCTCAGAGACACCCCGGAGAAAAAGAAACCAGCAAGTAAAAAACTCCAGTGCTTCACACAAACTAAAAGAGGGGTACAGCTATTGATTGACTTATGCTATATAGCATACATATATATAATATATATATATATATAGTAACATACTCAAAATGCACCCCACTGATCAGCATGCGTAGAACACCCTATGGCAGATTATTTGTTATGGTACCAATGTACATAACTACACAGTATACTATTAGTATAAATTAAGTATAAATAAGTAGGTAATCATCAATGATTACCTTATCCAAAGACAAAATTTACATAATGTAATGAAAATAAATTATGTAATATAAAATTATTACAATATCGGACATTATATACCTACTAAACTAGGGTAGATTCTACATAAGCAATTTGTTTACTAGTTGCGAGACCTCAGTTGCATATCAGGACGGATCCAGACGTCTTTATCGTTAAGATAGTCTTTTACACTATAGTAAGCCTTATTGATTAATATGTGTTTTATACAATTTTTAAACTTTATTTCACTCAGCATATAAATAAATTATTGTAAACTAAGTTTTAGTTAAAGTCAGCCTTTACAAATTCAAAGCATTGATATTGTAAAAGGCCTTTCCTACTTTTGCGGTTTATTTTAATTTCCCAAAATTTCCGGCTGAGGCGCCGAAATTTATATATTTTCTATACTAATTTTAGTTAATTCAATCTCGTAGTAGTAGTTAGAAACCTCACACTAGAGCTTCAGGACTGGGGTGTGAATGAGGAAATACACAAATGACCCCATAAGGGCGAAGTGAATTGACTGATGTCAGCCACAAAACCAATATGAGTGCCGGGTCCATCGTGTCCTAGGGTCATGGCAGGGGACAGAAATGCAGTTCCGGTGATGCAGGGTAAAAGCATTGCCTAATTCAATTCCCTCTTCACTGTACTTTAGTTTAAAAAAAATAAGGTCAAGAATCAAAAGACAATGCAGACTTAACTGGAATTCCTCTTGCACCAATTACCACTGAATGAAAATAAGTATTAAAACTATTTTTATAAATTTCATTTGTGAGTTCAAAGTATTTGTTGGACTTGATATTGAGATACTTTACCAATTGATCATAATAATAATATATATTCACCTGAGTTAGTACACCAGCTCTCCATACAAATTCTCCGGGAATGTCTGTGCATTGATGTGTACCAAGTAACATCCTTGAATCAGTTTGATCTCCAAGTTGTACTTTTTTAAATACTTTGCCTTTACGCCCTGTTATGGCTGATAAATGTTCTACTAATGATGTTTTGCCTGAGCCCACAGGCCCCATTAAACTCAGGGCTTTGCCTTTAAATATAAATTAAATAATTAATAAAATTTACAATAGCTATCTATATATATTTTTTGCATTATTTATTTTAGTCTAAACCTAAAAAAAACTTTGTATTTTATGGGGAAACACCTATATATCAAAAAATATGAATATAAGTAAACTATATATAAGAAAATTGGACATGGGGCCTATTTCATAAACGTGACAATTGTAATTTACCATGACAATTTATAAGACATTGCTTGGTTTAGTTAGTTGTAAGTAAATAATTCCAACTAAACTGAGCAATGTATTATGAATTGTCATGGTAAATTACAAGTTTCACGTTTATGAAATAGGCCCCAGGGGCCATTTTTCGTTCAAAAATATCGAACATTGAATGGAGAGAGAGACAATGTTCTTAGCAATCCATGGCTTCACCGTGCGGGTGCAGGGCGTGGTTGAAAGGCAGGGGAATGAACTGCCCAGACTGGGCTGCGTTCCCGGATTTGAGACTGCGAAGTAGGTATATGCCTTTTGAACTCTCACTTGCACTGTGACATATTATGTAAGTTTTCGTTCAAAAATATCGAATCGAGATGAATGTCGAAAGCGCGTGAATTGCCCACCAGTACTTAGCTAACAAACAGACAGATGGACACACAAGTCTCACCATAAGGGTTCAGGAAAATATAATGAAAACAGGAATCATTAATTATGCCTTATTTTTATTTTTTTTTATTTAATAATAAAATTTTTTTTTAATAATATGTAGGACAAATTACACATATTGCTCTGGTCACAAACTAAGCTCTAGGCTTGTACTATGTGTACCAGAAGCAACGATATAATACATATTATATACATATTATATTTTATAAACACCCAGACCATGACAAACTGTACAGAAAAAAACGTACTAATACTTTTTGCCATGGGTGGGAATCGAACCCACGACCCTTGATGACACTTGCAGTTTAATTTAAGAAGTCAGATCGTTAAGTTACAATATTACGTACCTGAAGCAACAGCTAAAGCCAAACTCCTTAAATTGTTAACTGTGGATTTAACAGGAACTAGGATTCCACCTTGAACATTATCTTTATTAAAAATTGGCAATAATATACCATCAATATTTACTACATTTTTAAATTTTACACCAGTAATATTATGTTCAAGGAAATTAGTCTGAATCTCATTTTTCATCTTCTGTAAATATTGCATCTCTTCTTCTTTGGTAATATTAAATTTTTTTGCTAATTTTCTGGACTGAGACTCTGTCATGTTAGTCAGAATAGATATACATTCTTTTACCATCCTGTTATAAAAAATAAAGTATTTAAAAATATTCAAAGAATTCATTGTTTTATTAAGTAAATTAAATTTATTTAGTTACCATCTTATTTCAGTATTGCTGTTTTCGCTAAAGTTTGTTATGAAAGTGCTCCAACTCCATTTTTCAGAGAAATAGTTTGGTAATTTAATAAGTAGATTATAGCAACTATGAACTATTTGATAATCTGATACTTTTTGTCTATAATTTTGGAGTCGTCGTTTTTTTGGAGCAATATTAAATGATTCTTCATGATGAATAAACACATCAAATGGTGGAACTGAATTAATTTCAAAATATTTCAGAGCATATCTGAAATAATAAACATAAAAAAATACAGATATGTGTTATGCAGTGCTCTCTTTGGGTTTTAGTGTATAACTTAAGCCACATTTACATATTATTAAGTAGGAAGTACAAGTAAGTTTCAATGTATAAATGGAAAAATGACAAGTAGTGTAGTGACATAAATTTTTACTAATTATTTGCCACCTGTACTTGCTACTTGACAAAGTGTTAATGAGGTTTAAGGTGCCTCCAGTCTACAGTGCTGTCAGTCCAACATACTTATCATATTATTAAACAAACTATTAAGAACAATTTTAAATTTTGCATCTTTTCAATTATTGTAAGTAATATCTTTCTGTTTAACACCATATACTTTAACAAATCATTATATTTATAAACACAGTAGACTAGAGAAAACTTAAGGCCTATACAAATTTACATACTTTTGGTAGTAAAGAGAAATAATACATTTGAATATAAATGTTGTTTTTCAAACCACTGCAGAAAAAAAATGGCAATTCTAGATGTTGTTACATTTATGTTGTAAACTAGATTTTGCATGTTGCTTTGCCCATATTAAGTATATACATCCAAGAGATTTTTATACAAGTAAATAAGTAACCTGTATTTTACACAAGGCCCTACCTATGTGTGTATTTTTTTATACAAATCAAATTCAGTGGTTTCCTTGTAATAAATTAACAACCCAAGATCTGCACTTTCACACATAATAGTAAAATAATACGGACATATAAAGCAGAATCATATTTTATTGCCAAACCAAACCACAGATACCAAATATCAATACATATAAAAAATAACAAATTGTTTTTCAAAAGATATAATCATCATATACATCATATAATATATTTTTAGTAAATATAGATAATACGTGGTGGCCGAGTTGGTTAGACCTTGGACTTAAACACACTAAGGTCCCTGGTTCAAATCCCGGTGTGTACCAATGAGTTTTTAATTAAAAAAATTATGTACATTTGTTTGACAACACCACTATAGTGCCTCGGAGAGCACGTTAAGCTGTCAGTTCCGGTTTCCTATACCAACTTGTGTAACTGTTTATAGATGGGTTATTGAGTCTATCCAAAACATCGCGACGAGCTAGCCACTTGTTCGGTGTAGACTCATACCATCGGCTACGACGAGGTGGGATTAAAACCCCTCCGCTGGGTACCCTGGGACCGTCTAGGCGGTCTCGGGCGCCGTACGGCACCCGTGAAGTTATATATTAGTAAATATAATATATATATTTTTTGATTTTTTGTTGAGGTCCACTATTAGGGTACAGTTACAAACAGGCCACTAATTCTAAAACTTACATGTTGATTCAAACGAAAACTGTAAATTTCAATTGAATATAATGAGCTGATTGTGATGCCTCACCAGACTTTATATAAGCATTATATATATAGCTAAAATCATATGTAGCTTAAGTCTTTAAACGGTGTACCTCTTACGACAAATTACCCTGTGAACTTGCTTACCCAATTCAACTGCTAAACATAGGATTACCCTGTAAGACTTACTCTTAAACAGCCAGCAAAACTATGGTGCAATTCTTTTTATAATTTGGAAGAGGGAGTGAGAAAAAAAATAAGTTGATGGTTATTGCAGTTAATTAACATTAAATATTTCGCTGGCAAAATTTTTTTTAAGCTAAAATGACTCTTGTAATATTAAACAGAAATATCAAAATCGTTTAAAACCCTTAAAAACATGATTTTAAGGGTTAGATTTAGGTAAGCAAACCCTTATTAAAATCCCATTGAAAAACCCCTGAAGGGGATATAGGTCTGGTCCCTGGCTAAAATATTGGATCAACAAATCTTTATTAAAATACATTGTATTGGTCATCCAAATTAATAGAATTCAAAGGTAACTAAAAAAATATACTTCTTAAATATTTATAAATAAAAAATAGATTATTTATTCTCTACATTCTGGGGTATGTGAGGCTTTTTGGCTTATATGGACCGCATAACACTGGTAAGTATACCTTTGAAGTCTATTAATTTGGATGACCAATGCAATGTATTTTATTAAAGATTTGTTGCTCCAATATTTTAGCCAGGGACCAGACCTATATACCCCCTTCAGGGGTTTTTCAATGGGATTTTAATAAGGGTTTGCTTACCAAAATCTAACCCTTAAAATCATGTTTTTAAGGGTTTTAAACGATTTTGATATTTCTGTATAATATTACAAGTCATTTTAGTTTAAAAATTTTTTTGCCAGTGAAATATTTAATGTTAATTAACTGCAATAACCATCAACTTATTTTTTTTCTCACTCCCTCTTCCAAATTACAAAAAGATATATCCCTTAAGGGGTTTTTCAAAAGCTGATGCTTACCGTAAGGTAGATACAAATTCCCTACTACAATAATATGCCATAGACAAAATAACTATATTTTTAAACAAGTACAATTTAAGTTATGTTTTATACTCACTGTAGAATATCTGGGTGACTGCTTAGCAATGACAATACAACACAATGTTCAATATGGCAAATTTTTTCAGCATCACTGCAGCTTGAAAAGTTTATATTTGAAAACACGGGTTTTAATGGTATTTTTAAAGCAACCAATGCCAGTAGTATGTGGGATAAATGTTTTCTAATCAAAATTGCATCTTCAAAGTTCAAAATGTATTCTGATAGGCGTTTTGCTACTTCTGTGAGGTCAACTAAGCCTTTCTGTAAATTATTCTGAAATCACAAAATCAATATAACATATTAAATATATTTTATTGCAGGTTGTTGTATTTTATTTTTAATAAAAATGATTACATTGTCCCCTATAAAATCAACTGAAATTATGATACTTTCTATTTATTATATTACTATACATATATTATATTTTATCAATAAGAGATAATGAAGAGATTTTAGCCATGTCTTGTCATCCAGCCTCCAAACACCACTAATGTATTATATTTTCTTTTGCTGAAGTCTCTCAATAAGAGATAATAAAGAAATTTTAGCTGTGTTTCATTTGGAATGTACCCAGAGACTCAGGCAGTGCTACAAAAAAAAATAGACTTGATAGAGTAAATTTGTATCTAATGGCAGGTACATAGTATATACAGTAAGTAATTACATCATGGATCATTAAAGAGTCACTAGGGCTTAGCATAACCGCTTCATCAATTTCAAGAAATTTATAAAATAGATACATATTTTGTGGATTTTATGGAAAAACTACCTATATCATTGCCATGCTAAGCTGCAATGTGGGTAATATTTTATTAACCTAACTACATAAAACTTTATACTGAGTAACTAGGACTTAAGAATAACATTCATACAAAAACAAGAACTTACACTAATTTGATTACATTCCTTTTTAAGGTCTTTGTTATGGGTTTCTTCACTTATGGCTTTCAAAGCCTCTAAAGTACTTAATGATGTCATTTTGCAACGTTATTACATATTTTTTTATATAAAAATATATTGCTTTAATATTCAGTGAGAGAAAAATACAGGTTCTCTCCTTACTATATGCACAAATTAATTATAAAATTATTTGTAAAAAAGTACATCTTGCAGAAATCCCAATACACACGTGCGAATGACAGGAACAGTGTTACCAAATCCTAAAAAAAAATACCCAAAGAATAATAATCTCAAAAACTAAAATCGTGCAAATTATTTTTAATCTCCCTAAAAATAATCATTCATGTAATATTCTTACACTGATTCATAAAAACTTAATGAGTCCTTGAGGAACAAAAATGAATATGTATAAATTTGTCCATTTATTTGTAAATAATTTATTGCCTATTTCTAATATAATTAAATTTAGCCGATTTTTTAAATTAAAAATGCAGCCCAAAATTAATTATTGCTGCGAACAGTTTTTTGTTAAAAAATTACAACTTTTGCTCTTCAGCTTCTTTATTTTTTCTCTATCAACTTGCCTTCCAAAAATAGCCGCCAACTTGCGGCACATGTTGTACTCAAATTGTAGCCAACATTATAATATATTATAGTTCATAGCAGTTTGACGTACCTACTTATGTAGCTTAGAATAAATAAATAAAATAATATTTAATTTTAATTATATTTTAATTTTTAATATAAATAAGTAGTCCCTATAAACATGGGCGTAGCCAGAATTTCATATCGAGGGGGGGTTTGCGCCTCGTAAATGTTTTTTTGGTCCTGAATTTTTAATGAGCAAAAATAAAACGCCATCGTCATCATAATATCACTTAATATGTGTTGAATGTTTCTCTTCGTTACAACGCCTCGTCAGAATATCACTTCTATATGGATCATGTACATCATGTACATGGTTGGACCCCCAAAACCCACCCCTGACTACGCCCATGCCTATAAAACCCCCTAAAAATATAAAGCATCTAAATAAATCTCAAACCACTTATTCACCCCCTAAATTTAGGGGGAAAACCCCTAATGGTAGTAGTGGATGTTCTTGGAAGTCAACGGCTAGGGCTACCCAATTGCCGATATTTCATATATCGATAAAATAAGGAATTCACAATAAAATAAAAATAAAATAAGTAATATTTATTTACAAACATTTTATTTAAGTATTATTAATTTATTTATTTATAAAGGTTGAATTATTATTATTATTATTTGCTTAAATAAATGGCCTCTACGCGTGCGCGTTATTTTGCCAATGTCGAGTGAGGAGGGTAGATTAAAATTTTTTGATTGTAAAGTGAAAGTGGGAAAATAGGATGGAAAGGAATAGGGATAGGACTAGGTTAGAATAAGGAATGGCCACATGACCGTATGCAAACATATGGTATAGTTATGCCAGTGTCATGTGAAGGAGGAAAGAATCAACAGTAAAATGGGTACCGCCATTTTACTGAAGAAATGGATTCGTTGAGATAGCACAAACACTGAGGTCACTGCGTAAATACTACACTTCTCACACTTAAGATTACTTATGAACGCTTATTCTACAAAATTGGTACACTTTTGCACAATAATATCCTATAAACTTGACTATGAAAAATATATTAGAAACACACGACTACAGTCTTCGGGCTACCCTCAAGGAATCTTGAAATTTTTTACTACTTTCGAAATAGTTTTTTTTTTGCGTTTTTAGATTTTTTAGATGACTATTATAGTATATCATTCCAGAGGCTCGATTACGAGATTTTAACGTTCAGCAAGAAACGGTCACGACCGGCGTGCGCTCCGACTTTCTTGTCCAACGTCTACTGCTATTACGAGATTATTTATCCATCGTTACCGTTTGACCGTCCGCTCACCGTCAGCCATAAACAAAACGTTATAGAAGTGACGTTTTTTTTCACTTTTATGTTGGTAACAAACAATAACAAAACAAATCTTGTTTGTTGGTATTAGGTTATGTTTGTGATTTTTTAAGTTATTTACATTAAAATAGTAATATAATTGATGTAAAAATAATCGGAGTTAATTTTGTATTAGTGATAAATATATAAATGGTAAGTAAAATTAGTTTAATTTATAAAAATACAATATATTGACTCGTTTTCTATTATCAACTCTTAAATAATTAATATCTAGGTATTAATGACTTTAATCTATTATTTAAGAAGAATGATATATTCCAACTTTTGTTATAATAAAAATGCCTTATATTTGCTAAGTGAGTAACGACTTGTGGCCTCGAAACATAAGTAGTAATTGTGATATACGTAGACTGAAAATTTCAGCGTCACCACTCCAATAATACAATTTTACAATTAAGCACAGTGTAAAAAGAAGAAGCATGCTAAATATTTTTTAATTCACGCAGTCGCTCTGCATGGTTAAGGTCGTTGGATCATAAGCAATTTCTCAAGTATAACAATAATGTATATTATTCTGCACCAAGGACAAGGCATATTTATTACCACATAAGCAATCTTTTACTACATCACCCTATATAAATCTTGAACTATCACTATAGTTAACTCCTGCACCTAGAAAAGTAAGCTTCAGGATTGCCCAAAATAAAGACAGCTTTATCCCAGAGAAACATATATGCTCACTTTTTACACCTTCTGCGACAACAGCTACTGGGGTACTTGTTTCAATTAAAGTTTATTTTATATTTTATTATATAACAGACAAACCATAAATAATTTCTCTAAATTATTGTAAAATCAACATTCCTTTATTCCTTATAAAGCCGCTGTTTGATACATTTTATTAAACCTTAATAAAATGATTATATTGTACCAAGATTTTACTATGTTATATTGAGATTTTATGATATCCTCTCTTAATCTGTTGTTTGATCGTCAAGCAGGTGCTGTGAGAAAAAAAAAGTACCTATTATTTTTTACTCAAACTTTCCAACTTCACTACTTAATTTTTCTATTCATGTAATGGTTGGATGGATGTTAAAAGACCAAAATGATGTAATAAACACCTAATTAGTAAAATAGTTATTTTTTGTGGGTTTTACTGATAGTATTCTTTTTTTTAGCAAACAAAACAATGACATCTGCAGCACAGTATGCAATATTGATGGAATGGTAAGTACAAAAACAATACATATATATAGTAACTCTGGGAGTCCAGATATCTCAAAAACCAATTGTGGTAGATTTTTTAAAATTTTGAAGAAATTTAAACTCTTGGTGGATTATATTGTGCCAAGATTTTACTATGTTATATTGAGATTTTATGACTCTTAATCTTGAAGTATCATTTTTGAAAATAAATGCTTCTAAAGGGCAAAATTTTGTTCTTAAAAAGAAATTATTATCTCTGTCATCATTCAAGATAATTAAATTTCAAATGTTTGAATGTGTTTTTACTTTATCCACATATTTTTATTGTTATTTTAGAATATCAACTCAATTGTATTTAAATATTAAAGATTTGTATATCTAGGTCTTTGGGTATTATCATATTATTTTTGGATTTTATTTTTTAGTTATTTACTAAAAAACTTTTTCTTGTTGTACTGAACCTTGAAGCGTAGGTATTATTATGGTAAAATACACTTGGCCATTTTTTTAAAGAATAGTATGATTTATCGACATAGCGATGCATCAGTTATACTCAGTGTATTACATGTACTCAATATACCTTTCACATTGCAATCATGCTATGCTATGTCCACAAAGTGGTATTTATAACTTAATCATAATTCATATTTTTAATTATATGTATGTATCTTTCAATTTTAGTCATGGAGACCCTTATGCGACGCCAACTACAAGCATGAAAAAACTATTTGCGATTAGGGGAGAGAAGGATGGGAGGAGAAGGAGGAAGATGGGACTGGACTGCAGAAGTAATCTCATTATTTCAGTAGTAATAATGTAATTTCATTGACTGAGTAACTGGTAACTGCTAAGTAACTGAGTATTGGCAATGAAACTTGTCATTGACTGTGCTATTTGTTATATTATATATATATATATATATTTTTGAAATTCAATGTTATTAACAAAGTTTTTCATTGATGTCTGTTATTTTATAAATGTAAAGATTCTATATTGGAGAAGTGATCTTATTACCTGAGTTGTAATAATCTAGTTTTATTGACTGTGTTATTTATTAAATATTTAAATTTTATACTAAAGAAGTAATCTTATTAACTTATTTTGTAATAAATAATAGTTTCATTTGGATTTTATTACTGGAGAAGTAATGTTATTAAATGAATTGGAATAATCTAGTTTCATTGACTGTTATTTAATAAATATTGGGATTGTTATATTGGAGAGGTAATCTCATAAACTCAGTTGTAATAAGATGGAATTGGACTGGAGAAGCTTAATTGAGTTGTTATAATAATAATATCTGGACATATTACTCATATTGCTCTGGTCACAAACTAAGCTCTAGGCTTGTACTATGTGTATCAGAAGCAATGATATAATACATATTATATTTTATATACACCGAGACCATGACAAACTGTACAGAAAAAAACATACTAATATTTTTTTGCCTTGGGTGGGAATCGAACCCACACCCTCCAGATACAACGCCAAAGGATATTATAACCAAGTAATAATGTAGTTTCATTGACCGAGTAATTTGTACCTACTTATATAAGCATTGTTTGATGTATAAATAAAGTATTTCTTTCTTTTCTTTCAAATATTTACATTTTATATTCAAGAAGCAATCCCATTAAGGTTTCTCCAGTCGACAGTGCTGCCATACAAATATACTTCTCATATTATGAATGCAATATTTGGCAAAAAAATGCACTTCATTTGACTTCATCAATACTGTAAGTAATATCTTACTGTTTAACAACATATATTTTTCCATATCATTATATGTGTAACAAAAGTTGTAACTTAATTAATTGACTGTGTTATTTTTTAAGAATTCAGATTTACACTGGAAATCTTAATAACTGGTTTGTAATAATATAGTTTCATTGACTGTGCTCTTTGTTATAATTATATTATTTGTTTATATTGGAAATTCAATTTTATTAACAAAGATTTTCATTGATTTTATAAATATACTGATTTTTATATTGATGAAGTGATGATTATTAGCTGAGTTGTAATAATCCAGTATTATTGACTGTGTTATTTGTTAATACATACATACATATCATCACGGGTGCGTTACGGCGCCCGAGACCGCCTAGACGGCCCCAGAGTACCCAAAGGCGAGCTTTTAATCCCACCCCGTCGTAGCCGACGGTGTGAGTCTACACCGAACAAGTTGCTAGCTCGTCGCGATGTTTTTGAATAGACTCAATATACCCATCTATCTATAAACAGTTTCACAAGTTGGTATAGTGAAACCGGGACCGACAGCTTAACGTGCTCTCCGAAGCACTATAGTGGTGTTGTCAAACAAATGTACATATTTTTTTTAATTAAAAAACTCATTGGTACACACCGGAATTCGAACTGAAAAGTGTTTTTAAGTCCACGGTCTAACCAACTCGGCCACCATGTATATTATTATATATTTAGATATACGTATTTGTTAAATATTTAGTTTTTATACTAAAGAAGAAGTCTCATTAACTTATTTTGTAATAAATAATGGTTTGATTGACTGTGCTTTGTAACTATTTGGATTTTATTACTGGAGAAGTAATCTTATTAACTGAATTTTAATAATCTAGTTTCATCGACTACGTTATCTAATAAAGATTTGGATTGTTATATGTATGTATGTATCATCACGAGTGCCTTACGGCGCCCAAGACCGCCTAGACGGCCCCAGGGTACCCAGCGGAGGGGTTTTAATCCCACCTCGTCGTAGCCGATAGTATGAGTCTACACCGAACAAGTGGCTAGCTCGTTGCGATGTTTTGAATAGACTCAATAACCCATCTATAAACAGTTTCACAAGTTGGTATAGTGAAACCGGGACCGATAGCTTAACGTGCTCTCCGAGGCACTATAGTGGTGTTGTCAAACAAATGTACATAAATTTTTTAATTAAAAACTCATTGGATTGTTATATTGTAGAGTTAATGTCATAAAACTCAGTTATAATACTGTAATTAATTAAATGTGCTGTTTTATATACTTAACTATTGGAGTTTATTATATGATTGTAAATTATGTTGTTTCATTGTGTCATTTAATAAATATATATAAAGATTTGGATTGTTATATGTATGTATGTATCATCACGAGTGCCTTACGGCGCCCAAGACCGCCTAGACGGCCCCAGGGTACCCAGCGGAGGGGTTTTAATCCCACCTCGTCGTAGCCGATAGTATGAGTCTACACCGAACAAGTGGCTAGCTCGTTGCGATGTTTTGAATAGACTCAATAACCCATCTATAAACAGTTTCACAAGTTGGTATAGTGAAACCGGGACCGATAGCTTAACGTGCTCTCCGAGGCACTATAGTGGTGTTGTCAAACAAATGTACATAAATTTTTTAATTAAAAACTCATTGGATTGTTATATTGTAGAGTTAATGTCATAAAACTCAGTTATAATACTGTAATTAATTAAATGTGCTGTTTTATATACTTAACTATTGGAGTTTATTATATGATTGTAAATTATGTTGTTTCATTGTGTCATTTAATAAATATATATATATTGGATGAAGAAGTTTCTTAGTTATTGCATCTATTCACTGCTTTGTCCCAAATGTTTGACTGGTAGAATGCGTAGGTGTCTGTCTGTTGCAATGTTTTTAATGAAACACGGCATGTGCTTTTTTATCTACCTGATGTTAAGCAGACTTACAAATTCCACGAATGGGGTTGATCAATACATTTTTGTCCCACTATGCCGGCCAAATGATGCGGTTACGAAATGATCGCGACATGGACGTATTGGCATTACAAGTCTATTTTAATATCCGCGGTTTAATCGTCAATACAATCGCCCGTTTCGTAACCGTACCATGAAAGGAGACTATCCCGGAAAACCGGTGAACCCATAGGCTAGACGATTATTGCATGAAATTACGTATGTCCTTTCTCAGGCTCTAGACTGTCTCTGTACCAAATTTTATTTAAATTGGTTCAGTTTAGACGTGATAGCGTAAAACACAGACGCATTTATAATATTAGTATAGACAGTGCCTTAAGGTTCCAGTGTTAATGCCCATACAAACATACTTTCACGTTATCAACTTGGCTGCTGGTTACCTACTTTTACTTTTTTAATATAGCACGACATGTGGCTTTGTATCTACCTGAAGTTAAGCAGACCTGATGTTAAGTCCATAAGTGTGGTCGATCAATATATTGTTGTTAAACCATATTGATCGCTCCCACTATGCCGGCTAAATGATGGGATTACGAAATGGGGGCGACATGGACGTATTTGCATTACGAGCCTATTTTAATGACCTCGCTGCTTCATCTTCAAATCAATCTCGCCCGTTTCGTAACCGGCAATCGCACCATGAGAAGAGACCCCCTCGACAAGAAATCAATGCAGTAGTCTCTGAAAAACCGGTGAACCCACAGACTAATACCGGAACATCATTAGGATATGTTATGTTGGTAAAATTGTATGTGAAAAAAAACAGGTGTAATCAAATTAATTAATACTTTTGAATCATTTAGGTATATTATATATTGTAAATTGTCCGCAACAGAAAGTTCGATAAATACAATGACCACAAAAATATAATTTTAATTCTATGCCAAATAATGGTTTGACAGCAATAGCAACTGGAGTGTATTTAAGAGCATACGACTTTAACAATAGGTACATAATAGTTTCTTACAACTAAGGTATCCAGCTTTAGACTTTGGTTCAAGAAGTTTTGGGATGGTATTTGTTACCAAATAGTTTACTGAAATGGTTTGTAACAGTAGGTAAATAGGTTGTAAACGTGAACCTAAATTTAGCTGAACCATAGGTTTTCTGAAACAACAGTTATCAATTGGCCAGCTCATTGCGGTGTATATACTCAATAACCTAACCTATAAACCGGTTCTCAAGTTGATATGCACAATAGCAAGGTGGGTATTGAGGCTAAATAAAAGTATCATATAAATAACAATATTTTTCAGATACAGTTTATATCTTGGACTCTACATACCGCTTACCATCAGATATACGGATAACGAGTCACATGCCATGCTCTAGTAAAAAAAAACCTAGTCTATAATACAGACCAGTAGGCCTAGTGTGAGTTTTTTAACGTTTACTTTCGCGTTAACTATACTACCGCGTTAACATTTTGACCAATCACACGACCGCATTTCTAGTTCTCAAAATTTCCGCTTGGAGCGCTGAACCATTTCCCATACAAATTTTAGTTAACTCAAACGCAAAGTTATAGTTAGAAAACTCACACTAGGGGCACTGATGGTATACTATCAATCAAGCAACTTAGTTGCTTGCTTATTTGTAGCCGCAGCAACTATTTTAACATAGGTACATGTAGTGGTTGAGTGTAAAGTACACCAAAATAGTCGTTTTAATTATCAATAATTAGCAAGCGGCTAAGTGGATTGATGATTACTGACCTACAGTCAGCTGAAAGGCAAGGCCAACTTAAATAAAACACTATAAGTATATATATGTATGTACCTATATATTTATAATTTAGAATATTATATTAAAAATAATTCATTATATTTGCTCTAACATATGAGCACTTTAAGTCTCCAGAAATTGTATCAGTTGTCTGCTGGTTTTCTATATTTAGAATATTAAACTAAATATAATTTCTTGTTATATTTGCTCTAACAAGACCACTGGTTTTCCATATCAATGTGTTTTAATAAGTATCTATTTTCGAGTAGTCCAAAACATCTTGATAGTATTTTTGAACCCTCTGATGCATCTAGAATCAGAGTAAGCTATCAAGGTCTCAGAGTGTATGCGGTCCTGAAAAAAAATAAAAAAAATATCATGTTTGGGGAATTGAAGCTACCTATAAGCTGTAAATTTTGCAAGTGACTAGAGAAGTGTAGCTTGGGTTATCTTTACAATGATATATTATACAATAATAGTATAATCCTATAATATTAAATAAAATTAATACATATATATCCTAAATAATATATAATTTAATATGTAGGACAATTTGCACATATTGCGCTGGTCACAAACTAAGCTCTAAGGTGTACCCACTATGTGTACCAGAAACAACACTATCATACATATTATATTTTATTAACACCCAGACCATTACAAACTGTACAGAAAGGACTAATATTTTTTTGCCACGGGTGGGAAACTAACCCACAACCTCTGGATACAAGCCAAAGGTGCAACCACTAGTCTATGGAGGCAGAATTGTTTGTAATCTTATTGTTATGTTAGCTAAATGAAAGTGAATGTTTGTTATTGATTTTATAATTGTTCTTAAATCACAGTGGGGTAATAAGGGTTAGGTTTACACAATTCTTAGAAGGGGGCAGGTATCAGTGTTATAATTAATACGGTATATGGATAAAATCCTATAGGTTTTAAATAAGAATATATAAACTTTTAAAAAAAACCCACCAAATAATAACCATATGGTTTCCCAATTTCTATGTAAATGTTTAATATATTTATTTATTGCACTAAGCCGCCAGATATGTGCTTTATGGTTTGCACCACTAAATTTCCCATTAACATTTAATATCTTTATGTTACTGCCACTATCTGTTAAGAATTTATAACACCATTAGTACTATGAAAACTAGTTTATGAGGTGGTCAATTGCTATGTAATTCTGTTTAAAATTTTTATGTAGTGAGGACTGTTTTTATATTAGGACAATATATAACACATATTGGTTTGGTCACAAACTAAGCTCTAGGCCGTACTTTGTGTACAATAAACACCCAGACCATGAAAACTACAGAAAACCATACTGATATTTTTTTGACTTGGGTGGGGAAATCAAATCCACAACCTCCATATACAACCCTAAAGGTGATGGGTGCACTGAGGCATATTGGTTGTAGGTAATCTTTGTACTATTATTGTTGTGATAACTCAATGTAAGTGAATGTTATTTATTGAGTTTATAAACATAAACCATTGAATACTGTGGGGTAATAAGGGTTTGGTTTACACAATTCTTAGAAGTGGCAGGCATTAGTGTGATAATTAATAAGGTAGGATAAGATCTTATAGGTTTTAAATAAGAATGTATAAACTTTAAAAAAAATAAAACTTACCAAATAATCATGTTTCCACGAAATAGTAATTATATGTAAATTTTTCATATACTTAATTAATTATTGCACTAAGCCATCAGATATGTGCATCATGGTTTGCACCACTAAATTTGCCATTAACTTTTAATAGCCTTAAGTTACTGTGACATATCTGTAAAGAATTTATCACACCATTATTACTTTAGTTGTACATAACTTACCATCTTTATATTTATTGAGTTTAATGTTTTCTGTAAAAATACCATTGTTCTATATTATCATTAATTAGATTTCGGCAGTTAATAATTTTATATATTTTATCCAAGGCTCTTTCTCTTACAAGAGAACGGTCATTTTATTAGATTTTATGTCTTGGCTTATGTAGTAACTATTATCACATCTGTGGTATTGTTCTATTGCTTAATATAAATTATAAGCTAAAAATTACATCCTAAAATACAAATAAGTAAATTGTGGTGATTTAAGAGAGATTTAACCGGTTGATTGGATGTACACATGACGGCTTCAAACATTACTTTTAAATGAGAATTATACTATATTATTTAATAAAAAGCACTGAATAAATTTAAGAACTAACAACAAAACTCTTTTTAGTCAAAAGTTAGTCATAATAACACAAAAATAATTAAATTTAAAAGACACACTTGATAGCACGGCAAGTATTTCTCGACGTCAGCGCGCCAGCAAGAAAATCGTGCGATCGCGCGATGGGCGTACGCTCCGCAATGTCAAAATGGCACTCGTAATTACATTTTCATACAAATCTTTGTCGCGAACCATAGATAAAACAAGAAAATCGTCGAGCGCACGCTCACGCAAATATTGTTTGGTTATCTTTGCACTCGTAATACGTCGTGAACGGTCACTAATGTCATCCCATACAAATGTCCACGCAAATCTTGTCGACGTTCGACGCACGCTCACCGTTCAAGTAACTCGTAATCGACACTCAGATTTAAAACAATTACAAGATTAATAATTGATACCTATATATTAGGTATAGGTATCAATTATACTAATTTTGTAGGGAGACTAACCAATTTTAATTATTTTCTTTATTCTTAGCCATTTAAACCACTATAAATAGTAAACAAATACTACAATCAAATTTGTTGTATTATCATTTGAAGTCGAAGTGTTAAGGTCTTTGGCCATATTATTTTTCTAGTTTTAGATTGTCATTGCTATGGTGATGGAAATAAATACAATAGCACAGATAAAATAGAGTACCCCGTATCCGTAATCCACGGAATAGAAAAAACAAGTTGTGAAACTTGTTTTTTCTATTCCGTGGCGTAATCCTAATAGGCTATTTGACTACATATTCTAAGTGACTACATTAAAAATATTTCTATAAATTGTGGTCATCCTGTCAGATAATGGCGTAAAAATAACATATTTCACTTTATTTTAAACTAAATAATGTATATTTTTTGTAGATTACACGAAATAAAATTGAATATTTTATACAAATTTATTTAAAACAAAACATCTTTACGACGAGGTGGGATTAACACCCTTACGCTGGGTACCCTGGGGCCGTCTAGGCGGTCTCGGGCGCCGTAAGGCACCCGTGATGATACATACATATATCTTTGATTGGTTGATGACTGGTGACATCACACGCAAGTAAACAAAACAATACACAGATTATAAATCATGTGGGTGAAATAAAATAGAGTATAATATATATGAGATTATTTTATCTGTGCATGTTTGTTTACTTGCGTGTGACGTCACACTTGACTTAGACTGCGAAACAGCGTTTTTAGCGCCATTGTGGAAATTCAAACTTTGACATTGATTTTTATTTATAATAGAGTAGACATCACGGAAATATCAATGTAGTGTGCTTAATATGTAATGAACAATTATATAAAACAAGTTTCAAAAAGAAGTCAAATACCCTATTAACTAAAATACTAAAACGTATTTTATTATATTTAATTATTATCTAAACATGGTGACAGTGGTGTAATGAGACTGATTAAACTGCCGCGATTGTGGTAAGCCTGCGACCTTAAAATTCCCTTTCCCTTCTCTCGGCATCCTTCCCCTCTCCATTGATATATTTGCCATCGCTCTAGCTTGTTTAGTTCGCCTGCTCTGTCGTGTTGAGTAAACGTGTGTTCGTGGTGATCGTCACGAAAATGGAAAAACGAAATCAAGAGCAACGCGTCGCGATAAAATTTTGCGTCAAATTGGGCGAAACAGCTTCGGAAACGTACGCGATGAGAGCTGTTTTTTTCAATACTACCCGGAAACCAAACGCCAAATCTCACAATGGTTGTCTCCGTCTTATTCGCCCGATATGTCACCCTGTGACTTTTTTTTGTTCCCTAGAACAAAATCGGTGGCCAAAGGAACCCATTTTGAGTCGATTGAGGACATCCAGGCCGCCGTGACGAGGGTACTCGCGGACATCCCAGTCGAAGCGTTCCAGAAATGTTACGTAGCATGGAAAACGCGCTGGAATCGTTGTATAGCTGCCCAAAGGGACTACTTTGAAGGGGATGGCAGAGTTGTAGAATAATTTTGAAATATACGGTTTTTATAGAATCAGTCTCATTACTTAATTGTCACACCTCGTACACCAACAATTCATTCTGGTGAGACGGCGTCCGCCGGACATCTGAATATTACAAATTTGTCTCCGCCACTATTTTCGGGAAAAGCCAAAGATTGGAGTTCGTTTCACAAACGTTTTGAATGATATAGACATGCATCTGGATTATCAGGGATGTTACAAACTCAACAACAACATTTATGTACATTATGGGTGATAAAGCAGACGATTTACTTTTATCTTTCAATTTAACGGAACAAGATAAACAAGATTTTTAATCAATTTAATCAATATTATTCATCAACCCACAATAAAATACACACACGGGCTAAGTATAACAAATTGATACAAGCATCAGATGAACGTTTAGACGATTTTATTATTAAAGTTTACGCTCAAGCAGAATTATGCCATTATCCGTCAACTATTAAAGAAGAATTAATCAGAGACCGTCTTATAGTAGGAATCAAAGACAATAAACAATCAAATAGTTTACAACTAGATCCAAATATTACTTTAGAAACAGTTATCTTTTAACTAGAATCAGGCAAGTTGAAGAAGTAGAAAGACAACAACAGTATGTAATCAACTTCAGAAGAAATAAATCATGTAAAACAAAATTATAATCTATCTACAAATAATCGCTATCCAATTTAGTGGAAACTGTGGAAAATCACCGTCTCATTTATTTTATAATTGTCCAGCAAAAAAATCTATATGTATGAAATGTAAACGCAAAGGCCATTGGGCACAAAAATGTCAAACTAAGTTGAATGTTGCAGAAGTTAATGATAGTGAGACAAAATTTACAATATTTAGGAAGTATTGATGAATTAGTAGATAGAGTAGAAGAATATTCAGATCCTTGGAAGGTAGATATAAAATTACAAAATAAAGACCTACATTTTAAAATAGATTCTGGTGCCGATGTAACAGCCATAGGGGAACAACATTATAAAATGCTTGAAAATATTAGACTTGTAGAGACAACTTCAAAATTAAAAGAAGCTAGATACAAATTTAAATGTTAATGGTAAATTTTATGGTCAAATGATATGGAAAAATTCAATTATATACAGACATATTTGTTATCAAGAATTTAAAAGAACCGTTATTAGGTAAACCAGCAATAGAAAGATTAGGCATAATAAATAGAGTCGATACAATAAACGAAGCTACTATAATTATTATAAAAGAAACTGTAAGAAATAAGAAAGTAGAAGATGAATATCCACAATTGTTTCAAGGTTTAGGAAAGCTAAAAGAATAGTTTGAAAATTTTATTACAAGTGATGCCAAACCGTATGCTATAACTAATGCTAGAAGGGTTGCAATACTTGCAATACAATTATATAAGCCGTTAATGAAGAAATTAAAAGTATTACAAGAACAAAGTGTTATTTTTCCAATAAATGAGCCAACAGATTATTGTGCAGGAATTGTGGTGAAATCTAAAGATTATGGAAATATTAGATTATGTTTTGATTATTTAGAACTAAATAAAAATATTCAAAGATCTAGGCACCAATTACCATCTGTTGATGAATGTTTAGCTCAGATAGGAGGATCCAAGTAGTTTAGTAAACTAGATGCTAATAAAGGTTATTTTCAGCTACCCCTTAAAAATCATTCTAAATTACTTACAACATTTATTACTCCTTTTGGGCGTTATGCTTTCAATAGAATGCCTATGGGGATATCATGTGCTAGTGATATTTATCAGAAGAAAATGCAATCTATTATTGAAGGAATACCTGGTGTCGTTTGTAGTCAGGATGATATATTAATTACAGGTAAAAATTACAGGTAAAAATAAACCATGATGAAAGGCTTAAAAAAATATTGGACAGAATGTTAAAGGAAGGCGTAACTTTAAATAAAGATAAGTGTCAGTTTGGAGAACAGGAATATGAGTTTTTAGGGGATATTATAAATTATAACCAAAGAAGGAATTAAACCGAGTCCGAGAAAAGTCGAAGCTATTAACTATATGCCTGATCCGAAAGACGTTACAACAGTTCGAAGTTTATTAGGTATGGTTAATTATCATCTAAAATTTTTGCCAGATTTAGCATCCATTACCAAACCTATTAGAGACTTATTAAAGAGACTTATTAAAAAAAATATATTTTTAGTTTTTTAAATACATGTTAGTGGGAGCGATCAATGCTGTTTAACAACGTTTAATTTATCTAGTTCATTCATAGACGATGGGCTGCTTACCATCAGAAAGATACAAATTCATATGCCGTGCTCCAATATATTTTTATTTAATGTAAAATATAACACCCAAAAACATGTTTTGTCAACATTCTTTTAATATACTAAAATAATAAAAACTAATATAGTTAAAGTAACAAAGAGCCTAACGGGACAAATATATCGTCCTATAAAAGTGGGTATTGCACTGATAATTAATTTTCTTCCGTTGTTAAGGCAAAACAACAGAAGTGGCAAGTCGGAAGTGTTAAAGTCGTGAACATACGGCACTGTTTTTTGACGGGATCAATTTTTATAGAACCTCCTCCATATTTCTTTTAAATTTAAATCCTTAGGAAAATAGCAAACATAAAAATAAAGTAGGTTCTGATGATCACCCGATCACCGTACATACATTTATAGAAATAGACGTTGATTTTTTTTTCGGATTCGTAATATTAATATTATCGTATAGCCCCGCTGTCGATATTTGTGCGGCCCGCGACAAAGCAAATAAATTTCAAGTCAACCATCTACTAAAACAGATTTTGCGTACAAAGTTAGGCACCGATGCGAGATTTAATAATGAGAGAATTAACAGAGACCGCCGTCGGTTTGGCTAATATTTTTGTTAGATTTGCCACTAAACATTAGTTTTCCATTACATAAATAATTTATATTGAAAAACGTGCAATAGAAACTTTTATAGGTATACCATACTGTAAAGAAGGTACTGGAATTGTATTATTTAAAAAGCTTTCATGACGAAATTATTTTTGTCGGCACGACAAATACTTTTTTGTAGGCACATTGCGATATTTACAATGGATAAAAATTTTGAACAATCTGTGTAAATTGCCATGTGCATCACAAATAGAATTTCTTGTGCTGAAGCGCTGAAATTGTTGCAGCGCTGAAGTAAAAGAAATGGTGACTGAAAATGGTTGTTTAAGTCTGAAAGAGATAGTCTTTAATATTTCTGAGTCTCTCGAATCAATTTGTCCCATTTTAAACAATTTTGGGCATGAAACGAGTACCGAAATACCAGATTTTTTTTGCAAAAATATAAATAAATAATAATCGCGAAAAGGCTATAAAGATTTGATAGAATAAATTAATTCCAAGCCCACATTCATAAAACACATAACTGGTGAAAATACATAGGTTTACCAGTTTTACATGTAAACCAGTCAACTCGGAACAAAGACGTCTAACTGTGCCGAAACCGAAAAATGCATTGTCAACGTCAATTAAAAGTGAAGACATATTCACAGCGTTACGTGGCGTTAGGAATTTGTCGAAAAGGCCGATTTGTAGAAAGAAAAGTTATGGATTTTCCACCACGATATAGCGCGCCATTTCACAAGGCTATCGTCGTGAACGAATTTACTGTGACCTGATATGGCTCCAGCTGACTACTTATTTTTTTAGGTGGGAGGAAGGTCTCTATAACTTTGTTAGACCGACCGACTGATTTCATTACCACAAACCGACAAGTGATCTAGTCCTATGTTTCGGTTTTAGTATGTGGGTTGATAGTTTTTTTCGGAGGCTATTGCATCGATATTTAGGATGCGGTTACGTAGCGGGAAGTTAGTTTAGTTTTTACGAAAAAGCAGCGAGGCTATTAAATAGACTCGTAATGCAAATTTGTCTGTCATTGCCGGTTTCGTAACCGCATCATTAACCGGCAAATATATTAATCATATTGGGGGCGATCAATGCTGTTAAACAACCATGTATTGATCGACCCCATTCATAGATTTTGTAGATCTTTACCTACCATCAGGTGGATACAAAGTAATATGCCATGCTACAAAAAAAACGAACATAATCTATACTAATATTATAAAGCTGAAGAGTTTGTTTGTTTGTTTGTTTGTTTGTTTGTTTGAACGCGCTAATCTCCGAAACTACTGGTTCGAATTGAATATTTCTTTTTGTGTTGGATAGTCCAGTTATCGAGGAAGGCTATAGGCTATATAACATCACGCTACGACCAATAGGAGCAAAGATATAGTGGTAAATGTGTAAAAAACGGGAGAAATTATTTCATCTTTGAAGCCTTCCGTTGCGTGCGCCGTGAAAACGGTTCAAGATACACAAAAAATATGTATTAAAGAATAATCTAAATATATATAACTCAAAGGTGACTGACTGACATACCTCACGGTCCGAATGGGATGACACCGCTGTCAGCGCTGACGTTCATAATCACCGGTCCGATTCAAAAAGCGCGATGAGACCACTCACGGCGCTATTGGCGTGATAATGAATCGGACCAGGGATTAAGCGCGCTTACAAGAACATCACTTGTATCTCCCTCTATCTCGCAACTAAAACATATGCTCCTCTCACTCTGTTTGAATGTCAAATAAAACGCAATAAAAAATTCATTAATTTTAATGTTATTTTATATATTTGTTTACATTAATATTAAAATAAATGAGAACACAATACTTTTAACTATCTACTTAATAATTATTTAAGGAATTTTATTACTTTCTTGAAAACATGTTTCTAGATAAATGTCATTCTGACAGCGCTCACAGCGATTTCACCCACAAGCAAAATCACTGTAATTCCAATATGGCGTCTGTAATGACGTCACTATCTATGTCAAATCATCTATCGTTAGCGCGCTTACGCCCAATCGGACCGGTGATGACAGCGCTGACATCGATTTTGGTGTGAATCGGACCGCAAGGATAGTGATCTATCAACGCACAGCCCAAACCACTAGACGGATCGGGCTGAAATTTGGCATGCAGGTAGATGTTATGACGTAGGCATCCGCTAAGAAAGGATTTTGATAAATTCTACCCCCAAGGGGATAAAATGGGGGATGAAAGTTTATATGATAAAAAAATAACTATTCCACGCGGACGAAGTCGCGAGCACAGCTAGTGTGGTATATAAGTGGACAACACCCCTGTGCGGCCCGACAGTGTTACCCACATTGTCCTATGTGGCCCTTGACCGGAAAAGTGTGACGACCGCTGGTATAGCCAATTTGACATAAAAGAAAAACAAAATGTATAATATTATTCAATGTTATAGTGCGTTTCAACGAATAAAACCTATGGCGTTATGTTGGCAGCAAGGTTTTCCAGTGTTGCGTTTTTCACTTTCACAAAAGTTCTTCACCTTTAACACCATCATTCTTTCGCCAGTTTTCAAAGTTTTGGGCATGATTCTAGTCGTAAATCAAATGATAACAAACAAAATCTGCGTAAGCGACTTCTCGTGCCAATAAATTTGACAGACAGGGGAGCCAACATAACGCCATAGGTACTATTCGTTGAAACCACGGAATAGAAAAAACAAGTGGAAGTGCAAAGTAGGCGTGTTTAGTGTGGCACAATTAAGCGTAGCTACGCTTATTTGATCCCAATCGTTATCAGTCGTGTCTAACATCGCTTCGAGTTGGTAGTCTCGCGTCGTTCCTGATTTTTCCGCATAAGTATTGCAAATATGCCGTATTGTTGCATTCTGGAGTGCAAAAACGATAGTAGGAGAAAAAATCTTCGTAATGGAGGTGTTTCGTATCATCGGTAAGTACGATTTTGTTAGTATTCTTTAAAAACCTTAGCTTATTTTAGTTTACTAATAATTGTAGTTTGAATGAAGTTAAAATCAACCTTACGTAATTGTAATAAAGAATACTTTAGATTGAAATTTAGATTTCAAAAATTCTTGCTACTCGGTTAGTGTTGTAGTGGGTGCTTATCGATATAACTTATTTATTTAAAGAAAAGAAGGAACAGTTTCGGCAGTTATACAAAATTATATACCTACATATTTTTTTAAATATTTATTCATATTGTATCGTATACAATTTTTTAATAGTGTGGGCTTAGAATAATAAAATGTACGTGTAAACTCTTTATAACGATAAACTCCCTATACGTAGAAGTCAGCACAATTTGGTTGGTTTACCTTAAAACACATACATAAAAAAATCTTTATAGTGCTGCAGCCATTCTCTATTACGAAGAATTGTGTTCATATTTAGACACAGTTGTTTGTTAAAAGAAATTGAAATTAATAGTTTATAAAATTTAATAATTAAAATTTAGTAGGCTACCATTGTTACAATTACTTACCATTACCATTACCATTACTTACCATTTACCATATTGTTACAATGAGCGGTTTATATATAATTTCATTAAAATCATTGAAATGTCATCAATAAGAACTTAACCAACTTTCTAACCTTCATTTAAAATATTTTTAGGTTTCCCAAAGACGCCACTGTCAAAGGGAAATGGATTGATGCTACAGGTAAAATAAATTGGATGCCAACAAAATCAAGCACCATATGTTCTGAACATTTTATGGAAGATGATATTTTAATATCAAATAAAGGATACAAATATACAAAACTAACAGCATTTCCAACTTTGAAAATCGTTAAGCTTTTTAATCAAGTAAGTTACCGTGTTTTTTTTTATTACTACATACATAGAGGCATTGGAAGTGTTTATGATATGATATTAAAATGTTTCATAATAGTCAATTGTTCTATAAGAATAAGATAAAAAGAGTATTTTGTTGACTAAATATCAAATCTATTTCACACTATTTTAAATTTAGTTTTCCTCCTGTTCATTGTTTTTGTTATATTGTTTTTCATTTTGGTTTCAGACACAAATGAACGCTGCAAATTCTTCAAAAAGGCAAGGTGGTTTGGAGAGTTCCGAGTTTATGGTACAGCCGAAAAAGAAGAATCGACTTCATAAAGATATTATAGAACAACTTGAACAGTTTCCTGTGCAACAACATTCCGCTGACAGTATAATTCAGCCAGAAAGAGATGATGAAGTTAAAAATATAGAACCAACAGCCATTTCACATTCTTTAACACCGAGAAAGAAGAAACTCAAAGGCCAACTAAGATTTTGCCAAAGCAAAATTAAAAAGCAAAGCCTAAAAATAAAACTATTACAAACAAAAAATCAAAGACTTAAAAAAAAAATTAATAACATTGATGAAATATTAATAAACTTGGAGAAAAAATTTGCTATGACAAAGGAAAACTTGGATAGTCTCAAAAATACTAATTTAGAGGTAAAGCTTTTACATCTTATATTTATTATTTATTCATAATTTATATTTGTAAAATAAGATAAAATGAATTGTAATATTTTATTATAAAAATGTATTTTTATAGGTTCAAGAATTGGTTGCCAGACAAATCAGGAACACGGAATCTGGAGTCATATCAAGGACAAAATATTCGCCAGCACTTCGCAGTTTTGCCCTGACCTTACACTATTACTCGCCCAAGGCATATGATTATGTGCGCAAAACTTTTCATACAAGCCTACCACATACCCGTACGTTAAAGAGTTGGTACTCGAAAGTTGGTGGGGAACCCGGATTCACAAAAGAGTCATTAGCAGCTTTAACACGAAAATCTGAGTTGTCTGATCAGCCATTATTAGCCACCTTAGTAATGGATGAAATGAGTATTCGTCGCCGTGTTGAATGGGACGGGCGCAAATTTCACGGATACGTTGATATGGGCACGGACATAGAAGGTGACCACTTAGCAGAAGCAAAAGAAGCTTTGGTATTTTTAGTTACGGCTATAAACAGTAACTTCAAGGTACCTGTTGGCTTTTTTCTAGTAGATGGTGTAAGTGGACAAAGGCGCTCCGACCTTGTAAAACTTTGTTTGGAATTTATTCACAAAACTGGAGTTAAGATAGTTGCTCTCACATTCGACGGTTGTGCGGCGAATATTTCCATGTCAAAACATCTTGGTTGTTCTTTTGAAGAACAAAATGTTAAGTTTGAACATCCAGTTACCAAAGATTCAATAGTTGCGGTCCTAGATCCCTGTCATATGATAAAATTATTACGAAATACTTTAGAAATGTACAAAATTTTAGTGGACAAGGATGGAAACAAAATTAAATGGCAACATCTCGTTGAACTTAACCAATTACAATATGATGAAACCTTTCATTTAACAAATAAATTACGCGACCGCCATATTAACTTCCAACATGAAAGAATGAAAGTCAAGTTAGCTACTCAACTTTTCAGCATAAGTGTCGCAGAAGCTATAAAATTTTGCAGACAATCAGGAATAAATTGTTTTTATGACAGTGAACCCACGGAAAAATGTTTGATTATATTCAATAATCTTTTCGATATATTTAATTCAAGAAATTTACATTTATACGGATTTAAAAAAGCTTTAAATAGGAAGAACGCGAATCAAGTTTTTGAGTTCTTGGGTGAAGCATCAAATTATATTCGAAATTTGAAATTGTTAAATGGAACTCTTTTATTAAACAGTCGGAGAAAAACTGGGTTCTTAGGTTTTTTGGGGTGTATTAAAGCTTTGGAACATTTATATTTAAGTTTAATCGAAACCAAAATTTTGTTATATATACCTTTTTATAAATTAAGCCAAGATCACTTAGAGCTATTTTTCTGCAATATTAGGGCACAAGGTGGGTCAAACAATAACCCCACTGCCCGACAATTCATATCTGCATATAAGAAAATTTTTATTCACGTACGATTGCAAGATACAAACAAAGGCAACTGTTTAGCGTTAGAACAGATATCTATACTAGACTGTTCATCAGCTGTTGAAAGAATTAATAAAACCACCTGTATAACACAAGATATATCACAATATCCCCAAAGTGAAGAATTGGAAATTCAAGAAATAGGAGGGCACTTTTCTGACTTTAGTAACCAAGCAATAGGCCATATTGCCGGTTACATTGTCCGAATATTGATAAAAAAGATTAAATGTGATATCTGCGTTGACGCATTAATGACACATCATTTTCAACCCTTCCACAAATTCATAATTGCAAGAGATCAGGGTGGCTTATTATATCCTTCGCAAGATGTTGTACAAATATGCCAAACGGCGGAATTATTTTTAAAAAATATTGATATAGGACTTTTTCGAAAGGAAGTGGCGATGACGCAAATCATGCGAAAGTTTGTAGGAACTCCTCTATTTAACGATATTGCCTCCCATCAATTGGGTGAATTCCCATCATCCAATCACGTCACTGATTTAATGAAGGCGATACTTGAAAAATATATAAATGTGCGATTACATCATTTATTAAAATTAAAAATGGGACTTTCGAAACGCCAGTTTCTTAACAAATACGTATTATTTCAAGGACAGTAAAAAATAATATTTAATTTAATAATTTTTAACCTATTTTCCTCTTCATTTGGAGTTGACGCATGAATCTAATGTTGCTTGGTTACTAAAGAAAAGTGCCCTCCTATCTCTTGAATTTCCAATTCTTCACTTTGGGGATATTGTGATATATCTTGTGTTATACAGGTAGTTTTATTAATTATTTCAATAGCTGATAAACAGTCTAGAATAGATATATATTCTAGCGCTAAACAGTTGCCTTTATTGCAATTGTATCTTGCAATCGTATAACCCAGTTTTGACTATTTAACTATTTTTGACTATTTAATAAAACAGTTCCGTTTATCAATTTAAAATTTCGAATAATATTTGATGCTTCACTCAAGAACTTAAAAACTTGATTCGTGTTCTTCCTATTTAAAGCTTTTTTAAATCCGTATAAATGTAAATTTCTTAAATTAAATATATCGAAAAGATTATTGAATATAATCAAACATTTTGCCGTGGGTTCACTGTCATGAAAACAATTTATTCCTGATTGTCTGCAAAATTTTATAGCTTCTGCGACACTTGAAAAGTTGAGTAGCTAACTTGACTTTCATTCTTTCATGTTAATATGGCGGTCGCGTAATTTATTTGTTAAATGAAAGGTTTCATCATATTGTAATTGGAAAAGTTCAACGAGATGTTGACATTTAATTTTATTTCCATCCTTTTCCACTAAAATTTTGTACATTTCTAAAGTATTTCGTAATAATTTTATCATATGACAGGGATCTAGGACCGCAACTATTGAATCTTTGCTAACGTTTGGGATGTTTAAACTTAACATTTTGTTCTTCAAAAGAACAACCAAGATGTTTTGACATGGATATTCGCCGCACAACCATCGAATGTAAGAGCATGATCTTAACTCCAGTTTTGTGAACAATTTCCCCACAAAGTCCCATTCAACACGGCGACGAATACTCATTATATCCATTACTAAGGTGGCTAATAATGGCTGATCAGGCAACTCCGATTTTCGTGTTAAAGCTGCTAGTGACTCTTTTGTATATCCGGGTTCCCCACCAACTTTCGAGATAACGTACGGGTATGTGATAGGCTTGTATGAAAAGTTTTGCGCACATAATAGTGTAAGGTCAGGGCAAAACTGGGTAAAGCTGGCGAATATTTTATCCTGGACATGACTCCAGATTTCATGTTTCTGATTTGTCGGGCATCCACAAAAATACATTTTTATAATAAAATATTACATTTTATTTTACAAATATAAATTATGAATAAAATGAAAAAGTTTTGCCTATAGTATTTTTGATTTTTTAATTAGTATTTTTGAGACTATCCAAGTTTTCCTTTGTCGTAGCAAATTTTTATCAAAGTTTAATAATTTTTCATATTTTTTTTTTGTTTTTAAGTCTTTGATTTTTTGTTTGTAATTGTTTTATTTTTAGGCTTTGCTTTTTAATTATGCTTTGGCAAAATCTTAGTTGGCCATTGAGTTTCTTCTTTCTCGGTGTTGAAGAATGTGAAGTGCCTGATGGTTCTTTTTTTTTAATTTTCTCTCTTTGCGTCGTTTAATACCTATTATGTATTATGTATAGCGTAAGAAATATTAAAAATCCAACTAGTTTTTAAATTAATTTAAGAAAATAGTTAATTAAACAGAAAAAGGAAATGGTATAAATTAGCAATTTTATTATCTATAAAATCTAGTTTAATAATCATGGTTCATCCTGAAAATGAGCGCGAGACACTATTTATTTAATCACAAGCTGAGGGTGAAACCATTTCAATAAAATATAGTTTTATTAGCATTGTAATCGTATTATTATATTATTGTAAGTTAGCGTAAGTTTTGTTTTATTTTATTGAATACATACATATTCTATTCTATTATAATATTTTTAATCTGCTAAGGTTTTACTTGGTGTTTTCCTTTTTTTCTCACTTTTGGCAGATATATCGACAGTCATTGGTTATCAGCTAACGAGTAGTGCAGATCGCGAGCTATAAATTATAATATTGCAGGGTCCTACTTTATATGGTTATATATAAAATTTGGAACGTTGTATTAGTGAGATATTGTGTGAAATATACTAAGAAATATACTATATTTGTTTTATTGTAAATTGAACCGGCCGCCTAATGCAAAATACTTTTTATAAATAACTTTTTGCTCTAACACAATGTAGAGCAAAAAAGTTGCACATTGTTAAATTTTCATGCATCCTGCCGATGTTATCGGCAGGATGCATGAAAATTTAACAAATCAATGGGCTTCCGAAAAGATTTCCTTTCTTGTGAATATACCTAAATTATTTTTTTTTAAATAAAAAAAATGGTTTCTGAGATATATATTTAATTAAGACTCGCCACGTCATATGCACAAACAAAATTGGGATCTGTACCATTGCGACTAAAAACTCTTTTTTTTAAATAACGATAAAAAATATTTTTATAAAATAATGAATATTCCAGGCATAAATAATTTCTTCATTTTGCCTAATTTCTTTATTTTTATTACAAAAATACTAGTTATATTAAGATTGCGTCCCAAAGTTTTGTTTCGTGCTCACGTCACGACAACGTCACCCAACTCAACTTAAAAAAAATATACTTATCTCAAAAATCAGTTTTTTAAGCCTTTATATTTTCTAAAAGTTTTATAGCTATGTTTTCTAAAAAGTTTTCCCTTCCATCTGCGTTTAAATATATAGAGCACATTTATATTTAAAAAAAGCATCGATATCGATACTTTAAATATTTTATTATGTCACCGCCTTTGAATTATTATATTTTTATGCAAGGAAAGTTCTAGAATAAACTAAAATACTTTTTTTATATAAAAGATAATATGCCTTATGTCGACTGAACAAAACATTTAATCGAATGTTGTAGTAATGACGCCATCTGTTGCGGAATAGCAGAACCTTTTATAGGAGGTTCTTACTTATTTGTTCAGTGGTTCTTACTACTTTACGATAGATGGCATGATTATTTTTTTATATGAATTTAAATCTAATTATTTGGAGAATAGTGTTTAAAATTGCTGTGTATATTTGCAACCAATCAGGACGAAGTGGTTATAGATTCAATACTTATAGATATATGATTTTGGCGACACTGGTTCTAATACATTTGGTGCTTTATAGCATTTCCACTTGTTTTTTCTATTCCGTGGTTGAAACGCACTATATATAGTATATCTAATTAATTTTTGAATTATAAGCGAGGCCACAGTCCACAGTGAGCGACGCGGCCAAATATCAGATTTGTTAATTTTCATTAAATATAATTGTATTCAAATCTGAATTTAACTTTTATAAGTACGTAAACAATAGAAATAAAAAGTAGTAATACGTGATACGGGGGAGACAACTTGACATATCGCGTAGTGCGGTAATAAAGATTTGCGATTCGATCACTATTCTTATACAATTACTCGCTACTAAATTAGAAAAGTTTATTTATTAAAAAATCGATATTTTTTTATAATCAATATATTATTTTACATTTTTTAATTTCGAGAATATTTTCTTGTTTCACCGCAATAATTAAGGTATTGTGATATTCATCTCAATTTAAAACAAAAATGTCGTATATCCTTAAATGAGAATATCTACTTTTTATTTCTTTTATTTAATCAAATCATATTTTTTTCAGCGAAAATATAAATATTGTTTTTTTAAAAGATTTCCTATTGATCCTATGAAAAGTAAAGTATGAAAAGTAGATTGACGCAGCGGGAAAAATTGGAACGTGAAAAATATTTTATATAATGTTATAACAACTTAACTTTTTTAAATACCTACTTTTTTTAATGGAAAGGTTTTTTTTATGAGAGCTCGACATGTAACCCACATCTTCCTGGGGCCTGACCAAAGAACACAATCGCCAATCGAATCGCCGCATCGATCGTTAAAAATGTATAGGAATTTTACTCTATGGGTAGAGCATGATCGCTGAGAAACGTCAAATCCCATACATTAAAATACATTTGGCTTTCGATGGGTATTTCGATTCGATTATCGATTGGCTCTTTGGTAAGGCCCCTGATCGAAAGTAGTATGAAGGTCCATGAACAAATGCAACCAACAATTAGGATCTACGTAACCGTTGTTGAATGCACCGTATTGATTGAAGGAGGAATGAGATGAAAAAGTTCTTCAGAGCACTTTTCATGATAAAGGCGAAAAAATACGCTCCACGACGCTACATCTTTGCGAAGCTGCAATAGCTCTAGTGTCCGTCAGCTCTTTGCTCTCGATAACTCTCGATGCACGCTTCTGCAGACTATCGAGAGCTTGTAGCAGATCCACACCAAAGATGCGAACAATATTCCACACATGGCCGTAAATCAGATGCCTTAGTCGAGGAGTAAAATACCATCGCACCTTATTAAGGACGCTGAGCTTCCTACTTGCTGTCTTTGCAATGCTCTCAATATAGTTGCGGTGGTTTAGGTCAGAGCGTATTTCTAATCCCAGGATATCGAGAGTTGGAGACAATGGTAATTGTGTGCTCTGAAGGGAGAATAAGCGAGAAAAGGGGTCTTTTTTGCCGTCAAATCGCAGGCCTGGGTTTTTTTGGAATTAAATTGGACAAGATTAAGAGAAAGTTTGAAATTGTAACCAGGGTTTGGTCCAATTCATTAACCAAAGAACTTCTGTGTTCCTCCGTTTCGATGCGACTGGGGGGCTATCATCTGCATTACAATGTATGTTACCGAGAGATAACAAATCATTGATATGCAGCAAAAACAGAGTAGGGGATAGCACAGATCCTTGGGGTACCCCTGCGTTAATGGTTTCGCGACTCGAGGTCATAACATCAACGAGGACTCGTATAGCCCGGTCTGATAAAAAACTTGAGAATACAATTTGAATGCCTAAAAATATTATTACATACATTGATAAAAATATCACCCAGTATAATTCAATGTTTAATAAACAATAAACGGTAATTAAAAATATAACATCTATTCGTTTCATTTTTCGATATTTCCGAATTTGTGCAAATTTTAATAGTTTTTTTTTAATCGTTATTGTTAATTCATCTGTAACCGCATCAGTTAGCTGGCATAATGGGAGCGATGAATGTTATTAAACAACGATATATTGATCCAGCCCATTCATGGACTTTGCAGGTCTGCTTACCACCAGATGCAGAGTCCATAATCTGTTGTCATAACATCAGTCGTCTCCATTCATGGACTCAGTTGATCTGCTTACCAACAAGTAGGCACAGAGTCACATGACCTGCTCTTATAATATCAATCATCTCCATTTATGGACCCTGTTGACCAGCTTACGAACAGGTGGGTACAGAGTCACATGACCTTCTCTTATAATATCAGTCGTCTCCATTCATGGACTATGTAGGCATGGACCGCCGCTTCATTATAATAGCGTGCCATGTGACTCTACCTACCTTTTAGTAAGCAGGTCTACAGACTCCATGAATGAGGACGACTAAGTAATAGATTATAAGAGCATGTCATGTGACTCTGTACCCACCTGGTGGTAAGCATATGTCCATAATCCATGAATGGGCTTCCACTATGCCGACTAAATGATGCGGTTAGGAAATATGCTATGACGAAGACGATTTTTTATTACGATTCTATTTTAATAACCTGGGGCCCTACAGGGAAGCCACGTCGGTCGATCGAAAGTGGCAATAAAATGTATATGATTTGACGTTTCTCGGCGATCGAGTTCTACCTATAGACAATATTACCAATATAATTTTATCCATCGACGCGTCGATCGGTTTGTCGATGTGGCTTCCCGGTAAAGGCCCCTTGTACCTTGTACAAAACAACCGCCCGTTTTGTAACCGTACCCTAAAAGGAAACTACGACCTCGGCAATACATCGTTGTAAAAACCGGTAAACCGACTAAAACACAGACTAAAACCGAATCATGACTAGTCCCTGTAGTTTTTACATCTGTATGGCCGATGGAAACGAGGCCGACCGGTCGGCATAGGGAAGTTTTAAAGCCTCCTCCCACCTAAAATAATATTTACTTACATTTAATAAAATATAATTTACTACACACATTAAATTAAAAAAAGCATCGATATCAATATTTTATTATGTCCCCGCCCTTGAGTTATTATGCTGCCTTTTAGCAGAGTTTCTAGACAGTTTATTTCTACTAACCGCTAGATGTAATGATTTTTCGATATATTAATTTAAATCTAATTACATAGACATAGGGCTTAAAATTACTGTGTATTTTTGTTACCAATAGAAGGACGATACAGTTATAGATTCAACTGCGCAGTACAACGTTCACCGTCACACAATTTGCGTGCGATGTGCGTTATTTTTTCTTACCAGCCCCCGTAGCACGGCCACATCCAAGACAAGACATGAGAGCGTGTCCGTTGACAATCTTTCATTTATTTTATTTTAAAGATTTATTGAATACAAACGACACATACAGATATTAACAGAAACAGATTTTTAACAAAATACATACATATGTGACAACAACGTATTCACAGAAAGTTATACAAAATAAAAAGAAGTGTGACAGGACTGTTCTTATTATAATATAATATAAATAAGCAATATAGGTACTTAGATAAGTAGGTATATACACATAACAATAAATTATATATAATATTTGTTTATATACTTACACATAATTATATACAGATTAGAAATAATATATAAACAATAATTAGATTGTAGGTTTTAGAAGGGATTTTATTCCACTCTTATACTTGCCAACTGAGCTGTTAAAAATGTCGAGGGTAACAAAGCGCGTATTATATACAGTGCACATACGGTATAGTGGGGCGCGTAGACCGGCATTGGTTCGGCTTGGTTGTAGATGGAATAACGCTTGTGACCTTGTGTTGTATTTAGGCACCCGAAAGTGCAGAAGTTCCAGAAGATCAGGACAGTCAATATGATTGTGCAGCAATTTAAACAAAAACATGGCATCCAATCCGGCACGTCGCTGCTGAAGGGTTGAGGTTTTAAATTTACTTATTAATAAGTCATATTTCATATATTTATGATGGCATCTAAAACTTACAATTTTAAGAAATTTTCTTTGATTTTTTTCTATACTGTTATTGTAAGTGTGGTAATGGGGATTCCATATAATTGATCCGTATTCTAAGATTGGTCTAACAAGTGAATTAAAAAGTGTTATGTAGGTGGTTGAATTTTTAAATGGAACCGCTGTACGTAAAGTAAATCTCATAAGTTTGAAGGCTTTGTTTATAATGTTGCTAATGTGAATGTCAAGAGTCAGTTTAGAGTCCAGTGTAATTCCTAAGTCGCGTATATTAGTAATATTATCTAATGGATGTCGGTCAATAGTATAGATTGTCATTACAGGAGTTATTTTTCTTGTGAAAGTGATAGATTTACATTTATTTATATTGAGGAGAATTTTGTTCATAGAACAATATAGGCTGAGGGATTCTAGGTCAAGTTGAAGCAAAATAGTATCATGAATATTATTTATTATTTTGTAAATTTTTAAGTCGTCAGCGTATATTAGTAAATTTGAATACTTAATATATTTGGAAATGTCGTTTATGTACAAAATAAATAAGAATGGTCCAAGAATTGAACCTTGTGGGATTCCAGACGTTACAACAACCGTTTCCGACTCGAAACCATTGACAATAACACGTTGTTTTCTATTATGTATGTATGATGAGAACCACCTGAGCAGAGACCCCTTAATACCATTATAGGCTAGCTTTTCGAGCATAATAACATGATCGACCTTGTCAAAGGCCTTCTTGAAGTCAGTATAGATAGAATCTACTTGCAAACCACTGTCAAGAGCATTGAAAATATAATTAGTGTAAACAGTTTAATTAGTAATAGTAGATTTGCTCTTGACGAACCCATGTTGGGCTGGGGTAATATGATTATGCAGGATTGGATAAATTGTTTTGTGAACAAGTTTTTCAAAGACCTTTGACAAAGTCGACAATATTAAGATTGGACGATAGTTTTCCACATTTCTGTTACTCTCAGACTTGTGTATCGGAATGATATTAGCTATCTTCCAAATGTCTGGAAATAAGCCAGAATTCAAACTTTTGTTTAGAATAATAAATAGGGGAAGTGCTAATGATTTCGCAGTCTGGATTAAAAACAATGGTTCAATTTTATCTGGACCTGGCCCCTTTGATGTGTCAAGAGATTTTAATTCTTTTTGTATATCTGCAAGGGGTAAATATATATTTGATACTAGTGTGTTATAGTCAATGTCGCCCACAGGTGGTAACCATGTGCTGAGGTCTAAATTCGTTGGCTCGTAGACAGAAAAGAAAAATTTTGAAAATAGTGAGCAAATAACTTTAGGGTCACCAGTGGTGGTGTCCCCAAAAAACATTTTATCGGGATAAGCACTTTTTTTTGATTTAGATCCAACATATTTCCAAAATGTTTTAATATTTTTTTTTATTTGAGCTTCTGTATTAATAATATATTTATTATAAGTGGTGCGAATTAATTCTTTAAAACGTGCTCTGTACATAGAAAAAAGGGAATAGTGCAATTGTGAATTTTGTGATTTTTTATATTTAATCCAAGATTTACGCTTCCACTGACCAAGTTTTATTAGTTCTTTGGTAAACCAGACGGGGTAAATAGTGGGTTTAAATGCTTTCTGAGGAACGTGCGCTTTTATTATACGATATAAATGGTCATAAAAGACTTCAAATGCGTCATTAACCGGCAGATTGTTTAATTCGTTCACCCAACTTACAGTCAACATGTCCCTATTGATGTCTTCATAGTTAGCCGCCTGAAAATTAAATTTGTGTATGCTACAGCGCGGCATACCAGCTGAGGACAAGGTAATAGTCATATCAAATAAAATAGCTGGATGTTGACGGTCGGGTGGTACGAGGGGATCACTGCTCAGAGATACATTGACTTCGTTGTTACACAATAATAAATCTAGTATTCTGTCGTTTACGTTTGGTATGCTATTATACTGCTTCACGGACAGGAAAGATAACGCGTTCAGCAACGGCGTACTTCTACCGGACGGAGATACCAAGTCTGCAGTCAAATGTTTATGGGTAGGAGAAGGTTTCCAGTTTAATTCTGGCAAGTTATAATCACCTATCAATGTAATATGGGATGGGTTCAATTCATTTATGATATTAATAACGGCATCAAAATGGTCAGAGTAAGTAGAAGTAGGCATGGCGGGTGGTAGGTACGTAGCGGCCACAAGCAGACAGTCAGACTCGGAGCGGGTCCCCGCGCGTAACGGTATGGAAATGATGACAGTATCCACGGACGGTACCTCTGCGACGCTGATACGCGTGGCTCGTAACTGGCGCCTGACAGCCACCAATGTACCTCCCCCAGACTTCTTTGATGTCGAGAAAAAGTGGGAATTACGGGAAAATAAGCATTATGATAATGAGGGAATTTTGGGAACATGGGAACAATATTTTAAAAAGTAGTGTAAAGGTGGGAAAATGCTTATAAGAGAAAGTATGCTATGACGTGGGAATTTTGAAAAAGTAGTCTTTCGAAAAAGTAGGAAAAAGTCCCACTTGACAAAAAAAATATTTTTAGTGACAAAAATCTCATTTTATGAAAAGTGGAAAAAAGTCCCATCTAATGAAAAAGCGGGGAAAAGTCTCACTTTTTAAAAATAATTTTCCCCACTTTTTTATAAAATGGTATTTTTTCCCCACTACAAAATTTTTTTTTTAGTCAAGTGGGACTTTTTCGTTAAGTGGGACTTTTTCCTACTTTTTCGAAAAAAATGCTACTTTTCCCCGTTTTTTTATTAGGTGGAATTTTTTTCCACTTTTCATAAAATGGGATTTTTGTCCCACTAAAAGTAATTACACACTTTTTTTAAAAGTAATAAAAAGTCCCACTTGACGAAAAAATGATTTTTAGTGAGAAAATAATCCCATTTTATGAAAAGTGGAAAAAAATCTCACATAATAAATAAGCGGAAAAAAAAAAAAAAAAAAAAATCCTAACTTTTTTATAAAACAAAAGTGGGACTATAAAAAATTCCCACAAAAAAATCATGTTTTCGTCAAGTGGGACTTTTTCTACTTTTTTAAAAAGTGGACTATAAATAACCCACTAAAACATCATTTTTTCGTCAAGTGGGACTTTTTCCTACTTTTTAAAAAAGTGGGACCCACTTTTTATTAATGACATTTTTCCCCAATACCCATGTTCCTATAATTCCCACTTTCCCATAATACAATTATTCCCTAATAACTTTTAACTTTTCCAAAATAATCAAACAATTTCACGCAAGATTTCTATGTCACCACATAAAGCCGAACGTGATAAAAACCCGCCATAATAGTCTTTATCGATGTGACAAATCTTTAAGTCTTGGGCTCCCATGCTGAGAAGAGTGAATGAAAACAAGACTTATACTTCATAGCAAGATTTTGAAGTCTTGTCTTGGGAACCCGTGCTAGCATAAAGTCACGCCACACCGTTTTGACGTTTGCTCGCGACTTGTATCGCGTCTTGGGTTGGCCGTGCTAAGGCTGCAGTATTACACGGTGTGGTTATCATATTCAAAGAAGGCAGAGAAAAACGTACGCAAATTTAATTATAAAAATATATTTAAGTAAATAAACTTATATACGTGTTTACCTCGTCCCGCACTTGAAGTGGCAGAATAGACATGTGACAATCGCGAATGATTCAATCATTTAGATATGGTATTGTCAACTGACCAAGATAAAGATTCACCAAGTTATAAAACATTCGGTACTTTTGATTGAGACACAATATGCCGACCGAACGAAAGCAAACTGATATAGATTGACATGGGACCGATTGAACTCCGCGACCGAACGAAAGCAAACTGATAAAGATATGCTCGAAGGATAAAGATATAATAGAAGGATAAAGATACATATTATGGGACCGAAAGGAAACAAAAGACACACTGATATAAACGCAATATGTTTCAATAGCAGACCGAACGGAATTCGCAATCGATAACAATTATCTACCGATAGAAATTCCGTTCATTTTGTATTGTACGTGCGTGGGTGATGGTGGCTTGTCATTAGGGCCTATTTTTGTGGTCAGTATTGACTCAATAATATGAGAGCCGTTAGTACAAATATATTACCATAGCCCCCCCTTTTTTTTTGTACTATATTTATTTTATTTTTTATGACGGACCCCCCATTTTTTTTTTTGTTTTTACATTTTTTTTAATTAAGAACAAACAATTATAAGACCATATCCCCCCCCCCTTTTTTTTTTGTCTCTTTGGTACTTTTTTTTTTTCTCGTTCTTGTGGCCTGTCATTGTGGGGTATTTTCGTGGTTAGTATTGACTCAATAATGCTAGAGCCGTTGGTTAGTACAAATATATGACAACCCCTCCCCCCTTTTGTTTTTTTTTTTAATATGAGAGCCGTTAGTACAAATATATTACCATAGCCCCCCCCCCCCTTTTTTTTGGTACTATATTTATTTTATTTTTTATGACAGACTCCCCCATTTTTTTTATTTTTTTTTTACCTTTTTTTTAATTAAGAAAAAACAAATATAAACCATACCCCCCCCCCCCTTTTTTTTGTCTTTTTGGTACTATTTTTTTTTTTTTCTCGTTCTTGTGGCCTGTCATTGTGGGGTATTTTCGTGGTTAGTATTGACTCAATAATGCTAGAGCCGTTGATTAGTACAAATATATGACAACCCTTCCCCCCTTTTTTTTTTTTTTTTTTTTTAATTGTAGGTACTTTTTTTTTTTCGTTCTTGCGGCCTGTCATTGTGGGGTATTATCGTTGTTAGTATTGGACTCAATAATGCTAAAGCCGTTGGTTAGTACAAATATATGACGAACACCCCCCCCCCCTTTTTTTTTCAATATTTTTTTTTTTTTTTTTTAATAAAAAAAAATATTTTTACTCCTTCTCGTGGCTTGTCATTATAGGGTATTTTTGTGGTTAGTATTGACTAAATATTGTTAATGCCGTTAGCACAAATATATTCCAACCTCTTTTTTCTTCTTTTTTTTTTGCTCCTTATCGAAAATTTTTGTATCTTTTTTGATAGAATACTGGGAATCCAATCGCGGTGGCGATTGGATTCCTTATTGAGTATTGGGATAATATCCTGAAAAATTAGTGATTGTCACATGTCTATGGCAGAAATAAATGCTCGGGAAATAGGACCTTTTCTCCGTCCATTGTTATTTCGTCTGAGACTAAAGAGTGTCTTTTTGGCTTCCGAGAACAGGTTAAACGGCCTCAGGGTACCCTGTGGAGGAATAAACCCGTCCACATTTCGCCGGTTATTAATCATATTAGATTATAAAACTTACTCAGACGAAATAACTGAAAAATACGCTAGACTTTAACCTCAAGCTGCTTGCTGCATGGCGAACAATCTTTGCCCTACTAAAGTGAAAAAAAAATAGTTCGGTTTGGCCTATTTTCAGCGCGTTCCGACCTCAGCATCGCTGCCACGGATCGCGGTTTTTTTTAGCCAAGGGCGTTTCACCGCGCGGAAATGTTACCTCACGGTCCGAATGGCGATAACACCGCTGTCAGCGCTGACGTTCATAATCACCGGTCCGATTCAAAAAGCGCGATGAGACCACTCACGGCGCTATTAGCGTGCTAATGAATCGGACCAGTGATTAAGCGCGCTCACAAGAACATCACTTGTATCTCCCTCTCTCTCGCAACTAAAACATATGCTCCTTTCACTCTGTTTGAATGTCAAATAAAACAACGTAAATAAATAATGAATTTTAATGTATTTTGTATATTTGTTTCCATAAATACCAAATTAAATGAGAATACAACACTTTTAACTATCTACTTAATAATTATTTTAATACTTTCCTCAAAAACATCTCTAGATAAATGTCATTTTGACAGCGCTCACAGCGATTTCACCCAGAAGCAAAATCACTGTAGGTCCAATATGGCGTCTGTAATGACGTCACTATCAATGTCAAATCAACTATCGTTAGCGCGCTTACGCTCAATCGTACCGGCGCTAGGTTAGCAATTCAAGTTACATTACAGTGCCGATGCCGCGGTCGATGCGCTGTGGTACGCTCGGAAACGAAATGCGAGATGTTGCGCCCGATGCCGGTGCCGCGGTCGATGCGCTGCGGCCGCTCGAAAACGAAACGCGAGTTGCGCCGATGCCGGGGACGATGCGATGCGGCCGTTTTCTCGGCACCGAAACTGGAAGTCAACCCGCATCGATGCTCGGCATCTCTTACTGGCATCCGATGCCGACATCGTTGATTGAAAAACGCCCACCTCTACTTTTTGACAGATGTTTGTTTACATGTGAATATCTATCTACAAATTGGAATTTAATTAATTATTTTATATATTCATATCAGGTGGGCAATTCTCGCACTTTCGACATTCATCTCGATTCGAGATTTTTAAACGAATAATGACTAAATATGCCATTTTTTGTTTAAAAATATCGAACATTAAACGAAATAAATAATAAATATACAAATATTAAAATGACATATTTTAGTCATTTTTCGTTTAAAAATCTCGAAACGAGATGAATGTCGAAAGTGCGAGAATCGCCCACCAGTTTTAGTTTTAAAAGTTCGATTAAACCTAAAAAATAAATATCGTGTAACTAAATTCAGCTTTGGTATGTTGAGTTTGAGGTTGTTAATTAAATATTGTGATATTATAAAATTATTGTATTTAAATAATAGTTAATTAAAAAATATTGATTTATTTTGTAATGATAAGGTAGTAATATTTTTAATTTCAATTATTTAATTCAAAATAGTGCTTCTTGTCAAAATGTGGTATCAAAAATCAACACCGATCGTTTCCGAGCTGCATTTTAGCATCGCTAAAAAAAATGACATGTCTGTTGAAACGGGCGGTCGCGCTGGTTTTTGATGTCACCACGAAAAACTGCCCGCGCTAGCTCTCGGAACGTAGATATGTCTGTGGGTTCGGCGGCAATTTTTTATTGATTGACCGTTTAAATAATAATAAATAAACATCCAGAGGTTTCCTATTTTTCAAAAACCGCTGTTGACAATAACGTTATGAGTTCCCAAAGTTCAGACGTGTTTTCAAACTACAGTATCAAATCTATTCCTTCAGTTTCAGAAATTATATCCTTTTCAAAACTTTTCTATCTACTATACAGTAAGCATTAATAAGATATTTGTTAAATTTCCTTAATAATAATCACATAATGGATGACTACTCCTATAATTCATTATTAACAAAAGTCAAATTTGATTTTGATGAAATTATTAATAAAAATATTGGTAGTAACAATTTGGCTAACCATTTCAACTCGGTTTTAGAAGATTGTAGAGTATGCATTAATCAGGTAAATATTATTTATCTGCAGACGCTGCGCTGGGCAAATAACGAAACGTCCACAAGCTATCTATCCTTAAATCAATCCAGGTTTAGTTATAGTACCTAATACTTACAAAAGGTTTTATGAGTACATATGTACATACCTAATATATATACCAAAGAACTTATTTCTATAAATATAAGGTATATCATTATCATAATATGTAGGACAAATTATACATATTGCTCTCATGGCAAATAAAGCTCTAGGCTTGTACTATGTGTACCAGAAGCAACAATATAATACATATTATATTTTATAAACACCCAGACCATGACAAACTGTACAGAAAAAACATACTAATATTTTTTTGCCATGGGTGGGAATTGAACCCACAACCTCCGGATACAACGCCAATTCGCAACCACAAGTCTAAGGAGGCTGTCGCATATCCGTGGTATGAATTGATAAATTCAATATTAGAACCATCACAAATACCTAAAGGTGCCTGAACTGACTAAGTAATTTTATTAGTCTTTAAGTTTAGAATAACATTATTAAATAGTGTTTTTGTTAAGTATGAAAACCAAAAATAAACCATTTGGTACACACCGGGGTTTGAACCAATGATCTATAGGCTACCACATATATTTTTTTAATAATATATTTTACAGTCATATTATTATTTAAAAGTTAATACTTATTCCCCATTTCAGACCTTAAATACCATACAAGATTTGCTTAAAGAAGAGAAGTTTATAAAAATAACAAATAACTTGGATGATTCTGTGACATTACTACAATTATTATCAATTAGTTTCAAATGTTTATTAGACTATGATATTATGAATTGCAGTACACTGAAAAAAATGCCACTTGTCACGGGAGAACTAATTTTATCTGTTTTTACACATTGTAAGGAGAGGTAAGTAAGTAAAAACATCTTAAAATATTTTTTATTAAGTAGATAAATTATGGTGTTGCTAGATTAGCAGATTGTGAAAATATAGTAAAGTTTTTTGTTGAATTAAGAAAAAATGGCCCTATAGTTGTATACTTAGATTAACACAAAAAGAGTAGATACGGTACATACATGGAAGGTGGACTGAGCAAATTATGTCTAACTGACGCACTTATGTTAGTTCGCAACCATTGTTCTACAAGCTATTGGCATGTGTGGCCATCATTCGCAATGTTTTTGGTTTATAGTATTTTTTTATTATTATATTGTTCAAATTTTATTGTTATATTTTATTATTATATTCTAAAGCACCAGGTATGTTGTTGTGGATGGAGTGTAATTGTATCTGGTCCAGTTTTTATAAGATAATGATCTTAGCTATCCATGGTTACACCGTGCGGGTGCCGGGTCCATCGCATGGTTGTCAAGGCAGGGGAATGAACTGCAGCATTCCCGGACCTGAGACCGAGAATTAGGTTTAAAGGCCTTTTGAACTCTCCTGCACTGTGTTCACTACCCTCTCTACTTCGCCAAATACTACACATGACCCTGTTAGCACCATCTCAGAAACCCGCTCCATAAAAGTTCAGACTGCTGATCTCGGAAGGCCAAGATCCTTCAATAGACGGTGCAAAGACTTTGCTGGAATTCCTCTTGCACCAACTTCCACTGCATAAAGTTGAGTTTTAAATCGGTTTCTAGTAATTTCGTTTGTGAGATCAAAATATTTGTTCAACTTGATGTTGTGGTCCTTAGGTATGTTTGTTTCCCACAGAACGGTGAGTTCTATAAGTATTACTTTCTTTAAGTACCAAGAGTATGTCTGGTCTATAGGCTAGTTCCTCTGGAATCTTTTAATGTATTTTGAATGTATCCGTAAATATTTTCCAGTCTTGTGCTTTGTCCAGGATTGAGAAAGGTTTACTTTGAGTTTTCTTGAGTTGTACCTCCTTTACAAAAGTAGTTAGTCTTTCATTTGTTGTTAATCTTTTTCTGGCTCTAGCAATACTGAGACTTACAGCTTCATGAACAACTATATACAATTATAGACAATATGCCGTATCTTCCCCTTTCATCTTAATCTTAAGTCTATGGCCATTTTTTCTGTATTCAATAAAAATCTTTACTATTCAATGTTAAATCATAGAAATACTTCAAGAAATAGGAAATATTCAAAACTATATTTAAGGATTTATCATTGCAGTGAATCTATTTATGGCACCCAACTGAGCATTGTTGAGCAGCAACTCAAGAATCTGTTCAGAACCTGTCATGAACTTCAGTTGATGTACTTAATGATTTTAGAGAAACATTTTGTATTTGATCTCATTGAGTTTGAAGAGCTGCAGATCTTAGATGGAGGTTGGTATCTTACCTACAATTTATTCACATAAAGGTGACTATACACTTGCATTAATGTAACTATGCTTGATGCTGTCAACTATGCTTTGTTGATAGTCATAGTCAATTTCAATATAAGCAAATGGATTTATATATTATTTTTATATTATTAATACTGACTATAAGCTTCAAAAAAATATAAAAAACAAGTTTACTGTAAGTTTACCACATAAACATTTGTACTATCAATATATATTTTTTTAATTATAAAGATAAAATTGTGTGTATAAATAGGAAAAAGCAATGACAAATTTTGTGAGGAGTAACTTGTACAGTTGGTCAAGAAATTCATCAAAATATTGCTAAGATCCGTAATTCGAGTTCGAGTCGTCGAGCGAAGCGAGCCGGCGAACAGTACCCAGTCGGCTAACCAACCAAAAGGCCCAACCACCCATTACGCGGCAGCTTCGTTTCGACGTCTCGCTTGAGTATAAACATCAATACAATCTATACTATTGTAATAAAGCAGAATAGTTGGGTTCTCTTTGGGAACTACAGGTTCAAATAAAAATAAAAACTTTGTGTTGTATAGCCTATTTATCACATACAACCATTTATCATTGTAGGGTTACAACCAATAGGAGCAAAGCATCAATGAAAAAAAAAAAAAAAAAAAAATACCATCACGGGTGCCTATTTGGCTCCCGAGAACCGTTTAAACGGCCTCAAGGTCCCAGCGGAGGGATTAACCCATCCTCATTTCGCCGATGGTATTCGGATATCAATGAAAAATGTTGCAAAAACAGGGAAAATTTATTCCTTTGGCGGGCGCTGCATAAACGGTTAAAATTACGAAGACGAAGTTAGCTAGTTTAAACATAAGAATATTCCTGATAAGAAATTATATACCTAATAGTTTAAACTTTAAAATTATTTGAATCAGGTGTTACTTTTTGGAATTCATTTACTTTTGCAATACTTTACTCAATTACATGTACCCATCTTCTCATCAACACATTTAGACCACAAAGAATAAATTATTTATAAGTAATTAAATCATCCTGAAAATGGATCTGTAAAGAAGATGGACCCTGAGTAATTCAGAGGAAGTATTGTACTACTATAGGTGCATTGCGGAGCCTGACAGACTCTTGAATACAGTGGGGTTTTCTTACTACCTCATCATAGCCAATAGTATTCTGAGTCTAAACCAAACAAGTGCCGAGCATAGACTCAATAACCTATCTATTTATAAACATGTGTGTATCATCACGGGTGCCTTACGGTGCCCGAGACCGCCTAGACGGCCCCAGGGTACCCAGCGAAGGGGTTTTAATCCCTCCTCGTCGTGCCGATGGTATGAGTCTACACCGAACAAGTGGCTAGCTCATCGCGATGTTTTGAATAGACTCAATAACCCATCTATAAACAGTTTCACAAGTTGTTATAGTGAAACCGGGACCGACAGCTTAACGTGCTCTCCGAGGCACTATAGTGGTGTTGTCAAACAAATTTTTAAATTAAAAACTCATTGGTACACACCGGGATTCGAACCAGGGACCTAAGTGTTTTTATTTTAAATTAAAAACTCATTGGTACACACCGGGATTCGAACCAGGGACCTAAGTGTTTTTAAGTCCAAGGTCTAACCAACTAGGCCACCACGTATATTTATAAACAGTTGCACTTAATATATATTTTTAATTATAAACAGAGCCTGCGTTTGACCTTAATTTTGCTTGATGGAAAGCAACAATGAGGTCAAAGATTGACAGCCTCCGTAGACTAGTGGTTGCGCCTTTGGCGTTGTATCCGGAGGTCGTGGGTTCGATTCCCACCCATGGCAAAAAAAAAAAAACGTTTTTTCTGTACGTTTTCTATCATGGTCTAGGTGTTTATAAAATATAATATGTATTATATTATTGCTTCTGGTACACATAGTACCAGCCTAGAGCTTAGTTTGTGACCAGATTAATATATGTTATTTGTCCTACATATTATAAAAAAAAAGAGATGGCACACTTACTCTGTAAAAAGAAAACTACCACCTCGGAAAGAAATTGATGCATCTCCCTAAAACCCAGAAACCCACAGACTAAAATCGAAACATGACTAGTTCACTTGATATTTTTTGCATCTGTATGGTAGGCCGAGACCGGACGGTCGACCCAGTGAAGTTATTGAGACCTTTCTTCCCAGCTTCTCCAACACTTATTTTAATATTTTTTAATAAACATTTTTATTATTTTATTTCAGTATTAAATGTTAATTTAAAAATAGGAGGAATTGTTCTTGATTTGTCATTAAAAGCCATGGCCGAGCAGTGGAAAGCATTTAGTTATCTTTGTGATAAGTATTCTACATACCTTGCAGATCAACACGTCTATACAGAATGGGCTGAATATATTAGCACACTTATTATAGACAATGTTAAAACTTCTTTAGTGGTAAGTTATGAGTTTTTATTTTTTTAGGCCATCGCATGTGACTTTGTTTCTACCTGATGGTGAGCAGACTTACAAAATCCATGAATGCGTTTGATCAAACATTGTTGTTTAACAATGTTAATCGCTCCCACTATGCCGGCTAAATCATATAAATAGTCAGTGAAAACTTATCAATAGCTTTTAAGTTACTTCATAAGACAATATGTATTTGTATTAAATAGCTGATAGTTTTCTGGAAATAAAATAAATGATGTTACAAAGTGGGTGGTGACAAAGACTAATTTAGATTACGAGTCTATTTTAATACTCTTGCTGCTTTATCTGCTTGCTGAAGATTAAAATCTATTTTATTATTATATGTATATTACAATTTTCAGGAAAATCAAGATCAAAAAGTAACTTTACGTTCACTTCGAGTGATCAACTTTTTACTTAAAATACACCTGAAGGTTCACCAGGTTTTACATCAAAATTCAGATACGGATTACCAAATATTGTTGAATATGTTTTGCTATATTAAGATGTAAGTTCACTACATAATCCATAACAATCTATTTGTAATTCCTATAGTTGATGTGAGTTTTTAATTAAAAAAATTATGTACATTTGTTTGACAACACCACTATAGTGCCTCGGAGAGCACGTTAAGCTGTCAGTCCCGGTTTCACTATACCAACTTGTGAAACTGTTTATAGATGGGTTATTGAGTCTATTCATAACATCGCGACGAGCTAGCCACTTGTTCGGTGTAGACTCATACCATCGGCTACGACGAGGTGGGATTAAAACCCCTCCGCTGGGTACCCTGGGGCCGTCTAGGCGGTCTCGGGCGCCGTAAGGCACCCGTGAAGATATATATATATATGTAATTCCTATTTAGAGTGCGGTTAGGAAATGGGTAGTTGAATTGACGATGAAGCAGCGAGGATATTAAAGTAGACTAGAACAGAGAATAATTTTATTTGTCGCCGCCCATTTTGTAACCGCATTGATTAGCTGGCGCCGAGTAGTAGGAGCAATCAATGCTGTTAAACAACAATATATTGATCGACCCTATTCATGGTCTTTGTATTTCTACTTACCATCAGGTAGATACAAAGTCATATGGCGTGCCCAGTAAAAAATATATACAAAGATAGTTTAAGAGTGTCGAGTCGTGAAATGAATACAAACAGGTGACATATCAGATAGACTAAGCTGCAGCTGTCATCGTTCGACTTTTTATTTAACTGGTACATTCAAAGCCACTTTAATCGTTACAATTACTTTAACGGACACTTTGCTACAACTCAGCCTAAACCCATTCGCGATCGCGAAGTCTACGTTCTCCATACAAATACAAAATGAGCTTTCCAGTATATCTAGACTACTATTTGTCGCAGAAAAAAAAAATTTTTTTTATTATATATTTATTTATCTTCACGCCAGGTCCCTTACGTCCCGTAAGAGACCTGGCGTGAAGATAAATAAACCCCGTAAGTTACGGGGTAGGCAGAGACAACCGAGCGCCACTTGTCTCTATCTCTACATTCTTCTTTTGCCTCGTCCACAGTCATAACTCTTCGCATACATGCACGCCGATTTCGGAGACTTTTAACTGCACCATATTTTAGAACAATATATAATAATATTTTGTCAGTCATTATATTAATTAATCTTTCTGTACAATTTCTGAGAATATGAGAGAGAGACAATGTTCTTAACAATCTATGGTTTTCATCGCGCGGTTGGGAGACAGATGTGAATTGCAGTATTCCCGGACTTGAGACCACGATGTAGGATTAAAGTTTTTGACGATATCTACTCTCCCTTTCACTGTGCTCTACCCAACGAAATACTATCTATACAATCCTGACAGCGCTGTCTTGTAAAAAAGTTCCTAGGGCTGATCTTGGAATTCCAAGATCCTCAAAAGCCGACGCAAGCTTCTACTGCATGAAGTTGATTATTAAAACTGTATCTATAGTACATTCCTTCGTGAGATCAAAGTATTCTTAATTATATCTTGACTGGGCCGTGACATGACCTTATTAAAAAAAAAACTTATTAAGTTCTTGAAGAACACTTTAGTTACAATAGGTTTTGTTTTTTTTACGCATATTTGTTGGTAAAAAACGAGAGAAATCCTTCTATAACTGAACCATTCTCCAAGGACTCAATAAGTTTTTTTATGAATACCGGTGCTAGAGTTTAACTTATGAGGCTAATCAAATTAATATACTTTTTTAATTTTTTCCAGATACTGTAAAGAATATTTAGAGAAACAAAATAGAAATAATGATTTTATAAATATGTTTCAAAGCAATGTCATATTGCCAGCAAATCATTTTATTCAGGAACTTGTTACACACAAACAATTTTATGAAGTTAGTATATTTAGGTCCGTATTAATAGATCGATCTTGCATACGATATAGACTCAAGTAGCGTTTGTCTCTTCTTGATTTAATATTGGGTATAAAGTATTGGTTTTTTGTAAGTCAATCCAAACACCGCCACTAGCTGGTCACTTGTTCGGTTTAGACTTATAATCGGCTACGACGAGATGAGAATAAAAACCCAGTGTTGGGTAGCTGAGGCGGTTTTTATGAGGCTCTGCAGCGAATTATTGACGGATTGAGTGTCCTTTCGAGATGCAGTTACGAAACGGGCTGTTGTTTTGACGATAACACAGCGAGGATAAGCAGGTTCGTAATTCAAATTTGTCTTTTTGATGCCGCCCATTTCGTAACCGCATTTAATAATAATATGATAGACATCACACACATATTGCCCTGGTCACAAAATAAGCTTTAGGCTTGTGCTATGTGTACCAGAAACAGGATTTACCAAAGCTTAACTAGGTCATGAGGCAAAACATTAATTGACAGCCTCCATAGACTAGTGGTTGCGCCTTTGCCGTTTTATCCGGAGGTCGTGGGTTCGATTTCCACCCATGGCAAAAAAATATTAGTACGTTTTTTCTGTACGGATTGTCATGGTCTGGATGTTTATAAAATATAATATGTATTAAATCGTTGCTTCTGGTACACATAGTGCAAGCCTAAAGCGTAGTTTATGACCAGTAGCCCTAGTGTGAGTTTTTTTGACGTTTACTTTCGCGTTAACTATACTACCGCGTTAACTTTTTGACCAATAACACGCCGGAATTTCTAGTTCTCAAAATTTCCGCTTGGAGCGCTGAACCGTTTCCCATACAAATTTTAGTTAACTCAAACGCAAAGTAATAGTTAGAAAACTCACACTAGGGGTACTGAGCAATATGTGTAAATTGTCCTACATATTTAATATATATATATTATTCATTGGTTGACATGATTGCTTCTAAATCGACTTTATTAATATTGTGCTAAGGTTGTAATCTGATAAATATGAATTACAGAGTATACATAAATTCGATATAAAAAATGAAAAAGATGACCTGAAATTTGGATATTTAGTATTACTTCTTTTTATAATGAATATTATTGTGGAAATTAGTGACAAACAAGATGTTGCTAAGAACTGTCCGGTGGATATTGTTGTGGATGAAGTTTTTAATATCTTACCTTACTGTGAGTATATTTTTAATGTACAATTTTTTTCATGTAGGCCACACTGCACACCTTATTTGGTGCATTGAAATGGACATATTTTTATTGTTAATTGACAACTAATGTATGATTATGTATAGAAAGTAAAGAAAACATTTAACAATCATAGTTTAAAAAAAAAAATAGCACGGTACGTAACTGCATAACTCTGAGATGGTAAGAAGATTATGGAGTCCATGAATGGTCGTCACCAACGCTAGAATCGATAAATCCGTCGCTGGTGGAGTGTATTATGTCGACTTGTTAAGTTGTATTTTCACGCATCGCTTAAAGAACCCAGGATAGGTTAGAGGAAAGACACATGCTGGCAATGCTATTTTTTTATTGTACGACATATAAAAGTATTATATGTGTAATTTTGCATCGTCTTGACGTCCATACTTCCAATATTACAACTTGACTGTTCGTCGAAGTTGAATTATTATTTTTATGTTGGTAATTGTACGTAAACATCTTTCTGTTGTAATAAATATTTTTGTTTTATTGGTAACTGATATTAAAAAAAAAACTGATTAAAAAAAAAACAGTAAGAAATACAATGACCAACAAAAATATTATTTTAATTCCGCAACAAACAGTAATAGAGAAATACTGGAAGTGCGAATGCAGTGTCCTTAAGTTCTTATAAGTTAAAGTTTATATGTACCTAATATTGTATAAAGTAAAGCGCTCTGAATTTATTAAAACTGCCTTAATTATGAAATTGAAAATTTGTAGGTAAAAAATGGATAACTAGTGATTTTCGATTCACAACAAATAACCATAAATACAGTTTACTAGAGCATCTGATCATACGCAGCAGCTCTTTCATCAGCTTGTTTTGCGCCGAACAGTTCTCTCTTGTAGAGTGCAAAATGATGGAAAGTTTACTGGACACCAATACACTGGTAGCAGTGTTCGCAGCTGATTTGTGGATTTTATTGTCTAGGTAAGTGAAATAACGAAACGCTCAACAAATGTCATATTGAGTAGATTCTTTACAGAAACACAAACACGTACACCCACACACACACATTCACACATACTCTCGCTCATACAAACAACGCTTATACATGCACACTCTCCAACTTTTACATTGAAAATTGTATTTTGTATAAGTGGATGGATAAATTATACAATTATACTATATACATGGTGACTTTGAAAGGATGTACTTTGGGCTAATATGAGGTTCTGCTGATCGAATCGAACAACTTTTCCCATGGAACCATGTGTCGCAAATGAAAAAAAAATTGCCTTCTCCATGTTAAAATGACCAATTTGTATGGGGAAGCCAAATTTTTTTTTTCATTTGCGAGACATGGTCCCATGGGAAAAGTTGTTCGATTTAATCAGCAGAACCTCATATTAGCCCAAAGTACATCCATTCAAATTCACCCTGTATATATAAGCATTATTTATTATTTTCTCAATGGTTAATCATCAGCTGGCTAACTATTATTCACCTGTAGCCTTAGTGTGAGTTTTTTTTAAGTTTACTTTCGCGTTAACTATACTACCGCGTTAACATTTTGACCAATCACACGACCGCATTTCTAGTCCTCAAAAGTTCCGCTTGGAGCGCTGAACCATTTCCCATACAAATTTTAGTTAACTCAAACGCAAAGTAATAGTTAGAAAACTCACACTAGGGGTACTGTTACTACTTTATTGTTATTTCTTATTAATTTTAGATTTTCTATTTTTCATCTTAATTTAGATTTAATCTTTGTTAACCTGTTATAAGTGTTTCATAATTACATTCGTAGTTTTTATGTTTCATATATAACAGTGTAATAACCCTTTTATGTGGTGGAAACTGATTCCCACGTGACAGGAATTCCTAGTGCGGGAATCAGGGACTTATCCCTTTAATCATCTGTTTTATTTTGTGTAAATAGATTTAAAAAAAATGCATAATAATCAATCATTCATACAGTGAATACCTACTATGTTTGGAAGTGCCCTACCTAAAAGCTGACTCTAACCTATGTTACAAATGTGTTTTTTGTAACTGAAATAATGTTAGTTGCTTTGATTAACAAAGCAGTGTCAATAAAAAACAACACTTCCTAGGTACAATGCATAGGGTAACACTAAATGCCGCATCCCATTTTACAGTGTTCTATAGGTATAAAACATGGTAGTGTAAATCCTGTTTGTACACTGGGGACCCGATATAAGGATATAAGCTAAAATAAGTTTTGTCTCTTTTCGCATATTAATTTGTGTTGCTAATAAAAGATAATTTACTATAACTAAAGTGTTGTTCAAGACTTTAATAAGTTTTTATAAATACTGGAGTAAATGTGGGGATTGACTAAAGGATTCCAGGGACCCCTCAGTCAAGTCATATGTACAAAGTTCCAGCACGTTAAGCTGTCGGCCCCAATTTCACTACACCTACTTGTGAAACCCGTCTAAGCGGTCCTCAAGGGGCTGATATTTATTTTATTATTTTTATTTCAGATTGTATAATCCAAAATTGCGTCGTGATCACTTAACATTTCTCTATCAAACTTATACAATTTTATCAAAAAATAATAATTTTTATACATCACCACAACGAGTACATATTACATCAACTATTAAACGCATGTTTGGTTTTCTAAATAATGATGAAAAAACAATATTTGCTGCTGAAAATGTATTGGATGATGATAACTTAGAACTGTGGAGTATGTTAGAAGTGAGGAACTTGCCTTTAGATCTATGCAGGCAGTACGAGAAGGCATTAGTCACAAAACTTAGAGCTGGAATTAAAAAAGTTGTTTCTGAAAATTGTAACCAATGTGATGTTGATTTATTGGTGAGTTACTTTAAATTATTATTTTTAGACCTATTCACCCATATCTTATACATGGTGACTTTGGTGGGTTGTACTTTGGGTTAATATGGTGACTTTGGTGGGTTGTACTTTGGGTTAATATGGTGACTTTGGTGGGTTGTACTTTGGGTTAATATGGTGACTTTGGTGGGTTGTACTTTGGGTTAATATGAGGCTCTACTAATGAAATCGAACACCTTTTCCCATGGAACCATGTGTCGCAAATAAAAAAAAACTTGCTTCTCCATACAAATTGGTTATTTTAATTTTACTAGTAGTCACCATGTATATTGGCATGTCAAACAATTATGCTACATAGTACTTATAGCTAAATATTAATATTACATAACCAAAATAATTAACCCAAGAAAATAATTAAATTATAATAATAACATGTAGAACAATTTTACACATTGCTCTGGTCACAAACTAAGGTCTAGGTTTGTACTATGTGTATCAGAAACAACAATATATTTTATTTTGTAAACATCCAGACCATGACAAACTGTACAGAAAACGTGGTATTTAACGTGGTATTTTTTTTTTGCCATGGGGTGGTAATCAAAACCACGATTCCCACCAAATTAATTTCATATGAAATGGATATTATGTAGTCGAATTGACGCCCATATAAACGTACTTCCAATATTACAACTGTTAGTCGAAGGTCAATTATTATTTTATGTCAAAATCTTTCTGTTTTGGGTAATAAATATTATTGTATTATAATATAAAAATATAAAAAAATCTGACTTAAAAAATATTTTTAACGAAAAAACCCTTAACAGAAAGATTAATATGTTTTAATTCTGCGATAAACAGTAATCGAGTATTAATGGAAGTGCGTCAAATTAAAAAAAAAAGTCGCAAACCTTAAAATTAAGTGATTATTTTTCAGATAAAAGTAATAAATGCAACATCAACGTGTCCTTTAGACAAGCTGGACAGTTCCCTCCGAGACAATATCACGGACTTGTGGAGCCGTCTGTGTGGCGCCAACATGCCACGCGGCGAGTGTAGCGTCAAGTACGTCGACTCTCTCTGCCATCTGGTGGAGACGCTCGTGGTTACTGGCTGTATCAATAAACATGACATTGTCAAGGTTGGCATTTTTCTTTGGAAATAAATAAATATCATCACGGGTGCCAAGAAAATTTTGCTTGCCCATATAAATTGGTTATTTTAACTGAAACTGATGACGCCGCTCCAAAGCGACGTAATATTTGGCAATAACATTTTATAGCTCCAATTTATATATTAAAATATATAAATTATTAAGAAACATAATATCTAACACACTTTTTTACACATAATTTATTTTAACATTACTAGTTTGTATGGAGAAGCCATTTTTATTTATTTGCGACTGAGGCTTCCATTGGAAATGTTGTTCGATTTGATCTGTAAAGCCTCAGGCTGAGTTGCACCAAAGTGTATGAAGTAACTATAATGATTATAGTAAAATGGTGTCGAATCAACTTGTAATTCAACTTTCAAAATAAACCTGGTACATTCGATCTAATTTTTTACTTTAACGGACACTTTGATGCAGCTGGAGCTTAAATTAGCCCAAAGTATAACTTTTCAAAGTCACCATGTATAGAGAGACAATATTCATATCTATCCATGGATTCTCCGTGTGGGTGGCGGGTCTATCTCGTGATTGGGGGACAGGGCAGTGATTTGCCGTGTTCCCGGACTTGAGACCGCGAAGTATGGTAAAAGAAATCAACTCTACACCTTGCACTGTATTCCGTAATATTTCTGTCCTTCACCGTGTATTCCAATACCATCCTATCGGCGCCGCCTTAAAAAGCATTCCATAAAACTTCCAACGCCGGTCTTGGAAGATCAAAATTATTTCAGAGACAAAATACTAAATCTTATTATTTATTTTCAGATAATGCACGTTTTACATACAATAAAACATACACCAGAAACAAAACTACTGACAATAAATCTATTAAATAAACTATCATCTCTCATAGATAGTAAATATCCTATTGTACTTAACTCTGCACTCAGTGACATATTTAAAATTATGATCAACGACAAAGAAGAAATTATTAAAGTTAAAGCTTTTGAAACAATACTTAAATTCAAAGAAACTAGAAACTACAACTTTTTAATGGAATTACTTAAAAATAATTGTGATTTTGAAACATTTGTGAATAATGATATGAAAATAACGACACATTTTGGAGATGTTTTTACACATAAATGTTTAAGGGACGTTATTGATATAACTAATAGTAATTCAGATAATAATTTTGATTTGATAGACGTTGATGCTATTTTTGAAGATATGAGTGAACCAGCACCCAAAAAAGTTAAGTTAAATTTAACAGAAGCTGATAATGTTTTGGAGCGAATAGAAAAAGATGTTGATATCCTATGGAAAATTAAAGAAAATGGAGTTAGTGAAAGACAAGAAGATAAAATAAGAGCTATTTGTGATAAACTTAGAAATATAGTGTCATAAGTATTTTGGTTTGTTTTTATTTGTGTACGACAAAATCCTATAATAATATGTTTACCCACAATTATTTAAGGGTAGCCCAAACCCTCCACTTGACATTGGCTTAACTACGCGTAACGCGTTGAAGACATAAGCGCTAATAAAGAAACTTTTTATAAATGGCGACCCATCATGTGCTATCATATTTCCCAAAACAAAATGTAGGTCTCTGTTACCTTGAGGTGTCATAAATATTGAATACATTTTTGGTTTATTGTTTATTTTATATTGTTATATTGCCACCAGTACTCCAACCGGAGCTCGGTTAAGTCCAAAGTTAATAGTGTAAGTATTTATTATATAAAAATATATAGGTACATAAGTTAAATAATTTTCATAGGTATCTACTGTTTCTATTTTTCATGGCATGGAGCGAAATGTAGGCTAAGAATCAAGAAAGCAAAGAACAGTTTTTTAATATAAAATTTAACTGTTGCCTACTAGGACGCAACTGTAAAGAGGCCTCATCGAGAGTAATTATAAATAAAACTTATAATACAATTATGAAACATAATATATATATATATATATATACATACATGTTGGATGTAAACCAAAAGCAGCTGTAAAAGGGCGTTGTCAAAGAGATTAGTTACAATGTCACAATTAAAAGTTAATTAAATATCACAATGATTAAATAAAATAAATAAGGCGTTGTCAAAATAAAAACATATACCTAGAGCTTGGATAATGAAGAAATATAATGTCATATATAAGGTATTAAAATAATAAATTATGTAACAATAAACATACCAAATGAAATGTCAAGAAAATCCAATTGTAGACTAAAGCAGCTGTAAAAGGGCTGTGTCATAGAATAACAATAATAATAAATATATATAATGAAAGAAATGTCAGCACAATATTATTATAAAATACAATAAAATGTTTAAATGATGTCAGTAAATTATAAATATATAATTAGTATCTGTAAAGGGGCTTTGTCAGTAATAATGAATTATTATGTAATTATTAGCCGATTAAATAAATAATAATTCTATAGTAATTCCAAAGGCCTATCATTCAGTGCATGCAGGCATGAGCCTTTTTAGCCAGTATATCTTTCAGTTGCTTTTTGTATTCGTTAAGTTCTAGAGCCTTTATCGTAAATCTATATAATAAACTATCGTTAGATAGTTTATTATATAGATTTACGCATGAACATATAAAGCTCTTAGAAAATTTGGTCAACCTGTGTCGAGGCAGTTGTAAGTTGTACTTATTAATAATAATATGTAGGACAATTTACACTAATTGCTCTGGTCACACCCTAAGTTTTGGCTTGTAGGTACTATGTATACCAGAAACACAATCTCACAAATCGTACAGAAAAATGTATTTTTTTTTTGCCATGGGCGGAAATCTATCAGGAAAACATGGAAAACGAAAGCAAAAAAAAACGGGAAAATTCAGGGAATTTTCGGAGACTTGAAAAGTCAGGGAAAACGCTAGAAGTTCAGGGAAAATATTTAAAGTACGCACACAACTTGCTACTGTAAACAAAATTTCAAAATATGCTTATTTTTTTAGGAATGTGAAATATATTTTGTTGCTCTATACTTTCCGAAAAAATTGCTAATAATAATTGTTTCTTTTTCTAATAATTTACAACTTAATTTTTTTTTCCAAAAATTTATTAAAATAACCAAATAATATTTTTTTGGAATTTTTTCGTTTCTTTTTGAAGCTCATTAAGGTCAGGGAAAATCTAAAAAAAAATTGGCTGGAAAAGTCGGGGAATTTTAATCAGAAAAAAAGTGGCCACCCTGTCTAACCCACGACCTCCGGATACAACGCCAAAGGCGCACTAGTCTACAGAGGCGGTCAAATTACCGTTTAGTATGGTTGTTAAATTAATTACAGCCTTTGCTGACCTATACAGTAGGGCTATTACGCCGCACAACGTTAAGCTAAACTTTAACCAAAATGAAGTAGTTGTCTATCAAAATCACCAGGTTCGCTTTTCCTTTTCCGGTTGTAGAGCACTACGTAAGTAGGTATATACTAGTTATGGCAGGCCATACACGCTAGGGTGCACTTGACAGGTTTGCCAGTACAGTTCAACTGTACAGGGACCAAAGGACACGATCGCCAATCGAATAGCCCGCGCCGCATCGATCGATAAAAATGTATAGGAATTTTACTCTATGGGTAGAGCCTGATCGACGAGAAGTGTTTTTTGCCTGTGGGTATACCTGTGCAGTTTAACTATACAAGCAAAACTAAGCGTGTGTGGCGGTCGCCTGCGCAGTAGGGATGTGACATCTAAAGAAAAAAATCGATTATATAATAATCGCTATTTTCTATCTACTAAATAATCGATTTACAAATATCGATTAAATTAGATAAAAGAATCGATTTTTCGTCAAATCATGATTTTGTAAAAAAAAAAAGAATTTCTGTAGTCATTAAAACCATCTAGTGCTGAATATATTATTTTTTCAATCTAAAACCAAACTTTCTCTCGCTATTCTCTCCTTTTTTACAGAATCCTTGTAAGCACCAGCATTCGCTCTTGAAGCTTTTTTATATAGATAGCTACCTAAAGAATAGACAACACTGAAATTAAACAAATCCTATATTGGTAATACGTATTCATTGTTGTTGTTTATTGTTATTGGAGCACGCACGGCACGTGACTTTGTATCTACCTGATGGTCTTAGTGATGCGGATTCGTAACCGCACTCTGAAATGAGACTAATGCCTCGACAAGAAATAGGTGTAAACCGAAACATGACTACCGGGAAGCCACATGTAATACCGATCGTCACGTCGACACATTGAAAGCGAAATTAAGATGTATGTGATTTGACGTTTTTTGGCGATCGAGTTCTATCCATAGACAATATTCCCTATATATTTTTATCCATCGACGCGTCGATCGGTTTATCGATGTGGCTTTCCAGTAAGGCCCTAGGTTGCTTGAAAAATTTTGCACCTGCACTTTGCATCCGTGGTAACGAGACAACAGCCATATTTTTTTATAACGGAAACGTTAGCTTCATAATAACGAAATCTTCAATAACCGCGACTTATATTTCCACGGATAGATTTTACAAAATTCACGACTTGCAACTTCTTTCAGTTCATAGATGGCACATTAAAAAAAACGTTTAAAAAGTGCATTTTACATAATCGATTTGATAATTATCGTTTTTTTTGTATTTGGAAATCGATTAAAAATTAACGTTTTAATTGCAAAATTTTTTTTTTTTTTACAATCGCTTATATTTAAAATTCCTACTGCGCAGGCGTCAGTTGTCCGACGATTGCCAGAGAAAGGACGCACGGTGCTCTATTGTACAATATATTATCGTCTCTTTGAGGCCCGGTTGCTGGTTAGGTACCAGCAACCGGGCCTCAAAGAGACGATAATATATTGTACAATAGAGCACCGTGCGTTTTTGATCCGTCCGGGTAAATTTTGATCTCGGGTAAAGCCACATAAATCGGTCCGTTATTGTATGTTACGGTACCGTCAGGTGGATGATAGTTAAATTTCATCCTCCAAATCATAAAAAAAATGTACTATATTTTACTACACTCGCGAGTAAAGAAAAGGCATCACTTAGTTTTCGGTACTAAAGTGAAAATAAACGATTAAAATTCGCCTCGAGAGTTAGGAGGGTGTGAGAGATACAAAATTGAAAAATAGCCCCAGATACGCCAATGCCAATCATTAAGATTTAGAATTATATCATTTTTATTTATTGCTAAATTATTTAATAAAGAAAACAGCTCATATAAGTGATTCCATTTCTTAGCTCGTAGTGCTTCTTAATCCTAGTATTTTTTTCTCAAAAAAGGACCAGAAGTCTAGTGTAAGTTTTCTATTATTTTGCGTCTGAGTTACCTAAAATTTGTATGGGAAATAGTTCAGCGCCCCAAGCGGAAATTTTGAAAACTAAAAATGCGAGCGCATTTACTGTTATTTCTTACCCCACTGCTTTTGTGCCTGCTAGGTATATTATAAGAGTTTGGATTCTTTGAGGGTAGCCACTGTAGACGCGTGTTATTATATTTTTCTAATTTGATTTTATTGAATATTATTGTGCAAAAGTGCACTAATTTTGTAGAATAAGCATTCGTATAGTAATATTAAGTGTGAGAAGTGTAGCATTTACGCAGTGATCTCGGTGTTTGTGTTATCTCAAATAATCCCATAATCTTCTTAAGTAAAATGGCGGTACCCATTTTACTGTAGATTTTTCCTTCTTCTTCACTTGACATTGGCAGGACTATACCGTATGTTTACCCTAGTCCTTTCCATCCTATTATCCCTCTTTTACTACAAATAAAAAAGTTTTTTTAAATCTACCCACTCGACACTGGCAAAATTACGCGCACGCGTAGAGGCCATTAATTTAAGTTAAATTATAAGAGTTTGAGGTTATCAAATATGGTATACAATAACATCTGCTGGGTTGCATCAAAATTACATTAACATTTAATTCTAATCTCGAAATAGCGTTAAATGTACAGCTATTATTTACACTTCAAAATGGAATCGGATACAGCTGTTATTTTAACCTCAAAATGGCGTCGAATGTACAGTTGTCATAAGATCTTCAAATAAAACTGGTACATTCGACGATAATTTTGTTGTAACCCAGCCTAAAATGTATACTATAACTCAAAAAACAGTTTTACTACCAAAGAAACCTCTGAAGTTTGTAGTTAAGGATAAAAAAAGAGTAGAATAAAATAAAAATAAAACTTATTTCACATATTTATAATTACGATTGTGTTAAAAAATCTATAGGTACAATTTAGTGAAATATAATAAAATAAATCAATACGATACGAGTAACTTAAATATATTTAACTGATACTCGGAGGTAATACCAACGACTCCATTACCTAACGTCTTACACAGACTCTTTCAAGTCTTTACAACAAATAAACAAATTCGCTAACTAATAATTTATTAAATACAACAAGAATGCATTCAGCAATCCGGTAAAGCCTAAAGCTATATTACAGCTGCATTACAACCTTAGCCCTACCATGGGTTTTTGTTAAACTCTTCACTGTACAGTAAGTGAAAGATTGTTTAACAAAAACTCATCACTACCAATATACGAGTAGAAAAATAATTTATACAGACAACACATACAGTAATGCACTTAAAACCATTATTTGTGACACTTTAGCATTAAGGCACCGAAATAACAAACTAAATAGAAAATTAATATAATTGTGTGCGCTATTTTATACAGTAAATTGAATAGAAATTATCTTACATCAACTAAAAAAAATATTTTTTGACAGTTTTTTTGCAATAACAAGGTAAAATATTTGTTTTAACCAACCAGTGGTCGCCAAACTTTGTATCGCAATAATTGTCAACTAAGTATATAATGGCTTCTGGATACTATGTAACTTCTAAGTGCAATAAAGTTGTAATTTTAATTCATTAAATAACACTATTATTCTTACTAAATATTTTTAATATTGTCCTAATTTTTATTTTAGAGTATAATTTGGGGATATATTTTGATTGGATAAAAAAGGATCAGAAATGTTTTATATTAATAACATATATATTTCCACATTTGGCGACAAAGTATGCCGAAGCACCTGAATTAACCATATTGCACTAAACGGGCTCTGTACATAATCATAAAAAACGAGTACTTAAGTTTAAAACGGAAAATTGTCTTTTATAGTAGTCTTATAGCAGCAAAATCATTCATTTACAAGAATTAAAAAATATAAAATAGCAACATAACTTAGGCCAATTGACTCCTCCGTAGGAGCTTCTATACTATACAAGTTGGCACAAATAAATCTACACACAAGCGTTAATCCAATATTATAAATAATAGTTAATTAATACAATACATAATATTAATAATAATACAATAATCGAAACGTAAATGGGGTTAGTTCGACTCGACGATTCGCTTTAAACACTTCTGTCCAAATGATAATATAAATACTTCTAACGTCTAAATACCCACAGAACAATTAATATTTATATAAAATTCAGTTCTTTATTAGAGTTATTTGGCATGTATCACCAATATAGAACATGTTCGGTACATGTGTACTTAGCCTAGTTACTACGTTACTTCCCTGCCGGACCAATACACTTCTCCACGCGCCGTCTTCACACCACTAACCTTGCCAGTGAAACCATAACTACCTATACACAGCGAGACGACACCATAAACACTCCTCATACAATCGAAAACTATACTCTTGTAGATACTCAGTAAACTAATACTATAAAAAACCCAATTGATTATTTGTTTGCTCCGGATCAACTCAAAAACTACTGAACCGATTTAAAGAATTCTTGCACCAATACAAAGGCTTATTATCAGCCAGTAACATGGGCAGGCATTTTATTTTAAATTAAACGGCGAGTGAAACCTTGGGGCACAATTAATGCTTTATAAAAAGTAAAAAAATAGCATTAAATCATTGCTCTAACTTTGAATTTAAAGAGAAAACATAGTATTTTAAGAATTTTTATCAACTCCTAGACTCTAGGCGCATCCAAGGTGTGTTAGGATAACTCTATTTGAAACCTTCAAAGAGGATAACCACCCTTCTTCAAGGATTGATCTTTTTTCCTAATAACTATATTATTAATTAAATATTTTTTTTTACTTATTGTTATTTTTAGGTCTAGAGTAGACCTGCACTTACAGACAAAGAAACGGAGAATAATAGCATAGAGCAGTGACAGTTTTTTGAATTCAGTGTCTGATAAGAAAACGATAAAAAGCATTAATAGGGTCAAATTAAAGCACGTTTAATCTGTATTAAACGTACTTAAATTCGACCCTATTAATGCTTTTTATAGTGATTTTATCAGACACTGAAGACAAAAAAATGTCACAGCTCTATGCTATTATTCTCCGTTTCTTTATCTGTAAGTGCAGGTCTACTCTAGACCTAAAAATAACAATAAGTAAAAAAAAATGTTTAATTAATAATATAGTTATTAGGAAAAAAGATCAATCCTTGAACCTATAGTAGTATTTTAATAAAAAATATTTCAAGTAAGCGCGAATCCAATTGCTCAGAAATTCCAATATAAATTAATAAAATTGGTCCAAGTATTTAAAGTCAAAAAATTTTGTACGAGCATCTACAGAAAACGATCTTCAATGTTGTCTAGAGTTATTTTAGGCAATGTCCACACTGTATAATTCATTTATAAGCGGCGGCAAAATCATACATAGTAAAACCTGATATGTTATTTTATATCGGAAAAAATAACTTTAAATTCGGCAGATCATATGAAATAATTCTTTCGCGGCAAACTGTATACATTCACACTAAAGCTTATTAAAAACGGTAGAAAACATTAACCTATTGTAATATATTATAGAACCTCGCATAGACTTAACTAAACTTACAGAATGTCAAAACATAGTTTAATTCGTATTGTACAATAATTAACTTCGGTCACTGTTGCACCAAATAAACTTTCTGTAAATGTAACGATTAAAGTTAAAAATGGCATCGAATGTTTATTTTGAAAATCGAATGACAGCTGGTAAATACGACGCCATTTTTAACTAATCGTTACAATTACTTTAACGGATACTTTGGTGCAACTCAGCCTTAGGGCAACAACACATTAATACAAAATAACGTGTCGCTGCCCTAACAACTATACATCTTAACTAACTGGCGAACTCACATTATATATGCCATGCTCGCTTTTATGACAAATATGTGCGTATTTTTTTTATATAAAAAAGTGTTGTTTATACAGTGTGTAAAGGAAATATAATTACTCACAATTTAAAGAAATTGATAATAATATTTTTATTAAGTAAACTGCAACAGTACAATCCAATCATTGCTTATTGACTTGCTATAATTTTTTTTGCTAGGCATTTTTTCAAGAGTAAGATTTTTGTTACACACTGTATACAGGGGTTAAAAAAACTGTACACTTTCACTATTGGACCAACTAATGTCAGAGCTAAAAGAAAAACAGTTTGACTGTTTAATTTAGTCGAGTAGGGACCAAACTTTTGTTTTGGTCTCATAGTGAAAGTTTGTTTAAATTCTTGAATGAAACACTAGTGGTTCTTTTACACATACACCCCCCACTTTATAAAATGTTGATTAAATTAATCTATGATATAAAAAAGTAACTTGACCAACATTATAGAGGCTGGGGGTAATAAGGAACATAGCAAGTTAACTAAGTATTGAGCATAACTTGGCATTCATCTACAAGGGAATGCTGGTCTAGAAGTCAACCGTTGACGTCACCGCCACGTCATCAGTACAGAACAATATATAAAACACAATCCGATAGAATAAAACTGGATAAAAATAACATTAAAACATATTCGAGTAAAAAATGTAAACAATTTAAAATGATAAACCATCTTTGGTTTTCTTTTACAATAATATTTTTGGTCCGATACTGTAAAATTATTTAATTTAACAATATCTTTATTAACTTTATTGTTATCTGAACATTCTTTATATAGATATTGTTATCTATTATATCGTATTATATGATTTCATTATAACATTACAGTGTTTCTCAACCTTTAAACATTTATTAGTGTGTTGATAGAGAAAATTTTATTGAAATGTAGGACCCTCACTTAGCTTTTAAATATTTTTTATGGGTATAATTAATAAATATTTATCATTAAATAAAAATAAAAACAATAAGTTCAATTTTTTAATATTTTTTTTTAAACCAAAGCTCATCCAAATGTAAAGAAGTTGTTCAGTCAATAAGACTCTACATTGGTATTGATTGGCTTAGTTTTAAAACAATAAATAGTTCAATATTCATTAAAGTCGCGAAGAGCAACAAATATATTTATAAAAATATTTTAAAAGATATAGATTACTTGATGTATTATTCTCCATTATACAGGGTGAATTTGAATTTGAATTTTAACATTACTAGTTTGTATGGAGAAGGCAATTTTTTTTTTTCATTTCCGGCACATGGTTCCATGGGAAAAGTTGTTCGTATTGATCAGCAGAATCTCATATTAGCCCAAAGTACATCCTTTCAAAGTCACCATGTATATGTATATTAGCTAAGTGAGGTGTCTGATGTGCATAGTTTGTGGGAATATTCACAAATAGAACATTGACAAAAAAATGTTGGCAATATGAGCTCAAACAAACGGCCTGTATTCATAAAAAAGTGACACGTTTAATATATATTACGTTATTTTTAACACAATAAATAAGTTAATTAATTATAAATAAAATTAGTGTAAAGTAAAATTACACTAACATAATGGCAGAGGGATTTTTATGTTACAAACTCAATTGCCAACATTGCCAGATTTTTTCACAAATTAATCTTGTCAACAATTTCAAATTTTGTTTAGAATCTATAACAGTATTAATAAAAAAAAAACACTATTACAGTCTTTACTAGACAAAATCACAGCAAAAACTTGCCAAAATTTTCTCTGCACATTGATAGGTTTTGGCAGCTGTTTGTCGAACAATGTCGCCATATAGTTTGTGTGGGTATGTCACAGTGTAAGAGAGGAGAGTTAGTGGTGTGGATGACATGTCGTCTCAGTGTCGGTACCGCGGCTCGTGGTGCCGACATGTCGTCCGCATCTGCATCTCGGGCGGCATGTGGTACGCGCGGGTACCCAACAGGACCTGGCGACATAAACATTATGAACTAGCTGACCCGGTGAACTTCGAATTACCTACAAAGATGATGGCTTTCAGACGCGCGAACAAGTGACATAGTTGTCCGTGCGCTATATTTTAGTTAAAACTAGGAGACGCCAGTCGTTGGTAGTTTGCGGAATCAACTTGTGATTTATTTATGGTCATCGCAAACGCCAGTCGCACTGGAAATTGTAGTAGCTTTAACTAAAATATAGTACCTAAATAGTCACAGATGAGAAATATAACAATCCCCAAAAATATGGTAGCATGGTTAAAAGATCCTTGCCTCACAACACTGGTAGATGAATAGAAAAAAAAATGTGACAGATGACAAAATAATGATCAAAATAAACAATCACCGGTCTCGTTACCACCGCCCATACAGATGCAAAAACCGTCAAGTGACCTAGTCATGTTTCGGTTTTAGTCAGTGGGTTCACCGGTTTTAAGGAGACTACTGCAATGATTTCTTGTCTAGTCTCCTTTTCAGGGTGTTTACGAAATAGGTGGTTGAACTGACGATAAGGCAGCAAGTATATTAAAATATACACGTAAGGCAATTCATTGCTGTCGCCGCCCATTTTGTAATCGCATCATTTAGCCGGCATAGTGGGAGCGATCAATATTATTTAACCCCATTCATGGACTTTGTAGGTCTGTTCACCACCAGGTAAGAAGCTCCAATAAAAATAAAAATAAACTAACGTGCGCATGTCGAGGGTCGGGCAGGGAGGGCCGGGCTCAGTAGGCGGAAGCCTCCTTGTACTCCGAGTTGTCGAGCGTGAAGAAGTCCTCCAGCTTCCACTGCAGCGTCTCGAAGGTGGGGCGCTTGAGCGGGTCCTTGTGCCAGCACTCCAGCATGATCTCGTACAGCGTCTGCGGACACGCGTGCGGGCACGGCATGCGGTACCCGTGCTCTACCTGGTGCAGCACTTCCGCGTTCGTCATGCCTGGGGGAAGACAAACGTTATAATATCAAAAAAAAATGTCTTTGGAGCCTGTAGGGGGAAAGGTTGTGTTTATGTTTTTTTTTTGTATTTTTATATCCGTAATAGTTTGTTCTTCGAAAGTGATGATGATTTCATGAAATATTCTCTTTAGAGACACATAAGTGCGAAAAACTTAATATAAACATTAAAACCTGACTTTTCGTGTTGTCGCTAAACTTCGCTTTAAGTTGCAATAATGGCTGCCATCCCATTATTGTAGCACGTGTTTAATGTATAAATTTGATGATTTATAATAAAAATATTTTTTTATATAAATTTTGTATGAATATAGAATAATTAAATTTAATAGATATAATAATGAAATGTAATAATTTAATAACCCAATAATTTATATATTTGATAATTGTACATTTTTTTTCTGCAGTGCCCTAGCAGGGTTCATATTGTAAACTATGTTATTACTACTAACCACAAAATGAGGCAATAAAGAATTTGTATTTTGTATTTTTTTGTTAGTCAAAGTAAATTTTATGTAAAACATTAATTGCAATTTTTTTGAAAAAAAATATAACACAATCAAGCTTCTAGTCTTTGGGGTTTTAAAAAAATGATGTACGCTACCTAATTGGGTGATGTTTTCACCCAATTAGGTAGCGTACAGTTTATACTGTAGGGAACTACCAAATATTATACTGTCGAGAAAAATAAAGCGAACATTTAGTTACTGTACAGTAGTAAGAAAAAATCATGATAAAGCCACTTAATGGTCTATGTAACGCTAGTAATAATTACCGGGGTAGGGGATGCGACCATAGGTGACCAGCTCGGTGAGGAGAATGCCAAACGACCACACGTCGGACTTAATGGAGAATTTGCTATAGTTGGCGGCTTCAGGCGCAGTCCATTTGATTGGAAACCGAGCGCCTACTCGGGCCTCGTATTCGTCTTCCTGTAATATCAAACAATGGTTAAATTATTTTCTTGATTGCTAAGTTGTAAAATTGTATACATTTGTATTCATGGTAGGTCTGAAAATAGGTCGTAAACTATATTTTATACCCCAAAGTGATAAGGGTGGCTCACAAAAAAAAAAAATCTTTTGTACATTTTTTTATATGATTTGGCATTAACAATACATATAACCTTTAACTTACACTCTTCTACCACCAACCCCCATTTTTTAATACTTCAACTCTCAGTGGTCGATAACCGATCAATTATCAATCGATCATTTTTTTATTTGAATGATATTATTATATACTTATAGGTATATTATTTACTGAAGAATTTTAATAAGCTTGATTTTTTCCTAAATAAATTATATTTATAAAAAAAAAACCTACTTACTATCTTCTCTATAAATAAAAATCAATGTTTGTACTCTATGCGTTCCGAAACCAAAGATCAAATTTTCATGAATTAACCCAAAAAGTTCACATGGAAAAGTTAAAAAAATTGGGTTAAAAAATCTCCATATAAAAAAAGTGAATGAGTGCGGAGTGAGACAGAACATTTTATTCATTAGTACACCCGTGCAAAGCCGACGGGCAGCTAGTAATTATATCAATATATATAAAGACCACAAGAAAACCCATTAAACTAAGAATAATATCTGGAACCGCCCTAATGCCTAAAATAGTCAATAAAACGGAATGTCAAACATGGGTCTCACTTCAACCAATCAGAGCGTTCAATGACTGGTTTTATTCTGGTTGTATTCTTATGTCTCATGTGATTCCTTTGAGCATTTTTCGATTCTTATGTCTCATGTGATTCCTTTGAGCATTTTTCGATATTCCTTGTAGTTTAGGATTTGGTCTTAAAGGCACACTTGAAAAATTCACCCTCTATATACATCAATGATGAAACCGCAAATAAGTAGCTTACGAACAATATTATATTGTACACAGTGGCGGACTTTCTTTAGAGGCCCGGGCCTAGGGCGGCCAAATATCAGGGGCGGAAAATATGCTCCTATCCTGGTGAGAATATGACAGGTGAAAAAATTTAACGAAAAAACCGAACTCAATGTTGTTTTTCGCACAGAACAATTTCACATTTCTACGCTGCAAATATATTAGAATGGCCGATAAAAACGGCATAGGGCAGCCGAAACTGCTAGTCCGCCTCTGATTGTACGTTAATTTTCTTGAATCTTGGTTTTGTTTATTTTATATATATGTAAATATATTTTGTTTCTTTTTGGTGTTTTTTAATCTTGAGTTTTCATGGCGGGGTCATTGCAGGATGTAGACGCAGATTGCGTTACAATAATTTCGTCTCATTGGATGAAAATCAGCCGTCAATTAATTTACTAGTATGAAGCCATAGAGACGTTATAATAGAGCTGATATTCCCAAAACGGCTCGCAGAACGGACGGTCGTTGGGGTATTAAGGATCTCGAGTGGCGACCGCGTGCTGGAGGACGCAGCAGAGGCAGGCCCCCCACAAGAAGGACCGACGACCTGAAAAAGGTCGCGGGAAGCCGATGGATACAGGCAGCGAAGAACCGGTCGTTGTGGCGATCCTTGGGGGAGGCCTATGTCCAGCAGTGGACGCGCAAAGAAAGGCTGGCATGATGATGATAACCGAATTTGTGTTCTTTTTGAGACAAATAAAGATTCTTTAAACCTAATCCTATAAAGATATTAACATAGGCGAGTTGATTTATATCTCTTCTATAGCAAACATATTGTTGTAGACATCTAAATAAATTGACAAACTAATTAAAATTCTTTTATACTCAATAACTGGAACCATGTTCCAAACAATAACAAGAAGACAAAGAACAAAATCAGAGCAAAATGCCAGACAAGGTTGAAAGTATATTTTTCAAAATACTGTACTGTATGCGAATTAGACTCGCTGCAAAACAAAACACTACAAAATCGAAACAAAGACAAATTTGAAAAATAATGATTTTTGGGAAGTAATTTGTATAAAATTTTGAATGTCGCGACATTTGACATGTGTAGTTAACGCGATTTAAAAATAACTATTTTTAATGTAAATATATGATTGGCGTAACGAAACTATCACTGTAAATTTTAATAGGCATTTATAGAAAAACATTTAGAGTCATATTATAATACCTATTTATCGTGTTGTTAAAAATTACCTCTAATAGTTTATATTATTTTAATTTTTAAATAAATGGCCGCTTCAAATTTAGCGAAATTTTGTCTTGTGTGTAGAATAAATTTTGCCTTGTGGGTAGAAAGAATCGGGAAAGGACTAGGGTAGAAAAAGAAATGGCAACATGACCGTATTTAAGCACACAGTATAGTCGTACCAATATCAAGTGACGAGAGGAAAAGAATATAACCAACAATAAAATGGGTACCACCATTTTATCGAAGGTTAAGGGATTCATTGAATTCACGAGATAACACAATCATTGCGTAAATGCTACACTTTTCCCTTAACCTTCAAACACACTTATCACAAGATCACTACGAATGCTTATTCATTGCACGAAAATATCCTATAAACTTAACTATGAAAAATATAACACAAAAACACGACTATACAGTCTTCGGGCTACCCTCAAGGAATCCCTTCAACAACTGTAACGTAGCTCGTAATTATTGGTTGTATTTGTTCTTGGGCCGTCATACTAGGCTACAGATCTCTCAAATTAACTTTATTCAATCGCATTGTAATCAACTTTACATATTTCGAATTCAGATAACCAATCGCCAATAGAAAGTTGTCAAAATATTGCGTAGTCTATTGTGATGCGATTACAAATCGATTGAAGTGTGCTAAATTAATTAAGGGAATTAGAGGACCCTCTTACCGAAGACACATGGATAACGCTATTAATGAAATAGTTTGATACCCAATGTACGGAGATAATATTTGGATTCATAGTGACGTAATTCCAAAACGTCAAATTCATACATTTTGTTAGTAAGATTTTGGATTGATAGCTATCAATATGTTCTTGGCCATAGCTCTTGGCTTGCTCTCTATCAGGTAATTTCACATACCAAGCACTCCTAAAAGCAATCTTTTACAATGTAAGATATTTTTAATAGGTACACAATTATTTTGGAGATTTTTTAAGGTATTATAAGTCAAACTAGTAGGCGCAAGCTGTCAGATACGCGAGTATCAACTATAGGGATCCTTAACCAATATCCCACACATTATCATACAACAAAAAAGCTAACTTAAATTAACTAACCTTAATAAGTCTAGCCAGACCAAAGTCGGCAATCTTGACAATATTGGAGTCAGCCACGAGAACGTTCCTCGCTGCCAGATCCCTGTGGATATAGTTCTGGGACTCCAAGTACGCCATACCGGCTGCGATCTGGGCAGCCATGTCAATCAGCTGCTGATGCTTCAACCCACGACCTGTACCTGCAATTGGTAATGAGGTATGCTTAACGACAAGATGGTGTAGGGTCTTCTGCAAATAAGAATATTTGAAAGAACATCTAAAATATCAGCGTTTGGTTTGGGGGGTTTCACATATTAGCTCTACGATGATTCTTCTATACTGTACGTTCATCAAAACAAAAAAGAGAGGTAAAGGTTCAAATTACAGGGATTAATAAAATATTTATGCACGAGTGAATACATAGCCAACGTTTTTAACTCGGGTTTCAGCTGTGGGACTGTCCATGTGCAGTACATTTTGTTAGGAAAGAACAGCAGAAAACAGAATTTTTAAGTCAATTTCTCAACAATCACAAAATGATAAAAACTTTGCTAGAAGAAATACAAAATACATTTATTACAATAATAAATTTATATACAATAAAAGAAGGAACTATACTCCATAAAATGCATAAATTAGAAAGATTATCGTTAATTCTAATTAAATAAGACCAAAAAGCGTCTCGGTGTTAGGCTTGTTTAAAAACAGATTCGCAAGTTGGTACAGTGAAACTGGATGGTCAGCTTAACGTCAACTCCTATGCACTATAGCGAATATACTCAACAACAAATATAAGCAAAACAAACAAATACCTTGTAAATAATCCAAAAGAGAGCCATTTTTCATCAATTCAGTAATAATATAAATAGGTTCTTCTAGCGTACAAACAGCGTACAGCTGTATCAACTTGTTATGCCTTAGTTTCTTCATGATGGACGCTTCAGCCAGGAAGTCCTTGGGGTCCATAGTGCCGGACTTCAGGGTCTTGATGGCGACCGGGGTGGTGTTGTTCCAGAGCCCTTCCCAGACCTCTCCGAACTGGCCGTGACCTAACTTCCTCACGAACTTGAGGGAAGACCTGTCGATCTCCCATTGGTCGCGAGTTCTGTGTGATAGACCTTCTGTGACTGGCTTTTCTACCTGCAAATAAAATAAATCATATTAAGTATGTCTAAAATACTTATTTTAACTGTAATTAAAGACACTGTTATGTAACAATTTTAACTCTGCACAAAATCAGTACCTATAAAGATAAAAGAAATCCTAAACTGGCCAAAGTATTGTTTTGCTTTATTTTTTTTTTTAATATAAATTTATTTTTTGTTATATTTATTTGTAAAACTATTACTGTTTTTGTTACTTTGTAATGTGCTGTGGATTTTTGTTTGATGACATAAATAAATAATATAGAATAGAATATATCTTTATTAACATTTTTTCTTCTACAAACAAGCATTATCAATGGATCCCCACACTAGGCTTGCCCTGTCCCGTGGGGTCATTACAAAGATTAATACAGCACAGTTTTATGCCAGCAGATTATATTTTAAAAACATTATTAATAAATCCAATAAGTTAAGTCTATACTAAAACCAATAAATAAAAGTAAATATCGATTAGTAACAAAAACAATACACGGAAAAATAATAATAATAAAATTAAATTATATACGTGGTGGCCTAGTTGGTTAGACCTTGGACTTAAAAACGCTTAGGTCCCTGGTTCGAATCCCGGTGTATGTACCAATGAGTTTTTAATTAAAAAAATTATGTACATTTGTTTGACAACATCACTATAGTGCCTCGGAGAGCACGTTAAGCTGTCGGTCCCGGTTTCACTATACCAACTTGTGAAACTGTTTATAGATGGGTTATTGAGTCTATCCAAAACATCGCGACGAGTTAGCCACTTGTTCGGTGTAGACTCATACCATCGGCTACAACGAGGTGGGATTAAAACCCCTCCGCTGGGTACCCTGGGGCCGTCTAGGCGGTCTCGGGCGCCGTAAGGCACCCGTGATGATATATATATATATATAATTAAATTATAAAATTATAACCCTAAAACCAACAAAATAAAATAAAATTAGTGTGTACCTAAACGTGACTGTTTGGGTGTCGTATGTGCGTTTGTGTGAATGTGAATATAAATAAACAAATTGGGTTTTTATTATCAGTTGCAATATTTTTTTGAGTAGTACATTTAAAGAACTCATTTTTGAAATAAAAAGGTGATTTTCTTGCTGAGAAAAAAAAAAGTCAATAAAATTTATGAACGTGATAAATGCAAATAACGTACCTTTAGCAAAGTGGGGGGACTAAAAAGTCTTGCATTTTAAGGTATTTTTTTTTTTTTTAAATGTATGAGCGAGTTAAAAATGAAAATTAATTATGTTTCATTATTTCATGATAGAACACAAAGTACAATTTTGCCACTGAAAAAAGCGATATAAATTAACTGATAAGGACTACATAAAATACGAGTGTATTTATTGATTGTGTGTATGGTATTTAAGTAGGTATTTAATTGCATAATTGCGATATGATATTAATTACAAGCCTCTGGTAGCAATTGCAACTATGTATTTCGATAAGTATGTGTGGTACTAAATATAACTTCATTTTCATTACATAATATAAAATCGTCACGTCTGTTTGTGTGCAAATCTAATTTAATTAAAATTAAAATACTTTATTGCAAAAAATTACAAAATAAAATTGTATATAGGTGAACTTAATGACGTACGTTAGGGCCTCGAAACCGACGCTCTAAGCGAATTCGCTATGCGCTGCAATGAGCCCGTACGGACGTTCAACGCTGACGCTTGCAGCGCATAGCGAATTCGCTTGGGGCGTAACTGACGCGTGCGTCGGTTTCGTGGCCCCGATGTTAGACATTTTCTACCAGCTAACTTTTTGAAAGAGTGAAAGAACATGCAAGACGATGAAGTTTATTTGAACTACCTTAGATTAAAAAATGTTTGATGTGTTCATTTAGAGAATTTCTAAGGCTGTATGGTCGAAAGATCTTTGCCTTCCACAACGTGGAAAAAAAAAATTGAAGAATTTCTCTAATAGAGAATTTTAATAATATAATATATTTTTGTACCATATGCACGGGTTTTTTTTTCCAAAACAACGATTCCAGCAGAAGTGCGAAAGGTCAGCTAGTCAGGTTCTTTTAAATATATATTTTTGTTTTGATTTAAAAAGTAATTAAAATATTGAATTTACATACAAATATCATACATTTATATGGACGTACAATTATGTATATTGATTCCGTTATACAGTACAGTTAATGTATTAAATATGCATAAAATTACTTTTGTAAAACAATATAACATTAGGATATATGTATTTCGGATATGAGTAATGCGTCATATTAAACGTTATCTTTTTTGAAGATTTTGAAACCATTAAGTTGAAAAATTTAGCGATTGTGATGCGATTACGACAATAATATATAGGACAATTTACAAACATTGCTCTGGTCACAAACCAAGCTCTAGGCTTGTACTATATGTACCAGAAGCAATGATATAATATACAGGGTGAATTTGAAAGGATGTACTTTGGGCTAATAGGAGGTACTACTGATCAAATCGAACAATTTTTACAATGGAACCATGTGTCGCAAATGAAAAAAACTTTGGCTTCCCCATACAAATTGGCCATTTTGTCCCCCGTAACACAGGGCGACCTAGCACGGGGGACAGGGAACCAAACCTTCTAACACATACTCACTTACTTGTTTTGATGTACATTACCTAATACTGATGTATTTTTGTTTGGTATCAATAAACATATATTTTATTTCATTTTAACATTACTAGTTTGTATGGAGAAGCCAATATTTTTTTTCATTTGCGGCACATGGTTTCATGGGAAAAGTTGTTCGTATTGATCAGTAGAACCTCATATTAGTCCAAAGTACAGCATTTCAAAGTCACCATGTATATTATATTTTATAAACACCCAGACCATGACAAACTGTACAGAAAAACGTAGGTACTATTTCTTTTAGCAACGGGGGGAATCGAACCCACCCATGGCAAAAAAAAAAAAAAAAAATTAAATATTAATTTTATATATTTGTCAATAATGATAGTGTCAAAGGCAAAGAGTTTATATGTGTTTGAACTAACATATAAATTGAACTGTTTTGTATATGTTAAACTACTATATCGAAGTTAAATAATATTTATTACATTTAAACTTTTATAGGACAAAAAATATTAGGCAGTAATTCCTTCAAAACATACCTACACCAACATTTCAGGATTTCAGTAGGTACCATATTTTATAGAGTTTAATTAACTCGTCAATTCCCAGTGTCACCTCTAGGTGACAAACGTTTGTTTTTTTTTTTACATACAATTTGACATATTTATAAATTAATTTATCACTACTGGAATACTATTAGGTACTTAATACAATTTAAGGTTTTATTTTTTTAACTATGACGATATGGCATCTATCAAATTAATTTAATTGACTTAAATTTTAAAAATTAATAGACTCGTAATGCAAATACGTTCTACAAGCCGCCCATTTTGTAAACGCGTCATTTAGCCGGCATAGTGGGAGTAAACAATGTCGTGCTCCATTAAAAAAAAATAGCATGCCGTCTCTATATATAATTTTAGTCCTAATATTGTAAAACAATACGTAGACGTGAGCGAGCATAGAGCGAATCGGACATGCTTCTGACTACGTGTTGAGTTAGAATAACTTACACCTAACTATAGTAATTATGTAAGTTTAGTCGATTGATTTCGTATTTCACACCTGTAGGCTACAACTTAATTCATACTTGGATGATTGTTTGCTTAGTAAATTGGTCACGGATTTAGGAAATTGTTCATCGAACAAGCAATGTATATAGAAATCTAATAACGATTAAAAATAGTAGTAAAAAAAACTGAGAAAACTCTACTCTCTGACTAATCACGGGACTTAAAAAGTAAGAAAAGAATTAGTATTGAAGTTTGGAATCAAATATCGACACGGCCCATAGCCCCCCGCAACCTATCCGTCTGCGAAGTAGTACTAAAAATCACGATAGTGTTTCCATTTAGTGACAGATCGTTATCAAGATTTTGGGTTTCCATATGCCATATTTTGATTGATGACAAGGAGATTGCTTTACATCCTCAATGGTCCGTGCGTTCAGGGCCTTATTCAATTAAATTAATTGGATATAAAAGTTATATATAATACAGCATTTTGTATAAGAAATATCAATCATAAATTAACTTTCATATCAAGCCCTAGAGCTATTGTCATTTATTGGATATTTGATGAAATAACTTGTAAAACTGTTTATAGATGGATTATTGAGTCTATTCAAAACATAGCGACGAGTTAGCCACTTGTTCGGTGTAGACTTATACTATCGGCTACGACGAGGTGGGATTCAAAATCCCTCCGCTGGGTACCCTGGGGACGTCTAGGCGGTCTCAGGCACCCGTGATGATATGTATGTAAGTAGTCAAAGTCAAAAATATTTATTTCATGCAAACCTTTACAGGCATTTATGAAAAGTAAAAAAAAAAAAGAATATATAAGGTCCTGTGTGCACTTGGCCAGGTCGCCATTCCTCCCACAGACAAATGTTGAGAATATAATACAAAATAAACAAATCGTAAACTATTGTCCTTGCGGGACAAAAAAAAACAACCCAACCGAACACACACTACATAACCAACCAGTTTAAGACTAGGTGGTTAGCTGTATGAATGATCAAAGCCATATAATAAGTTTGAAACTGAAAAGCTCAGTTGCTAGTTTTAATAGTAGTAAAAAAAAACTATCAATATATCCTTTAAAGTAATTAATCAAAAATAAGGTTACACAACTGCTTTCGTAAGGCATTGTTCCACCAGTTAACCTTCAAAATGGCCGAACGCTTTGTAGTGCATCTCCCTTTACATACGAGTCGTTATAATAATACTAAGTAGGTATGCAAATGTGAAATTAAATATTCAAATTTTATGGGACATTTGCTTTGAACTTTATAGCTGTACATTTAATATCCGATATGCAGCCAAGTGTAATATAATGCAATTATTACCCAATGTTATAAACACTTATTTTAACAATAAACAAACATGTTTTACTAATATTTTGCATACAAATATGTTAAATTTATCCTATAAATACAACACTAAAAATATATTACAAACCTAATACTAATTAAATATATATATATATATATATATCATCACGGGTGCCTTACGGTGCTCGAGACCGCCTAGACGGCCCCAGGGTACCCAGCGGAGGGGTTTTTAATCCCACCTCGTCTTAGCCGCCGATGGTATGAGTCTATACCGAACAAGTGGCTAGCTCGTCGCGATGTTTTAAATAACTCAATAACCCATATATAAACAGTTTCACAATTTGGTATAGTGAAACCGTGACCGACAGCTTAACGTGCTCTCCGAGGCACTATAGTGGTGTTGTCAAACAAATGTACATATTTTTTTTAATTAAAAACTCATTGGTACACACCAGGGTTCGAACCAGGGACCTAAGTGTTTTTAAGTATAAGATCTAACCAACTCGGCCATCACGTTAAATATCAATAATTATATTAATATCATGGGTTTCCTATGAGGAAAATATTGTTATTGTAAATGCTATTTAATTACTTGTGTGACATTTCACACATGGGTTATTTAAATGACCAAGGAAAATAATTCGGCATTCGGTGAATTTTTTGACTGCCAGCCCAATTAATTTTATTAAGACTTGGTTCATTCATTACCTGCAAAATACGTGTTGTTTCTTCAGAGTTATGAAATTTGAAAATTCATTCAAAGTCAGTTTTCGTCGATATTAGGCATCTTTAAACGTTGTATTTAAGGTTTCGCCAGTCGCGTTGACGCTTATACAAACGTTCTTCTAGTTTTAATATTTGACTATTAGACGTAGGTTAATTATTAATTTTATGTTGGTATTTGTACGTAAAACTCCTTAGGACCTTTGTAATAATAGTTTTGTATTATTAATAATGTTATTTTTTTTTTTGAGAAAAAACAAGGTAAGATATAAAATAATAATAAAAAAATTTTTCAGGTACTTAACAAAAACTACTCATATTTTACCATAAGCTATAGTAGAAAAACCTAATGTTCTGACTTCTTCTATAAATAAATGCAATGCCCGACCAAAATATTATTTGAATTCTGCGACAAACAGTAGTGGAGAAATACTGGAAGTGCGAAATCTCATTTTGTATGGAGAAGACTTCGCGATCGGGAATGGAGTGTTCTTCAATTATTCAAGTTACTGATCAAACAAGTTTAACTTTTAATATGAGACATTTAAGAGGAGCGTCTGATCATTTCCCATAATCACGACCTTTTGGACTTAACTGTTACCCCCCTCTAAACATCCATAGATTGATTTATATTTTTTGAGGAGTTATAAATATGACCGATATCGTACGTTCCTTTTTTAAAAGTTTGGTATAGGAAAAAAAAAAGTTTAGGTGTAGAAAACAGTTATTTTTCTCTTATAATAATATATGGTAGCGTTACCGACTCACCGTCATGCGCGGGGAGGGGTATTTCTTTGCAGTTAAATCAGCATGAGTATCGAAGAGCCTCATCAGACGCTCCTCTTAATACAAATAAAAACTACGTACTCAGAGAATATAGATTTTCGACAATGACAAATAATAATAATATGGACAAATTACACATATTGCTCTTGTCACAAACTAAACTCTAGGCTTGTACTATGTGTACCAGAAGCAACAATATAGTAAATATTATATTTTATAAACACCCAGACCATGACAAACTGTACAGAAAAACGTACTAATATTTTTTTGCCATGGGTGGGAATCGAACCCACGACCCCCGGATACAACGCCAAAGTCGCAACTACTAGTCTACGGAGGCTGTCGCAACTTACACAACAAATAGGGACACAACTTATTCCTGCTATATACGAGCAAATCCGCAATATGTGCAGTTGCCAGTAATACATTTGAGTATATATTTGTTCCTCTGCGCCCGCGCCATACTCGTAACAACAATCTCTAAACACTTTTTTTAAATAAACAAAATTAAATTAAATTTTATGTAACCACAAGCCAATAAATATTTATTAGCAATATTTTTAGTCATTTGTTACACAATAGCAATTGAAGAACAGCGTGAAATGTCAGAGATGACAATATAGGGATGTTTTAATATAGTTAAGAGAGATCGTAGGTTTGAATCCCACACATGGCAGAAAAAAAAAGTAGGTTTTCTGTACAGTTTGTCATGGACTGGGTGTTTATAAAATCTATTATTTTTTAATATAGTTGTTTTTGGTACACACAATACGTCTAGAGCTTAGTTTGTGACCAGAGCATTGTGTTTTCGCATCAAATTATTATTATAAAGTAATAAAGTAGTATAATAGTTTATTTGCATCTAAAATTTTCTGATATCAACTAAGTGCAAACATAAAATTGACGTCCTAGTTTTTTTACAAGAAAATGTTTTAGATTTCCCCATACTGTTGGGTCTTGATGATTTTTTAATTATTTTAAATAATACTGAATTTAATATACACACTGTATACCGAATGCATTATCAATGCGAACCGCATGTGCAACACTTATGCAATCAATCTAATAAAATACAAAGGTTAGATGAAATCTGCTATCAGAAACCTTTGACCTTTATTATTTGTGACTGTCAGTATTGTATTGACAATCCAAATTAATTAAACTGATATATATTAAAATTAATTAATGTTAGGGCCTTCAAATTAAAAAAGTGCACATTTGACGATGATTAAACTGAAAATTAAAAATAAAATATATATTTTATAAGTAGACGAATCAAGGTAACTCAAATGTGTAAATTTTATTTGCAAAAAAAAAGTATTCATTGATTTGAATAAGGCTATAGAATAATAAATAATCTAATATTTTTAGAAATAGTATCTGTCTGTCTGTTTGAATGTTTGTACAGGCATCACTTAAAAATGGATAGATATTAATGTTTTTTTAATAGCTATTAGTTTGGAGGTAGACTCGTACCATCGGCTACGACCAGGGGGGTAACCACCGACTCCGATCCCGTGAGTTCTCGTTCGAGTTGAGATCAAAAATGACGTCATTTCATACAAATCATATTTACAAACTTCATAATAAATATTCTTTTGTAATTAATTAGGTACTCGAACTAGTTATGCAGTGGTTAATTCAAATAACGATGTTTCACTTTTCGTAGTACTAGAAACATCGTTCTAGATCTCAACTCGAACGAGATCTCATGGTATCGGAGTGGGTGGTTACCCTGCTGGTAGGATTAAAATCTCTACGCTAGATACCCAGCGATATATACATACAGCCCAGATTTACATAGTTTTGGTGTTCAAAGAGTATCTTTGAAAAAGTTTTTAAATACAGAAAATACAGCTAGTTTTATAAAAACAACAACGACCATGCTACCTGTCATGTTGAGATTAGTTTGGTAAAATAATATCTATTATGCTGTTGTAATCCTTGTTTTTTACTTTGACTAGTAAATATAGTATATATTATAGAGAGATAGCATAAATTTAACTAGAACTACTTGTTCTATTCTTCTGTGCTAGAACCTAGAACACATTTTAAAAATCACCTGAGCAAATAAATACAAAAATAATAATAAATACTAGTTGTTATTATAATATGGTTTTGATTCAAAAGAAATATAAAATGAAATGACACAAGACAATGCATACAGGTCGAGCTGGTTCGATGGAAAGTCATTGTTATGTACAATAGGGATCATTAGAGCTATTAAATATACGTAAAAAACGGTTTGTGTGAATTTAATTTTAGACAATCAATTATCAAATGACAATGTTCAAAGAAATTATTTTTTTATATATAAAACTATATACAATTATTTTTTTATGTAGGTACCTTATTAGTCTCTAAATTAAGGTGGGAAATAGTCCCAAATATATAATTTCGTATGGATACAAAAAAAAAAACTTTGTTTACCTACCAATATTATCCTGATGATATACTTATAAAACTTAATATTTCTACTTTGTTTACTAATAATATATTATTCAATAAAAATATAACCAAAGAAGACCTACTACTACACTAACGTAATTCTATTGCGATAAAACTTTCATACAATAAGCCCCCAGATACCACCAATTGGTGGAGAGTTAACGATTGACGCAGTTATGGAAATATAATAGTTTACACTTTTTCTGTCAAAAACTTTTCATATTTTTTTATGACAATTTAGAATGAAAAAAAAAATTTTATTGTTAAAAAATTTAACTTATTTTTTTTTAAATTAAATTTTATTTAAAAATATTTATTAATTATAAAAAAAAAATCACAAAAAATATTTATATATTAATTACTTATATTAATAGTATGTTTTTAATATAGAATTTATTATATGTACAATTAAGTTAAATATTATGACCCAAAAAAAAACACTAAATATACAATGACATTGATAGTTACTCTTTTATGGCCCTCTATTAATATAGATTAGTGGAACAAATTGGTAATTAGATAATTTACAATTATAACAATACATTAACTTATAGATATGAACATATTTATTCCGATAATTATAAAATAATCGGACAAAGAAACCTGATTATATTAGAGAATCTTTAACGAAAATGATGTAATATGTATAAATAAACCAAGTTAATATGTCAATAAAAAATAATAATACTAAATAATTATATCTATTTTTATTTTCGAAAAGTTCTGCATCCTAAGCACATTGCACTCTCTCAAAGGTTAGCTAGCTGCAGGGTTATTACGCGTCTTAAGTTCGCTCGCACGCCAATCGTTATGAAGTAATTTTCTAAGATTTTTTGGAGCCATTGTTAAGAAGCTAAGCTTGATCTACGTCAGAATTACGTCATAACGATTGGCGTGCGAGCGAACTTAAGACGCGTAATCACCCTGCTGGTAGAAAGTGCCTAAGGTATTAAGATCGCCTATGTACAATTTTGTGCAATAAAGAATTTTAAATTAATAAATTATTGGTAATATCTTACAACGCACCTAAACTCGGGCATAACTGATATCATGTAGTTCTTTAAATAACATATATGACCTACCTTTATTATTATTTATTCCTTAATGTGGTTAAATAGGGAAAAGTTTATATGAAAGTACGTCATTGTTACAGTTAGAAATATAGAAACTGAATATAAAAATAAAGATCTGAAAGATGTCATCCGAAACAAATATTTTCACGCATATGAAATAAAAATTTCACTATCAGTCCTTGAAAAAATCCTCATTACTGCAATGGTACGTAATTTTTTTGACTTTGACAAAAGATAATAATAATAATATGTCGGACAAATTACACATATTGCTCTGGTCACAAACTAAGCTCTAGGCTTGTACTATGTGTACCAGAAGCAACGATATAATACATATTATATTTTATAAACACCCAGACCATGACAAACTGTACAGAAAAATCATACTATTTTTTTTTGCCATGGGTGGGAATCGAACCCACGACCTCCGGATATAACGCCAAAGGCGCAACCACTAGTCTACGGAGGCTGTCGGAGATGAATTTGTATAATATGATAATGTTAGGCAGCAATACAAAAAATAATTAACATACGTAATTATCAAGTATATGTAATTCACGTAACTGTTTTCAGCTAATGAAAGTCCTGAAAGTAAAACATTTTGAATCCAGCTAAGATGACTATTATATAATCAATATAAGGTGTGTGTATATTAATTAGATATTATAACATAGTATGTGTAAAATAATACAATTATGTACATTCTGCGAATTAATTGACATAACTAATTGTAACAAGTACGTCAACAAAATACCGAACATTGTTAGCTATTGACATATTGACATTGGGAAATACCGCGAAGATAATTGTCTTGTACAAATGTGTAACAAATGCAAGGATAAGGCATAACTATGGACATTGTAAGTAGATAAATTAAGGCCCAAACATGTATAAAGGCTAAATAATTGCCATGAAGGATAAAAATAAAGAATGTTTAAAAGATGTTGAAATTAAATGTCCTCGCAGGAAACATTTTGGAGAAGAGTATTGATTAATTAAATTAGGCAAATAGAGATATTGACAAGTAATATACAAATTTCCGACATTGTCAGGTACTACTTTAATTATTTTCCCTGGACCTTCCAGCGTTTTCTCTGATGATTTCTCCCCCCTTCCACCTCGACAAGAAATCGATACAGTAAAACCGAATCATGACTAGGTCACTTGACGGTTTTTGCATCAGTATGGGAGGTGTTAACGATTGGCCTAGCAAAAGTTATAGTCCTTTCTTCCACCTAAAACTCTCTCAAACAAAGGTTAGCTGGTAGAAAATGCCTAAGACATTAAAATCGCCTATGTAGAATTAGAATTATGCGCAAAACAGAATATTAAATAAATACATTTTATTTATTATATAGGTACCTAATTTAATAAAAATAAACCACAATTCAAAACATTTCCATAAGATTTTTCCAGTAACGTGAATTTTCTTATTAAAAACTTCACTTTTACATAGTGTTCTTTTATTACATTAACCGCAATAGTCATCAAGAATAGGTATTATCTTTTTCTATATGTTATATAAGAGTGTAGTTACTAGCATATTTCTTACGTTGGTAAAGCGATATATAAATCAACTATAACTTCTGTTGAACCGGCTTTGCCCGTCATATTAGTGTAAAAAAACACAACCCAGGGTCGACCTGCCCCTCTTTCCCATATTAAAATAAAACACGTGTCCATCAGTTTTATAAAAAGAATCAAACATATAAAGTTTTACTGTTAAGCATGCTTCGAAGCAGAGATATAGAACAATTAAAAAACAAGACACTTTCCGCAATGGTGAAACACCAATCAATTGATTTTCAAAGAATATTATTATTATTAACCTACTAATTTTCAAGGATACCCATAGTGATAGAAACTTTCCTGAAAACTAATTGTACTAAAAACATCACACATATGCAAAATCTATACGAGTAAACTGTTCCAAAATGTCATAAAACTGTTTCTAGGGTGAATTAAAAAACAAACACAAGTCCAAATTTTTTGAAAACTTCAACTCTTATAATTTAACTAGCTGTGCTCGCGACTTCGTCCGCGTGAAATAGTTATTTTTTTAATATACAAACTTTCATCCCCTATTTCATCCCCTTGGGGTAGAATTTATCAAAATTCTTTCTTAGCGGATGCCTACGTCATTACATCTACCTGCATGCCAAATTTCGAGCCCGATCCGTCCAGTGGTTTGGGCTGTGCGTTTGAGTTATATATATTAAGATATTTGGTGTAAAGAGACAAAAATAAAACAGCAGTATATGAGTAGCATCAAATTTTTTTTTTTTACTTTTAGCGAATTTTTATTTACGTCAATTTTACTATATAGCACCGAGAACAGCAACAAAGCAATACCAAAACAATACCACAGCTATAAAACAATTAGCTTTTATTTAATGACAATCATTTGGACCAGACAGCGCGGCCTTGCGGGCTTGGTCCTCGATGCGAAACTGGTCCGATATGCGCGAATTTTAAACACACAAACGCGGTTATATAACTAGGTGAGTTTGTAAGTAGGCGCCTACGCTTGTCTGTTTAGCGTTTATGTGAAATTATGAGATTGCAAATATCCTCTGTGAAATTTACACAATATATTTACCTACTTATAATTTGGGCTTTTTACATCATAATTATAGGCTATTCATTTTGTAATTATTAAATGGCCATATTTAAAAAGTTAAATGTCACAGGCCTGGAACTTGTGCTGGAACCTATAACATGACTTATTGAGTTCTCAGTTAAAATAATAGATAGAAATAAATATATACCTATAGGTAATAGAACACAAAAATACAAACAAGAAATCTATTAGGACTTCTAAGTTCCATTTTATAGTGCTTATTTAGAAGATACGACGAATAAAAGAAAGCGTGTGTGAAAATAAAATCGGTAAAAAATGATAAGAATTTCGTAAGGGAAGACTTGAGCCTGGATGGCCCAGCTTATGAGTACCAAAGCGAGGGGTGTGGGTTCAAGTATCACCCACCAGGATTTTTTTTCAATTTAAATTTTATTTTTTCATTTCAATATAAGTAATAATGTGTAAGATCATAAATCATCACTCTATAATAATGGCGAATGTCGAAAACGTCTATTATGATGACTTTGAAAGGTTATACTTTGGGCTAATATGAGATTCTACTGATCAAATCGAACAACTTTTCCAATGGGTACCATGTGTCGCAAATAAAAATAAAATTGCCTTCTCCATACAAACTAGTAAAGTTAAAATGATTAATTTGTATGAGGAAACCATTTTCTTTTTTCAATTGCGACATTGTTCTATGGGAAAATTTGTTCGATTTGATCAGTAGAACCTCATATTAGCCCAAAGTAAACTTTCAAATTCACCCGGGATTAAATTCGGAACTAGGTCTCATGTCTTGCCTCCCAGCGTACCTAATTAGATACACATTAGTATAATGCATTAACTTTTAAATAAATTCATAAGAAACAAACAGACATTAATAAAACAAGTTTTTGCAAATTAGAATCGGAAAAACCGACTCTCACTAATCAATAAAGAAAACGCTTAATAGCACCTTAAGGACGAGGCATACATACCTCACTAATGTTACTTAATCATAATTAGTATGCGGTTAACTTAATAGCCAATACCGTTTTAGTATTTAAGATTTTGATTAGATAAATATAACTTTAAAACTATTAATTACCAATTGTGATTATAAGTTAAACAAAGATTTTGACAACGTACGTTGAAACTGAAAAATTGTATGAATGTTTTTTTTTTTTTTAAATTTTAGCTAAGTCTACTCAGCGGTTGATCACCTTGCCGCGAAAGCGTGGTTCGTGGGTTCGAGTCCCGCCCACAAGGATTATTTTCATTGCATTTTTTTTATCTTTAAAAAAATAATAAAAGATTATCCTAAAAAGAAATTTATAAATATGCTAAATATTGTAGAAAAAGTAATATAAAAAAAATCCTAGGAGTTCAAAGGGGATATGCAGTACCTTCGGCCCGAGACAAATTTTGAACTTAGTGGACATTTTTTTTTCCTTTTTAGGTTTAATACATAATCTGTACTAAAATAAATAATAAAACATTTTATTGTAAAAATACATAAAAAAATATATTACAAAACACCTTACTTAGGACAGAAAACATAAAATATTTTTTGTTCAACTTTAATTTTATTAGGTACCTATGTGTAGTGTACTAAACATAAATTGTATCCTTTTGTACAGAAATAGTTTGTGGTTTATAATATAATTAAGTGTTTTTTCTATTCCCACTCATAACAAAACAATAATAGTACAATTTTCTGTACAGTTTGTTTTGGTCTGGGTGTTTATAAAATACAATGTGCATTAGTATTTATATATATGCGTTTTTTCTGGTACAATCAGCACCACCCTAGATCTTAGATTCTGACTGTAAACAAAAGGCTTAAACATTATAACTTGTAATTAAAAATATTTATTTATAATATGATAAACAGATAGTAATTATAAGAAAGTGTAAAAATTAAAGAGTTTAGGGTTGTGTTTTTTCAGGAATCTTGTAAGGCCAAGGTCGCTGACAACTGTTAGTGCCTTAAGTAGATATTATTAGTAATAGAGTCGTTATGCAATGACGAAGTTTGCAATACGTGATGAGAATCGGTATTCTATTCAGATTTATCTCACACCTGTAAAAATGTCTTGATAAGGAACAAAAGGGATATGTCTCATCTAATACCTATATTCAATTTATAATAGAAAATATATACTATTGCAAACAATATATCATCACGACTCCCGAGAACCGTTTAAACGGCCTCAACCCAGCGAAGGGATTAATCATCATTTCGCAGATGATGATATTCGGAGGCAACAGATAATAAGTGGCGAGCTTGTTGCAGTGTTTATGATGGTATAGCCTCGTTGTATAAAGCGGTTACCTATTCCACGTCAGACCTTGCAAACAATATTATAATTATTTAATTGGATCACTTCTTGTGACTTTTTATCTACCTGCTAGTAAGTAAACCTACAAAGTACATGGTCTATCAATATATTGTTGTTTAACATCATTAGTAACAATTCCGGCTAAATGAAGAGTTTAGAAAAAAAAAACAACAAATTTAATATACGGTTCCAATTGTAGTTCCTCTTTATGAATAAACATACATAAAATATTAAACAAATTATAAGAATTAATTCTAAAAAATGTGCTATAAGTGCTAATAAAATTTAATAATTAAGAAACCATATGAAGATCGAAAAATTATTAAAAACAATAAAAATTTAAAACTTAATTTATTTTGCGCAAACAAAAAAAAAACAATACGATCTATCATGAAGATCCTGGTAGAGAAATCAAGTTTTCTTAGCCTTTAATACAAAAACATCATATTTTTTTTTTAAAGAATTTATTATGCCTAATAATGGCGCACAGTGGGCATCCAGGAAATGTAGCTACACATAAAGGGCAATCAAGACGAATGCCATTGCAGAACAACCTGCCCAACAATGTTAAAAGCATATTACAAATAACCTTTGGTGTTGGGACTACACCGATAATGAAAGAAAGAAAAGGCTTTAGAGAGCGCATTAAGTTTGCTTTGTAGGCTTATTACACCGAACAACGTTAAGCTAAACTTTAACCAAAATGATATAGTTGTCTGTAATTTTTTTATGTTACCAGGCTTGCATTACCTACGTCAGAATTGCATCATATGGATTTAAGTTTAGCTTTGGCGCGTAATCACCCCGCTGGTCACAAACGAAGCTCTAAGCTTGTCCTATAATACCATAAACAACTGTACTAATATATAAAATATCTATACTTATATATTAAAGAGGTAAAGTTAGTGAAGTTGTAAGAGTAATTTCTGGATCTACTGAATTTATTTTGAGAATTATTTTAGTCTTGGTACATACATACATACATATCGAGGAAGGCTATATAACATCACGCTACGACCAGAAGGAGCGGAGCATCAATGAAAAATGTTGTGAAAACGGGTAAAATTTTATCCCGCCCGAGATAATTTAGATGGTATATGATTCTAAATCGCACAAGCAAGCAAGTGGCAAGATAGATGTGACTAGATATACTAGTACCGACAGCTTAACGTGCTCTTCCAACGAGGCACTACACTTTTATCTAACAAATGTATATTTTATGTTAATTAAAAACTTATTATATCCAATTGATTTTAAATAAAGCGAACTATCAAGCGGCATAACTAAAACATACTACCATTGTAAATGTATAGTAAAAAGAGATAAGGCATAATGAACAAATAGAATAGCAACACACTGTTGTCGTACATTAAAACATTATAGAGGTAATAAAAGTGCATAATGTGTTAGAAAACTACATAAAATAATAATTCGAGACCATATTTTGATAAGTAAATAAGTATTACTCTAAAATAAATATGCATGTAGTAAAATAAGCACCCATGAAAAAAATATGCCTATTCATAATTTTGAATATTTTATTTTAGCAACTAAAACTGGAATATAAACTTTTTTTTATACAAGTGTTCGCTGATCGTTTAGAAAACAATGAAATAAACAAAAAAATCTGTGCTTCAAGCAATGCGGTGTCTACTAGACTTAATACATTCTACGGACTAATATAAAATGCCAGGGGAACCATTGTCCAGGATGCCGGTGCACTTTGCTGAATTTAAAGCATCCTCGATCGGGCCGATACGAGCCGTAATATTTCACACGGGGCGGGCGGATGGACAGTGGTTACGATTAATTTTATTAAGTTAACGTGTTTAAATGTAGATTTACACTCAGATTTAATGTTATATGCAATGCAAAATATATAAAAAAAACGGTTTATAAAAAGAGGTTTGGAAGAGGAATTGGTTTAATAAAACCAAATAAAGAAAAGAACGCTAAAAGAAGAAGGGAAGAGAAAGGAGCACAGAAAGATCACCAAGACCAACAGAATCACCAACAAGAGATTCAGATTTAAAAAAAAAAGCTATACTTACAGATAAGAGATTAAAAAATAAACTAGGGACAAATCACCATACAAATTTTCAGGCTGGGGCATTTTGAACATTGCTATTTTCGCTAGCAATTTTGGTTCCTAGCCTAGCATTGAATAAATAATAATAAAATAAATACCATCATGGGTGCCTTTTTAGCTCCCGAGGACCGTTTAAACATCTTCAGGTTACCCAGTGGAGAGATTAACCCGTCCTCATTTCGCCCATAGAATTCGGAGGCACACCTAACATGTGGCGAGCTTTATAATATTATTTTCAATAATAACTTTGTGTGATATTGTATAACAAAAAAAGGTCAAGTACTGTTGAATTCCGTTATAAGTATGATTCATAAAATTTATTAGATTGTTTTGAGAGCTAGATCATATCAAGGAAATAGGGTTTATAGTCAACGATGACCTTTACTTACAATACCTAAGTGTTCTATCTATAGGTCATTTCGGTAGTAAATATATAATTTATTCCTGATAGATATTACATTCTGCCTTCAGAGATGTACCTATGTTGAAATATATAAAAGGATACTTTGTTATATGGACAATTTTCCTACTAGAAACTAAAGTAACTTGTACATTCACTGACGAGTTACAATTTACAAGTCAGGTCTTATTCTATGTTCATGAATGAGCTAATTATGAATAATAAGATGTCATGTTTTATGATATTTTCTCATAATCATACAATGCATTTTAAACACGGATATTTATGAATTTCAAGAACATTTCCATCAAAAGCTAGCCTTGAATTTTCTGATTTTTGTAGAAATATGTAATATTAAAGTAAATGATAAACATTTTATATTTACAAACAATATTACGTAAAATATTTGGAAAAAGAAGGAAAAAATTATAAACTATTGTTATACCAAAGTTTAAAAATAGCAGTTATGCAGTTATTTCTCATACAAAACATTAGTTATATAATTATATTTTGTTTGTTTTCCCCGTTTCCTAAAACCGTAAAACGAAAACATTTCGTAATCGTTACCATATTAAAGGTTAGCTGGTAGATAATGCTTAAGGCATTAAGTTTGCCTTAAACATAACTTTTGTTTACTGTGCAATAAAGTGTTCAAATAAATCAATATTAAAAAAAATGTTCGTATTTTTTTTAACGTCGTCGTTGCCTAAAATAAAATCGCGCTATACGTGTTTTGAAAATAGTACAGTACCTGAACACAAGGCTTGCTTAGTGATACACACAGGCCATCCGCGTCCTTACTGTAGTGCTCCACTAACTCCTGCAAGGTCCTGAAGGTGGTACGTCGAGCGATGAAGAACCCACCCTCATCCAGCTGTCTGATGCGGTAGTGTTTCACCGTATCACCGTCTCGTACTGAAACATGCAAACATTATTAAATAATAATAATATGTAGGACAAATTAAACATATTGCTCGGGTCACAAACTAAGCTCTAGGCTTGTTCTATGTGTACCAGAAACAATGATATAATACATATTATATTTTATAAACACCCAGACCATGACAAACTGTACAGAAAAAACGTATTAATGTTTTTTGCCATGGATGGGGAATCGAACCCAAGACCTCCGGAAACAACGCCAAAGGCGCAACCACTAGAATTAATATTTAATTATTGGAAGCTAAACAATTAAAAATAGCACAACACTTTTGATGTCTAAGATCGCAGGTAGTGCACCTGAGGCTGTACCTACGCATTGTAGCAACGCAACGTATACGTGAGCAACAACCAATAGGGCCGCTTTATTTTTGGTAACAGGATTGAATAAAGCGATCCTATTGGTCATTGCTCACGTTTACGTATACCTTACGTTGTTACAATGCGCAAACCCATGGTAGAGGCACTGGTCATATTTTGCGTCTGAAACAAACATTCTTCACAGTGGAGACCATGTCTTGGAGATGGTTGACGGAAGGTGCTTTGCATCTAAAACGCACAAGTATGCTAGCCAATACCAATGTCATGCTATAAAAGATATATGTCCAGGTCTTCAGGAGTAGACTAAAGAAGTCTGATGATGATGACTATAAAGAGATAACTAAGCCGCTATTAAGACTGATATGAACTATACTTGTTCAGTAGTTCGATTAATAATTGCCTTGGTTACAAACGAAGCTTCTATTAGCAGTAGCAGAAACAATGATACTAATACATAGTATATTTAATACACACCCAGACCATGTCAAACTGTAAAAATAACTTTTATTTTTGCCTGAAGCGGGAACAAATCGAAGGCTTCTGGATACAACGCTAAAGGCGTATCTACCAGACGACGACGGCTAGAAAACGTCATCATGACGTAATTTTAACGTAGTTAGAGGCTGGTGACATTGAAAATTCTGAGAAAGCTCGTCATATATACTCGTAGGTTAGCGAGCAATCGAATGTTAATGTACGTAATTGCCATCCTGTAAATTTGCCAGGTTTTTTTTTGTAGAGGTCCGTTACGCCAATATAAAAATAGTCCGTGGCGAGGTCAATTTATAATCGCTCAAGCGCAAGTTGAACTACCGATAAACATAATATTTCATCGAAATCGTGTAGGTAACCAACAGAAATAACTTCAGACAGGAATCCATACGAACACTTGTCAATTTGAGGTCAATGCCCTCCGCGCAAATATATTTGATTCTTGTGGTTAGCAAGCTACATTGCCAAAATTTAATCAAATTGATTATCCTACAAGATTCACTATAATATAATACTGAATATAATAATGAAGACACAGGTAATGTAATAATGTAGAAAATTTTCTTTGAAACCTTTTCCTCACTATTCCCATTCTGTCTCTTCTTAGAATGAACTCGGCTGGTAATAATTGAAAGACCAAACAAAAGTTCATAAAGTGTGTCGAAAGACAAAAGTGAGATGAAGAGAAAGTGAAGGTGACCGAAAAAATATAACAGCATTTTATATGTTGGAGCAAATTATCCTTAAGAATTTAAGGCATTTATTTATTTTATAAAGGCACAAAATAGTTAAAAACAAGATAGTAAAGATAATATACATACAGACATTGGTGCACGCTAAAAAAAATAACACATTGGACAATTGTATTGGTGAGATAACAAAACAGTGATATGAATTTTATAGATAACATGAAAAAGCAAATATTTGTAAGAGAATTAATTTATAAAAAGGAGTGTCCCTTAAAAATTTTTATAACTAGAAAATTGAGGAGACAATATCAAAGTTAAAATTTGTAATAATCACAGCTGCGTCTGAAATGATTATTAGAGAACAAGAGGAAGTTCGTAAAGCAACAAAGGAGTCTTCGAGCAATGAAAGATAATCGATAGGGTTAATTATAATTTTCTAAAGAAACAAGGTAGAATATCCGCTACATTGTTACGACCTCTTATGCAAGTTACTTAATAAGCAAGCAGAACTATATCCTTTGGACAACTTTAATTTTTGCAAGAATAAGCAGATGATTATAAAAATTTTGATGTGAAATAATAGCTGGACCCGAGAGATCGTTTTAAACATTTTGATGTTTAACTATGATAGCATGATTGATTAATGGTTTCTACTTTAAACAAGATAGAGCATGCTACCGTGATTTATAAACTTACTTCATTTACAGATTGAATGAATAATTAAATTCCAAGGAGTGATAGTACAATTATAAATGTCGCAACTTTAGTGTGGTGCATTTTTCAAGTGAATAAATTATTATAAAGATCATCAATAAACAAGTTAGTTTTCCTAACAATAACAATAGAACAGGCAACCTATTTCTCCTTCATGAAGTGTGACTAATCATTAAAGACGTCGCGGATATGACTAGGTTACCTATCGTTTTAGTTTCATTCACTGTCAACGTGTTCAATAAGGACAATACATTGGTTTTTTGCTGATTATTTTCGGCCGTGAAAATAAAATGTGAAGCGATGATCTTTTTTTAAATGATTAATATATTGAATATGAATTTTAGGAACTTCTAGAATAAATCTTAATTGACAAGGATAAGTTTTATCTCCTAAGTAACAGGGGTGACATGTTAACAAGCAGGGACACAATATGTAATACTTTTATGATAATAATATAGTTATTTATTTTATTGTATTAGAAAAATTGTCTGAATTTGGTAATTTTAAAACACATTATTTTTCTCATACTATAACAATGTATAATATAGGCCCGAGACCGCCTATACGGCTTCAGGGTACCAAGCAGAGGGGTTTTAATCCCAACTCCTGGTCGTCTATAACAATATGTATAGTAAAAATTGTGTTAGTGCTAACGAGCGCATTGACAAGACCAAGGGGAAATGATGGAAGAAAAACGTAAAGAAGCGAAATCAATGGTGTCATTGTATGTCTAAGGTAGATCTTTTAGCTTGAAGGAGATTGTACAATAGAGAAGCTTGATGAGATATTCTCATTGATAGCGTCTGTCTAACCAGATCTTTTAGCTTGAAGGAGATTCTACAATAGAAAAGCTTGATGACATATTCTCATTGATAGCGTCTGTCTAAGCCAGATCTTTTAGCTAGAAGGAGATTATACAATAAAAAAGCTTGATGATATATTTTCATTGATAGGGCTTCTCTAAGCAATTTATAATAAATAAAATTATTATGATCTTTTTATGATTTATTAATAAGGACAGGAGTATTTTGAGTATGACCACCCGGGCGTAAGCAAACCGATAAACATTTGTTAAAGTTGCAAAGGCATCGTCCGTAGAGGATGACATTACGTACGTGTTCAGACTGACAACATTTCCAACGGCAAGAGGTTGAGTCAATTCAGACGTATTGACTGCATCATCAATAATTCCCTCTTTATGGGAGAGCTCAATAGGATTTATTGAATAGATGTCTGTTTATAAATGCTGTTGATGAATGTAGGTGAGTGAATTGGTATTAATTTAGAGATACATTTTGAATAAAATATGTACTAAATAACAAATTTACTTTGTACTGTTTATGATTTTTTATGTTTGCTGGTACCTAACCGACGTTAAATTTAAGAGTTTAAATATTTTTCATGCATAATCAAAGTTTTGAGCGTTGTATTTGAAATAAAATAATACATGGTAAGTCGAGTATTAGCTCATTACAGTCACTTAATTCTCGTATTTTACAGGCTTTCTTTTTGGCTACCTATTTAACTGCTACCACACTCAGGACTCAGTGACTCGGCCTTAGTTATATAGAATACTACAAGAAAATTCAAACTACTTATCAGCAGTCTCTAAACGCCTCACAGTTGGACTATGTACCTTTAGATCAACCATAAGTTAGCGTCTTCAGTTCGGACCAATGCGATCCAAAACTAATGGTAAAGCTACTGAACGAATACTTCTCAAGAATTCCATATAACTAGCCAGGCAAATCCATAAGAAGTAACTATTACTGAGAAACAACAGATTCAAGTACATTCCGAGAGACCAAATAACTAGTTAAATTTTATCATATTCATAACATATTCCTCGTATGCATTATAATATAACATTTAGTCACAAATAGGTTAATAAAATGTAAATATTTCTACATCATCAGTGGTTAGCGGTTTCTGATAATTCTACCTAAAGCGCGTTCTAGTAAAGCGTAAGCATTAGCTTTCCAGAAACACAAGTAAGCCAGTAGTGCAGGATTACTAAATCACTCGACTGGGGTAATCGTGACTTGTAAACACATAATATAAGGAAAGCAATGTTTAAGCATTAGTATGTGGTATAAGATATATAAGGTAACGACAATCACAATTCTGCACTTAGTTCAATTGCCTTTCTTTACTTTGATTATTTGACTGTTAACAGTTCATCAATTGCTGAAGGTGAGAACATATAATCAAAAATATTTTTACTATTACGACATAAAGAGGAAATGAACAAAAGATTTATAATATTAAAAAGTAACTCTTACAGTTCCAAAAGCAGAATACAATGAAAAACAACGTTTACCGACGTTACTAAAGTATTATATTTGAAAAAAAAATCTAAATATTTTTGACTATATATTCAAAACTACAGTTACCAAACAGTTATGTAACAGTAACAACAAGTGGGCATAGCAACAGGTTCGTCAGCGAATCTTAAACCAGCAAACCGTTCCCACGGAGAGGCCTCCGAGTGATTAGAAAGAAAAAAACAACTGGTTCTTACAATACTCCCTTCGAGTAATCCAGTTAGGTTATTTATGGAATAGATACTGCAAATTATTCCTTTAACAAACTTGTGACAATACTAATTTAACGATATGAATGGTTACCAAAGCCATCAAGCATGATTGAATGATATTTTTTTATCTTCAATTTTATAAAATAAAGAATTTGATTTTGTCCTCAAGTCCTTTATACAATAGAAACGTCAAATTTTAAAAGGCTCTACATCTACTTATAACATAGCTAAAAGGTCAAAAGAGTACAGTTGTAATCGCCGCGTTTCGCGCGGGTGACTGATTTCAAGGTACATTTTCCAATAAAGACTAATAAAACCAACATTTGAAATTATTAGTTTATATACACTTTGAACATTTTTTTTATATGATATATACACAGCGATCACTTACTTAGTGAGCTGTGAAATTTATGATCGGAGTTTTCAGCTAGATGGGAACGATGACCTGCTAAATAAGGCTGAAAGAGCTGATAGACGAAATATAGAAGATAATCAGGATCGTTAACGCCTTAAATGAGGCATCTTCAGCAGGATGATAATCGGACATTCTTTCTTAATTCTCACTGCGAGTACCAAAATGTCTGAGACAGAAATTACTATTGTCAACACCGCAAAAACTACAGACATAACTTCTTTGTTTGTAGAGTCTCTCAGAAAGCAAATAGCTTCCCCTATTGATTTAGACTTGTTTTGCACCAGCAATGTAAAAATAAGGAAAGCTATTACCAGTCACCACTTGGCTGTACTTACATTACAAAATTATTTTAATTTCTTTTGTCTTAAATATAAATTTGGTTCTATGAGGTAAGTGAGGTAAAGTTTTGTCAGTATTTATAACATGCAGAAATTTGTTATTATATTTTTATATTAATGTACATTTAACATAATTATTATTTATTTGTACTAACCAGAAAGTGAGTAGTCATTGTGCCGGCTTTCGGAATCCCGAATGAGAAAGGCACCATGTTCATTTTCTGGTAACAAAAGCTTCTTTTCGGCTTCAATTCGTTTTATTTTTCGAAAGTACCATCTGGAACAAAGAAACAAAACGTTATCATCACACAATATTTTACAATGATTATCTTTATGGATACAATGTTTTTGTTATGCCTATCTCAATTGGACTAGACTAGATAGTTCTTCCTTGCTAGTTGGAGGTTTTCCTCTCAAGAGGATACTACGAGAGCGATCGACAAGATTGTCAGCATCTGGGGAATTTAAGAGGATTCATTGTTTATTGGAACGTTTGATAAATATTTTATTACAGTTACAACTTATATTGATATTGAATTTAAGGCGTTGTTTAGTGGCGTTTAAAGGAACGCATATTTTAAATTTCTCATAACTTTATTTATTTTAAGGTATTAGAAGAAAAAATCTTCTACTAGCATGTTATTAATTATTGTTGTTTTAGGATTTAAGTATTAGTCAGTATTAACCTGTTCCTAATTTGTCTCTTGAAGTTAGTTGTTAGGTAATGCTTTTTATTAATGCTTTACACATTAACATTGTAGAAAATTAGCAATTTAAGTTACAAGTAATAATTGGATGTTATCTACGAATGCATTACGGTTAACAAATTAATGTATAATATATTTTCATGGTAAATTTAACCGTGACATCTTGTTAACTATTGTTAAATACCGAAACAATTACTCGTTTAGTTAAAGTTACAGATTCGTCCAATAATTTAGGTTTTCGTCTGATAAAATGTATGAGAGATGTTACACAAGAGACAGTGTAACAGACAGCGCCAGTCTGGGGGCATTCGCTCGGGTGACTCAACTTCGCCGATGAATAAAATACATTTATTGAGTCAACAAACGTACGAGTACATTGTCAATAGATACCAACCTTCAGTGAATAAAAAATTTAAAAAAAAAGTTTGTTTTAACACTATGTTTAAGCGATATTAAGGCTAGGCACACGTCACTATCTAACATGCCACTGAAGACATTTAATACCAAGTTTTCGAATCGTGATCCTTTTTCTACATCAAAAGGTATGTTTAAAAATAATGTGTCCAGCGTTCTGGTAGACTCCCTAGTCTTTAAATACGTAGTTTTATTTTCACTGTTGTTTTTTCCTTTTTTATTGTGAGTACCACTCACACAAACACACACACCCAAACGCACGCATTAATTACTTCGCACCTCTTTCAGTGTCAAAATAGTATTATATAATTAAAAATTTACATGGCTTTATGTTTTGTTAAAAATATTTTGTAAACATGATGTACTAAATTTTCTTATTTAATTTAAAAAATAAAATAAAATCGAAATATAGTATTAAAGAAGCGAGTATTAGCTAATATTTAATATAACCCAGGATGATTAAACTAAGCCTATCTGGTGCAAAGATAATAACTAACTAAATAAACAGTACTGCAACTGCAACAATGGAAATAATAATATAAGATATTTCTAAGATACTTTGTGGGTTATGACATAGTCCGTATGCAATAACATTGCTACATCATATTGCAACAGATAACTATGTTGTATGTTATTTTTATATGCTACATTAAATGCATTTTAATGAAAATATACGCTAAGAATAAACCTAAGATGATGTAAGGAAATATAGGCATAAAGATATGGAATAACTCAATTTAAATCTATTCGTTCAAATATTTATCTATATAAATAAAAATCAATTGTAGACGTAAGCGCATCACTTACGTAATATTTTTTTTGATTACCTACAATCTTATGAAATTTATACATTTTCAAAATATCTCAATGTTTGTGTGAAATACACTTGCAAAATATGTGTTATTTAAAAGTATAGAAAGTTTAACGTCAAATTAAATCCGCCTCCGTGGACTAGCGGTTGCGCCTTTGGCGTTGTATCCGGGGGTCGTGGGTTCGATTCACACCTATGCTAAAAATATTAGTAAGCTTTCTGTACAGTTTAGTATTTATTTATTTAGTATGGGTGTTTATAAAATATGTATTAGGTACCTATATCATTGTTTCTGGTACATATAGTAGAAGCCTATATGTACCAGAAACAATGTGTAAATTTGAAGCCCCTGTGTAAATTTTCCTACATATTATTATCATATCTAACACATTAATTTGTGATAAATCTTATATAACAAGTTATATGAATTTTGCATTAATCAGAAAAATTAAGTACCTACCAAAACAAAAACTAAACGTATCCAAGGTCGCTAATATTTTCAGATGCTTAAAATTAAAAACAACGAGTTACAAGACGTTGGGTTTTACATTGCGAACAAAATAAAAGGAAAAAAATGTATGAAGAAACATGGCAATGCCACGGCCAATCGCTTTGCAATTCTGAGAAATTGACTCTCGCATTTTGTTTAAACGAAATATGAAGTTATATTAAACTTTAGCCTTGCTTGTTTTAAGTAGAAAAATAAATTATCGAATTCGGGCAAAGACCTCTGCAAAACTCGCGGTCCCTATTGATAACCATAATATTATGAAATATAAAAAAAAAACATAGCCAACCAACTGTTTAAATTAAATTTATAAAAAAAAAACATATGTTGAGCAATAAGATTCCATATTAACATCAAGACAAAACGAGTGATAATAATATAGAAATATTTACGCATAATTGTAATTTAATTTTCAGACAATATCAAAACAATGACAATTTTTGTTAGAATTTAACTTTTTTGTTTAAAAACTAGCTAATGTTAAAACTTCGTAAATAAAACTACTATAAATACCTAATATCTACAAATGTGTACTTATCCGTGGTGGCCGAGTTGTTTAGACCTTGGACTTAAAAACACTAAAGATCCCTGGTTCGAATCCCGGTGTGCACCAATGAGTTTTTAATTATATGTACATTTGTTTGACAACACCACTATAGTGCCTCGGAGAGCACGTTAAGTTGTCGGCTTCGGTTTCACTATACCAACTTGTGAAACTGATTATAGATAGGTTATTGAGTCTATTCAAAACATCGCGACGAGCAAGCCACTTGTTGTGGGATTAAAACCCTTCCGCTGGGTACCCTGGGTCCGTCTAGGCGGTCTCATGCGCCGTAAGGCACCCGTGATGATATGTATGTATGTGTACTTATCCGTGATATAACAATTAAAAAGAAGAACCCTGAAGCTGGAAATAACCAGGAAAATATTTACCAAGAAGGTTAGTCAAAAAACTAGAACATTAATACAACAATGTCATTTTTTATTAACATTAGCGTTGAGCAAGCAAATAAGTATAATAATATACGTTTGAACGTTATTCATCGCATTAGTATTCGGTACTATTAATTATTCTGTGGTTATATTACTTACTATAGTACACGAATTCTATACAGAGTCAATACTACATCATGGCGTAGAGCAATATTGGTTGGCTGAAAGGGCTGGGATGCCGAAGACAAGAACTTTGAAAGAGCTGTAAAGCAGCTAAAGCTTCCATTGTATGGCAGTGCACTGCTTTACATCTCTTTCAAAGTTCTTGGACACTAGTAAAATTATTAGAGAAAACCTTTGCGTTCACCAATAATCCAACTGGACCCTAACAAAGAACAATTGCACTGCATCTGTTGTACAATTGTCGGATCGTGAGACATCTCGGATAAGGCTGTTGTAAGCCGCAAGGATTTTTCCATTGCACCGGGCACGGATCTCTCGTGGTGGACTGTAATTAAGTCGGTGGCCATTGGATTCTTATCATCACGAACGGAATCAGTTAATCGGCAAGGGCACGACATCACTTAGTTTCACTTAAGTGTGGCTACAATTAAAAAATACTTGGTAAATTAACGTAATATTACATTTCGAAAGAGAAAATGTTTGATGAACCCCTGCTTGGGTTATACCTTCATCCCCAGTTTCTAGAACGTTAATCAAATTATTGTATGATCAAAATTAGGTGAAAAGGGATATTACTGATGGAATATTTACTTTACGTGACATTACACCAATCATGCCTCTACATAATTTAGAGCATATAATGATTTGATTAAAGTTCTAGAAACTGGGTATTAAAGCAATAGAAAAAAATGTTAATCAGTCACTTGAATACTGGAAATTTTAAGACCACGAAGATATAGTTGATCTGTTTTATTATAAACTTCTTGTTTTTTGTACCTTCTCATTGTGAGTTAAATTCACATACATTTTTTCTAATTGGGATTTATTAATTTTGTCCAGAAGCTAATAGCTGTTTGTTGGCCGTTAATATGATACATTTGTAATGACGATCTTACTACCTTTTTAGGCTAAGTCATTAAGTATAAGTTCTCATAATTCAGTTCGTTCATTAGCTTCATAAGACACTTATAATGAGCTTATATATGAGCAAATGCAAAATTTGAATGCACATATAGTTTCTGTTCAGTATGCACGCTCATCCGGTCTCAGCGCATCGTCTTTCGTTGGTACGATTCTGGGAACATCGACAATAACATATCGTACGACTGCGCCACTTACCAAATATTTATCACTTTCGAACCCGTTATGATTTATTTTATGCGATTTACATGTCCAATTATATTACTGGGTATAACACGGTCGCGAATTTATGCCACGAGTGCAATTGCGGATTCTTGCATATTTTATTATTTAAATATTATTCGCTTTTTTAATGTAAACTTTTAAAGGTTAATCAATTTAAGTTCACGGTCAAATAACGTTTTTAATATTAATATAAGTACCTATATTGTTCGATTTTGATAATAGTCTATGGACGCTAATCTGTGGTCATAACCTATGACATGTCAGTCAGTTAAGAAAAAAAAGGTTGGAAAAATGGTGATTAATTCTTTGTAAAATGGTATAATTATTTGTTTTATTGAGAATAGAGTTCTTGTTCCGCAAAGTGAGTTTTGTGCGGCCTATTAGAAATACCATTGAAATGTGTAGAGTTTCGTTCGCCATGTATTAGGCGCCTACAAATAGTTGTCACGTTGTGTTTTGTTATATTTTCAACGTCGTATTTGAGTGGCATTTGTTAGTGGTTTTAAAGAAGAACGAAGATATTGCATCCCTTGGGTACCCAGGGATCTCGTCGCTGAAGCCCCACAACAAGCCATACGGTAAGTTTAGTTTTTAAGTTATTTGCGGTGCGAAACGCACCCGTGTAAGAAGTCTGGACTGAAGAGTTTTGTTTCCCGGCTTCTCGCACATATATTCTTAAAATTATATATTTTTTTGGCAGTACGAACTTTAATTTGTTGCAGATTTATGGCCTTATTCATAAAAAAAAAAATATTGAGGCCTTGAAGAACACTTTAGTTATAGAACGTTCTCTCTTTTATGCATAATCATTTATAAAAAGAGACAAAACCTTCAATAACTAAAGTGTTCTTCAAGGACTCAATAAGTTTTTATGAATACCGGTGTTAAAATAAAAGAATCTTCTTTAACTGACTAGAAATCAAAAATCCATGGCAAAAATCAAAAAGATGTTTTAACTGTTCCACTAATTGAAGAGGATATTTGGTAATGTAATGTAACCCTATGACGTGAGTGTCTTTGACCTCGACATCGACACGTACTAAGGGCAGATGTAAGGGTCAAGCAGGTCCACGTCGAAGCCCTTTGAAGGTTAAATGTTTTAGGTCCAATATGTTATCATCACATTGTAAGGAAAGTCAAGCGTTTGTGTTTATAAATACTATTGTATTCTTTGTTATGGTTGCTATTGTAAACATTTTTTCAATCGAGTATGTGAAAAAGAACGAATTTTAATTGTGGCATTTTCATTTGCAAATTACTGAAAATTAAAACCATCAAGTGCGAACTTTGTTTGAGCATCCTGAATTCCGTACAACAGATGAAGAAAAAATTAATTCTAAAACTGTTTTTTGTAAACTGTCTGTTTATATCTTTGTCTATAAAATTCGTATTATATTCTAATTTACCATCGGCGAAATAAGGACGGGTTAATCCCTCTGCTGGGTACAAGGAGGCCATTTAAACCGTTCTCGGGAGCCAAATAGGCATCCGTGATGGTATTTTTTTATATTTATTATTTATTTATATTCTAAATTCTAACATTTTATCTCTAATGGTAAAATCAAAATTTCCCCCTTGGGATTTTTTTTTTTTTAATAAATAGGACACTAAGATCTACTGCTATTTCAAAATTTCAACTTTTTACCACGGTGTTCAAAATATCGGTCTGGTCCGACAGAACCTAAAAACAACAATTTGATGAAACAGCAAAATTTTGACGTAAATAACCATGAAAGGAGATGTTTAATAAAATACAGCGTTATTTAAACAGTCAACTTTTGCATCGTTCATATTTGCTACAGAACTGAAAACGTTTCAAGCTGCATTAAGCTAGCCAAAGTACATTTTTGGGCAACAAATAATAATAAAAAATACGCATTCTAGAGTAGACAAGAAAAACAGTAGTTCTATCACGAGTTTTTACTATCTGTGTTTACTATATTCGCTAGTTACTATAGATAAGGATCAACCAATAGGATAGCTGTATTTTAGTCGAATAAACCTGACTTATTGATTGTTTTTATTTTTAACAGCATGTGTCTTTGTGAATGAACGAGGTCGATCAATACATTGTTTTTTAACAATATTGATCGCTTCCATTATTCCTGCTAAATGATGCGGTTACGAAATGGGCGGCGACATAGACATATTTGCATTACGAGTATTTTAATATCCTTGCTGCTTTATCGTCAAATCAAAAGCCCGTTTCGTAACCGTACCATGAAAGCAGACTACCCGGGTGGGTAGTCGTAGATGCAGTAGTGTCGAGCAGACGCTCGACACTACTGCATCGATCGATAAATCGATGCATTAGTGTCTGGAAAACCAGTGAGCTCACAGACTAAAACCAAAACATGGCTAGGTCACTTGACTATTTTTGCATCTATATATGGTCGTTATGTTTTTTATATGTATCTTAATTACTAGCGACTATAAACACAGCAAAAGCTCATGGTAAAGCATCAGATCTCAGCGCACGTAGACCGTCCGCCATCAGTTGGTGTGCCTCCCCGTAATCTAACAGGAAAAGCTTGAATGCGGAAGACAAGCCATTGACAGATGCCCACCAGATGACAGCGACGGGACAGAGGACGCTTGATGATGGTGAGGAAACAGACCTTGGAAACCAGGAACTTAAGAACCAGGTTTAAAAATTACGGTACATGTTTCTGAGTAGAATTTCATTCTGTATAGTCTTTGGTCCAGTTTCCAAGTCACAAAATCTTTGTGAAAATACAAAAATCCATCCGTTTTTTAATTATATTATTTGGTACAAGGCACCCGATTCGATGATACAATAGTTGCTCTTAGTTTTACTACGCCGCGAATCATAAATTATGCGGGTACGGAACGGACGGTGATTTTTTAGAAATTAATTTCAGAGTTTATAATATCTTTTATCAGCTGCTTGATTATCAAATCAATCGCCTGTACTTTGAAAGGAGACTTTGACACCCATTTCTACAAAGTTGAAGTAGACTACTCCATCGTCAAAGAATCGATGGAGAGCTACTGAAAACTAATTAAAAAAAAAAAAATTACAGTTAATCGATATAACATTGAATAGAGAATTAAGTTCATTAATCTTACATTTACACTGCTACATCAAGTAACATTTGGTTGGCGGACGTCGAACCAGAATCACGGCCTTGACCGCCTTTACGAGAGAAATCGTCATACGAGAATAGACACTTAAGTTCGCACTCAAACACTAAAGCCTTAGTCCAACATGCCACAGTACCTATCGCCAAATAGAAATTAATGCCTAGTCTAACCTTAGATGTATAAAATGTATCTTTCGTAGTCTTATTGGAGATCAAATCATATCATTTATTTGCTTACTATAAAACATACATTCATTTTTATACGTTTTTCTGGACAGTTTGTCATGGTCTGTGTGTTTATAAAATATAATATGTATGTAGATAGTAATATTCTACCCGTGCGGAGTGGGTGATATCATCAGCTCTTGATTTGTTTTTTTTTTATATGCATAATCTTTATTAGATATATTTATATTATAACATTAAGTTTCTGGAAAAGTACCCCTTACCCTAGCTATGTTGCCACGCTGTATTGCTATGGATACTTTCTGTCATAGAGAAAATCATATCATAAGATTTGACTTTGGATCTCTCGTCACCTCTTTCGAGTTTTTTTTCAATAGAAAATATATAGGTATTATATCGTTGTTTCTGGTACACATATCAGAAGCCTATAGCTTAGACTGTGAAATATATTATAGTAACTATACTTTAGTTACACATAGTGACTTTCGTAGACTAGCTTATTAGTAACAATAATTTACTTACGTTACGAGTATATCTATTATTTTGTTTTCATTAAAAATAGTTTTTAACATTCCTAATTGGATCCTAGGAAATATTGTGCTTTGTATATCTTACAAATACAAATAACTATATTTTAGTAAGATATTTACATACATTACATTTTATAAATTATTAAACGCCGTCTAATTTAGCAATAATTTAAATAATAAAAATAGTTATAAAATTTAAATACGTACTTACAAATTAAAATTACTTATATTATAATTAGATATTTTTTATTGAGGAAGTGAACGATACTTATCTACAAATACGAATAAAAGTGAGAGTGCAAGGCAAACGTGATATAAAGAAAAAAAAACTCCAATGATAAATATACACTAAGAATTATGTATGTAGGTATATGTTTATTACTTAACAATTAGTGTTCCGGTAATAAAATAGCTTATTATAGATTTATAAGTATATGACAAGGTATAGTTAGATGCATTGTTAAGTCAATTTAAACCTTATATCCAAGGAACAAGGAGAGACAAAGGTCAATTTGTGTTGCCTACGTTGCTGTCCATACAACCTATACGATGAATTTGTTTTAGAGAAAATAATAAACGATGGAGGTGTAACATTTATTTTACACTTTTTTTTTGTTTATTTAGCAAAAGTGCAAATATTAAATTGCGAATTGAAACCGGCTCCTTTATTAGTGAAACTATAAATAAAACTTTTTTAACAACTCGAATACTTAAATTTTTTTTAAATACTAGCTTAAAATTTATTGTGAGTAAAAAAACTGCCAGGATTAAAAAAAGTAAAAATGGAAAACAAAGACATAAAGTTTATTTTTTTCGAATTAACGCCAAATAGTTTAAAATTAATCGAGTCGAATCGTAGACATAAATAGACACTTAAGTATTCGATAAATGCATGCCGTTATGTGAATCGATATCGTGTCGTGGCGCCTAGCTACTCGTTTACGTAATCTTTGTTTATATCGGATAATCGACGTAGTAGATGATATTAAGTCAGAGCCCTCTGACCCAGCGCTAGTCTGGCGCCAAATCTACCAATTAATTCAGTAACTTTCGCTGAGAGAATTTTATAACAACCGACTTCGGTATGTGGTTTAGTATGGCAGACCACGTTAGGATTTTGTTAGAGAACTCATCGCGAGATGTAAGCTATTATCTTCTACAAAAATTGCTTTGTTCGCTTCGATTGATGTACAGGAATGTCAACTCTATTTATGAAATAATGCTAATTTGGAGTGAGAATAATCGCTTACATCTCGTAATGACGCCTGAGTTTGGTCTGTCGTCTTATCTGGGGTTCTAGGTTGAGTTGCAAAGTTGAAGCTGTCTTTCGTTAATGTCTCGCCGATTGCTTAAGTTTTCTAATATTGAATACTAGCTGATCCGCCCAACTTCGTCTGCGTAACTTTAATCGTTTACGCAGCGTACGCTCTAAAAATGAATAATTTTCCCCGGTATTTTCAAAATCATTGTTACTCCGCTCCTATAGGTCGTAGCGATGTTATTATGTAGCCTTTCTCGATAAATTTCTTACTTTTTTTCACTATAATATTGGCCCGTCTAACCAGGCTGGATTAATTAAAACTTCCTAAAAGATACATACATACATACCATCACGCCTGTATCCCAGTTATGGGGTAGGCAGAGAGCAATGTAAGCCACTTCGTACGATCCCTACATACTTCACTAGCTTCCTCAACATTCATGCATCTTTTCATGCAGGCGCGTCTATTTCGGAGACTGCGAATTTGTCCCTTTCTCAGAATATCACATATTTGATCGAGATAAACGATTCCTAAAATATATATTTGTTTATTTATGAATTACAAAAGCATTCCATTCATAAGATAATTTGAATAAAATAAAACAGTATAAGTTAACTTTACCCTATTGTTGCTATATATTTTATCAGGTTCTATAGAATAGCGATTTTGCGATTGATTGCTTTGCTGATTAAACTCCCGAATAATGCTTAAAAAAGAAAAGGTACAAAATTTGTATAATATTTTTCTTTGGACTGTCTACCCGATAACATTTAGAACTTCAGGACTAAAGGCCGTTCACCTGGGGGACTTAAGCGCGTTTTTTCTCCTAAGCAAGTCTGGCTTGGTACCTCGGCACTAGCTGGAAGCTATCTAATAATAGAACTGCATCTAGACAGAGCTAAAAAAGCCGGTCCACCAAGCTTGGCATGGCACAGTCGAAGGAACCAAAAAGATTTCTATTTTGTTGTAAATCAGTTTAAACAATCTTCATCTGCCATTATTTATTTATTTTATTTATCAAACTTTATTGCATAATACAAAGGCGGACTTAATGCCTTTGGGCATTATCTGACAGTCAAACCTTTGAGACATTAGAACATTAAGTTTAGGTAGGTTGCACACCTACCTAAACTTAATGTCCAAAAAAAAAAAATATGATAAAAAAAAAAGTTTTTATTTATATTTATAAATATATACATACATACCCATATACTACAAATACATGTATTATACACATGTACATATATAATATACTTCATATCATACAATATACATATTAATATATAAACAGTATAATGACTAATTCGACAGTTGTTGGGATATATATAAAATATATAGTTAAAATGGTATACTCATGTAAACCTTTACAGGCATTTATGAAAGTCAAAAAAAAAAAACAAGTATATATAAGGTCCATGTCGCCAGGTCGCCATTCCTCTCACAGACAAATGTTGAGAATACCTATAATACACAATAAACAAATCGTAAACTATTGTCCTTGCGGGAGAAGAAAAAAAACAACCATAACGAACACACACTACATAACCAACCAGTTTAAGAATCTAACCACCTAGGGTTAGATTTATTTTAAAAGTGCACATAAACCATTTTCTTAATAATAAATATATTTGGAGCATTTCTTATAACAAGAGGCAGTTTGTTCCACAAGTTAGCGGCTACTACACTGATGGAATTTGAAATAAAACTCGAGCGATGGGAGGGAATAGAAAGAACAGAGTTATGAGAGGAGCGGAGAGATTTGTCATGAAAGTAAAAGAGGTACGTAAATTTGTCACTAATATTAAAAATTGATTTATATGAAATCGTGGTTAATAGAATGAAGACACTTTTTAACAGGCACAACTTAATTTTATAACTATTAAAGACATTTTTTTTCTTTTATAGGTGGATGCTATATGTATTTAGGATTTACAAAATAAATTTAAAAAATAATTAATAGGTAAATATGCATGGAGATCTACGTTTACTTGCATATTTAATATTAGTTGAGACGATTTCCGAACTGCAGTAAGCCCTGAAACTTTTGAAGATAAAACACATACTTTGTCTACGAGTCCATTAATCAGGAAGCTGACCAACGTAAACCATATAGAGCGAATAACGATACAATGTATTTAATTTTTAAAACACTCTAACCTCCACGACAATATCGATAATAAGTAGTCGTGGTGGTTACTTCGGTTTGTGTATAAAGCTGAAGCTTTCGCCATTCCTACCCTCAAATTTAATTGTCAAAAATTATATTTCAACAACTTTCTAGGTGAGAATTGAAACTACGACCCCTGGATATAAAATGCGAATGGAAATAGTCCACGGAGCAGTCCAAATATTCCTATTTCATTCCTACCCTCAAATTTAATTGTCAAAAATTATATTTCAACAACTTTCTAGGTGAAAATTGAAACTACGACCTCAGGATATAAAATGCGAATGGAAATAGTCCACAGAGCAGTCAAAATAATCAGATGTTAAACATAATGTTAAAGCATGACATGAAACTCTGCACCTAAGCGTTGGTAAGCGATATGTAGAGTTGAAAAATGCAAATAAAAGTAACCAGGCTGGAGAGCATTTTATTTTATTGTTTATACATATACTTACTACTATTAAGTTTATTTGTCCAGAATTTTAGGAAACATTACCAGATTACGACATTAAGGTTTAAAGTTAGAGTTAGTGTAACAGTGAAAGAAGTACATATGAAAGTTACACGGTCCCGTTTAATATACTTAATAGTTGTGTTACAACTATTAAGTATATTAAACGGGACCGATTATGCCGCATTGATTGATGCGTACATCTCACAGCGGCTATTGAAGATCGTGAGAGAATACTTTTTGCATCCAATCTAATGTCACGCAACGTGACTGAATGGCTAGTAACTGCTGTTGTTCTATCAATTATTAGTAATTATATATAGGATTATTATATACCTAAGTAAAAATAATTATATTATTGATAAAAGTTAATTATCTTAGTAATATTTTTTTTCTTTTTTAAACGCGCTGAATGCTTGTAACAGCGCACACCTTTGACTAACTCAGCATGCTAATTAAATATAAAATGCTTCAATGCAAAATAAAATGACAATTAATGCATATTATTATTAAACACTAGATTGACTGACAAGTTACTTGCAATAGGATCAAGTTTTCATTTAACGACTTTTGACAAACTGATGAACCACCACCGGAAACCCCAAAATTGTAAACAATAAAAGACGAAGGACATTTATCCAAAGCTATAACTGAACTGAACAAATAAAAAACAAAAACAGTAGAAATTTAGACTAACATTCCTAATCAGGTTTTCAGGAGACTGCTGCATCGATTTCTTGTCGAGGTGGTAGTCTCCTTTCAGAGTGCGGTTACGAAATGGGTAGTTGAATTGACGATATGGCAGCGAGTACCTATATTACAACATACTCGTCATGCAATTCGTCATTGTCGCCCCCCATTTCGTAATCACATTATTTAGCCGTCATAGTGGGAGCGATCAATATTGTTTAAGAACAATTATCGATTGACCCCATTCATGGACTTTGTAGGTCTGCTCACCACCAGGGGCCTTACCAGGAAGTCACATCGACAAACCGATCGACACGTCGATGGATAAAATTGTATACTTAGAAAATATTGTCTATGTGTAGAACTCGATCGCCGAGAATCGTCAAATCACATACATTTTATTTTCGCTTTCGATCGATCGACGTGGCGATCGGTATTTCATGTGGCTTCCCGGTAGGGCCCCAGGTAGATACAAAGTCACATGTATTGCTCCAATAAAAAAATATATAAAAAACCGCATAACAATTAAAATTGATAAGACGTCACTAGAGACTAGGCTTCGCTAGACTTAACCCACATAAACATCCAACTGATCTTCCTATTGAAAATCTGAAGTAGTTGACCGCATTAGTATAGCACACAGCATCGTAAAGGCTTCAGCAGATGTATGGGCCACAAACCCGGTTGAGGATACACAAGACAGAACGGTATTTTCGTATGAATTTATCCGTTACTTATTCAGACAACTAACAGATAAGGATAACAGTCGTTTGGAGACACCGACTGAATTTTCAATGTGGAAAATTGATGTATCTATCAATGGCTGTAATATTTTCCACACGTTGTTTAAATCAGAACTGTGTGAAGAAACTATTTTTTTTTCACTTAATAAGGAATTAGGATTTGTGTAAAATTATATTATCTTCTACATGTCTTATTTTTTTACGAAATAAAGTCCTCATTGATGATTAATTATTCAAAAAAAAATATTACGATTAGTGTTTTTAATAAATTTTTTTTGTGCTAAAATAATCTTTTAGAAATTAGGATTTTTTTTAAGAATCCGAATAGTGAATATACTTAAATTATAATATATAATTCCGCAACGTAATAAGAAATCAATTAGGTACTTGACAATGAATCATTAAAAATAAGTATCATCTGTATCTCAAATAAGGCAATGATGGAAGCACGCAAAACTAATATTGAATACGTGGTATCGCGAAAACTAAGCACCATACATATGACACATTATTTTTTTTTTACCACTAGAAGACAATGAACGAAACTAATTAATATTGAAACTAGATATAAATCAAAGCCATATAGGAAAAGTTTTATTTGTTGAAGGAAACAAAATAAAAATACACCTGATGGAATTATCAGTGTTTTGTTGTCATTAGTTGTAAATTATTATAAGATTTTTTAAATAACTTAATTATTTAATATTCGGAATAAATCATTCAGTGCCAACCACTATGCGTTTATTAAAAAAAAGTATTGTATTTCAAATACTAGCCGTGCACCTTATGCTAACATATCTTCGATATATATATTGTTAATCTAATGAATCTACGACTATAACATAGCAGTCTAATTTTACATCACAAGAACTGAAACATCACGGAACTAAAATCTAAATTGGTGAAAGTAAAACAACTGCAATTTGGTAGTAAGTATAGAGCTCTAATGTTGTAGATACCAAAACAAGGTTATTTATTTCGAGAAATTATTTGCGAATTTCGAGAAAGAACAATTAGTTAATGTCATGCTACTCACATTTCATTCCAGATTCGATTTCTTTCTGACTTAAAACCTGATTCGTTCCTTCCATACATGGATGTCGCCATTGAACACCGAAAAGGTGGCATTACGATTATTATAACAAGTCACTAAACTTTCACAGTTAAAGTACCATTTATAACAATATTCACATATAAACATTTTATGAATTTAAATTACAACAGGACCGATTTTACGCGTTTTAAAAATATTTTATCATTCCGGTAAACGTATGAACATTGTAGTCGTTGAGTAAAGCAACGCAATTGTTTAATTGAGATTATTAAATTACAATCTATAATTTTATACGTCGTTATAAATAATACAGATAGTGATTGTTACGATGTAAATGATAAAATCAAATTAAAATAAGATAAGATAGGCGCCGGTAACCCAAATAAACCTTATTATTTCTGTGCGTAAGAGGAAAACGCCTTTAAGATGCTCGAATATATATTGTTATAAATTGAAACTTTGGAATTAGGCAAGCAGTGAAACTTCATCCGTTTAACGCGAGATTTCCTGCTCTAACCATTAAACAAAAAGTGTATATTTGCCAATTATACTCACGATAAAAAATCAACAATGTTATTTTGCACTACAGATTATCGTTATGATAAATGTACAAATATATTTTCTGTATAAAAGTAACGATTAGTGCTAATTTTATGTTCAATTCGTAAACATTTGACTAGGAAGTATGACAAAGAACGCCAAAATATTCAACAGTTGCTTCCGATCGGATGATAATTGTTTTTTTTTGTGTTTTACCTTCACACGGTTTACTTCCTGGGAATATTATTATATTGAGACGACAAAGTGTTGGAGAGGAAGAATTTGGTGGCAGTGCAGCGACCGACCGCGCAGTCGTAGCCTTGGACGGGAGCTCCTTGCATTCTAATGGGGCGGCCTTGCGGAAGCGCGTGCTGCAAATGTGATCTCGTAACATTGCTTGACAACTCGGTTCAAACGAGACATGCATTTCAGTAAACTTTGGCTTACATTAGTACTTAATATTAAGTCCATTAAACATAAGGAATATTAAGAATTCGGAATTGATTTATGATGTAATTTAACGATGAATGTAATTTAAGGGCTAGAAAGTGAAATTTAAGTATGTAGTGGTACTAAAATAGAGAAGCAGTAATAGAAGTTGTAAATAAATAACAAAACTTCACTGATTATTTCCAACACCTGAAACCGCCGTCTGCGGTTAGCCGCGGGCCGTTTGGATGGTAACTAGTTCTACCTGATGGACAGGTTGGTTTGCGTTAAGTAGACCGACAGAAGACATTTTAAGAAAATGTGATGAAATTAAGTAATGAAGTATATGTTTTATAAATAAATGAAAACTTACGGTGTTGTAGACACATATGTATCGTGCGGTGTTGAATCCGTGCTGGAGTTATAATTTACATGAGTTCCCGATTGTCTCCGTGCTGTCCTCATCCAGTTTCCACGTTGTCTCTTAAAGCCTCTATCACTTTTTAAAATATGTAGATGTCGTCTTACTATATCGTGCCATTTAGATTTAACAGTTGCTGGTGAGTCGCTAGCTGCGTCTTCTTTACATATTTGTAAGCCATCACTGAATCGTCTCATTCCTTGTAGGTATAACTCATTGGCTTTAGGAGGTAGACTTTTCCTTCGTTCATCTGCTATAATACCGACATTATCGCAATTCTGTTCTGCTATCCATTTTGAAATAAATTCGTTTTTATCACAGACATTAGAAATCACTGGCCCTTCTTTAGGTGGAGGTGGGATCCAATCTAAACTAACCCACTGACTAGATTTTGGTTTAGATTTAAAAATTACGTCGACCTCATCGTCATAATCTGAAGAGCCCATTGAGCTGACGGAAGTTTTCTTTTTAGGGAAACGCGAACGAGTTGGCCTGGATATCGATATCGGTTCACAATTAATATTATCGCAGACACTATCTTCTTTTTTAACATCCTGCAAACTCTTGAGACTTTCAATATTGACATAAGAGTTGTCGGAGCATGAAGAATCTACACTAAATCTTGCAGTATTCCTAAGTAGAGGGAACTTATTTTTTACTATAATTTCATCGTCGTATTCTTTGATTTTTCCACCTCCGGTTTCTCTTTCATTAGTTAACGATACCCTACGTTCATTTGAAATTTCATTTTCTAATTCTATAATTCTCGCCATACTTGGAAATGTTTTGTCTTTTTCGGGTTCAATTATCCTACTTATTCGTTGCATAGAATCTTTCTCTAATATTGTACTCTGGGAAAATAAATTTTCGTTATCCAGATCTATAATCCTCGTTATCCTTTGTAAAGTGTCGTTTTCCTCTTCCAATTTACTTGTAACTAAGGATGGATCGTTTTCGTCTAGCGTAATTATTCGTTTAATTTTTTTGCACGATATTTCGGTTTTGCTATACTGAATTGTTTTAGAATCTGTACTAGTAAATATAAATTCATTAGGCTGTGCGTTATTTGTTGATTTTGGTGAATTAACAAAATTTGAATTTTCTAAATCTAGACTTTTGTGGCTTTTAAAATCTATAAAGTTATCGTGTAATGGCATTTTTTCTTCTAGAGAATTGCTGCGACTTTTTGCTTGTTGTAATGCACTTTCAGTTAAAAATACACAAGGTACTTCAACCTGCATGGATAATTTTCGTCGTCGGCCCGTATCTTCTTTCTCCTGGTTAAGATCATTATCAAAGTCCTCTGGTAAAGACGACGGTGAGAGCACGATTGGGTTTCCGGCTACCATACGTAAAAAGTCTGAAACGGCAGCAATATGTGCTCCGGTGACCGCGCCTTGCAATTTAACTCCAGAAACTTGATGCGGCACAAGTTGATTATCACGCATACACCACACTACCGGCAGCGGGCCTTCCGATACCATATTGTATTCGATTTATTAACCCGATACCACAACTACTAAATAACACAATATAAAAAAATATTTATATAATTAGATTATTTAAGTAACCCGACGAAGCGCGAAGAGCGGCATGGTTAGCGCGTTATAACGTAGCGGAGCAGCCGTGCGCTTCCACCGGAGGCCGCACGAGATAAGACGGCGAGAGTCGCAGGCGCAGCGCCGACGCCCTCCGCCCCGCCGTGCAACCTCTCCATCATGCATCGATTCTCATCTCATGCACTCCGGCTACGGGCTGTCATTGGATTATGTAACGGTAGAGATGACCTATTTCCGACACAGTCTAGTTCCTATGCCAAACAATACTAGTAAGGTTACCAAATGAAGGTTGCAACAATAACCCAACATAAATGTTATTATGTAGATATAAATATATGAATCCATATTTTTTGTATTGTTAAAAAAAAAACATAAGCCGATGTGATCAGATTATAAAAAATATCTACTTCTATAATAAAGAACTTGTAATTTAGGAAAAATAACAAATATGGCAAATAACCAGCTATTGTTAATTGTACAAGGACGTCACTAAGTGATATAACGGATTCTAAATGACGAGCATTAATTTGGTTAATTAATATACTAACTAGTCTAGTAAAAAGAAAAACAAGTGATGTATTATCTGAAACATCACTATTATTTAATATTGCCAAAATCGGATTGATAATATTGTCGATGTTTGTGTCGACAACAAATATTTTATGTTGGTAGCAAGAAAGAATCAAATGAATACAATAAGTTACAGAGTATATTGGATTAATTAAGCCTTGCAATTTTTAGATATAGATACTTCGTACCACGGGCGGAGGTTTTAGAGTATGAAATGGCATTATTCCTGTGAAAAAAAACAATCTATTTTAATTCATACTCTTTGACTCTTTTTATTTCATACATTTTGTGGGGGGACCCCCATAACCCCCTGGCTACGCCCGTGCTTTGTACGCCATCTTCATAACAGATCAAGAGGCGTTAATATTTAATATCAGGACAAAAAAGAATACAAAGCATCGCTCAAAGAAATCGGGTCAAAATGATAATCGTCCGCCAAGTCGGAGTCAGCAAATGGTAAACTCATTAAACAATATGCTGATTGATTATGAGGACAGTTAGGCTTGGCGCCGATGCAGTTTGCGATGCAGACCTGTAACGAGGACGGTTTGCGACCAGCCATCACATGTTAATTACCGCTCTTCGACTTAATGAGCCCTATTCAGTGGGTCAACGTCTTGTAATATCATTGACGCGAGCATTCGGCTTATATGGACAACCTCATTGTGTCTCACCTAGTAGAAGTTTTTTATTATTTATTTATTTAAAATTCTTTAGTGCACTAAATTGTACGTAGGCGAGCATAATGCCTTAGGCATTTTCTACCAGATATCCTTTGAGAGAGTGAAATATGCTTAGGGTGCAGAACTGTGTGTTTATTCTACTTCAATAAAATAAATTTATATGTTGTATAATTTATATAAACGCTGAATGTATAGGTAGTATAGATGCAATATAATCTATCAGTGAGTCGTCCGTCCTTGGATATAGTGAACGTAATCGAAAATTATGTAATGAATATTGACCTTAAAATACGTTTGCAAATAAACGTCACGATTAAGTGTATCCCCGACTACATTATTTATTTAGCACACTTTGAGCAAGTTAATAAAAGCAAAATGCTTAAGAACCTTTTTGGGGAAATCCCAAAGGAAATTAAACTAAACATACTAATTTCATCCATACACAAATGCATTAACATGTGTTACCAGGCATTGGAAACTGAAATTTAAGGTTTAATGATCGATAAAAATTGGATTCCTTAAATTTTAGCACGAACACCTTTCTTGAACAGCTTTCTTTAAATTCTTTGCACTTTGCTTGATATTAACGATGTGAAAATGATTTAAGGTTAGGTGGCTTTTACTGTAGCTCGCCCAATTGTAGCTCAAGCTTTACGGTCGTCAGTGACAGCTTGGTTCGAGGAAGCGATGCCGGCGCGTCGTTGGTAAACTGGCGCCATGACCTGGCGCCGCAAGAAATGCAACAAGTAATCGATTTTTTTCGACTGACATGAAACGTTAATCCTGTGGTCTGATGCCAAAACTCAACTTTCATAAGAAAGTATAAACTAAGTATTTATTGTTGCTCTTTATTATATGTAAGTAAACCATATGGTCTAGCTAGCTAGTTGTATAAGATTGTCCTGCAGCCTATTTTAGTGCAGCTATGCAAATAATGTAGGAAACAAAAGACATTGTTCACTGCAAAGAGTCTTCGCGTTGGAAAATCCTTTATTGTAACAGGTGTTTTGTAAGGACGAAATTGTTTTGTTTGTTATACTCAGCGGATAATTAAGAAAAAAAACTAGTTGTAAAAATATTTTATTGGAGCACGGCATGAGATTTTGTATCTACCCGATGGTAACCAGACCTACAAAGTCCGAGAATGAGATAGATCAATTCATTGTTGTTTAACAGCATTGGTCCCTTCCACTATGCTTGCTAAAAGGTGCAAATAATAAATAGGCAGTGACAAAGACTAATTTTCACTAAATCAAATTAGCAGACCGTTTCGTAACCGCATCCTAAAAGGATACTAGAACCTCGACAATAAATCAATGCAGTAGGCTCCCGAAATCACAAATAGAATATAGGCTAAAATCGATGACTAGGTTACTTGACGGGTTTTGCGGTTTGCGTTAACATAGATAAAGGAGTCATGTCTGTCTGGATATGAACTAGATATTTTTTATCTACAAATTTATGTCAAGTAAATTACAATAACATAGCCAAAACAGAGCTATTAATAATATAACATGATTTACTAGGTGCTGCCCATATAATTGTGAGTAATTGTCGGTGTAATTTAGAGTATAAACATTAATTTGCCTGTCGTAACGTTCTGGAAGTACGTCAATCTGCAGATTATGGTTTAAGAACGATCTAGACGTGGTAGAAAGTTGCGGCGCGACTGTATGGCGCCAACATGTGTCCTGTATGATCCGATCACTGAGCAACCGCCCTTACGGCCATCCAGCTACACTCAAATGGAGATACCGTAAACTGCCACAATGAAACGTTTTATTGGTCATAATCAAAAGAGTTACACTTAAAACTTCATAAAGTAGATTTAAATTCAGAAAGGAAGGTTTAAAATGAGTAAAAAGCCTTAACCTATATTTCAAAACTATTATTGTGGAATGTCACGAAACAACAATTCAGCAGCGAAGATAATGATAGTACGGTGTAAACAAACGTAGCTTGTGGTTTGAGCGGGTCGACGAACGACCTATGCAAGTACGGGAATGGCACCTCAGATCTGCACCTTTATAACAATCACAACCAATATCTATCTAGCTCCTACTAAAGTGTTGTGTATTAAACAAAACTTTATGTATTTAACAAAACTTAAGAAATTGATTGTGTGTTTTGAATGTGCTAATCTCTGGTTTTTAACAGTCGGATTTGAAAACTTGTTTTTGCATTTGATATTCTTGAAGTAGGTTATGGACTATAAATTAGTATCTACTCTAAACTAAACTAAATTGAAATAATCTTCAAGTTTATCCTGTGGCATGGTCCCCAAGATGCTGACGGCATTACCTTTTTGTATGGCTAATGATAACTTTTGTTTAAAATGCACGCCAGCTCTTGGGTCTCCGTTCGCGACGATAAAGAGTGGGGTCAAAGTTTTAGATAAATGTGACGAAGCCATGGTGTCTACGCATGTAGCATCCCATACCATGGCTTTGCCCAACTTCCAAGCAATCCAATGTCATTCCGCCCGGTCTCATACCATTAAATCTTGTTAACCCTTTGGGCTCTAATATTGAAGGAATATAAGCTGTGGTAAGAGACCTTCGTAGAATGACATTGATTTCGGCATGTCTTCGAAATGGCCCAGCACTCTTTATACGAGATAGGCCGTGGTCTCCGTCCTAATTAACGCTACCGCCACAGTAAGAAACACGAGGTTCACAAATATTTGCGCTACTCTTAAACACGGCAAGTCTAATGGTGCTTGTTTTTATTGTTGGACTATAATACAACAATATTATCGCGCTACGACCCGTAGGAAGAAAAATCCGATTTCTTTAAAATTAAACGACGCAGCGGATGAAATCGCGGTAATATTATAAATGTATAGTGGGATTAAAACTCCTCCGCTGGGTAACCTGGGGCCGCCTTGGCGGTCTCGGTCGCCGTAAGGCAACCGTGAAGATATGTATATGTATAGCTAAGGAAAAATAAAATGCAAAAAGAATAGTATTATGGGCAGTTTTAGAATATGATAGCCAAATATTAAGTTAGGAGCCAGCGGAGTTTCTAGACAAGCAAAAAGTTTCAAGAGTAAGAAAACATTGCAGGGTTTAATGAACGATCTCACTTACACTTTTACAGGGCCAGACCGGACATGCTCTCCGCAATTACAATCTCGTCGACATCCATCACTCCGTGTACATACCAGTTTCGGTGACAAGTTGCGAAACTCTCACTTGTTCATGTCGCATCTCATAGGTGACGCTTGTTGCCAATTGACAGTGGCAAAAAATAAAAAAAATACATCTCTCTAATCAGCATATCATATCTAGGTCAGCGGAAATTTACGACTCGAGCTATTCGCTGAAAGCACTTTACGTCATCTATCAATGAATGACGGACGGTGGTAGTACCAGGTGCCGCATGTAACTTGTATGCACATCCGGGGGTTACTTTTTTTATTAGGTCCGATATCGTATAAGAATTAGTAATACTGCGCTTCGTCAGTTGGATTTACATTGAACAAAACAAAGATTTGAAGTGGCACGTGCTGAGGCAACATGACAGATGTATTTCCAATTATAAAATGAGAAATTAAAAAATAAATAAGTTGGAGAGAAAGTAAAATTAAAAGTGAGTCTGGATGCTTATAATCAGTCGCTCGACAAGTTGTAATTTCAATTCATAAAAACGACTTCACGGTCCTGAGCCATTGACGTAAACGGCTGTGACATTGCCCGGCTCGGGTTATTCCTAATTGTGTAGGCGGGCGTAATTAAGCAATAGTTCATCGAAAACCTCGGAAGTTGTATATCTCTGAATGTTTTTACCGAATTTAGAATACAGATTCCTATTATTTGAATTTACAATGGTTTCTATACGTTATATTCACCTACAACGTGAATTACTACATCTTATTTGAAGGAAGTAGCCATAACTTAGGTAAAAACGGTATTTTGACCCAGTTGGTAATTACGTGCCGAGTGCTATTGGCTATGGGGAGTTACCTATGGCACGCACGCGACATTACGCAGTCCTCCTAGTGCTAACTATCAGGGAAACTGCTCTGAGAACATTCTGCAATCGGTCCAGCATGCTTATTTAGGTTTCGTCACATCTCAGCACTTTCTAAAGAAACCACAGAGTCGCACATGAGACGAAGCCTTCCAATGGAAACACGCGATAATAAGGTGTAATTGCGAACCACCTTCGAGCCTATATATAGAAGCCAAACGCTCAGGACTGGTCGCGCATGCTACTTGAGCAATTACGTAAAGCGGTTGAGCCATTTCTAATCTAAAAATAATCACAGGCTGCCAGGGCCCTGGCGCCACTAGGACCCCGCGTGAAAGTCCACATAGTTTATTCAGAATGTGGTATTTTTTTACATTTGTTGCATCATTCCTCAATTTGCGGAATGATCAAATTTCTCTTGAATGAAGTAAGTAGTTTTCTGAGGCACATTTAGTGTAGTGTACATGAGAGCAGTTATTATAGAAGTCAATGACAGGTTGGACGATGTTGGATCAACATCATTATCTTCAGAGAACGTATCCGCAATCTCAACTAATCCTGTAACCAGTGCTAGATAATTGCTGGTAATGGTGTGAATTTGTCTGCGTGTTGTTAATAGTAACATATTGCGGAACGCCAAATAATGTTAAATTGCATTTATAAATAGTAAATTAGGATTTTAGTTAAGTATACTTTAATTACAAATAATTTGGTTTGAGCAAGCCTCGTAAACGCTAATAAATGAGCGAATGCTGATATCGATATTATTTTTGGTTAAATTAAATTTAACATTTATTTATTAAGAGGAGCTTTTAAAGTGATCGAATACATGATTTGTATGCAATGATATTTCACCACAGGTAAACGGTCTAGCTTCGCGACAGCATCGTATGCAATGACCTTAATTGCACTTGCGATCTAGGTCAGTGCTCTCTCTTAAATCAACCTCAAAAGGCCCTAGAACCCTACTTATCTATGTGTCGTTCATCCGCCCTAGCTTGTATGCGTCCGTCGCCCAATACCTTATGCAACGGAGGGCATTGACCGCGTGATCTTGATTGTGCAGAACAATAATATGTAAGGTGCTTGGAGCAGCTGTAAATTTTGTTAAAAAAAGTTTACGAGACGTTTTTAAAATAAGTTTTTTTGCAAAGGGATGATTTGTGATAATAAAGTATTGAATGTTAGCGAGGCAGAATTTGATTTCATTATCAATTAATTCTCTTAATTTCATTATTATCATACATTTATATTATTTTTTTGATTTGTGTATACGATGGTTATTAATATTACAGTGTATAGCTACACATAAAACAAAGTGCTAAACTTGTATCAAAAATATACAACTACTAGCTCAATGTCCAATCATTTAAGAGCAGATATCTGTATGGGAAGGGTGTTGAACTCGGCGCAGGCGCATCCTGTCCCAGAACAGAGATGTCGGCCAGTCTCTACTAGGAAATGTGGGTTTTGAGCCGTTGTCAGTAGGACGACCAATCCTTGTATGAGGATCGATTGATAGATCTACCTGTTTGATGTATACTTTGTATAGAAACGTAATTGAAACTCTTGGGATTTTAGTGATAAGGACATTGAGGTTCTTAACCATGGGTACATTTATTTTATGTAAGGTTTAAGTTGTAATAAATTTGACAGTTCTTCGTATAAGTTAACTGTCAAATAACTTTAACTGACGATTGAAAAATCATATTGATCACCTTTGTAGGACAGATAACCATTGACAGGTCAATGAAACCAGCTAACCACCTAGTCTTACAACGAGATACAACATTAATGTGTGGGGGGAATGGCGGCCTAACCAAGCGCACACTTAGGACTTACACATTTTTATAAAATTCTTTATAAATATCTGTAAAGATTTAAATGCATTAAATTTTTATTTTATTTTTAAGACAAATATTACTGTACGTTGATTAAATTTCACCCTAGAATTTAATTGAATATAACAAAACTTCTAGAGGAATATGTAGAGCCAAGACACTTCTGGTTTTTCTGACTTGTTGGGTTATTTGTTACCTAATAGTAACACAAAGGAGTAGTTAAACCAGCAAGGTATAAGGATCCGTTAAGCAAATTCAATGTACGGGACATTTATTTGCGTGCGCTACCCGTTCTTATGAGCAAAGAGGAGGCGGTCTTTGTCAAAGACCATTGTTGACTGCAATACTATGGGTTTTCTCTTACTAGAGTAACAAACTGAGTATTTATAAACTAGCCTGTAGATGTTTTATTTAAGAATATATTCATAAATTATTATCGGATACTGGACCAGCCCGGTGAGGAATAACTTTATAGCTATGCACTATTTATTTATTTATTTAACACTTTATTTATTACAAATTACAATTATTTAAAGCGGCCCCAGCCTAGTGGTTAAGTCACTGCGCAACTGATAACAAGGTTAAGCAGATGACAACAAAGCCGGCCTGGGATGGGTGACCGCTTTATACAACGAGGCTATTTCATCATAAACACCGCAACAAGCTCGCCACTTGTTAGGTGTTGTCTCTGAATACCATCGGCGAAATGAGGATGGGTTAATCCCTCTGCTGGGACCCACCCTGAGGCCGTTTAAACGGTTCTCGGGAGCCAAATAGGCAATTAATAATTACAATTATTTATTAATGTCTCTAGGCATTGTCTACCAGTCAACCACCAGGTAATTTGTAACAACTAAATCTATTCTTTTAAATCGCAGGCGCAAAGGTGCCTGTATTTGGTTGCCATAACAAAACTAGCGATCTAACAAAATACTTAATTGTTTAGTTATCAGTTGAAACAAGCAAAATTGGCCTGTCAGCAAAAATTGTTAATCGATACGTCTTGACACTCTCGTACAAATCTCTTGTTCTACCAACTAATTACAGTATAAATGTTCGCCGCATAGGCAAAAAATGGGTTGTTCACAACAGAAAGATTTTTGCTTACAATTACAAACATTAAAAGGATAATTGAACTTTGATCAAAAGCCAAGTTATAATATTGGTAATATGTATGATTGTATGGTCGCAAGTCGATTCCAGGGCCCTTAAAATATTACACTATAAGCGGGTACTTAATTATATATTTAAATAGTTGAAATTTCACTGCTGTAATAGTTATTTTTATTTACGTATATTTTTAGTGGGATATTTTGTAAATAGAGGGAAATATTGTTACATAATTTGGTTTTAAAAACAATTGAATTTTCACTGTCAATACTTTACGGTTAGCTTACCGCTGGGCTGTAGTTGTAATATCTTAGTTGTTGTATTTTTCTATTTTGTCAGTGTAGTGAAGAAGACTCTATGTCTTTTAGCTGACCGCCGCGCTATTTACTTTGCAATTGCCGTGTTTGTGAAGATCTTTCCAGTTAGATAGAATGGGTTCTTCAGGGAATAGTGTAAATGTTAGTTTAAAAAAAATCTGTTGTATAATTTTGTGGCTACTTTATTGATTTATTTGGATATCATCACCAGAAATAATAAGAGTATTATTACAACACATATTTTATTGTTCAAATCTAAAGATAGCAATTGATACAATACTTTTTGTAAATTTCAAACAGTCGTTATAAAAAAAGAGTACAGTTTGCAAAAGAAGAAAAAGGGGAAATAATATTGTAGGGCATTTATTATTAATACAGCCATCTCCATATAGAAAGTTGAAATATTTTACATAGGTATCCCAATTTCTTCTTTTTTCTGAGAATTTTAGGTGTAATATAAAGGTATACATTTACTAAAAACTCATTGAAAATATTAAAAAAGTGGAGATCCAAAAGTTTTAAAATTAATATTACTTTTTATAATAAAATGGCAAAACGGAAATGACCGGACTTGTTACCACCGCCCATACAGATGCAAAAACCGTCGGGTCACCGGTTTTCTGGAGACTATTGCTTCGATTTCTTGTCGAAATGGTAGTCTCTTTTCATGGTGCGGTACGAAACTGGTAATTGTAAAGCAAATACGTATTTGTCGCCGCCAATATCGTATCAGCAACATTTAACCGGCATAGTGGGAGCGATAAATTTTGTTATACAACAATGTATATTGATCGACCATGTATTTGATGTAGGTCTGCTTGCTTACCATATTTCTATAGGAATAACGCTTCTAATACATATATTTTTATAATGAACCAGACAATGGAAAACTGTGATATAAATGAATAAAACGTTCTATCATTATGCCATAAGTGGGGTACAAACCCACGACCTCCACTGGATATAACCGCCAATGATCGTACCAACAGGACTATGGAGGCGGCACATACCTATACTACTATAGAAACTTATTTATATACTGAATTTTACCTCACAAGAAGTATTTTTTTGTTCAATTTGCACAAAACTATATATAGCAGTAAAAAAAAGTCATTAATGGTATGTCACTTCAATCCATACAATGTGCAGACTAATAGCGTCTCCATTGAAAATAACAATGACGGAGATGACACGAGACCTAAGTTTTTAGTCACTCAAAAAAATAACTTAACCTTTACAAAAACACTACCTAAGCCATGCTGGGAAATACTGGGTAGAGATATACAACAATAATTTACCTACGTCATAATCTAAATATATATACTCGTAACTCAAAGGTGACTGACTGACATAGTGTTCTATCAACGCACAGCCCAAACCACTGGACGGATCGGGCTGAAATTTGGCATGCAGGTAGATGTTATGACGTAGGCATCCGCTAAGAAAGGATTTTGATAAATTCTACTCCCAAGGGGATAAAATAGGGGATGAAAATTTGTATGATAAAAAATAACTATTCCACGCGGACGAAGTCGCGAGCACAGCTAGTTTAGTAATATACGTGGTGGCCGAAACACTTAGGTCCCCGGTTCGAATCCCGGTGTGTAAAAACTCATTTTTAATATTAAAAAATTATGTACATTTGTTTGATAACACCACTATAGTGTCTCGTGCTCTACGTTAAGCTGTCGGTCCCGGTTTCATTATACCAACTTGTGAAACTGTTTATAGATGGGTTATTCAGTCTATTCAAAACATCGCGACGAGCTAGCCATTTGTTCGGTGTAAACTCATACCATCGGCTACGACGAGGTGGGATTTGTGGGTACCCTGAGGTCGTCTAGGCGGTCTCAGGCACCGCAAGGAACCCGTGATGATATGGAGTTGGTTAGACCTTACACTTAATAACTCTAGTATTTAGGTCCCCGGTTCAAACACTGGTATGTACATTCAACGGCAAGGTAATGGTATACCCCATGCTCTCTATGCCTTTGTATTAAGGGTCAATTTACTTTAAAACCTTATACTTTACCTTGCCGTTGACTGTACCAATACATTTATAATATAAATTAAAAATAATTATGTACATTTGTTTGATAATTTGCCCCTGAGAGCACGTTAAGCTGTCGGTCCCAGTTTCACTATAGTAACTTGTGAAATATATATATAGGGTCTATCTCAATCATCGCCACGAGCTAGCCACTTGTTCTGTGTATATTCATACCATCGAATGGACCAAAGTAACCGCCAAACTTAAGTGGCAGTGGGCAAGCTAAATAGCTCGCAGAACGGACGGCCGCTGGGGCATTAAGGTTCTCGTGTGGCGACCGCGCGCTGGAGGATGCAGCAGAGACAGGCCCCCCACAAGATGGACTGACGACCTGAAAAAGGTCGCGGGAAGCCGATGGCTACAGGCAGCGCAGAACCGGTGGTTGTGGCGATCCTTGGGGGAGGCCTATGTCCAGCAGTGGACGCGTGAAAGGCTGGTATGATGATGAACTTATCATTATGGAGCACGGCATGTAGTTTGTCTACCTGGTGGTAAACAGAAGTCCATGAATGGGGTCGATTAATACATTGTTATTTTACAACATTGATCGGTCCCACTGTGCCAGCTTAATGATGCGATTACGGAATGGGCGGTGTCAGATACGAATTTGCATTACAAGTCGTAATCATTATGCACGTTTCGCAACCGCACCTTTAAAGTAAACTACCACTTCAATGATAAATGCAGTAGTCTCCTGAAAACGTAAATAAAACATGACCAAAGGCTCTACCATGGGTTTGCACATTGTAGCATGGTAACGTATACGTGAGCAACAACCAATAGGGCCGCTTTATTTTTGGTAACAGGATTGAATAAAGTGATCCTATTTCTCACGTATACGTTACGTTGCTACAACGCAAACCCATGATAGAGCCTCAGGTCACTTGACGGTTTCTGAATCTATATGGGCCTGTTCCGTCATTAATTAGGTTAATCTCTCGGATGACGGTGAACTAAAAGGGAGCAATAAGATGTAAATTTGCAACAATGGGACCGGAACCAGCGGCGTCAATGTCAGAGATGTGACTTTGAAACAACATCCATCAAACGATGACTACTAAACACACAGGAAACTAGGCTCATCCTCATCTGATAAAAACAAAATAATTGTATCATTTATTATTACTCTGTATCTATACTAATATTTGCTCAGTACGAGTATGTTAGGATAAAACTTAAAGGCGGACAAAGAATGTATACTGAATGCGCCAACTTTTTTGCAAATAGCAACACTAGATTTCTCAAAAACCGTTAGAGGTGGGGGAATTATTATTAAGATGCATGGAGTCGACTTGACACCCATACAACGGGGTTGAGGGCCTGTTTGGGTTGTACCCAGCTACAGGAGCGTGTGCACGGCGGGCGAATGCCCACCTCACTGTGATTATGCGTTTTGATGCTGACGAGGGCCGAAGGAAGAAAGATGAGAGTAGGGGAAAAATAATTTAGAAATTTAGGGGGCGCGCGGCAGGCGGTGCACCGCTGGTCTTTCTGTTGTGGGTAATAAATATTTTTTTTTTGTATTATAATATTTAAAAAGTTTTTTTTTCTGATTTCAAAAAAAAAAAATAATCCAACACAGAAAGATTAATAAATACAATGACCGAGAAAAATATAATTTTAATTCTGCGACTAACATTAATCGAGTATTATGGGAAGTGCGAAAGCTAATTTTGTATGGAGAACGTGGAGTTCGCGATTGCGACTCCAGCAAACCTTCAAGATATAATAGCAGGACTAGAATGCAATAAGATGGAGCAATGTGTCATATGTTTCCTAACAAATTGATTTCTCGCAGAGGTGATATCCCATGGGCTTCGAGAAGTCTGGAGCTTACGATTATTCCTTGTAGGGATATCTGAAAAGTCGAGCGTACCTTAATAAACCGAGGATAATATCCCAATTAAAATAAAACATCCTCGAAGAGATCAAATCAAATTATTTATTTCATGTAATCTTTACAGATATTTATGATTAAATTGATGTAGATTCTTTAAAGTAGGAAAACTTTGTAAACTTAAACAAATGAACTTAATTGTTTTTTATGAGTACCCAATAAAGATCTAAAACAAATTTTTTTGTGAGTTTGGTTAGGCTGCTATATATAACCATTATAGATTTTTTTTCATTAGCTTGATATAGAAATTAACCTATTAAATTGAAATCGCAAAATGTGTGTAATTAAATAAATAAAAACTACCTAACCGAACGCACGCTAAATTACCAACTAGTGTAAGTGTCAAATAAGGACAGGACACAAAATAGTACAAGAAATATAGATGAGATACTGAATCCGAGAGAAGAAAAAGAAGAGACAGACTTCAGGGCAGAGGTATTTCTCTTCTATACTCGATACAGAAAATATACGGTAAATTTTGGTACTTTCGTTACTGATAAATAAACATGTTTGTTGCTAGGTAAGTGCTAACGAAGTACGAAGCAATTGCTAAGGCTAAGTTTCACCAAAATAAATTCTATGTAAATGTAACGACAAAAGTCAAAAATGCCAGTTTTATTTTATAAGTTGAATGACTAAATGTACATTTGCCATTTTTTACTTTAATCATTACAATTACTTTAACCGCCACTTTCGTGCAATTCAGCCTAAAATATTCGGAGTGGACAAAAATACACTTGTCAGCAAATTTAATTAAAAAAACTTAACACTAATTATAACAATAATGCGAGAAAATATGACCGCCGCCACGGTCTAGTGGTTAGCTCCGTTTACGTTATATCCGGAGGTCGTGGGTTAGAATCCTATTCATCGCAAAATTAATATTAATTAGTATTTTTTCTGTACTGTCTGGGTGTTTATAATACATAAATTATTTTAGTATCGTTGTTCATACTTAGATGTTCGTAAAACAAAGTAGGTACAAGCCTAGAGCTTAGTTTGTGATCAGGACCAGTGTGCAATTTATTTATTTATTTTAAATTCTTTATTGCACAAAATTGTACATAGGCGAGCTTAATGCCTTAGGCATTTTCTACCAGCTAACCTTTGAGAGAGTGAAATATGCTTAGGGTGCGGAACTTTCGATAGAAGGATAAACATATAATTTTAACAATGATGCATAACAATACTTAAATACTGTATATAATATAATAAATGTAATACATACACATACGTACCATACCAAACAAAAATTGTCACGAGGATCTGGTTTAAGCGTTCAGATAATGAGCAGTGAGCAAGCGTTTAAACACCCCGATGGAAGGGGCTGATCTTATAGTCAGAGGAAGCAAATTCCACTGGCGAGCAGCTGACACCGTAAACGAATCTGAATATTTGGAAGAGATTATATTGTGCAATGTTGCACGTATTATAATAATTAAGATGGCCAATTAATAATGACAGTTCACAAATAATTATTAGATTACAATTCTGATCATTAGCAATAATTTCACGTAATTATTGGTCAACTTTTATGCAAAAGCAAATTAACTACTTAAGTAGGTATAAGTAATTATATGAAGAAATTAATAAAAAATAACGGGATGTCAAGGTAACAACAAAGAAATAATAAAACCACTTTTGCAAGGAAATATTTCTACTAATCTAGATAACTTGTTAAATATAATTAAAATGTCATTAACTTAAATACGTCAGTCAGATACTTAACGTTAATTATTATTTTTATTGTATCATCACGGGTGCCTTACCGGCTAGTCGGTCTCAGGGTTCCCAGAGGTGGATTTTATTTCTAATACTATTCTGATTCTGATATTATGATATTTTCCCGAGCAGGTGGCAGTGATTGTACAGACTCAAAAACCCATCTATAAACAGTTTCAGAATTTGGTATACCTCAACTGGGACCAACAGCTATTGTACTATTTTGTGTTTTTAAGTTTATGTCTACTCAGTCACCAGGACCCTTATTCAACTAAATCAATTGGTTAATATAACTGCAAATCAAAGAGTTAAAATTTGTCATACGAGTATACTATACTAAACGTGATAGGCCCCAGGTAAATAATATTATAAATATTTTAAAAAACTTATTGAGTCCTTGAAGAACACTTTTAGTTAGGACTCAATATTTTTTTTATGAATAAGTATTACAGTTTTCTATTATATATATTTCAGTGGGTCAATAGCTCAAGACCTAAATTAATCACAAAAACAATAATTAATTTAATTCTAAACAAAAATAATACTAATTGATTGAATCAGGCGTTATTTTGCGGAATTCCATTATTTTATATAATATATAGATGTAATATTTACTTTATTGCAAATTCTTCATAAAATAATACTTTCTATGACTACGTAAATCGGTATTTATCCCTGACCTTTCTAACAATTTCTAAGTTATGTTGCTATTATGTGATCATAATAATTAAATTTAGCATTGTCATATCGACACATTGCGCGTACACATCAATTTTACCTACAATTATGCCTACTTAAGCTATGTCAATAATAAAAACACCTAACAAGGTAAATTACAAATGACACCTACAATGTTTTTTTATTGAATCAATTGTGGTTAATATGTGAATTAATACTAATATAAATGCGAAAATGTGTCTGTCTGTCTGCTTGGTCCAGTTTCACGTTAAAACAAATAAACCGATTTTGATAAAATTTGGTAGGAAAATAAATTGAATCCCAAAATTTTAACAGCTACAGAGGGTCAGATATACAGGAGTTTTGTTTTAAGTGGTCTCTTAGGAATAGTTTTAAGATTCAAAAAAGTGTTTTATAAAGCAAAATAAAAAAATCAATTACATTTTAAAATTAAATATTTTGGGGATTTTTTAAAGTTTTAATTGGATTGACTACTTCAAAAAAGAGAATATTTATAAAGCATTATTGGAAAAATAAAATATCATCTCAGCAAATATTTGAAAGGTCTTGAAATTTGGAATATAAAATCAAAACATAAAACAGTTTTTTAAAGATATATGTAAATGCGCGGACACCGCGGAAAAATCTAGTATTATAATGAAATAAGATGCTGCTATTGCTGATGCTGTAGATCTTAGCATTCAATCAGTATTTTGTTTATCTGAAGGTCGCGGGTACAATTCCTATTGTTCTTGATAAACATAGTATAGGCTTATGCCTAGTATGTGACCAGGCAATGTATGTGAAAGCTTCCGTAGTCTAGTAATTGCGCCTTTGACGATGTATCCGGAAGTTATAGGTTCGATGGAGAAAAAAATAGTACATTTTACTGTATAGTTTGACATGGTCTGTCTTTATAAAATATAATATGTATTTGATATCGTTGGTTTTGATCATATAGTTCAAACCTAGAGCTTAATTTGTGACCAGGGCAATATGTATTTAATGTCCTTCAGACCGTGACAAACTGTATAGGAAAACGTACTAATATTTTTTTGCCTTGGGTGGGAATCGAACCCACGACCTCCGGATACTACGCCAAATGTGACAGCAAAGTATACTCCATGTTGGTATCCTCCGGTAGGTGATTGAATGATTATTGACCATGATATTTTTTTTCATTAAAACACGGCATGCGACTTACAAAGTCCATGAATGGGGTCGATCAATAAATTGTTGTTTAACAATATTGATGCCCCCACTATGCCGGCTACTTGAGTCTGGTCGGTCGGCCTAGCGAAGTTATGGAACCTCTCACCTAAAACTTATGACGATGATATAATTAATCAATCGTCTAACATACACAAACACACACCGGCAGAATTAGCGGAACACAAAAAAAGGAAGAATTAATATATCTTTTTCGTAGCGCTGGCCGGTTACATTACTTTTTTATAATTTATTACTTACATAGATTTTTTAAAAACGTCTAATTTGAAAATGTCAAGAGTCATTTTTTAAATTGATTTGTTTTAATTTTTCATACATACATCTTATTCGACTGCTTCGAAGTAGATATTCCGTTTTCGTAAAGTTCATAAATTGAAAAACATTATATTGCAGTTTTATGAGACTTTTGTGTTTTCTTGCTTATTGATAAGTTACGAACATCTAAGTATGCCTGATTTAACGCTATCCGAAATAGACGCGCCTGTATGAGAAGATGTATGAATGTTGAGGAAGCTAGTGAAGTATGTAGGGATCGTACGAAGTGGCGTACATTGCTCTCTGCTTACCCCATAACTGGCATACTGGCGTGATGGTATGTATGTATGTAGAAATCATCAGGGCAGATGAAATGAGAAGAAATGGTCAATCCTACAGATCGATTGAAACAAGACTTCGTCGATCGTTATGACGAGGAGTAAGAGTGAGTGAGCGGACAGTTCGCAGAAGATTCGAGGAAGTTGGTATAGGCTCATTTATACCCGCCAAAGCACCAAAACTTGAGAGACACCACCGCACAAACCGACTATACTTTGCTCGTGAACATCATCATTGGGACTTTGACGAGTGGGGACAGTCTCTCTTTACTGATGAATGTAGAATTCTGTTAAATCAGATTGATGGAAGGCAGCGAGTATGGAGACGCAAAGGAGAGCGTTATTTACAGTCTAATTTTGAAAATACAGTGGCATATGGGGGCGGCTCAATTATGGTCTGGGAGGGATATGTTTAGGAGTTCGCACGGAGTTAGTGGAAGTCGACGGCGGGAATCTGAATGCTGATCGGTATATCAGGGAGATTTTAGAGGAACATGTTGTGCCATTTGCCCCATTTATTGGTAACGACTTCATTTTGAACACGTTTGGGACTTGCTAAAGAGGAGTGTTAAATCAAGAATGCCACCTCCTAACAATCTGGGCGAGCTGAAAAACACATTAGTTGAAGAATGGCATAGGTTGCCCCAAGAAGTCATTCGCAGCATGCCCAGACGGATGGAAACCTTAATCAGGGCACGGGGGGACACTCGTTATTAAACATTCATTTAATTAATTTAAACCCTCATAAAATCTAAAATTTTCAACTGTTTCTCTGTCACTAAGAAATCTAAGAAAAATGCATGTTGTTAAGTTTTTTTTTTCATTCAACTTTAAGTATGGTGTTGCAAATTAATGTCAAAACATATTAATTTAATTGTTGTTTCATGTATAATTATTATTTGTTTAAAAATAAAGCTAAATATTTTATATTCTCCCTTATGTTTTGTGTTCCGCTAATTCTGCCGGTTAATTCTGCTATTATGTGCGTACATGAATGGTCAGTTTTAGCTTAGATTATCTATAACGTAGTAAGTAATAGTATTGGTGTTACGTATGCGACAAAACATTTCTATATAATGAACATTCGACAAGTACCTAAACAATTAAACATAATTCCGACGCTGTTGTCTCTAAAGCAAAAACGAAAGGCCGCGGTTACTTAACAAGCAATCCACTGACCACTATAATACATGATGGATTACATTACTTTTTCAATGATTAAACAATTTGTCATTCAAGTGTATGTATCGCGCGATGTAATTAACACAGACAATTCGCTAATGTGCCGTCAAATCAACTGTCTTTGACTTGACGTAATTAGCAGTAAAAGCGCTGTCAAATTAGACCATTAACTTTGTACCGTAACTGAAATGACATTTTTTGCTGTATGTACCCGTAGTATAGTTTGGGTAACTTGATTTTTTTTTTAACAATTAAAAAAGTATAAATATATTTAATATAAGTATTAAGGTAGCTGAGTAGGTTAGACCGTATAAACCGCACTTTTGTCACGGGTTCAAACCCTGCGGCTATATTCTGTTCCTTTTAAAGGCAACGTTAGATTGTCAAAATAAAGAAATCCTTTATGTACAATTGTCACCGCACGGAATGCTAAAAACTGTCAAAGCAATAGCACCTGTAACACAAGGGATCAAAGTGCTTGTCTTTTTTGTTATTGTTGTTGCTGATTGTTCAATGTCATTTATAAAGGATTTCGTAATTTTGACAAGCTAACGTTTCCGTTATATAAAACAGAATATGTCCGCTGGTGTGTATCAATAAGTTTTTTAATAAAATTGTTAACCAACATCACAATAAAAAAATATGCATAGTTATACCAACTTAACTTTGAACTAAAAGGTCTCTTCACTGTCGTTTTTTAAATGAACTGAAAGGAACATAGCGAGCTTAATCTTTAAAAAAAATAAACTTCCAGGCATTTTGTGAACCGATATTAAATTAACCGGAGTTAAGTTCTGTTCAAACACACGCGATAATGCGGACTGTCGTTAACGAGCGATTAAAACGCATTATTTTACAAGCCTAGCACTTTCATAAAACATCCGATAGCGACGGCGACATCGCGCGGTTTTGAAGCATGCTTTTTAATACGGCCAATTCAACACGACCTCACTACCTGTCACACACAAGTACACTTTCGCTTGCAAATTTTCCAGTTCGAATGCTGAAGCAGTCATGGTTGTATTGCGTAACCCACGGGTCGGTAAACGTTACTAATGATTATTGTAATAGCATTCTAATCTGAATGAGGAACGGGTGACCGTCGAGAAAGCTAGCCTCATCTTAGTTGGGAGCCTGGGGTGTAATATAAATAATACTGTCCTTAGAGACTTTATATATAGAGTTTGGATGAAGCTAGCCTCATGTGAGTTAGAAGCCTGGGGCGTAATAATACTGTTTCTTAGAGACTTTATAGTCTATGAGAGTATGTATAAAGCTAGCCTCATTTTAGTTGGGAGCCTGAAAAAATAATACCGTTATACTACTGACTTCATAGAGTCTTTTGAAATATGGATGGAGCTCCTCATGTGAGTTAGGAGCCTGGGATGTAACATAAATAATACTGTTCTTAGACACTTTATAGAGTATATTTGAGTATGGATAAAGCTAGCTTCATCTTAGTTGGGAGCCTGGGGTGTAACATAAATAATATTGTTCAGAGACTTCAGAGTCTATTGGAGTATGGATGAAGCTACCCTCATCTTAGTTGGGAGCCTGGGGTGTAACATAAATAATACTGATCTTAGAGACTTTATAGAGTATATTTGAGTATGGATAAAGCTAGCTTCATCTTAGTTGGGAGCCTGGGGTGTAACATAAATAATATTGTTCAGAGACTTCAGAGTCTATTGGAGTATGGATGAAGCTACCCTCATCTTAGTTGGGAGCCTGGGGTGTAACATAAATAATACTGATCTTAGAGACTTTATAGAGTTTATTTAAGTATGGATAAAGCTAGCTTTATCTTAGTTGGGGGCCTGGGGTGTAACATAAATATAAATTTAAGATGCTCTTACAGGACAAAGAGACCACCTCCCACATTTTTTTATACTTCCACACATATTGCTATAGTTCAAAGTAAGCGCTTGGCTTGTACTATGTGTAGAAGAAATAAATAATAGTAATACATAGTTATCTATATTTTAAAATAAAACCATAGCAGAAATACATACTATATAATATTAATTGCCTTTAGTAGAATTCAACCCACAACCTCTCAATACAATGCCAACAGCATAACCACTAGACTGGGCCTTATTCTAAAATGAATTGGATATTGAGGGCATAACTTGATACATTTTGTATGGGAAATAATTCCAATCTCCGGGGTTTTTATATAAAAATATAGAGAAAGTCATGTCCATACTATTTTTAAATGAAGTTTAGGTATAATTGCACCCAAATTTCTGTTCACTACTCATACTTGGATTTATCCACCCTTATTGTGTTTGTATTAACATTTAAATTGAATTGGCTTACAATATATTAAAACTGAATCTTTTAAAATGATGGCCAGACCTAGGTTTTAATATATCAGACCCTAAATTGCACCCTTGAAAAGCAATGAATAGCAGGCTTTAACAGGTTTATTTTTTGTGATAAGAGACTGGTACAATCCCCAGTGTACAATAACCAATGAGTTATGTTTATTGACTATACAATTATAGTGCCTCAGAGAGTAAGTTAAAATCACAGGTTCAATCCCCAGTGTGCCAACAACCCATAGGTATTTTCTATGACTTATTACATTACCTTAGAACATCAGTCTGATTCCACCAATACCATCTGTTAAAATTGTACAATGTAAAAAATATATAAATAAATCAAAAAAACATTTACATAATATTTCTCTAGCTTTCTCTACTATATTTGCTGTTATGTGCAATGAATGGTGAATCATTACTTTCCTTACATACAAAGTTAAATCAATATTTTATTTTTTTAAGAAGACAAATATTATAAAATTATCTTCAAGGATGTTAATTTTTACATATATATTTACGTAGTCACACAAGAATAGTTAAACCCAAAGAGAGAACATATTGACATCTATTAGTAGTTTAAACTATGTTTATTTATAGATACTCAAATAGTTAATTACCTTGCAGTTTTAAAACATACAATATACAAACAATAACAAATGTTTAATTTTGTCAGTGTGACTAATAGTTTTTTTTTTTGAAGTATGGCATGTATCATTTTATTTACTTGATAGCAGGTAGACCTGCAAAGTTCATAAATGGGGTTGATCAACAGCAATGATCACTCCCAGTGTTCAAGATCAACATAAACAAAGTGAAGATAAACATGCTTGGCCGGTTATTCAGTTAGTGATCTACCAGTTAAGCCACCACATATTTTTAGTTGTTGGTCCAACCGACTCAGACACAACATATTTTAATACCAACTGGGCCTTATGATGGTTTAGTAATAAAAGTTATCTATGAAATGCCTCTGTTCTGTTCTAAATATTTGGTGTAGAGATGCACCAAATATTTAGTTAATTTGCTAAATAATTACAGAATATTTAAATAGTATTGTTTTAGGATCTATTCAATTTTTCAATGAAACAAGTAAGTTAACCTTCTGTAAACATAAGATTAAAATAAGAAATCAACAATTCAAGTTTTATTAAAATAAATATCATCATGGGTGGCTTATAGTGTCTGAGACCGCCTAGACAGCCTCAGGGTACCCAGCGGAAGGGCTTTTAATCCCACCTCGTCGTAGCCGATGGTATGAGTCTACATCGAAAAAGTGGCTAGCTTGTCGCAATGTTAGTTTAGAGTCAATAACCCATCAACAACCAGTTTCACAAGTTGGTATAGTGAAACTGGAACATCTTTACATGTTTTCCGATGCACTATAGTAGTGTTGTTAAACAATTGAACATAAATTTTTGGATTAAAAACTCGTTGGTACAAACCAGGGCATTGTACAGCAGCCGTGATAATATATATCTATACTAATATTACAAAGCGGAGGAGTGTGTTTGTTTGGTTGAACAAGCTAATTTAACTACTGGTTGGAATTGAAACATTCCTTTAGTGTTGAATAGCGCATTTATCAAGGAAGGCTTCTGCTCCTATTGCTATATGTTATGTATAGACATAACATCACGCAACAACCAATAGGAGCGGAATAACAATGAAAAAGATTGCAAAAACAGGGAAAAATTATTCCTTTTGAGTTGTTGAAAGTTTTGCAGACAAAGTTATTTACAGGTACAGCTATTATATAACAAAAATACATCTAATGAACTTTATTTGTTTCAGATATTTCCAAATTTTTCAAACTGTAAACTTGAGTTATCAAAATATTTAAAAAATAAATATATAATCAAAAATTAGCGTCTAAGTAAAACTTTAATCCATTTCCAAAAAACATGTTTGTTTTCTGACACTTATATTTTGACAACCATGTAGGTTCATTCATGTAATAAATGGATGCAATTTCCTACAAGTGCACAATGTTATCAAATGTTGTTGATATTTGTTATCAATATAATAACTAATAAAACTTGAGTTTCCTGAAAACACAGTATAAACATATACCTAGTAAAATAAAAACATGATAATAAAATAATGAGTAATTTGCTATTTCACGCTTCATAACCTATGCAAGTGCATATAGAAGATTGATCAATGCAAACTGCTTTCACTTTACATTCCACACAATTCATGTATGAAATATGTGTCAGTAATGAAAATATTTATGTAAAATCATATTATATGCATATATTAATTTATGAAATACTGTAAATTTCAAATACTACTACTGATACATACCTTAGTACTAAATATAAAAATATATTGTTAATTGTTGTTGAAAAGGAAATATGCAACATCTGGTGCAAATGAAATCGTAAACCTATCCAAGTGTGGAACTATTGCATAAAGATTACTCACGGTTCAGCCTCTATAGATTGCAGACGAGCGACATAGTTCGAAGGAATATAGCCCTCCTGTTTAGTTTTCTTGCTTCTAGCTAACCACCAGTCCCCCTGTGTGTCGTTAAGGATCTCCAGATGTTCACCCTTCCTAAAACTAAGATCCTCGTCTGTCCTAGCATCGTAATCATAAAGGGCAACAAATATTCGGGTGGGAGAGATTTCACTAGGGTCGGGCCTTTGATTCACCGCTGATCGTATAGGATCGGGCGGCGGCGTTGGCACTGGGGTTTGAAATTGTCTAGTGTCTTCTTCATGTGGATTGACTCTTTCATTCTTGTTCTTAGAATCCTTTTCTGCAGTGCTACTAAAACAGTTCCCCATTTTAGTTTCTCTTTACAAGGTGAGACTGGTATCACTGTTTTGATGAAAACACACACTTTGATGAATTCCAATAGATCTCTAAAGTTTGTAAACGAATAACCATTTTACATTGTCACATAAACAGTCAATAAACTAAAATTAAACGATATTTCTAATGTAAACAAAGAATAAAAATCCCCGTCAAGACAATATTGTGCACGGCCATTTTGTAGCATCATAAACAAACTAAACAAACGTAGACAATATAGATAGAGGTGGCAAGTTAAGTTTAAATATAAAAAAATAAAAAAAACAATATAAATGGATTAATTATACATTTAATAAATATTTATTTAAGAATACAAAATAAAATAAATAATAATAGAAAAATATAAAGTTTTATAGTGACATCTATTGTGTAATAACTAAACTAGTACAACATCAACTAAAGATTATTCGAACGTGTTCATTTATTTTACCCTAGATGGCGCTTTAAATTTATGACAAATTCATAGAAGGGCAAAATAAATGCGAATGTATTTTAGGAGGCGCTTTACTTTACGTGGGCGCATTCCGACCTCAGCATCGCTGCCACGGATCGCTGGTTTTTTTAGCCTTTTAACTTTATTTTTGGTAACAGGATTGAATAAAGCGAACCTATTGGTTGTTGCTCACGTATACGTAAATAAATAAGTTTCTACAATGCGCAAACCCATGGTAGAGCCTCAGTTTTGCATTTTATGACTTTGTTTTTAAACACGGTAAGGTTCACGGGCGTAGCCAGGATTTAGTATATATGGGTTCAAGCTTAGTTTAATTTTGTGGGGAAAAAAAACGTCAATATCACCTACAGACAGTCAAATATAAGTTGGCGTTCCAGTGGCGGCGCCTCCTACGCTGTTGTTTTTTTATGTATATTTTTCCTACATCTCACTAGAAAAAAAAAATCTGATATGTTTGCATTTTAATTAATTGGTAGGTTTTCTAAATCTGGGTAGGTATTTAACCCGTCAAGCGTCCAGCGCCGCAAACCCGTACTTCGTTTTTTGGCCACACGCCAACTTATATTTGACGGTCTGTATTATACAGGGTGAATTTGAAAGGATGTACTATTCAGGGCCGTGTTCGGAAACTAACACTTTAACACTGGGTAATGTCACTACAGTATATGCATCTCTTGTTCTCTAAGCATTTTCAATATTTTTATCGCACTCTGTGACACTACCCGGTGTTAAAGTGTTACGTTTACGAACACGGCCCAGGGTGAATTTTTCAAGTGTGCCTTCAAGGCCAAATCCTAAACTACAATAAATATCTAAAAATGCTCAGAGGAGTCACGGGGCGGATTTTGATAAAAACTGAAACTGATTCATTGGATTTTTGAAAAAATAATTCTCCTAGCCGGGAATCGAACCGGTTGTTTTATAATAATAAGTCATGCTGTATTATTGCACCAGCTGATAGTGTCGCTTATAAGGATCAAATTCTGGTAAGTAATATTAAACGGTAAACTAAAGGAAAGTGCTCATTTTTAATTAAAAAATAATAAAAATATCATACTTTACCACCGTCTACTTTACCAACTAATCGAATTGTTTAAAAGAATGCTCTTCAAAACCCATGCTCATTGAAAACAACATCATTTTAAAAAAAATAAACGTAAGAAAAAATAAATGTATTAGTTAGTTTAAAAAAAAGCATATTATCTTTAAATTAATCCGTTTACAGTTTAATATTACTTACCAGAATTTGATACTTATAAGGGTCACTATCAGCTGGTGTAATAATACAGCATGACTTTTTTTTTTCAAAATCAACAGGTTCGATTTCCGGTAAGAGAATAAATTTTTCTAAAATCTAATTATGCAGTTTTGGTTTTTATCAAAATCGGTCCCGTGACTCCTTTGAGCATTTTTCGATATTCCTTGTAGTTTAGGATTTGTCCTTGAAGGCACACTTGTAAAATTCACCCTGTATATACAATGGATATATTTTGGGCTAATACGAGGTTCTGCTGATCAAATCAAACAACTTTTCCTATGGAACCTATGTGTCGCAAATGAAAAAATTTTTTGGCTACCCCATACAAATTGGTAATTTTAACATTACTAGTTTGTATGGTGAAGGCATTTTTTTTTATTTGCGACATATGGTTCCATAAGTACATTTGTTTGATTTGATCAGCAGAACCTCAGTACCCCTAGTGTGAGTTTTCTAACTATTATTTTGCGTTTGAGTTAACTAAAGTTTGTATGCGAAATAGTTCAGCGCTCCGAGCGGAAATTTTGAGAACTGAAAATGCGAGCGTGTGATTGGTCACAATGTTAACGCAGTAGTATAGTTAACGCGAAAGTAAATGTTAAAAAACTCACACTAGGGCTACAGATCCTTTTAAAGTCACCTTGTATATAGTAACGCCTTATGTCTCTTATATTGCCCGTGGTTTTCAATTGTAACACATAATTTTATTGTACATAAAATGAACTATATTTTTTGCGGAAATCTTAGCTATGTATTTGCTACCGAATATGTATTAGAGAATTCATTTGTTTCACATAGAAAAAAGAAATATCCGATTAATTGAGTGCTTTGCAATCTCTTGGCAATAAAAAAATCTATGCCCATGCCTACTATAAAGTATTGCTCGGATTAAAAGTCGTTGCTTATCCTGAGCCATTGTTTGGAACTGTACCTACTGTTAAAATTTAGTTTTCATATGCAGTTTGACAGTCCGAAGCATTGGCTAAGCATTAGCAATGGCTTAGCAACGACTATTAATCCAATCATTAGAAATAACGTACCTTTTTTATAGTACAGTTTTTTAACGTACAGTTTTGTTGGTTACCTGGACACTCTGATATATCGGAGAATGAAATTGTTAAATCACCAATTAATATATAGGTTTAAAAAAAAAAAAATTAATTAGAATTTTAATTATTTTTATTTCTAATGTTATAATCCTATTGTAATTTTAAAGTGCTCTTTACAGATTTATTAATGTCTATTAAACTTTTAACGTAATTATTAAACGTTGGGTTATTTCATTAAATGCAACTAGAACGATAGAGGGAAAATGGTAGCAGACATAAATCTAGTACCTACAACACAAACCTGGTTTGATAAATTGCCTAGATTCCCCGAAAGATCATTTATTACCACTCTATGTCGGTTAAGAATCGGTCATTGTAAATTTTCTGCTCATCTTAATAGTCTTAAGAAGGACTTAGCTGAAATTCCCCCTGTAAATTTTGGAAAAATGAATTTTGTGAAATCCAGCACCTAATGTTTATTTGTAAAAAAAATCGATGCCGAGATTATTATTATTATTTGCAGGATGTTTAGATATAAGTATTAAGTTTTGTTCCAAATTCTGTACAAGTTATGCTGAAATATCAAAAATTGTAATAGATACATTAATTTATTCATTATACTGTTGGTAGTCTATAGACTATGAATGTCTATTGATTTATGAATGGTTTCAATGTTTGTATTTAATGGAATAGCATGATTCTTCTTTTCTTATATTAATGTAATGTTGATTTTTTTTTCTTTTATTTCTAATTTAGCCAGATAAGTTATTTTGTAAATTACTTTTAAATTTAATTGATTTTTGTGACTTTGTAACTACCCATTTACGTAGCTGGACACCGTTAATTAAATAGTTAACTTAGTTAATCCCTAATCCGTTACTAAATAAGTTAACTTAGTTAAAAGTTAAAGCGTTACATTACAGAAAAGTTAACGCTAATCGTTAATCCGTTAACACGTGATACAAATTGCATCTTCTTATAAAAACTGTTGATTCTGGAAGGTTAGAAACAAAAAAAAAATGGGTATAATTATTAGTGTATAATAAAGTGTGTAATATAGGCATGTTTTTTCATTGGATTTTTTTTAGTTGCGTTCTGTACCCCTAGTGTGAGTTTTCTAACTTTTACTTTACGTTAAAGTTAACTAAAATTTGTATGGGAAATAGTGCAGCGCCTCAAGCGGAAATTTTGAGAACTAAAAGTGCGAGTGTGTGTTATTTTGAAAGTTAAAATAGTTAACTTTACAACTGCGTTCACGTTAGGTTGACGATTTTGCACCATTTTGCGAGTGTGAGTGACGGTTTTGACAGTACATCTCGATTAACGCGGTTGTATAGTTAAATTTTGTTGTCACTGGCAATTGTTCGGTGAAAACGATTACTTAAAAACTTTTTTAAATCATTCTTTTCTTCTCTCATCATTTTTCGGTAAATTAAGTAATAGTAATTATGACGGCCAGATTATTTTTTGCTTGGAGGTTGTTGGATGAAGCTGCACGGCAAGACTACCGAAATAATATAACAAAATTTCGTGCAAAGTCTCGTGCAGCATTTGATCCTTTGAAAGATCTATCCGAGAGAGAATTTAAGAACAGGTACCGCCTCAGCAAGCAGGCCTTTAAATTCTTATGTGATGAATTAAAAAGCTTAACAAGTTTAAAATCTTCTCAGCGAGTCAGCTTAGAAGTAAAAGTAAGTGTTTCCAAGTTTATTGTTTTGAAACCCAGCCTACAAGGCAGGTGTCAATGCGAGAGGCATTCCTTCAAAGTTGGTTTTTATTTACACCTCTAATTTAATTCTATTCTGAATTTTCACTAAAGAACTTTATTGAGGTGTTGATATAAACTTAATAAAAGAGTTTCATTAGTTGGTATAGTGAAAATAGGCCAAACAGCTTAACATCCCTCTGAGGATCAATTGTTTAGTGTTGTCATATATATATTCATATTTTTTTAAACTAAACTCATAATTGTTACACACCAAGGTTGAACCCTAGACCTAAAACCTACTTATATTTGTTCAATGCTTTTAAGTATCAATAGTAAGTATATGTATAATATTTATTTTATGACTTGATTGTTTTCATTTTGGTAGATCTTATTATCTACAAAAAACATAGTTATAACTTATAACTATGTTTATAACTTATAAGTAGGTAATTTACATTTTTTTTAGGTTCTCACTGCACTTTTTTTTTATGCTTCGGGTTCATACCAGCGGCCTGTGGGAGTTGCCAAAAATTTATCACAAAAAATGTGCAGCATATATATAGATGAGGTAACAAAAGCGCTCATCCATCCAAGTATGCTTCAAAAATATATCAAATTTCCTGCCACTCCTGCTGCAAGGCTAGCAGTTAGCCAAAAGTAAGATTTAAAATATATTTATAATAAATAACATGAACTTTTAATGAAAATAATATATAATTTCAAAAGGTTCTTATTTTGACATATACTTATTGTTTATTCTAGATTTTTTGCAAAAAATGGAATACCCGGGGTTGTTGGATGTATTGATGGTAGTCATTTCAGGATTTTTGGCCCTCCCAGAGAGCAGGAACATATGTTTTACTGTCGTAAACACTATCATTCCATTAATGTACAAATGGTTAGTTAACAATTATTATTACCTTTATAATTAACTATAAAAAAGGTTTTTGTTGTATTACTAACCCTCTCTCATTACTTAAATACTCACATTCCACTATCATGAGTCTTACTTCCTCATAGCATTAATTGTATACTTAAGTGTGAGGTAGGTGTCAGTGTGTGTATTTTGAGTGCCTATCTATGGCTGTGTGTATGTGTATATGTAGGTATATAAATGTATTTACCTGTATATATTTATATTAGTTACATAATAAGTGTGGCCTGCTTTAGTTATATAATATGATGACATTGTTAGGTATAATAATTATTATTATTAATGTGCAATAATAATGAACTAAATGTAATATCCTTTTTATTTTGTACATGTACATGACATTTTGTATTGCTAGTTTTAATTTCAAAACCTCATATATGTCATAATCATTTTGTGTAAGTTTGAGATATGATTGTGTAATTGTACTATGTACATATCATATGTATGTATCATATGTTCTATGGATGGGATCCTGGAGACCTCAAGCACAGAGCAAAGCCTATATAAGCTACAGTCTCACACAATTTATAACACCAATTTAATGTGTTTGAAAAAAAAAATTAAGATTTATTTTTTATTATTATTGTCACTATGGGGCAAAATCTCAGTCAGTCAGAGGTAAAAATCACACTTTTTTATGTAGGTATCAAGGAAATATATGTAATAGATGATTGATTTATTGCTCTACACAGAGATAAAGTAGACTAGTAGAAAATCCTGAAGTGATTTATTAGTTATATTACACTTTTTTACAGGTATGTGATTTATCTACTAGATGGTAAGCAGTCCTACAAAATCCATGGATGGACTTGATCAATAAATTGTTTTTAACATCATTGATCACAATGGAGGCTAAATAATGCATTATAAAATGGCCCGTGACGAAAATATGCATAACTCGTCTTCTCTATATATATAATAGCTCCGCATTGCTGAAAAGAGACTACCACCTTGACAAGAAATTAATGCAATAGTCTCCTTAAAATCAATGAACCCGAATCATGACTAGGTTATTTGAAAGTTTGATCGGTCTAATGAAGTTTACCTTTGCTGCCATAATATATAATTATTTACCTATAGGATTACATTATATTAATTACAAAGACAAAGGTCATAATTAAAATATTATATTACTTATTAAGTTATATTTTTACAGATTTGTGACAGTGATTGTAGGATCCTGAATGTAAACCCAAAATTTGGAGGAGCTAACCATGATTCATTTATATGGGAAAATAGTTTGGTTAACAATTATATTCAAGGACTACATCGAAATGGAGAAATAGTTTGGCTTTTAGGTAATATTTATAAATATGTAAAAACTAATGATATATATACGTGGTAGCCGAGTTGAATAGAACTTCGACTTAAAAACATTTAGGTCCCTGGTTTGAAAAATGAGTTTTTAATTAAAAAATGTATGTACATTTGTTTGACAACACCACTATAGTGCCTCGGAGAGCACGTTAAGCTGTCGGTCCCGGTTTCACTATACCAACTTGTGAAACTGTTTATAGACAGGTTATTGAATCTACCCAAAACATCGCTACAAGCTAGCCACTTGTTCGGTGTAGACTCATACCATCGGCTACGACATGGTGGGATTCAAACCCCTCCGCTGGGTTCCCCGGGGGCCTTCTAGGCGGCCTCGGGCGCCGTAAGGCACCCGTGATATATGTATGTATGTATGTAAAAACTGATTTACTTTATTTTGTCAATTCTTAATAATATCTTTTTTAGGAGATTCTGGATATCCACAACGGCCCTGGTTGATGACACCAATTTTACATGCAGTACCTGGAACACCTGAGGCGCGTTATAATGATAAACAAATCCGAGCCAGAGTTGTCATTGAAAACACATTTGGTAGATTAAAAAATCAATGGCGCTGCCTAAATAAAGACCGAGTACTGCACTATAAGCCCGTCAAATGTGCTCAAATTATCCAAGCCTGTTGCATACTATATAATATAGGCATGGATTTTGGGTACATACAAGAGGGAGATATAGTCCTAGGTATTTTGTTATTTTTATATACCTACTTGCCAAAAGATGACAGTAATTAATTTTATTATAAAAAACTGTTAAGTTTTGAAATGATAACTAAAGTAACATTTTTAACATCATAAAACTTTGGTTGTATTTAGATTTTTTATAAAGAAACTCTAATAAGGATCGAGTAAATAATATTTGCACCTACAAAACCTTTTTATTTTTTTAAACTTGCATATCACTGAAAATAACATTAAGATGTTTTTAGACATTCAAGTTTGTAAATCCAATTTCTGGCTTATTTAGTGGTGCCAAACAAGCCAACTCAAAACTTATTTATTAAATCTAAAATATATTCATATTATTTTCTCAAACCTTACATAAAACAATTTTAAGAAAAGCAACATATTATGTGGGGTTTTTTCTAATGTTATTTTTTATAAATTTTAGATAATGCTGATTTCCAAGAGGTGTACAGGGAGTCTGGGGCCAATAATACAACTGAGCTACTCAGAGGGAGGGCGATGAGGGATCAGTTGGTTCGCAGATTGGCCTAATACATACTTATAATGTGGGGATCTGCGGCAGATATTGATACTATATTCATTCAATAGAAGAGGGCCATTCATTCCATACAACATAATATCTCAATATTTTATGAGAATTTATTGTACATCAAGAAAAACTTAAATAATGTTTAGTAAAAATGGCAAAAGATACAATTTAAACGTAAGAAACTAAAATTGATATACAAAGTTTAGACTAAAAAAAGGAAAGAAATGTTTCATTATTAACAGTATAAGGTTATTTAATAAATTACCTAAAAGCATTAACTTGCGTGTAAATTTTAAATTTGTACAAAACATCAAAATTGCTTAATATAGAGTAAAAGACTATGATATAGATGTTTGGAACTGTTCAGATTTGCAATTGAGGTCTCGCACTAGTAAATTGGCTTACATTGTAGGTTTTTATTTACAATAAATATTTAAGGAGTGGATATGATCGGTGAAGTTGGTCGCCTTGGTGGCTCTCTTGTATGGCAGATAATGATTGACAGGTCAATGGAATCAGCTAACCACCTAGTCTTACACTAGTTGGATATGTAGTGTGTGTTCGGTTCAGTAGTAATTTTCATATTAAGATTCCCATTCCATTGTGTTTAAGTCCTAAATCTGATATTGAGGTATAATAAATATTTATCGTTCTTTTGTTAATGAATAGCTAGCTGCCTAACCAAACGCACTCTAAGACCTCAGTGTAAAACTTTTTTTTTACTATTCATAAATATCTGTAAAGATTTACATGAAATAAATAATTTTGACTTATGTAAAGTAATACTTTAGTAATACTGCAATAATTAATTATAACATCATTTACTATTATTACATTATGTAACTTTTTACCTTTGTTTAATAGCTATGCTCCTCTGTTGATTTGTGTAAAGTACCAGAGTTTTTTAATCGCTGATAACTTTTTCTCAGTTACTTTTCTTTTTTTACAGTTAGTGTTTACACTCTTAAAATACCAATCCATATACCTTTATATATTATTATGTTTTTGGTTACTTACCTTATATTAATTATAAATATTTAAGACATGGTTATAAACATATGATTGGTGATATTGATTAGGTAGTATTTTTCTTATTAAGATTTCAATATAAGAAAAATACAACAAACAAACAATGTTGTTTAATTTCTAAATCTGATATTGAGCTAATGAAAAATTTTCATCATTCTTTTGGTAATGAATAGCAGCCTAACCAAACGCACTCGAAGACCTCTTTGTTAAACTTTTTTAAATATTTAGTTTAAAACCTTATTGTGTAAGCTATGTTTAATTGTTATTCTGTTACTTTCTATGTTATTTTATTTCATTTTATTTCATTGTGATGTATATACTTAATTTTAAGTGTACTAATACTCAAATTATATTTAAATACATTTTCTTAAATAATTAGATATGTTAAATAAAACAATAAATTTTAAATTATTATTTTTTATTTAGATATTTTTCTATAACATCCACCATCCTATTTCCGATAGCCTGCCACTGCATTTGCGTCTGAATCTCCATCTCCCTGATCCTTATAATGTCGCGATGCTGCTCGATTTTGAAACGCCGCCACTCTTCATCGCTGTGAAGGTACTGTTCGGCAACATGTTCGACTCGAGGTCTACGCCTTCGAGTACTACCAGCAGCTCGAACACCACCACGGCTGGTGCGAGGCGATTGGCCTGAAGGCGACGGGGTTATCAATTGCTGAATACCTACATAAAATAAATTATAAAGATATTTGTCATAACCTAATTACAACCAAAGGTATGGAGACTAATAATGTAATTAATGGTACACTATTCAATGTTTCATTCATAAACAAGCATTAGTTCGAAATCTCATGTGTGGAAGAATCGGTTTGATATTTTTTTCTGTCATAAACTGTTAATCAAAATTATATATTTTCCTGTATTTCCTCTATCTTGATTAGATCAATAACAATTGTGAGTTAATCAAAAAAAAATATATATACCTTCATTACCATGTGGCTCAGCTGTGGCATTACAGCTGGCTTGAGCAGCAGTCGCATGTGGCTGGGGAGATGAAGGTTCATATGCTTCTTCAGTACCATAATCTACACAATGAATTAAGATTTTAAGTCCAGTTTCACTTATTAGTTACTTTAGATGGAAATGTATCTAGGTAAAATAAGAATGTAGAAGTTCTATAGTGCAGTCACAATACTAAGTTCTATGGTGGGTCAAAAATCAATTAGCAACATTAGAAAGTTCTAGTATTGATTCCACTTTTAGGGTCCTTTGTAATAAATGGTATATTTTAAGAAAGGACCAAAATGGTCTATATTCTGCAAAACAACCAGACAATGACAATCTGTACAATTACAGTGAGTGAGATTCGAACCCACAACCTAACAGAAGAAAACCTTTCCATTCACATTGAATTTAAGTGATTAGACTCAATTACTAATTCATATTTTGTGTAATTACTTACATATTTATAATATTAAACAAAAATATAAAGTGAATAAAATAAGCCAACCTGCTATTACAAAATTATTCATTTCGTTGTCCGAAATTTGCAGAACTGGTACTAAGTTTGCAGCAGCAAGCTCTTCCTGTAAAATCACCACTACACTTAAGCTTTTTAAATTAGCTAAATAAATATATACAAATATTAAACAACATCTAAATAATATTATGTAGGTAAAGACATTTATTTTCCATAAGAATTTTACAAAATTCACTTAAAATGTATAATATTAAAGTTGGTACTTCATATGTAGTATCATTGAATAATTGCTTAATATTACCCAAATAATTAATAAATCAATAATTGACAATGATAATTAAATATATTGGTCTGGCCTGGACGGATAGGGCAGTATGCAACCCTAATAAACTGAAAGGCAGTTATTTCATGCCGTTTTATTCCTATCACAAATTATTCCATTTGGGTAATAATTATTAAAATTCTATAGTGGGTTAAAAAACATGACTAGTTGTTTCTTGTACAAAGTTATATGATGGGTCAAATCTATTACCTATATCATCTGACCTTGGCTACTCTAGTAGCAATCTGGTAATGCAATATATATTTTTTTCAAATTAACTTACCTGCTCGAAGGCACCCTCATTGACAACATTAAATCCTGTTGCTACTTGGTGACCCAAAATTGCCAACACCCTTTCTTCTAAGGGTGTGAGCTTGGTATGAACTGCAGGCCCACCACCTGTACCACTAGCTGCCCGGTTTAAACGGGCAGCCTTTCTTTTGGTATTATTTTTGAAATCACTCCACACCTTTAATTAAATAAAATGTATGAGTAAGCAGACTTGAATGAGTAAGAATAAGTACCTACAAACTATATAGCTGAATATTATAATACAATCAATATCAAAAATTAGCTGGTGGAAAATTCCTGACATTATGTCATCTGATTTTTATTTGATGCAATAAAATATCTATGAGAAGAGAAATAAAATGTACCTTTTTCCATTTTTCTGCTGTGCGAGTTTCGCCCGTCGTATCATTATTTAATATTTCCTCCAGCTTCTCCCAGAGTTGGATAGCGGTAATTCTACCTCTGGAAGTCGCTGAAGGCTTGTTTAAATCGCCATGTCTACAAAAAAAATTAAAATAAAATAGTTTTCATTGTGATTAATTTAATTTTGATAAACGAAATATACGAATAACTTATTTCACTTGTTACTTAAACTGTTCCATGAAGGTTACTAACATGTCAAATTGCGTAACGCTTGTTCTTTTCATTTTGTACTAAATAATTTAATTTAATTTAAAAATGTTATTCGTTCGTCAACCAACATTCACTTAAATCAAAAACAAAATAAATCGACTTTTGAATACTTATAAACCTTCATATTAAAGAAGTCCGACATCATTTGGGACTGTGATAAAAAATAACACCTTTACAAATTGTTCGGATTACTATTAAAAGTATAAGTATATAAAGATAAGGTAACTGCAGGCAACATACAAAATAAATAACTAACTATTTCCGGCGTGAGTAAACTCAAGTTTGATAGTAAAATAAAATGAAACTCGCACTCGCAAGTTGACAATATACTTAAAGTAAAAAGTTAAATCGATTAACGCCGTAGTAAAGTATAAATAAAACTCACACTAGGGGTACTGTACCCCTAGTGTGAGTTTTCTAACTATTACTTTGCGTTTGAGTTAACTAAAATTTGTATGGGAAATAGTTCAGCGCTCCAAGCGGAAATTTTGGGAACTAGAAATGCGGTCGTGTGATTGGTCAAAATGTTAACGCGGTAGTATAGTTAACGCGAAAGTAAACGTTAAAAAAACTCACACTAGGGCCACTGGACGAAACACTACCGTCAAAATCCCTAACTTCGCCTACATTTTGACACATTATTAAACTTTACGGCTAAATTTATAACTTATTGCTGCAACACTTTTCTAAATAATATTTGTTTAAGACTTAGCTCCACCTCTAAATGAAAAACGAAGTTCATTTCAGTCCTTGGTAAATGGCTTTTCGCTTTGCGCGTAATTCTGCCAATGTCTAGTTATAGAGAAGGCACGAAGGAGTAATTAATGTAAAATTAAAAATTAAAAGATTTTAGATACCCAGAAAGAATTGGTAACTAATATAAGTCAATAATCATATAAATAAACATTTATTATTTAGACAAAACAAGACTTCACAGGGGCCAATATAAACACAACACAGGACATCACACAGATCTGAAAAAGAAACATATATTATAGATAAATATAAGGGATTTAAATTTAAATCCTATCATATATTTGGAATAAACAGTTATAGGCCCATTACTTGGTATATAAAATAGCAGCATAATTATTACTATATATAAATAAGTTGAGAGGGGGAGTAGTTTAAAATTTTACTTTGATTATTTTAATATGTTTGGCTAAAGCCCCGAATCCAGAGAAGCTGGACAGGGTTAGCAAAGTATTTATGTTTGTAGGACGGGGGGTATCTGGAGGAAGTATATCATAAAGGGAGCAAGGATAATTAGGGCAGCTAAAAAATATATGATCCGGGGTTCCCAGATCTGTACCACAGTCGCACAGAGCACTTTCCCTAACTTTAATTTTATACAGGTGCACAGGAGTACTATTATGTCCCAATCTGAGTCGGCAAATAGTCGAGGTAACCTGTTTAGAGAAATCTTTAAGGAGCAAAAACCATGGTTTATTTGGGATAGAAGGTTGTATAAGCTTATAGTGTTTAGCTTTTTGGGGGTCAGAGTTCTAGATTTTTTCCCACTCCAAAGACTGGTCCACTTTAGCTAGTGGGGATAAATCCTGTGGGTATAAAGTAAAACTATCCATTGAACCAATAACTGTGGCCTCTTTAGCCAATAGGTCAGCTGTTTCATTACCTACAATACCGCAATGACTTGGTATCCAAGCCAGCACAATATCTAGACCAACCATACTGCATTCATGTAATAAATGTCTTAATTTAATTGTAAGTGGGTGAGGTTTACTTGAAAAAAAGTTACTAGTTAAGGCCTTTAAACAACTTTGGGAATCAGAAAATATTATTGTTTTTTTTATATTATGTGAAAGGATGTATGAGACTGCTTCATAGATAGCCAAGGATTCTCCTGTAAAAAAATGAGGACTGAGGGGGAATTTAAAATAATGCTATATTTTGGTATCCAGACAGCAGAGCCTACACACTGTTCATAATCAGACTTTGATGCATCACAGAACATTAGCAATCTGTCCGACCAATGTTTGTTTACTTCTTTATTGAAAATGTTATCAGCATATTGTGATTCCTTATCAATATCAAAGTAAGTAATACTGGGGGAATAGAACAATGAGTTATAAGGATAGTTAAAAATAGGAAAACATTGGGAGGTGTGAACAGGGTACTTAATATTGGAAAATTTAAGGAAGCTATTTAGTAAACAAGGGTTGCTCTTATTTCTCCAGTAAGCTGAATTGGAAAACCTTGATAGAGTTTCTAATTTGGACACAAGAGGATGAGAAGGTGTTAGGATAATTTTGTAAAGGAAGCGGTCAGAGAGATATTGTCTTCTAACTGAAAGAGAAGGTTCTACACACTCATTCTGGAGAGCCAAAATAGGCGTTGACCTCATAGCGCCCAGAACTATACGAATACCCTTGTACTGAACTTTATCAATTATGTTTAGAGCAGACTTATTGCAAGGAGTCATAAAGAAGGATGCATAGTCCAGATGGCTCCGAACAATAGCATTATACAGTAACTTTTGACTGTACGGATGGGACCCCCACCATACACCTGAAAGACAACGCAATGCGTTAATGGATTTTTCGCATTTTTCTGTTACATAGTCAAAATGGGGAACTCCTGACATTCTCGAGTCTAATATGGCACCAAGGAATTTAAAAGAATGATAAATAGGAATAGGGTGATCATTAATTTTAATGTTAAGTGAAGGGGTTTTATATTGTCTAGAAAAAAATACTACTGCACTTTTTTGTTGGAGATAAAAATAAGCCATGGTCATGGTCCTTTAGCCAATTATCATCAAAAAACGAAGTTATAATTAAGACTTTAAGGTAGAAAATCCGATCGTAAAGCAAGTAGGCGAAGATTGGAAATTTTGCGAAACGTCGCCAATGCTTTGTAACTTCTATGTATCAAAGCGTTCACTGGCTGGAATTTGTTAAATTTATTGTACATTACAAGTTATCAATAAATAAATTTATCTACATTCAAAATCATCATAATTTTCTTGAATTTGATATTACAGGCGAAGATAGGCGTGGACATCTAACTATTTTCAAACTTGATAAATTGTCTAAGGCTGTCAAAAATATTGACTCACTTATTTGACTTGATAAAAGGGAGGTTTTGTATGAATAAATAAATGAACTAAAAGCACAAATAATACAGTATTATTTATTTATAATCACAACAATGACTTACCTATTAAAATTACTAAAAATAACCAAATTCTTATGTGGGTACTTTCCACTCAACAGTTGGAATTTTAATTCTATATATTCTAATAAAGATAGATTTAAATGTCAATAAGAGGTACCTACTTAATAAAAAAAATCTTGCAAATTAATGTACGCCGTGGTATGCCAATTCTTATAGCGGCATAGGAAGACAAATAATTATTTTCCATAGAATCTAGGGTCAGATTCACATCTCTTTGTCATGAATTGTGTAGTCCCTTTTGTAGTGTAGTTCACAACTGCACAGGTTTTTGCCGGGTCCATTTAGGCAAATAATAAACTTATTAAAATAAAATAAAACGTAAAATCTCATTCACTAATAAATGTGTTCTAATAATAAAAATTAACAACTTTTTCTAAAAACAAAGGTCACATTAATTCAACTTATTTTAGTCCTTCCCTATATACACCTATTATAATAAATACAATTATAAACGCTTCTTCCTCTTGCCTAAGAATTCTGATATAGAATCTCAACCAAAAACATTTATCCCCTGAATCCCCTCTAAGTTATCTACTATTAAGGTTTTTTATAAGTACATGTATATTTCCGTCCATATTTCTTGATTAATAGGATGTTTGCAAAACAATAATCTATTGAGATACCTAACCAAAAACACATTTAATAAACACAGCTAAGATAAAAAAAAACTGGTAGGTATGTAAAGTGACAATCCTAATAGTAGGCGAAGTTTGGCAGCAACATGGTGTCTGATGTACCCCAACAATATTTTAACCATTTGCTCTATATTAACACAAGATATTGGCAAACAGTTTATTGTATATGATATAACATAAATTCAATAATAAATAAAATCATAATTTACTTAGCTTACCTCTTTTCTTTTCGCCGCTGCAATCAAAAATTTTTGATACACCATAAAAAAAATCTCGACCCACTGACAGTTTAAAAGTGACTAAACGCAAGGACGTGAATTTAGTATATATTCAATACTCACGCAAAATGTTGCCAGAGATAAAGAAGGTATATTATGTGGTAAAGGGTTTTTCAACAAGAACTTTGTTTTCTAAAACAAAAAATTTTGGTGAAGATGATAATTTTTTTTTTGAATTATAAAGAGAAAACTTCGGCAACTATGAATGAAAAATTATATCTGGCAAATGTCCACCGCAAGCACGCTGGAAATGCGGTAACGGTCAATGGATCACGCTATCGCGAGATGTTAACAACTCAATTTTGGCCTATTATTGATGACGTGGATATCACTGACATGTGGTTTCAACAGGACGGTGCCACATGTCACACAGAAAATGAAACGATAAATTTATTGCAAACCAAATTTCCCGATCGCATAATTTAACGAAACTCAGCTGTTAAGTGGCCAGCCAGATCGTGTGATTTAACGCCACTGGATTTTTTTGTAGGGCTATGTTAAGGACAGAGTCTATACGGAGCCAATCGAATCGATTGCAGCCTTAAAACTCAAAATCCGTGATGTGATTATCGAAATAGTCCCGTCATTTTGTTCAAAAGCGATTAAAAACTTTGATGAAAGAATCGACATCTGTCAACGTGTTTGTAGTGGACATTTGCCAGATATCATTTTCCATTCATAATTGCGAACATTTCTCTTTGTAATTCAATAAAAAATTTAATCATCTTCATTATTTGTTTTTGTTTTAGAAAACAAAGTTCTTGTTGAAAAACCCTGTAGTTTATTTAAAAGCTTTGGTATAGTTTTTAGCTAGAATTTACACTTTTCTAAATTTAGGCGAAGTTTAGGCCAGTAGGTGAAGTTAGGGATTTTGACCGTAATTAGACGAACTAATTTTAAGACGTTGTGATAGTAATGTTACATAGACCACTTATATCTTAGACGAAACGATACTTACTCGTTCAATTTATCTGTCAATTTAGTCATCTGTCATAATATGAATATTCTCCTTCATGAACATTAGTATGATGAAGTTTTTGTCTGAAAGCGAGGCTCGTTTCGGCTGTAGTATATCCTTGCCCGTGGAGAAAAGACGTTCACCTGCAGCGCTTAAGGGTATAGCAGTATTATATTTAAAGCCCGCTATACACTTGTCCGCGGATCGCGCGCGAAAGCCACGACGGGGCGTGAACGCTAAGTCAGGGGTGTTCCACTCCGCGCTTTAGGTATGAAGCTACAAGTACCCGGCCGTACCCACGGATGGGTAAAATTTTTGAGGGCTGCCGCAGTGGGCTGCCCTCTTGAGTATTGTTTTCCGTGGGGCAGCCGCGCGCCGGCCGAGTCGCACGTTTGTATGATACTCACGCGCCTCGTCGCGATATTTAATATTAACTAAAATAAGGTCTTATTGTGCCACATTCGGTTGCTTAAATAATAGTAACAAGGATCCGTCCCTTACGTTTTTTATACTTCCAAAGGACTTCAAAAGGTAAATAAATCCACGCCTATCACGGTTATTATTAGGCAGGCACACTAAACCTTTCCTATCTACCAAATGTTGTCCTTTGTTATAGTTATCTAAGTCTCTCGTATTTACGTACTTTGTTAGATATTTAATTACTATAGTATATAGTTTTGTTTGATAAGTAAAGGTAGTAATAGTTAGTGCACTACCATGAACTAACTCTATTACTAGAAATATTATGCAGTTTTGATAAGTAGACAACATACATACTTGCTCGTACATACTTATTTATTTGCCCAATTAGGTACCTACGTAGGTTGCTTAATAATAAATAACATATACTAAGCAAATACTGAGGCAATGTTTTTATAAGTTTTTCTTTTAACTTAGTAGGTAGGTACAATCTGTTTCCTTTAAAGGTATTATTCGAACTTATATCATTCCACATAATCTACCTATACTACTTGTACCTACTATTATTTCTTTTGTGCCTATTCACGAAAAGCAATATTTAGTTTCATAGACAATGTGGTGTGCCTTATGGCTTCCGTATCTCCTTAGATTAAAATACCTATGCAGCAGACATCCTAAAATAAAATTGTTTTACGATCTACTTACTTACTACTAAGTACCTAACCTAGGGTTTGTTTAAAAGAAGACAACCCTAACGTCGTCAGAAAAGTAAAGAATAACGCGATAGAAAGAGAGGCGCCTTTAGGTGAATATAAATGTAGGCCATTAGAGCTAAGCGATCTGAACTGAGCTTTATTGTGTCGGTGCAAGAGTCGCTATTTATTTAATTGATCTTTCGGAGTGGAGCTTCTGTACTTGTACTATTATTTCTTCTGTGGCTAAGTGTAGAGATGTTCCGCATATTCTTCGCGGGTTCCGTCGCGGCTTTCGCGCGCAATCCGCTGACTAAGTGTAAAGCGGGCTTTATAAACAGATTTGCGATATGGGAAATTTAACGGAAGTCAACGAGTCCGTTAACATATTTTTAAGTTAACTTAAAAGTTAATCCGTTACTCGAAATGTTAACTTCGTTAATTAAAGGATGAACTAGTTAATGCCCATAGCTACGCCTATTTAGAATTTTTAAATTTCATGTTTAGGACAATGGGCACTCATCAATGATTCAGATTTTTTATGTTCTATTTTAATGAAATGCTATGTTGCTTAAATTTTCTTTTATTTGTTAGGGTAGGTCTTTAGTATAATATGTTTTATTATGAATCGCTTTTATTTTTAAATGTTTTGATTTATGTTCCTCTATATTTACTACTTTGTATCTACTTAAATTAATTTTGTAATGTAATTTAGGATGATGGGTTGTCCAAATACTTAAATAAAAAAATGTAGCAGGTGATCTCTCGGAAAAAAATAAAGATATGGGGATAGTCATTAAAGTATGAATAATATGCTGTTAACACACCTTGTACAGCAGAAAACAGAAATATTCAACATGTTTGTAAATGCCTAGGCACAATGATATTTTTAGTAATTTTGTTTTTTATAATATCATTGCGTATGCACCTTCCTACTATACTACACTAGCTAATCCGTGAAATTTTGTCTGCGAACTTTAACTGTTTACGCAGCAAACGCTCTCAAAAGATTTTTTTTTTCCCGTTTTTGATACATTTTCCACTTTTACTCAACCAAACAAATTCTTCGGCTTTATAAAGTTAGTATCAGACGCTCCTCTTAAAGCAGTTGCAGTAAGTACTAGGGCTGCTGAATGTGCTTATTATTATAAACTAACTTGACTGTAAACCGATCTATCACGAAGTTAGATTCATCTGTCGAAAGATCAAGCCGAGTCATCATATAAAGCTTCGGGACCCGAGATGGTGCTTACCTACTCTTAGGTACTTTGGGCAGCAAGGTTAAATACCTATACCAATATCGATAAGCTAAATATTCGGTCCTCAATGACCATTTTGAGCTTTTGTCATTCGCGGTAGAGACCATAGGTCACCACAAAGGCCTTTGCGAAAAAAATTGGTATGCTATTGAGCAAAATATCCGGAAGTCGAGAGTCCAAGGCCTTCTGTCATGGGCTGGGTGTTTATAAAATATATAATATGTATTAGCTATTTAATATGCTAAATACTCGGTACGCAATGACCATTTTAGCTTTTGGCATTCGCGGTAGAGACAATAGGCTCTTGGTCACCGGACGCAAAGGCTTTTGCTTAAAAAATGGTAAGCTATTGACAAAAATATCCGGAAGCCGAAGGCCTTCTTTCACACACGTCATATAGCACTGTAACCCCTACTATTTCAAACGCAACTATGGTACTGGTTGGAGAGGGCTGACCATCATTTTCTTAAATAATAATTTCCTTATTAAAATATTTTGAAGGACATGTCAATAGAGAAAAAAGAAATAGTTTTGCATTCGATCGAGTTGAAGCAGTGAATGCTTGAGTATTTTAATTATTATAAATATATTAAATGAATCGAGGAATAAAAGCATAATAACCATGAAGCTAAAAAAACGCGCGCGCGGACGGGCACGGTTTTTACCTTCATGATAATAATATACAAAGTCCGCTACTGATTCAATGCATATCTACACCTTGCAGGCGACTGTACCTCTGATTTGTACTAGCAATGATGCGGCACTTAGGTACCAACCTTAATTAAGAGAGATCTTAGGATAAGTAGTTAATGTAGGTAAATACCTAGGTACTTACTTCGTTTTCTAACTCACGCCATAATTACATACTCGTATTTTACGATCACGAAGGTGGTAAGTTAATAGTTATAAGTCTGTGGGTGGGTTCACCGGTTTTCAGGAGACTACTGCAACGATTTCTTGTCGAGGTGGTAGTCTCTTTTCAGGTTGCGGTTACGAAATGAGTAATTGAATTAATGATAATGCAGCGAGTATATTAAAATTTACTCGTAATGCAATTCGTCATTGTCGTCCCCCATTTCATAATCGCATCATTTAGCCGGCATAGTGGGAGCGATCAATATTGTTTAAGAACAATTATTGATTTACCGCATTCATGGACTTTGTAGGTCTGCTCACCACCAGGTAGATACAAAGTCACATGTCGTGCTCCAATATTTTTTTTTAAACTGCAGTAGTGCAGTGGCCCTAGAATGAAAGAGTTGTTTTAGCGTTACTACCTCGTCAATAATTAAGGCGAGGTATGCTCGTCAGTGAAATTACTTATTTGTATCTACTACCCGATGTTATAAGTACGGTTTCTCATGAGAGTATAAGCAGCGTGGACTAACAAAAGTTCCACGGAAACAAAATGTCGTAAGTCACAATGCGTTTAAATATTAATTTAAGAAAAACTACATAATCAAAAAATCACGTCAAACATTTATAGTAATTCGAAAAATCCGAAAAAATAAAATTTCAGAGCTATTTTCACGAATTATTTCTATGACGCAAACTATTTTAATTTACATTTCTGGCTTAACAGTTATAACTTTATGCAGTGGAAGTTGGTGCAAGAGGAATTCCAGCAAAGTCTTTGCACCGTCTATTGAAGGATCTTGGCCTTCCGAGAACAGCCGTCGGAACTTTTATGGAGCGTATTTCCAGGATGGCGCTAACAGGATCATATAATATTTGGTTGAGTAGAGAGGGTAGTGAACACAGTGCAGGTGAGAGTTCAAAAGGCCTTTAAACCTACTTCGCGGTCTCAAGTCCGGGAACGCTGAAGTTCATTCCCCTGCCTTTCAACCACGCGATGGACCCGGCACCCGCACGGTGAATCCATGGTTTGCTAAGAACATTGTCTCATAATATCCTCCAGATTAAGAAAATATTTTTTTGTTCGTCTAAAAACAGTCACTTTATAAAAAAATCGGAATTATCGACGCAATCTCTGAACTCACCTCACCTTAACTCTCCATAAAATGAATGGATATTTTCCCAGACTTTCAAAATAGGCTTTGAACAACGATTAAACAAACTCACATTAGCCCCTAAGAACGGGCGCTTTGGGAACGTTTGGAAAACAACGTAACGTTCCGTACGATCATTTTTTACCACGGTCAAAAAGCAATTGGTTTTTACTTAACGTTCTTGTTTATTTTCAGACAATCTGCCAATGATTCTGTTAAAAAGGTTTAAGAAACGTAAATGGTGACGTCAGCAGATTCTCGAAAATTAGAACCGCTGGCTTATGCGGAAGCCGCCTAGTCAGGCCCCAGTCAGCGCCCCAAATGTAATCTTCGTAACGCCTTCTTGCACAATCTATTCTTTGCAGAGTGTCAGAAAATCTAGACTTTATTGAGATAAGATTTTTTAAAAAGACTATTCAAATAATTTAGCCTAATTGGTTGGTTTGAAGACGATTCCTTATATCATTTTAGTATAATAATATTATGTATATATATAAATTATAATATTATTCAGGAAAAATAGTATAAAAAGTAAAAAGAAAAATTAAAACTAAAATAAACCTAATAACTTTAAATACCTAATAATAGTGAATTTGAAAGGATGTACTTTGGGGTAATATGAGGAACAACTTCTCCCATGGAATCATGTATCGCAAATGAAAAAAAAAAATTGGCTATCCCATATAAATTGGTCATTTTAACATTACTAGTTTGTATGGAGAAGGCAATTTTTTTTTTCATTTGCGGCACGTGGTTCCATGGGAAAAGTTGTTCGTATTAATCAGTGGAACCTTATATTAGCCCAAAGTACATCCTTTCAAAGTCACCGTATAACTAAAAAGGGTAGGAAGTAAAATAAGACGGGTTAAAATCTATCACAACCGGCATGATATGTGCCCATGACACTGGCGGCGTTTCCGCGCTGAATAGCCTAGCTGACCCTCTGTAGTCTCCTCGGTCTCCTCTAGTAGTGTCCTCGGTCGCTTATTATAGAGGAGGTATGAAATTTTTGTTTGGAGATGTTTAGCATCAGGGCACCAACCTCCAAATGTTCCAAAGGCTGAAAATTCATAATAAACTTTAAGATGTTTATATTTATTATGTTTTGACGTTTCAGCCTTTGCTGCTGAAATTTATATATTGTATGCAATAAAGTAAATATTACATCTATATTATTATATAAAATAATGGAATTCCGCAAAATAACGCCTGATTCAATCAATTATATATTGTATTATTATGGCCGGTATACACTTTGATTAGTCAAGTGTTTATTGTTTAGTGACCTGTTTAATGTTTGGTGTAAGCAGGTGACGTCCTACACTCTGTTTAGTATACGATGTTTAGTTCATAATAAATCTCGGACAGTTTTTATTTTTAATTGGAGCTCTGCCCCATCCCATTCGTAAATGCATAGTTACGAAATGGGCGGCGACAAAGATGTAATTATCGACAAATTAATCACCCGTTTCGTAACCGCACCATAAAATGAAACTGCCACCTCGACAATAAATCGATGCAGTAGTTTCTGGAAAACCGGTGAACTCACTGTAACGTTCGGCCCCCACCCATCTCGAAAACTCAAGCCTGTAAACGACTGAAGAACTCCATCGCCGTTGTGAGATAATCATAGAACCTTATATCTAATAAATTTCAGCCATGTGATCGTCTAGTTTAACCTTTTTACGTTGTGTATTGTAATCCGTTTCAGTAACCCATAGTTCTTTTAGAGGTAGAATTAATATTACGATTGGTAAACTTTATAAAGTATGTTTGTATGACATAAATACATTGTATACAATAATCAACACATGCAATATCAGAGTCCGGCAAGCAAGGCATTGAACTACAGTGTTCCCGGACTTGAGACCGCGAAGTGGGTTTCAGAGGCCCCTTTACAGTACAGACTCTCACCCTCACTGTGTTCAGTGCCCTCTCTACCGAATCAAATACTATATAATTATACTAACATGATACTATACGTCGGCCGACTGTATAAATAAATATGAATGTTGCCTAGGTTTTAAATCCCTAGGAAATATAACATATAAAAAACAATACATATAAATCAAAATGGTAATAACCCTATCTTATTAACCAATGTGCACAATTTTAATACATAAAGAAATAAGTATAAAATGAAACAATATAATATTACCTACCTGTGCCTCGTTGACCTGGTAACACGTTTTACACAAATAAAATGAAGATTAATTTACATGTCTAAAATAAGTTATAATAACTGCGAAAGTATTAAGAATAGATAATTTAAAAAACTTACCTAAGCGCCGGATACCAGTGTCCTGGGCACTATGCCGCACGGCACAAATTTAGATTCTATTTTCATTTTATAGGGTTTTATTTATATATGTTTAATAGGCGATTTTATTTTGTTATGTTATAATTATAATATGGTTTCGCATAAATAGGTAATATATGGTGACCAAAAATTTTGTTTTCTCCATACAAACTAGCAATGTTATAATAACCAATGTGTATAGAGAAGCCAAACATTTTTATCATTTGCGACACATGGTTCCATGGTTCCATATAGCCCAAAGTACAACCTTCCAAAGTCATCCATAAGTATTGTGTACTTACATTTCAATTTATTTGGCAATTTACGTTTGGCATACGTGGTCACTGAGTTGCTGTGACCCAAAAACAATTTTAATTCTGAGGTCCAAAAATGGTTTTAATTCTGAGGTCTTCAGAATTAACAACACTAATAACGAATACATGTATATCTATTTGTCTAAAAACTTGACATAAATTTTCTTACAGTGGGGCGAGCCTAAACTTCGAAAATTTTGTGAAAATAATTTCGTAGCTAAAAATTTAGACATTTGTTTGACAACACTATTATAGTCCCTGGACAGCACGTTAAGCTGTCGGTTCCAATTTCACCCACCCAGGGGCGTATTTAGATTCCATTTATCCCAGGGCCACTTACATCTGCCCTACCCCAAAAACATTGTACACACACAAAGTATGTACTAATATTTTTTTTACACTTTAACTTAGTATAAAATTGATTTTTTGGACGATATAATTATTATATTTTTTTACAGTAAGTTAAAGTGTATTTTGCTACGAAATTTATGTCTCTCTCTATTTTCATAATAAAGGCCCCACTGTAAGACAAATATATAAGATAAGGCATAGCTTTATTCACTATAATATAGGTTTTAAGGTTAAGTATGCTTTTTAAGATGCCTAATTTTTAAATAAAAAACTTCGCAAATTTGTTTTGGTAGTAGCATAAATATATATATAGTTTTCATACAATTTCAGTTCTTAAATTATTTTCTGCCTAACAAGTTATAATGATGTCCAAAAATAATAAACTTTATGTTAAAATGTCATAATTTTTAGCTACGTAATTATTTTCACTAAATTTTCACAGTTAAGAACACTGTAAGAAAATTTATGTAATTTTTTTTAATAGATAAGACATAGCTTTATTTACTATATAAGTTTTAAGGTGAAAAAAGCTTTCTAAGTTGCTTTTATATTTAGTAAATCCAGCCGCATTTTTTTATCAATTAAATCAATATATTTTCATACAATTTCAGTGACTTAGAAATGAAATGAAATGAAATTATTTATTTGCAGTAATTCCGAGTTTACAAGATGGTAGAATATAAGTTGTGTCTACAGAATTAGCCTACTAGGCATGCAAAATAATGTGGTTTACAATTTGAACTGATTCACAATTTAATAGATTAATACATGTTACTATAATAATTATTATTATGTCATTTCCAATCAAACTCATATTATTATATTTATAGAATAAGTCCACTACTTAATAGTTTTTAGTAAAATAAGTATTCTTTTACTGAGTAAAAGCACCTTGATGTTAACCAACTATACAGTTTCCTTTTAAATAGTTTTAGAGGTAGATCTTTTAGATTCTTTGGTAATTTATTATATAGTCTAACTGACATAGGATAACTGTTCCTGTTAAAGAGTTCTGTTTTTATTGTGGGGAGCAGCAATGAGTCCGGGTATCTTGTGCTCAGTTGGGACACGCTACTTAAAGTTTTGTATAGTTCTGGGTGTAGCTTTACAAAAACACAGCATTCGTATATGTAAATACTAGGAACCGTTAACAATTTTAGTTGAATGAATAGAGGTTTACAAGAAGTTGTATGGGAAACATCACATATCGCCCGTATACACTGCTTTTGTGCTATGAAAACTCTATTAACCATTACTGAGTTTCCCCATATAATTATTGCGTATCTTATATTGGACACAACGTATCCATGATATGCTTGTAGAGCAGTTTTTTGACTTGCTATTTTAATTAGTCTCCCTAATGGATAGACAAATCTGTTTATTTTTGTACAAATTTTTTGGATATGTGGTTTCCATGAGCATTGATTATCTAATACTATTCCAAGAAAGGTGGTATTGCTGCACTCTTCAATTCTTTTGTTGTTGTACATAATATTTAGATTTAAGTCTTTTTTACATCTATTATAAAACTGCATATATTTGGTTTTATTAATGTTTACTTTTAAATTATTTGTGTCTAGCCAGTCTACAATGTCTATTATAGATGTATTTATAACTGTATTATAGTTTTTATCCTCACAGTACTTTACGATCATGGAGATATCGTCAGCAAATAAGGTACATTTATATAGAGTGGACTCAGGTGATTCCATGAGCATTGATTATCTAATACTATTCCAAGAAAGGTGGTATTGCTGCACTCTTCAATTCTTTTGTTGTTGTACATAATATTTAGATTTAAGTCTTTTTTACATCTATTATAAAACTGCATATATTTGGTTTTATTAATGTTTACTTTTAAATTATTTGTGTCTAGCCAGTCTACAATGTCTATTATAGATGTATTTATAACTGTATTATAGTTTTTATCCTCACAGTACTTTACGATCATGGAGATATCGTCAGCAAATAAGGTACATTTATATAGAGTGGACTCAGGTAAATCGTTGATGTACAGCAGGAATAATAGAGGACCGAGTACGCCTCTATGATTGAATTTAGTGACAGATTTAGCTGCGATTTGTCTACTCCTAACATCAACGTGCGTGTGTTCCACATATTGTGAACGGTTTTTTAAATAGCTTTTCAGCCAATTATTAGCTGGTCCTCTTAAATCATATTGTTCACACTTATGAAGCAAAAGATCATGATCAACAAAGTCAAAAGCCTTAGTCATGTCGAAATATATTACTGCTGTGGGAATATTTTTATCAAGGTTTTTATTAACTTCATGTATTAGGTTAAAGGCTGCTAGGGCAGTGGACTTATTTTTTTGAAAGCCATGTTGCTCTTTTTTGATAATGTCATATTTATCTATAAAGCTGACTAATCTAGTATACATTGCCTTTTCAATGATTTTAGATAAAACAGGTACCAGCGCTATTGGTCTGTAATTGTTCATCTCTAGTTCATCCCTTTTTTTATATATAGGTTTTATTACTGTTTTTTTAAGTCGGTCGGGAAAAGTGCTTTTACTAAAAGACATGTTAATAAGGTAATTAAGTACGGGTACAATTACAACAGCACATTTCTTTAAGATTTCTGTACTTATATTATCAAATCCCACTGATCGCGTGTTATTAAGGTTTTTTATTATACGCTCAATTTCTGCATCAGTGGTAGGTGTCAAGAATATACTGCTATGATGTTGTATTTTAATAGAGTATTCTTTTGTTTTGTGATCATTTTTATTATGGTCTATATTTATAAAATAATCATTAAATAAATTTGATATAATTTTAGGGTTGCTTTCAATAGTATCATTGGTTTTAAATTTATTAATTTGTTTTTTTACATTTATCATATCAGTTTGTTCTTTAATAATTTCCCAAGTTGCCTTGCAGATATTTTTAGATTTATTAATAAAATGTTCATTATGACGCTTTTGACTCATAATGATACATTTCTTAAGAAGTTTTGTGTAATTTTTAAATATATATTTATTTTGAGATGTACGATTACTGTAGTAATTAAGACGTAGTTTTCTCTTTATAGCGCAGGACTTTTTAAGTCCCTCAGTGATCCAGTTATTGTGTCGGTATTTGTTTGCTATTGTTACTTTGTAGGTAGGAAAGCATAAATTGTAGAACAATGGCAACATGTCATGAAAAATGTTAAACGCATTGTTGAGATCAGGTTCATCGTATACTTGATGCCAAGATATACTATTCAAGCAATTATAGAATTTATTTATATATTCGTTATTAAAATCTCTTTTGAATCTAATTAGCTTTTTTAATTTTAGGACTTTATATTCCACTGGTAAATATAACACTTGACACATTTGGTGATCGGAGAGAAGAAGTGGTTTGATCTCTTCCCTAGCATTGACAATATTGCTTATAATTAGATCCAAGCAGGCTTCATTTCTTGTAGGTGCATTTATATGATTAGTGAAATTATAGTTTTGTAAAATTCTATGAAATTCATGTGTGATGTTATTATCTTTTAGGATGTTGATATTGAAATCTCCGCAGAGTATTATTTTATTATTCTTTACTTTATTTCTAATTTTTGTTAAAAGTAATTCAAATTTATTGAGAAAAAGTTGAGGCCTACTATTTGGTATTCTATAGATGCATATGACTATTATTTTATACTGGGGTAGTTCGATTCCACAACATTCAAAAATCTTATCTTCGGCATATTCATCTAAGAATGTTGAGACTTTAAATTCAATGTTATCTTTACAAAATATACAACTACCACCTCTCCTTTGAGTAATTCTGGAGTAATAACTAGCGATTATGTAATTGTTAAGTTTTAAATTATTTTCCTCTCCAGATTTGATAAAAGTCTCGCTAAGACACAGTATATCGACGGGTTCAATTTGAGATTTATCATTTAATGTGATTTGCAATATATCCTTTTTATTTAAAAATCCCGCTATATTTTGATGGAGTAGGGTTAATGTATTATGTTTGTTATTAACGAAAAAAAGTATCATTCGTTTTTTTATTAATTGTAAGAAGTTTTGGTTGAGAATTGTCCGAAATTGTATTTTTGTTATTGGAGTATTTGGGTTTTGGTTTAATTTTTGAAAAGTAATATGGAATAGTACCTATAATTTTTTCTTCATTAGCCACTTTATTTGGGTTTATGTTTTTTTTTCCAGAAACCAAGATTGCATTATTTTTTAAATTGTATTTATTTTTGTAATCTATTGTATCTATAATTAAATTTATTTGTGAACAAATGTCTTTTTGTTTCTTTTTCCATTTTAGGGCAGATGAATATTTATTAATGTTTAAGAAAGTGCAGTTTTTATGATAGTCACAAATGAGGTTTAATTGGTTATTTAGCATATTTTCGTTTAAGTAAGAACTATTTAGTATACTGAGAACAATAACGTTAATATTTTTGCAATTATTCAGGAATTTGGATAGCTCTAGCAATAGCTTTATAGGGTTAGTATCGTTTTCTCCTATACATATAATCAACTTATCGTTAGAATTAGTAAAACTGCTTAAGTCTAGATTTGTTAGTATATTAGTACACATAGCATTAGGCTTTACAAAAGAAGTTACATTATATTCTTCATAATTTGTGTTTATTCTCGAGTGTAGCAGTGATGATGATAATCCTTTACATTGTTGGGTCCCAATAATAGTAATTAGATTTTTGCGTCCAGGCCGTGAGGATGTAGGCAATTTATTTTTCACAGGCATTGTTATCTCCTTTAGCTGTGGCGGTTCAAATTTATTCTGCAATTTCTTTGGTGAGTGTCTTATTCGCTTATCGTTTAATGAATCATAATGCGACTTAGGTGTAGTAAGGCCATGAAAAACTTCTTTCGGTTGGATACGTCGTCATTTCAAAGTTGAGCTATATGACTTTGTAGAACTTGTGCACACTGTTTTAAGTATGTCAATCTGATTATGATGCTCGGCTAATCGTTTTTGTAAAATGTTATTTTCTTGTGACAAACGGTCAAACGGTTTTATCCATAAGGTCCATTATTATATTGTTTTATGAAATCATGTAAATTCTTATATTAAAATTAGGCAGTAGTAAATCTTATAGTTCCATTAAAGTCCTTATTAATAATACAAAATACAGCATTATAAACTAAGATTAAAAAGTCATAGTGGTTTCTCAGAGATTCGAAGCCAGGCGTTGTCGAAGTTTTGCTCGACATCGAACCACTAGGCCAGCTGAATACATGTAATAAGTGTTGAAATGTATCTTTATAAGGAGACGTCAGCTCTTCAGTTACACTTTAACAAAGATAGATGTCGCTTTCCTTTAAATTACAATAAAGCGAAACATTTGTATAATTGGTTCGAGAATGTTCTTGAGGGTTCCACAAATCAAAGATAGATGGAGCTATTGGCTGTTATTGATGAGTCAACGAAATATTATTCAAACTCACAATTAAATTAATAGATAAATAGCAAATTAGGTTTTAAGTTCCACTTAAAAAATACGAAAATTCTATAGAATGATACACTTAAAAGTCACAGAAAATTAAATTAAAAACAATAATACACTTCACAGTCACAAACACAATGTATGAAATTGAGATGGCACATAGTTTTATTTTTCGTCTATTTATGTAAATATTTCCGTAAATGGTTCGCTATTAAATATATTTGTAAATTCACCGTTTACATACAGTTTAAACTTAAATTAGATTAAAAAAAACTTGGCTTAATATTATTAATTTCATTTACTTTGTCGGAGCACTTTTTAATCGTGTCGCTTGTCGCGCGCTATCTCTTAGCAATGCCTCTATTGTTTTTTTATCTTAGGAGTTATAATAATGTCCAAAAACAATACATTTATGTTAAGTAAAGTGTGTTTTTTTTGCTACGAGATTGTAGTCTCACTCAATTAGCAACAAAAAAATCCATAAATTTAATACATTTTCAGTTGCTTATCAATGCCTAAATTATTTTAACAGTAAACTTTATGCAAAGTTAAAATGTCAAAATTATTGCTACAAAATTGTTTTCACTAAATTTTCACAGTCAAGGCCCCAAGGGGGTTTGGATATCATTTTCGTATATTTCATACTTCAAGTATGCAAAAATGACGTTGTAAAGTTACATGTAAAGTTATATCAGAGAAAATATTTGATAAATGTTATTTTCATGCAGGCTATGATTTTGTGCAGGATATAGGCTGCACAAAATCATAGCCTTCCTAGATAAATGGGCTATCTAACACTAAAATAATTTTCAAAATCGGTTCAGTAGATCCAGAGATTGCCTCACAAACTTTACCTCTCTATTATATTATTACATAGTATAGATTAGGTAGTAATATATTTGTCCGCCTGAACAGATAAGTCGGTGGCGCTATACGTAAAAATTATAATAAGTAAAATTTTCTTTAATACATCAATGTCACAATTTTTCTCCTCGCATGATGTAGGTACTACACGAAACTAGGATGCCATGATGCCGAAGTTTGAAAGATTTATAGTCGATCGTGACGCAGCGTTATAATGTCAATCATTGATAAATAACGACCTATCTAAAGTGAGATATTAAACAAACAGCCTTTCTAGTACCGCCAATAATAAACTTTAATTGGCAAATAAAGTTTTCCTCTAAAATCATTGTTTATTATTTTTTTGTTTTTTTTTAATTGAGCACGGCTTGTGACTTCACATGTCGTGAAGCCGGCATAGTGGTAGCTATCATTATTGTTAAACGACAATGTACCGACAAAAATAAACCCATCCTATTGGTTGATCCCTAGATCCCCTCCTAATCTATAGTTACTAGCGACTTTGGTAGAAACTGTTTGCAAAAACTTGTGGTAGAGTTACTGTTTCCCGGAAATCCCCCACGAGGTGGCTCTATTTGATTTTGGGGGATTTCCGGGAAAATAATCCTGTAAACCCCCCGTGTGGGGGGTGGTCATGGGATATTTCTGGAATAATCCTTCTAAGTCGTATCCTCAGCTCCACTTTTTACTCAAGGAACGTCTGTTTCTTTCTACCAAATCGAGAAAGATCGGAAGAGTCACACGTTTTGAGTGAAAAGTGGATTTGAGGATACGACTTAGAATATGGGTGAAAGTTTCAAGGAAGAAAGGAATAAAAACTAATGAATTTGCTAAATTATAGCATTTTCTAAAGTTTATTAAACTCTATTTATTTATTTATCATTAACTTACAATATTTTACATGGAATAATAATAAATTGCTATAGTTGGAGACTGTAGAGTATATAAAAACCTATGTAGGAAATTTTATTTATACTGCCCTGGTCATATAGGTAAAGCGAGATCTAGGCTTGTACTATGGGCACCAGAAACAACTCCTTGTATGTTTTACCAGTTGATCCGCGCAACTTTGTCTGCGTAACTTGTACCGTTTACGCAAACACTCTCAAAAGGAATAATTTCCCCCCGTTTTTGCAACATTTTTCATTGTTACTCCGCTCCTATTGGTCGTAGCGTGATGTAATGTAGCCTATAGCCTTCCTCGATAAATGGGCTATCTAACACTAACATTTTTTTTTCGAACGAGGTGGATCCTGAGATTAGCGCGTTCAACCAAACCAACTTTTCAGCTCTAAAATATTAGTATAGATAAACACCCCAATTTGTTTTGCCTCGAGTGGGAATAGAACCCACGTCCTTTATACCGCGCTAACGGTGCGTACTTATATATGCACTAAGCCAGTTCAACCATGAGTTTTTGCTCCGTACATGCGAGAAACTACCAATAGGTTCGCTTTATTTTTGAAAACAGAAAATAAAACGATCATATTGGTTGTTCCTCACGTTTTAACGTTACATTAATATGAAGCAAAAACTGAGCATTTGGAGACAGACAGAAAAGACTGTCTCCAAATGCTCAGTTTTCCTGAATAACATTTTCAATTATTGGTTGACCCGCAAGCTTAGTTGAGTCCCGTAAACTGCTGAAATATAGGGATTTGATATAATATTATTTACTAGACTTATTTTTGGAATGTGGTTATTCCAATACAGTTTCAATTTCCTTTTCAAATTTTTTTAATAGGCTTTTAATAACAGCGACAGATCACAAACAAAATTTTTGGTGAACCAATAAATTAACAGCACATTCCAAAAAAAAAAAATGTTTACAGGCACTTTTTAGATCTCATTATTATTTTTATGTCTAGGCATATACTTTTATTACCGGTGTCAAAGTTTTGAGATGAGTTTGGAAAATAACCAGTTCTCAAGAGACTGATTGTCGATTAAGAAATTTACATAAACAATATAAATAAATGCCTAAAACTGTAAAAAGCATAATGAAACATGAACAAAATGACTTTAAAGCCTGCGGGGAAGCCATTAAATTTATATTTCCGTTTTCATTGCAAAATTTACGAGTACCTAGGTAGGTAGTTTTGTATAATTGTTAGGACCGGTTAAAATTTAACGTAGCGGTTAAATGTTTTTCACGAATATTCCAAGTTATAAAACTTATATAAATATATAATATATAAAGAATTAGCTAATTCTTTATAGGCCCGTCTTTGTAAGATGATGAATTTAATTAAAGTCAGATGGCATTGATACACACCAGTTGACCTGTATATGTACAAACTTATAACAGTTTGCCAATGTCATCCGATTTAAATCAATTTTACTGTGTTTTTTTTGACTTTAAAGGGTTGTTTCTACGAAACTGCTAGCATCGGTTGGCATTTTTTTTTCCAATGTTTAGTGGTGTAAATAAGAATACTCACAAATTTTAAAGCGGTTGCCTTACAGCTATTTTTTTCAACTTGCTTTAACTATAATATTATATTTTAGCATTTCTTTAGAATTTTTCCCATTATTTTTCTTTTTAAACCACCCCTGTATTAAAGTGAACAAAATTAAAAAAAAAATCGGCTACTCCGTTTTTGAGTTTCAGTGATGTGACTAACGAACGGCGATTATTTTTTAAATATAATGGATTATTTATTAACGCAAATACAAATGAAAAACAAAAGTTGTTATAATCTATTTTCAGCAAAACCGACTTATATTGGAGCTAGCTTTAAACCAATTAAATTAATTGTTTTTAATTGATTTAATATTTTTACAAGTTTTATCCCACTTCCAAATTGTAAAACTTCTATATAAAATATCCCATAATGTATTAAAAAAAAATACAGGCAATGCTTGATCTTCCCACGCTACATAAAATAAAAACTGTGAACTACAAAGGCTTTGCATAAATATCAGTTTTTGTATAAACCGATATGTATGCAAAGCCTTCACATTTATATATATCATCACGGGTGCCGTACGGCGCCCGAGACCGCCTAGACGGCCTCAGGGTACCCGGCGGAGGAGTTTTTAATCCCACCTCGTCGTAGCCGATGGTATGATTCTACATCGAACAAGTGGCTAGTTCGTCGCGATGTTTGGATAGACTCAATAACGCATATATAAACAGTTTTACAAGTTGGTATAGTGAACCTGGGTCCGACAGCTTAACTCTTCGAAGCACTATAGTGGTGTTGTTAAACAAATGTACATAATTTTTTAGAATAAAAACTCATTGGTACACACCGGAGTTTGAACCAGGGACCTAGTCTAAGGTCTAACATATTCGGCCACCACGTTTAAATTATTAGAATTTAAATTTGATAAAATGCTGTAGCACCTATCAATAACTTATTTTTAAAATAGAGTATCTACCAAATTTCTAGTCTGTAGACCATGCGTTATAGAGATAAATATAAACTTTCCTGAAAATAAACCTTTTCACTCCCTCGGGATTCAAATTAGGAAAAACTAAAACCTTTATTATGGGCGTACAGCACAAAAGGAAACTACTATCCAAATTGTTGAATGTTTGAAGTTACTAATGGTATTCAGTGGTTTCACCTGGTGATGATGTATAAGTCAGTCAGTCAGGACAAGCTTTTTTAAACTTAAACTTAAAATTATAAATATCTAAACTGATCTCATTGGTCTTCGACTCTTCAACTAGGATCTTTTGTAGATAACTTATTCGGATATCTATTTACTAGGTGAGTAGACAAGATCTATTTCAAATTTTAATGCCAGCGCAAGAATAGTTTTCAGCATAGGTATAGTATAGTTGAAAGAGCTTGTTAAGCTATCTGTCCCAGTTTCACTATATCACTTTCTAAAACTGTTTATCGATGGTTTATGATACCATCGGCTACGACGAGGTGGGAATAAAATCCCTCCGCTGGGTACACACTGATCAATGCTATTTATGGATTTTAGAATTGCTTACCGTCATCAGGGGCCTGACCAAAGAACACGATCGCCAATCGAATCGCCGCATCGATCGATAAAAATGTATAGGAATTTTACTCTATGGGTAGAGCCTGATCGATGAGAAACGTCAAATCCCATACATTTGACTTTCGATGGGTATTTCGATTCGATTATCGATTGGCTCTTTAGTAAGGCCCCAGGTGGATAAAACGTTACATGCCGTATCCAATATACAAAGAAAACAAAAAAGCAAAAGTTACAAAAAAATAAAATAAACTAAATTCTGCATCCCTGATCCTAAAGTAATCCTGTCTCGAGCTTTTCAGATCCATTAAGTCCAATTAAGAGTTAAAAAGTATTTAATTTATAAAAGAAAACTCTTTCATAGTAACTTGTATTTAAAATCCACTCAACAGGCAGGCAGTCTCTCGAACATCGGCGAACGGAACGCGCGCACGTCAACAATTCGCGCCGCCCGAGAAAACTCCGTAAAAAAAAGAAATTTCTTATTGTGTGAAAATCTAAACCGATGAAAACCTGTGAAATAAATATTTGCTCTTGAACATAGTTTGCTTATTGATAAAGTAGTGGTAGCTGAGACTGAGAAAATTCGTAAGTATACAGTAAAGAGGTTTCGGGAGTATTCTTTGCCAAATATTATCTTTGTATATGTAAACAGTGAAAGATTGACGCTGAATAAACACGTAGACATAGTGGGGGTTTATACAAAGTATTTCAGTAATGACTGATGGATGTTTGATGTTTTATTATTATTATTATAGGTAATACATAATAAAAAAACTAAGTAAATTACAGAATTTACACACTACAGTTTTCAGGTGTAAGGTTCAATCCCTGTTATGTACTAATGAGTTTATAATTATATATATATTTGTTTGACAATAAGTAAAATGCCTTAGAGAGCACGTTTGAACTTTTCGCTTCTAGTTTCACTATATCAACTTGTGAAACTGTTTTTTTAAAGATGGGTTATAGTGTGTATCCAAAGACCAGTTGGCCATTTCGGGAAAGGTGACGTTTGAACCCCCGAAAGTGGGTTTAAAAATGTTCATTGCAATTTTATCTGTAGAGTGAAATTTATTTTAAATTCTTTATATCTACCACTAGTAGATAATGATCTACCAGCAAACCTTAACATATATAAAACTCAACATCTTAGCTCCAACCGAATTTACACACTAAATGTTAGAACTAACTTAAATAAATTTCAGTTAAAAAAAA